>CM058041.1:84235059-85517559 GCA_030169165.1 Centaurea solstitialis
TGTAGTTTGCAAGTTTTTATTTTTGTTCTTAGTATTTTATTATATAGTCTAAAAGTTACAAAGCTTTATATTTGTATTTTTTAAGTCCTATATGATTTAATATTTATGTATGTCTTATTATACCATTTATATTCGTCAAAGATCCTTACTTTTCTACTTTTATTTACGCGTGCTTTTTCCACCTAATGTACTTTTATTTGTTACATCACCCTTTAGATGCATCAATCTACATATTCAAATTTAAATTTTCATAATATTCTCTTATAACAAGTTTAGACAACCTAATTTTTGTCGTTTCCACTACGACAAACGGACAAAATCATCCTCATAAGTCATACAAAACGACAAACCCATGTTCTATAATGTGCATATAGACTTTGAGTACAAATTTATTCAGTTATTGTAAATTATAATAACAAATTTCGAATATAGGTACATGTGAAATTATAACTAGTTTATTTAAAACTATAATAATACCATATATTGAAGTTTGGCCAAAAAATGTCAAAGATCCAACACAAATTGAAAACTATTCTATTCTCAAAATAAAATTACTTTGAACAAGAGAGTATATCTACTAGCTATACATTGAATATGCCATTCTTTAATTTCCCCAACTTTTTTTTATAATTTATTTTTCAATTTCAATTGGCATCAAAATTGGGTTCCACTTAACCCCCCCAACTCCTGGAATCTATGTCCAAAACCCCTATAGAATCATCTATTTACACGCCACCCCCTCTACTTTCATTTCACTGCCTAAAACCCATGCTCCCTTGTTGGGTCGGGTACCGGATCCCATACGGATCCATTGCCTTTGAGAAACTTTGGCTTTGGTTTTGTCCAAACGGGTTCAAGTTCGATTGAAAGTAACCCGGATTTTCGACCCGTTGGTTTCTCATTCCACTTTCAACTTCATCTTCTAATGATCTTTCAAACTTCATGTCCATAGTGTATGTGGGTGCCATTGAAGGGAAAGCATTCATGCCGCCGGTGGCGGCGGCGGAGGTGGTGGTTAGTGGTGGCGGAGCTTGACTTTCCGGCAATCCGAATGCGGCGATGCTCGCCCAATCGTAGTTGCCCGAATCGTATTTTTGAAGATTTAGCTTTTGGTCCTCTTGTTGAAAAGTCTTGATTGAATTGACCCTCGGCAAGTTAAAGAATTTGTCTTCGATTTCGGGCAGGGATTCAAGAACATCGTCGAATTGAGACGAAGATGATGACGATGAACCGTGGCTTTGTTCGGTACTCGGTGCACCGGAAATCGCCTTTTGCGCACTCGAATTCTTCTTGTAAATTCGGCAAAGAACCCAATCATCCAACTGCAAAAATCAAAACCCCAAATGAAAATTTTAGTAAAAAGCAGATTTTTACAATAGAAAAGAAAAAACAGGGCTTAATAACCCATCTACCCCGGGTTCGAATAAAGGGGTTAACAACTTATGACCACTGAGAAATTATCTCAGGCTGAAAGATTAATGGTCAATAATTGCCGGGATTAGCCTAGACAAAATGCCTAAGATACCCTTAAAGAAAAAACAGAGTAACATGTGAAAAAAATATCATAGACTCACCCTTGAGCTACCGGTTTTTCGCGGTGGCTCCGAAAGCCGGTATTCGTGCATGATCCAATTTGTTTTGTTTCCTTTTGGAGCTTTACCCACATAGAACACCAAAGCTTTCTTGATCCCAACTCTCCGGCCACCGGTGGTGATCACCTTATCGGTTCCGGTGGCTTTCCAGTAACCCGACCCGGCTACTCTATTGGGTCTTGACCCGTTTGGATACTTTCGATCTCTTGGGCTGAAAAAGTACCATTCTTTCTCCCCAAACATCGCCTTACCTAAAAATCCAAGAAACACCCATTAATCAAAACCGAAAACCCACCAAAACCCAGAAAGGAATTCCATTAAAACAACTTAAAAAAACAAAATTGACCCATTAATCAAAACCAAAACCCAGAAAAGAATTCCTTTAAAATAACTTAAAATTTTCACTTTGGTAAAAACCAAAATTGACCCATTAATCAAAATCAAAAACCCACCAAAACCCAGAAAGGAATTCCATTAAAAACAAACTTCAAAATTTGAACTTACTTGGAAGCTCCCATGGATCAAAGCTGTAAAGATTAATATCTGCAATTATCTGAAGAGAGAAATCATGTCCGGCGACTTTCCGGCAAAGATATTGGACCAAAAGCTCCTCGTCGGTCGGGTAAAACCGGAAACCCGGAGGTAAACTCAATTGGGTCATCGGATCCGTCACCGGCAAACCCATTTTCTCACAATTGATAGCTTTCAAATTTTTCAATATCTTTCTTGAAAAAAATTTGTAAGAAAGAAATGTTTTTTTTTAAAAGACTAATTGAATTTCTTTTTTTTTTTCAAGAAATGGGAAATTTGATGTGAATTTATAGGGGTGGATTTACAGAGATAAGTACGGTAGTCCTTTTCTTACTGTGGGCAGAAGATGGTTGAAAAGTCGACACGTGTCCTAGTGGCATCAATAGGCCGACCTTATCCAAAGGTCCATAGTTTTTTCAAAGAGTCTAAATGCATGAACCCTATGAGAACTCATATAACGACAAAATAGTATCAATGACTCATTGTGACAATAGATCTGGATCGTACACGTGGGTGTTCTAGAAATACTAAGTTGCTATGAGTGACACCATAAACCGACAAAATATTGGTTTTAAATTTATTCATAAAGAGAGAGAAAAGGGTTCTAGAGAAAAAAACAAAAACTACAAAGTATCCTAGTCGACTTGCTTAAAAACTAAAAAATGCTAGTACTTATGTATTAATTATACGAGTTTAATATCTCATACGTAAGCTGTCGATTAGGTCGATGCTAATTTTGTTATGTAGCAAACAAATCATGTATAAACCATGCAAACGTATGTGTAACAGTGTAACTATTGGGTTATAGTAATCTTATATTTTAATAGGTATTTTAATAGAGTACTTTAGTGTATTAAAGGTTATAAGACGAAACAAAATTTTTGAGCTTCATAACAAGTTTTTTAGAATTTTTTTTAAGATAATGTCATATTAGCTGAAATTGGATGCTTTTGAAAACCGTCCTCAAAACTCGTTGTTGTTGAGAGATTTGTGTTTATAGAACTTTTTTTTTCCAATTAGCGTTCTATAAAATACTTAATTAGGAGCTTTTAGTTTGGTCCTGTAAACTTTGGGCCTAAAAAAACACCATAGTAGGACGCTTATTTATTTTAGACGTCATGTAAACTCGAATTCGTTGTAGCGTAATTAGTTTACTTTGTTGATGTATAAGTACTTAATTTATAATGTGAAAACAAAAGTAATATGCATAAATTTTGTTAACTTTGCATTTCAAAATCGAGACCATATATTATTTTGTATGACGACAATTGTCAGTGATTATTGACTAAGTTACCAACGTTTAAAAGGACTCATTGACTACCATCAGAAAGGTCACTCATTGTAAATAACAGTTTGAAGCAGTGATAAATTGACGTGCTGAAAGCCTGAAACAGATAGATAGTGAAGCCACATGCCACATGCCAAAGGCCAAATAACAAATCTACACATTAATCCGCATCATTGAAAACACCCGTTGATAAATGCAATTGAAGGCACTTACTAACCATACCAATCAATGTCACTGAGTGTACTAACTAATCACACGAAGGAGGCATTTGTTATCACGTGCAAGCCTCTACTTTATACCATCTGAGTTTTTGGAACCCCTGACCTATCTCTTGATCGATCAACAACAGGTAACAGGATTGCACCATCTTTGAAGGCACATAGTTTAAGGCTTGGTTTGGCAAGCTTATAAGCTAGTCCATCCAAACATGTATCAGGAAGCTAGCTTATCAGCTAGCTTATAAGCTAGCTTTTTGAAACGCTACTTTGAGTAGCTTATGAGAAGCTTATTGTAGCTTTTCCAATTATACCCTTATTAATATTAATTATTAAATTCAAAGGTACCCTTTTTGATCATTTTACATACTCATAAGCTAGTTTTTGCCAAACATAATTTGTTCAACAGCTAGCTTATCAGCTACTAGCAAGCTTATCAATCAACAGCTAGCTTATCAGCTATCCGCTAGCTTATCAGCTATCCGCTAGCTTATCAGCTACCAGCTAGCTTATAAGCTACGCTTGCCAAACATAGCCTAAGTTAACTTATAAAAGCATGATTTTGTTTATTCATATTTCCAAACTCGTATTATAGTTGATCTAAAACCCCTTTTCATTTCATAAAAATTGTAATTAAAGTTGGTACTATACTAAAATCACCAACAATTACCGTGTGGTATTTTTGTTATAGAACTTATTAAATATTATATAAAATATCAATTTACATTTTTGTTGACTTTAGAAAAACTTTTGGCAGAAGAAATCACATAATTTTATGGAAAAAATCACTCATATTAAGCATGTGAACAGAAAATTTTAAGGAATGCAAGAAAACACGTGGTAAGTAGAAGTTAGGCCTGAATTTCGTCAAAGAGGAAAAGTGTTCAAAATATTGGAGTGACCATCTATTGACACGTTACCCCCTTTATTTTGTTTTCTTCTTTTAGAAAGAAAAATTAAAATTTATACCCTTTTCTACACATTATTTTTTATGCTTTCTTTCACTCTTCCTCTTCTTCTTCTTAATTTCCCCCTTTGACTTTTGAATTTTGATTTTTTAGCTATCCCTTCACCTACATTTTTATGTTATTTTCAAATAAATATGGCTAATCACTTAAGAATCTATGAATTTATGGGATTTAAATTGGAAAAGATTAATTGTACCAAAAAAAATTTGATTTATTAATCATATTCTTATAAAGTGAATTACATTCTCATACACATCAACATCAAACTCTCTTATTACATTCTCAATGTTTGTTTTTTTATATTCTCGATACCTCATACCCCTATTAAAATGGTGCAAATAACAACCCATTGATCCGTCCTAGACCGCAAAGAAAATAAATAAATAAATAAATGTTATTATTAGATTATTAATTGAAAAGTCAAAATTTAAAAATATCTCTCTCTTGTGCTTGATTTTTTTTTTAGGATGCATATATAAACAACGAGGGTGTTTACCCGCGCTTCGCTGCGGAGGGTTTTGTTAATATTGTAAAGGTCTGCTGTTGTGAACAATATTTTAGAGGAAATACCTATTAAGCGTCCGGGCTTCGCACCGAGTTATAAACTGTGGTAGATTTGATCGTAAGCAATAACATGAATTTTATGTTAATATTTTAGAGGAAGTTACCTATTAAGAGCCCGGGGCTTCACGTCGTGTTATAAACTGTTGTAGATTTGATCGAATGTTGTCATACGAAAGGTTTAATAAAATAAATAAATAATTTAAGAAATCAAAAAAATCAAAAAAATAAATTTTAGGAGATTTTAATAAAACTAACAATTACCAGGAAGCCAAAAGACTGTTCATGAACAGTAGGTACCGACACTTTAACATATTTAAGCCAATATACGATATATGACTAAAACACAAAATAAAATATAGAAAACTAAAGAGTATAAAATGAATAAATATTATAAGTTTAAGGGGGTAAAATGTAATTTCTCCAAATGTCGGTAGTTGTTGTTTATAAACAATGTTTTGACTTCATATAATCATACTATATATAGTATATAATAAAATAATTACATCAAAAAGTATTCAATATTAGGCTCATTTCGATCGTATCAACGATACGATTATAATGGCATAATTTGTTAAAATCAAAAAACGTACCTTTTAAAGATATTTTAGCAAATATATGATATATGAGTAAAACATAAACTGAAATATTGAAAATTAAAAGGTATGAAGTGAATAAATATTATAAGTTTAAGGGGCTAATATGTAAATTTGAAAATGGGTATAAGATGTAGGTCGGTTGGAACGTATATATAGTATATAATAATATAATTACATCAAAAAATATTCAATATTAGGCTCATTTCAATCGCCTCAACGATACAATTATAATGGCGCAATTTGTTAAAATTAAAACGTATTTTTTTAACTTATTTTAGCTAATATACGATATATGACTAAAACATAAAATGAAATATTAAAAAGTAAAAGATATAAAGTGAATAAATATTATAAGTTTAGAAGGCTAATATGTAAATTTAAAAATGGATATAGAATACATGGTTTTTTATAATCGTAATATATATATATATATAAAATATAATAAAATGATTACATTAAAAAATATTCAATATTAGGCTCAAATCGATCTTGTCGACGATACGATTATAATGGCGTAATTTGTTAAAATTAAAACGTATTTTTTTAACATATTTTGGCCAATATACGATATATGAGTAAAACGTAAAATGAAATATTTAAAAGTAAAAGGTATAAAGTGAATGAATATTATAAGTTGAGGGGGCTAATATGTAAAATTAAAATTAAATATAATTTGGATCTTTGGGTTTGGGGCGGGTCGCACCGGCGGGTCGGAGCCGGTGCGCCTGCCTTTTGTATAGATTATATAATTAAATATGCATATCACATGAATACATGGTAAACACAAAATAAACAACCTTTAACATTTTTTTACAATAACATGTACATCCTGTTTATAAGTTTAGGTTTTGTTTTGTTGATTTAGCTGGCAGTTAAAATAGATTTACAAACTTTACAGATTTTTGGATTCAGAGTTCGTTGATAATGTGTTCAGAACTATAATGATTCATCTAAGAAAATGTTTACAATATCTTTGCATATGATTGATTTTGTCTGCGTGTGGGGGAGGGGGATGAGAGGGAGTTTTCTAGAATATATTATATATAAAAAAGGACCTTGATTGAGGCCACATCAATTACAAACCAACCAAATGTTACGAATTAATTTCAACTGTTTGCCTAGTCTAATGAATATTTGGTTTCGTTAATATACTGACTTTTTCTAATAATATAAAACGTTAATTATAATTAAATAAATTGTAATCATCTTTCTTAAATATTTAAATTAATAATAATAAACCTTTATTATTTTATAACTATCTTATTTGATTAGTTTACATAACTTACAACATTTACATGATTATATTTGATTTTATCTGCAAATAAAATCATAAGAGTTGTGGTGTAGTGGTTAAAGACTCTCAAAGATATGATGGAATATCCTATTTGTCCAGAGTTTTATTTTAGACGTATACAACAATTGTAACCAATATAATATATATATAGAGGGGGGTTCGAATAAAAATTCAATTTTAATTGTAAACGTAAGATCAACCAAGATCGCAACATGTGTCCTATTCAGCCCCTGATAACTCGTTGGTTACAGTTGTTGTAAAGAGGAGGGGTGGGGGGTACAGGGAAAAAAACGAGAAACCGAGGAACACACTCGTAGCCCACCATTTGAACTGTATGTACTTTATGCATACGAGTAATTTGTATTACTTTTGGGTTTTTATGCATCTATACATATACACGTGTACATATTACAAAATTACTCGTATGCTTAAGTACCTATGATCCAAATAGAAGGCTACGAAAGTGTTCTTAATTGTCATGCATTTAAGGTATTCTTTTGAACCCGACCCTAAAACCTTATATGCAAACAAGTAATGATTAATAACGACAAAAGGCATGATATGGCGTCAAATAATTGCATGATTGAAATGGGTTTTTGTTTTTGGGAGATGTGAAAGTCGTATAAAATGAAGAAGATGGAGATTTAAAGAGGAGTGGAGAGACTTCCAAGTGTAAGGCTGATGACGTCAGCACTGATGTTTTAATTCTCCAGCTTTATGGGGGTAATTCTTTCATGACAAGTAATCCATTTTATTTGCGCCACGTGGCAAGCAGTGATTGGCTATTAACGTTAGCATGATAACAACCGCCTTTGGAGGGTCCTAGAATACAGTGCACGCGGCGGCCTGTCAGCTCTCACAGTCGCAAAGTGCTCTATACGTGTACTAAAATACAACTTGTTTATATAAATTATATACCAATAATATACCATTATGATATAAACTAACAATTTCCTTTTTTTAAAATATTGCTCCATATGTCGATAAGTAGTAGATAATAGAAAATATAGAATGCATTTTGATTATAAAGACAATAATGGTAAATGAGTGTTTGAATATGAAAGAAACATCGATTATGGTACGTATATATATATTTTTTCTTTTTTCAATGGTTTTCCTTTAAACTATAGTTTAACAGTGTCGTTTCTGGACATGCTAAATAAGATATATTAAGCAGGTTTCTTAGCGTTACAAATCATTTTGGTGTAATAGTGTAAATTGTGATTTACTTGAGATAGATTAAGATGATAAGACAAATATAAACGGGTTAGGTTGTGCGGAATGCACACTCACAAATGTTGTCCCTATCACTTTAGATTGCCATAAAGCAAGGTCTAGGGGTAGTACCCTGAGGTTTTTGAATCTTATGAAGAGTTGAACTTACTGAAAGTTTCATTAAGGCTATGTTTGGCAAGCGTAGCTTATAAGCTAGCTGGTAGCTGATAAGCTAGCGGATAGCTGATAAGCTAGCTGTTGATTGATAAGCTTGCTAGTAGCTGATAAGCTAGCTGTTGAACAAATTATGTTTGGCAAAAACTAGCTTATGAGTATGTAAAATGACGAAAAAGGGTATATTTGAATTTAATAATTAATATTAATAAGGGTATATTTGGAAAAAGCTACAATAAGCTCCTCATAAGCTACTCAAAGTAGCGTTTCAAAAAGCTAGCTTATAAGCTAGCTGATAAGCTAGCTTCCTGGTACATGTTTGGATGGACTAGCTTATAAGCTAGCTTATCAGCTAGCTTATAAGCTAGCTTATGCTTGCCAAACATAACCTAAGTATAAGTCTGAAGTGGTTTCGTTAGAGATCTGAATTAGAGTAATGAAGTTACTGTAGAATTTAGCCAAGTTTGGAATCTCGACTTGCAATCAGAGTTGTAATGCAATCAGACTTAGAGTTTGTGTACCAAACCTGAACTCGTACAATCAGAGTTTGGATTTGTAGAGAGTACTTGGAATTAGACTTCAGTCCTGGAACTCTATATTAGTTGTAACTACTCTTCAATCTTACCGTTAACAATTATAATTGTCATACAATTATGTTTAAATGTTTAACCGTCCATAAAAAGAATCAGCGTCTCGATCTCATAGCCTTTGAGATAAGATTGTTCACTTGGATTATCCGAATAATCAGTTCGTGAAACCCACGTTATTAGGGACAAACTATTATGTTTGGAAAGTGTTCAACACGATTCAAAGAGGTTATCCAATCAACCATTATCTCTAAATCCCAACATCTAACAACTATAGTCCAAATTGTTAATGATCAAAACCGTTCAAGTTGTTAGGTTCAATTTCATAATTCAAACTGTTAATTATTTAAGTCTTCGTTCAAATTTTTTATAAGATGTATTTATCTCGATTATCTCACAATGCAATGTTCTAAAAATAAAAACTTTGGATATAGCAAGGTCTGATTGGAACGTTTGTATTGCTTGATAACGAACTAAGAGCATTTTCAATAGATGTTCTTATAAAACATTATTTTTATACTTTCACTTGCCACATCACTTACAAGTCTACTAATTAAGAACTTACAAAAGTGACCATAATGGTAGTTCTTATAGAAACCTATTTTATGGACATGTCTTTATTCAATCAATAATTATTTTATTCTTTTACATATTAATAATAGTTATAATGCCAATAAAGTATACAATACACTAATAAAATGTCACTTCACACCAAGTTGAAGGTAAGAACAATGTTTTTTTATACAAAAACCCAAAGGATGTGATGTTCTTGTATTGGAACCTTCTCTAATGGTGATTACAAGAAACATACACTTTTATTTGTAAAAAATCACTTTTTAAACTTTTGTTTACCGTATTATTTTTGTCTCACTAAATTGAGAACTCACATATAACTTAATAATGATAGTTAATATAAAACCACTTTTGTAGGTTCCATATGTCTTTTTCAACATCAATAATAGTTGTAAAGTCCTATTTAGAGAGCTTCTTGTAAGAAGTCTCTCTAATATATAGTGGTGTTTCTAAGAATCCACAATTTTTGGTAATAGGAAACTTGCATTGGAAATGCTCTTAAGTCTTGAAGCTATAGAAGCTCTATAAATAGCAGTCTTATGAACCTATGGCACAGTTCTTTAAGTCGAGTAATGATTATCAACAACGTGTTAGATACTATAGACACAAACAAAGAGAATGTATTATAATCTACATGTTTAGAACTAAGAGCAGATTACATCAAAATAAAAGTACTTTCCTAAAACTTCTATATTAACAAATTAACCTCTAAACTTGTATGGATGACACAATAGGACGCACGATGGTTTAAAAAGGGTTGAACATGATAAATCTAAAAAGTTAATAGCATTAAACTCAATGGGAGTGAGAAACATTTTTTAGTTTTAGTTAACAATAATAATGAACTAATGAAAGCTGCAACACCTTAACGGTGCTTTATATACGAGAAAGCTAACAACTTTGAGCTTAACAAGCACATCCAAAGCCCAGGCTGAAAACATAACAAGCCTGAAAAAAAAAAAGTAAAAAAAAGGGTAAGTTGTCAAAAAACATAAAAATGTTGCTTTGTGGCCCAAAGCAAGTCTAAATGGTTGGAAGAAATAAAAACCCCATATGTCATGATGGAGTGGTAAGGTTAGATCCACTGATCCTTCCTAGCTTTTAGGGTTTAGGATCACTAGTTATTACAGAATTGTATTTTCATGTACAATCATTTATTAAACATAAATGTTAAATAAATCGGGTTTGTTTGAAGAAAGGTTGGTCATTTCTTCTATATTTTCTGTCGTTTGATCAAATCTATGATCTACAAAATATAAATAAGTAAAAAATTGATTTCATTAAGGTTTTTAAAGTAGGATTTTGAAAATTAAATATGTAAATAATGCAATAAAGTTTAGCTTTCCGAAATAAGATACTTAAAATTTTGTTCTTTAAATTATTATGCAAAAAAAAGACGACAAAACATGGTACCATTTTTTATGCATATTTGTCCTATCATTAATTAATGTTGACTTTCATATGAATATTTCACGAGGGCAATGGATGTTTTCCATGCGATGCTGTATTTAATTTTCATAATTCTAATGTGATATCACTTTATGGGTCAAAAAGCATGTGCAATAATCATGAGTTGTTATAGTTACATGTTGTTTCTGTTCATGTATAAACTTTGTACGAGTTACTGATCAAATAGGTGTTTTTAAAAATATATTTACCAAATGGGTGTTGTTATAAACATATTTACCATTTAGGTGTAGTTTTCTATTTAATGGGTTTTTAATGCCTAAACATATTTACCATTTATGTGTAGTTTTCTATTGATGTTTTTATATGATTTTTTTTATATTTTAAATATGTTTTTATTTTCAGAACATATTAATAGTATATATTAATACTCACATATATAAAAACATATTTAAAATGTTTGAGTTTTCGGAAGGGTTTGATTATGAAAATGCCAACCCAAACCAAATCCAAACTCTACATCATTTTTTCGGTTTCAATTAAATCAGGTTTTCGGGTATTGGTTTTAAAGTTTAAGTACGATTCAGGTTTCAAATGGGTAGTTTGGGTTGAACGGGTTTTGCTCACCCCTACATGCCACCACTATATATATATATATATAGGGACCTTCTTGAGAAAACTATTTTATTAGTGAAAATCCATGAGAACCAACTAAAAAATGACTTTTTTCAAAAAAATTTCCATCAAATGTTAGAATTGATATATTGTTTCACATATATATATATATATATATTCATAAGATGAATATCATCCATGAATTTGTTTCATAATATGAATAAAAATGTTGTATATTTTCGATTCATAATATGAATAAAAAATTTATTTTTTCATTGATGATACTTATATTATGAAAAAAAAATATGTGTGTAGCAATAGTCAATATCATAGTATTTGATAAAAAAAATCGTAAAAAAAGTTATTTTTTAGTTGGTTTTCACGGGTTTTCACTAATAAAATGGTTTTTATTTGATTAGCACCCTATATGTATGTATGTATGTATGTATGTATGTATGTATGTATGTATGTATGTATGTATGTATGTATGTATGTATGTATGTATGTATGTATTCAGATTTATTAGCGACTTAAATAAAATTAATTCATGTTGTGATTGTCATATAATATATAATAAGTAGTAAAAAACAACAATAAAAAAGTTAGTAAAAAACATTAAAAAATCAGCAGTAAAAAAATATTAAAAAGAAGTAGTAAAAATGCATTAAAACCCCATTAAATGGAAAACTACACCTAAATGGTAAATATATTTAAAGCTACACCTATTTGGTAAATATGTTTTTCAAAAACACCTTTTTAATCAATAACTCAACTTTGTACAACCATAAATTTTAAATATCCACTTAATTACAAGGTGATGAGTGTCACAAGAAAATCTGGCTTCTAACTCTTCTTAGTCACATCATTGTCAAATCATCTTTTCACTATCTTATTCTTAAACCATCAACTCTTCAACTCTCGTAACACAACTTTTTATATCCATTATGTTTTCTATTATATATATATATAATAATTAAAGAGAAAGAAACAGAGAAAGAGAGAGTTAGAGTGAAGGTGAGCGGCTTCGGGAAACCGTTGGGGAAGCCGCTGAGGAAACCGCCAGGAAACCGTCGGAGGGCGTGTCGCAGGCGGCTTGAACCCTCCCATCCCGCCACTAGCCCGCCCCCAAACCATACATGTGGTACGCTCGGCCTAATTAATAAATATAGTTAAATATTAAATTTATTAATTTATAAAGATCGTGTTTGGCAAACTAATTTATAAGTTAGTTTTTGACTAATAAGCTAGCTAATAGCTGATAAGTTAGTTTATTAATAAATTATATTTGACACAAACTAGCTTATGGGTATGTAAAATGACAAAAAAAAAAAAACATTTTGGGGTATACTAAATTATTAATAAGGGTATAATTGGAAAAAACTATAAAAAACTTCTGAAACACTACTCCAAATATTATTTTAATAAACTAGCTTATAAATTAGCTTATGATCCATCCAAAACATACACTAGCTTATTTTTGCTAAACAAAGTCAAATTAATATGACATAGGATGACTTGTATTAAAGCTTTTAGGTAGTAATTTTAATTGAATTTGGCATGTGCACCAAAATCTCGTGCTACCAAGTTACACACATGACGTATATGGGTGTCAAAAGCTATGAATTTAATACATCATTCCATACGTATACTAGTTTGATTATTCCTCTTACTTTCTCTTAAGGATTTTCAGTTGTAGATATATTTCATATTATTACTCTGTTTGATATGATAAACTGTAAAACCATAAGTTTAAGATTGCGCAACGATAGGTTCCTAAAGTGTGGTAGCTCCCACCCAGATTCGAGGCCGGGCGTGCGTAGTTGGTGGCCATTGGGTATTAATTCCAGGAAAGCATGCTTAGCTTTCTGTAAAATTGCGAAGGAAGTAGCCAGGTGAACGGAAGGTTAGTTTCATAGACTTTTATAAATAAATGTCAAACAAGTTCATATATGAATTACACATTTTTATGCATAAACGTATAGTTTAATAGAGGGATTTTCTTTTGTGAACTTTTTTTTGGTGTGAACTTGTGAACTTTCTCCAAAAAGACTATTATATGATGAAATTGGTTCTTGAAGTTGTTTAATATGATGAAATTATATCATATGATACATTTTATGTTGAAATTGTTTCATATTTCGGTGGTTTTACGTAAAATCAAAAGGTTTCATAAGAATATATGAAACAGTTTCATAAGAATGAAAAAGTTACGTAAAAAAATACCGAAATATGAAATATTTTCATCAAAAAATGAATCATATGATATAATTTCATCATATTATACAATTTCATGAACCAATTTCATTGATTTAACCTATGAAATCGCCGTTTTGGAGAAAGTTCACAAGTTCACACAAAAAAAAATTAACAAAAGAAAATCCCTCTAGTTTAATATATATATATATATATAGAGGAAAGTTCAAATGTGAACCACTTTTTGGTTGTGAACGTGAGGACAGCCGAGAGCGCGACACGTGGCGACTTTGAGTGTGGTCCCCCTCTTTAATTCAATGCCTCCCATGAATCGCGCCTAGTCATCCGCCGTGAAATTGACGTGGCGCCTAGTCATCCGCCATGTGTCACGCTCTCGGTTGTCCTCATATTCACAACCAAAAAGTGGTTCACATTTGAACCCACCCCTATATATATATATATAACAATTAAAAATAGTTGATATATGAATTAGACAGATTCACGTATAAATGTATTGTTCATATATGAATTGATTAAAAATAGTTAATGTGTAAATTATAGGGGGGTTAATATATGAACGTAAATATGAATTACACAGATTTATGTATAAACGTATTTTTCATATATCAATTAGTTAAAAATAGCTAATATGTGAATTATACAGGTTCATGTATATACATGAATTACACATGTTCATGTATGAACGTACGTTTCATATATGAATCAGTTAAAAATAGTTAATATGTTCATATATGAATGAGCTAACAATAGTTAATATGTGAATAACACAGGTTCGTATATGAATTTGTTTTCGGCTTATTTGTAACAATTACAAAACTATCCCTCTATTTTTGCCTAGTCGTGAATTTTGACCAATCAAACCATAAGTTTTGTCTAGTCAAATTTGATTTTAGCTGTATGAAAGGATAAGATCACTTCTCTACTTTTAATTTTTTTTTCCACTTTTTATTTGAACCTTTGGATATATATATATATATATAGAGAGAGAGAGAGAGAGAGAAAGAGAGAAGAGGGGGGAAGAGAGGAGAGATTTTTTTGCAAACCTTCCTTATCTTGCAAACTCTTGTTGACTATTTAAAGTATTTTTAGAATCATGGTTTACATGGTAGTGCCTTTAGTATTTTTAATAAGTAGTTACAAAACATATGAGTTCCATGATTTTAGTCATAGTCATGTTTTCATTTTAGTTTAAATTATTGATTATCGTGTATTCTAGTTAAACTTTGTAAGAAAACATGTATAATCAATATAAATATATTAAGTGAACTAAATATATTGAATGGAGATATGATTTCTGAATCATTCAAATTAACGACTTATCAAAGATAGTTAATTGTGAAGAACTAGTTAAATATGAGAAATCCCATTTATATTACTCTTCAAAAGAACTCTTGAGAGCCTTTGGTGTGTAGCTCATATGACAAAGGGACAACGATTTTGCCCAAATACGAGACATGTCTAATGTGAATCTCCTCGACATGCCTCAGCCGGTGAGTAGGCCCAAATAAAAGCCCTCTACGTTGGTGTTCTTGGAGGCGGATACTGTGTGAGGCCAGTTGGAGTTGTTATTTATCAACTTTACTCCCCTAAAAAGTGTTCCTGGGAAGTGGAAGGGTTCCAAGATATATTGAGGGGAAATGGGCAAAATATATCCAATGTGAGACTTTTACCGAAGGGCGTCATGGTTAAACAAAAAAAAATGATCTTTTACTTGCTCTCTTAAAGTAGTTTCATTGCTAGTAGGAAGAAGATTAGTAGTGTGTTAGCTTATATGTTCACTCTAAAATAACCCTTGTTTGTGTAGCATCATGGGTGGTGGATGGAAGCTAAACTTCGACTAGTATATTGTAATCAATTAGTTAACATGTTGCTAGCCATGCCTTCGGCATCCCCCTTCTTACGGTACACACACCCTCCAACGAAGGTTAGATGGACACAAAGGAGCTAGACAAATTAATATTCTCCAATAGTATTGAGTCCCTAGATCCCTTATGATAAGAGAGACTATGATATATACTGAGAGAATAAATAGTCAAAGTGTAGCTGATGTAGAACTCCAACATTTAAAAAAACAATTTCCAACAACCCGCACATGAAAAGCAATAAACATTGTACTTCTTATAAACAGTTCTTGAAAACGCGTCAATTTTTCATGGCGATAAAAATTTGTTTGTGGTATCAAAGTGATCCGACAAATTCATTGAATACAACAAAAAGGAGAAAAAATGGATAGACATACACACTAGTATATATGTGTGTTGGAAGGGGATGAATAAATACCCATCTAGGGTATGGAAAACATGAACTTTAGGTGATGTGTTGGTAGTACACATTATTTTGATGCAAGAAAATAAAGGTATGAAATAATGTGATATATACAAGGAACTAACTTAAAATTCTAAATTCAAAATAAAATCTTATTTTGAGCTCAGGTATTATTTTTTAAGCAAGCTCAAACTCAACTCGTTTAAGCTCATGTATTATTTTGATATTTTTATTAAATTGATATATATATATATATATGAAAAATTAAACATATAAAACATATATTATATTATATATTGAGCTCGTTTAGGCTTGCGAGCTTAAACGAGTACACTCTTAGGAGTTCGAGCTCGGCTCGTTTTTTAAATGAGCTTTAATCTAGGCTCGAGATCGAGCTAGTTAAGGCTTGGCCCGTTTAGATCTTTTAACGATCTGAGCTCAAGTAGCTCGTGAGTAGCTCGGGTTATTTACATCCCTAAATTTATGTCGGCATCATCAAGCTGTAAAATATGTAATAAAGAATCTGACACATTCACTAAATATGTTGCAAGATTCGACTTTCATTTGATAAGGTTTGGTTCATACTTCATTCAACAAGTTGTTGACCCCTAGAAGAGAGTGACAATTGTAAAGGTGGTCCATGAAATTTGCATGTAATAGGAGTACAATCACCCATGTTCAATGGTTTTAAGTAAGACTACAAACATTGTATTCAATGATGTTTTCATATCTATTATTTGCTACTATAACAAGCATATCAATTCATCATATTTCTACCTTACCCGAAATTGCATAGCAAACATGGTCTGTAGACGACATTAGTTGGTGTTGATTTTTCCCCTTGTCTAGAAACATTGGAGCGTGATGTATTCCAATAAGAGATATTGAAAAGAAAATAAATAAATCTGGTGAAGATACACCGAACTTAATCATATTATTTGAAGTTAGGTTTTGATCGTGAAGTTTATGGTGGAACATTATGCATAAAACGTACTCTTATATGTTATTAAATATTAAAAGAGGACATACTAGTTTAAAAAATTAGACTAGATTAAGTTCGCCATCAAAACTTGTGGCGAAAAAGAACGAGAAGTTTTACGGTTTATAAGTAGGGTAAAATCTATCAAAGTGTAATAAAGTTGTTGATTTAATATAATGATGATTTTTTTTTCTAAAATGATGTAACATGCTCAATTCTTTCCGTTTTGTACCAATTTTATCAAATAAACATTCTTGCAGCTTACATTACATAAGAGATGATTTTTTATGTGAAATTTTTCCATGTAACCAAAGCATATTATATAACTTGACAATTTAGCATTCATATCATGAATGGCTAGAATATTTAGTGTTCACAGATCATAACTGAAAGAAATATAAAAGAACTAAACATTTGTTACTGTTAAATATTTGTATAGTTCAGGGACCCCTCTGTAATATTTCTGTCTATTTATTGTGCTCAATACACGCAACCCTGATCATGGGTTTTCCACATATTCTCACATGGTATCAGAGCCAACTAAGATATACCCTAAGAAAACCCTAATTTTTTTTTTTACCTTTCTCAAACTGCTGCCGCCACCGGAATAACTCCGGCCGCCGTACCGACGCCGATAGAACCTCACCGGACCTCCTCTTCTCTCTGTTTTCCGGTGATCTGCTGTTCCGCCGGCACGTCGACGTTTCCCCTCCCTGTCCAGACGGTATCCTTCACGCGTCGGAACCCTAACCGTCGCACCACCGCCTCCTGTTCAGACGACCTCCCTACCACCGCGATCTGAGGAGTACCACCGTGCAGTCGCATCTCCTCCGCCATCTGTTGAGCACCACCATAACCGTCGCGCCTAAGCACCACCGTCACCGTCGCGCATAAGCGCCGCCGTGACCACCGCGCCTAAGCACCGCCGTCACCGTCATCCCCTCCGCGTCCGATAGCTACGTTTTCTGCCGTTCTTCTGTGGAGTCACCTGCTACTCACCGGCGACGACCTGCTTTCAACCTCTCCGGCGCCGTTTTCTGCCGTCTTCTGTGGAGCCGCCTGCTACTCGCCGGCGACGACCTGCTCCGGCGCTGTTTTCTGCCGACCTACGTGGAGCCGCCTGATACTCGCCGCCCGCCGCCTGCTTTCAACCTCTCCGGCGATCTTTTCGCATGCCCTAGTTTTCTTTGCAGCTGACTGCTGTGAAAGGAAAGACCAAACAATAAAAGGAAACAAAAGCATCCCTTTTATTTAAATAAAAAAAACAAAAAAAAAACAAAAAAAAAAACAAAAAAAAAAACAAAAAAAAAACAAAAAAAAAAAATTGTTTTCAGGTTGCGTCTCGGAAACCTAGCCCCTCCGCTGTTTTGCCGCCGGCTACCGTCTCCATCCTCCCACCGCGTATAGGGTTTGTGGTACATTACTATCCCTCTACCCACGGTTAAGCTTGACGCACATCTGTTTACTTGCACTTTATTAGTTTTAATTTTTTGCGAGTTTTTCATTTTGTTGCAATGTCTACCTCCTCACAGACTAGTACCCTCACCAGCCCTACTGCTAGTCAACTTGTCTTTGCTCTCACAAATGTCTACTCACAATTTAGTTTTAAACTTTCCACCGACGGTTCCAAATACAAACTTTGGCGTCGTATTTTCCTTGACATGTGTAAGGGTGCTAAAGTCCATGGTCACATCACTGGCAAGTCTAAACCGGCTGGTGATGATGATGAGGACTGGGAGGCAATTGACTCCCGCATCAAATCTTGGTTTTATTCTACCTGTGATGCGAATCTACTGCAAATCATCTCGAGTGATAACTGTACTGCCAAAGACCTTTGGGATAAACTTGATGAGTTCTTTCTAAATAATAAGATGTCTCGAATGCTTCAGCTACAAGAGCAATTCCGTAACACCAAAAAAGGTGCTTTGTCTATCACTGATTTTTGTCACCAATTAAAAAATCTGGCTGATGCACTTGCCGATTGTGACTCCAAAATTGATGAAGTTGAACTTGTCATGCAAATCTTGCGTCAGTTACCTCCCTCTTATCACAGCATTGTAGATGTCATCACCAACACCAAACCCTTCCCATCCTTTCTTGAAGCGAAAAACATGCTTCTTCTTCACGAGTCTCGTGAAGAGTCTGTTGAACCTCATACAGATCCTCCTCATACCTCTTCCGCTGCCCTGTATTCCTCTGCTCAAAATGGAAAACCGAAAAATAAACCTAATAAAGGGAGAAATAATGGGCGTTTTGCTTCTAAGGGGGGGGGGGGTAATACTAATGTTTCCGCAAGCTCCCATTCTTTTGCAGGTAATCAGGGACACTCTCAGGCTTACTTCGGAAACTCACCCGCCTCTGGTCATGTTCCACCAGCTCAGCCTGGCCTACTTGGTGCACCTCCTGTGCACTCCTTTGGGGCAGGGGCCCCTCAGACATCCCCGACGATGTTCAGTGCTCCTCAGCATCCCTCACCGCACGCTTTTCATCCATCGCCAGTGCCGTCATCTCCGTACCTTTATGGGCAACATCAGTCTCCACACTCAGTGCCTGTTCCGTCTCAGTACGGCCAGCCCATGCAGCCGTCCACACCTGTGCCACTGCCTCCTCAGCCTTCCTTTGGTGGACATGCCTCTCAGTTCAGTCAGCCGCAGTATACTGATTTATCTTCTGTGTTTTAGGCTATGTCTGCTCAGGCGCCTCCGGACAACATCTTTTACATGGATTCGGGTGCAACCAGGCATATGACATTCAATCAAGGTACAATGCACTCCCTAACTCCTTGTAACTCTAATTTCATACAGGTTGGTAATGGTGCTATGGTTCCTGCCAGATACATTGGTCACTGTACTTTACCCTATTCCTCTTACCCTCTTCATCTTAACAATGTTTTAGTTTCTGATAAACTCATCAAAAACCTTATCTCTGTTCGTCGCTTTACCATAGACAATTCTGTTTCTGTTGAGTTTGACCCTTTTGGTTTCACTGTGAAGGATCTTAAAACATGGTCTTTTCTCCAGCGTTGCGACAGCGATCATCATGATCTTTATCCTGTTCTCCCTCCTGCACCTCAGTCTACTCTTACCTCGGCTAACGTTGCTGTCTCCTTTGACGTCTGGCATAGACGGCTTGGTCATCCGGGTGCTGCTATCTTCCAGTTTCTTGTGTCCCGCAAGTTCATTACTTGCTCTAGTCAAACTTCTGCTTTATGTCATGCGTGTCAGTTAGGAAAACATTGTCGTTTACCTTTTTCTTTATCCACTACTAAAACTTCTCGTGTGTTTGAACTTATTCATTCTGATTTATGGACTTCACCTGTTATTAGTTTGAGTGGTTTTAAATATTATGTTCTGTTTTTGGATGATTTTTCTCACTTCTTATGGGTGTTTCCTTTACGTGCTAAATCTGAGGTGTTTGATGTTTTTAAAACGTTTCGTGCTTATGTTCTAAATCAATTTAAAACGGACATCCAACTTTTTCAATGTGACAACGGTCGTGAGTTCAACAACCAATCTTTTCTGGATTTTTTTAAAACTCATGGCATCAAAATGCGTTTTTCTTGTCCCTATACGTCTCCCCAAAATGGAAAAGCTGAACGCACCATTCGCACCATCAACAACACCCTTCGCACGTCTCTCATCCAAGCTTCTCTCCCAAGTTCTGGGTTGAGGCCCTTCTTTCTTCGGTTCACACCTTTAACTTGCTTCTGTCCACTACCATCCAGTACAAAACACCTTTTGAGGTACTCTTTGGTTTCTCCCCTACCTACTCTCATCTGCGTGTCTTTGGCTGTCTTTACTATCCAAACACTGCACCCACTGCTCCTCACAAGCTTGCCCCGCGATCCTCTGCCTGTGTCTATCTTGGTCCAAGCACTGATCACCGTGGCTATCGCTGTTTGGATCTTATCACTCAAAAGGTAATCATCTCACGTCATGTCGTCTTTGACGAAACGCATTTTCCCTTTCCTGATTTTCAACCTCGCCCCTCCTCCGAGGACTACGACTCGTTTGATGTTGACGATTCTCCACCTTCTCTATCTCTCATTCCCGCTGCTGTCGCAACTCCGTCTGAAGCTAGTACTTCTAACTCATCTTCTCCTTCTGCTTCTTCTGCTGCGCTTTCTCAGCCTCCTGCTCCGGCTACTACCTCCGGTCATCCGATGACCACTCGATCGCGCACCGGCTCCCTTAAGCCTAAACAGATCTTCAACCTTTCAGTCACTAGTGACATCTCTCCCATTCCTCGGTCTGCTGCTCAGGCCATGTGTGACCCTCATTGGCGAGCCGCCATGGATGCTGAAATGGCTGCCATTATTTCTAACTACACGTGGGATTTGTTCCTAAACCCTCTGATGCTAACATAGTTGGCAATCGTTGGCTGTTTCGCCATAAGTTTGACAGCAATGGACGTCTTGAGCGTTACAAGGCCCGTCTTGTTGCTCAGGGTTTCTCACAGCAACCCGGTCTGGACTTTGATGACACTTTCAGTCCCGTTGTCAAACCTGCCACTATTCGCACGGTTCTTAGCATCTCCATCTCCCGCAACTGGCCTATTCATCAGCTTGATGTTAAGAATGCCTTTCTTCATGGTGATCTCACTGAGACTGTTTACATGCGTCAGCCTCCTGGCTATGTAAACAGTTCTTTTCCCGATCATGTCTGTCGCCTACGCAAGGCTCTTTATGGCCTTAAGCAGGCACCCCGTGCGTGGTATCATCGTTTTGCTGTCTACCTTTCCTCTTTAGGTTTTCTTAGCAGTAAGACCGACACCTCTCTTTTCACGTATCATCGTGGATCTGATACTATCTACCTCCTTCTTTATGTCGATGACATTATTCTTACTGCCTCCTCTCCTACACTTATTTCCATGGTTATCTCTAAGTTATCCTCTGAGTTTCCCATGTCTGATTTGGGTCCGTTATCCTTCTTCTTAGGAATTGCTGCGTCTCGTAGCAAGTCCGGACTCTTTCTTTCTCAATCTGCCTTTGCTCAGGAGATTCTTGCACGAGCTGATATGGTCTCGTGTAATCCCTGCAGCACTCCGGCTGACACCAAAACAAAGCTTGCTGTTGATGGCGAGCCTGTTTCTGATCCCACCTTATATCGAAGCCTTGCTGGTGCCCTGCAATACTTGACCTTTACTCGTCCTGATATTGCCTATGCCGTTCAACAGGTCTGTCTCTTTATGCATGACCCGCGTCTTCCGCATTTCAATGCGCTTAAACGCATCTTACGGTATTTAAAGGGTACCCTGTCTCATGGTCTTCATATTAAGGCGTCAGCTGTTGATCGCTTGGTTGCCTATTCGGATGCCGACTGGGCCGGGTGTCCTACTACACGTCGGTCCACTTCAGGGTTTTGTGTCTATCTGGGTGATAATCTCGTTTCTTGGTCCTCCAAACGACAACATGTCGTTTCTCGTTCTAGCGCCGAGGCCGAGTACCGGGGGATCGCCAATGTGGTTGCTGAAACTGCTTGGTTACGAAACCTCCTACTCGAGTTGTATTGTCCCCTTTCTCGTGCCACCGTTGTTTTCTGTGACAACGTCAGTGCCATGTATCTAGCATCTAACCCTGTCCAGCACCAGAGAACCAAGCATGTGGAAATAGATTTACATTTTGTTAGGGAGCGTGTTGCGATTGGTCATGTGCGTGTTTTGCATGTCCCATCCGCGTATCAGTATGCAGATATTTTTACGAAGGGTCTACCTACTAGTTTATTTCTTGATTTTAGACATAGTTTGAACATTCGTTTACCTCCCGATCAAACTACGGGGGTGTGTTAAATATTTG
Source organism: Centaurea solstitialis (assembly GCA_030169165.1). Classification (NCBI taxonomy): domain Eukaryota; kingdom Viridiplantae; phylum Streptophyta; class Magnoliopsida; order Asterales; family Asteraceae; genus Centaurea; species Centaurea solstitialis. The sequence goes on from CM058041.1 coordinate 84,257,931, forward strand.
TATAGTTCAGGGACCCCTCTGTAATATTTCTGTCTATTTATTGTGCTCAATACACGCAACCCTGATCATGGGTTTTCCACATATTCTCACAGTTACATTAATTGATAGAAAGTTCTTGTTATATTTCGTTGTATTTAAATGCAAAATTTTCATTATAAGATATTAGTTATTGGAAGAATATTTTAATTAATAAATGAAATAAAAGCTAACATGATATGGAATTATGGACCGTAGCTTATATTTGAGCCATCTGAGCCCAGGCCCAATGTTATTATCATATTAGTATTTGCCCACAAAATGTATATAACGAGGTGAGAATTTCTACGCGTTGTTGCAAGTTATGATGTTTGTTCGTGTATGAAAATTTTGTATCATGTTATATGTTTGAGAAATGGTAAGACTACAATGGGTTTTTTTTAATGCAAATTCTTCTTATTTTGTTTCATTCTATTGACACCCATTTCAAGATGGATCATCTTAATGGCTGGTAATTTCTGAATTCCAAATTTCTTGCAGTTTTTCCCTCTATAATCTCAAGATTACGATTATATATGTATTTTTAATGTATTTTAAAGTTACACTTGATACCCTTATAAATTATTAAGTTAATTCATTTTTTACTTTATACTTTTCATATTTGGATAAAAAATATTCAATATTAGGCTCATTTAAAATGTATCGACGATACGATTATAATGGTGTAATTTGTTAAAACGTGTTGATAGCAAGGATTTGTAGTAAGGAAGGATTATAATGGTGTAATTTTTATACCTCTAGAAAGGATTCGTAGCAAGGATTCCGAATATGTAGTTGTATTGATAGCTTCTTCAACAATTGAAGAGTCATTTTAGAGAGAATGAAAGAGTTTGAGAGAGAGAGAGAGAGAGAGAGAGAGAGAGAGAGAGAGAGAGAGAGAGAGAGAGAGAGAGAGAGAGAGAGAGAGAATGATGACGAATCGATGGAGAGAAGAATGTAGTTTCTCTGATCGATGATGATGAATTGATGATGATGATTATTATTTTAATAAAAAAAGTTTGATTAAGTGATGGTTTAAATCCTTAACTATTTTTTAATACATATATAATCGTACTATATATAGTATATAATAAAATAATAATATTTATTATTAGGCTCATTTTAAATATATTGACGATACGATCACAATGGCATAATTTGTTAAAATTAAAACTGAGAGAGAAATAAGATGATGATAAATTGGTGGAGAGAAGGATGTAGTTTACTCCATTGGATGATGATGATTATTATTTTTTTTTATTATAATAAAAGTTTTTTTTTTTTTTTTTGGGAAGGTTCACCTAAACTTTGGCCAGACTACATCCTTGGCAATTTTTACCGAGAGCTAGACATGCTCCCCTGGGATTAATACTCAGTGGCCCCTGGTTGCTCACCCCCGGATTCGAACTTGGGTGGGTTTTTCCCCAACACCAAGCCTTAACCGGTAGGCTGCCCCATTGGGGTTTATTATAATAAAAGTTTGATTAATGAGTTTGTTTAAATGACGTTTTAACCGCTCAGCTATTTTTGAATACATATATAATCGAACTATATATAGTATATAATAAAATAGTTATATCAAAAAATATTCAATATTAGGCTCATGTCGAAGGTATCGACGACACGATTACAATGGCGTAATTTGTTAAAATTAAAACGTATTTTTTAACATATTTCAACCAATATAATATATGACTAAAACGTAAATGAAATATAGAAAACTAAAAGATATAAACTGAATAAATATTATAAGATTAGGGGGTTAAAATGTAATTTTTGCAAATGTCGATAGATACTATTGATGAAGAGTGCTTTTCTTCCTAAAAAATGTTAACATTTTAAATATTTATACCGGCAAAAGTTTGCTTGCGAATACAAATTTCATTGCGAATAGTATTATTCGGAGTGAATAATACTGAATTTTGTATTATTTAATATGAATAATACATGATTATTCAAACTGAACATGTCACATGATATGCTCTCGGTTGTACTCACGTTCGTAATGAAATATGAGTTTCCATTTGAACCTGACCTTAAAATAACTTCTTACAATATGGACAGTTACTTCTGTGAATAGGTGGTCCACATATACGAAAAAAGGAGATTATATTTGTCCATTTCTTATTAACGTACTTAACACAAAATACATGGTTAATAAAAGAAGCTAATTCTTTATCTATCTATTTATCTATATGTGTGTGTGCGCACACAAGTACGCACACACACTATTTGTGTTTGCATGAGAACTTTAAAAATGTCGAAAACCATTAGAGTTGGTGAGACATATATTGTTCCAATACATGTTTACAAATTCTACTATACATGTGAAACAATATAATATTGTTTCAAATCTCTATGGTCAAATTAGGCGGTCATGGCCGAGACCAGGGAGGGATGCAAACTTAAAAACAACCCCGAATAGTTTTTTTTTGGTAGGGATATATTAGACCGTTACTTAGACTAATCACGACAATGTTTGACTGCTAGACATGCAGCTCTGAGAAAATCCCTAACGGCCACAAGTTTGTTAACGCTTAGGTTCGAACCTTGGGTATATGGGTTACTAGCCACATCCCACACAAGACTTAACCAATACGCCACAAACCTTATGGCTAACTACAGAATAGTTATTGTTTATTAGTCTGTTTATTTTTAGGTTTAATGTTACAAGTCGTTATTGCATATATACAGCTTCATAAAACTAATTGATAACCAACTAATGAACCTTATATTTCTTCAACATCAAAAAAACAATGAACTTTATAAAGTTACCTATCTTTCAAACATCTAAAATATCCTAAACTAAAGTAACATAATTGATTTTTATTTTTTAAATTGATACATACATTGAGGATATATTTTCTTTCAGAACTTCACATTGGTTTTTATAAGTTGATCACATATATGTTAAATAACTTTATTATAACAGGCAAAAGGTCGGATGAGAAGATGAGTTAAGACGACAAGGGTAAGAAGAATTGCGCTTGATGAGGAATTAATCAAGTGCATCTCGTTAGATCTCATCCTAATGCGTATCTATGGGCAAAGATCCTTTATTATGATAACTCCACTTCTCACCAAAACTCAACCCTACTGTAACATACAACACATATGGCATGTTTTATATTTATCACATTTTTAACGTTAGTGTTTAAACTACATAAAATTAACTCTTTAATTGATAAACATGTTCACAAACTCTTTAAATATTGAGTCAGGATATGACAAAATACCACCTAAAAATGAGGCATGAGTACGAATTAGTTGAAATTTCTTATTAGAACCAATAGATTTTATATGTCATGATATATGAAATTGGAATTTAATGTAAAAAAAATTAAAAAGTTAAACCAAATGTGTTAATAAAATTTGGTCAATGTACACCTAAATCTTTGTGAATTATATGTTCTATCTAAACAATTGGTAACTAACTCATGATAAAATATTTTTAACAAATTAAATTATAGAGTAAATTATAATTTTGGTCCCTGTGGTTTACATCCATTATCAAGAATAGTCCCTCTTTTAAAGTAATTACAATTTTGGTCATTGTGGTTTTTATTCTACTTCAATTTTGGTCCCTCTAATCAAGTCTAGTAACAATACTCAGCTAGTTTAAGGTTATTTTTATCAATTTACTTTTCTTTTTTGTTTTTCATTTTTTGTTTTATTAGATTATATGATAAATTACAATTATAGTCCCCATAGTTTTGTTTTCATTTTTTTTACTACTTTTTATCAATTTTCATTTATGGTCTTGTTATATTTTTTTAATTGATTATAATTTTAACTATCAATAAATTTAAAATATGTATTCCATTTTGTAAATCATATAATTAAAAGATCTTATTATGTTTGTTAATTAATTATAATCTTAAGAGTAAATTACATTTTTGGTCCTTATGTTTTTCTTTTCTATTTTGTCCTACTTTTTCTTTTTCATTATTATTTTATAATCTAGTTATATTATATAGTTAATTATAATTTTAATTACCAATACGTTTAGAATACATATTTTATTTTGTAAATTACAATGAAATATATGATATTTTCCGATATTTGGTTTGTAGTTTAGAATATAATTGGAAACCATTCTTCAATATATAAAATAAATTATAAATATAATAACCTTATATAATGCTAACTACTTCATAGGAATTTAAAATTTGGATGTTTATGAGATTTTAATTTTGAATTAAAAAAACAAACAATTAAAAATATTTGGTTATTAATTGATTACTGATTTTTATTACAGTAATAAGTTTATGTTTATACTTTGAATTATTTTATAATGATGTTATATATTTTTATTTGATAGCCATTTAAAAATAAAAAAACATTTGAATTAAAAGAACTTACAACAATAATAATTTTTTTATTAATCAACATAAATAAACCTTAATAATTAATATTTGTATTAGAAAAAAACAATAATTTTTTTAAAACAATGAATACACGTGGTTTTAGTTGGCTACTTGTTTTCATTGTGATAAAGTTTAAATTTATATTTTGATTAATGCTTATATTATAGTTATTTCTATTTCATACATATTTAATAAAATTATTTAGTTGAATATAATATCTGAAAATGAAAAACAAAATTATTAATAGACATAGATATATTTTGATATTTTTCCTTACATAAATATTAAAAGATAAATTTCATAAATACAATTTAGATAGAAATGTTCTTTTTTTGGATTATTGTAGATGGATTCAAAAATATATATCAAATAAGTTACATCAAAGTTTTAAAAGTATCTAGTACTCTACTTATTATAGAAGTATGGACAAAATCCTTTAATTGTATAATTTACAAAATGAAATACATATTTTAAATTTATTGGTAGTTAAAATTATTATCAATTAAAAAAAATATAATAAGACTATAAATGATAAATGATAAAAAGTAGGAAAGAAAATGAAAACAAAACTATGGGAACTATAATTGTAATTTATCATATCTATCTATCTATCTATATATAATAAAAGAGTAACTGGCCTGCCACATGTCGCGTTCTGGTGAGCCGGTTGCCACATGTCGTATTTTGGTGAGCCGATTTCGGTTTTCACCACATGTCATGCATGTGTGTCTGCCACATCACTTTAAAAAAATCATCTACATAATTATCCAAACTATAGATAAATATGAAAATAATAAATAAAATAATGTAAAAGATAAATACCACTTTCAAAAATCTTCTACATTAGTAAATCAAACGGTTTTAATCCAAAGATAAATACCCCTAAAGATAAATATCACTTTCAAAAATCCTCTACATTATATAACACCTATTAATTAATTATAAATACCCCTTTCAATCTGTCAATCTCAATTAATTAAGCCACTACCAATTACACATACACACACAAAGGTAATTAATTAAACGCTCTTTAATTTTTATTTTTTCCCACACATGATGATATGATTATGATGATTTTATTCATGTTTATAGTCCAAGTTGGAGTTGTTGATTTCACGCATGTGACTTTGTATTTATGCTCATTGATTACACTTTTTGTGTTATTTTTTATTACAAAAATAGTTCTAATTTTTTATTTTTTTATTCTTTTGAATTTTTACCATATTATAGAACAATGGATGAAAAGAATATCACTCTTATAGACAACCTTGATATACAAAAAGATAATTTTACTGTTAAGGTTAGAATGCCACGTGTCGCTTTCTTGTTAGTCGGTTTCTGATTTTTCCCGCCAAAACACGTACATGGACACTCTTATGGTCTATATTTATTCTCGCCTACGTGTTAGTTCTTGACACATGTCATGCATACATGTCATTTGTTGACATGTCACTTTAATTCAAAATTTAAAATATTAAACTATTCTATCTCTATTAATTAAAATACTAACTATTCTATCTCTATAAATTCAAATATTAAACTAATCTACTTATTTTATCTCTTATCTCTATCTCTCTCTACCTATTTTATACTTATATGTTTTACAATATTAAATATATTAATTTTCGTAAAACTTAATTTATTATATATACATATATACATATTGATGGATGCTTAATGGATCAATTGAAATGCAACTAATAGAGTATATAATATAAGTTTATTGTCAATACTTTCAAAATAAACTAATTACTAGATATAATACTATTAAACATAAATTAAATTATAGTAAATAATTTAAATTTAGCAAATCATATTTATAATATTAGTTTTTCTGGTATGAATTATTTTTTTAAAAATTATCCCGTGTAATACACGGGATCAAATCTAGTAATCTAATAAAACAAAAAATGGAAAACAAAAAAGAAAAAGTAAATTGACAAAAATAACCTTAAACTAAGTATTGTAACTAAGAGGGACCAAAATTGAAATAGAATAAAAACCACAATGACCAAAATTGTAATTACTTTGGAAGATGGACTATTCTTGATAATGGATGTAAACCATAAGGACCAAAATTGTAATTTACTCTAAATTATATATCTACCAACCCCACGTGGTTATTTTTTCATATAATCCATATCACTATCTTCATTCCCTTCATCTATATAACTATATGTTAAATACAATATTTTTTTTTGATAGTGTTAAGTATATGGGTATAAAGTCAAACAATATTTCATATTGTGCATTATCTCCAGATATAATATGTGATGTAACCAGTAATGATATACATTGTCTACATTACGAAACGTCTTCTTCTTTGGATTGTGGGAAATCATCATCTTTTTCAATGGATTGCAAAAATCATCATCTTCTTGTTCGTTTGGTTGGCAAAAATCATTAAAAGAGCACGAAATCAATATGCCTTTACCATTGCAAGATTAAAATCAATCAAACAAAGCAAAAAATCAACACATCGTTATTTGCTCCTTTTTTGAAAAAATATTGCAAAACAAAACTTCATGAACTATTCTACGCATAATCAAGAAAAAGAGCTACACATATGTATTAACCCCTTATTTTTTGGTTACGGTTATTGCTTAAAAATAATTAACGCCCTCAAGCAAAAATTACTAAACGAAACAATAACTAAATTTAGAGTAAAGTTCACTTTTCGTTCCTAACATTTAACCATTTCAATGGTTTTCATCTCTCACATTTATAAAATTTTAAATCACGCATAGATTTATTTCGTTCTAGACTTAAAATACAATTTTATCAGTTTTTTTTTTTCGGCTAATGGACCTAAGCTAATGATTGTTTTATGTTATTCGATATTGGCCCAAGGGAATAAATGAAAGAAAATAAAAGGCCCATTTGACGAAAGCATAGCAAACAGCCCAATGGATCCTTCCCTTGGTTATTGCGGCCAGAACCATGCCACCGCCGGCGCCGACCACTGTGGTCGACTGTCCCTCTTCTCGGCGCGTGTCGTTTCGCGGATTCAGCCGCGCCATCAACCGCGGCGACCAAATTGACGCACCGAAATTGGTGCAAACGTGAAATTGAGCGATTAATTGTTACTTATTTGATGTTCTTGTGATTGTTTGTTAGTAGAAATCTTAGAAACATAATAGTCTATTGATATTTTTACAAAGTGACAATTGAACTTATAACTTGAATTCGGTAAGGTTCTTGTGATTGGGTTCATGAAATCCTACAATCAAGACTTTTTAAACCAAGCTTACGAGTTTATAATCTTGAATTGGTATTTTTCTCATACGATAATGCTAATTGCACCTAGGAATTTAAGAGCTTATTTAAATTCTTACTTGTAGTTAAGATATGATTAAAGAGCTTGTTTCGATCATTGTTTAGCTACGGAAAAAATTCGGGTTGTTAGAGCTTATTAGCAATTTTAACCAGTTTAGACTTGACCTTAGGCACCTCCTCAATGTTTTATTTTTTTAATAAATATATTAGTAATTAGGCCCAATATTATATTATATGGATTTGGCTCCACCTGAAATCTCGTAATTCATGGTGGGAAAATAGAAATACTCTATGTTGAATTCCTATGTGTAGAATCCATTCTTATGTGTAGAGTCTAGTGATAATATATGAATACAATTCTTTTTTTTCTAATCCATTCTCGATCTGCTTATAATTTTATGTGCAAGATCCCCATAATATGGGAGTGCCCGAGCTCGAACACGAGACTATAACATGGACAACATTCCTGACTCATTCAACGATTGTAGTTATAAGAGTGCCCCAGCTCGAAATCGTGACCATTTGATATTATGCAAACATGATTCCATCCATTATCAACTGGCTCAACAATGAAATAAACCTACAAAAAAAGATCGTTATGTATAAAAGTTTTGGTATACAGCACCACACCAACGTTTTACTGTATATTCAAAAATTCTAATAAAAAAAGTAACTCATTATTCATCATCTATGTTAAATAAGAACAATTATAATGATCGTAAAAACATATAGTATGTCAAATAACATATATTGTTAACTCATGGTAAAATACTTTTTAATTAGTTTAATAAAAATTATATATGTTCTACCAACCTCACGTGGTTGTCGTTTTCATATAATCTATGTCACCATCTTTATTTTATACATTATCTCAATTTTTTAATATGCCTGAGAGATGTGTGATACAAGATCAAACACCAATTAATACTTTGTCTGGAAATAAATGGTAGGAATTTTGTAAATTTCGCACCTTTTATATATTTTTTGGGTGGTTGTTATTCTAATTGTATCCTTTGAATTGTTATCTATTTTTAAAGGGTTTATTACTTATTTGGGTAACAAACTATTTGATTTGTATGTATATTACCATCGAACTATTTTTTGTATTCAATATATACCATTGAACTCTTTTTTATACTCATAATACAATTATGACCGGTAATAGCCCATTTTTTCTTACGTAACAATTAAATGTATTAAAAAATGCTTATGTGAATCTGACGAGTGTTTCACGTGGATTTGGCGTGTGTTTTTTTTTTTTTTTTTTTTTACTTTTTGTACTCATAATACTATTGAACTCTCTTCTTCTTTTTCAAGACACCACCACCACTATACCCACCACCAGCACCAAACCACCACCACTACAGCCACCACCACCACACCTACCTCCACCACCATCTAAATATCAGGCAAACGCCTTCGTCGGAGCTCTCCCGCCGGCGATCTTCAAGCTCACGTTTCTCCGGACTCTTGACGTCAACCATAACCTCTTCAACTCCACATTTCCATCGGGGATTTCAAGGTTGAAGTTTCTTACAGTCTTCAATGCCTATAGCAACAGCTTCACAGGAACTTTGCCGGAGGAGGTGGTGCGTTTGCCGTTTCTGGAGCATTTCAACCTCGGTGGAAGCTACTTCGAAGGTGAGATTCCGAGAACATATGGTGGTTTCCGACAGTTGAAGTTCTTATACCTCGTCGGAAACATCCTCGGTGGTCGAATTCCGGCGGATTTAGGGCTTGGTGGTGGTGTTTTGGTGGTGGTGGTGGGTGTAGTTGTGGTGGTGGCTTGAAGAAGAAGAAGAAGAGAGAGTTCAATGGTATTATAAGTACAAAAAGTTAAAACACACGTCAGATCCACATAAACATTTTTTAATAATTTTAATTGTCACGTAAGAAAAAAAAATGGGCTATTACCAGTCATAATGAAAAAAAGTTCAATGGTACATTGAGTACAAAAATTGTTCGATAGTAATATGCATACAAATCGAATAGTTGGTTACCCAAATAAGTAATAAACCTTTTTTTAAAAGGTGAATTTGCTCCTTCATTCATATCAACATCAAATTACACTTTTTATATCAATGCTTTTATATCGGCTAGACTTTGACCAAATCCTCACTATATATGTTGGAACCCCCCTTCTCTCCTCAAGTGCTCATTTGAAGATTAATCTAGGGGTTCCACATATTCTAACAGAGTACAAATCACAACTCCTATTTTCTCACTTTTTGAATAGTACGTCTATTCTAATTTTGTTTGTATATTTTGCTTTTTGAGTTATATGCCCTACGGAATCATAATTAAAATCAAGTATAATTCTCTTTAAAAAAAAATGGTTATTGCATCGAATTACTTTATAAAAAAATACTTAATTAAATGATATTCAAATCTCATTTGAATCTCTCTAGTTTGTAGGAACCACGACTTCTTATTTTAACGTCACAGAAATATATAATAATTAAAAAAAAATCTTGTTGACAACTTGACATAATATTAAATAGTAACTGATCAATCAATTAAAATAGTGGTTCTCGTCACTCATAGATTGAAGCATGTAATTCACAACATTGCAAGAAATGTTTTCCAAACAAAATCAAATATATGTGCTCTTATTTCTACAACAAACCATAGAACAACAATTAGAACCCAAGTAAAATATATTGTATCAGATTCAGTCGGGGAAAACAAATGTGATGATTTGAGGTTGCATGAAAGAGGAGACGGAAATACTAGGTATCAAACAAAATGTAATTTCAAGATTGCTTTCCGGTGATCTCAGTCTCTCAGACCTTACGAAGGGGTAATTTGCATTAAAACTTGAACAATAATTATATAACCATCAAACATTTCAATTAAACATTTAAACTATAAAATATATTATTTTTAAAATAAAACTATAAAATATATTATATTTTGTTATTGTTATTATTATTATTATTATTATCATTATCATTATTATTATATATATATTATATACATATTATATTTTATATAAAAGTCAAAACAAAAACAACTCAATGATTTTTTATATAAATAAAGATTTATATTAAATAAATAAAAATATTGAGATATTTATTCATATAACAAAGTTAAATATAAAATAATAATAATTATAAATATGTATAAAATAACAACTAATCTATATATTAAAACAAAATATAATATAAATTTATAATAGATACCGTACTTCCTGGGGCTGTAATGTACACGATTCACAACAGGTTGTTTGGTGGTATGAAATTGGGGGCAATAAAAACTCAATCCGGCACGTCCCGTTTAACTGGTCCCGTCGAAAACTTCAAATCTAACCCGTGACCTATTAACTTGAACACAACCTGCATAACCTGTTTAACTATATGGATTGGAGGTGATAAATTCTCAATCCGGACACGACCCGTTTAACTAATCGTGTCAAAATTTTCAACTCTAACCCACGACCCATTAACCCGAACACATAATTGTAACAAATAATTCTTTTATGATTTATTTATACATCAATCTCAATATTTATATTTATATTTTACTTCTATAATTATATAATTATTAAAATATTTGTAAATTTAATAAATATTTATTTATATTAATTCATAAATAAATATTTATTTAAAGTATAAATAAATAAAAATATAAAACTAAAAACAACTCAAATATAAAAAACAACTAAAATACAAAAAAGCATATGAATTTTTTTTTTTGAACGGCAACGAAAGGGAACCAAGGGAGAGTTTCGGCAAAGCCATCACCCCCCAAGAGCAATAGATAGTGAATTTGTTTATTTCTTTTGTTAAAAAAAATTCATGAGTCAATAGATGATTTTGATAAGCCAATGATTTTAAATGTTTTTGGTTCCTTCTAGTTTTATCTCAATTAAATGCAATGCATTTGTTAGGAGAATCATGAGAGTATTAAATAAAATAATTACTTTGAAGAATACATTGGAAGACGCCATTGATGTTAAAAAAGATCATGGAGATACAAAGGAGACTGATAAGATTAAGTATAGACTCAAATTACTATGTGAAACACCTACGTTGTGTACAAATATTGTTGTCCTACTTTAAATATAATTTTATAGTGTCATGTATATGTGTAAAAAATAAAAAACAATATTTTACATCATGCCTTATTTCCTGGTATTTATGTAATGTAACCGGTAATAATATGTTATCTAGACCATGAAACGTCTTCTTTCTTAAGGGTGTGTTTGGTACACCGAACATGATGAGACAAGACAAAATATAACAAATTTGTGCCATGTTGTTTGGCAGGTACTATGTGGGACACACCAGAACTAAGTAGAACAAGAGTGAGATAAGCTTGTTCCATCCTATTCCCCAGAACTAAGTAGAATAAAGTTGGATATATTAATTATACCCCTCAAATTACATATTGATTTTCTCTTTCATGATAATTGTCTCATACTTAGGAGTGAACAAAACTTGACCAAATCCGAAAAATCGAAAATCCGATCCAAAAAATCTCAAATCTACCTAACCCACATAACTCGAACTAACTCAATCTTCGAAATCCAACTCTTTGACGAGTTATTCGGTTTGGGTAGGGTCTCCGTACCCATCAACTAACCCACCCGAAACCCGAATAAAACGTTTTATTATTTTGTAACTTTTTTATGTAGTTCTTTGAGGTTTGAACTTTATTTTTATTAGTTTAAGTTTCTAATTTAATTTTTAACGTTTGAAATTTGGATTATAGAATTTATATTAATTTTACTCTTTAATGATTAAGTTTATAGCCATTATATATAATATATGAGTAAAATTTTCATTTGATGTTTTTTATTCAAAATTTGTCACTTAAAATATAAATGTTCATCTTAAATTTTTGTTGCACACTATTTATATTTTCTACTAATTTAGTGGGGAACAAAAAGAAAAACATATATTATTAAAATCCGAACCTGAACTCGATTAAATCCAAATCCAACATGGTCTGAAATGCTTCTATACATAATTTTGGTTTTTGGGGCACTGCATTTCATACTCAAAACCCGATCGAAACCTAATTATGTATATTGCTATTGTTTATCTTACAAGCTAGATTTTTTATTATATATTAGTTTTGTTAATACATAGATTGTACTTTTTGTTAATTTTCATTTAAATTGACGATTAGGTAAAAAAAACACCAAAAATCTCATCAAGGATAAAATGATCATTTAATCAGTAATATTCTGTCTAGTCCTGTTGTATTATATCTTACTAAATGCCGAACAGTTATTCTCTTCCATCATGTTGTATTATTATGTCGTGTCTACTTAAGTAAAGGACTCTAATTGAAGTAAAAGAACAAAATTGTCGTGGAATGTGGATGGTGTTACAAAGAAACCAAAAGAACAAAATTGAAGTAAATGATAAAAACTAAACAAATTATATAAATAAAGTTATCTTTTTAATTTGATAAAGCCACTGCATCTTGAAACTTCCGAACTTCGAACTCAGTGGAACTTTCAAAGAATGAGCATGAATTCAATACCAATTTATCTAATTTTTGCCATTTTTACATCATCTTCAATGCTTGAAGCTTCTTCCATCAATGGCGGTGGATTAAGATTCAAACAAGAAGACCCGATTAAAAGATCCGATTTTCCACCTGGGTTTCTATTTGGAGCAGCCACTTCTGCTTATCAAGTAACCCCTTCTGTTTCTTGTATCCTTAATTTTAGTATTTTACCAACTTATTTCCCATTGACAAAATTACCCTTTTTTTTCAGGTGGAAGGAGCTTATCTTGAAGATGGCAAATCTCTCAGCAACTGGGATGTATTTTGCCATACCAAAGGTCCACTATTCATCTTTGTTATTTGTTTCTATTCATTAATGAATAAGTGGATTGTTACTAAAATCTTCTCCATTGTTGTTTAGGGTGTGGAGAAAATGGAGAGAATGGAGATATTGCAAATGATCATTATCATCTATTTAAAGTATCAATCTTTACTTGCTTTCCAATTGTTATAAAATCAAGAAACAGTTTGTTTGTTTTTTGAATTTGATGTTTTATTTGTACAGAAAGACATTGAAATGATGCATTCTCTTGGGTTAGAATCGTATCGATTCTCGATTTCATGGTCCAGAATTCTACCAAGTAATGAAAACCTTACTAATGCTTCTTTTAATTCATATGTTCAAAATGATGTTTAATTTGTTTTAAATTTGTATTAGGGGGTCGATTTGGTGACGTTAATCCTTTGGGAATCATGTTTTACAACGAAATCATTGATGATCTTCTACGAAAAGGTAAATCTTGATGCATTTTGGGATCTGTTATTCACATGTGAATAGTGAAAACTTGTTTTTGGTTTTTGGATTCAAGAACCTTTTTTTGGTTGAGCTTTAGTAATAAGCTCGAGTTATACAGGAATCCAGCCATTCGTGACAATTCACCATGAAGATTTCCCTCAAGAACTCGAACAGAGATACGGGTCTTGGCTTGACCCTCGAATGCAGTATGTTTAAGCTTCTAATTTAGTTCGCACAATCAACTAACATGATTTAAAAAATCCCAAAACCTGACCCAAAATCCTGGGACTAGTGAGCACGAAACCCATTCTGGGCGGGATTTTGGCACCTATGCCCATGAAGGCACCCCAACATTAACCTTATACCCATTTTCTCTCTCTCTCTCTCTCCTCTCTCCCTCCTCTCTCTCTCTCTCTCTCTCTCTCTCTCTCTCTCCTCTCCTCTCTCTCTCTCTCTCCTCTCTCCTCTCTCTCTCCTCTCTCTCTCTCTCTCTCCTCTCTCTCTCTCTCTCTCTCTCTCTCTCCTCTCTCTCTCTCTCTCTCTCTCTCTCTCTCTCTCTCTCTCCTCTCTCTCTCTCTCTCTCTCTCTCTCTCTCTCTCTCTCTCTCTCTTCTCTCTCTCTCCTCTCTCTCCTCTCTCTCTCTCTCTCCTCTCTCTCTCTCTCTCTCTCCTCTCTCTCTCTCTCTCCTCTCTCTCTCTCTCTCCTCTCTCTCCTCCTCTCTCTCTCTCTCTCTCTCTCTCTCTCTCTCTCTCTCTCTCTCTCTCTCTCTCTCTCTCTCTCTCTCTCTCTCTCTCTCTCTCCTCTCTCTCTCTCTCTCCTCTCTCTCTCCTCCTCTCTCTCTCTCTCTCTCTCTCTCTCTCCTCTCGTCTCTCTCTCTCTCTCTCCTCTCTCTCTCTCCTCTCTCTCTCTCTCTCTCCTCTCTCTCCTCTCTCTCTCTCTCTCTCCTCTCTCTCTCTCTCTCCTCCTCTCTCTCTCTCTCTCTCCTCTCTCTCTCTCTCTCTCTCTCTCTCTCTCTCCTCTCTCTCTCTCTCTCTCTCTCCTCTCTCTCTCTCTCTCTCTCTCTCTCTCTCCCTCTCTCTCTCCCCTCTCTCCTCTCCTCTCCTCCTCTCTCTCTTCTCTCTCTCTCTCCTCTCTCTCTCTCTCCTCCTCTCTCTCCTCTCTCTCTCTCCTCCTCTCTCCTCTCTCTCTCTTTGCAAACCATACCCCAAAAAAAAAACCGTTATAAGAGCCGTTAAAACGGACTTTTATATAGACGACAAAAAAAAAAATGGTGTAACGGACCGTTATCACGGTGTAACGGAATATAACGGCCCGTTACACCGTGATAATGGACCGTTACAAACCGTGATAACAGCCCGTTACACCAGTGTAACAGACCGTTATCACGGTGTAACGGGCCTTTATAACGGTGTAACGGTCCGTTATAACGGTCTAACGGGTTGGTCAAAGAAGGAGAGGAGATGGGTATAAGGTTAATGGTGGGGTGCCTTCATGGGCATGGGTGCCAAAATCCCCATTCTGGGCCAGGCCTCAAACCCCGAAAAAGCCCGTTCAGGCCTAGACCACAAAAAGCTGGAATTTTTTTTTGCTCACTGAAAACGGGCTTGGAGGACTTTGGCCCAGGCCCAGAAAAGCCTAGGCCTAATGACCTAAAACCCAGTCTGGGTCAGGCCTCAAAGCTTGATCAGGCCGAAATTTTGGGGCCAGACCTGACCTAGAAAAGCCCGTTAAACACGGAAAGCCCAAAAAAGCCCGGTTGGGCCCAGACCAAAAAGCTATTTTATGCTCATTGAAAACGGGCTTGGAGGACTTGGGCCCAAGCCCAAAAATCCCGGCCCAAAAATCCCGGCCCAAAACGGGCTAGGATAAAGATGCATTCTTTTGTCCCTCCAAAATAGGTGGAACAAAAATAATGGAGATGCGACAAAATTAAGTAAATTACCAAACTGCCCATGTCAAATTAGAAACTTCCACAGTTCTTTCACCTTGTCCTCACTTTCGCCCATCAGTCCTATCCAGTCCCACCCAGTTTTCTGTGCGTCCCACACACGTCAGCTGATTAGTAATGTCTTTCTTGCAGGGAGGACTTTGTACATTTTGCGGAAACTTGTTTCAAGAGTTTTGGAGACCGAGTAAAGTATTGGGTCACAATCAACGAACCAAATATGATTGCAGAATTGTCTTACGAATCGGGGGTGTATCCACCGGCTCACTGTTCGCAGCCGTTCGGCAACTGTCTTGCCGGCAATTCCGATGTCGAGCCTCTTCGAGTCGTGCACAACATGTTATTGGCCCATGGGAAGGCTGCAAAGCTATATCATGAAAGCTTTCAGGCAATTTCACTAACATCCTTTTAACTACTTTTTTTTTTAAGAAAATAAGGATATGTTTAGATTTAATCGTGCAGCCGAAACAAGGTGGATGGATAGGATTAGTTGCAAATTGTTTCATGTATGAACCGCTTACCGATAGCGATTTAGATCAAAAAGCTGCAGAAAGAGCCCTGACCTTCAATATTGGCTGGTAATCATTTCTGTTCATTCGTTACAACAAAATTGGCTTTATAGGATGTCAAATATGTCTAAATGTCTTAACAAACTGATTTATAGGACTTAAGTTTATGTCAAATAATTGTTTACTGTAACATTTTTGTTTTATGAACTGAAGTCTTACAAAGTAGTCTATTAAAACATTTAAACATATTTAGGTATCTTTTGTTTTTTTAAGAGGTCTGAAATCTGATTTTACATCTAAAAAATAAAAGGTGGATGGTACACCTCTTAAAATTTTCAGAGGACAGTAAGAGGTTTCAGACGTTTTTCTTAAAAATAAAACAAACAGTCTTAATTCTGCAAAACTTAAGAGGTTTTAAGAGGTATTTTTTTTAAAACAAACAACCGCTTAGTGTCCTATAAAGCCAATATTATTGTAGGGATTCATAGCTTATTTGCCAAAAAGAAGGAGAAGTTGCTGTCTTTTTGTTTGAACTGTCAAGATTGAAACAGGTTATTGGATCCGCCGATATTTGGGGATTATCCTCAAGAAATGCGCGAATACCATGGAAGTGAATTACCGAGATTCACCCCGGAAGAAAAGCGTTTAATGAAAGACAGCGTTGATTTTATTGGAATCACCCATTACTCGACTGTATATACCAAGGATTGTACCAATTCTAGCTGCTTAAATGGCGGTGATCGTGCAATCAAAGGTTTCGTGGGTATCACTGGAGAGCGTGATGGTCAGATGATCGGTGAACCAGTATGATACATAATACACACACGCATGTATATATATATATATATGGTTAGGTTCAAATGTGAACTCAATTTTGGTTGTTAACGTGAGAACCACTAAAATCGCGACACCTGGCAATATTCACTCCGAATATCAGGCACTATCCAGAGTGTATAAAGGCGCTTAAGTTTTATTCACTCTGAATAATGCATGATATTCAGAGTGAATATTGCCACGTGGCGTGATTTTAGTGGTTCGTACATTCACAATGAAAAATGAATTTTCATTTGAACTTTCTTCTATATATCACTTGCAAATTACTTACCGTCCGAATGAAGGGATACAAGGGTGTTCCTCAGGTTTAGAGTTTTTTTTACAATTATCCCATGAACCTGAACCTATACATACATATACTGATGTAGAGGAAAGTTCAAATGTGAACCACTTTTTGGTTGTGAACGTGAGGACAACCAAAAGCGCGACACGTGGCGACTTTGAGTGTGGTCCCCTCCTTTAATTCAATGCCCTCCCATGAATCGCGCCTAGTCACCCACCGTAGATCTGACGTGGCGCCTAGTCATCCGCCACATGTCACGCTCTCGGTTGTCCTCACGTTCACAACCAAAAAGTGGTTCACATTTGAACCCACCCCTACTGATGTATGTTTCAAGATTTTATTTCTTTCAATTTGGTACCGGAAAATGAATGATTTTACATTCAACAGACATCGATGCCAGAATGTTTTGTCGTTCCTAGAGGAATGGAAGAAATTGTGAACTATGTCAAGACTCGGTACCATAACCGACCGATGTTTATTACCGAAAATGGTAAGTTTAATCATTATCAGCATGCGTGATTATGTTATTAATATCACCAAACCAAACTAACCCACTAAATCTTACTCGAAAGTAAGGTCTAAGGGTGAGACATTCCGAAGAGCATAACCATTGATTTCGTGATTTATGTAATTTATATGATCGATTTTTTTTTATAATTCCGTTGTAGGGTATTCGTCACCAAACGTGCACGATGTAGAAATTGAAGAGATTCTGAACGACATCAAGCGAGTCGATTTCCACAAATCATACCTTGCGTCTTTAGCCAAAGCCATAAGGTGAGTCCGATACCCTTTTGACTTTTAAGTCAAACATACTATTTTTCGTCCTAAAAGTTGACGTTTAACTCGGCAAATTTTCACAAACAAAACCCGTGACTAGGTTGACCTTATGATACAAAACACATCTAGAATGATTATGACTCTTAATTTAACCATGGTAGTTTCCATTCCGTACTTGATAAATAGTCAATTTTGACCTTGAAAAGGTAAAAAATAAATAGATTGAACGTTATTCCGAATTACAGGAATGGAGCGGACGTTCGTGGCTATTTTGTATGGTCGTTAATGGATAGTTACGAATGGACGTTTGGTTACAATGTGAGATACGGGTTATATTATGTCGACCACAAAACGTTCGATCGGATTCCGAAAATGTCGGCACGATGGTATCAAGATTTCTTGAAAAACAACAGCTTGGTTGATCATCCACCAATCCAAACTGATATATGATCTTTGATTTGCACTGCACATATCATTCGTTATGTTACGAATTGTTTATGATATTGCAAATTTTGTATGTCAACGAGCCGAGTCGTTATAAGGGCGTTATTATCAATAAAGGAAAAATAAAAGAAATAACAAATCATCGTAAATAATGTCAATATTAGTTCGCACGAACAATTTTCAATATAAGATTCGAGTGTCACAAGTACGGTATTCGATCTCGATCAAACTTTCTTTCACCAATTCCTATAATTATTAATTACAATCATTTAAAATTGTTAAAACTTTTAATAAAATATTACTTCTTTCCTCTCATATAAAAAGTGCATGATTAAAAAATTGTACCGTTAAATGATTATATTCTTTAATTTACTAAATGACAATCGTACCAATTGAGGGTAAAGTATTCATCTCTCTCATGGTGTGTAATTTTGAAATTTGACACTTATTTTATGACAAAAATAGATAGAAGTGGATCAAGTATTGAGAAATACCCTTTGGTTGTGTCGAATGCAAGTCCTAAGGTGTTCTTAGCCTCTTCGAGGGAATAACCTAACATTTTGGTCTCGGACTGCAAACATATTCTGCTATCCGAGCCTCTATGATTAGAGGGCTTAACGTCGGGAATAACGTTCTTCTTGGAGTCCCATGTCAAAGCAAGCTCATGTAGACAAAAGTAAAACTCATAGCACCGAGGTGAAAAGACCAATATGTCGATCTTGCACCCAAGGATCGTATTATCAATATTCTCAAACAACTTGTCAACGGGCTTCATGTTTTTGTTGTTAAGAAAGGATGAGATTCTATGGTAGAGCAAATAGGCGATCAATTTTTTGTATAGACTCCATGACATTTTATACAAATGTCGCAAGCAAATTGGACCACGGATCGGGTTTTCTGCAGGGGTACTTGTGTTAAGCTATGACTACTTTTTTTTTTGTTAGAGCAAAATATTGTTTCTAAGATCACATATTATGAAGACAATATTTTTTTGGAACCGGCGGAGTTAAAGTTAGCTGTTAGCTTGTACTTGGGAACGTTAGAGCGGGTCAGGTAACCTTGGGGGCCTGCAATCGCCTCCCTTTACAACACCATAATTCTCCTAAATTCACCTGAGGAAAAGTCCCTTGCAAGGCTCGAACTTGAGTCCTACAAAGGCAAAACCCCCAAAGGTTTAGTTAGCCCAGTTGGTTTATGAAAACAATATGACTACACAAATATCTTAATTACATCCACACATTTAAAAAAATTAAAAACTTGATTTTTTTAAATAAATTATATAGCGATTGCCTACCATCCGTATTTAATACAATTCATTTACTACCAATTTTGTTTTTAAGTTGAGGTGACATTTTCTCTATTTTCATTCATACAATTAGGTTATGTGATCAATGTGCCTTATTTTGGTTGTCTAAGTCTCAAATGCAATCATGTACCCTTATGACTCATGTATGAGTATAAGGATGTTTTATTCATTTTCTAGGTTTAATGTGACTTAAAAAATAATTAATATAAAATAAAAATCCTAACCTACTTTCTCCCTACCTTTGCCACCTCAATTTGGTTTCAAACTATAGGGGTTGTTTTGGTCGTTAAAATTTTCGACGAAAACATGAGATTTAAGCCAATTTATCGTTAAATTTTCTAAACAAGTAATTTCATAAAAGATCATTAATGGTTACATGAATCGAAATTGTATATGATTTTGTAAATTAGTTTGCAACGGATTTCATAAATCCAATTCACTACGAATGCCAAAGGTAATAGAGATTGAACGAGTCTGGTAACGATGGAGATGAAAACTGTGAAGTGTTGTCATGCTTGTGTAGTAACTTTAATCGATAACAATGACTGGGTAACAAAAACTTGGTTAGGGGAGGGTCATCGTTTCGTTATTGAAATATATGGTTCTCAAAATTTTCGCTACGGTCCCGCAGTGGCGGAGCACAAGCTTTTGAAGCCGATGGGACAATCATAATCTTTCATATAAATGTATAATATAAGCAAGTTTCATATATTCCAATACAGTAGATGTATATTATATAAATCACAAAAAAAAAATAATAATAATAATCGAAGTCAAAAACATATTAAAGCTCTAAAAGTAGACTAGAAACTAATTATTTTGTATCCTTTTTATTAGAGTGGAACTTGGCAATCTTTTGCAACTTTAAAATCCTCAACAATTTCTTCCAAACTAGCCTTTTATGCAACTCACAACTCACAAATCTGGTGTTTGATAAATTTCTTTTACTTCTTCAATGCGAAAATTAGGAGCAACTAAATGTAGACAACAAACCAATGAATGAAGAAAATAAGACGATTACATAAAAAATCAACAAAAAGATAATCAAAGATAATAGTACTTAGGTTTACCAATGGGCAATAGTGTTCTAAGTTTTTTGATGTGAGATAATGAGATTGATTATGTGCCAAATAGGAGATTATAGGGGATTTGTGGTTTAAGAGTTAAAAATAAAAAATTGAATGGAGAGTTTTTTCTATACAAATAATAAAGCTTTATTAAATTATGGATATGGAGAGTTGGGCTTTGGAATTAATTATTTTCCTATGAGCTTTCGGGCTTTTGTTACCTAATAGCTAACAATATCGAATTGTTTTATTGGATAAATATAGTTAGTGGAGGGGCCCAAGATTAAAGTTAGATTATATTTACTTCTAGGTGTGAAAAATATTACTTAGCAACATACAAATCAGGGCCTTAAAAGATTTCGTTGGATCATACAAAAGTCAAAAGGACAAATATGTGATTTACTCCCCCGAATTCCGAAATCAGCGGAACTTTGAAGAATGAGAATGAATTCAGTACCAATTTATCTGATTTTTGCCATTTTTACATCATCTTCAATGCTTGAAGCTTCTTCCATCAATGGCGGTGGATTAAGATTCAAACAAGAAAACCCGATAAAAAGATCCGATTTCCCACCTGGGTTTCTATTTGGAGCAGACACTTCTGCTTATCAAGTAATCCCTCTGTTTCTTGTATCCTTAAATTTACCCACTTTTGGCCATTGACAAAATTACCCTTTTTTAGGTGGAAGGAGCTTATCTTGAAGATGGTAAATCTCTGTGTGTTTACTTTTGGAAAAAATTTATGTGAAAATTTAGAAAACTTGTTTTTTTTTTTTTTTGAACGGCAGAAAACTTGTTTACTTGATTCAATTTAGAAAAAAATTTCCAAAAAAACAAAATTTTCATTTTCAAAATTTACACTTAAATTAGAAAACTATTTTTTTATAGTTTTCCGATTTTCATTTTCATTTTCCATTTTCAATTGTCGTCCCCTTCTCGTCGCCGGCCACCGCCGCGTTCGCTGCCATCGCCACCATTGTCCCCGCCGCCGCTACCGCCACCACCACCGTCGTCGCGCTACCGCCGTCCCCTTCTCGTTGCCGCCGCCACACCGCGACCACCCTTCCACCGGCGCCGCCGCCACCACCGTCACCGCCGCCGTCGAGGCCATCGTCGCCACCGCCATCCCCGCCGAGGCCATCGAGGCCACCGCCACCGCTGCCGAGGCCACCGCCAACACCGCCGCTAAGGCCACCGCCATTACCGCCGGTGCAATATTTGATAAAATGAAAAATGAAAAAGAAAAGCGATGGAAAATGCACAACTAAACGCGTTCTCTAGTTTTCTAAAAATGGAAAATGAAAACTCCATCATTTCAAGTAAACGGGTTTTCTAAAATTTTCATAGAAAACTGAAAATGAAAACTCAACTCCATAACCACAAGGCTTGTGGCGTAGCGGTAAGGCCTGTGGGGATCTTGTGGCCAGGCTTAGTCTCAGACGGCCGAATTTTCAATTTCTGTTCTATATTGCCAAGGATGTAGTCTAGGCAAAGCCTGGATGAACCTTTCAAAAAAAAAAAAAAAAAAACTCAACTCGATTTTCTGAAAACGTTTTCTATGAAAATGAAAACACTTTTCCACAAGTAAACGCATCCTTAGCAACTGGATGTATTTTGCCATACCAAAGGTCCACTATTCATCTTTGTTTTTTGTTTCTATTCATTAATGAATAAGTGGATTGTTACTAAAATTGCATCCATTTTTGTTTAGGGTGTGGAAAAAATGGAGAGAATGGAGATATTGCAAATGATCATTATCATCTATTCAAAGTATCAATCTTTACTTGTTTTCCCAGTGTTATAAAATCAAGAAACAGTTTGTTACTTTTTTGAATTTGATGTTTTTTTTTTGTACAGAAAGACATTGAAATGATGCATTCTCTTGGGTTAAAATCGTATCGATTCTCGATTTCTTGGTCTAGAATTTTACCAAGTTATGAAAACCTTACTAATCCTGCTTTTGATTCATATGTTTAAAATGACTTATTAGTAACTTGTTTCTTGCAGAGAAGACTTTGTACTTTTTGCGGAAACTTGTTTCAAGAGCTTTGGAGACCGAGTGAAGTATTGGGTCACGATCAATGAACCAAATTTGACTGCGGAATTGTCTTACGAAAGGGGGGTGTATCCACCGACTCACTGTTCGCAGCCATTCGGCAACTGTCTTGCCGGCAATTCCGATGTCGAACCCCTTCGAGTCATGCACAACATGTTATTGGCCCATGGGAATGCTGCAAAGCTATATCATGAAAGCTTTCAGGCAATTTCAATAGCTTGCTTCTTTTTTTAATTACTTTTTTTTTGTAGAAAATAAGGATGTAATTTTTGGATTTAATCGTGCAGCCGAAACAAGGTGGATCGATAGGATTAGTTGCAAGTTGTTTCATGTATGAACCTCTTACCGACAGCGATTAAGATCGAAAAGCTGCAGAAAGAGCCCTAACCTTCAATATTGGCTGCAGGCCCGGCCCTGGGGCCGTGCAGCCCGTGCGACCGCACAGGGCATCAAAGCCCAAGGGGCATCAAAATTTCATATAATGTTATTAGCATAGGTAAATAGTTTTAATAATTTATGAATTTGGGCTTTATATGATTCCCAAGTATGGTATTATATTACATCATTAATTTAGTTAGATTTTGATTTAGTGGAATTCTTCATTATTCTATCTACGTTACTTGCTTTTGCATAAATTAAAGGATTTGAGAAATTAGCAGATTGCATATTTGCATCAAAACATCAATTAACTTGCTATGGAGTCTATGCTTAGGAATTTAGGATTTAGTCATTTGTTGTTGATTGCACCATTGCACTCATTATTATTATTTTTTTTTATCAATTTCAATGACCTTAATGTTTTTATTAGTCTTCACATTTATAGACTCGTTGAGTTGCACGTTTTTTTATAACTTTAATCTAATTATTTACCATTTTAGTTAAAACTAATTATAGTTTTTCTTGTTTTTTATTCTTCTATGCATGGAGACATCGTTTTAGGTGACATATATTTATATTTTGTAATTTGGGGTTTTGGTTCTCTTATGTCCCCCTTCGTACTCTTTGTTTAGATAATAAAAATTGGCGTAGGGATGAGTCACGTAGCTTGGCTAGGTTCCAAACCCTTTAAAAAATCGTATCGTGTATCGTTTCATTTGCTTAAAAGATAGAAACAGGGGCATAATTTTACATTTTCGCACAGGGCATCCGAAACTCTAGGAACGGCCCTGATTGGCTGGTAATCATCTGTTAATTCATTACAACAAAATCGGCTTTATAGGATGTCAAATATGTCTAAATGTCTTAAACAGACTGATTTATAGGACTTAAGTTTATGGGACCAAACAATTTTGGACCCTATAAACGTCCTATCAACTTACTGTAACACTTTTATATAAGACGTGCATAGTTGCTGGTGTCTCTAGCTTAGTTGACAAAAGGAAGGAAAAGTTGCTGTCTTTTTGTTCAACTTCTTACGGTCGAGATTGAAACAGGTCATTTGATCCGCCGATATTTGGGGATTATCCTCAAGAAATGCGGGAATACCATGGAAGTGAATTACCGAGATTCTCCCCCGAAGAAAAGCGTTTTATGAAAAACAGTATTGATTTCATTGGAATCAACCATTACTCGGCTATATATACCAAGGATTGTACCAATTCTAGCTGCTTAAATGGTGGTGATCGTGCAATCAAAGGTTTTGTGGAAATCACCGGAGAGCGTGATGGCCAGTTGATCGGTGAACCTGTACGCCTACATACATATACATACATACATACACACACACACACACACATATATACATATACATACATTCATAGAGGAAACTCAATTTTGGTTGTGAACGTGAGGACAGGCGAGTGCACGCCACATGGCATATTCAGTTTGAATATTATGTGTTATTCAAACTGAATAACACTGAATGCAGTGTTATTCAGTTTGAATAACACATGAAAGCAGTGTTGTTAAGTTTGAATAACACATGAATATTCAAACTGAAATGTCATGTGGCGTGCACTCGGCTGTCCTCACGTTCACAATGAAAAGTGAGTTCACATTTGAACTTGACCCTACATACATATGTATATATAGACTTGTATGTACATACAGAGTCAGGTTCACATGAGAACAATACCATTAGTGTAAAATCACATGGGATTTTGCACGGCCTTTTTCATATTCTCTTAAATAATTAGCATTTTCGTATTTCCCCCTATGTATATATCTCCTGATTTTTGTTTCAAGATTTTCTTTCTTTCTGTTCGAGACTAAAAATAATGAAAGATTTTGCGTTCAACAGACATCGATGCCAAGGTTTTTTGTCGTTCCTAGAGGCATGGAAGAAATTGTGAACCATGTCAAGACTTGGTACAATAACCGACCCATGTTTATTACCGAAAATGGTAAGTTTGGTCGTTATCGACATGCATCGATTGGAGATAAAGTTATTTATCAGAAAATTTACCAAAATGTATTTTTCTCACTCCCCAATTGGTCTTCGACCAATTCCTCTTCCCTTTTTACCCAAATGTCACTACCTCTACAAGTGACAAGTCCGCAAACTGTGAAGGGTAGAAAAGTGAAAAAAAAGAGTTTCTGAAATTCTCTACAAGTGTAAAATACTTTAAACATGTCCACAACTTGCGCGGACATAGACAAAGTTACATATCGGGTCCTTGTACTTGGGGTTGGGGATCATGTTCATGATTTATGTTATTAAATCACCGATCTTTCTAATTTCGTTGTAGGGTATTCGTCACCAAACGTTCAGGATGTAGAAGTTGATGAGATTCTGAACGGCATCAAGCGAGTCGAATTCCATGAAGCCTACCTTGCATCTTTAGCCAAAGCGAAAAGGTGGGTCCGCTACCCTTTTGACTTTTAAAGTCAAACTGACTATTTTTCGTCTTGAAAATTGACGTTTAACTCAGCGAGTCATACAAACAAAACCCATGACTAAATTAACCTTATGATCGAAAGTTACAACTTACAACTAGAAAGATTATCAGGGTCGGACCTATAGAGGTGTCCACGGTGGCACGTGGCACCGTATCGTTCCTCCGTCACAATATAAAGGTTGTGAAAGTGCCACCGTATTGATTTGCTGTGTGCCACCATATGTATTTTGAAACTGCATTAAAGACAAACTCTCCTTAGTTGAGTTGGTTAGTGCCTTGTTTTTCAAAGTGCCGATCATGGGTTCAAATCTTTGTTATGTTTTTAAAAAAATTGTAATACAAAACTTGAACATGAGACTTTTCATTTAAAAATCGAGAAAACCAATATTGATTTAATAAAAAATATCTCTACAAATGTTCCTTTAGTTAAATCGTGCCACTGTTAAAAAAATTCATAGGTCCTTCCCTGAAGATTATGACTGTTAACTCAACCATGGTAGTTTCAATTCCTTACTTGATAATGTAGTCAATTTGACCATGAAAAGTCAAAAGGAAAAAAATGAATGTTATTTTGAATTACAGGAATGGAGCAGACGTCCGTGGCTATTTTATATGGTCGTTAATGGATAATTATGAATGGACACATGGTTACAATGTGAGATTCGGGTTATATTACGTCCACCACAAAATTTTCGATCGGATTCCGAAAATGTCGGCACGATGGTATCAAGATTTCTTGAAAAACGACAGCTTGGTTGATCGTCCATCGATCCAAACTGATATATGATGTTCGATTTGCACATATAATTCATTATATGTTACGAATCGTTATCCGCCTACACGTTGAACGTATAATTGTTACAATATTATAAATTTATTTATTATCGTTTGTTAAATGAGCATCTAGTCGAATCCATATGTTAGGTAAAATGTGCAAAAAAATACTTTATTAAGTTGTAGCTAATTTACATTTCCCAAATTCATATTATATACTATATATACTATATACAATCACCAGGCGCCCCGGCCCACAAACACTGCCCGACCCTCTCCGACCCGCCCGACCCATGACCCGACCCACACCAACCTTTCCCTCTCACATCTTATTACCCAGACCCGCGTATGACCCGGCTGTTGACCCGCGTTTCGTCCAGCCGGGTTAATCAAATGTTTAATTTTAATGTTACATTTTGCACCCTGAACTTTTAAATATTTCATTTTACGTTTTAGTCATATATGATGTATCGGCTATAATATGTTAAAAAAATACGTTTTAGTTTTAACAAATTACGCCATTATATTCGTATCGTCGATACGATCGAAATGAGCCCAATATTGAATATTTTTTGATGTAGTTAACCTTATATATTAGACCTCTAAACTTATAACTTATAACGTTTATTCACTTTTTACCTTTTACTTTTCAATATTTCATTTTACCTTAAATTTTAATACTACATTTTGGCCCCTGAACTTTTCAATATTTCATTTTACGTTTTAGTCATATATTGTGTATCGGCTAAAATATGTTAAAAAATGCGTTTTAGTTTTAACAAATTACGCCATTATATTCGTACCGTCAATACGATCGAGATGAGTCTAATATTGAATATTTTTTGATGTAGTTAACCTTATATATTAGGCCTTTAACTTATAACTTATAACGTTTATTCACTTTATACCTTTTACTTTTCAATATTTCATTTTACATTTTAGTCGTATATCGTGTATTGACTAAAAAATGTTTAAAAAATACGTTTTAATTTTAACAAATTACACTGTTATATTCGTAAGGTCAATACGATCGAAATGAGCCTTATATTGAATATTTTTTGACGTAGTTATTTTATTATATACTATATATACACTCCTACCGACCTTAATCTTATATCTATTTTTAAGTTTACATAGTAGTCTTCTGAACTTATAATATTTATTCACTTTATACCTTTTACCTTTCTATATTTTATTTTATGTTTTACTCATATATCGTATATTGGTTGGAACATGTTAAAAAAACACGTTCTAATTTTAACAAATTACGCCGTTATAATCGTACACTTAGTACGCTCGAAATGAGCCTAATATTGAATATTTTTTGATGTAATTATTTTATTATATGCTATATAGATTATATGAAGCCAAAACATTGTTTATGAACAATAACTACCGACATTTGGAGAAATTACATTTTAGCTCCAAAACACTGTTCATGAACATATTTATTCGCTTTATACCTTTTATTTTCTATATTTCATTTTACGTTTTACTCATATATCGTATATTGGTTGGAACATGTTAAAAAAAATACATTTTAATTTTACCAAATTCCGCCATTATAATCGATTTGTAGAAACTACACTTTAACTCTTAAACTTATAATATTTATTCATTTTATACTTTTAGTTTTCTATATTTTATTTTATGTTTTAATCATATATCGTATATTGGTGGAATATGTTGAAAAAACATGTTCTAATATTAACAAATTAAGTCATTATAATCGTACACTTGGTACGTTTAAAATGAGCCTAATATTGAATATTTTTTGATGTAATTATTTTATTATATATATAGTACGATTATATGAAGACAAAACACTGTTTATGAACAGCAGCTATCGACATTTGGAGAAATTACATTTTAGCCCAAAAACATTGTTCATGAACATATTTATTCACTTTATACCTTTAGTTTTCTATATTTCATTTTACGTTTTAGTCATATATCGTATATTGACTGAAATATTGTTAGTATTATTAAAATCTTCTAAAATTAAAATTTTTGATTTCTTAATTCTTTTCATTTATTTTATTAAACCTTTCGTTTAACAACATTTGTACAAACTTTATGTTTCATATAAATCTATATTGCTACTTACGATCAAATCTATCACAGTTTATAACCCGTCGCGAAGCCCCGAGCTCTTATTAGGTAAGTTTTTTTTAAATATTGTTCACAACTATGAACCTTTAAAATATTAACAAAACTACCCGCAACGAAGCGCGGACAAATCCCCTCGTTTCTTACAAAGGGTATTATTGTCAATAAGAGAAATAAATAAATCATCGTCAATAAAAGAAATAAAGAAATCGTCATAAATAGTGCCGTTATTAGTTTGCACGAACGGCATTCAGTATAAGATTCGAGAGTGATGAGCCGGGTATTTTTTGTAGTCGACCTCGATCAAACTTTCTTTCACCAGTTCGGCTAGTTCGGCTGCATACGTTACCACGTACGCCCAATTCCTGTAAATATTAATTACCATCATATAAACCATTAACACATTTAACAAAATAAATATCCATAACAAAAAAGTTGTACGATGTTAGAAACTTTATTCTCGATGTCTATTAATTAGCTAAATTACTATTTTACCCTTAATGAAAGATAGAGCAATGAGTTAATTTATCGTATAATTAATGATATAATTGGAAAGTCTGTACTTATTGTGGTAAGCTGATACATATTTTAAAATAAAATTAAATGGAAATGCGGATTAAGTATCGAGAAATACCCTTTGGATGTGTCGAATGTGAGTCCGACGGTGTTCTTAGCCTCTTCGAGGGCATAACCAAACCTTTTGGTCTCAGACTGCGAACATAATTAGTTATCTGAGACCCGAAGCTAAGAGGGCTTCACGTCACAAAATATGGGAATAACCTTCTTCCTGGTTTCCATCATCAAAGCAAGCTCGTGCAGACAAAAGTACGACTCGCGGTATCGGGGTGAAAAGACTGCTACGCCGATCTTGCACCCTAGTATCGCGTTATCAATATGCTCAAACAACTTGTCACCGGGCTTCATGTTTTTGTTGCCAAGAAACGACGGGATTCCCAAAAACACGAGTTGATGGTAGAGCAAAGATGCGATCGATCTTTTAGTATCGACTCCATGGTGGTTTATGAAAACGTCGCAAGTGGGCTGAACCATGGGTCGGGATTTCTGGAACGCCATTTGGCGCTTGATGGTGTTTAACATAGCTGACCGCTACATGGTTTTTGTTTTCGGGAAAGTCCGAGCAATTAAAACCTTCAAAATATTTCTTTTTTCATAATTTGAGCTGGGTATTGAAATGAGCAATTAAAACCTTAAAAAAGATTTCTTTTTAGATAATTTGAGTTGGGTATTAAAATAAGCAACTAAAACCTTAAAAAGATTTATTTTTCGATAATTTGAGTTGGATATTGAAATAATGGTTCCTAGGTTGGTATTTATAGGTGGTCAAAAAGTTTGTTATGAATGTTTTTTTGTTGGAATTATTATCATGGCACACCTTCAAAAGCTGACTTCCAAGTCATTTCATGTCAATTTTTACAAGAAAATTCATGTTCGGTCGATCTGAATCTTATAGCACAAAATCTTTTTCAACCAAACTGAATATTAAATTTTAACCATTAGTTGGATACGCGTGAAATGCACAAAAATATAAAATTTGTATAGTGCACCAAGAATTGAAGATTAATACAATTTCAAAATTAGTGAAATAGATTGTCGTATTAGTAGGGTTAATTTTGACATTTTTCTTTTTCAGATGAGTGTAAATATGCTTATACTAATCCCAACAAACTACCGTAGTAAGTGGTCACAATTTTTATGGACGTCTAGTATTTAACGTTTGGCAGATAATATAATTCATTACATCCCTTGTCATATGCATTTGAATCGGTTTATCAGTTTGTTATTTGTTGATTTTTATAAAGTTAAGCGTAGAACTTTAAGTTGTACATAAGTGGTAAACTAAAATCTTAAATAGAGTTTAATATTAAGATAGATGAAAAAGTTTGAAATTACGAAGACTTGAATGGATCAATTTTATTGGGACAAGTCGACAAAAAAGGGTTTGAATGTTTTATTTATTAAGTTGATGGATGGAATTTCCAAAGACCCTTCAAAGACGTTTTCTTTCATATAGATTAACTTGAATGTTTGATTAATCAATTGATACTTATGATTAATTCTAAAGGTGTGCAACTTTCATTAGGGTTTGATTAATGGTGGGGTTGTTATTTGCACCTTTTTACTAGGAAGGTGGAATGTATTGGGAATGTAAAAAAGAAAATTGATGTTGACAAGAGTGAGGAAGCAATTCACTTTGGGTATGGATTCACACACCTATGGATCAATACACCCTACTCTACATCATTTAATTCAGTCAAAGCATAAAAGTTTGCATTATCATTTAATTTTTTTTCTCTCTCTTATATTGTTCTTATCTTTCTTTTTTTTATTAATAAATATTAATAATAATTTATGTATAGTAGTTATTATCTTAATCATAAATAAAAATAAAATAAAATTTATATAAATAAATTAAAAAGACAAATATTTTTTTCTTTTGTATAAAGAACATATAATTTATTTTATAACCTTACACATTTCAGTGTGTGTGTATAGATATGGTTTGCACAATATAATAGAATATATTATTTAAAAACTAAAATAGTAACTGATACTTTTTATTTTATTTTTAATTGATAGAATATATCATCAATCATTCTATAATCTTAAAAATTCATAAAATAGTTATTATATCTTCCATTTTTAAAAATTCTATAATAATCATATTTTCCATTTCCCATAATTAGTAAGAAGTAATATTCCTATAAGAAAAATACAAAGACAAGTGTTATTAATATTAAGAAGTAAGAAACATATAAATATATATAGACAAATGTTATTCATATTACTTTTTATAGATATATTTTTCTTTTTTAAAAAAAATATTACTTTATTTTAATGTTAATACATAAAAAAAATACAAATGATAATAATTTTTTTAACATAATATTCGTACAATTTTATAAAATTATTAATAAAAGGTCACATGAAATAAAATTTTTATAAAAAAGTTATATGAAATGAAAAATATAAAAATAAAAAATATAAGTAAAATATAAAATCACTTAATGATGATGTAATGATTACATTTATAATTAATTAATGAAGGGTATTAAAAAGCCTACACTAGAGTAGGGTGATATAGAGTGGGGTGTCTCTCTCATCACCCATTCACTTTTTAGGGTGTAGATGCTAATTCAAATGGTGCAAATATCCCACCTCATATTGAGTGTTCTCTCTCTCTCTCTCTCTCTCATCACCCATTCTCTCTCTCTCTATATATATATATATAATCTATATATAATAAAAGAGTAACTGGTTTGACACGTGTCGCGCTCTGAGTAACTCATTGACACGTGTCGCGCTCTGGTGAGCCATTGCCACATCATATGCATATGTGTCATGTGTCGTATGTTGACACATGACACTGATTCAAAATTTAAAATTATTAAACATTAATCCAAAATTATCTATTAAATATAACAAACTTTATCTCTATCTATTGGTATGAAGTCATCTATATCTCTATCTCTCTCCTTAAATTGATGTATAAACCTTACCTTTTCCATTTTAATTTTTCAAGTTCCCTCATTATTCTTTTTGCAAACGTCTTAGGTAAGTTCGTCAACCATTTTTTCGAAAAACATTCATACATAATTTTTTTTTATTATTTGTTTTTGCTGTCGCGCTCTGGTGAGCCATTGCCACATCATATGCATATGTGTCATGTGTCATGTGTTGACACATGGCACTGATTCAAAATTTAAAATTATTAAAAATTAATCCAAAATTATCTATTAAATATAACAAACTTTATCTCTATCTATTGGTATGAAGTCATCTATATCTCTATCTCTCTCCTTAAATTGATGTATAAACCTTACCTTTTCCATTTTAATTTTTCAAGTTCTTCCATTACTCTTTTTGCAAACATCTTAGGTAAGTTCGTCAACCATTTTTTCGAAGAACATTCATACATAATTTTTTTTATTATTTGTTTTTGCAATTATTTGAAGAATGCTAAGAAAACTTGTGTCATTGTTTTCTTATAATAAACTAAATCATATGGTTTGATTTTCTCCTGATTTTTTTTTTAGTTTTTTGATCTACATCAGTAGAAGCATAACTAAATAACTAAGTTTTCTTCTCCACATTATATAATTATTTATATTTGCATTCATGTAACTAATTGATAAACGTCATCAAATAGAAAATAAATATTTCATTTTAAATATAATGAAGATAATCATTGAGTTTTAATGTAATAGTTAATTAATATTTTTATATAACGTCATTTTAAAGTCAAAGATAGTTTATAGTTTGATCTATAAAATGTATTTGTTATATTTTCGTTGTTGATAATTTGATATCAATTGAATTAAATTAAAAATAAATAAAGTTTGTACTTTTTTAAATATAATTAATGTATTTGATAAAAAAATAATATTGATGTTAAAAGATCAATAGCACAACAATTCATATTTGTAATATAAGGTTTTTGGCATGACTTAATTTCTTGAAATTATCCCGTGTATTACACGGGATCAAAACTAGTAATAATAATAAAAGAGTAACTGGTTTGACACGTGTCGCGCTCTGGTGAGCCGAATCGCCACGTGTCACGTTCTGGTGAGCCGGTTTCGGTTATCAAAACAATAAATAAAATAATGTAAAAGATAAATATCACTTTCAAAAATCCTATTCATAATTAAATCAAACGGTTTACAAAATTCTCTACATAATTAAATCAAACATTTTAATCCAAACTATAGATAAATATGAAAACAATAAATAAAATAATGTAAAAGATAAATGTCACTTTCAAAAATACATAATTAAATGAAACGGTTTAAAAAATTCTCTACATATATTTGTGTAATATTTAATAGAATCAATACACGTATTATTATTTTTCATTGGTGATATAAAGAATTAAAAATATTCTCTCTATTTTCAAAGTTCAATTTTCTAAGAGTTTTCCAAAGTTGAAAAATATTATTTTTCCTATTTTCTTAATTCTTAAGAAAATTCCATATAACTTGTTGGAACAAAAAAATATACTCAAACTCTTTAAAATTTTCATTTTTTAATCCAAACTATAGATAAATATGAAAACAATAAATAAAATAATGTAAAAGATAAATATCACTTTCAAAAATTCTCTACATAATTAAATCAAACAGTTTTAATCCAAAAATACACACCTCAATATCAATCTCAATCTCAATCTATAAATACCCCTTTCAATCTCTCAATCTCAATCAATTACTGCAACTCTCTTAAATTTTTATTTTTTCCTACACATGATGATATGATTATGATGATTCTATTCATGTTTATAGTCCAAGTTGGAGTTGTTGATTTCTCGTATGTGACTTTGTATTTATGGTTATTGATTACACTTTTTGTGTTATTTTGTATTACAAACGCTCTTCAATTTTTATTTTTTCCTACACATGATGATATGATTATGATGATTCTATTCATGTTTATAGTCCAATTTGGAGTTGTTGATTTCTCGTATGTGACTTTGTATTTATGCTCATTGATTACATTTTTTGTGTTATTTTGTATTACAAAAATAGTTCTAATTTTTTATTTTTTTTAATCTTTTGAATTTTTACATATTACAGAACAATGGATGAAATAACTAATTCAAAATTAAAAATTATTAAACTCTATCAAAATTTAAAATTATTAAACTTTATCCTATTAAATATTAAACTCCAACCTATTAATTCAACTATTTTATTTTAAAATTATTAATTTAAAAATATTAAACTATTCTATCTCTATTAATTCAAATTTAAATTATTTTATCTCTATTAATTTCAAACATTAAATTAATCTATCTGTTTTATCTCTATCTCTCTACTATAACAAAACCATATGAACCTATTTTATCTTTATTCATCTCAAATTAAAAGTTCGAAAAAAATTAAAAGTCCAGTTATAAATTAAATTATAGTAAATAATTTAAATTAAATAAATCATACTTGTAATATTGTTTTTCTCGTACGATTTTTTTTCATTAAATTACTCCGTGTATCACACGGGATAAAACCTATTATATATATATATGAGGAATAATCAAATAAAAACCATTTTATTAGTGAAAACTTAAGGACCAATCTTAAACCATCAATCACACTTAATCAATGGTTGATAATAGAAGAGGATCATGGTAACAATATTTTCATTTTTTATGAGTCAGACTTGATTATAACCGTAAATGGATATTTTTGACAATTTAACATCTTGCTTGAGAATTAAGCAAGTAAAAGAAACCACTTGCACTTTTTCCTCCATCTTCTTCGAATTACAAAAAAAGAAGAAAGACAACAAAAAAAAAAGATTGAAAGTTATTTCGAATTACAGGAATGGAATGGACGTTCATGGCTATTTTATATGGTCGTTAATGGATAACTACGAATGGACGCTTGGTTACAATGTGAGATTCGGGTTATATTATGTCAACCGCAAAACGTTTGATCGGATTCCGAAAACGTCAGCACGATGGTATCAAGATTTCTTGAAAAACGACAGCTTGGTTGACCATCTGCCAATCCAACTGACATACGATCTTTGATTTTCCGATATCATTCGTTATATGTTACAATTTGTTATCCATGTACACGTGGAATGTATATATAACTGTTACGATATTGCAAATTTTGTATATTAATGAGCATGTATCGAGTCGATTAACAGTTAAGCTTATCCGCTATCAACTAGCTTATCAGCCATCAGCTAGTTTGTCGGATACAGCCTAGGCCTTTATGAAGTTTTTTTGTATTCCGTGCAAAGACTTGCATTCGGTGGGAGACAATAGTTTATTTTGTACGGTGCTTGATTAGTGATTGATAAAAAAAAGTAACTATAAAGACCATATAAGCATTGGAACATAATGGTGTTTTTATGAATTATGACCCATATAATTTATATTTCATTATATATGAAATTGGAACTCAATAATAAAATTCAAAATTTGAACCAAACATTGCCATATTAAAATCAATTGAACAAAGCATAAAATCAATACATCATTTTTTGCTCGTTTTTTCAAAAAATATCGCAAAACAAACCTTATTTTACGTTTAATCAGGAAAAGGAAAAAAAAAACTACACATAAGTATTAACCCCCCTTAATCAATACATATTTTTTGTCTTTTTGATTTTTTTTAAGCATATTTTACTAATTTAATTTTGATTAACAAATTTTCTATTATTTTATCATTTGATTACACAAATATCTTATCTACATTCGCACATTTTAAAAAAATAAAAAGTTAAAAACTGATTTTTAAACAAATTATATCCAACTTTACTTAGGCCATCCGCAGCCAAGTCTGTTTGGAGGCTGTACAGGTGCCTTGCAGGTGGTAACACCACCGTGGTGGACCTGCAAGGTACCTGCAAGGGAGCTCAATGGTGACTCCTTGCAGGCGGTAACAAATGCCAAACACACACACAAATATATATACATACAGAATATATATATATATATCTATATATTTTATTATTTAAATAATACATGTGGTATGACTTGTACGGCTGTGGATGAAATGGTAAGGTGGTGGTAAAACTGATGTGGCGCTGAGGTGGCAGCCTGTGCAGGTGGTATGACATGTACGGCTGTGGATGGCCTTAGAGCATCCACAATGTGGTTTTTCAGAGATTTTTCAAAAAACAAAAACCTCATTTTGAGGTTTTTCACATAGTGTAAAGGTTTTTCAGATGAGGTTTTTTGTGGGTTTTTGAGTCATAGGTCGTAACTGCACGACCTGCTTTTTCAGAGGTTTTTTGTATTTAATCTATTTTAACTTTATAAAAATCTCGTATTTAATCCATGATTTAATTTAGTTTTATTTATAAAATATATTTTATTAAAATATTTTAAAAAATATGTATAATAAATGCATAATTAATGTAATAGTATTTTCTTGATATAATTAAATACGTATTTATATAATTTTATTGTATTTATTTTATAAATAAAAAGATAAATGATATAAAGTTAAAATGGTTGACCCTGAAAATTCTGAAAAAGCTTAGATGAGATTTTTTACTTATTGAAAATATGTAAAGGTTTTTAGGTTGTTGAGGTAATAATAATACGTAAGAAAAAAAACTATGAAAAAACTATGTAAAAAGCCCATACATTGTGAATGCTCTTTAATACAACTAGTGTTGTTCACCGCGCGTTGCGCGGTGGCGATAATCATTATTAAAGGATTGTGATGTACAACAATATTGTATTCTCTAAAGTGGTTAATTTACATATATCACTAATAGTTTTTGGTTACAAAGGGATAAATATGCATTGGTAACAGTTATATTTACGTTATTTCAAGTTTATAACTCAAACATCGCGTTCTACAACCATATCACTATTATTGAAAATAATATTTGTGTAACTTGGTTAATTAATATGCAAGATGGACTCTATGTGTATATACCATCCATACATTATGTGTTTCATTTTTTCAATATCTTATATTGTTATTTAAGTACATTTAACTGTATCTAATAACCTTTCAAAAGATAAACTAAAAATTAAAATGAAAATAAGAAATGTGTGTCAAACTATGTTAGTAATGTAAGTTCAAGCGACGCATGAAGAACCGCATCACCAAGTTAAGATCATGGATGGACATTCCCACATAAAAAAAAAAATAGTATCAAGTAGAGACAATGACCCACATATCAAACACTATACTACACTTATGCTTAACAAAAGGTCAAGATTCAAAAAAATGTACACTTATCCCATTGTTCACCCTTTGTTTTTATATCTGCATCTTTCTCCTCACTTTCATTCCATCATCCGATGTGGGATGCAAACAACAAATTGAGAAAAACTTAGCAATTTATTTTTGTATCCACCACCCTCATGTCTTTTTCATTCTCTAATTCAATTTGAGATGCAAACAATAATGTGAAAAAATAGAAGATATGGAAACAATTTTGAAAATCAAAGTTCATATTTATGAATAATTTTTTTTATAATATTTGATTGTAAATTAGATTAGTGCTCCAAGCCTTGATAGTATTGCAAGATTAAGATTACACATATAAATCACTTCATCAAGGTAGAAGAATGACTTTTTTTCTTATAAAATTTAAAAACCAAGTAAGCTAATGACCGAGATATTGGATATTAAACCAAACATATATTACGTTGATCTTAACCAAAATGCATGGCCTTTTTAGTTTTAAAGACTTGTCTTTATCCCTATATGCCCAACTCTTTAATTGTCATATCACTATTGTTATCGATGTTTATTGAAAAAAGAAGAAGCTATTATATAAAAAGTAAATGTGGGTTAAAAATGATGTATAGCCAAATGACATTTTTAGTTTTCAAACAACTCTCCTAATCCTTATATGCTCAATTATTCTATTGATGTATCATTTCCCTTATCAATGTGGGAAACTCACTTCCTTTTGTTTTTATGTCCACATCTCTCATGCTTATTTCATTATTTCATCCAACGTGGAATATAAAGATGATATATAAAATTAAAACTTGATTTATAATGCTTAAGAGTTATCACCTCATTCTATATGGACGTTATATATATATATAGGGGTCGTATCCGTTACAAACCGTGTAGTTTGTACAAACTATACAAACCAATCTCCACCGTACATGTACATGATCAATGGTGTGGATTAATTCAGTTCCTATATTTTCTCTCAACTACATTTCAAAATCACCTAAAAGTTAGGAGATAAACAAAATCAATGGTCAAGAAAAACAAAATCAATGGCTAAGATTAGGTTTGTATAGTTTGTACAATCTACATGGTTTGCAACGGATACTTAACATGTAGATTAAAAACAACTATATTTTTATTAGAATTTGATGGTTACAAATGAGAAGACCCTTTTCATTTCAAAGACTTTTCTTTATCTTTTATATACTCAACTCGTTAATTGCTATATCACTTTTTCTATCAATATTTATTGAAGAAAAAAACTATTAATTATTAAAAAAATAAAGGTTAAACTTATCAATGTGGAACATTCAAAATTGGGATACTTAATGAATTCTTTTCATCCTTATATACTCAACTCCTCTATTGATATATCATTCTTCTTATCAATGTGGGTTACTCAAAAGTTAACTATAATCCACTATTTGAGAATACTCAATTCTCATTGTGCCACATCAAATATATTGATATTTGTTCTAAAAAAAAGTGGGATTTTTTAAACTCAAGCACAATTCACTTTTATTTTTATTTTTCATTCAAAATAATATTTATTTTGTTAAAATAATATAGAATCATCTTAATAAGATATCCTCAACCCTCATGAATTGAATATCATCATCTCCTTCCTTTTTATACATATGAGTATGACTACTTAAATATTTCAATCTTTTACCAATGTGGGATATCCAACATTCAACCACAATCCACCAATACCTCAATTAAACTCTCACGGTGCGCCGCCTCATTAAACTTGTGTTTTCCTTTTATATATATAAATATATAGATTAGAATAATGTGAAATAAAAGAAATAAAGAAATTTAGATGCAAACAAAGAATATGAATAATTTTATTTGATAAAATATTTTGTTAATAACCACATCAAAAAAGGGAAATATTTCAGGGAAAAATGAAAGAAGACATTTGGGATTGAATTGCTTAGAAATTTGGAATTGAATTCCTTATTAAAATTGCAAATTAAGAAATTATAAGTACATAAAAAATCCAAAGAGAATCTACAACAAAACAAAAAAGTAAAAAAAAAACATAAATCATACTTTGTAGTTTGATGGTTGTCAACAAAAAGTAACTTTTATAAGAAACTACAAAAATATAAGCAAAACGAATTAGAAAAAATAATATCACTTAAAACACTAATACAACATAAATATCAAATGGAAAGCAATAGTAAGAAAAAAAATTATTCTATCGTAACATACAAAAACTATGAAAATCTTTTTATATAAAAAAATACATGGATACACATCCCCAAAACAACATATAAATTACATAAATCATAAAATTAATAAAAAAGTGATACGTTACCGGAAACTTTTACGAAGGTTGAGCAATAGTATCGAAGAAAACGAATTCTACAATAGAGAAACAACAAACATAAATATCAAATGGAAAACAATAGTAAGAAAAAAAAAACATTATTCTATCGTAGAATACAAAAACCATGGAAATCTTTTTATATATATAAAAAAATTCAAGAATACTCATCCCAAAAACAACATATAAATTACATTAGTCATAAAATTAATAAAAAAAAGTGATACGTTACCGGAAACTTTTACGAAGGTTGAGAATTAGTATCGAAGAGAACGAATTCTACAATAGAGAAACAACAAACATACATACAAAGTTACAAACATAATAGAATATAACATAGAACATCAAAGTTGTTTATATATTACATTTTGAGGGAGCATTAGATTGTATTTATATATGATTTTGTTGTCGGTTTTTCTTTAATTAATAAATAGGAATTTGAAGAGACCAAATTGAATGTCCATAGGAAGTTAAAAATTTGGAAATTAAATTCAATTAAATTATAAGCAAAATTACCAAAGAAGCCTTTTTATAGTAAATTACAAAATTTTACTTAAAGGGTATAATAGTCTTTAACTTAATTAATATATTAAAAAAATTTAAAATAATGACAAAATTTCTAGAACCAAATCCTACATCCACATTGTGCCACATCATTCTTGATAGATCTTCCTTTTATATATATACTAGTGTGTGGCACCGCGCGTTGCGCGGTGATGAAATTTGTTTTGTTAAAAAATAGGTAACCAAGTTATGAAGCAATACTATTCTAGTATTGACAACTGATGAAATGAATCTATCATATTTTATTGTATATTGTAACCGCTTTAAAGGTCATAATTGGTATATAATTTTTTTTCATCTATAGGAATTGTTTTCCCTAAACATTAGGATGCAATACAACCTTTTATTTTATGTAAAAGTAATAATGTTTTAATGTCAAAGTTAAATATTTACAAAAAATTTAATAGCAACTCTATATACAAAATATTAATTAGGGTTTAGTTTCCCAAAATGTATCCAACTTGTCACATTTTGCTATTGTATATACTGTACTTCAAAAATTACCAATTAATACATCATACTACCT
The DNA here is from genome assembly GCA_030169165.1 of Centaurea solstitialis. Taxonomy (NCBI): domain Eukaryota; kingdom Viridiplantae; phylum Streptophyta; class Magnoliopsida; order Asterales; family Asteraceae; genus Centaurea; species Centaurea solstitialis. The sequence goes on from CM058041.1 coordinate 84,298,889, forward strand.
AAAACCTAACATTTTAATGTATCTGACCTGCTATCAAAGGTTACCATCCGGTCACCTCCCTCCGGCGACTTTTTCGGCCATCCGGTCATCTTCTCCGGTGACATTCCGGCGACCACCATTTTTCCGGCCACCACCACCATCTTTTCCGACGCCTTTGCCACCACCATCTTTTCCGGTGACTTTTCTGATAACCACCGTCTTCTTCGACAACTTTTCCGGCGACCACCATCTTCTCCTACGACTTCCCGGCAACCACCATCTTCTCCTACGACTTCCCGGCAACCACCATCTTTTCCGGCGATTTCCCAACGACCACCATTTTCTCTGGCAACGATGCTGATGATTTCAGGTTTTCGGATTGGAGTAAGCTGGTGAGTTTGCGGAAGGGTTGATGAAGGTCGCCGGAGAAGATGGTGGGTGGCGGAGATTGATGTTGCCGGAGAAGATGGTGGGTGGCGGAGATGGAGGTTGCCGGAGAAGATGGTGGGTGTCGGAGATGGAGGTTGTTGTTCGTGCTAAAAGTCTCGCCGGAAAAAGATGGCTTCTTGCCGAAGGTTGCCGGAGAAGATAGGTTTTTGCCGGAAAAAATCTCGCCGGAGAAGTTGACCAGGTGGCCGGAATGACCGGCTACCTGGTTTACAAGTCATTTAATATTTAAAAAGTTAGGTTTTTAGTAGTATGATGTATTAAATGGTAATTTTTAAAGTACAGTATATACAATAGCAAAAGGTGACAAGTTGGATACATTTTGGGAAACTAAACCCTATTAATTATTATGCGCAAAATTGACATTTTCATAAACCTTGTTTTGCAACGTAATTAATTATGTAATTCACACACACACACATATACACACACACACATATATATCCTCCACCCTCCCAAACAAATCGTAAAATAGAAGTTTCTTTTTTTCGCATTACGAATCTGTCTTCTATTTGGTATAACCATATAATCAATAAGAGACATGAAATAATTAAGATATAACAATGTTGTAAATGGAATAATTAGATTATATGATTTAAGACCTTGTAAGGTAAAACGACCTATTTGAAAACTAAGGAGTAATCTCTTTTTTTAGTCGTAAATATAAATAATATGTAGTTTCCTTGTATGTAACATTAACAATGCTATGAATTTATAATAAACAACAATGGACTACAAATTTGGAACAAAAAACTTAATTGAATTTCAATGCTAGAATAATATTCGTACATGGAAGTCTTAATTTATAATACAAATTTTCCTTGTTTCATTTTAAAAGAGAAGACTTTTCATTGCGCTACGTCCATATACCTGTAATGTTGAAATTTCATGACGTTTAAATCGATAGTTACACATTTCAATATTTGATAATGATGCTCAGATATTTGAGTACTAAATGTGCATACATCAACAAAACAAAGAAAACGTATTACCTATTTACCTTAATAAGCATGGAATTCTTGAGTAGCCAAAAGATAAACCTACCAAAATCACAACAAAAGTAAAAAATAAATATCTCCACAATTAGAGGTAAAACCAAATAGAGAGGAATACATTGAGAGATAAAGAGCAAAAGTATTTGAGAATATGTACATTTTTCATATGGAGTTGTAAGCTTAAAAAAATGCAAACTTGAATTAACAGATAGTAACACTTAGAAATAGTATCATATGACGAATTCAAAAGTAACTACATCAATATAGTATTTTTCTTCAACGAATAAGAGTCGTTAAAGGATGAATAGCATGTGAACATCGAGCTAACATAGAAAGATTCATACCAAATTCCTTGAATATGACCAAATGATGAATTAGAGATTCTTTTTAGGGATCTAGAACATCATATAAAGAATATAAAGATAGGGTTTTATAGGCAAATTGGCGCAAAAGTCGAATGTACAATGTAATATTGACGATGGTTTTTAATTGGTGGTATGAATGATTTTGAGGGCATGCATTTCAAGGAATATATAGAGAGGGAAATCAAGAGGATGGGTAACATCATTTACTCTACACTTTCCTTGAATTAATAGATGGAAAAATGAAGAGTCTAAAATAAATGTTGTAGGAGTTACATATTTTAAAAGTTAAAGCTAATGAATTTGGAAATGAAATTACCAAATAAGCCCTCTTATAATGAAATACACAATTGTCATTTAAGGGTAGAATGGTCTTTAACATATTCAACATTAAAAAAATTCAAAAAAATGAGAAAAAAGTTAGAGGTGATTCTAGGCATGAGGATGTGCCACATCATTCTATGAGGTTCTTTCTTTAATATATATAAATGATAGATTCATTTACTACATAAAAAAAAATCTAGGTACTAGCGCGCGAAATGTGGGGGAGCTTTACCGGTATACCCAAAGCCCCACCCCCACTTTGCAATCATACCCCCAAATGTGCGTTATAAGGGCCGTTATACCAAAACGCCGTTATAACGCACCAAAACGCCGTTATAACGCACATTTGGTGCGTTATAACGCACATTTGGTGCGTTATATCGCCATTATAACGGCGTTTTGGTGCGTTATAACGGCGTTTTGATGCGCTATATCGCCGTTATAACGGCGTAACGGTGTGGGTATATTGTGCAAAGTGGATGTGCGTTATGGGCATTTGAATCAATTACCCGAAATGTGGGGACGACTATATAATAACGTTGTACATACTACATAAAAGAACCAAAAGATTTAAGTTGAGGTGACGTGTGGTTTATTTTCATTCATACAATTTAGGCTATGATCAACGTGCTTTATATTGGTTGTCAAGTCTTAAATGCAAATGCAATCATGTATCCTTTGTGACTTATTAATAAAGATATTTTGTACATTTTTTAGGTTTAATATGAGATAAAATATAATTAATATAAAATGTAACCTCATAATTGTTTTCCAAAGTTATCTAAATTTTGTAACCTTGTAATTGTTTTCCAAAATTTACATTCTTAGAAATGTGAAAATTTAGATAATTAGTCCAAGCTAATAAACGTGATTTTTACTATAATTTTCACACTTTCAAGTGTAGAGATTTGATAAAAATTATAACACCAAATATATCCAAGTTTTATTATAGTTTCTCACACTTCTAAGTGTATTACTATTGTTGAAAAAGTGTAGATGATTAACCACTTTTTTGTAGTGCTACTTTCTCCCTCCCTCCCTCAAGGTATTGGAAGGTCATGGTGGTGAGTGGGTTGAAAGAGTGTGTATGCTTGTGTTTTTAACGAAAATGTGTATATGTGAGTGTAGAGAGAAAAGAAAAATAGAGTGTGTGTGTGTGTGTGTGTGTGAGAGAGAGAGAGAGAGAGAGTGTGTGTGTGTGTGTGTAGAACAATGGTAATGGTTGAAATTACACTAGGGATGATGGGGGTGCAGAGCGGGAAGAATCAAAGGTGATAAATGAATAATGAAGATGCTGATATTCATGGTTGTGGTCGATGGTCCAATCTAGGTTATGGCGGACGAAATGTGGGGACGACTATATAATAACGTTGTACATACACATACACATACATACACTAGCCCTTCAAGTCTTAATATGCACATTTAGGCCCTTATCTGATGAGATTAATATGAAAAATGTTAAATTAAAGAAAAAAAATAAAAAAAGACCATTTTACTCTCATTTACGATGGACGTTAAAGACGGCCATTTGGTTCAGGAACTAGATTTAACAGATCCAACAAAAAATGCATACTATAACAAAAATATATAATGAATAAAATCAAAGGAAATTCATATACAAGATTTGTAAGAAGTGTAGGGATGATTTATGTAGAAATCCATATACAAGAGAGACCAAATTTGTAATTTACTCAAACAAAAATATTTAATGGATAAAATCAAAGGAAAACTATCCCACCATTTTCTTATGCAATTTAAAAGATTTCGTTAGATCATAATTCATACAAAAGTCAAGAATGAATAGGATGAATTCAGTACCAATTTATCTAATTTTTGCCATTTTTACATCATCTTCAATGCTTGAAGCTTCTTCCATCTATGGCGGTGGATTAAGATTCAAACAAGAAGACCCGATTAAAAGATCCGATTTCCCACATGGGTTTCTATTTGGAGCAGGCACTTCTGCTTATCAAGTAATCCATCTGTTTCTTGTATCCTTAATTTTACTCACTTTTGGCCATTGACAAAATTACCCTTTTTTTTAGGTGGAAGGAGCTTATCTTGAAGATGGCAAATCTCTTAGCAACTGGGATGCATTTTGCCATACCAAAGGTCCACTATTCATCTTTGTTTTTTTGTTTCTATTCATTAATGAATAAATGGAATGTTACTAAATCTGCTGCCATTGTTTTGTTGTTAGGGTGTGGAGAAAATGGAGAGAATGGAGATATTGCAAATGATCATTATCATCTGTTTAAAGTATCAATCTTTACTTGCTTTCCCATTGTTATAAAATCAAGAAACAGTTTGTTACTTTTTTTGAATTTAATGTTGGTTTTTTTATGTACAGAAAGACATTGAAATGATGCATTCTCTTGGGTTAGACTCGTATCGATTCTCGATTTCTTGGTCTAGAATTCTACCAAGTAATGAAACCTTACTAATTCTGCTTTGAATTCATATGTTTAAAATGATGTTTAATTTGTTGTAATTCGTTTTAGGGGGGAGATTTGGTGAAGTTAATCCTTTGGGAATCATGTTTTACAACGAAATCATCGACGAACTTTTACGCAAAGGTGAATCTTGAATCTTGATGCATTTTGGATTTTGTATTCACATGTGAATGGTGAAAACTTGTTTCCTTTTTTTGGTTGAGCTTCATTCATGGATCTTGAGTAATAAGAAGTTTTAAGTTATACAGGAATCGAGCCATTTGTGACGATTCACCATGAAGATTTCCCTCAAGAACTCCAACAGAGATACGGGTCTTGGCTTGACCCGCAAATGCAGTATGTTTAAGCTTCTATTTTAGTTCGCAAAATCGACCGACATGGTCACAAAAAAGCCCAAACCCGTCCCCAAAATCCTGGACCTAATGAGCCCAAAACAGAGTCCGGGCTATTCCTCAAAGCCCAAAAAAAAGCCCGTTTGGGCCCGGACCAAAAGAGCACGGAACTTTTTTGGCTCACTGAAAAACGGGCTTGGAGGACTTTGGCCGAGGCCCAGAAAGCCTGGGCCTAGTGAGCCTAAAACCCAGTTCGGGCCAAGCCTCAAAGCTTGATTAGGCTGAAATTTTGGGGCCAGGCCCGACCTGGAAACTGAGCTTTGGTCTAGTTAATGTCTTTCTTGCAGGGAGGACTTTGTTCTTTTTGCAGAAACTTGTTTCAAGAGCTTTGGAGACCGAGTTAAGTACTGGGTGACGATCAATGAACCAAATGCGTTTGTAGAAATGGCTTACGAATTGGGGGTGTATCCACCAGCTCACTGTTCGCAGCCGTTCGGCAACTGTCTTGCCGGAAATTCGGATGTCGAGCCTCTTCGAGCCATGCATAACATGTTATTGGCCCATGGGAAGGCTGCAAAGCTATATCATGAAAGCTTTCAGGCAATTTCAATATATAGCTTCTTTTTTTAACTACTTAATATTTTTTTTAAGAAAATAAGGATTATAATCTTCAGATTTAATATTTTTCAGCCGAAACAAGGTGGATCAATAGGTTTAGTTGCAAGTTCTTTCATGTATGAACCGCTTACCGACAGCGATTTAGATCGAAAAGCTGCAGAAAGAGCCCTAGTTTTCACTACTGGCTGGTAATCTTATATGTTCATTTATTACAACAAAATCGGCTTTATGGGTGCGTTTGGTACGCAGACGGGATAGGACAGGACAAGACTGGACAGAACAGGACAGGAAAGGTGTCCAGCGTTTGGTAGGCTAGAACAACATAGGACAGGACAAGCCAGAACATGTTAAAATGACCAGTTTACCCCTGATGAGCTGTTTACTGTTTTATTAATAAATAATCAATTTAAATGCATAATAACAAAGAATTTAAAACCTTATAATACTGTTTTATTGATAAAGTCTATAAGTTGTCGCCGAAAGTAGCAGCCGTAGGTCGCCGGACATCGCCGAAGAGGGAGGCGGAGGTCGTCGGATGTTGCCGGATGTAGCAACCACAGGTCGCCGGACATCGCCGGAGAGGGAGGCGGAGGTCGTCGAACGTCGCCGGAGGTAGCAACCGCAGGCCACCGGACATCGCCGGAGAGGGAGGCGCAGGTCGTCGGACGTCGGACGTCGCCGGAGGTAGACGCAGGTCGTCGGACCTCGCGGGAGAGGGAGGCGCATTCGCCGGACGTCAGACGTTGCCGGAGGTAGCAGCCGCAGGTCGCTGGACATCGCCGGAGAGGGAGGTGCAGGTCGCCGGATGTCGGACGTCGCCGGAGGTAGCAGCCGCAGGTTGTCGGACATCGCTGGAGAGGGAGGCGGAGGTCGCCGGAGGTAGCAGCCGCAGGTCGCCGAACATCGCCGGAGAGGGAGGTAGATCTGAGGTCGTGAAATCGAAGAGGAGATGGAGTTTGGGAGAAAGCGGTTGAAGGAAAAAGAAGGGATATTAGATTAGGTTTCTTATTTTAGGGGTATTTTGGTCAATAAGTTCCTTGTTCCACTTAGTTCCATGGGTAGGGGGTGGACACACTTGTCCCATGTCTTGTGCTAGTGTGTTCTACTTAGTCCAAGGTTGGGGCGCGCCATGAACCTGACCCTATAGGACTTAAGTTTATGTCAAATAATTGTTTACTGTAACATTTTTGTTTTATGAACTGAAGTCTTATAAAGTAGTCTATAAAAACATTAAAACATATTTAGATATCGTTTGTTTTTTTAAGACGTCTGAAATATGATTTTACATCTAAAAAATAAAAGGACCTCTTAAAATTTCGGAGGACGGTAAAAGGTTTCCAGACCTTTTCTTGGAAATAAAACAAACAGTCTTAAGTCTGCAAAACTTAAGTGGTTTTAAGAGGTATTTTTTTTTAAAACAAACAACCCCTTAGTCCTATAAAGCCGATTTTGTTGTAGGGATTTGTAGCTTATTTGCCCAAAAGAAGGAAAAGTTCGTTGCTGTCTTTTTGTTTGAAAACTCGAGATTGAAACAGGTCACTTGATCCGGCGATATTTGGGGATTATCCTCAAGAAATGCGCGAATACCATGGAAGTGAATTACCAAGATTCTCTCCGGAAGAAAAGCGTTTAATGAAAAACAGCGTTGATTTCTTTGGAATCAACCATTACTCGACTGTATATACCAAGGATTGTACCAATTCTAGCTGCTCAAATGGCGGTGATCGTGCAATCAAAGGTTTCGTGGGTATCACTGGAGAGCGTGATGGGAAGCTGATCGGTGAACCAGTATGATACATACCACACACACACGCATGTTTACACACACACTCACAGGGAGGTTGAAGGGAAAAACCCCAAAAATGGAAAAACCGAGGAACACCCTGGTAACCTTTTTCTTATGTGGATACAAGTAATTAAAGCTGTTTTTTGGTTTTTAGGCACATGTGCATATTGGACAAATCACTTGCAAATTACTTAGGGTGTTCCTCAGTTTTATAGTTTTTTTTTACAGTTTTCCCATGAACCTGACCCTATACATACATATACTGATTAATGTTTCAAGATTTTTATTTCTTTCAATTTGGTACTAGAAAATGAATGATTTTACATTCGACAGACATCGGTGCCAATATGTTTTGTCGTTCCTAGAGGAATGGAAGAAATTGTGAACTATCTCAAGACTCGGTACAATAACCGACCGATATTTATTGCTGAAAATGGTAAGTTTAATCATCATCAGCATGCATGATTATGTCATTAATATCACCAAACTAAACTATCCCATTAAATCTTACTCAAAAGTAGGGTCTAAGGTGAGACGTTCACAGACGTGTCCTCTATCCCAAAGAGCAGAACGACTGATTTCGTGATTTATGTTATTTATAAGATCAGTCTTTTTATGATTCCTTTGTAGGGTATTCGTCACCAAACGTGGAGGATGTAGAAGTTGAAGAGATTCTGAACGACGTCAAGCGAATCGAATTCCACAAATCGTACCTTGCGTCTTTAGCCAAAGCCATAAGGTGAGTCCGACGCCCTTTTGACTTTTAAGTCAAACATACTATTTTTCGTCTTGAAATTTGACGTTTAACTCGTCGAATTATCACAAACAAAACCCGTGACTAGATTGACCTTATGATACGGAACACAACTAGAATGATTTTATGACACTTAATTCAACCATGGTAGTTTCAATTCCGTACTTGATAAATAGTCAATTTTGACCTTGAAAAAGTCAACAAAAAAAGTTTCAACGTTATTTCGAATTACAGGAATGGAGCGAACGTTCGTGGCTATTTTGTATGGTCGTTAATGGATAGTTACGAATGGACGTTTGGTTACAATGTGAGATACGGGTTATATTATGTCGACCGCAAAACGTTCGATCGGATTCCGAAAATGTCGGCACGATGGTATCAAGATTTCTTGAAAAACAACAGCTTGGTTGATCATCCACCAATCCGAAGTGATATATGATCTTTGATTTGCACATATCATTCGTTATGTTACAAATTGTATGTCAACGAGCATCGAGTCGTTATAAGGGTATTATTATCACTAAAGGAAAAATAAAAGAAATAAGAAATCATCGTAAATAATGTCATTATTAATTCGCACGAACAGTTTTCGGTAGAAGATTCAAATGTCACGATTAGGGTATTTTTCGTTGTCGATTTCGAGGAAATTTTCTTTCACCATGTCGATTGTGTAAGTTACCACGTCTTCCCAATTTCTATAATCATTAAATACAGTCATTTAAATTGTTAAAACTTTTAATAAAAATATTATTTCCTTCCTCCCATATAAATGTGCATGATTAAAAATTGTACCATTTTAGAAATGTTGAATGATTATATTCTTTAATTAACTAAATGACAATCGTACCCTTAGTAATAAAGAGTAATGAATTCATCTCTCTCGTAGTGTGTACTTACTTTTGAAATTTGACACTTATTTTACGACAAGAAGAAATAGAAGTGGATCAAGTATTGAGAAATACCCTTTGGTTGTGTCGAATGCAAGTCAAAAGGTGTTCTTAGCCTCTTCCAGGGCATAACCAAACGTTTTGGTCTCGGACTGTGAACGTATTCTTATATCTGAGCCCCGAAGATTAGAGGGCTTAACACCACACAATTTGGGAATAACTTTCTTCCTGGACTCCCACATCAAAGCAAGCTCATGTAGACAAAAGTACAACTCATAGTACCAAGGTGAAAAGACCAATATGCCGATCTTGCACCCAAGGATCGTATTATCAATACTCTCAAACAAATTGTCAACGGGCTTCATATTTTTGTTGTTAAGAAAGGACGAGATTCTAGAAAACACGGGTTGATGGTAGAGCAAATAGGTGATCAATCTTTTTGTATAGAGTATAGACTCCACGACAGTTTATACAAATGTCGCAAACAAATTGGACCATGGGTCAGTTTTTCTGCAGGGGTACTTGTGTGAAACTTTGACTACTTTTTTCTGTTAGAGCAAAATATTGTTTCCAATATCACATATTGTGTAGACAGTATGATTACACAAATATCTTAATTACATTCACACGTTTTAAAAAACTAAAAACTGATGTTTTTTAAATAAATTATATAGCGATTGCCTACCAACCGTATTCAATACATTTCGTTTACTACCCAAAATTTTTTTTAAGTTGATGTGACGTTTTCTTTATTTTCATTCATACAATTAGGTTATGATCAATGTGTCTTATTTTGGTTGTCTAAATCTCAAATGCAATCATGTACCCTTATGACTCATGTATAATGTATCCTTATGTTTTGTTCATTTTCTAGGTTTAATGTGACTTAAAAAATAATTAATATAAAATAAAAATCCTAACCTATTCTCTCCCTACCTCCTAGAGGTGCACAGAAAATCCGGTTATCCGATTTTACCAAAAAACTATCCGAATCCGGTTTTATAAAAACCGATTTTTTTTTCAAACCGGATTGGATTTTTTCAAACCGGTTTGTTTTCAAACCGGATTTTAACCGGATTGGATCCGATCCGGTTTGACCGGATAACCGGTTTAAACCGAACCGGTTTGACAGGATAACCGGTTTAAACCGAACCGGTTTCAAATCAAACCGGTAATGTCTATGTGGGCTCACTGTTGTTGGGCCTAAAATCCTAATGATAGTCTGATTACTGATAGATCAGGGCCTAATGAGTAATGAGTATTGAGTAATGATAGATCATTGTGAATTGGAGCCCAAATTTTATGGGCCTGAAAGTCCAAGTGTCAAACTAAGTCAAAGTCAGTAAATCTAATACTCTAATTCAGATTATATTTCAATTGAAAAAAAAATCCAAGACACTTCCATCATGATCCATCCTTCCATATGTAATTCGCTGAGCCTAATTTTAAAAAAAATCACGGCCCACAGCAATTCATATTTCAATTGAATTATCTGAATTTTCTAGCAAAAAAAAAGACCCAATAGAGGACCGGTTTAATATAAATCCGGTTAAAAATTATCCGGTTTCAATCCGATCCGAAACCGGTTCCATCAGATATGAATTTTTTCGAAAAAACCGGTTGAAATCTGAACCGGTTTCTAACAAAACCGGTTTCTAACAAAACCGGTTTCTGATAAATCCGAAAAAAACCGGTTTAGTATAAATCCGATCCGGATCGGATAAAAATCCGGCCGTGTGCACCTCTACTACCTCCCCAACTCAATTTGGTTTCAAACTATAAGGTTGTTTTGGTTGTTAAAATTTTCAACGAAAACATATATATAGGGATTTAAGCCAATTTATCGTTAAAATTTCAAAACAAGTGATTTCATAAAAGATCATTAATGGTTACATAAATCGAAATTGTATATGATTTCGTAAATTAGTTTGCAACGGATTTCATAAATCCAATTCACTACTAATGCTGAAGGTAATAGAGATTAAATGAATCTGGTAATGGTGGAGATGAAAACTGTGAGGAGTTATCATGCTTGTGTAGTAACTTTAATCGATAACGATGATTGGGTAACAAAAACTTGGTTAGGGTGGGATATCGTTGCCGGTGTAGGATGACTAGTCCTGATACCATATCAATATTTGAGAGAAGAAATCTGGTTGATTATTGATTGTAGAAATTGTACAAGCCATTTGATTAAGAAAATTGGAATTAAGCTACTAATCAACCAGAAAACATCAACTTCCAATATCCTGTAATATACTAAGGAAAAAAATATCAAACAATTCCTCGTTTAACTATAGTTAACAGAAAATAAAAAGGTTAATAATCGTAAAAGTGGATTTGGTTAATAAAAAGGTTAATAATCATCAAGATTTATTTCCAGGGTTCAAATAAACACTATTATGGATTTAGTTCAGGTGGAATGTGATTCCTACAAAAATTGTCCATAAACTTCTTTTATTATAGATTTGGTTCTTGCATTGTGCAAGTTTTGTTGGATCTGATCCCTTATTCTAACATTTGTTATCCTCTTTTCAAAGGCATATATATCATTTTATTATTTATTTTTTAAAGATTAAATTTACTTTTTTATATTATTTAACTTTTAGAATATTTGTACTACCAATAATGATGATACATTATGTCAATAGTCAATTAAAAGATAGCTCTCAATCTCCCCACATTTAAGCAATGGTAAAACACTGACCTTAAAACCCGAGGGGCCGACAAACTCGTTGATTTTTATTTTATTTTTTGAAATTTTTACAAGGACTTTTAGTTATTGTAACATTACATATTAGGGTTCTCTCACTTATCGTCTAGACTCTAGATCTTAAGATTTTTACATAGAATTTGGATGATTTCTTCCAAAAACTCTAGAAAGATTAGATTGGATAGGGGTGTAAGTGAGCCGAGCTGTTCGTGAGCTGTTCGTGAGCTGCTCGGGATCGACTCATTAAAAGCTCGACTCGAGCTCGTATTAAACGAGCCCGAGTCGAGCTCGAGCTCTATTTTAGGCTCGTTTAATAAACGAGCTCGAGCTCGAGCCTTTGTTATTAAGCTCGATTAGGCTCGCGAGCTTAAACGGGCCTCATTAATATATATAATATAATTATAAATAATTAAATATAGTATTCATAATATATTTAAATTATGTTTACAATTAAAATAAATAATAAATAAAAGTGGACAACTTTAGTAGAAATTAAACAAATTACTAATGAAATTATCAAACTAATGCAGATCCATAAATTCTCTTATGTAATTGACCTAGGTGCTTATATTTTTTTTAAATTCCGATGTGGGAACTAGTAAAGAGGGAGCCTGCCCCATCGCTTCCTCTATACAGTTAGTAAGCTGGTTTATTTTTCCTTCCTATCCCACATCGGTAAAGTATTCCTTCTTTCTCTCTTATCCTTATTATATATATGAACCCACTCCACGTCTTTTTACTCACCTGCCAACCCTTTGGATATGAGCTAGCCAACTTAGCTTGATCCCTTTTGGCTTGAACCTTAGTGATTATTTGGCTCTAGCCTTAGTCTTCGTTTATGTTAGTTTAAATATTAATTGAAAGCTTGGCTTGTTGTTGGCTAAACAAGCTGACGAGCTGAGCTCGAGTCTTTTAAGCATTCAACAAGTTCAAGCTCAGCTCGGCTCGTTTACACCCCTAAGATTGGATTTTATGTTGATCTATGTATTAAACATATTAAAGTAACAATATAAATCATTAAATATATGATCAATTTATTTTAAAAGAAAAATAGTTCAATCAATCAAATACTCATTTTTTAAATTAAAGTAAAACCATGAAACTCATAAACAAGAATTATATGTACGATAATATATGAATAGAATAAAACATAAAATTCTTTTATCAAATTTATATAATTATTATCATCAATATACACAATATTAAATTGTTTTGTTAATTTATTTAATTGTTGGAACTTTTCGTATTGTTTTACAATCATCTCCTATAGAAATTGGAATGACAATTGGAACTGTATTTGTAATGGAGTGGCCAAATCTTATCATACAAATATGAGTATCTTTTATAATGGCTATTTTCAAGGGAAGGTGATACTTTTACTTAATAATTTGATTCATCCAAGGAAGATGAATGGTTTACTAATTTATACATTAGCTTCCAGGGTATTGTCATATGTGAAAAAATCAATTTATTAAGAGGAAGTATCACCTCCCTTTATTTTTTTAGGTAAAAAAAACAACCAACAAATGATGATGGGTGGACTCACGGAGAATGGTGTCAAAGTATAATCTCAACACAAACATATATTGCATCCTATTCATCTTCCCTCAAACAATCGTGGTGGTGGTAGGTCATGGTAGTGAGTGGGTTAAAAGAGTGTGTGTATGTTTTTAGGAAAATGTGTATATGTGAATGTATGGAGAGAAAGAGAATTGAAAGACACTATGTATATTTGAGAAAGATATATATATATACAGGTGAGAGTTCAAATACAAACCACTTTTTCATTGTGAACGTGAGGACAACCCAGAGCGCGACACGTGGCAACAAATTTTATGAGACGCGCGACTTTTCCCGCGACCTAGTGTTATTCAGTCTGAATAACACTGAATAATAGTGTTATTCAGACTGAATAACACTAGGTCGCGGGCTTTTTGGTTACAAGTCGCGCGTGTCACTCTGAATTTCGGTGACTTAGTGTTATTCAGTCTGAATAACACTAAGTCGCCGAAATTCAGAGTGACACGTGGCGCGCTCTCGTTTGTCCTCACGTTCACAATGAAAAAGTGGTTTGCAATTGAACCCACCCCTATATATATATATATATATATATATATATATAGAGAGAGAGAGAGAGGAGAGAGAGAGAGAGAGAGAGAGAGCGAGAGCGAGAGTGTGTGTGTACAACGATGGTTCGAAATGAAGAATGGTTGTAATTGAGGTAGGCACGATGGGGGTGCAGCGTATGAGGGGATCAAAGGTGATAAACGAAGAATGAAGATGCTGGTAGGTCATGGTTGTCGTTGATGGTCCGGTCTGGGTTATGGCGGACGAAGTGTGGAGACGACTATATATTACATTATACATACACCCAATAGCCCTTCAAGTTTTAATGTGCACATTATGACCCCTTATCTAATAAGATTAGTATAAAATACGTTAAATTAAAAAATATATAAACGACCATTTTGATTTCGTTTTAATGTGCACATTATGACCCTTATCTAATAAGATCCAACGTAAAACGCATATTGCAAGGTCCAAAATCTTTAACGAATGAAGTTCAGGGATGATTTTTATAGAAATCACATAAAAGAGCAACCAAATCCGTAATTTACTCTTACAAAAATATATAATCGATAAAATCAAAGGAAAAACCCCATTTTCCTATGCAATTTAGGGGTGTTTGGGAGCGCTTATGATGAAAAGTGTTTATCTCTTTATCCAGGAAGTCAAAAAATTTGCATTCCTAAAAAACTCCAAGACCCTCCGTAGCACGGAGGTGGGTTCGTGGGTTCAAGCTTGTGGCTTGAGCGGGATTGGCGGGTTCGTTCTAGGGGGTGCAGGTGCATGAAGCGGGTTCGCCCATGGGTTCGTGAACTTGATGAAGCCCTCTCTCTCTCTCTCTCTCTCTCTCTCTCTCTCTCTACATACATTACATTTAAATAATAAAAAAAGAATAAGAATAAATGTTTGTGGTACGAGATTTGAAATGTTGGTAAGGGTTTGACGATAGAAAAGTGGAAAGTTGATGTGGCAATAAAAGGCTGAGGGTTCATATTTCTATGCTACGAAAGACCTTATTAACTTTTTAAAAAGGAGATAAACTAATCTGAACATTTCAAAGCAACTTATGACTTCTCTAGCAACGAGGTAAGTCATAAACACTCCAAAACACTAGAGGTGTTTAAAAAAAATCCAAAAAAATCCAAAAAAACCAAAGAATTAAACGGAAGTGTATAATCTGAAACCGAAAAAACCGATACCCGAGCAATCTATGACCCAAAAAACCTGAAAATAAGGGTACTCACCAAGTCGCGCGTCATGTTTGGTTCTCTAAGTTTACTACCCGTGGATACCCGCCCCGCCCCGCCCCGTATATATTTATTAAGAAAAAATAATTTTTAATACTTCATAATAAATAATTACTAATCTTAAGAAAATCTCCATCACATGCCGTGTTTTCTTTATTCACCCACTACTGTCATTGGTTTGTTTGTCAGATTCGGTCTAGATTGTATTTGCAAGCCCATATCGACGACAATTCTCCATACTCTTATTTTTCATTTTCTAATCGTTTTTAGTGTTAATTGTTTTAGTTTGTCATAAAATAAATACATTTTCTAGTATATATTTTGTGTACATCAAAACACTCGACAAAATACGGATAGCCGTAAACGAACCATGCGTACCCGCTCCTTTTCTGTTCAGTTTGATACAAATACGGCCCCACACGATTCGATTTTCGATAGTAAAATTAGCTACACTCCCCGTACCTATTATTCTCAAAATTTTCACTACCTTCATTCCCGACACCCCTACAAACCACCCCCTTAGGCTATCAGTAGCCAATTCTCTGAACCCTCTGAACCCCACTGCCACATCAACTTTTCTTCAACCCTCCCATTAACTCTTTGAAACCTTCTCTGATAAGTACCCAACCCTCCCACTTTTTAATTAATTTAATTAATACAAATAAGTAATTAAATTTAAATTCATAATATTAAAAATAAACATTACATAATTAATTAAAAATAAAAAAGAAATAAATTAAAATTAAAATTCATAAAAAAAACTACAAGTTATATTTTTCTTTGAGTACGTCCCTCTCGACTCGGATCCTTCACTGGACGCCGACGGTTGGGAAGACGAAGGTCGTTTTGGAGGTGAACCCTCATCGGAGTGGTCAGTCTCAAGATTGGGTGAAGGAACTTGTGTATACCAAGGGGTTTGATGAGGTTGAAGACCAAAATCAGGTGGAGGAAAGTGTGGAGAGACCTGGTTTGATGAGGTTGGAGACCAAAATCGGGTGGAGAAAAGTGTGGAAAGACCCCGGTTTGAGGAGCTTGTGAAGACACCTCGGGATGAGAAACTTGGATACTAAAACCAGTGGGAGAAATTTGGAGAGCATAATCGGGTGGAGATTGTGGATCAAAATCGGTATGCGAAACTTCGAGAGCAAAACCGGGGTGTTGTTGCGATGGACCCGGACGTTTGAGTCGTGATCGACAGGATGAAGATGCACCGCTTGGATTCATGATTTAGGGGAAAAAATAAGTTGATTAGAAGTGTATTTGAGAGAGAAAGATATAATTGATGTGAAAAAATAAGTTGAGTTGAAGGATATTTAATAGAGTTAAGGCTATGCGTACCGCAAGCCTTGGCTCAGCGGGCTCGAGCCCGACGGGTTGGCCGAGCTGAGCGGGCTGCGGTACACAACCATGGTAGCCGGCGGGTTCGTTTGGGAGAGGGTTGGCCCATTGTTTTGTGTGTCTTGTGTATGTTGTGTGTGAGAGGGGTTGGAAGGGTTGGGCTACGGGTTGCAGATGGTTAAGAGAGGGTTGAAGAAAAGTTGATGTGACAATTAGGTTAGAAGGATTGGAAAGATTAAAGTACTGATAACCTAATAAGTTGTAAAAAAAAGATAAAAACAAAGGGATCTTTTTAATTATTTTTTGAGTAAATTACATGATTGGTCCCTGTGGTTTACATAAAATAACACTATTGGTCCCTAAATCAAAGTAATTATGGAAAAGGTCCCCGTGGTTTACACTTTCTCACGCATTTGGTCCCTGTGCCCTAATCCTGATAGATGTCTTATGTTAAGTAGGTTAAGTCAAAGGGCAATATAGTCATTTTACTTATTTCTTTGTTTTCTATTAAAATTAAAGGGACTAGAAATGGTGGGCCATCTTTTCTCTTTCTTATCTCTTCACAACATAATGCATATGCATATACACATTATATACACACATGTGTTTGAAAACCAAAACCACCAAAAAAAGAAAAAGAAAACCATGAATTCGAATCCATAAAAAATAAAACCATTAAAATCCCAAATCACCACTTTTTCATCATCTACTTAGGTTTCTTTCCCCTTTCACTTTTCAAAAGCTTCATTCATCGATCAAAATCATATAACTGGTATGCCTAAATGGGGATGGAGTTTCATCCAAAAACCCAATTTCATCCATAAATATTTGATTAAAAAAAACCCAAAGAAAGCAAAATCGGTGTTTGTCTTTTAATTTTGGTTGGATTTGCTAGTTTATGGATTTGAACATTAGATTAAGACCTGGGATATGACTTTGATTTTAGGATCCAAGCTTTCATTTATTTTTTTCTTATTTATTAGAGTTCTAATTTCAAGGATTTAATCTTGACTTGGGGTTTTGATTTTGTGTAATTTTGTATTACAAATATTATGGAAGAATTTACCAAAATTGTCATTGATGCTCATATGAGTTTCTAGTGTTTTAATGATTCTTCCTTGTTCTTAATGCTTCATTAATTCATAAATAATCTTGATGGATGATTTGGCTTTAGATATTAATTTGATTTTACTGTTAGAGTTTGATCAAATATAGTTATTAATTTGATAATTTACTTTATATTTTTTTTATGAACTGTGGTTGATGGTGCCTATATATATGTGTGTGTGTAATATATTTGTGTGAATGTTTTTTGCAGGTGATGTGTATATGATGAGTATATGTATATGCTCTAAAGAAACGAGAAAGAAAAAGGATGGCCCACCATATTTTATCTCTCTAGTTTTAATAGAAAACAAAGAAACAAGTAAAATGACTATATTGCCTTCTGATTTAACCTACTTAAAATAGGATATCTAAGAGGATTAGGGTATAGGGACCAGACGCATGAGAAAATGTAAACTACAGGGACCTTTTCCATAATTACTTTGATTTAGGGACCAACAGTGTTAGTTTAAGTAAACCACAGGGACCAATCAAACCGTTGTTTTTTATTTGGGTTTCCCCAACCCTCTAGGGCTTAAAACCCGTCGAGCCCGCTGGCCATATAGCGATAGCCGCAGAGCCGCTCAGTCCGGCAGGTTCAAACCCGCTCAACCCCAAGGTGCGGAACGCACCGCCTTAAAATTTTCGTTCGATCATACAAAAGTCAAAGGACAAATATGTGATTTACTCCCCCAAATTCCGAAATAAGCGGAACCTTCAAGAATGAGAATGAATTCAGTACCAATTTATCTCATTTTTGCCATTTTTACATCTTCTTCAATGCTTGAAGCTTCTTCCATCAATGGCGGTGGATTAGGATTCAAACAAGAAAACCCGATTAAAAGATCCGATTTCCCACCTGGGTTTCTATTTGGAGCAGCCACTTCTGCTTATCAAGTAATCCCCTCTGTTTCTTGTACTTGTATCCTTAAGTTTACCCACTTTTGGCCATTGACAAAATTACCCTTTTTCAGGTGGAAGGAGCTTATCTTGAAGATGGCAAATCTCTTAGCAACTGGGATGTGTTTTGTCATACCAAAGGTTCACTATTCATCTTTGTTTTTTGTTTATATTCATTAATGAATAAGTGGAATGTTACTAAAATCTTCCCCCATTGTTGTTTAGGGTGTGGAGAAAATGGAGAGAATGGAGATATTGCAATTGACCATTATCATCTATTCAAAGTATCAATCTTTACTTGCTTCCCATTGTTATAAAATCAAGAAACAGTTTGTTACTTTTTTTGAATTTGATGTTGGTTTATTTTGTGTGCAGAAAGACATTGAAATGATGCATTCTCTTGGGTTAAAATCGTATCGATTCTCGATTTCATGGTCTAGAATTTTACCAAGTAATGAAAACCTTACTAATCCTGCTTTGAATTCATATGTTTAAAATGATGTTTAATTTGTTATAATTCGTTTTAGGGGGGAGATTTGGTGAAGTTAATCCTTTGGGAATCATGTTTTACAACGAAATCATCGATGAACTTGTAAGCAAAGGTGAATCTTGAATCTTGATGAATTTTGGCTTTTGTTATTCACATGTGAATAGTGAAAACTTGTTATTATTTTGGATTCAAGAACCTTTTTTAGTTGAGCTTTATTAATGGATCTTGAGTAATAAGCTCAAGTTGTACAGGGATCGAGCCATTCGTGACGATTCACCATGAAGATTTCCCTCAAGAACTCGAACAGAGATACGGGTCTTGGCTTGACCCTCAAATGCAGTATGTTTCAGCTTCTATTTTTTGTTCGCAAAATCGACGGACATGATCACAAAAAGGCCAAGCCCGACCCGAAAATCCTGGGCCTAGTGAGCCCGACCTGGAAAGCCCAAAAAGCCCGTTTAGGCCCGGAGCAAAAAAAGTTGGAACTTTTTTTGCTTACTGAAAATTGGCTTGGAGGACTTGGACCCAGGCCCAAAATAGCCTTGGCTTAGTGGGCCTGAAACCTAGTCCAGGCCTTGAAGCTTGATCACGCTGAAATTTTGGGGCCAGTCCCGACCTAAAAGATCCCTGTTTAACCCGGAAAGTCTGAAAAAGCCCGTTTGAGCCTAGATCATAAAAAAAACTGAATCTTTTTTTTTTCTCACTGAAAACGGGCTTGGAAGACTTGGGCCAGGCCCAAAATCATGGGCCTTGTGCATCTCTACACTAGACCAGGACAACGGGGCAGCTGACTGGGATAAAAATGCATTCTTTTTCCCATCAAAATAGGTGGAACAAAGATAATGGAGATGTGACAAAATCAAGCAAATTACCAAAATACCCATGTCAAATTAGAAACTTCCACAGTTCTTTCACCCTGTCCTAACTTTCACCCATCAGGTCCTGTCTAGTCCCGTCCAGTTCTGTGTGCTTACCAAACACGTCGGCTTATTAGTAACGTCTTTCTTGCAGGGAAGACTTTGTACTTTTTGCGGAAACTTGTTTCAAGAGTTTTGGAGACCGAGTTAAGTACTGGGTTACGATCAATGAACCAAATTTGGTAGCAGAAAACGCTTATGAAAAGGGGACGTATCCACCGGCTCACTGTTCGCAGCCGTTTGGCAACTGTCTTGCCGGCAATTCTGATGTCGAGCCCCTTCGAGTCATGCATAACATGTTATTGGCCCATGGGAAGGCTGCAAAGCTATATCATGAAAGCTTTCAGGCAATTTCAATAACTTCTTATCAACTACTTTTCGTTTGAAAATATGTATTGTGATCTTTAGATTTAATCGTGCAGGCGAAACAAGGTGGATCTATAGGTTTAGTTGCAAGTTGTTTCATGTATGAACCGCTTACCGACAGCGATTTAGATCGAAAAGCTGCAGAACGAGCCCTGACCTTCAATATTGGCTGGTAATCTTATTTGTTCATTCATTACAACAAAATCAGCTTTATAGGATGTCAAATATCTAAATGTCTTAACAGGCTGATTTATAGGATTTAACATTTAAGTTTATGGGACCAAACAACTGTGGGCCCTATAAAATGTCCTATCAACTTACTGTAACACTTTTATATAAGGCGTGCACAATTGTAGGGGTTTCTAGCTTAGCTGACAAAAAGAAGGAAAAGTTGCTGTCTTTTTGTTCAACTTCTTACGGTCGAGATTGAAACAGGTCATTTGATCCGCTGATATTTGGGGATTATCCTCAAGAAATGCGGGAATATCATGGAAGTGAATTACCGATATTCTCCCCGGAAGAAAAGCAGTTTATGAAAAACAGTATTGATTTCATTGGAATCAACCATTACTCGGCTATATATACCAAGGATTGTATGAATTCTAGCTGCTTAAATGGCGGTGATCGTGCAGTCAAAGGTTTTGTGGAAATTACCGGAGAGCGTGATGGCCAATTGATTGGTGAACCTGTACATACATACATACATATATATAGAGGGAGGTTCAAACAAGAAACATATCAATTTAAAAGAATGCGAGAAGCAATCTCAACCACTCATCCGGTCAACAAAGACGGCTTTGACCGGTCCCCTCCTTTAATAATCTCTACCCTCCCATGAATCGCGTCAATCCTCCATGATCACGTCCACCGTAACCGCGAGATGAATGGCTGGGATTGCTCCTCACGTTCTCTTAAATTGACATGCTTCTCGTTTGAACTTCCCCTACACACACACACACATAGGGAATTTCATTTGTGAACCATTTTTTATGTGTGAACTTGTGAACTATATCTCAACCTTTCAAATTCAAAATGTATGGTCAAGATTAGTTCCATGATTAATCTAATTAACCCATGATTTTAGGAAACTTCCATAATTAATCTTGACCGTCAAGATAAGATTTGGACGGTTAGGATTACGTTTACAAGTTCACACAAATATATTGGTTCACAAATGAAATTGACTCTCTCTCTCTCTCTCTCTATATATATATATATATATATATATATACACACAGAGGGAAGTTCATTTAGAAACCAAAAAAAGAGTAAAAAACTTACAAACCGATGGTTTTTTGGTTTAAATCAACGAAAACTCTCCGTAAAGTTATTTATTATGATGCAAATGTTTCATATAATTTATTTTTTGATGAAATTGTTTCATATTTTGGTGTTTTTTTATATAAAAATGAAAAAGTTTCATACATTTTTCTATGCTTATGAAACTGTTCTATCTATTTTCTTTAATCATATGAAACCTTGTTAATTTTACAAAAAAGAACATCAAAAAATGAATTATATGAAACATCTGCATCATATTAAACAACTTTACGAAAAGTTTTCGTTGATTTAAGCTATGAAATCATGAGTTTCTACGGTTTTTACTCTTTTTTTGGTTTCTAAATGAACTTGACTCTATATATACATACATACATACATATATAGAGGTGTGTCATACGAGAACGATGTCAATTTAAGAAAACGCGATGACGATTCTCAACCACACATTGTCGGTTATGGTGGACGCGATACGGAGGATTGACGCTATTCATGGAGGGTGGAGATGATTAAAGGAGGGTGACCTGGTCAAAGCCACCTTTATTGACCGGATGAGTGGACAGAGTGGTTAAGAATCGTCCTCGCGCTTTCTTAAAAAAATATGTTTCTCGCATGAACCTTTCTCTACATATGTATACATACATATATATATATATACACACATACATATATAGGGGAGTGATCAAATACAAACCACTCTTAGAATACAAACCGTACAAACTCTTGGTTTCATTCATTAAGTTAATGAAATTGTTTAATATGATGAAATTATATTATATAATTCATTTTTTGATGAAATCATTTCATATTTTGGTGTTTTTCATGTAAAAATGAAACTTTTTCATGTATTTTTTCATTATGGTGAAATCGTTTCATGTATCTTTCTTGTTCCGATGAAACATTTTTATTTTTACATAAAAAACACAAATTTATGAAACAAACTTTATCAAAAAATAATTATATGAAACATTTTCATCAATTTAAACAATTCCATGAATATCTTTTTATCAATTTAACCAACGAAATCAATGGTTTGCCAAACAAGATTTACCTCTTAACGATTCAAATGCTGTCTTTTAATGGAACTGTTAAGAGGTAAACAAACAGCCTTGATGCGACTTCTGCCCCACGACATGAAGACGCGGCCAAAGACGCTCACACGCCTTTTTGAACCGTTAATGGAAACACATGTGATTTTGCACGTGATTTGGCATTTTCATATTTTCTTAAATAGTTAGCATTCTCGCCTCCTCTATTGATGTCTATTTCAAGATTTTTCTTTTTGTTTAGTACTAAAAATGAATGATTATGTGTTCAACAGACGGCGATGCCAAGATTTTTTGTCGTTCCTAGAGGCATGGAAGAAATTGTTAACTATGTTAAGACTCGATACAATAACACACCCATGTTTATTACCGAAAATGGTAAGTTTAGTTGTTATTAGCATCCATTAATTGGACATAAAGTTATTTATTTGGTAATTGACCGAAATGACCATTTCTGACTCTCCAATTGATCGTCTAGCCATCACTCTCCCATTTTTACCCAAATGTTATTAACTCCGCAGGTGACCGGCCCACAAATTACGGAGAGGTGAAAATGTGTTAATAAAGAAAAAAAGTTTCTGAAATGCTCTCCAAATGCAGGGGCCAAATATGTAAAATATTTTAAACAGGTCTGCAGCTTGCCATTTGCCAATATAGACAAAATTACAGATTCGGCCCATGTACTTGTGGGCCATGTTTAGAAACTTCTTTTCTGTTTTCTCGTTTTTCACCCTTCTGCGGTTTGTGGACCTATCAACTTGCGGACGTAGTGATATTTTAGTAAATCTGGGAGAACAATGGCTAGGAGAGACCAATTGTGAAGAGAAAGATGGCAATTTGAGTCAATTTCCCGTGTTTATATCACCAAACCAAACCGATACCATAACTCTAGAATGAGATGCACATAGACATGACGTTTATCCAAAAGAATAGAACAACCGTGCTCGTGATTTATGTTATTTATATCACCGATGTCTCAATTTCTGTTGTAGGGTATTCGTCACCAAACGTGCATGATGTAGAAGTTGACGAGATTCTGAACGACATCAATCGAGTCGAGTTCCACGAAGCCTACCTTGCGTCTTTAGCCAAAGCAATAAGGTGAGCCCAAAACCCGTTTGACTTTTAAGTCAAACTGGCTATTTTTCGTCTTGAAAATTGACGTTTAACTCATGGAGTCATCATGATCAAAACCGTGACTAAATTGACCTTATGATCGAAAATTACAACTAGAAAGATTTTGACTGTTTATTCAACCATGGTAGCTTCAATTCACTTGATAATGTAGTCAATTTGACCACAGAAAAGTCAAAAAAAGATTGAATGTTATTTCGAATTACAGGAATGGAGCGGACGTCCGTGGCTATTTTATATGGTCGTTAATGGATAATTACGAATGGACGCATGGTTACAATGTGAGATTCGGGTTATATTACGTCGACCACAAAGCGTTCGATCGGATTCCGAAAATGTCGGCACGATGGTATCAAGATTTCTTGAAAAACAACAGCTTGGTTGATCATCCACCGATCAAAACCGATATATGATGTTCGATTTGCACATATAATTCGTTATATGTTAAGAATCGTTATCTGTGTACATGTTGAACGTATAATTGTTACGGTATTATAACTTTTTTATAAATGTATATCGTTTGTCAAATGAGCATCCAGTGGAATCCAAATGTTATGTAAAATGTGCAAAAAGAAAACCTTTATTAAGTTGTAGCTAATTTACATTTCCCAAATTCATATTTCTTACAAAGGGCATTATTGTCAATAAAAGAAATAAAGAAATCAAGTAAATTTATTGTCTATAAAAGAAGTCAAGTAAATTTATTGTCTATAAAAGAAATCAAGAAATCAAATAAATTATTGTCAATAAAAGAAATAGAGAAATCATCATAAATAACGTCGTTATTAGTTCGCACGAACGGTATTCAGTATAAGATTCGAGTGTGACGTGCCGGGTGTTTTTTGTTGTCGACCTCGATCAAATTTTCTTTCACCAGTTCTGTTGCATACGTTACCACGTCCGCCCAATTCCTATAAATATTAATTACCGTCATATAAACCGTTAAAATGTTTAACAAAATACATATTCATAATAAAAAAGTTGTACAATTTTAGAAACTTTAATCATTATACCTATTAATTAGCTAAACTGACTATTGTACCCTTATAAAAGATAGAGTAATGGATTCATCTTTCACATAAGTAACGATATAACTGGAAAATTTGTACTTATTGTTGAAAGTTGACACTTATTTTGAAATAAAATTAAATGGAGATGCGGATTAAGTATCGAGAAATACCCTTTGGTTGTGTCGAATGCGAGTCCTACAGTGTTCTTAGCCTCTTCGAGGGCATAACCAAACCTTTTAGCCTCAGATTGCGAACATAATCTATTATCTGAGACCCGAAGCTGAGAGGGTTTCACGTCACAAAATATGGGAATAACCTTCTTCCCGGTTTCCATCATCAACGCAAGCTCGTGCAGACAAAAGTATGACTCACAGTACCGAGGTGAAAAGACTGCTACGCCGATCTTGCACCCCAGTATCGCGTTATCAATATGCTCAAACAACTTGTCACCTGGCTTCATGTTTTTGTTGTCAAGAAACGACGGGATTCTCGAAAACACGAGTTGATGGTAGAGCAAAGAGGCGATCGATCTTTTCGTATCGACTCCACGGTGGTTTATGAAAACGTCGCAAGCAGGCTGAACGGCGGGTCGGGCTTTCTGGAACGCCATTTGGCGCTTGATGGTGTTCAACATGGCTGAACGCTGCATGGTTTCTGTTTTTGGAAAGTTCAAGCAATTAAAACCTTAAAAAGATTTCTTTTCCGATAATTTGAGTTGGGTATTGAAATGAGCAATTAAAACCTTAAAAAAGATTTCTTTTTCGATAACTTGAGTTGGGTATTGAAATGAGCAACTAAAACCTTAAAAAGATTTCTTTTTCGATAATTTGAGTTCGATATTGAAATAATGGTTCCTAGGTTGGTATTTATAGGTGGTCAAGAAGTTTGTTATGAATGTTTTGTTGTTGGAATTATTATCATGGCACACCTTTAAAAGGTGACTTCCAAGTCATTTCATGTCAATTTTTCCCAAGAAAATCCATATTCGGTCAATCTGAATCTTATAGTAGAAAATCTCTTTCAACCAAACTGAATCTTAAATTTTAACTATTATTGTATACGCGTGAAATGCACGTAAATATAAAATATGTAAAGTGCACCAAGAATTGAAGATTAATACAATTTCTAAACTAGTGAAATAGTTTGTCGTATTAGTAGGGTTAATTTTGACATTTGTCTTTATCGGATGAGTGTCTCAGGATATGTTCGTCCATACTAATCCCAACAAATTACCGCAGTAACTGAACGTCTAGTATTTAACACATTTGACATATAATATATTCCACCACATCCCTTGTCATATGTATTTTCATTTGTTTATCAGCTTTAGTTTTATCATCTGTTGATTTTTATAAGGTTAAGCGTAGAACTTCAAGTTGTACTTAAGTGGTAAACTTGAAGTCTTAATAGAATTTAATATTAAGATAGATGAAAAGTTTGAAATTGTGAAGACTTGAATGGATCAATATTGGGACAACTCGACAAAAAAGGGTTTGAATGTTTTTTTTAATAAGTTGATGGATGGAATTTCCAAAGACCCTTCAAAGACGTTTTCTTTCATGTCACTCTACTTTCAACCCTTTCTTTTGTGTTCATATTGTTAGGAAATACGTGAATTTTGTGTTTATGTTTATAAAATAAGTGAAACTTTTGTTATCCTTATTTTATTATTATGTTTTCAATATCATTTATTTATTTTAGCGTGTTATTTATAAAAGTTATATAATGTAATAAAAATAATTTGTTTGAAATTACACATTTTCATCTCAAGAAGAATGTGCTTGGTGAAAATGTGATGTATCACAGGTAAAAATGCAATATTTATACAGTATTGTATTGTATGTAAGAATGTTTAAGATTGTTTTATATATAAACAATAGTTTTGAACATTTTAAGTATGAAACAATATTGTATAAATACTGTATTTTTACAGGTGTTGGTTTATATGAAGAAAAAAACACATGAGGATTGGAGCGTAAGTTACAAGTTTGTATTATTTATTAGGTGAAAGATTAAGATGTAAATCAAGTACTTCTTTAGGCATTATTTTAGAGTGAATCAAATATTTGAGTATTTAATAAGTCTAACTTAACATTCAAAACTACAGGGGTTGTGATAATTGGTTGAAGTCTTGAAGGATGTGGAAAATCTAATCTGTTCAGGGTTTAAATCCAAAAGTATGCAATAATTTGGCCATTGAGTTTGTTGATTTATTCACAGTTTATCAGAATTAGTCTAGGCATAGCTTGAAACACTCTTAAAAAAAAACTTAACATTCAAGCTTAAGCTTGTTACTGTTCGAGCTTGAGTACATTTCAAACACAAAATAAAACACAATTAACTTAACGTTTATACTAACTCCATGACTCTAATGTTCAATGCACCTCGTTTGAAAACTCGATTAAATTATTTGAGTCGAGCCTTTGGGCTAGTCATGCTTATAGATTTATAAATCTTACAATAAAAATATATATAAACCTTGATGGGCATAAACCACTAAGCAAGTTACTCAATTCGACTTTGAACCCGTAAACAAGTTTATAAAACTTGAAGTTTAGGTCATGATATATACCTCGATGTTATTAAACGAGAATCAAACTAGACCACAAGCATTGAAAAGACCTTCACTTTTTTCCTCTAAATTTTATGTTTTAAACAACTTGTTATATGTATGAAACTTGGTTTCACATTGAACGAGTGATATAATGTTTCAATTTTGAAATAGTTTTATAAGCATTTTGTTATGACGCATTAATAATATACATTTTATGTGTTTCTTGCAGTAAAAACTAACTCACTGCACCATAGCGTTTACTAGGGCGTAACCATGATTGTATTTCACGTGTTTTGATAACTGAAGCAAACTCTTGTGCCATTATGAGAGCTTTTCTTACATTAATTATGGACGTAATCCTCGTGAATTGAGGTGAATAGTAGTGAATATGCCTCCATATGATTAAAAAAAAATATACGTCTTCCTTTGTGATATAATTTCGACTCTTAGACTTGACTCTCCGTTGTCACATATAGTCGTGTACCATCAAAAAGCAATTTCCCGTTTTGTAAAACCAAAACGTCCTAAACATTTATGAACGAGCACATCTAATCAAGGGCGGATCCCTTAAGGGGCCATTGGGGGCCATGGCCCTCCGTTTTTTCGATCAAATATCGTATTTTATATTTTTGGTATAGATATGTTAAATATCGTATTTTACATTTTCATACACATATAGCAAAGTAGGTCAATTGATTATCACCTTGTACCTTCATGATAAAGGTCATGGGTTCAAAACCCCTCCCTTGTGCTTCTCTTATTTTAATTTATTTTTATTTCTTCAACTACAAACTAATACCATTTAGTTTTTCATCATCATTTACCTTTCGATTAGCATTTTTCATTCTCATAAACTATATTATATGTAAAAAGTACATTTTAACTAATATTAAAAGAATTATTTACCCATTTTTATCATTTTTCTTTTAATCCACTACATATTCTATCATTAATACTAATTATATGGAAAAAAACTAGTTTTTAAATTAAATGATATAAAGAAACTTAGTATATAGTATTACATTACTAATCTAAAGAGTTCATTTTATCGATTCATAATACTCCAAAACATAACAAATATTTGGTACTATTTTTCAGGTAGTAATTTAAATGTCATCATTTTCAATCTTACTTAACTATTTGTTTCTTCTGAATTTTATTGTTACATCATATATTAAAAAAAAAGGGAAAATTGCCGAAAAAGGTAACATAAATGTCCAAAAAATCCAATGTAGGTAACGTACATTTTTTTTTGCCAAGAAAGGAGTATACATTGAATTTTGTAAAAATTAGGGGAACATACCACCTGGATTACCTGCTTTTTCAATCAAAGGAATGAAGGAGAAAGCTGGACAGATGATTATGCCCAAATACAAGAGTCAAACTTGAAGAAATGAAGAGAAAAAGCAGGTAATGCAGGTCGTATGTTCCCCTAATTTTTACAAAATTAAATGTATACTTCTTTCTTGGCAAAAAAAATGTACGTTACCTACATTGGATTTTTTGGACATTTATGTTATCTTTTTCGGCAATTTTCCCTAAAAAAAACTACCTATATTAAAATATATGTTTGGCCCCCGAGTCTATGATGATCGTGTTCCGCCCCTGCATCTGATACTAGATTTTTAAGTATAACCGTCATTATATCAATGAAAAAACATATTAATGAAAAAACAAGTATTATAAAATTGCTACTAGATTTTTAATTTTTTTTTATTATTGCATACATCTCAATTTGAAACAACGTGCAAAACTCATATTTACAACTTTGGACTTAACTCTATGCTATTCTATTCTAGGCCCCACTCTTGTCTTATTATGAAACAGACCCTTTCATAATCTTGAAACAAGTTTTAGTCCTTTGTCTTATAGCTTTTTGTCTTATTAACCACTATTTTCTGCAAAGAAAACTTGGGTAGGGAACGCCAAATATGAAACTATGATTGGAAAACTATGTCAAGATGAAAGTTTGACCACATTTTGCAAACTTTGAAGCCATCTTGTTAGACCTTGCTAAAAAATAGATCTATAGTTTAAGTGTAAAGAAACTGAAAAAGGGTAAAAATGTTTTTTCGAATAAATATGTAAAGATGGACAAAGCTCCGGTTTTTTGAAAGTGATCTAG
The DNA here is from genome assembly GCA_030169165.1 of Centaurea solstitialis. Classification (NCBI taxonomy): domain Eukaryota; kingdom Viridiplantae; phylum Streptophyta; class Magnoliopsida; order Asterales; family Asteraceae; genus Centaurea; species Centaurea solstitialis. The sequence continues at coordinate 84,328,118 of CM058041.1, forward strand.
GTCTTTTAAACCATGAATACAGCTATCCAAATTACCGTCTTTACCGGAGTATCACCTTAGAGCTATATCAATTTTTCTTTTTTCTATCCAATTTACCCTAAAGTGAAGTACCGGTACTATAATCTTTACCGCACTTTTTTAATTATGTATAGATATATATAAGAGAAAGAGGAAGAGAGAGCGGACGAAACCGCTCGGGTGTACACACCCGGAGCCCTCACCCATCCGGGTAACACAATGGGGGAGTATTGGTGTGTACACCGAACCCGACAAGCCCAAAGGCAAGTCTGAGCCCTCACCTGAGGGCGGTATAAGTGGCCTTAGTGAGTAAAGAAAAGGCATGAGCTTGGTGTTGGGAAAAAACCCACCCAAGTTCGAATCCGGGGGTGAGCAACCAAGGGCCAAAAGTATTAATCCCATGGGAGCATGCTTTAGCTCTCGATAAAAATTACCAAAGATGTAGTCTGGGCAATCCTAGATGAACCTTATAATAAAAAAAGGCATGGGCTTTTGTAGGTTTGGGATAGGCTTTGGGTTGAAAAAGATCCCTACCGACTTTTTTTAAATGAGCCTATTTGAGTTGGGCTTAAGCAAACTTCTTATTTGTATTTGTTTCTTTGATCAAATGATAAAAAATGTAAACTCTCAAGTCAAAATACAAAAATAAGTTGAATTAAAAGAATAGAGAAGGGAAAAACAATTACACAAACATTCATGAACATGATATGAAGTACTAACGTGTGAGACAAAATAGAGAAAGTAAAGTATCATACGACTTATATATATTGTGAATAGGGGTGAACAAAAAAACCGATCCCCGACTCGACCAGGCCAGACCCGAAAAACCCGACCCCGAAATCCCGAAAACCGAAATCCCCGAGGGTTGATCGGGGTCGGGTAGGGTGCAAAAATTCTTGCCCCGATCCCCGAAAAACCCGAATTTTAGTTATTTATTATTTTTTTAACATTTTAAGGTATTTACCAAATGTTGATTTAAATGTTGGTATTTGTTATTTTTGGTTTGCATATTTTTTTACTTTGAAAGTGATAGGTAAAAAAAAGTCAAAATAAAATCGGGTGCCCCGAAATCCCCGAAACCCGAAAAACCCGTCCGATGCTCACCCCTAATTGTGTATAATTTGATACTTTTAAAAGCTTTTTTTGAAACATTTCATAAAATCCCCACAAGTAGAGTAACAATGTATTTACATATATATATATATAGGGTTAGTTTTAAATGTGAACTCAATTTTGGTTGTGAACGTGAGAACGAATCTCAACCACACATCTTCGGTTACGGTGGACGCGATCACGGAGGATTGACGCGATTCATGGGAGGGTGGAGTTTATTAAAGGAGGGGACTTGGTCAAAGCCGTCTTTATTGACCGGATAAGTGGCTGAGAAAGGGGGGGAAGCTCAAATGTGAACTTAATTTTGGTTGTGAACATGAGGACGAATCTCAGCCACTCATCCGGTCAATAAAGGCTGCTTAATAATCTCCACCCTCCCATGAATCGTGTCAATCCTCCATGATCGCATCCATCGTAACCGAAAATGTATGGCTGAGATTCGTCCTCACGTTCACAACCAAAATTGAGTTCACAACTTCACATTTGAACCTAACCCTATATTATATATATATATATATATATATATATGGGGGTGGGTTCAAATACAAACCACTTTTTGGTTGTGGGAAAGTGAGGACAACCGAGAGCTCGCCACGTGTCACTATGAATTTTCGCGACTTAGTGTTATTGTTATTCAGTATGAATAACACTAAGTCGCCGAAAATTCAGTGACACGCGCGACTTGTAACCAAAAAGCCCGCGACTTAGTGTTATTCAGTCTGAATAACACTATTATTCAAACTGAATAACACTAAGTCGCGGGAAAAGTCGCGCGTGTCAGAAATTTTGTTGCCATGTGTCGCGCTTTGGGTTGTCCTCACGTTCACAATCAAAAAGTGGTTTGTATTTGAACTTTCACCTATGTATATGTATATAAACTAGTTGATAAGCCCGGGCTTCGCACCGGGTTCATGAACAGTAGCTACTAACACTTTAACATATTTCAGTCAATATATTATATATGACTAAAACGTAAAATGAAATATAAAAAACTAAAAGATATAACATGAATAAGTATTATAAGTTTAGGGGGTTGATATGTAAGTTTAAAGGTGGGTATAGGATTTGGGTCGGTTGGAACGTATACATATATATCGTATATAATAAAATAAATACATGAAAAGAAATATTCAATATTAGGCTCATTTCGATCTTATCGACGATACGATTATAATGACGCAGTTTATTAACATTAAAACGTATTTTTTAACATATTTTAGATCGTATCGACGATACGATTATAATGGTGTAATTTGTTAAAATTAAAACGTATATAAAAGTAAAGATATAAAGTGAATAAATATTATAAGTTTATGGCGCTAATATGTGAATTTGAAAATGGGTATAATATTCGAGTTGGTTGGAGCTTATATATAGTATACAACAAAATAGCTATTTCGATCGTATCGTCGATACGAACATATTGGCGTAATTTATTAAAATTAAAATGTATTTTTTTAACGTCTTTATGCCAACACACGATATATGATTAAAACGTAAAATGAAATATTGAAAAGTAAAAGGTGTAAAGTGAATAAACCTTGTAAATTCTAAGTTTATGGGGCTAATATGTAAATTTGAAAATAGATATAGGAGTTGTGTCGGTTAGAAGTTGGAACGTATATATATAGTATATAATAAAATAACTATGTCAAAAAATATTCAATATTAGGCTCATTTCGATCGTGTCGACCATACGAATATAATGTCGTAATTTGTTAAAATTAAAACGTAATTTTTTTTACGTTTTATAGTCGATACACGATATATAACTAAAACGTAAAATGAAATATTGAAAAGTTAAAGGTATAAAGTGAATAAATCTTAGAAGTTGAGGGGGTTAAAAACATAAATTTGGAGATGCTATTTGATGGAGGACGCGCGGATCTAAAGACGGGTCATGGGTGGGTCATGGGCGGGTTTGGGTCAAAAGATGATAGAGGAAAGGGTGGGTTTGGGTCGCGAGTCGGATCTTGGGTCGGGCCGGGTGCTGGCGGGTCGGGCCGCCTGATGTTTGTATAGTATATATAATATAATATCAGTGCGAATGTGCGATGCATTTAAGTTTTAAGATATAGATAAGGACTATGTCAGTGTAAACATAACAATGCATAGAAACTAGATTGTTAGATATACAGTGAAGGCATGGAACTAGGTAGTAACCCAAAAGATCAAGATAGGCCCATACTAGTACATATTAAATTGTTAGGTGTATAATGAATGCTAATACAACTGTATAAGAAGATTATAGTTTATTTGACATTTATCTTGAACAGTGTTTAAAATGTTTGTTGGAACTATAATCTGAAAAAATATAAGGATGTAGCACTATGCCTACTATAGTGTTTAAAAATTAAAATATGTTTAAAGGCCATAAGATTAGGATATATGTATTCCTAACTTAACACAAAGGGTAGATCATGTTTACAAAAAATGCTTTTATACCAAAAGTTATATTTAAATAGTACATGTGAGAAATAGCTATTATGCTATTAGGTTGTTATTAAAGTATTTAGAAGATTTGTATATACCTAAATTGATAGAAGCCAAGCTCTCGACATTTTATATAAGTTTTATACTTTTCAAAAGTCGCTTACATAACATTTAAAGTTGCATTATATTTACATTTTGTAACGTATACATGAAACTTGAAAGTATGATAATTATTTGTATAAAGAAATGACCTTGTTACAATGTAGTTGGCTTACACATGAAGATGTAGTGTATATATCTCAAATGAAATAATTTTATTGTCGATGTTAGTAAGAGATAACGGTATATGGTCTCGTTCTGAATCTTTCGCCACAGTTTACTGAGCATGGTATATACATTTATTTTTTGCTATCAATTTACATTTAATGGTTATTGCTAAAAGATTAATGACAACGATACTTACATATCTAGAGGGTGGTTTTTGACTTCACCTACAAAGATGTAGACAGAGAGGATAACAGTCTAAGATGACAATGGAATTTTTGAAGCTTGATAGTTGATACGATTGGATTTTTTTTCTTATTACATCATCATTAAAACATTTTTTAGAATTAAAAGAAAAAAAGATCTTCTTGGCTACAATTGCATCTATTTAGCAAAAAGAGTTGGATTATTTAAAAGAACTGAAAACCATGCTAATATTATAAATTTATAATTCAATTCACTTTTTTTTTTCAAAACCAGAGAAGTATACCTATGCAATTGCAATCCGGAGTGATAGATTTCAATTTTAGTGTTTCGAAAAAGCGCGATATAGCGTGCGATATATCGCGATATGGTGTGAGGCACGTCTCCGCCGTTACGAAACATGCCATAGCGTTTGTGTAAGCGTGGCTCACGCCATGGCGGCTTGAGGCGTGATATATCGCGATATATCATATGATTTTTCTAAGACGTCGTTATTTTTTTTTTAAATGTATTTTTTATATTTGCAATTGCTATATGGCGAAAAACTAAAAGTCACCGAAAGTATGTAATTTTTTGTTTGTATGTTTTATATTGTTGTAGCTTTATACATCAATTTTTTTTTTTTTTTTTTTTGAAAGGAAAGATCCTGGCAATTTTATAAAAATAAAAATAAAAGTACTAATACAAAAAGCAGACTAAGTACCCCACAACCAAGGGACACAAAGCCGCACATCAAAAGCATCAAAAGATACTAACAAAAGAAAAAACCGATCCCAAGAAACTAAAGAAAGACAACACTAAATCTCTCTCTAACGGAACATCACTGCATGTCCTGCTCCATCTTTGTAGACACCTGCCTGTCAGACCATGAAACTTTCTTTGGTCTAGTGTTCATGAGAGTATCATGGTCAGATAAAACATCATCATCGGACGTAACGTCATCATCATCATCCCCAACATCAATCCTGTCCGGGAGTGTAAAACCACGAAGTTTGCCATCAGGCTCCTTCCCAAAAACTCTTTCCCACCTATTAATGAAGTAGTCCAGTTTCTGACGAGACCAAGAATTAATGATTACCGGCTCAAGTCCCACCCTCGTTTTTCAACATAGCAGTCTACTTCCTTTTTATCCGCGGTCCACTTAGGATGTTCTTCCAAAACAGTAAACTGATTGGAAACTTTAACTGGCATAGGAGTCCTTTCAGTCTTAAAAATAGGAGCCTTAGGAGAAGGGATATCATTATTAAGCTTTGTCTTACCTTTATCAAGCGGGTCAGTGGTAGGTAAAATAACTTTAGGCACGTACCTTTGGTTGATTTTGACAGCAACCTTAGGCCCCACCTTCAAAGGATCAACTGTCGGCTTGGGTTTCTTTTTCCTCTTAGGGAAATTGAACCCATCATCCTTAGGTGTAGAGGATTCACCAACAACATGGTTTACCTTTTTCACCTCATCAGTTGTTCGAGGCCTTATGACACACCCCTCAAAATCATGACCGAACACTTTGCAGTGGCTACATCTCTTAGGTTTCCAAAGAAACTCAGTTTTGAATTTCCTTAGTTTACCCAAGATAATCGCATCAATATACGAAGGTAACTCATAATCAGCCGAAACATTAACCAAAACTCTGGCAAAATTAGCTCTACCAGACTTGGTTTCACACATTTCATCCGTGTAACGATCCACGGACACAGGTTCCCCAACGACACTAGCAATCCGACTAATAATCTCATAATCCCAAACATCCAAAGGTAAGCCATAAATATTAACCCATAGAGGGACTGTTTGCAGATCAGGCTTATCAAAACAAAGACCCGGTTGCCATCTCTGAATAAAGATAGGCATGCCATTAAATAACCACGGACCATTTTCATAAACAAAGTTTAATCCTTGATCAGAATTAAATTTGAAAAAGAAATATCCTTGGTCATTTAAAATAACATCAGTAAGGCCATATTTTTTCCACAATCGTCTAGCATGATACTGAACAAAAGGAAAAGCAGGCCTTTTACCAAGAAAGTAGCCAGCAAGTGTAAGAGCCCACTCATTGGCTTGCTTTTGGATCAAATCATCAGGAATAATCGCATGCCTAGTGCCAAGCTCAGTTACTACCGGAGGATAGTACGTAAGTTTACCTTTACCGCACACGAGGTTGGCACTTTTCTTCAGAAGATCAGCAAATGACAAAGGCTTATGAGCAACAATTGTCTCATCAGCATGCAAGAAAACCTTGCCTTCAGAGTCCACAAAGCTACCAGCATTTGGTGCTTTTTCTTTCGACAAAGACGGCTCATTACCCATATCAGATCCAACCTTCGAATTGGACACGGATGCCGTAGGTAAGACCCCATGACCAGAACCCATCTCGACCGGAGAAGCTAAGAACGAAGAAAACATGGCAGCAGCCGGAGACAGCATCGGAGACTGCTGTTGATGACCATGAGCACCTGAAACATCCTTCAGCAGCTGCTGAAAAGAACCCACATCACCAATCACTCCTGTAGCCCCCGCCGGTGTCTCCACAAATGGTTCCGCAACAGCAGGCGAGTCCGTCGGCAAATCCAGGTGCGGAGAAAACGACGTAGGGAAGGCAGCGGTGGTAAAAGTTTGATCACCACCACCAGTCACCACCACGTCGGACCACGGTCCCAGCGGCTGTGAAGGACCCGGTGGTTGTAGTTGCGAAACCAAAGAGGCAGCAGAAGGCGACGCCGACGACGCCGAGACCGGCGATACGGCGGAAGGCAGAGGCAACGAGGCAGAAAGCGATAGCGATGGCGTGCGATCCGGCGAGAAGAAAGAAGCGGCGGAAGTGGTGTTTGTCACACAATCCGACATCGCCAGCAGATCACCCTCAGGCCGACGATCACCCGGAGCGCCACCACCCGCCGGTACGGCGGCTGTGGTGGCCGGCGACGAAGCGGAAGGGGGCGGCGAAGCCGTACCCTTTTTGGCTTTGATTTTCTTCGCCCGGTTTCGAGTAACCGGGGGTTCAGGCGGCTGATCTGCCACCATAGGGCAGTAGAGGAGGTTGCAGCGACCACCCCCACCAAAGACGGCAGCGAATGGCCGGCGGCGGCGGCCGGAAAAATGGGTTTGGCGGCGGAAACCCTAGAAACCCTTTATACATCAATTTTTGTTGTCTTTAAAAAGAAAACATATATTTATACATGTATAATAACATATATGATGTATTAATTTCCCGCCTTGGTTCACGCCTTAAGAAACGTCGCGCCCTCGATATATCTCGTAAGGCTTAAGGTTTCACCTCGCCGCCACGCCACGCCTTACGCTATTTTGAACATTGCTATTATTTAACATTGTTGATTATAGTATGAACTATGAACTTGTATGGTTTTGGGGTGCGATAATGCTTTTAGATTTGAATAAAATATAAATTTGAAAACCTTATAAAAGTTTAGAAAAGCATATGAATATTAATATCAAATTAATAATTTAGTTAATTCAATTTCTTATTATAATTTAAATTAAGTTTAATAGCAATATAATTTATTTAATATATACTGTTTTTTATAAGGATAATAATTAGTTATTGGGGATCTTCTTTAAGAACCCATAAAATTATGATTACTTGAGAACTAGTGCATGATGTGTTATTTATATGTTTTTTTGCATCTAAGAATACAATTTATATTATTGATTAACATATATTTGTTTCGCAATGTATTTGATTCACATGTATCCGTTCACAATGTGTACATTTTTAATGTATTTGTGAAGCAAAAAATACACATGAATTAGTTTCACATGTGAAACAAATACACATGAAACTGTCACATTGTGAAACAAATATATGTTAATCAATACATTATATATTATCCTTTGATGAGAACAATTCATGTCAATTAAAACCATAAGGTAGAATTTTTTATGGATCTCACGTATTTTACAATTCTAAAATGATTAAGCCCCTTAAATATTTAACTTAATTATATTGTAGATTATTTTTATTTTACTTATATGAATTCAGAAAAACTGCTTTTCAAATGCTTCTCTTTAATCGTCTTATTGGTTCCCCAAATCCATTATTCTAGATTTAACGATTTGGAATTTTATTTTTTTTGCCCCCTCTTTTTAAAAGATTCATATTCTTTTTTTGAGTTCATGGTATTTAAATTGGATTTTCATCTGTAGCATAATCATCGAAGCGAGGAGTATACTGGATACTATAAAGAATACGTGAAACCTCATTAAATAATTCTTTAAAAGAACTTTTGAGTAAAGAAGTAACGCTCTAACATATATTCAGAAGAAAATGTTTGAAGTATAGCCGACGTAAGACTTCACAAAAAGTAGGTCAACTTCCGGTATGATCCTCGATACAACCTTCACCATGAAGCTCATAGATCATCAACATAACGATCGCTTTCTAATACGATTTGGTTGCTCCCCGTGTGACATTTCGTGGCTACGCAACTTGCCGGACCATAAAAAATGTTATTTTTCGGTTTATAAATACTAATAAATAGCTGGTGATTAACATATAAGTCATAATAAAGAACCCCCAATCTACAAAAAGTCAAAAGCTCTTAAGCATGCCTATGAGAGTGACATCTTTACCAACTATTTTGGTAATTTAGCATGCGTACGTTTATGTCATTTGCTTCCAAGGCATCGAAAGGGTGCCGGTTTCCCGTTTAAGTATAAACGGGAAAACGTTATATTTTTGTGTTCATAATTTCTTCGGTACTTTTCCAACACAACGATGGAAAAGATTGCAGATCTTGGTCAGGCTCCCGGCTCGCATAAGAACAAAGAAAACCCGGTTCAAGATTCGGCCTTTTTCTTTGGTGGTCCAATAAAAAAGGTCAAAAAGCACGAACCGGAATTCGTGTTCCCATTTTCGCTTGACAATATTGATGACCCGCGATCGTCTGTGAATCTTGAAAACACGACCCCATCAAAAAAACGACCGATGATCTCGTTTACGTCAAATGACAACCAAGAAATGGACCGCCAACAGCCGGTGGTGAAGCTATATCGAGGGGTAAGGCAACGCCAATGGGGGAAATGGGTCGGAGAGATCCGTCTCCCGCGTAGCAGGAACAGACGTTGGTTGGGTACGTTCGATACCGCTGTTGAAGCCGCTTTGGCGTACGATCGCGAGGCTTTCAAGTTACGAGGGCACAAAGCCCGTCTTAATTTCCCGCATCTTTTCATCAACGATCAAAAAGAAATGATCCCGGTTCCATCTTTGCCGTTAATGTCGAACCCGGAATCTTCACAACAGTCTTTGTTGGAAAACGCATACGGGTCCGAACCAGGGTTGAGTAACGATCAAGTTCGGAATGGTTTCGAACCGAATGAAAGCTTGTTTGAAGATGGCAGTGAACCACCATGGGAAACTATGGAAGATGGTGTGTCTTATTTCTCTCAAGATGGTAGCTTCATATGGGAGAACCTTGAGCCCAGTTTGTTGACTCCTGACAAGTGTTTTTTAAATCCATGACTTATCGGATAGTTTTTAGAAATCCTTAAAGTGAGATTTTTAAACTCGTTAAGAGGTCATGGATTTTAAAAGAACAGTGACAGAATAGGGGCGGGCTTACATAGGAGCATACAGTGGCACAGGGACGGATGGAGGAATTTTTTTCATATAGTTTTTATCGACGTTTCTTCATCCTTTTACCATGTTCAACATCGTCCGATATGTTTTTAGTCTAATTCCATATTTTCGACGTTCTTTTTGCTTGATTTTGAGGGATTTTTAAGTTTTTTTATTGATTTCGAGAGATTTTTTTGGTTTTTTTGTTGTTGATTTCACGAGTTCTTTTTGGTTTTTTGGTCGATTACAAAGTACCGTTGCACTATCTAAAATAATATTGCTGCAACTTTCACAAACCTAAATTTCTTTACCTTACGACAGAAAAATAGTACGGTCAACTTAACGTGCCATTGCCTCATGGTTCATTTTAGTGAAAATTTTACTTTTTCGTAGATGTCAACGTATTATTTTGTTGGGTCTCTTTTACTTTTTGAGACCAAACTATTGGCACAAAGTTTTTTTATGGTGGAGTTGGAAAATGTTGTTGTCTTTGTAAAAAATAGCCAATGTTCGAGTCACACTTTTGTCAAATTTCTTAGCTTTCAGTTTAACTTTTGGTTATTTTTATTTACCTTTTGTGTTTTTATAAAAATGGAAAGACGTGACTAGAATACGGATTCGTTTTGTGTTGCGTGTTGGGACAAGGCTATCTAACGAATCTATACCGATATAACGAAAATTTTCTATACATCTTCTTTTCTGAAATCAGATTGTGTCATTATGTAAAATTTTATATGGGTTTGCCTGTTTGACAGAAGGTCATTTAACAAAAGGACGATAACTAGAGGTTTCCTATATGAAACGTAAGTTTTGTGGTTTGGGTCCAACCGGAACGAAAGGATTCTAATCACCTGGATGTTTGGCTCTTTTGTCATTCGGGTATGGCGGTCCGAACCATCTCCCAACTTCTTGAACAACTTGTCTCAAGTCTCAACATATATAGAGGAAATGAGTTGGTCCATGAGGACTTGCAATATGGGTCACTTGACCATTTGAACCAAGGTTGTGCCTAGTATTTTTTGGGCTTGGTAGGTTGATAAATAGTCTTTGTTTATAGTTTGTTCAAGATACTAGTTTTATCTTTTTTATATTTTACCAATAGTCTTTTGAATATTGTAATTTTATTCTAATAAGTGTTGATGTCATGATGTGTTTTGTTCTTCTTCCACTACAAGGAAAATGACTAATACAGGAGATCTTGACATGTATTTAAAAGTTTTAAAAGCTTCTCTAGAGTTTTTAAAGCAACTTTACAATTCTGTTAAAAGAGGTGTTTCCTTAGTTTTTAAAGACGTTTTTTTTGTGCTTTAGATATATCTTCAAATCTTTTCTAAAAACTAGTTAACTTTTTTTTCAAAAGCTTCTCTAAAGGTATTTATTAGGCTACATAAAGTCTATAGGCTAAGGTCGGGTATTACTAAAACTCAACAATTGTTGTTATCTCTAAAGTGTCGAAGTCACCACCGAAGAGCTACATCCCTATCCTACATCTAACTAGCACTCAATTCTTCTTGGTGTCGCTAGTACCATTCCCAACTATGTCATGATGTACCTGTCGATAAATAAAAATGATTAGGATTGATGCCTAGTGAGTTCAAGAGTTTTCACCATTTATATAAAATGGTAAAATGAAATAATGCTATTTAGATCACGATTTTCAAAATAAAATGTGTTAAACATGAAAACATTCCAAAACCCACCCTTTCCATGATTCAAAACACTCTTTTATCATGAGACCAAATTCTAATATTCACCCAAAACGTAAATAAGGTTTAAAATCCAAAACCACAAATCATGGATGATAATAATACTCGATACCCAAAATAACACCCTTTCAATGACGCGCAAGACCCGATTCTACCGGTTATGGTGAAACCCGATTCTAAAACGGTACGGTCCCGCGGTGTCTAACTCCTCAAGTTCCTACCGCAATTCCTAAGGTCCGAGAGCCTAACTCATACGAGTTATCTCCGCAATACCTCAACCTTACGCCTACGGCCTACCTATACACCACAGAGTTACACCTACAAGCCAATGGTCCTGGGGTCCGACTCCACATTAGTTCCACCCCAAAATATCCTCGATGACTTAGTGTCAACTGGCCAAAGCCTCAAAAACAATGGCCGTGGAGTCCGACTCAAGTAAATTAATGTATAGTATAACATGTTAGAGAAGGAATTGATCTTTTAAAAGTGTATACAAAGATAAGCTTTACAAAAGGTTTTGATTATTTGTATGTAAAAATAATCTTCATAAAAGGTTTGGAAAGTGTAACTAAATGACATCTTTAGAGAAGGCTTTCCTAATCTGTCACTCTTGAAAAGCATCACTTATGAATACTTTTAAAGAAGCTTAGGAAAAAAGTTGACTAATTTTTAGAGAAATTTTGTTAGTGTATCTAAAGCCCCAAAAAATGTCTTTAAAAGCTAATAAAACTATACCATGAAACTTTGACCTACCCTTGTGTAGAGAAGCTCTTTGACAGAAAATATAAATTTCTCTAAAACCTTTATAGAAGCTTTTAAGACTTTTAAATACAAAACAAAATTTTCTCTAAAAAACATTTTCCTTGTAGTAGAAGGAAAACAAAACACATCAACACTTGAGCAAAATTACTATATTTGAAAGATTATTGGTAAAATATCAAAAAGATAAAAATCATATGTTAAACAAAGTATAAACAAAGCCTACTTGTCAACCTACCAAACCCAAAACACACTAGGCACAACCACAACCTTGGTTCAAAGGTCAAATGAGCCATGTTGCAACTCCTCATGGCCCAACTCAAGGTGGTTGGTTCTTTATTTTTTTATTTTATATTTTTATTTTTTATTTAATAAGGTTCACCTGGACTTTGACCAGACTATATTCTTGATAATTTTTACCGAGAACAAAAGCATGCTCTCTGGGATTAATACTCAGTGGCCCATGGTTTTGTTTGGTAAAACAAAACGAAATATTATTATTAAGTGTACTAGATTTAGGTTTTGTTTGGATGCTTTTTAGACAAGAAAACTCAGAAAATGTGAAAAGTTGGCTTTTGGCCTCGATATGATACGACAATGACAGCGATGGTGCCAGAGAGAAGCAATTTTGCTCTGGTGCATTTTAAGCAATTGTACCATAGTCACTATCCCCTAACACTATCCAATATGGGGTCCAGGAGGTTTTAATGTATGATTTTCCAGCCTTGTTTCATTAATACTCAATCTACCACTTCTAATAATTTCTCCTCTTAATTCCTCACCATTCATTACGAACCCTATAGCATTTAAGACCACTTTCTTGGACTTCAAAGTGTTCCGTCGTCATTAAAGCTAGAGTGAGTCAACATAAAAAAGTGCAAAGATCAAAGGGTTTTATCTCCAATTTTGTGATTTCTTGGTTTTTTGGTTTACACCCAAAACCATACACTATGACCTCATCCTATGCTATTATGGAACCATATACATGTTAAAATTATGTGTTTAACCTTCTCTAAGGAACCATATACATGTTAAAGTTATGTGTTTTACCTTCTCTAAGTGTTATCTAGAATATTTTATGTTTTGTTGATTTTGGACAGTTAGGACATAATTGAAGATTTTGAGGTTTCTTGTATTATAATAGAACAAGCGTGGAAGAATGGTTTTAAATACTTGAAAAGTGATTATTACAATGCTTTTGTGAGTTTTGGGACTTAATCCCAAAATGTTCATATCTTGTGTTTTATTGGTAAAATGGGAATCTTTACTCGCATGATGACTTTTGTAAAATGTTATTATTGTTTGGTAAAGTTCGATGTATCTACAAAAGACGTATGGCTAGAATTCAGTTGATCCATAGGTCTAAAAGTTGGTTTATTCTACAAGAATGGGATGAGATTCGCAATTTTTAATTTAGTATTAGGCATTGGTTATATAATTTAATTTCCAATTGAACAAGCTTATCTTAGATTTGTGAGGTCTCAAGGTAAATACTCGCATAAGGTTGAACTTGATGGCTCATCAGCAAAAGACTTGGATAGAATGGAGCTTAGTTACTATTTGACTAAAGACACGATAAAGTTGATGTCAATGATTGTTTTTTTTTAAAGATATCCCAGACCACATTGGGCCCAGACTAATCTCGGCAATTTTGGGTCGAGCCCGACTGCGAAAGCATGCAGCCCGGGTCGAAGCCCCGTACCTCCAGAATGCGTCCCCAGGGCTCGAACTCGGTTCAACACTATGTAGTGCCCCAGCCTTACCACTAGGCTAACACCCTTTGGTGATGTCAATGATTGTTTATCCTCAAGAGATGATTATATAAAACATTGGTTATGACCTACTTATTTGATTTGTAAAAGCTTTACAATTTCCCCTTTGGGTGATTTTAACTACATAAATGGCATTACTACGTCATTATTCAAGTTTAAATTTACCTCTACTTTTAGGTGTGTTATATCTTGGACTGTTAGTGGGTGTCGGTGTTTAATTTTGTTATTTATTATGTTACTCTTATGTGTTCTTCTAACAAACTAAGGTTGAGTATGTTATCCACTGGTTCACAGCATTTGTTGGACATCAAACCATGATAAGGTACAAAGATACATGGGGTTATGAGATGAAAGTGCCATGTTGAAATGTCAAAACAAAAAATTAAACGTTGCGTGGATCTTTGGTCCACGTGTTCAACAATTTGATCGTCATGATGCAACATTGGAGCTTAAATTGACCTTTGGAAGTCTACACTTGCTTGGTTGGTTTTTTGGATTCACAAATATTCAACAATCCTAGATGATGTATCATTGCAATTTTGTTAATTTGGACATGTTTAGCAAAAGTCTAGATAGGATTGGATTGCAATCATCCTCTTTAGGCTTGTACCTTATGTTTTTCTTTTAGAATGCTATTTACAAACCTATGAATTTTAAAAATCGGTCATTTTGTGCATTGGTAATGTAAAAAGTTGATTATAATGGTGATGTATGTGAGAAGAATTATAACTTATAGGATGCATTTAACAATCATAGAGGTATAATTAGTCTTCCTATTTTTCCATTAGTTTTTAGACCATGATTGTAGCTTTTTTTTTCCTTTAAATATTTTCGGACCGTGGTTGTATTAACTTTTGAAAGTGTAAACAAATGGTTATGAATACTTTTTTTAAGGAGGTTGGGCTCTTTGAACTTAAATTTTGGTTACAAATAGTTGGGCTTTTGTACATTTAGAAAAACATTTTTAGAATATCGAAGGTTTTAACTTTTACGTTTATATTGTTTTAAACGTTTTCTTATCCTTTTGTAAGTGTTTTTCTTTTTTGTAATAAAAAATATAAATCTTGTTCCGTTTATCTGTTCTTTTATATTTTGTTGCATTGCAACGGGTACATAAATATGTGTATAGGTAGAGAGATGGGTTTATATGAGAACTTTAACTATTTAAAAAAAATAAGAAAAGTTTGTCAATGTACATAATCATACATGATTCATGTATAAAGCTATACATGATTCATGTGACTTTGCCCTGCAACTTAAGTTATGGTCAAAGTCACCCGTGTCTAATTTTTTCCCTTTGATGTAAAATCACATATAATTTTGGTACATCGATTAACTTTTTCTATGCAAATAATTATTTGGTATTTCACGGTAAAAGCCGTAATTTTTGACCAGATAAGTGGTGGAGATTTTTTTTGAACGACAAATAACTCACATACACGTCCCGACACGAAGTGAACGAGGTATTTGGGATCCCTATGGGCATTCGACTAATCCTCGATAACCATGGACCGACCTGAGAGCCGACCCATGGTCAGGGTATCGCCACATGCCCGTCCCATATGAATCGAACCCGGATAGATAGGGTTGTCATTCACCGACCCTCCCAAAGATGTTATTGACCTAGGCTACTGATGCTTTAATAGATAAGTGGAGATTACTTATCTACTTTACATTTATTTAGCATTTCTCATTTGCGTTTCATATATATATATATGTATGTATGATTGGGTTCAAATGAAAAGTTGAGGTCAACCGTCAGTGTTAAAAATGATTATCAACCGTTGGATGCACATTATGATGAGATGCACCAAAATGCATTAGATCATCCTAAAGCGCAAATACATGAGAGGGGATGAGGTTAAAAGAGATCAAGGGTTTAGATCTGCTTCTCATGTTTCTCACCGTTAACTCAACTTCTTACATGATCTTTATATATGTGTGTGTATGTGTGTGTGAAGTATTTTTAAACCATTGATCGTTTTTAATCAAATACCCTCTTATGAAAGGAATTGATTTTGGTGCATCTCATCTTAATGTTCATTCATTTCTCATCCAGCGGTTAATAATCACTTATCACCGAAACCCTATATATATATATATATGTGGTGGGGGGGGGGGGGGGTTGGGTTCAAATGTGACCACTTTTTGGTTGTGAACGTGAGGACGCCAAGAGCGCGACACGTGGCGGATGAGTAGGCGCCACGTCAGGTCCACGGCGGAAGACTTAGGCGCGATTCATGGGAGGGCATTGAATTAAAGGGGGGGGGGGCCACACTCAAAGCCGCCTTTATTGATAGTTTCCGCCATGTGTTGCGTTCTCGGCTGTCCTCACGTTCACAACCAAAAAGTGGTTCACATTTGAACTTTCCTCTATGTGTGTGTTATATATATACACACACATATATGGGGTTCAAAAAATAACGGTATATATCTAAAAGAATATGAGAACTAACAAAATGATATATGATTCATATATAAAATCATATATGATTCACACGTGACTTCAAATCACACATATGGTTCTTTTATGTTAATCTAAAAACATATATGATTTTTGTTAATTTTTATATTCTTTTAAATAAATATCACTCCATCTAATCTTCCTATATGCATGTCGGTATGATAATATAATATTTATGCATATGTAATGTATGTATGGGAACAGGAGCAATGATAAAAGACTATGGAAGATAGTGGAGTCCGTATAATTGTGATGCTAAACGACATCGTATAGTCAGGGACTCCAATACCTCCCCCATCTCTAAAAGTCCTTCCACATTCTTTTCTTGTATTTTCTTTTGATTTTCACTAACATAATTTACATAAAGTTAAAATGAAGGACATATACAAAAAAATATATAAAAAAATCGAGTCCTCTTTTAAGAAATCATCATGTAATAACATCTTATTTTAATAAGGTTTCAATAAAGATATTCGAGTAAACAATTGATTACTGATAACTTTAAGTAACAACAAACAGACCATCTTCAAAAACAAGAATGTAAAGGACAATTTTTCTTTTTGGCTCACCGGATGGCTGAGATGGGGGCCATAATTGAATTCGGGACCTTTTTGTATTTAAGCCAAATCACCTTGCATTTTGTCAATTGAGCTCACACTACGGACGGTTTCATTAATGATATAAAGTTACTGATATAATATATAAAAATTGATGTGTATTTGAAATTATAGTTACTTTATGGGTTAGATTGATCGACTTGAAAACATTTGAACAACTCAACCTAATGTTGGTATTTAAAAAAAAAAATAACTCAACCGAAAACAAACAAAAGTGTCGGGTTATCTTTAAACAAAGCAAAATCAATATTAAGATTCATTGAATTCAATTGATCATTCAACATAATATATACAAGTTAATCAAGATTTATAGATATTGTATATAAGTTTCCAATAATATCCTCCTATGAATTCCATTACTCATTGTTGTAAGTATTTTTTTGGTAACATATACAATTTTTTATAAGAAATACAAATAGTTGTAAAGAAACCCTAAAACCTTAATCGAGTTAGTCACATTACTTTTGGATTGGTCGTTTTCTGAGCATCCCCAATTGATCTACAGTTATATGTTATATTACCTCAGATTAACATTTTTCAGATTTTTTAAAATTGGATTGGCGTTTTTGAGCACCCCAATTCGAATTTATTTTTTTTTTTTCTTTTGAACTACAAATTTATACCTTTTTATATAATCTATAGATCTTTAAATAATCTATTGCAAATATATATTTTAAAATAAAATAAGAATGAGAAATTGCATTTTTTTTTCTTCTTTCTTAATATGTATAATTTGTCTAAAAAAAACGAATTATGCAAAAGGAATATAATTATTGAGTAAGTTGGTTCCCACGTAGTATGGGTGATTTGTGATACACACTCTCTGTAGAGTATAATTTTAGAAGGTGGACAAATTCAATTAATTGATTTTTTACAAATCGAATAATGCTATGCATTTTCTTTTTTTAATTATTAAAAATACAAATAAAAAATTAAATCAGCTTCTAAAAGTACTAAAATGACCATTAACAGGCTGTTTGGTGGGAATCAAGCCACGTGGCCTTCCTGTCGCTAATTAAATCATAACCCACGTTACACCGCCATTAATTTATTCCTCTTTCACAATTTTCGAATTTATTTTTATCATATAAAAACCGGTTTATTTATTTATCTTTTATAAAAAATATTAATATTAATTAATATTGATAATAAGTAATTAATAAATATGTATAAAAAAACACTCGTATTTTAGAAAAGTTTTTAATGCAATTAACAAAATGAATTTTCGTTAAAATTAATTTAATTAACAATAACTTTGTAGATAACTAAAATAAATTATGATTTATATTCATTTTCTTTAAGTTATTAGACTTTTTTGTTTGAAAGGTTTATTTAGATATTAAAATGGGTGGTTGTTTTTTTAAGAATTAAAATGGGATTGTTGATTGTTCTTTGAAATATGAAGCAATATAACATATAAATCTATTTAATTCAATTTGCTTAATAATAACTAATAAAAAGTGAAGGGGTGTCATCTTGTAATTTGAGTTGTCAATGTGTATGTATATACTATACATGTTTTTGGTTTTCATATGATATTTCTCTTTTTTTTTATATAACTATTGTGTGTTCATATATGTAAATGTAAAATTTTATTGTAGTGCATAATAAAAAATTAATGCACTTTATTATCTTACAAATATCCAAAATATATGTTGGAGTTTGAATAAAATAAAAATTACAGTCTTCTATAAATAATATTTATATAAAATTGGCCAGGTATATTAAATAGCTTGAAATTTTATTTTTAATACATACTTTAAAGAAAAAAAATGTTTATGTGTGATATTATTACAACCAATAAACTAATGATTATAATATAAATATATAATTCTATGTAATAATTACATATGATTAGGGTTAATAACTGGTAAGGAAAAAAACTGTTACCATTATTTGACCTTGAGATAAGGGCATGATAAGATTTGTTCTTATCCCATCTCATTGATGTATCCAAATAACTTGTTTACTCAAAAGTTTATTGGATAAGATATGAATAAGAGGTATTGTGTTTCCGTTATTCCATGTTTGTTAGCGGTTATGATATATATACACACACATGCACACATATAATTATGAACGAAAGATCATGTAAAAAGTTATGACGATGAAAAACTGAGAAGTGAATTTGAATTCTTGATTCCTTTTATCCTTGTATCTTGATTGCTTAGATATCTTATCATCATTTAATTGAATATCATTCATTATTGTTGATAACACTTGTGATGCTTGTTGCATTAACCTCAACTTCTCATCGGATCTCAACTTCATGATTATATAAGGTAAAATATTGTATACATACAACATTAAATATTTTTTTCTATTAATGTGTAATCTAATTATTTTGTACTAATCGCGTAAAATAGTTCATAAAAATAAGAAAAAAATTGGATTCAAGAAAACAAATATAATGGAAATCTTTTATTATAATTATATTTGAAATAACATTACAATACTCATTCAAATAAGTTAGATATAAACCGATTTCAATATTTATGATAGGAAACTTAATATTTTTAGCCGTTTTTAATTATCTGATTGATCTTTTTTTTTTTTTTTTTGAAATCTAACAAAAATTCTAAAATGCCCAAAATAACCAAATATTCCGTCAAGGGGTGTCTGCCAATGGCAAACCTCCGCCACATAGCGACCTCTGCCAAAAATCAACTCTGCCATTGGGCAAACAGCCCCCTATTGAGAGTTGGCAAAAGACCCTTTATCTGCCTTTTCTTTGTATTCGCCATTATAGCTCCTCAGGAAACGAATTTTACATTTTGTACTCAGCTCTACCCCCTTGTGACCATTTGGTTATTTTGGGCATTTTAGAGACATTTTGATTAGGAGATCAATTACATAATTAAAAATGGCTAAGAAAAGTTTACATTTCCTTTATGATATCATGCTTTACTTATATGTTTTTTATTTAAAAATATTATTGATAGGTTATTTTTTTTTTTTTACCATTTTAGTGATTACCCCTTTTTTATCCACATCTTAATAGATATGACATAGATAAGGATGGTTACACGTTATTTAGATGAATAGAGTAACAAACTATTAATTCATAGCGTGATATTGCCTGATTACATGTGTAAAGCAAAGGATCGTGCGTGAAGTTGAGTTAACGTGTGAAGTGTGTAAAGTTAATTTGAGCCCTTATTACCTTATCTCAAGTTCATCCACGAATCGTGTTGGATAAGTGGATTGCTCGGTACATTTCATTCTAATTGCACCCAACCACTTGATAGACGTCAAATTATGTGATAATACTTTTAAACTATGATCATTGTTAATCAAACACCTCCATAAATTGCGGCACGGAAGATAATTGATTCGATGCATCTTAATTCATCTTATATCGATACATCTCATTCTAATGTTTGTTCAATTTTTTATTCAACCGTTGATAACCACTTTTCAAACTTCCCACGTATTTAGCAAATTTTACAAAACCAACCCATGTCTTTATATTTGATAATTGGCAAATTTTGATTTAATTGTTTTATAGTTATATATATTGGTAAAAATTCTAACAAATAAACGAGGAGGAAAGCATGATTGGTGGTGTCAAAGTGGCTCGCTCGTTTGCCAAATGCCTCTTGGCCGACCACGTCTACTTTTAGCCGACTTTTGCTTTTATTTTCATTTTTTTTCTCTATTTGTTGTTTGTTTCTATTTTTTATGTCATATATTTACAAATATTATATTCTAAAAAATATATTATATTTAATTCATGACTAAAGGGTATGAAGTTGAGCCAATATATGAACAAAAATATATTTATTTATTTTTTTTAATAAAAAACTAAATTTGCTTTTGAAGGTTTTGAGAGGAGTTTTTGTTTAAAGTCAATGATATGACGGGTTTGATTTTGTATTTACAATTTCTCTCTCTCTTTGTTGCTTTTTGTCAACCATCAAAGCTCTTTAAGAATTGGGTGAATGTAATAATCACCCCTTATACTTTTCCTAATTTCATAATATGCCCTCTCATTTACGACACCTCTGAAGCCGTTACAACCTTTCTTCTTCTTTCTTTTGGTGATTTGTTTGGGCCACAAACTCTCTCGTAGCATGTGTTGCCTTATTTCGTGTATGTTGGATGACTGGTTTAATTATTCAAGACATTGATACGTTAGAACTACCGTTTTTATAACTATTATAAAAGAAAACATATTAAAAAAACTTAACGGATTTTGTTTGTGGTATATCAAGTATGACAATGCTTTTTTTCGATCAATAAACGTTCAATTTCCTTTACTTTATACATATTTTACATGGTATATGGATTTTTAACTTACATGGAAACTGATTGATTTCTATGTTGTCATTTTCACGTAAGTAATGATTATATGTAATTCATAAATTCAAAGTTTACATTACCAATAGTTAAAAGAGTATTGACTATAAGTATAATGGATATTCTCCTTGGAGAGATTTCGAACTCGGGTCATCGTGACTTGGTACCATGGTGGCACGATGATACTTCGTTGCACCAATATGTCGTTCAAAAAAAAGTCGTAACAGATATAAAAAAAGATCAATTAAATTTATAGTGATCAAGAAAAAAAAAAGTATTATTACCTCACACAATAACTAAAAACAAACTTATTGCAGTTTGGCATTTATTAAAGGTTTAATTACAAAACTTCCAAAAAATTGATTTCTTTTGTCAAATCAAATCAAATGAAATTGAAATTGACCATTTGGGTTCAGTCTAGTTCAATTAAAGGACATTTCGTAATGTTTAGTTTGCAGTTTAAATTAGTACCGAACTGGAAGAGTCTTGAGATAAATGGAATATAGTTATAGCTATAACACCCTAAACCTAACCCTCATCCTACCATCTATCGTCACTTTTAAGTTTTCGGACACCTATTGCCTTTATCCCAACATCTCTATGGTGACAGCCTTTCTAGTCGAGAAATTTAACATTATTGCCTCACCCTATTGTACGTACCCAATTAACTGGTTTTGGTGGATACCTTTTAGTTTTTTTTCTTCCAATTTCTTATAACTCTTTCTAAAAACATATAAAACAATAACGGGGCGTTTGGTTCATTTTAACGAAGGAGAATGAAAATGAAAATGGCAACGGAGGAGAATGAGAATAGGAATGAACATTATATTGAGGTTGTTTAATTCACCGATATTATCAATGAAAATTTGTTTTATATTAATACAAATATGTTTACCCAATTTGAAAGACGTATACGAAAACAAGAACAAAACAAAAATAAAGTTTCTATTTTTCCAATCTGATCAGAAATAGAAATCAATGAGTCTGAAACAATAGACCATTATATAAGACCATCCGTTATACTTGGTTTTGAATCCCAACCAACCAATGCTACATCAGTTTTCCACTATATACCCAACCCAATTTTACTCAGACATTAAATAATTAATAAAAAAAGAAAAAAGAAATAATAGAGAGGTAGAGAGAAACAAGAGGGAGAAAGAAGATTAGGGGGGGGGGGGGGGGTTGGGGGGGTGGGGTAGGGGGTTGCTACTTGGTTTGTGGGAGCCGACTACAACCACCCCGAATTAATCGTGGTAGTGTAGCCGAATCAATCCGAAGGACTCGACATAAAGCCGAGCCTATCAACTTCGATATAACGGCCTAATATCAAACCAAATAACATTTTTCCATTGTAATTCTCATTCTTTAACCCTTGATACTCCCAACCAACTCCCCTAAGTAATTATAACTTGTGGAAAATTATGAGGAAATTAATTTGGTTTTGTACTAAAGAAGGAGGTATATTTTGAGATGTGTGTTGGGACCCAAATGTACTTTGTAGGAAAGAAGAGTTACCACTAATATAGTCTATGCCTATGGGGTTGTACTCCCACCCTATCATTACTAGCATGGTCCATTCTCCCATTGGATACAAATTTACCATCAAACTTTTAGTTATTTTTCAATTAAAAATGTTAACACCCTTTTGTTACAAATTTATCTAATTACATCCCTATATTTTTAATAAATTAACTATTTATTAGTTTTTATATATTAACTTTGTATTTACTTTTCACTTTCGTCTGTAAATGGCCGTACTACTTTTCCCATTTTTAATATAAGATTTGATCTTTTTTTTTAACAGCGAAAGGGAAGCGAGACTCGAGCTTCGGCATAACCATCACCCAGGCCAAGCAACCCAACGAACTTTTATAAAATAAAACGTGTGTATGAATAATATTGGTCTAAAAATTAAATGTTCCAAATCAAATGTCATCCTTTTATCATCAACTAAAATAAAACGGATAGCAATATGAGCAAACTAGTCGAATTGACAATTTAATATTAACATTTCACTTCTTGGCCAACTCTTTTATGTTTGAACCAAAATTTTCAAGATTCTATAGATGTCTCTTTTGTAAATCGCAAAATATAATTTTTATGAAAAAAACTTTATTTGGTATGGGTTAATTCACAAGCCACTAAAGAGATTTCGCAAGCTGTCACATCCATTCCGCAAAGTGTCACACTTATTTCGTAAGCATGAGAGCGAATTTTACAAGTCAACCCCAGCCAAAATGATATTAAATTGAGACATGAAAAAAAAACATTTTACAAGTTGTAAAAGGAAACACTTATAAAATCTTAAACATTTTGGTCAAACTATTTTTTAAAGGTAAAATGTGAAGTAAAACGTTTTAACTTTTTAACATTTCAAATGTTATTTTATCAATCCAAAAATATATGATAATTGATAAATAAATAAAAAACTATATATTTATGAAATTAAAATGGGTACTCTAGTTAAAATATTGTTATAGGACAGGGACAATACAATTAAATTTGAAGGTTCTCCTCTCTCTCACAAATGCATATGGGAAATAATTGTACAATTATTAATTAATGTGTTTTATTTTAATTTTAAAATTATTTAATTATTTAAATTTTTTTTCATTTTTATTAATAAATAATATCATAGTTGCGGTGTGGTCTCACACACATAAACACAACCCACCCAAACTCCCCCAATTTTCATCTCCAACGACACAAAAACACTCCCAAAACGACATCGTTTCCATCTCCGGCCACCGTTTCCTCCTCCGCCCTCCGCCGGATCTGAGTTCATCTTCTCCGATCTGTAGGTTTTCGATCCACCGGATCCACGGCGGGCATTTTCATTCTCTCAGATGAGAATGCCCGAAGAACGATGAGCAAATCCGGCAACGAAGAGGAAGAAGAAGAAGGTAACGACGACTGTTTCTACGAGTCTCTCGATCGAATACTTTCTTCAACGAACTGTTCTTCTTCTTCTTCTCTTCTTCGTGTTCAGAAGATGATGACCTAGACCTAGAAGAAGAGGAGGAGGTCGATTTGGACGCAAAGGATCCGAATTGCAGCGGTGATGATGATGCTAACGGACGTCAGTTATCGATCCCTAGGTTTCCGATGGGAGTCACCGGCAACTACGACGTCTGGATCTCGCGGCCGTCGTCCGTGGAGGAGCGACGGTTGCGGTTGCTCAGACAGTTTGGACTCAGCCGTGACGTTTCCGTCGCCGCGAGACGGAAACCTTCGCCGTCGCCGTCGTCGTCGGTGACTCGAAGTTAGGTAAGTCGGTCTCGGCTGATCGTTTAGACAGTGAGGTTAGTGATAATAACGTCATCATCATGTTTGTTGTGGTTCTAATAATCCTGCAATTGTTCGATCCAAGTCTGCTGATCACGAACATAATCGTGATTTTGATTCTAATTCGAATTCGAATGAAGAAATTCTTTTTATTAATTCAATGTCTTCGCCGGCGGTTGATGCCGGTTCGTCGGTGACTGTAAATAATAGCGTTGATAAACGTGTTTTAGCTAAATCGCCAAGCATTGGTAACGTATCTTCTGTGGTGATGATGCTAATGCTTCGCCTAGTAAGCCGCCTACCGGTAAAGTTCTCAGGCGGAGTGACGAGATTGTTAGGTGTGAGGTTTCCACTAGTTTGAACTTGAATGTTAATAATAGCAATGATGGTGATGTGGTGGGAACGGATTTGGATTGTGGTGGATGGTGGATGATGCGTGTGTACGATTAAGAATCTTGATAATGGGAAGGAGTTTGTGGTGAGTGAGGTTAGAGAGGATGGGATGTGTGAAAATCTTAAGGAAGTTGGGACGGGCCGGCATTTGACCATGGAAGAGTTTGAGATGTGCGTTGGACATTCCCCAATTGTTCAAGAATTGATGAGAAGGCAGAATGTTGAATCTGGTAACAACGATTTGCCTGATTCTAATGGTAATAGCAGCAGTGGGGGTGGATCGAAATTGAAGAAGAAAGGGAGTTGGTTGAAGAGTATTAAGAATGTAGCCAGTTCGGTTACCGGTCATAGAGAGAGAAGAGCAGTGACGAGAGGGATACGTCATCGGAGAAGGGTGGAAGAAGGTCTAGCTCTGCAACCGATGATAGTCAGGATGTTTCCTTCCATGGACCAGAGAGAGTACGGGTTCGACAGTATGGGAAATCGTGCAAAGATCTTACGGCACTTTATAAGACCCAAGAGATCCAGGCTCACAATGGTTCCATCTGGACCATTAAGTTCAGTTTGGATGGCAAATACTTAGCTAGTGCGGGTGAGGACTGTCTCATCCACGTGTGGCAAGTTGGTAGCTCGGAAAGAAAAGGCGATCTTTTATTCGATAAACAGGAAGATGGAAATCTGAATGTGCTATTGATGTCCAACGGTTCACCAGAACCAACCTCGTTGTCTTCAAATCTGGACAGCGTACCTGAAAAGAAGAGAAGAGGAAGACTGTCTATAAGCCGAAAGTCTATAAGCTTGGACCAAATTCTTGTGCCAGATACTATGTTTGCACTGTCAGAAAAACCAGTATGCTCCTTCTATGGACATCTGGATGATGTGCTTGACCTGTCCTGGTCCAAATCTCAGGTTAGCAAACATTTTCACTTTACGTATACTTCTATTTAAGGTTAGAAGCATTGGTTTCATTATCTGTTTTGGATATATAGTATGAATGTTATTTGTTTTGTGGAAGAATAGAATAAACATACTCTCATAGTTATCTTTTCCCCATGAATGAGTATTTTCTTTTGGTAACCTAATTCATCAGTATTATTATCGACCGTTATCTTGACCATTGACCTTAATC
Source organism: Centaurea solstitialis (assembly GCA_030169165.1). Classification (NCBI taxonomy): domain Eukaryota; kingdom Viridiplantae; phylum Streptophyta; class Magnoliopsida; order Asterales; family Asteraceae; genus Centaurea; species Centaurea solstitialis. The sequence goes on from CM058041.1 coordinate 84,354,143, forward strand.
ACAACAGGTAGGCCAAAAGATAATGCTAAGAGGCAATGCATGCTCATATTTCTAATTAATAGTTATGAAACTGACTAGAAAGAATAATTACAGCTATCTAGGAAGAATAATTTTTTTTACCGATCATTCTTTGTCAAATGAGAACAATTTTGCACGATACATTGATGTGTGATGAGGGATTTATTTTACTTTTGAAATGTATGAGATGTAGACTGAGATTTGTATGATTATTGGATGGAAGGATGACAGAGGGTAGAGAGAGTCCTTGTTTGGTATGTAACTGTGACTATTACTTAAAAAATCGGCTGCCATCTTAGGCTAAAGAAAGATACCTTTGGTTACTATTAAGAGACTACCTAAGGTGGTGGTTTTTAGAGATCATAGTGATAATTCCTTATTTGGTAGACTTCTATTTGGTTATTGACTTATTGAACGGTTAATCAGCACTTTTCAAACCTACCTATGTGGCCATGTCTGTGTACCATATACCCAATTTTAATTTTTGAGAAATCATCTTTGATATAAGTTTATAATGATAATAGCTGATGGTTGGTTTAATGTCATTGCCACTGCTTATGATCCTCTTAAACGGTTCATTCTGATTGGCCATTTGAAAAATCAGGCATTATTTCCATTATTTGGAAGTCTTAAATACCCATCTTCCGTTGCATATGCTACTCAAATGGTAAATGTTCTTCTTTGCATCTATAGAAAATCCATTGAGTATCTATTTCAGGAGATCTTTCCTAGATTCACGGGTTTTGTTTTCTTGTTTACCAATTATGAAGTATATCATTATCTATTAGGATTTGGAATAAGTGTCTTTTTTTCCACTTCAGGAAACAGTGGCCTAGCTACAGTTATGGATGGTAATTGAAATAGTATTCTAGAATGGTGTGGGAATCAAATCCCTATTTGTCTACACGTGGACTTTGAAGCGATATTTTCAAGTAGGATTTAAATGGAACAGAGAACTGCATTTGGTTAGTCTTTTCCCATGGCCGTCCAATTCTGATGGTCTACAAGATTGATGACTAAAGGAGGGTACTGGGGCAGGATAGATGGGCAAGGTTGTACGTTAACTATAAACTGTGCATCAGATTATCATTCTGGCCCATGAAACTTGTGTAGATGACCTTGCATAAGAAAGCGGACAGATCATTTCAACAAAAAGTTAATTCAAAATATAAAGTAAGTCAATAAAATGATAGTAAGTATGTTGGTTAAAGAAAAAAATATAAATAAGCCATTAAATATCAAAATTTTCCATTGTATCCAAATAAGGATATCTCAAAGTGGAAATTGTTGCATGTGTAGTCTATCATCATTAATGGTTTTTTAAAGGTTTCTTTTTTGTGTGTATGGTTTATGGTAGGATATTTTGTGAGTACTGTTTGGATGTTTATTCTTTAAAAATTTGACATCTTTTTTTTGTAATTTCTAGAGTGAAATATCATGAACTAATCATGTAGCTTTTGTTGCATGTGGCTGATAAAAAATTTGTCATTTATATATAGGGAAACAACGACATCTTTTCTGAAGGACCATGTCATGTGAAATTTCTTTTTGCCTTTTATATGTAGAAAAAGTTGTGGGATTTGTCGTCAATTATGGTGGCCTTTTCTCACATAAAATTGTATACATTAAGGTGTTTAATGGACTAAGTTTGCACATATTACTAATGTCAAAGAGCACCCTTAGTAGTGCACTTTTTTGTGGCAAAGCATACATGAAAGGTCTTATTGACAGTAGTTTCCAATGTCAGCATTTGCTTTCATCCTCCATGGACAAAACGGTGCGGCTGTGGCAGTTGTCTAGCAAGTCATGCTTGAAGATCTTTTCTCATAGTGATTATGGTAAGGAAACAGCTTATGTTTGTTTATCTTCTTATTACTTAGGCAGAGTGTTGGTTTGGGAAATACCATGTTGTATATGTGATAATACTTTATGACCAATTGAAACTTGTGTGTTCTCTTGGTAATTTATGATCTCTTTCATGCAAACTCACGATCTCCGTTGTTCTTTTCTTGATACAGTGACTTGCATCCAGTTTAATCCTGTTGATGATAGATACTTCATCAGCGGATCTCTAGATGCCAAGGTTCGCATATGGAGCATTCCTGATCGACAAGTTGTTGATTGGAATGATCTGCATGAGATGGTCACTGCTGCTTGCTATACACCAGATGGTCAGGTTGGGCCAAAATAATTTTATATTACTGAACTACAAATTGGTAGCCGGTTGTATTTCTGTGCCAAATTATAACTAATGGCTTAAGGAATTTTTTGTTGATTCTTGAAGGCTGCACTTGTTGGTTCATACAAGGGGAGCTGCCGTTTATACAACACAACCGGTATGCGTTGCAACTCTCTGTGGCTCTCTCTTTTCCATTTTTTTCTGTCTGCTTGTTCTTTTTAGGTCTTTTTTGTTGTTGCTTATATTCTAATAACTTCTATATTTTTCAGAAAATAAGTTGCAGCAGAAGAGTCAGATTAACCTGCAGAATAAGAAGAAGAAGCCACACCATAAAAAAATCACTGGGTTTCAGGTGGGTTATTTCGTTTATTATTGCTATATTTTGGGATATATTGTCACCATTCACTATTGCATGGAGGTTCGTAAACCAAACTAAACAAAACGAAGCAAATCCCTAACATATTTTACAAGGCAGTGTGTTGTGCCCAACATTGTTTTGTGTTGGTCAACAGGTCCCACTGCCCACCCATGTTGCTTTTAAATATGCTGCAGGGTTAAATCATTTAAAGGTTTATGGTGGTTTATCTTTATCACATGTCTGTCTGACAGTCTGTAGTCTGTACACTAAGGTTGCCATGCCAATTTGGAGCAGCACTATCATTTCTTCCATGATCTGATGCCTCTGATTTTTTCCACTTATGTTTTTTCTTTCTATGGATCTAAAAGGAACTTAAATGGACATAAAACAAACTAGATATCATATACTTAACTGGACCTCAATGCATGGACCCAAATGAACCAAACTGGCCAAAATGGTTTCAAATGGACATAATAAGAGCTAAATATGTCTAAATTGACATTAACAGATCTAATAGGTCAAGTTGTTTAGTGGGTGTTTATCCTTGCAAAATTTGTCAACTACATATGTACAAATGCGTTTTCGTTCTTTATGCACTGCTGATTAGCATTCGTATACAGTTTGCTCCAGGGAGTTCATCAGAAGTGCTCATCACATCTGCAGATTCACGGATTCGTGTTGTTGATGGTGTTGACTTGGTTCACAAGTTCAAAGGTAACACTAAGCAATGTAGAGCTTACATGACATATTTGTTTTCTTTATTCTTTTTTTTCTGTTATAGTTTTGTCTTCCGTTGCCCAAATGTTTTATGTAACAGTAGTTATCCGCATCCCCTTTTATTTATAGAAGATGAAACCACACCAATGTGATTTTGATTCTTATACAAAAAAGAGTTCACCTCTCACAAGGGTGCATCTGTATTGGTACGTGGGACATGACAGAACAAAAACTTGTCCCATATTTAGTGCCACATTAGTATGAGTTTACTTTTTGGTACCAAATAGTGACAGTAATTAGAAGAAAGACAAGATTGGTAGATTACTAAACTACCCATGTCAAATCTAAACCGTAAAACTTTGCACCCGGACACAAATATGAGTAATAATGTAGTCTAAGGTGTCGTTTGTTTTTTAAGAGGTCTGATGTCTGATTTCACATCTAAAAAATAAGAGGTGATGGTGCACCTCTTAAAACTTCAGAGGACGGTAAAAGGTTTTCAGTCCTTTTCTTAAAAATAAAACAAACAGTTTTAAGTCTGCAAACCTCTTAATTTTCAAACTTAAGAGGTATTTTGTGAAAAACAAACAGCCCCTAAGTGTTGACCGATAATGGTTGTTTATCATGTTTTGTAGTAATTGCTTGCCGAGTTTTTTTACCGGTATAACCCCCTCTATATAACTAAAATTTTATATGAAATATGATTGTTTATACGATTTATTGTTGGATGGAAAAAAGAGTTCATACATTAAAATTTACCATTATAACCCTGAAGCATACACTTGTCTGTTTTATGTTATTTGGGCAACCTCTTTAGATTGTTTGTAACGAAGGTGGTGCTGATTCTGTAACAGGGTTTCGCAACACAAACAGCCAAATCTCCGCGTATTTGGCCGCAAACGGACGATACGTGGTTTGTGCCAGCGAGGATTCTCAGGTCTATGTCTGGAAACACGAAGGCGATTCACGTGCCAGCAGAAGCAAGGGCGTTACGGTCACTCAGTCCTACGAGCACTTCCACTGTCAAGACGTCTCGATGGCGATCCCGTGGCCCGGTATGAGCGACGCCTGCTGGGGCTTCCAAGACGGGTTTTCCAGCGAACCCAATAGGCTGAGTGGGGACCACTTGGACGAGGTGTCCACCGCCAACCATCCGCCGACACCCGAAGAGGAAACCAACGGAAAAGACGGGTCCCCTTTGACGTCCGGTTGCGGTAACAGCCCGCTTCACGGAACCATCTCGAGCGCCAGCAACGGTTACTTCTTCGACCGGATCTCGGCCACGTGGCCCGAGGAGAAGCTCGTTTTGGCCACGAAGAACCGGAGCCCTCGGACCAGCGTGGACTACACGAGCGGGATTAGCCCCGGGAAGTCGGCGTGGGGGATGGTGATCGTGACGGCTGGGCTACGTGGGGAGATCAGAACGTTCCAGAATTTTGGAATGCCGGTGAGGATATAGTGGGGCCGGACTGGACCCGTTGGTGTGTGTGTCAGTGTGTGTGGATGGTTGTACAGATAGGTTCGACGATTTGTAATATTAGGAGGAGAGTATGGTTTTGTTTTTGTGCGACTTCGATCTGCCCGTTCAAATACGGAACTGATGAAGGAGCCCGTTGGATCGAGTAGGAAAAAAAGGATAGAATTGTCAGGAAAAATAACAAAAAAAAAAAGAAGAAAGAAAAGAAATGAAATGAAGAGAATACGGTTGGGAAGTTAGAGAAAGCAACGATGAATTGTAGACTTGGAGATATTAATTTGTATTTTTACGATTCAATTCTTGTGTATTCAGTCTTTGTATCTTCTTTTTAACTTATGTGTTGTGTTGGTGGAAATGAATGAATTCTTGATTGTGTATACAATTATCATCTTTTTGCAATCTTTTGTTTCTTCAATCTAGCACAATCATGTGTGAAATGTATCGGATATTAGGATTGTTTAAATCTTTTTAGAGATCGTGTTACACTTATAACAAGATAAGATGTAAAAGTTTACGTCAGATAAAGTAATACACAAAATTCTACTAGATAGAATCATTTTTGTAACATTGCTTGAACAAAATTTTCAATCGTTTCTTCATAATCAACTTTCTGTAATAAGCCGTTAACTTGAAAGATTCTAGAGCCAAATTCTTCCTAAACTCTCAACTTTGTGTGTTATCAAAGAGTTATAGATAAGGCTACCTCGTTGAATAAGAAAGTAAGGAAAAAAGAACAGTAAAGTTGAATATTATTAAACATGTCCAGTTATAAAATTAGCCAAACAAAGATGATCGAGACTATCCAACCTAGACGGTATATCTTAAAATTAGGGAATTAAGGAGAAGGGATAGCATATATTTGCATTTGTAATCGGGATTTGGACAAATCAACAAAGATGGCAGATTAGTAAGACGAGCTTAATTGCTAAAATATTATAATTGTCAAATAGGCTAAAATAAAAGAGAAAATTGAGCTAGGACCTCGAGAAAATTCAAAGTATATAAATGGGTACAAACTATTATATAAAATTGGACCCCATAAAATTTTAGGGGTCTTGTTCAGAATCTCACATTGGTACATCCTCCAACACGACCCTATCAAATATACAACAATCTGTTAGAGATTGGCGTAAAAGTCTATTATGATTGTAAGAATCGAACCCTTATCTATTTATGCAACTATATTTTACCGGAAACCTAACAGATGAAGAAAAACAAATGCATGTACCCAAGGCCTGCTAAATGACCGACATAAAATAGTCTTTGGCTAGGCTTGAACTTATCTATTATGCAAAAGAAGTAGGCTAAATGCATACCTAATACTTGCTAAATGTACCCATGCTTACTAGTTCCTCTTTTTCTAAATCAAATCAAAACATACTTTTTACATTCTCAATAAAAAACAAATTTAACAACCTTTTTGAAGTGATATCACAAAATATACCATAGAATTTTTATTTCATAATCTTTTATATAAACCCCTAAAGCTTATAAACAATGTCTATGATTTTACCAAAAAAACTACACTCAAACTCCCCTAAAATTAACTTTGTATCTATTTTTAGTATATAAATATAAATTTCTACATATGTTTGAAAAGAAATTATTTTATATTTTTATCCTTTGTTTGAACTTTGAGCTCCCACTCCAAGCCCATAACTTTGGAGGCAGAGAGAAACATATGCTTTGGGGAATGCACCTTAAATATAGTATATATATAATCCCTTAATTAGCCCCACCTTCAATGCCATGTGGTGCAATCTAGATCCCTTTTTCTGATTGGTTGCTGCAAACATAAAATTATCCACTTCATTTACCAAAAATGGTAAATCCTATACTATATATATGCCCACATTAATTGCTCAAAATATTTACTACTTACCCATTTATCAATTCCCACTAAACCCAACTACCAATTTCACAATGGCTCTCAATGCCACCTCTTTTTCCGTTAACAATCTTGTAAACTTGCCGCCGGCCAAGACCGCCGGAAAGGATTCCGGCCTCTTTGGGGTCTCACTTTCAGACCACCGGAAAGTTGAGTTCACTTCATCACCTTCAAGAAGCAAGGTATGTAAACAAATATGTAATGTGTGGTTCACTATAATAAAATTAAGTTTATAAGATGTTGTTAACATCTAAATGTTTAAATAGCTAGGGATCATAATAAATTAGAGATCATCTAAGACCAAGCTGTTATCATAAGACCCGTTAGACTATATTTTACTTTTGAAACTTAACACTACAACACTTAAAACTTTACAGTTTTTTTGCCGTGAAGTTTTAATGTAAAAAACTTGGTGTTACAGAAACATGTAGGTCTTACTTGAACCCAACACAACTTACTATATAACTTTATAAAGAATTAATTTATAGAACCAAAAATTATAGTTGTATCAAAGATGGAGTGATGGATATCCAGAACTTTTTTCAAATAGTGACGCTGTTTGAATAAGGAACTTATTTTCAAACTGTGACACCATTTGACTAAGAAAAGTGTTGTAAATCAACTCTACCAAAGAAAATTTGTTCTAACTCTAGTTTTAAAATACATACACAAAATTTTTAATACAGTGACACTTTTATGATCTTAAAATTTTTAACTCTGACGATGAACAATATTGTGGGGCATGGGCACAATATGCTCTAAATTGGGTCCGCCCTTGCTATCTAAAAGGGTTTGCAAACTTGCAATAAGCCAATAAAACCATTTGAAACGTTGTAATAAGTTTTATAGGATATTTCTATAAGAAAGCGATGTATTGATTATTTTATGTGACTGTTTGAAAATGTGAATCATAAAAACAAACACCCTATAAAAAGATATGCTTGAGAAAATGTCGCATAAAATAGCTAACACACATATAACACACACTAAAGAATTCGTTAATAATTACGAAAATATCGTATAAACTTATTACAATGTTTTAGATTAATGGCTTTATTCTTATCATATTGATCTTAGCATTTGTTATTTTGATTCTTGCAGATCGAATTCACTCGAAGAAAGGCGTTCAAAACCCAAGCCGTCGCCACCACGACTCCGGCGGTGGTCCGGTCAACCCCGGAGGGAAAGAAAACACTTCGAAAAGGAAGCGTAATCATCACCGGAGCTTCCTCCGGTCTGGGTCTAGCAACGGCGAAAGCCTTAGCCGAGACCGGAAAATGGCACGTGATCATGGCGTGCCGAGACTTCCTCAAGGCCGAACGGGCCGCCAAATCCGCCGGGATCTCGAAAGAAAACTACACCGTCATGCACCTCGACCTCTCCTCCTTCGACAGCGTCCGACAATTCGTCGACAACTTCAAACGATCCGGCCGACCGCTCGATGTCCTTGTCTGCAACGCGGCCATCTACCAGCCGACGGCCAAAGAGCCCACTTTCACGGCCGATGGAATCGAGCTCAGTGTCGGAACCAACCATCTCGGCCACTTTCTTTTATCGAGATTATTGCTCGATGATTTGAAGCAATCCGATTACCCATCGAAGAGGCTTATTATCGTCGGGTCGATCACGGGAAACACCAACACTTTGGCAGGAAACGTGCCCCCGAAGGCGAACTTGGGGGACATGAGGGGTTTGGCGGGCGGTTTGACCGGGGTCAACGGGTCCGCCATGATCGACGGTGGAGATTTCGACGGTGCAAAGGCGTATAAAGATAGTAAGGTGTGTAATATGTTAACGATGCAGGAGTTTCACCGGCGGTACCATGAAGAAACCGGGATTACTTTTGCTTCGTTGTATCCCGGCTGCATTGCGACCACCGGCTTGTTCCGGGAACATATTCCGCTTTTCCGGGCGCTGTTTCCGCCGTTTCAGAAGTTCATTACGAAAGGGTATGTGTCGGAAGAAGAATCCGGCAAGAGACTTGCACAGGTATCTCCAACAGATTTTTTAAAATTTATCAGGAGGGTCAAAAGTCAAAATCTTTAAAAAGTTATATTCATCTACCGGGTACTTTGGGTATTTTGCTTTTAAAAGATTATAAAACTAATTATATTATCAAGATGTTTAATATGACATACAACTTTAGGGGTTTCAACGAGCCGAGCTGCTTGAGATCGACTCGTTAAAAGCTCTATTTGAACAACTTATAAGTTCGTTCTAACAACTTATTGTAACGTCTTTTCATAACATTTACAATTTTTTATTGAGTGCTTTATTAGGATATCTAATGATGGTTATGTGTTTTAGAAGCACTATTTTGTTGTGGTCATTAAAGATTGTTTAAGGTTTAAAGAAAATGCTCATTTTTGGCCCCTTTTTGTGGATTAATTAACAAAGACATGGTGTAGGTCGTGAGTGATCCAAGCTTGACGAAGTCCGGTGTATACTGGAGCTGGAACAAGGACTCGGCTTCGTTCGAGAACCAGTTGTCGGAAGAAGCAAGTGATGTGGCCAAGGCTCGTAAAGTTTGGGAGATAAGCGAGAAACTTGTCGGCTTGGCTTGAATTCAGTTGTTTCATTGTTGAAGAAGGAAGGTTCAATTGCAACTAAATGTAGAATTTAGTGCAATTCTCAAGATTTGTGATGTAAATGTAGTCTAGTTTCAATAAGAAAATCACTCACCTTCTTTCTTAATGAGAAAATGTTGAAAAATTGTATCTGAAATAATGAAAAAATTATCATCCTTTATTTAGGTACTCCATGTTATTCTAATATGAACATGATTCAAATTCTAGGCTTCAATTATTATACACACATTTCTTAAATAAAAAATAATAAAACATTTAAACTCACTCAAAATATAGGTTAATACAAATGTGATCGAATATGAACTATATCCAACCTATTTAATTATAATCCAACTGAAATTTACACGATTTTGGTCTTAGAATTTTACGGTGTCCACAATTATCCTTATGAATATTTTTGAACATGTAAAAATCAAATAATTACAAGCCCTTCCATCGGTAAATATGATATTTAAAAAATATAATACCTTGAAAAATATTTTTGGAGCAGTAGAGTAATTTTATTACCTCCAAGTTTGAACCCAAACATCACAACTACCGGTCCAAGACCTCGAACGAAAAAACACAAAGGCCAACCGGCTGAACTCCACATAGGGAAAAGGAGAACAAATAATAGACAAAGCGGGCCAATCGAAGCAACATTGCATGGATTACAAGACGTGAACCCTATAACTGTCACCACAACCGATCGAAGCATCGAAACAACAACCTTTTGGACGTAGATTCCAGCCCACTCATTTACTTCCCCCATGCCTTCTTGAGAGTAGTCCCTTTAGAAAAGATAAAAAAGAAAAGAAAAAAGGGCGAAAATGCCCCTAAAGTTACGGAGGAATTGGATGGTTGTTAGAACGAGGGATCGACTTATTACTTAACAACATACCAAGTCATGGTAAATAAAGTTTAAGACCTATTTCGTAAAAACCATCAAATCATAAGGACCAAACCCGTAATTAATTATATTTTATTACATACTATTTGACAACAATAGATACTTTTCTACATAAGCCATTATCCCATAGCTCAAGCATATACCAAAAAAAATATCCATTACAATCATGTAATAGTTAAAAAAATTTCCATACTGGTTGAGGGCTTGAGGCCTTGGAAGATGTAGCTAAATATCCCATCTATCTAGAGTTCGAATCTAGACATATGTAACAATTGTAGTCATTAAGTTATCAGGGGACTGATATCTTTACAATCATAAATTACGGATTACTCTAGACATAACCTTAGACACCTTTCAAAAAGTAACATTTATCGTTTTTCAAAGTTAATTTTGACTTAAATATGATAACAACAATATTAGGTTTCTAAAATATATGGGCCTAAAGGCCCATTACAAATGTAACCCACAATCTAACACCGATCCATGAGCCCATGACCCGTTAATTCCAAAACCCTTAAACCCTACCCGACAACTTCATCTAGGGTTCATAGCGTTTCCTTAACGAAGCCATACTCAGTCTCCCTTTCTCTCTACCAAACGAAAATGGGGAAGAAGCGAAAACACAGTGAAGTAGAGCTGCCGGCGGCCAAGAAGGAGGAAACGGCGCCGGAAAGACCTAAACGTACTCTGTTAGGTTGGAAAGATAAGCCGGAAAACCAGCAAGATGCTACAAATTCTACTGGTTTTAGAAACAAAGAGAAAGTTCTCGTTACTTGCTCTCGTCGCATTAATTACAGGTTATTATAATTTTGTTTATTTGTTTGATTTTAAGTGTTATATGATGTTAGTGGATTGAATTTAGGCGTCGTTTGCTGGAAATTTGTTTGAAATTGATGGTTGTTTTGGATTTAGGTATCGGCATTTGATGTTGAATTTGGTATCGATTTTGCCTCATTGTAAGAAGGATAATAAGGTTGAGTCCAAGGCTACCAAAGGAGCAACCCTAAATGAGCTTGTTGAACTTAAGAGCTGTTCTTCATGTCTCTTTTTTGAGGTCAGTGTTTTGTTGGTTTTATTGTTTTATTTACAGTTTACTTGATATTTTGTTGTATATGTTAATTGTGTGATTGTGTATTGTATGGTTGTTAGAGAGCCTGAAAAGGTTGATTTTGTTCTGCCAAGAGGCTATGATTATTTTCTTTTGTTATTAAAGTAGAAACTACATAGCCAAAGTTGTTTTTCATCTTTTTAGAAGTTGTAATATTATATATGCAATTTTGCAACTTAAACTATGTTAATTTAACACAACCAGGTTGGGCATTAAAATTCAAACAGATGCTATAACTATGGTGGATGTTGGACAGTATGGTGAGGGAAGTGTGTGTGTTTGTGTGTGTGTGTGTTTTTAAGCAAAAGTTGTGTTATTTTGGTAGTAAGGTATAGCCCTCAGTGTTGGGTAACAACAGCAAATTATGGTTTTGTTCTTCCATGTGGAAACATGAAGAAAACTAATAGATCTCTTTAAGGTGTTGCCGAGTGTAGGATCTTGATTTGATAATTCTGGTTGTTGAACCAATCAACCAACTTGTTTGTGGTTGGCTTTCACTTATGCCATCCGCCCCTCTAACCTTGCCCATTGAGTGGATATGATGTTATGCAAAAGCATTATAGCCTGTTTGGTTCAGAGAATCCACCGGAATCTAAAGAAGTTGGAATGATCAATTTATTTGGCTTCATTTCTGTGTCATGTTTGGTTCACACAAAAGAAAGGATTTATCCATAGGAACCCAAAATTCCACCAGTGGGATGAAGTCATCATTTCATAGCATTTTGTGTCGAATTAATTCCTTTCCATTGGTTTAGTGTTCAAAGAAAGATGTGCTCTTCAACTAACCCAAGTTCCTATTGTTATTATTATATATCTATTTGCATTCCAATTTCAAAGCTAACACATTAGAGAGTTTAATGGATGAAATTGAATTTATTCTAATCTGTCAACCTAACACATGGTCAAACTAGATTCAATTCTATGCCAAACTCTCAAAATTCTACTCATTTGACATATTTCATTCCCTTCAAAAACATTATGTGTACCAACCCCATTAGTTTTCCTATCCACAATTCCACATGGTTTGGTCTGGCTATATTTTGACCTTCATTTATACCATTTCATATTTACGTGGTTCAAAGTTTTTACTTCAACCAAAGTTTTGCTTTAGCACGTTAGGCTTGCTTGTTTGCTGTGTAGATGCCTTAGTTTGTTACATGTATAATTTACTGTTTCAAAATAAAGGTCTAACAATCCCATATCACCAACAATCTGGAATAATGTTGACAGTTACTTGTTGTGAGATTAAGAAATTGACTCCACTGTTTCCTTGATAAAAAAAATTGAGGACTGTAAAAATAAATTATTGAAAGATGAAAGCAAAAATCTAAGTCATGTCTACTGATCATGGATCCTCCAAAGTCAAACATAGCTCAAGTTCTATTAATGGCAGCAAGGAAGGATTTATTTTTCTTTTTATTATATGCTTTTCCTGCTTCCTCTAAGTTCAGCATGTGTATAAGAATCATGAAACTGTTGATGAAAACTATCATCAGCCCAAAAGGTAACCCCTTTGTATGTGTCAGGTAAAGTTATTGCCTATTTGTATCATGTGTAGGTAAAGTTTTTATGTATATTTTTTTGTTATGGGTGTCTAGATTGCTTATGGTATGTCAATAACTGAGACTATTTATGTTATTCTAGTATTATTGCATGGTTCTTTGATGTTCATTTAATAAGTAATGTGTAAGTGTATGTTAAGTTTGATTTTCAAGAAAGTGTTGTTGTATAATTTTTGTGTGAATCAGGTCTTGTTAGTATATATTACACATTGGATTTATCTTGTGTGCTTAGTTGTTAAATGTTTAACTCATGTTTGATGCCCTCATTTTCATTTTCAGTGCCGGAAGCACAAAGACCTTACTTGTGGATGTCCAAGTGCCCGAATGGTCCATCTGTGAAGTTTTTAGTTAATGCAGGTGATCTTATTGAACTGCCCTTGCAAATTTCTTTATTGACTTATTAATGCCAATATGTCAACCAAAAATGGATTCTGACATTAAGACTATATGGTTGTGGTTCTTAATGGTTTATTGATTTGGTCTATGTTTTTTAGTTCACACGATGGAAGAGTTAAAGCTCACTGGAAATCATCTTAAAGGTTCCGTCCACTTCTCACATTTTCATCAAATTTTGATAAAGACCCACACTGGAAACTTTTGAAAGAAATGATTATTCAGGTATCATCCTTTTTTGTGCTATTAAGTAAATGCTTTGCCCAATGTTCTTTTTATATTATTTATGTAATTATTGTCATCCTATTCTATAACCACCCCTTTTGTGTGTGTGTGTGGCTTGTGTAATATATATATTATATCTAATGATTGATTAGGTTTTAAATGTTGAAAACAGCATACTCTTCATATTATCAAAAACTCCATGGTAACATTAATTTTTTTTGGTGTCATTTGTTTTTGAACAGATATTTGGAACTCCCAAAGGAGCACAGGAAATCAAAGCCCTACCATGATCATGTCTTTGTCTTCTCGATTGTTGATGACCACATATGGTTTCGTAATTACCAGGTTGGGATTAAGATGATCTCCGTATTTTGCTAAATATCACCTCCTGCGAATGTTTTCATGTTCTTTTTTGTAAGAGTTGGCTTCCACGGTGTTGTTAGTATCTTACATGTAGTCTAATTAGTTTTTTTGTTCATTTTATGCAACAGATATCATGTCCTCATACCGGAGCAGATAAAATCGATCGTGGAGGCCTGGAAAAGATGACTCTTATTGAGGTTTGTAGCTATGAACTCTTTAAAGAGATACGTTTTCAGGTTCTTTGTAGGTTATATATATAGACATATTTATACAAATATGAAATGGGCAGGTTGGTCCAAGATTTTGTTTAAATCCAATCAAGATATTTGGTGGTAGCTTCGGAGGGCCAACGCTATATGAGAATCCATTCTATGTTTCCCCAAATCAGGTTCGGAAGTTGTTTTTCTTTTCATTTCATTTCTTTTTGTTTTGGTTGGAAAAAGACATTTGGTGGGAGTTTGTATGCATATGAACGTATGATTTTAATGATGGTCAGATACGTTCATTGGAGAAGAGACAGAAGGCAGGCAAGTATGCAAAGAAGGTTAAAGCAAAGACGAGAAGGAAAATGCACGAGATGACCAACCCACTTGAGGCCGATGAGTTTGCAGACATGTGGAAGGAATGATGATCGACCGATCGAACTTGCTGTTTGCATTTGGCATGCCATTTTTACATAGGATTGATAACATCTGTCATATGGTCAAAATTTTGGTGGTGAATTTGTTGGTTTTTGTTTTCTGGATGTTGTTATGTTGTAATTGTTTTGTTTCACAGTATGGGCTAAAAGAAAATTTTATGGATTTATGGATACTTTTTGTTGCTACTTGCATACATAATTTGTTTGATAGGTCCACAAGGGATTGGAAGTCAAGATTTTATATTTGGGACAGAATAATTTTGAAGTCTTTTGTTCATTGGCACATTTTGATATTATAGGTAACTGTTTTGAAGTTTTCAAAAATTGGGGTCTTTTATGGTAATAATCAACTACTTTATCTTAATCTATGATGGATTGTTGGAAAATTTAAATACACCTTATAAACGGGTTACCGATAAACTACGGCCTACAGACGCTTAATGATAAACGCCTATTGGAGAAGATATTTTTGATCACTTCTTGTTTCTTATGGGATATGTTTTTTTGGCATGGTCAATCTATAAAATTAACAATATTGTAAAGTATTTTATAGAACGTGTTTAGAAATGGCCCTTCAGACTTTCTGGAAAAATCAAATATACCTTGACCAAGGACTCTTTGGTCCTTTTGTATTTTAAATAAGATATAAGATTTATGGGTTGTTTACCGAATGCTTATTAGGAAAGGTTTACCGACAATGACATTACCACAGGGACGGAGGCAGAAATTTTTTGAACGGTGGCACCATACAATACAATTTTGGTTGATTTCGATTTTTTTTTCAATTTTTTTGGTTCAATCTAAGAGATTTTTTTGTTGAATCGAAAGAATTTTTGGGTTTTTTGGTTGATTTCGAAAGAATTTTTCGAGTTTTTAGTTGATTTCGAGAGAACTTTTGGTTTTTTGCTTGATTTCGAGAGAATTTTTCGAGTTTTTTGGTTATATTCGAGAGAACTTTTGGTTTTTTGCTTGATTTCGAGAGAATTTATAAGTTTTTGTTGTTGATTTTGAGAGATTTTTTTGGGTTTTTAGGTGCACCCCTTTAAGTTTTGAAAATAATACGGTGGCACCTATACTAAAAAATTATTTTACCTCTCGGCGGACGAAAACCACGGTGGCACGTGCCACCGTGTGCCCCAAGCTAAATCCGTCCATTCATTACCATCACTTATGTTACCAGGTAAGAGTCATTTCCATCACTTAGTGTGTAAGACTCTCATTCCTTTTTATGACCTTCATTGGGTAAGATTCTTAGTGGTTTCCATGCTTAAAAGAGAACGTAAGATAAATGATACTAGTAAACGCTTACCTAGATAAGTGCTTAGTAATGGGTCTCTTTGTTTATTTGTTCGATCTTAATTGATAAGATGTGCTTCAATAACATCTCCTACTCTCGTTTCATTATGATTACATTTGATATATGGAACTGAACTTATCAACCAAAATGTCACCATCCAAATACAAAACAAACAACTTATCTAGTCCTATAGACTTATCCTAGATATTCAATCCATCCTATCCCGTCTATGTAACAAACAAACGAGTTATCTGAATATCTAAATCAATGTCTATACTTACATATTTTACTAAATTTTAGTTTCAAAAAGTATATTTAGTATTCTGGCGGGGCTTTAGCGAAAGATCATATGTGAGAAGTCGATTTAAACTCCTAATCCCTTTTAGTAGGGGTGTGCAAAAATCAACCGATCCAATTACAACCGACCGACAATGATTGGATATCCAATTGTAATTGGATCTGATCGGATGGAAAATTTTGACATCCAATTGCATCGGATCGGTTATTGGATGGTAGTCTAGAACCGACCAAAACCGACCGATCCAATCAATTGACCATCCAATCTCAACCGATCGGACCCATCCAATTACCATTATTATATTGTATGTTTTAACTATCTAGTATTACTTAATAGTTATTGAATAGATGGAACTAAACATTATGCCATTGTTTGGAATATTGGATTATTATATGAATTATTGTGAAATGGATTAAAAATATTCGATGGATGATTGGATGGATTTGAGTAGATCATCCGTCGGATGTTAGATGGATCTAATCCGATCCAATCCAATTCGATTAATATTGGTTGGATCCAATCAGATCCAATGGATATCAAATAAGAAAATCCAGTGGATGGAATCAAATCGATCCAATCATCCATTGGATTGGAAAGATCCAATCATCCATTGGATTGGAAAGATCCAACATCCAATGGATGATTGGATCGGTTCGGTTGGAGAAATCTAACATCCAGTGGATGATTGGATCCCCTCAAATCCATTAGATGTCATCCAATGCACACCCCTACCTTTTAGTCTCAAACCCAACTGATTACTTTACACAATAGAAAAAAGAAATCATGTTTTCAATTTATCATAATAATTAAACGACAAGGCTTGTGGCTTATTGGTTAAGCCTTATGGGGGATGTGACTAGTTAGTAACCCATCTACACAGGGTTCAAATCCAGGCGTTAACAAACTTGTGGTAACTGAGGATTTTCTCAGGGCTACATGTTTAGTAGTGAAACATTACCAGAATTAGTCTAGGCTACGACAACGTTACATACCTTTTAAAAAACATATTAGCCGTAGGGGTGTGCAAAACCCGAATAATCCGAAACCCGAACACGAATCCGAACCGAAAATACGACGTTTAAGCAAAACCCGAACACCCCGAAATCCGAAAAACCGAAACCGATTTTTGTGTGAATATTTGGGTTCGGGTTAGGTTTGATAATTGGTCACCCGAACCGCCCGAAAACCCGAAATAATATACATATATTCTTTTAATATTATATAAATATATTTATTTATCTAAATGTCTTTTGAAAATCGTCAAATCTAGTCGGTCGAAACGTTTTATTTTTTTGAACTTACTTTTGATTTCATCAAGCAATTGAATTTATCATTAAAAGAGGTTAAATTTATATATATTTTTGCATCATAATAATATCCGAATCCGAACGAAATAAACCCGAAACCCGACCTACCCGAACCCGAAAAAACCGAAATCCGAAAACCTAAAGTTTGGGTTTTGATTTTCGTATCCGAAATCCGATCGGGTTTTTGGTTTTCCCACCCGAACCCGCCCGACCCGCCCGATGCACACCCCTAATATTAGGAACCAATGATATCAATTATTTTGTTGGGAAATTACAAAACTAACCTCTTCAATTTTTTTTTTTTTTTTTTTTTTTTTTTTTTTTTTTTGTGATAATGAGTTCGCAGCAGGGAAAACATTCGAAAAATATAAGATAAGCAGCAGCGCGTCTCGTTAAGCTGTGACAGCGGCTGAGCCGAGCCGATTGGACACTTACGGCGGTTCTTTGTCACCTTTGAAACCTATGATCATTTCTTCACATGAACCCTAATATTAGTATATATTTTTATTTTTGTTTTTCCCTATTTTATATATTTTGTTTCTTTCTTCTTTCAACTCTTCGATGTCTCCTATGATATTGTCATATAATCATTATCCACTATTTATGATTAATAGTTACATACTCAAGGAAAGTTTAAATGTGAACTCATTTTTTGTTGTGAACATGAAAATGAATTTCGGCCACTCTTTCGGTCAATAAATGCGGCTTTAACCGGGTCCCCTCCTTTAATAATCTCCACCCTTCCATGAATCGCGTCAATCCTCCGTGATCGCGTCCACCGTAACCGAAGATGTGTGCCACGTAGCGCGCTCTCGGCTGTCCTCACGTTCACAGTGAAAAAGTGGTTCATATTTGAACCCACCCCTAGTTACATATATGTAACTATTAATCATAGGGGAATAATCAAATGACTATACATAATTTTGATTTTATGTTAATGAATTAACGATTATTACTTCTCAACAAAATTGTGCTACAAAAATAGTACCTACACTAGAAACATAGTACAATAATGAAGAGATTTTAAGTTGAGGCATGTTGAAAGATAGATCATTTAAAAGGTTTCGATGATTCAAACTGGTTCGTTGAAGAACCATCGAACTTCACTACGTCTGAGCTTTTTTTTTTGTTTGTCTTGTATCTTGTATATCATTGATTTCACATATAAAACAACCCTGTTTGGTTTCTAATCAAACTCACTCTTTTCTACAAAATCATATACAAGTATTATGAAACTGAATAGGCCAATGATCCATCTATAATGTTCAATTTTTGATTCATAAAACTTTTGCATTATGAAATATAAAAGATGGACATGAACCACAGTTAAGTATAACATGATTCTTTGTTTATGTATTGTATCTTGCATGTATTTGATTTTACATATAAAACAACAATGTTCTGATTCCAATCAATCTCACTCTTTTCTGCAAAAATCATATACATACATATATTATGAAACCGAGTTAGGCCAATCTTCCATCTAAAACCTTCATTTTGACTCATAAAACTTTTGTGTTCTGAAATATAAAAGATAGACATGAACCACAATTAAGTATAACATGATGCAACATCAACCAAGAAATATAACTTTATAGGTACCTTTGTACTTGGACGATTAATAATATAGTAAATGCGGGAACATGTACGGTTCATTTAAATATATTTTGTTATGAATTTGATCTTATCATACGTACGCCAGTTCGATAAGAATCAATCAGTCCAAAAAAATGTATATATCATTTTAGGACAAACAATTGACATGTACTTGTCCAAATCAAATACAATCAAACATTTTTAATCATGCACGCATTATCAAGTTGGAAAAACTAATTTTAGGTACTTTCATCTTAAAAAGTTTGTAATAATGGTATGTGGTGGTGGATTTGAGCCTTAAAAGATGTAATATTTTCTATAGCTTGATTAGATCTTTTCCTTCTCCTTGTCTTTTCTATTTTCTAGAGATAAATATATCACTAATCAATTATTAAGGTCAGTGAGTTTTGAACTTTTATGAGGACAATATGTCAATGGCTCAAAACATATCACTAAAATGTTGTATTCAAGATACTATATTTGCTTAAAAAAATGCATATCGTAATCTTTTGCATTAGAAGAAAATGCATATTTGCTTAAAAAATGCATAGTTATGTACATAACTTCAGTATATGTCTTAATATCACTTACGCATATCTAATGAGATCTAATCATTTATCACACATTACATACTTTTTTTTTGAACGACAAGTTAAAACACACGCTCCAGCGGTATCGGGCCTCCAATTGGGCAATCCCACTAATCCGCTGCGACCCAGCCCAACCTATGGTTGAACCCGACCGGCAGGGAAGTGGATCCCATAGACTGGATCCTCCCATACCGGTTCTGAACCTGGTCCAAAGACCAGATCCAAAGTCTGGATATCTTAGAAATGTCACATGTGGGATTCGAAATAAAAGTTGTCTAGCATATGTTAGTCCTTACATTATTCAAAACACTGCCCTTAGCTAGCATGGCACGCCCGACCACTAATATTATTTAACGTCTCATTATGTGAACATATACACATGATAACATTTTCATGCATAAAATTATTTTATATGTACAATTTTTTTTTGGCTTGCTTGATTATAATCATCTAAGCATATATCATTCTTGAGTATCTTTTAAAGTACAGAAAATATACATAGATTTGTGTCTTGATTTCCGAATTGTATGAAACACACTTCACTGTACAAAGCTTGTCAAACTGACTTGCAATGACACCTATACGTACCGTAACATATTTTTTGAGTATCTGTAAACACTATAAAACACTTATAAAAACTTGAAATATCACACCGATAGCTCAATTTCACGCATAACATTGTGTTTAAGCGATTTCACACGTGACTTCAAATATCTAAATACGAATTTAGGCAAGTCAACTTATTGCCCAACATGTGTGTGAATTCCAAGTTGCATCACATGTTGCATACCTTGTATGATGTCATTTGTCACATACTTAAGTTGATTCCAACTATCATTTTCACGAATATGTTATGCAAATTGACGTAAGTCGCTTGCATTGTACAGAAACTTGACAAGTGATCCAGCGTTTTCATACTTAAATACCTATCATTCTTTCATTAGCAACATTATATTTCTATTGGATAGAAAAATATGGTAATTCTACATTTTTACTAATAACAATATTATTTAATCTTCTATATATAATAAAAGACTAACTGGGCTGCCACGTGTCGTCGTCTGGTGAGTCGGTTACAGGAATTTCCCGCCTAAACATGTATCTGGACACATTTTACATTTTCGGTTTATTTAGACTTATCTGATTGACAATGTGTACTTCTAATTTATCCCCTACTTTTAGTTAATTATTTTAAATTTAATATTCTATTTTTTTACTTAATATCCATAAAATTAGTTATTTATTTAGATTTAATTCCTTAATTTTTGAATATTTACATTTAAACCACTTTCGTTTTCATTTAGAATATAACAAAGGCCCAAAAAGCAAGGAATAAAATTATCCTCAAACGACCCAAAACTATTTCATAATTACAAAACGTCCCCTCAACTTTTTTTTATTACAACATCGGCCCTCTTCGTCTTCCAAGTGGATCATACACTCCCGGAAAACCTCCAAGATGCCGGAAACCTCACTATTTCGACAACTCTACAGTCGCCTTCAATCACCCACACGTGGTTAACACGGTGTGCGATCACCTGAATCATCATTGCCACCCCGAGCTTTCGGGATGACACACGATAGCCTCCGCCCTCTCATCATCCTGGCCGAGTAGCTGCTCGACCTTTTGGACCGCATAGTACTTGCCAGAGACGGCGCCCGTTTCCTCATCTGACGAAGATGAGTTGCTGTTACAATCAGTGGCGAATCTAGAATAGAAAACCACATAGTTTCTTAATTAAGTTAAATCGACACACAGTGACAAATAATTAACAACGTTTAAGATTTTAATATAAAATCTCTCTTAGTTTCCTTCCCACTTCTATTTTTTCTTATAGGAACTACAAGATTCTGAGCGCCGTTGATTAGAAGAACAATTGCATCAACCAAACTGCAAAAAAAAAAAAAAAACAAGTAAGTAATTTAAAGGGTGTATAAAGAAACAAGAAGAAAGAAACAAGAAGAAAATGCCATATGATTATAAGGATGGTTCCATAATACCTGGAGGAGGGTTCCACATGTATAACAAAGGCCGGAATTAATATTTGCGAGCAAATCAGAAAGTGGAGGTTAAACATGGTCCCACTTATATGTCCCCACTCCCCAGACATGCGCATGGAAAGACTCGAACTCGATTAGGACGCTATGAACCCCGAGATATAACCAATCCGCCACAACACTTACCGGAAAGACAACCCAACCATTATTTGTATGAGTTATAACGTGTTTCATCACTCATCTCTTATGTTGTATACTAAAAAATGGAGAGAAAAGAAATTGATGATAAATCGATCGCGATGTGCACCTCCCAACCTTGAAGAAATGATGGAGATCAACAATTTGCAGCTCGATCTTGAAGAAAAGATGGAGACGACTCTAAAGTGAAGGAAAATGAAGGAACAAAAAAGTGTTTTTGTGTGCGTTCTTGGTCAAAAGAGAAAAGAAATTAAAGGAAATGTGTCATTATTACAAATGTAGCATTTAAAAGTATATCTTTTATAATAAAAAGTTGAGTTCTCTACATGATTTGTATTTTTGTATCAGATTAATAAATTTCTTGTTATAAACTAAGAAAATCATATTTTTAAGTAGTTACCAACCATGGTAAGTTATCAAGCTCATTAATGTTTTAGAATTTCAAAACTACCATTTTGTCATTATATTTTTATCCATAAGATTTAAGAATGTAACTCACTTGTCAAAGGAGCAAAATGGCTTTGCTGAATACTGCAGGAGACGTGCTTCAACCATTCCGCTAATTTCGACTTTGAAATGTCTCCTCATATGTGGTTCCTTAGAGTGGATTCCATATGGGACCAATCGATTGTTGAAACATAAAAGAATAAGATTTCATTCCTCCATTAATTACTAGCATTTTGTGTTCTATCTTTTAATAACACAATCCATTTATTAACCATTCCCTTTTTATCGAGGACCTTGGTTTTTATATAGGCGCAAAACTTGTGTAGGGTTTGCATACAAGTTCTTTGGTCTAAAACCACTTTCAGTCCAAATTTTACACCCATTGCATAATGCAATCGTTAAGAGAGCCTATTAGTCATAATAGACTGATTCGTTCCTTATAATTATGAAACTACATATAAATCTTGTTTTCATTTCTCACTAGTCGGGAAACATTTTAAAGTTGCCTAATGTTAATTACTCTTATCATTTTCACATTCACAAGAATTTCGTTTTGTACATAAAATATGTCAAATCGAAACTTTCACGTTACGTGAAATGTGGGGATTAACAGTAACGAACAATAGGATTCTCTGAAAGGCGTGTAACACTTTCAGATCGAATCAATTCGGTGGTTCTACCGAATTATTCAATCGGATACAATTCAGAGATTTAGAAATCTGTGTGTGTGTGTATTTGAGAGAAAATCGAACCAGAGAGAGTAAAATTATGACCAAAATTCTGTTTTTTATATGGAGGGAAAACGGCAGTTTTCTGTTTTTAGCGGGTCAAAACCGGGTCGGATTTATCCACCCGAATTCCAAAAATTAAATTTTCTAAGTCATTTTTTATATAACAACTCAGTGTAAATAAAAAATTTCCAAGCTGACCTGGCAGCTCGACCCCAGCCAGGGGCTGCCGCCCCTTGGACCCCGCCACCGGGGGCGCTGCCCCGGACCCCCGTTCCTTAGGGGCTTCGCCCCTAAATCGTAATAAATTCAAATAGGCGTGCGCTCCGCACCTCCAAACCTAAATGAAGTCTTATTACGAGGAAATTGGTCAAACAAGTTAATCCAATTACACTAAAATATCCAACATGAAACACAATTCTCTTGCCAATTTTAGCTTGGATTCAATTTGGTTTTTGAGTTTGAAATAGATGTACAACAAATAACCTATGTTTTTCCAACAAAAATATTCGATATTGTCACATACTGAAACCAAATGATTTAATTTGAACACACTTTTTCTAGTTCGGTCATACGCTAACAAACTTTCCAAAAAACCCACATTTGATATTATTATATTAATTAGCAATTATAAATTTTGAGATAAAACCGGTGGGTTATCAATTCATTACTAAAAAAAATATTAAACCCAAGACTAATAATTGAAGGAAACGTCCATTTTATCATAACATCTACAAATGAGTATTGTCTCCATATGGTACAAAGACAACATTTTCTCAAAAATAAGATGTTGAGTGAATAAAACTCAATATACATACATATATAAGACAAATAAAATATAAACTTTACAAATGCTACGAACGAGTTTCAAATTGTCCATCTAATTTAATGAATATATGGTTTCATAAATATATTGTACAAGTATAAACATGATTAAATTCTATTAGATATGTCTATTGAGTAATTAACATTTTTGCAATGTGTTTACTTTATACCTCTATAGTCTACATACTATACATAATAGTTAGAGTAAATTACGGATTTGGTCCCTGTGGTTTGGGAGTTTTTATGGATTTGGTCCCTAAACTTTAATAATTACAGATTTGGTCCCTGTGGTTTGCAAATTCTATTGGATTTGGTCCTTGTGGTTTGCAAATTTTATTGGATTTGGTCCTTATGGTTTGAAAATTCTATTGGTTTTGGTCCCTGCCTATTTGCACTACCAAGGACCAAATCCAAAAGAATTTGCAAACCACAGGGACCAAATCCGTAATTACTGAAGTTTAGGGACTAAATCCATAAAAACCCCCAAACCACAGGGACCAAATCCGTAATTTACTCTAATAGTTATTTAACTATTTTTGATTATTATATTTGATTTGAAATGATTAATAGTTTGACAAAAAATGTTATTTGGATGAATATGATATTTTGATAGGTTAGAACATATACAATATTAGTATGTTAGGTTGATAAATATACTATTTTTAGTTTTAATAAAGGCATATATGAAATTAACCCAAAAATAAAGGGTATGCCATCTTTTAAGATACAAATGAACCACATACATTTGTGCATTAATTTTTTCGTAGAAATTAAATGAATCACAATGATAGACATAAGATATAAATAGCTCTAAAAGATTTGTAATCGTTTCATGTTTTACCATAAAAGTAACTAAAATTATTTTTCCAACTTGACAATTCGTGCATTATTATTATGTTTGGATGTATCTGATTTAATTGGCAATGGCTACATGTGATGTTGTTTGTCTTAAAAAGACTTTCAGATTTTTAATCGATTATTTATTAAGAAATTGACTAATGATGTATAAGATCAAGTTCATATCATAATATATTTGATGAACCAATATGTTCTCGGTCGACCTATCATATCAGGTACCAATCATCAAAGTACAAATTACCTCCAAGTTAAAACCTTTTCTTGTTTTTTTCTAAAGAGTAATTTTAATAGAATTCCATATATTCTAACATCTTCTTAGGGTAAACATTTACCATTAGAAGAACTTAACACACTAGTCAATTCGCTCTAATCTAGCTTACTATTGGCACAGACAATCTGGGTCTATTTAGCCTTAGTTGGAAGAAATGTCATTTAACGTCTAATAGACTTCAACCATTTAAGCCTTAACAGGGGTGGACCTAGAATTTTTTTTGAACGGTGGCACCATTTCACAATAAGAAATATATATCAAAATATTTTTTATAAAATTGTTATTGGTCTAGCGGTTGGTTTATTGCTTTTTAAATGTAAGGTCTCAAGTTCAAGTCTTGTTATTGAAAATTTTCATTAACACAATAAATTCGAAATTAAAAGTTAAAATCTAGAAAAAAAAAATGATACTAGCAAGGCTTGAACCCAGGATCTCATGTATGAAAAGCAAGGAACCAACCAACTCTACCAAGGAAAACTTATGCATTTATTGCTGTTTTAAAATATATATGGTGGCACACAACAAATTGATACGGTGGCACCTTCCATTTCGCTATACTTTTTACACTACGACGAAAGAATGCAACGGTGGCACGTGCCACCGTAGGCGCAACCATAGGTCCGCCCTGAGCCTTAATATATGTTATGTCCTTCACTCCTAAAAGGTGTTTTGAAAGTAATCTAACCGGACTTTACGTATTACGATGATAGGCGAAAAATCGTGTAAGCAATTGAGTTCACGGTGAGAAGCGTGACACGTGGATCTGAATCTTTGATCGTTTTTGATTTTATGTCCTTTCATGAATTGCGCTTTGAAATAAAAATTGATCTGCTGCATCTTAACATATCTCATCTCAATATACATCTATATGTTGATAACCACTTTTTATGTTTCTTCAGTGAAAAATCTGAACCCAACGATGGTAAATGTGAAGGATAGGCTTTTATGTGTAAGAGAAATTACATAATAAAGTAATTTAATTACTAAGAACACAAAATAACAAACAGCCATCCCATCATTTTTTTAGTACTTGATGTATCAAGTGACTAAATTGGAGAAATGGTTAAAATATTCGTACACCTAATGTACACACCAAAACAGTAGAAATATGAACGTTAGACCAATATATGACTATTGACCAAGTGTGACTATAGAGAAAGTTTGAGTAATACAATATATTCAGAGGGAGATATTATGCATTATTCAAGGTGAATAATACAGTATTCAGACCGAAGAATTTAGAATGTAATATTATTCAATTGAATAATGCACATATATAATATTCGGTCTGAATGATCCGGTATTATTCAGACTGAATATGAGCCGAATAGGACACGTGAGGTGCTCTCGGTGTCTTTCATGTTCGCAATCAAATTGAGGTTCCATATATATATATGGTCAGATTCAAATGTAAACTCAAATTTGATTGTGAACGTGCCGACATCCGAGTGCACGCCACGTGGAATATTCATCTGAATGATCATGTATTATTAGAATGAATAACATAACATTCGGTGTTATTCAAATTGAATAATAAACATTTGTATTATAGAATAACATTGCATGTTGTGGTATTCACTCTGAATACTATTATTTAGGTGATTTCGTCTAGGGAGCCGGTATCCGTGTCGATAAATTTGAGTTCGAACGAACTTTATCTATAAAATGTGATATCATATATAAGAGGTGGTTATACAATAACCAACTCCATTTGTAAGAAAAAATAAACAAATTTGAGTATTGTATGTGGACCATCTCATTAAATAAATATATATGATTTAGTGGTGGAACTCACCTGAATATATATGGTTTATTAAGGGGTGGGCCCATATAACCGTGATTCAAAATTGTTATTTGTTCTACAAAATTCATTGTTTTTTTTGAAGGGTATCGAGGCTTGCCCGACTAATCCGCAAGGTTCCGACACTAAAGTTCGGCTGAGTTATCTCAGGGGCCACAATCTCGAAGCGCTGGATTCAACTGGGATAGAAGGGTTAACTAGCCATTCCCTCACAGGCCTTAACCAGTGACCCAAATTTGCGTTTCATTTTCTTGTTTCAACTTAAATCCATTTATAATATATAAGTATAACATATATGAGTCCTTCTCCACATGAGTATCGTATATCACACATACAAACACGAATCTCTCTTTGTAAATTAGCATCTGAATCTGTTTGTTTATGGCAGCTCGGTTGTTGTCATATGTGGTCTCCGATCTTTGCCTCGGAAAACCTCCCTCCGATACCTCCCCGCCTCCGCCACCGTCCGCCACGCCTTAACCGCACTCAAATCCTCAGATGACACCCACATCAGCATCTGGGACTGCCACCACACCACCCGTAACTCCACCTCCGACTGCCGCTGCGTCGGAAAAATCTGCATGGTCGACATCATATGCTACCTCTCCAAACAACATCACAACAACATTTCATCACCGCTCGATTCCCCAATTTCCGATTTGCTCTCAAACGTTAATTCCGGCCTCGTTACACATGTGGAACCCTCCTCCAGGTATTACGGAACCTAATTAACAGACGACAAACAAGTTCATATATGAATTACATAGGTTCATGTTATCTATAGTTCATATATAATCAGTTAAACATAGTTAATATGTTAATTATACTGGTTCATATGTCAATATATACATGAATTACATAGATTTCATGTATAAACGTATAATTCATATATGAATCAGTTAAAAATAATTAATTTGGTTTCTTCTTCTTGTTTTTTTCTTCTTGTTTTTTTACCCTTTTTACTTGTTTTTTTTTTTTTTGCAGTTTGGTTGATGCTATTGATCTTATAATCAATGGTGCTCAGAATCTGGTAGTACCTATAAAGAACAACAAAAGCTTCTTAAAACGAAAACAACTCATTCGCCAACACCACCACCCACCAATCATCACTCCGACCGCACACGCCGGCGGCCGTGAATTCTGCTGGCTGACGCAAGAAGACGTCATCCGATTCCTTCTCGGTTCCATCGCTTTGTTCTCCCCGACCGCGGCCTCCTCCATCGACTCCCTTGGCATCATCACCACTGACGTCCTCACCGTCAACTACCACTCCCCGGCCTCTGAGGCCGTGGACGCCATTCGAGCCTCTCTCGCCGACCAGACCTCAGTCGCCGTCGTCGATGACGACGGGGTTCTGATCGGCGAGATCTCTCCGTTCACGCTTGTCTACTGTGACGAGACAGTCGCGGCCGCCGTCGCCACGCTGTCGGCCGGCGACCTCATGGCGTACATCGACTGCGGAGGTCCGCCGGAGGGTTTGATTAAGGTGGTGGAAGAGAGGTTGAAGGAGAGGAATCTAAACGGAATCTATGTTGAGCCCAGGTAGGCCCCGACACCTATCTAATTTTAATTTTTTTATGAACTTGTATAGAAAGTTTCATAGGAAGTACCTGAAAAAGTTTAGAGGACCTGTGTTAAAAAGATATAGAATTCTTTTGTTTTCGAGTTTAAAAATTAAAGAAAAGAAAAGATCAAAAGAGGGAAGGAGGGAAAGGAAGGGGAAAGCTATTCCTCCGAATCAACCCACTTTTGAAATGTTGGTTTTTAAGAGAAAAAATAGAAAGTTATCCCTCCAGATCATTTTCTTTCTTTCCCTTAAAAAATTCGAGAACACAATTTTGTTAGGTTTCCTAAGAATCTTGCGGAAAAACTCAAGAATAGGGCGTAAAGGAAAATAAGAGAGAATTTATATTAAAATCTTAAATGTTGTTATTTGTGTCGGCTTAACTTAATTAGAGAACCATATGATTTTCTGTTCTAGATTCACCACTGAGTGTAATAACAACTCGTCGTCGTCCGATGAGGAAACGCCGTCTACCCCGGATAGTACTACGCGGTCACGGCGGTACAAAAGGTCGAGCAGCTACTCGGCAAGGATGATGCGGAGGGCGGAGGCTATTGTTTGTTATCCGGGAAGCTCGTTGGTGGCGGTGATGATTCAGGCAATCGCTCACCGCGTAAACTACGTGTGGGTGATTGAAGACGACTGTAGAGTTGTCGGAATAGTGAGATTCTCCGGCATCTTGGAAGTTTTCCGGGATTGCATGATCGACTTGGAAGACAAGGAGGGCCAATGTTGTAATAAAAATAAAGGTGAAGCGAACTTTCTGTAATTATGAAATAGTTTCGGGTCGTTTGAGTAATATATTGCTTGGCCTACTCACTGGGTAATTTTATTTCTTGCTTTTTTGGGCCTTTCTTTTTATTCTAAAAAAACAAAAAAGGTTTCATAGTTGTACGGTTTTACCAACACCAATTAACCGAGTCCTATGTTCACATGAAAATGCTAATTATTTATAAAAACGTAACAAATGTTTTGATGTATAAAATCAAATATAATTTAGTATATATAATTCACATAAAATTACGTACAAAATTACATATGATTGAGAGGACTTTGTCTACGATTTTAAGTCTTGTTGTAAGTTGCGTCCCTATCCATTAGTGTAAATTACATGTGATTTTATACATGCATGGAGCTCCTCGCATTTCTAATAAATAGTTAGCGTTCTCGTTTAAACTTTTTTCATATAATATAAGCATCTAAAAAAATCGAATACTAATTTTTATATATCAAATTTTGTTTATTTTTACATGTTAATTAAAATTCATGATTACAAATAATAATGTATATATTTAATTTCTCAAAGCTACATTTTCGGATTAATAATTGATTGATCAATATAATCAAATTTTATTTTTTTGAACCGCAAAACATTTATTACCAAATTACCAAACAAAATATAGTTAAAATAGTCTTTGAAGTGTAACATAATATTTAATTATTATTTAATAAAAAGATTACTATTTCACAAAAAATTACATCATTAAATCTAAAATATATTACATCATTATATTAAATCTTAATTAAAGAAATTAAATAAAAAATACATAATTCTTTTTCAAATAAAATGAAATATTTAAATGAAATGTATTAGGATTAAATATCTATATCACTAGTATTAATTATAATTCTTTTTTACTATGGAACAAAATTCTATGGATACTTTTTATAATATTGTTGGATTAAAATATAAGTACGATCATTGTGGAAAAATACAAAAACTGGAAAAACGACAAAAGTTGATGTGTGATGGGTTTTTCCACATGGAGTTGGATGTACGGACATCCGTAACGTGTCTTTTTCGTTTGTCGTAATACTAGGTTAATTAGGACACGTGTCATGATGACATAACTACGTGGAATTGCCACATGCCTTAAAATCAACATAAAACATCAACATTATAATCTTATTGTACCATGTTAACTAATTACACTCATGTTGAAGTATATCTAAACATATCAATGTCAAAGCATAACATAATTTTTATATTTTTAATACATAACTTTGTGGTTCTAATGTTGAATGAATGGAAATTAAGCTTACCTTAATTAACTAGAGAACATGTAAATTGCCAGCATTCAACTCATATAAATAGAGGAACTCTTAACTTGTTTACAATATTTTTTAAAAGAGAAGCTAATTGCACCTCTTATGATCTAAATTCCTCCTCATACATCAATATCACCATCACAACCAGTTGTTTATATTATCAATGTATAATGATCTGATTTTGACATTATAAGAATACAAATAGTAATCCCCTATTTTAGATATCCTGGACGTATGTACAAACAAAAGCATTCGAAAAGTACCAAAAGATATCCAATAAATATATAACAAATTGAAATATAAAGCCTATAAAGATAGTTATTTTTTTAAGGTTCCATATATTTAGTTAATACACGTTTTGACCCTTCGCAAATCATCTTTGACTCCGATTATATACCAAAGAAACTTGTTGTGTTTTCTAATTTCTATGTATCAAGTTCTTTTTAACTACTACCTGCTAAAAGTTCGGGCTTTTAATAATATTGGACCATGGGCCCACACCCGTCCCGCTCTAAAGACGGCCTTGATTAATGATTATGACTTACACATAAAGATGTCAACAACGGCCTTGATTAATGATTATGATTACACATAAAGATGTCAACAACTTAGGTTGCAGGCCAAGTCGCCTATACACAAACCATTATCGTGTTCTCTTATTCCCCAACTAACTTCCAAATCAAATAAATACATATAAAATACAAAAAGACATTTGTTTTCGAAATATCTAATAGAAACATTCATAAGGAGAAGGTTTATTTATGTTATCCATATTGTTAATTCAACATAAGAAAAAAACAAACTACAATTTATCTAAATTCATACATACAACATCTTATCATAACAAAGGAAGGGCATCATTAGCTTCTTGAACCAAGATTTCGGTCGGATGCACACAAAGTCTCAACTCATCGTGAGCGAGTTGGGCTCGCTCGTTGTCTCCAAACCCAAAAATGCGGCCTCGATTGGTGACGACAACCGAATGATACAAGCCAGTGCTGACTTGAGAGATATGATGACCCTTAAGACTATTAAGCATGCTAGGTTTCAAGACTTTATCAGATGCCCCTCTATCTGGAAATCCCAAACTCCCAAAACCCATCCATCCAAATCCATACAAACACCCATTGTCCACCAACACAAAGGTTTTCCTCTTGCTTGCACACACCTACATACAACCATAACAAAAACCCTATTAAAGAAAATGTCTCATAATTCTCCTGTGATGATTAATCTGTCTGTATAGATCAGGACGGTTTTTTGTTTAGACTAAGGAAGCGTGCTTTTCAATTGGTAGGGCCAAGGGGAAGGTTTGGAAAAAAAAACTTGGTTTTTTGCATAAAGCTCCCCCTATTGGCTTAATGAATAAGCCACTTTCTATATTATCAAGCCACTACCCAACAATCATTAGTAAGCTGTGAGTCCCATTTAGCTCATTAAGCTGCTAAAAAACAGGCCCTTAATGTATTTGGAAAGCGGATTACACATGACCCAAGTGATTTATCCAGTCTTATTGATCGCGGAACCCTCAATTTCTAACAAAACAATCATTATCGGAGCTTTTATGCTAGTTTCACTACATATAAATATTATGCATTGTTTTCAAAAGCGTGTGAGGCGTACGCCTTGAGGCGCGCCTCGAGGCGAGGCGGTCCAAAATCGTACCTGAGGCACCGCCTCTCAATCCCCAGATGAGGCATACGCCTCAGTGGTGTGAGGCGGTGACCGAGGCGGTGAGGCGTGAGGCGGTGGTGAGGCGTACGCCTCAATACAAAGGCTAAATTATTTAAAGAAATGACTGAAACTTTCTCTATTTTCTTTTTGAAAGCCTTATTCTTCTCCAATTCTCCTAAGCCCTATTTGCTATTCGTCTTTTGTTGTTCATGAATTCCAGTTTTCTCCCATTTTTATACATGTTCTTCGAGCCTCTTCGGTTCACCAGACTGCTATGTATATGTATATGTATATGTATATACTCGATATACTTCTTTTATACCTAGTCTCTACTACATGTCACAGTCACAATCACACTTCTATAGTTCTATTACTAGTATTTAGTATTTAGTATTTATTATGTTACACACACACACACATATACATATTATTCAATAGATAAATATCGTTTTTTATGTAATTATATCTATATTTCATGATTGAAAAAGGTGTATATTGATTGTATTGGTAACTAGTATGATATTGCATATATTTCTTGAGTAGAAGCAGTGTGTACATATATTCTTTTTATAGTATATATTTCCGCCTCGGGGCTTACGCCTCGGACCGCCTCGAGGCTTACGCCTCGCCTCATTGAGGGAAAACGCCTTGAGGCACGATTCCGTTTTTTAAAACCTTGATATTATGTACTTAAAAAAAGGTACCTGAACAGCGAGGTGAGTTTTGAGGCTACTCAATAGCTCGGGGGTCGTCTTATCGATCTCATCCCCATGGCCAAGTGCCCCACAGTAGCCTTTTCCCCAAGTGTACACCTGAAATTTAGTAACGAAATGCTTCAAGAAACTCCGATAGACTGTTTTTTTTAAATACCTAAGAGGTTTGCAGACTCAAGACTGTTTGTTTTATTTTTAAGAAAAGGTCTTACCGTCCTCTGAATTTTTAAGAGGTGCACCATCCACCTCTTATTTTTTAGATGTGAAATCAGACTTTAGACCTCTTAAAAACAAACGACACCCGACACTGCACAATTAAATGCTTTAATAAAAAGGGCATCGTTGACTTACGTATCCATTGGAATCGAGTGCAACGACATGTTCATCGCCAGCAGAGACACGAACGATGTGAATGCCCTTTCTCCTGAACGACTGAAGTGGCCGAGGGCGGAGCTCGTTGTGCTGCTCCCCGTGGCCAAGACAAAAGTTGGTTCCGGACCCGAACGAATAAACAGTTCCATCGTTGGTGACGGCAAGGGCGTAACTCGGACCAGCAGCAATCTGGACGACCGGGCCAACGCTCACAAGGGCTTCCACCAGTTTTGGAGTCGGTCGGTCGAGGGTGTCACCGTGGCCGAGTTGGCCGTGTGCGCTGGTCCCACATGTGTATACTTGACCTTCTCTTGTTAGAAACACGGTGAAGCTAACCCCGGTTGCAACCTGAAATGATGCACGGGTTTTTTATAAGAATGCAAGGATACCGACATTGTAGATGTGCCTTACAGATGTTAAGATATGTGGAACCCCCTTAGAAACTCTCTCAAAAATTGCCCTTATAGTAGAGGGGTTATTTAGGTAAACGATCCCCTGACAAGTGGTTTTCAAATCCATGACTTTCTACAGGCTTCTGGGAATTCTATGTAAGAAAGTGGAGTTCTTCCGTTAAACAATGGCATTCTCAAACTTGTCAGATAGGTCATGGATTTAAGAAAAATGTCATTTCACCAAATGACCCCTTATAAAAATGGGGATAATTGCGGGCGTGCACACACACACACACATATAGGGAGAGAGGGAGGGGGAGGTTCAGGGTAAAACCTCAAAAAATTGAAAAACTAAGAGACACTTGATGTGGCCCTTTATCTGGACAAGATGCACTTATGCATACAAATAAATTAAGTTGTTTTGTTTTTTATGACATGTGCATGTTACAATTACTTGTATGCACAAGTGTATTCTGTCCAAATGAAGGGCTACTAGGGTCTTCCTCCGTTTTCCATTTTTTGAGGTTTTTCCTGGAACCTGAAAGACATAGGTATGATGGTTTGTGTTTAGCTGATGCGAGACTCCAACAACAGTTAACTATGACCATCTTCAATACGTTTGAGGCATCCTATTTCCGCTCAAGGTGTGAATTTAAACGAATACAATGCATATAAACAAACATCAAAAATAGTGATTGTTATGTGTGTACCTGCTTGCAAGGGACTTCCTTCAATGCTTCGACCAGCCTCGGCTTGAATATTGGACGGCTTGTATCACTATGCCCACAACAAAACGACGAGTTGTCACCACATGTGAAAACCTAACCATCATTCATAGTCAGAGATCATCATCAACGTCAAAATAACTTAATTTCTTGATTTGGATATCTAATCTTCTAAATTCAACGTCTTATTAATTCTGCTCTCAGACATCACCACCACCACATTCAAATATCTATCAGTTCACAAAAACAAACAGTCTTATTAATTCTGCTCTCAGACATCACCACCACCACTTATCAACAAGAAGTGAAATAAGACTTCAGAGTTCAACACCTCTTAAGAAAAACAGATAGCACCTTATTCACGTGTATAACAAGTATAGCCTTTAAAATGTAAAGATGCATACCTCTCCCGACTGTGTGACAAAGGCGGCATGATTGTGGGAGGCTGACACGTCAGTGACACGGGCATGATTTGGAAACTGGATCGGAGTGAATGCTACACATTGTGTTGTTTCGGGACCATGGCCAAGAACACCACTTAAACTAGAACCACAAGAGTAAACCACTGAATCCTTGATCAGTAATGTGTGATACCTTCCACTCCTAATTTGCATCTGCTACAAACATCCAAAGTATCAAGTAACATCCATTTACCAATCTAATTATGCTGAATGTAGATGCATACAAGGTCCATAAATGTTATAATTTTTCATACAATAATATCAACCTTATAAAACATCAAATACGGCTAAGTGTTGTAATAAACTGCTTTATAAGACCAAATTGTGCGTCTTAAGTAAAGATGTTATGATAAGTTGATAGAATAGTCAACAGTGTTGGGCTCTTAACAAGTTTTTTAGGACAATTTTGCAAGTAAAAACGGTCTATTAGACTATTTATTTGAAAAATGTCTTATAAAAATAAATGTCTAATAAAATTATGTGTTCGTAGGATACTTCCATAAAAAAGCTAATGTAACACTTTATTTCACGAGCATCATAAAAATAATTTGTTAGAATGCATAAATATGTCCTAATATCCTATTGTGACTCGATCATAAATGATGGAATCATCAAATATTTGACCTATTTGAACAAACAAGTGATGTTATTAACCATGTTGTTTACAGTAATTCCCTAATTACGGAGTGGCTCTAATCTTGGCAACTTAAAAAGAATCTAACCAAAATGAAAATTGAATTACTTTATGCACATGTAAACAACTTCAATAACTTGTATACACATATGCATACCATCCAGCTGAACGGTTACTGTTTGGGGGTTCACATGGAACCCCGCCTCCCAAAAGACAAAAAACTGGGTGTTTTGATTCACGCTATGCACGTGTGCATAGAAGTAATTGAACTATGCACACATGCATAAAAACCAAAAAACAACTTAATTTACTTGTATGCACAAGTACATACGGTCCAGATGAAAGCTGCAAGAGTGTTCCCAGTTTTCTTCTTTTTGAGGTTTTCCTTTAACTTCCTCCACCACACACACACACACACACACATATATATATACATAATACATATAGGAAAGTTCAAAAGGAAACTCATTTTTCATTGCAAACGTTAGGGCAGTCGAGAATGCCCAGTGGCGTATTCAGTCTGAAAATACAAGATTATCAGCCTCAGTATTATGCATTATGCCTTATTCAAGGTGAATAATATAGTATTCAGCCGAATAATACAAAATTTGTATTATTTGTATTATTCAGTCTGAATACGTATTATTCACCTTGAATAATGCATAATATTCCGTCTGAAACAATCTTGTATTGTATTATTCAGACTGAAATATGAGCCAAATAGGACACAGCGCGCTCGGCCGTCCTCAGTTCGCAGTCAAATTTGAGTTTCCATTCGAGTATATGTGCATTGCTATAAAGTGAAATGATCAAACACCAAATATACAACTACACACCCCCTAAAGCCAAAGCAACAATCAAGAACCCTAAAAAAAATCATACATTGCCCGCAGACGTTTCCACCACATCCGAAGACTGATTCACCGACTGCAAGAACCTCAAAACCCTCTTCCAATTCCCACCACACCTACTCAACAGCTCCTCCTTCCCTCTACAACTCAAACCCCCGTAAACCGTATCCGACCCACAAACCCGAAAAGCCGCAAAATCAACCAACGATCTCAACTCATTCGGAACCATCCCATCATGGCCACCTCTAAAAACCGAACTAGTGAGCTCCAAACACACAAGATCAACCCCACCCAATCTCCCACCAGATGTCAAGATTTCAAGCACCAAATGCAACGGCAAGTCCTCCATGGTCGCCGATCTCAACCGATCCCCCATTTAAAAACATGAGTTAAATTAACCAAAACTGGGGAAATTGGTCAAATTTTGAGGCGAATTTGATGAAATTCAAACGGGAAAAAGAGCAGGAGTAGGTGGGGTGAAGGAAATTAGAAGGGATGGAGTCGATGAAGATTAATATGAAGACTTATGATGATAACTAAACATCAGATGTAACAAAACAAACAGCAAAACCAAAAAACTGTTTTTAAGTTTCGAATTTGGAATTTCGAATAGGAAAGGAGAAATTGTGGAATTTTTGTAAATTGGGGTGGATAAAATGAAGTGGGGTTGAAAGAGAATTGGGGAAATTGGGGAGTGAATGAAGCTTTATTAATGGCGAGAATTACTCACTGTTGTCATTTGTGTTTTCTCTCTCTAGAAACTTTTTAGTGAGGAAAGTAGAGAGAGAGGATTTTGGGAGAAAGAAGGAAGGAATCAAATCGATGGTGGTGGCGGCCGCTCCGTGGGCTTGGTGTGGTGATTGCCAATCTGGGTTGTACACGTGGCGAGATGGTATTGGGTGTGATGGTGTCATAAATAAATATATGGAAATCAATGTCAGATTGTCACTACTAGTATGCTGTATTATTTACTAACTTCTTAACCAAGTTTATTCTTTTAATTACGCGTTAGAGCATCTTCCACGAATAATATAACAAACCGTTTTTTATGTAAGTTCTAAAGGTTATAAAATCTTAGCGGTGACAATCTTGTTTAGTTAGGTTGGCAGGGCCGCAGGGTCACATGTTGACACCTTAGAAAGGCTCAATCTAGATACGATCGTTTAATTTGTGTTCAAATCTTCAATCCCAACTCACACCTGCGTAACCTATGTAACTATATGCGGGTTGACGGGTTGGGTTGAAATTATGTTACACAAAAAATATTTAAAAAAAAACGGTTTGACGACTTGACCCGCAAACCCATATACCAACACGACCCGCAAAATAAATGGGTTGTCGGGTTAGAAAACTCAATCCAAAACCGTTTATCTTTGTGCCGTGTTTCATGTCGTATCAAAATTGTCACCCCTAATAAATATGTTTTTATAGATCAAAAGAAGTTTTTGATTCGAAGACTTCCTCAATAGATGAAATAGTTAATTTTTTAATTGAAAAGAACAAGTTTGAAAAAAACTAGGCTTCTTACATGGAGTTTCCACTAGAAGCTTATTGAATAAGTCGTATTTTATATCATTAGCCATTACCAAACAATTAGGTATAGGTGAACGAATAAGTTATAAGTGTTATTAAACTCATTACAGACCTAAGAGCATCTCTGACCCAAGCACAAAAAAATACATTAAAAACACTTAAACACTAAAAATGATGGAATCCTGGAATACTAAAAAAACCATCCTCACCCGGTCACCCAACACGACAAACTAATCAATACAAGTAATTTTAGACTTTAGTACTAAATAAAAGATCTAGAGAAATAATGATTAATACTAAAAATGAACAACCAATGAATTTTTTGCATATTCTGTTTGACAATATAGTTAACTAATACATCTTTTGACCCTTGATATGATGCAAAATTCTTTTTAGGGTCCTATTAGATACTAAAAAAAATTCTCTTTTATTTTAATTACAAATTTTTTTATTACTACTATTTATTAATATTTTGGAACCTTATTTTTTGTGGGCCTTGGACGTACTACCAGTACACCCTCCCTTAGACGAGGCTCATGGACGGACCAGTAGAGGTGCACAAGGTGGCACATGACACGTATCATTCATCAGTCGTAAGATAAAATGTATAGGTTTATGAAATCGTTTTAAAAGGTGCAACCATACCTTATAATCAACCAAAAAACAAAAAAGAACTTTTGAAATTAATCAAAAAACCAAATGAACTCTTGAAATCAATCATGAATACCGAAAAGTCATCTCGAAATAGATACAAAAAAAACTTAAAAATCCCTCAAAATAAAGCAAATATACCGTAAAGATCCCTCAAAAAGGTGGAATCGGGCTAAAGACATAATAAGCCATATCAAACATCCATAAAACGTTGGAAAAAATATGACGCCACCATATGAAAACTCTCTAGGTCTGTTCAGGCTTTGACCATCACACGACTAAACAAAAGTAAAACAAAAACATGAACCAAGACTGTTTTTTTTTTTTACTTAGAACTAGATCATAACATGACACGCTATCGAACAACATATTAAAGCTGCTAGAACCCTCATCACATAGGAATCAACGACGTTGCAAACAATAGCAATGCTATTGACACTCCTATTTACGGCTAAATTAGGTCACTTTATACATCAAAAATATAAAAAACATGATTGAATCTACATGATTATGATTTATTTACGGAAATTGAGTTCTAGGCAACCAACCATATATAACCGGGTCATTTAATCAAAGTCGCTTTTACAAACCAACCTTTTAGTGTTTTCTCAAGATTTTACAGAGTCGGTGTGTTTTATGGCATTGGCAGGGTGTTCAACTCCACCGATACGCCATTTGAAGGTTACTGAGTTAATTTAGAAGGAAAAAAAAACTCGTTTAAGGTTATTTAACTAATAACTCTATGTATTCAAACCCGAGAGTCGACATCTTAGAAGAGCTTACATTATAGCATGGTGGCAACATCTTACGATAGAAGGGTCGGATTCAAATGAGTACAATGACCAAACAAGAAAATACGAGAACCACCGAATCACATGCAATTTCACACTAAAAATCACGTGTAAAATCACATGTGATTTTGCCATTGTCGTGTTTCCTTATTTTGGCCCCATTCTTGTTTGAACCTCCCTCTATGCTAGAAAACGAACAAGATCAAGAAAAGAATAACCAACCATATGCTTACGTAGTAACCATTCGAATTGTTATACACAGAAGTCATGCAATTCACTTTTTACTAGAAGGAATACCTGTAGGTGTAGTTTGGGTGGAACAGAAGAGTTGGGAGGGGGTCGGGGTAACGATGATATACAAACTCAATCAAGCCAAGGTTGGAGGAGAAAGGCCAAACTCAAGTTCCCACAGCTCAAAGGTGCCGTTAACCAAATCGTAGTGTCCCCCTTGAGTGCCAGTGTTTTCTTCACCAATCCTTCTCTCACAAACGGGTAAGTCAGTAGATGTGCAAGGGATGTGTTCACAGCCTCCTGCATAGTCAACATCACACACGGATATTATTAGGCTGTGTTTGGCAAACTAGCTAATAAGCTAGCCGTTGGCCGATGATGAGCTAGTCATGTTAGGTAAAAATTAGCTCATAAGTCATAATCTAGATGATATTGTAGAAAGAACAAAAAGGGATCGTTGACATCACGCATGATGTTAGGGCTATGTATGGCAAACGGGTTGATCAGCTAGCTGATAAGCTAGTCAATTTGGTAAAACTCGTTGAGAAGCTAGATGATAATGCAAAATTTATGACCTAAAACGGCATGTTGGATCAACATCACACACATATTATTAGGCTATGTATATGGCAAACAGGTTGATAAGCTAGCTGCCAGCCGATAAGGTAGTCAGTCATATTTGTTAAAAACTAGTTCATAATGTAAAATGACCTAAAAGGACATGTTGAAAAAATAAATTGGAAAAATATAGAGGGCATGCAGCTGATAAGCCAGATTATTATGTAAAAATATTTCCAAAGACTAGCTTATGGCTAAATAGCTACCTAAGCCAGGATTTTTCAATAAGCTCGAAAATAAGCTAGCTTATTTGGTTGCTAAAAACGGCCTTAGTAGTTGTCAACACACAAACTAAGGAGCTTAACTGCTAAGCTAGTCGAAAGTTTACTCTTTACCTTTTCGCAATGCACACATTGATCATCAACAGATGCACTCCCATGCTCTGCTATCACCTTTGACTTTGCAGGGAGACACACTTTCAGCCAGTCCTCGATGAAATCACTGCCGTCACCGTGAAGAATATGACGCATGGAATCAGAATCGAACACGAAAAAAGAACGGTAAGTTTATCTGCATGCACCCTAACCGTATACAGATATTAAATGCACTTACGTGGTGTGTGGTCCTTTATCTGGGAAAGTCATTAGACCCTTTATCCCACCACAACGGCTATGCCCGATGACTATTATCTGCTCCACCTGCATCATTCAAATACGTAACTTTTAGGGGATGTTTGGTTCCCGGAATGAGCTTGATGGAATCCTTTGAATTCCACAATTTAAAAAATTCACCATTCCATGGCTTAAGTGAAGGAATTGAATTCCTACCCAACCAAATGCATGGTCAAATTATATTCCGGTTCCTTCATAGTCAAATTCCTTCAGTGGATTCCAATTTCATAGAATGTTTTTAGAGGAAATGGAATCTGTCAAAGAAATTTGACTTTGAGGGAATTGGAATGCAATGTTGTGAGGTTTGGCCACATGTTTGGTTGACAAACATTGGAATGGAATCTATTGAATGAATTAGAACCAATCTGTTTGGTTCATATAATGTAGCTTTGGAATTGAAATGAAATTATTAGTAAATGACCAAAATACCCTTTTTGAAAACTTTGAAACGAGATCCAACTACCGTGGTTCAAAATGGTAGTGGTCGCGGTGGTTCAGCACGGCGGTGGTCAGTGGTGGTGGTTGGCGGTGGTTCAGATCGGTGGTGCAGCACGGTGGTGGTCAGCGGTGGTCAAGCACGATGGTGTTCGGCAGTGGTCAAGCACGGTGGTGGTCGGCGGTGGAACACATGGTGGTGGTCGGTGGTGGTTTGGGTCGAACGGTGGTTCAGAACGGTGGTTGTCGACAGAGGGCAGTAGATCAGGTTGGGAAGATAGGGTGTTTTTGGTACACAGAACATCACGGTACAATAATTTCTTGTCTCATGATCGGGGTGAATTAGGCTGGGACAGGACAGAACCCAAGTGGGGCAAAAATGCAATGCTTCTGTCCTACCAAAATAGATGGAACTAAAATAAGGGACATGAGAGAAGTGGGAAATTAAATTTACTAAAATACCCATGTCGAATTTAAACCTTCCAAAATTCTTTCACCCAACTACCTTTCTCTTCTTGCCCATCCAATCCCATCCGGTCCCATTCGCTTACCTTATTTCGAAGTAATGTCACTTCATTAATGTTCAAAAGAATGATCCACCTTTTTGGAGTCGAACAATGCTATTTTAGGTCAAAGCCTCAAGCCTTACGAGTTACGGCAAGGCCATAATGTTTTCCAAACCGTGCCCTAGGTGACATAAATATATATGTATACACACACACACCACACTTGTATGTGTTAGTGTTTTGAATAATGCTGCAAAACAAATTAAATTCATATAAAGTAATAAAACTAAAAAAAAAAAATAGAACCGTTGATACCAATAAATAGAGCTTATAAAATGATATCAAGAAGTATAATAGGGGAATAAATATTTGTTGCAAACAAATAGGGAATAAATATCTTGATATCTAATAACTACTTTATTCAATCTTCAAATAATTTGTTTATGGAATTGGAGAAATTATTTGCTTCCTTAAGGTTTTTATTTTGAGTTTCCTTTTTATGTTTATTTATGTTCCAAGTCTTGTACATAATTATCATTTATTCCTCAGTTATATATCAA
Organism: Centaurea solstitialis; assembly: GCA_030169165.1. Taxonomy (NCBI): domain Eukaryota; kingdom Viridiplantae; phylum Streptophyta; class Magnoliopsida; order Asterales; family Asteraceae; genus Centaurea; species Centaurea solstitialis. Next base: position 84,396,133 of record CM058041.1, read on the forward strand.
AATAACCTCCCACCTTACAAATAATGCGTCGTAAAGCGCCATAACGTGTTATAATGCATGCCAAACCTTAGAGTGAAGCCATGAGAATCGACATTGGCGGCAAGCCGAGCCTAGATGGGATATATTGGGTTGGTTTCTTTTAGTTTACTCGCATAAAATTACATACCTCTTATCGGTGGTTGACAAAGCTTAATTATGTCTAATTAAAAAGAGATTTCTTATGTTGAAAAAATGTAAAGATGGTGTGGATTACCTTGAGATGCAGAACTGCATACTCAACAGCAGCTCCTACTCCAGCATATTTTTCCTGTTTGTTACAGGTGGATAAGAAAACTTTCATTTAACTGTGATTAATTAGATGATTAATAATTACAACTGAGGGTCCACCTGGTTAAAGGGAGGGACAATGTTGGCTACATTACGGACCACAAATACCTCACCGGGTTAGGAAATCCAGCACATGCGTTGGGCAAACTCGGGAGTCCGAGCATGCAAACACCATAAACTGCCACAGATTGTCGGTATGTTATATATTAGCAGCAAGTTAAAACCATATATATATATGTATGTATATGTGTGTGTGTTGTATAGTATTAGGTTCAAATGAGAAGTGCTAAAAAAATACGAAGTAGAGAAGCGATCTCCACCACTCATCTGGTCAATAAAGGTGGCTTTGACCGGTCACCCTCCTTGAACCGTCTCCACCCTCCGTGAATCGCGCCAATCAACAACGATTGAGATCATAGTTGACTAGTCAAAGATGACTGCTTTGGCTGGTCAAAGCCGCAAGCTTTGACTAGTCAACTATGATCTCAACTGTATCAACGGTGGAGATCACTTCTCTACTTCGTATTTTTTTAGCACTTCTCATTGAACCTTTCTCGTGTGTATATGTATATTATATATAAGGATAGTGTGAGAGAAAGAAACTCGTTGTTCCCTTTATTGATACAAGGGTAAATTGTCACTTAGTACATGATTTCATAACTTTGTCGAATATTTGTTTTACGGCGGAGAGAGAATCTCATACTAGAAAATTTTGCCCAAGGAAACTGTACAATACCCCCTCGCGTCATCAAATATGTGCCCAAGTTTCTGTTTTAATTTGTAGCAAAATAAGTGTCCAAGTAAGTGTCTAAATTTTCCATTTCTACCCTCAACTATGAGACAGAGAAACTAGTTGTTCCCTCTATTGTTAAGAGTAAAATTGTCATTTAGTTAATTAAAAAATGTAGTAATTTCATAATTAAGAAACTGTGTGCCAAACATTTACTTTGGGGCGGAGAGAGTATTTCATAGCAGGAACTTTTGCATCCCTAATTAGTAATGCTCTAAAAAGAGGGCTAACCTTTGGGCTCTGGCCTTTAGCAAGTTCACCATACAAGGCTGGATTTATTCTGCATAAAATTTTATTCCACTTAATTGAAAAATGTAATAATTACACATTTCTAAGACACTGCGGTCTTTTTTCACCTTGGAGTTAGCATTAGATAATTGTAAAACTTACGCATATTTCTCTGTCTTGAATTTGGCAAAGCCGGTTTTGATCCTCTCGACAAGTTCAAATCCAGATTTCGAGCTGGGGGTCTGAAGTCCGGCCGTGATCTGGTAGATTTTTGCAGCAGCCAAAGGTGCCAACTCCCCCTTCTCACTGTAGAACCATCATCAATCGTTGATCAGTGAATTATAAAGAAAAAATTATTAGTGTTTAATTCTTGTTGATAAATGCTTATAGGGTAAATGTTTGAGTAAACGAAGCTAACTTTCAAAAAATAGAAGAAAAATATGATTATGGATATTCTAGCCCATATTTTTGCTCTAACTAATTCTCTAAAATGAGAAAGTAGGAAATAGAAGGTATAAAACTCCAAATATACAGAACTCTCTAAAAATGATTGATAAGTGTAGAAATTTATTTCCAACAATGAAATTAACTGTATTATTATCTTATATAATATTTCTTCAAGATTTTATTAGGGTATTAAACTATTAATTCATGAGGGAGGTTTAACGGAAAACCTCAAACTAAAAAAAGAAAAACCGAGAAACACCATCGTAGTCCTCCATCTAGACCGTATGCACTTGTGCATAGCAGTAAATTAAGTTGTTTTTCGGTTTTTATACACACGTGCATTATGCACCTACACAAGGGAATACGGTCCACATGGAGGATAACAAAATGCACCTACACAAGTGAATACGGTCCACATGGAGGATAACAATTTACGAGGATATTCCTTTTTTTGAAGTTTTCTTTAAACCTGACCCATTAATTCATTAAATATTTTAGTATGTATATTGTAATTTTTAAAATGAAGAAACTTTTTTTGTTATAAAGATTTTATGTTTTATTATTTAATTTACAGAAGCTTTAGGAATATGTTAGAGAGGCTATAATACACCCCTATATCTATATAAAGAGAGAGTCAAAATCATTTGTAAGCCAACAAAAGGATATAAACTATGTAAACCTATGAAATTCTATAAAATTCTATGAAATGTTTTCATATTTCATATTTCCATATTTCCATAATATGGCTTTCCATATATTTCATATTTCCATATTTTATATGAATCCATATTTCCTATCAATCCATATCGTCCCTTTGATTATTTTGATCAACAACTATCATTAGGTTTACAGGTTTATACTCTTTTAGTGGTTCACAAAGGAAACCAACTCACCAAAGGAGTGTTAGCCTAGTGGTAAGGCTTGGGCACTACATAGTGGTGAACCCGAGTTCGAGCCCTGGGGGACGCATTTTGGAGGTACGGGGGCTTCGACCCGGGCTGCATGCTTTAGCAGTCGGGCTTCGGCCCAAAATTGCCGAGGTTTAGTCTGGGCCCAATGTGGTCTGGGATACCTCTTCCAAAAAAAGGAAACCAACTCTCTCTCTTTCTATATATATTACGCTCCTCTATATATATATATATTTAAATAGAGTCAAGTTCATTTAAAAACCAAAACATTAGTAAAAACCGTAAAAACTCATGGTTTCATAGCTTAAATCAACGAAAACTCTTCCTGAAGTTGTTTAATATGATGCATATGTTTCATATAATTCATTTTTTGGTGTTCTTTTTTGTAAAATTGACATGGTTTCATAGGATTAAAAAAAATACTTGAAACAGTTTCATAAGAATAAAAAAGTGTATGAAACATTTTCATTTTACATAAAAAAACACCAAAATATGACACAATTTCATCAAAAAATGAATTATATGAAACATTTGCATCGTATTAAACAACTCCACGAAGAGTTTTCAGTGATTTAAGCCAAAAAGCCATGGGTTTTTACGGTTTTTACTAATGTTTTGGTTTTTAAATGAACTTCCCTCTATATAAATAAACTAGGTTGTTACCTTAGAAGCTTCTTGAGTCCAGCAATTGCCTCCTCATATGATTCAATTCCCATGTCTCCTCTCTGCATATATTGTTTCATAAGTTCATTTTGTAAATCGAAGAAGAAATTTATACAATTATATCGATTTCATATTTATATTCATTTTCTTGAACACATAAAAGCAAGTTTCAAGATTACATTATTGGGTGTTTTCATATTTATATTCTTTTCTTCCTGAATCAGACATTGGCATATGGTTATGTCATATGGAGGCCCCACTTCGGTCTCATTTACTTGCTCAACTGAGTTTCATAAGTAAATTTTTGTTTATGATGGGAAAAATACAGATGCCAAACTTTGAGGGGTGTTTCACGATATTAGAAAATACAAGGAACGGCAACCAAAAAGTTGAAAAAAGTCCTTCGAAACCAACCTAAAAGCTTAAAAAGTCCCAACAAAAAGTGGAATTTAGCTAAAAACACAACGGAAGACTTTACAGGCCTTTGATCAAGCCTAAAGCGTGCAGCTCCTCAACAAATGTAAAGTAATAAAAAAAATTACATGTTGGAAAGTGGCAGGAAAAGAAAAGGTAACGTAGCTTATGGCTGATCTAACTTTTTTTCATTTTTCTTCCGAAGACCATAATGTAGCGAAAACAATCTAATGTCTTACAAAATTAACTCGATCCATTTGTGTGTGAGTGAGAGAGAGTGTGTGTGTACCCAAGTAGGCGTGATGATCGGAGTTGGGTCGGCAAACACCGGCTGAGTATTTACCGATGAGGCTGGGCGGAGGAGGTCTTGATCCGTTCCATAAAAAACGATCACGATGAGTTTTCATTTTAAGGTCTGTTTCTTAAACGTTTATCTGGTAAGTGTTTATCACCTCATTTTACCTTACCAAATGAACATAACTGGGATTGAAAATCTTTACCTGGTAAGTGCTTAACGAACAAATTGTGGCATACGATACCATTTCATGTGTGGTACGTTAAGTTAAAGTGCTGAATCTTACCACCGGGTAAGCGTTGGGTAAATGGCCGGCCCCTTAGTGTCTAAAGCAAATGCTACATGTAACATATATGAGAGGAATCTCATCGGATTACTGTCTAAAAGAGCCTATCAATTTATAGCTATTTATTAATCTAAAGCAATAAACCTAGGGTTAGCTGATTTTACAAATTTCTCATCCCACAATATCACAACACTCATCATACCCCATACCATTAGCAGTTGCTACATATATTGGCACTCGTAATGGTGTTTGTTTACCTCTTAAAAGTTCCATTAAGAGGCAACCTCGGAATCATTAAGAGCCTCTTAATGGTTCCAAAACCCTCTGAATGATTAAATATCATGGATGTCTCTTAACCATTCAGAGTCCTGATTTCATACTCAACAATTACCAAACCATCATATTTCATTTTGCACCATATCATAAGAGCCTCTTAATCATTCCGACCACTTAATCATCCAGCACCAAATTCTGCAACTGCCAAACCATATGACCTAAATAACTACTTGAAACTGACCTTTGGTCCGTTGAATTCCCATGGAAGGTCGGAGTTATCATCATCCGGCGAATCGAGGTGCTACACGCACAAAAACACATAGTGAATTCAACAAATAAAGTAATCAATATCAAAATTCCATGATACAAATAAATCAATCAACACTTACATTGTTTAAGGCATTGGACAACGATCGAGTTGTCTGAAACAACGAATGAAAAAACAGTCGGAAAGAATATGATCATCAAACTAGTTCCAGAAAAGAAGAAAAAAAACAAAATTAAATCGATTGTAAGCTGGAAAAAACCTCAGGAGATTGACGAATAGCTTCACGGAAATCGATCAGGCGTTTGGATGCCAAACGAGCCAACATTTTACGGAAAATTTGTGAAGAAGAAATGGGGGATTTGGGGGTTTGGTATTTGGCGGGAAAATTGTGAAGAAGAAATTGGGGATTTTGGGCGTTTAGTATTTGGGGATGCGAGCCATAGGGCTTCATGGAATTCAGCTAACAAGTATTTGGTATGGTTTTAGAACGAATAAGTTATAAGACCACCCCTAGGCCTTAGCGTCCTTGGGCTCGGGGGATCGGGCTCCTGCGAGTGAGGTTGGCACACCGCTACGCTTTGAGCAGGTGAGGCCGACAGGTATGGCTTGCGGGTCTCCACACCCGATGCGTATCTGTTCTCTTTCTCCTTTTTTCTCTCTTTTTATTTATAAGATAATTTTTTTAATAAAAATGGGAAAAAGATTAGGGTATGAGGCTATCGGTAGCGTCTTTCGGTTTCATGACGGGCTCAGGAAGCGGGCTTCGGGCTCGCGCTACTGAAGGTGCGGGCTTGGCGCTTGGGTTTGGAAACCCACTGAACCCTCTCTCTCTTGAAATCAACCAAAAAAACTAAAGAAAAAAACTTTTAAAATCAACCGTGCATACCGTAAAAGTCTCTCAAAATCGATAAAAAAAAACCCCTTAAAAATACCTCAAAATCAAGCAAAAATACCCTAAAGATCCCTCGAAAAGATGGAGTTGGGCTAATGACATAGTAGGCTATATCAACATTGATACAAAGATAAAGACACGTCGATAAAACTATTTGAAAAGACATGGTGCCACCGTATGAAAAACCTCCAAGATCTATCCTAGGCTCTGACCATCACACGACTAAACAAAAGTAAAACAAAGACACGAACCAAGACTAATGTTTTTTTTTACTTAGAACTAGAACATAGCATATCAAACAACATATGAAAGCTGCTAGAACCTCCATCACATAGAAATCAACGATGCTGCTAACAATAGCAATGCTATTGACACCTCCTATTAACGGCTAAATCAGGTCAATTTATACATTGAAAATGTAAAAAAACATGTTTTTGATGTTGATGTAAAAGGAGAAAATCACTTTATAGGTTTAGGGGTGCCATTAACCTTCCCCTACAAACAAACAATGCAATTTCAGCAAATGGTATTTAGATACAACAATTAAACTCTTAATGAGAACACATGGTTAGTTATATTAAGTATAAGGGAAATCAAGAGGAGTTATAAATTTATATGGTTCAAATTGCTACATATCTAAACCTCAACAAAGTCAACAACAAACCATCAATATCCATCACAAACATTACAACTAACAACCAAATTTCCACCTCTTAAAACCAACAACAAAAGCCTGCCAATGGTATCAACACATACCAAGTAGCCATCCGTCTATTCTTCACGCACAGCGTAATATTACAAAACCCGATCATTGTGTTTTTTTCCAAACTCAGCTGCCAAAATATGCTCGTGGAGGGAAAGAATACAAGCCAACATACAAAATTCGAGTATTCTGTAGAAATCGAGAACAAGTGTACACAACGCACTAGTAGCGGACGATATCCTGGAGGCAATCATAGAAATGTGAAATTTGAATCGTTTCCTTGCCGTTGTAGATTGCTTCCGCACTTGTACCAGACTCTCCCTGTGCCGCCATCTCGACCACCATATAAAGCCTCTTGATCGGCATCTACAACACCAACACAACGTTTTTTTTAAGCATCCACTTATCTCAAAATTTAGTTTACCAAAAACTAGTCAAAAGATGACATTTTACTACTGTCTGTGTGTTACACAAAGAAAAAGACAGTTATAGAAATGTGTAATTATTACAGTTTTAGATTAACTAAATGACAATTTCACCATACGAATAGAAGAAGTAATAAATTTATCCGTCTCATAATTAAGGGTGGAACTGGAAAGTAGACACTTATTTTGAGGCAAACTAAAATAGCAATATGGAGTAAGAAGGGAGTTTTAGCAAGTCAAAGTATGAAAGACCGAGGCTAACGTACAATAAAGGGCCCCACAAGTATATGTATAAACATAATAACGGGACAATATGAAGCGGATATAAAAGTCTAAATGCCAACTATATTAGCAAGTTCGATGGTAACCAATGCAAAATGTTTAAAGATGAAGCAATCTTACGTCATTTAGGGCCTCGGCTGCAGCATCAATATCATTGTCCGAAACACTTTGATTTGTTGCAACACCTGAAAAGAAAAAGATCAAGCGATAATTTTACACATCCCCTAAATTGGCTGACTATATATTGATCTCTTCAGAAACATATTCAACTCCGGGTTTCAATATTATTGAAAATTTGAGTAAAAATCCTCTCCCATTCCCTTCTTTTCGGTAAAGGGGGTAAATAAAGAAAGCATGTAGGTTCATGGAAGTAATAATGAAAAGGGTAAATTACATATTTGGTCTCTGTGGTTTACATTTTATTGCACTGTTGGTCCCTATTTTGAAATAATTATGGAAAAGGTCCTTGTGGTTTACACTATATTGCACTGTTGGTCCCTGTGGTTTACACTATATTGCACTGTTGGTCCCTAACCCTATTGGCAAAATAGGGACCAAGAACGCAATATAGTGTAAACCACAAAGACCAAAAGTGCAATATAGTATAAACCACAAGGACCTATTCCATAATTATTTCAAAATAGGGACCAATAGTGCAATAAAGTATAAACCACAGCGACCAAATATGTAATTTACCCTAATAAAAGTAGCCACAAAATGTGTTCTCATACCTAAAAGATTTACAACTATTTTTTACGACAAACTGCTTATAACAAAAAAGATGAGAAACTTAAAAGCCAGTGTTTGGAATATTCTCATCGAAGAGACAAAAACATTAAACATCAAAGCATATAACTATAACACTTGCATAATGACCGAGATGAAAATCAGGACAAATTACCTTTTTAGCATCTTCAGTCTTCAATGTAGGAACATGGTAAGTGACCGAGAAAGCATCACAAATGCCAACAGAGTCCAGGAAAGACACCTCGCTTGTTGTTCCAATCACCAACATATTTTTACCCTAAAAGTTAAAGCGAAAAGACTACTTTAACAAAATTACCAAAATGACCCCATGATCCAGCACACAAGTAACAAGAAACATATAGCATTTTTTTGTCTCTCTTTTCACGTCTACATATTACATACCAAAGCGGCAAAAGAGATGTGTACGAGAAACCATACTTCTTTCAAGCAACATGATACGACGGAATACCTTTGGGGAAGCCGTTTGAGGAGGACCATCAACGTCTGAGAAATCAAGTTGGAAAAGCGAGGCCCGATGGCAACATATTCCAGTAGTCTGTATTAGTGAAGTACATGAAAGATTAACCATCAGTAGATACAAACCAAACAAACTCAGTATATCCCACACAGAGGTAAAGCGTCTAGGGAAAGAGAATTTGTTTCCGTGAATATCACTGGCTTGGAAATAGATACAAATTTCAATTAAATCAAGAATGCACATGAACATGACATCATGCGAATTACCTTTCAATATCATCAAGAACAATAACGCTCAGTGTTGACTTGTAAGCATCCTCGAATACCTATGAAAAGTGTTCTCATGAGAAACAGTATCCATGAAAGTTGAAATGCATCATGAACCATATAAGACAAATAACGGATAAACACGATGATTCGGAAGAAACTAAAACCTTCACAATCTGTGCGCATTTACTGGCTTCGCTGAGACCAATCATCGATTCAGCTGAAATCTACCATTTGGAGAATGATAAATTATTTATATGGACAATATGTTGATTTTGCACACTAGGATTGCTATGAATAAGTTAAGTTTTATATGGGAAAAAAAACTTACTATCTTGACATAGGGAAAATCACTACCGATACCAACAGTAGCTGCCATTGCAGTCTTACCACTGCCCAAGACGTTAAAAAAAAGTTAGTGAACTGAGAGACAGCTTATATCTATATATTATGAGACCACAATTTACCTGCCACTTGGACCTTCTAGAAGAACTGTGATGAGCGGACTGCCTCTGCTAACCTTAACTTGCTCCGCTAATAGCATAGTTCTTTTGAAGATATGATCATGTCGCTGACCACAATCAACTATTCCATTGAGTCTGCATGATTCATTTAATTGTGGAAGTTAAGTACTGTTTTAAGCATATACTCTAGAGGTGAAGTATCGCGTGAAAAGAAGAGTTAAGGTGAGAAGGGATCTAGACCATTGATCTCTTATAATCTCAAACCCAACCCATAAATTGTGCTTGGTAGGGAATTGATCTGGTGCATCCAAGGGTGGAAATCGCTTCTTACACTTCTCATCCGAACCCAACCCATAAACTAGATTTCGCCTTTATCTGGGGAACTAGCGTTCCCATAAGCTTCGGGAAGAAAGCTTACAGTTCTCATTTTAGTGTGAACTATGCGCAAAAGGATTAAGTTCCAGGTAGCATGATATCAAGCAGAGATGGCAAAAATAGGCCTGGCCCAATGGTCCACAACAAGTTACAGTTTTACCAAAATTTACAGCCTGGGATTGGTTACAGGACCATAGGACCAGTTATGCATAGGCCTGATTTTATAAAAATTAAGTTTTTATGAATTATATATCAAGATCCAATAATCTACAAGATTTTCAAGTCTTTTTGAAATTCTTTAAACAATACTATAACATCTATAACATTTTTGTGTAAGAAAGATCTAAAAAGTACTTTTAAAGTGTATTTGAATAACACAATTAGTGATTTTAAAGTGTATTTCAATAAGATATTGTCCAAAAAAGAAAATCTTCAAAACCATATTTTTTTACATTCAAAACTGATTTTTGAGGAATTTTTTTTTTTTTTTTGAGTCCGGGATCGGATACAAAACATGGAGACTGGACCATAGGATTTTGGTTCTGGTTAGGAAAAAAAATCAAGAACTCGGACCAATTTTCGGCCTAGCTCAGAACCCATTTTTGGCCATCTCTAATAGCAAGTACCCCATAAAAATCATAAGAGAGCAAAAGTTCGAAAGGATGCAAACTGAAATCAATAGATCAAAGACTATTCTCCTACATTGTTGTGTAAGCATACAAACTAGGTCACAACTTCCGTGCCTGTATGATAGGTACACAACATCATTATCAGGAAATTTAAAAAATTTTGGTAATCGATAATAATGTAGAGAGATAATTCCGATTTAATTGTTTCTGCCACATCATTAATAATATAAAGATGATGAGATCATTAGTAGAAGTGTAGAACCATTCAAAAACCTCGTTGTTTATAAAAAATACGAAAAAACAAATCTCGCAAATTATTCAGGTAGTGAAGAGAACTCCATATTACTCATACCTGCAACGTTCAAGGTCGTCCATGGAAGCACCAAACGAAGGAATAACTTCATGAAGGGCATTCACGAAATCATCCATGGTGACTTTTATACTCTCCTCGTCTACCGTTTTGGTAAGATCATCAAGACTTAGCTGCCGATTCAGAGCATATGAAACAGCACTTTTCACAACACCTTCAAGTTCTGCTCCACTGTAGTTCTTCGTTCGTGCAGCTGCTCCATTACGATAAAGCATTACGTTTACATATATATCAATTCTAACGAGAATACATCAACTGCAACTTTTCAGAAATTTGAAGCATAAACTACAACATACCAAGCTCTTGCAAGTTCACATCAGGAGCTAAAAAGGAATTCTCTTTCATCTTATTTGTATGAATCTGGAGAATTTGTAAACGTCCATTCTCATCAGGAAGACTGATCTCCACTTGTACTTCCAAACGACCAGGCCTAACACAAAAAATAAAGAAAACATCTCAGTAAACATAGTTAAAGTCCAACACTGCCAAATGACAATTAACACCTTAACTGCTAAACTATGATGGGATCAGGTGCATTAGTGCTGGTATGTCGCACTCAAAAGTTTAACTTTAACACCTTATGAGAGATAATGGACTCACCTCAAAAGAGCTTCATCAAGCAAATCCTTTCTGTTTGTCATACCGATGAGCAACACATTATTCAGCGCTTCCACACCGTCTATCTAAAAACGAGGCATTTCCGAAGTCAGTGTCTTATGAAGTAGAGTATCGTAAATAATATAATTAAGACCTTTAAATGGTTGATCCAACCTTTGTAAGGAGCTGGTTGACAATGCTATCATGCACTCCTGTGCCATCTCTAGTTGAACCTCTAGACTGCAAATGCAAATCGCAAGTACAGGTTACAAGTAGAAAATGAAAACAGATTGAAAATGAACATTAAATGGGAAAAGAAGTCATTTATTAAAGCATGGGATGTATCTACCTTACAAATTGCATCAATTTCATCGAAAATGATAACATGCAAGTCACTTTGATCCCCTGGGAAATTATGAACAAAACGGCATCAGGGTAAACAAATTAGTAGCAAAGTCTATATTCGAACCTGAAGATTGTGTCATACCTCGTGTTCTTTGATCTTGTTCAGCATCCGCAAATAAGTCCCTTACATTCTTCTCAGTTTCACCAACGAATTTACTCAGCACTTCAGGCCCATTTACAATCTAGTTTGTACAAGGAACCAAAAAGGTTACCATTAGAAGCAATCACAAGTAAAAACTAAGGGGGCATTTGGTTTGATGGAATGGTTTTGAGGGGTTCGGATTTTGTGGAAGGATTTGGAATTGGAGGGATTTGTATTTGGAAAGATTAAAAATCTTTGATTTGTTTGGTTTGTAGGATTTGGAAGGGAATTGAATTCCACTTTTTCATAATTTATAAAAATAAATCAAATCACCTTTCTATTAATTGATTATTACAAAACAAATGTTTTTAACATATTTAACCAATTTTTTATACATATCATATAAAATCCCATGAAATACCAACCAACCCTATGGGATTTTAAATCCTACGTTTGTGGGATTTCAAATCCATGAAATACTTCAACCCCAAAACATGGGATTTCAAGTCTATGAAATCCTTCAAACCAAACATGGGATTAGAATGGAATTCAATTCCAAATCCAATCCAATCCCGCAAACTAAATGGGATCTAAGATCATATAATGCATTTTGCAACAGATAGAACCAAGAACCAGATTAATAACTTTGTCCTTTAACATTAAATGCTATTGGGGATTCACAGTCCGATGATAAACACATCAAGAGCAGAAAATGACATTAAAAACGACAACAATTCGCTTTGAATATGTAGTATATAAATATACAAAGCCAAAGCACGCATAGAGTACCTTTGGATCCTTTCCGTTCAACATCTTTCCAATTTGACGAGCCATTAGAGTCTTGCCAGTACCAGGGGGGCCAAATAACAGCATTCCCTTGACGTGCTTTATTCCCAATCTGATCCACACGAATTCCCATTTCCACGATAGAGTCAGAAAGAAATTAATAACAATTTTCACACAAAATGTTATACAGCCCAACACACTGATAGGACATTACTTGCTTGCCACGTGTGGAGGGAAAACCCTAGAAGCAAATGCTCTTCGAAAAATGTCCGCAAATTCATTGCTTAGGCCACCTATGCCAAGTGATTGAAGGTTAAACTCCTTGTGCTTGAAAATGTTGCTGCTAGCAGCCTCGCGTTGATTGATAATCTACACATGCAAAAACAACTTATTGCAATTACACAATATCACATCCCACAAATTTGAGTAAACATGTACAAAAAAAAGTGGAACGACACATACACATACAAAAAATAGCAAAAAAGTCAACAACACGAGTATTTCCGGGTTACACGTTTGAAAAATAATACCTTTATCCCACTAGCGTTGGGGGCTTCGAATATAATGTAGGAATCAGGTACTAGCATGCCTCTTTCAATGTCTGATTTGTCATGCCCTTCCACGCCAACCTGGTTGACTGTGAAGATATAACCGTTGCCATGATACTCAAAAGTTACCCTTTGTCCTGAAGTGAAAACCTGAATAGAAGTAAGCCTTCATGTAAATCTCCGACAAATAGAATAGTAATCAGCAAATCATCAATGTACTGATAACGTCTTTAGGATTAACATTTTTTGGGTCGCACGTCACCCATGTCATTGGATTGTTGATTTGTAGTCCAAAGTTGGAGGAATGAAAAGATGCCTTGGAATCTAAAGGTATTAGATTACAGACTAGAACAATGTAAAGGCAGTGCAACTTTAGCAGTGTTGATAGAGAAATGTAAGATATGATAAGCATATCTAGACATGAAGAAACTAGGAAGGGTATACTTTGTTATATGGCACACACATGGATGGAAATACCGGTGAAGAAATTAGTCGGTGGGTATGACATGAATCATGATGACACGGTCTAGAAGTGTTGCATGATAAGAAATCCGTTTGAAGATGAAAGGTAGCTTCTAAAAGATGGTGCATGAGACAAAAATGGAAGGCGTTTAAGTTTGTGGAATACACGACAAATTTGGCGTAAAATAGGAGTGCGCCATAGGCCATCGGAATTCCTCTCTTTATAATTTCGACATAGTCCATTCGTTCTTTAGTCTACCTCATCTAGTTTGGGATTAAAGGTTGGTTGTTGTGTTTAAAAATTCATTGATAGTCTACTCTTGATGAGTTTTCTAAATCACATATCGGAGATGTTGTGTCATTTTTATCCCTAAATACAAATGAAGTAACACCGTAACCAACTTAGCATACTGCAATGCAGCAATTTCCATTAGCTTCTATAAACTATTAGCTTTAATAGATGACCAACTCGTGTCTTGCAGTAATTATGATTGTAAAGATGAGCAACATACACAGTCATACCTGGTTTACAAATCTTTTACGAAGCTGTTGAGCTAAAAGAACAGCATCAACCTGCAAAACACATGAAATTCAGAGTCAACATTGGAAATGAGAATCTCAAAGCAATTAGTTAATTAGAGAGTTAGAGAGCGTAAGAAAACACGTGCTTAGGCTAAAAGCACAAGAGGTACCTGCTCTTCTTTATTGCCCTTCTTCACAAATTCCAACTCAAGGGTAAGTAACGCAATATTGAAATCTTCAGGTGGAATAAACCTAAAATGGTTGGCAAAATTGATTGGTAAAAAACGTGACAAAAACTGAATCCAACATCGGAGTAAGTATAACCACTGACCTGCAAACAGATACCGCATCTCCGGTTGAAACTCTTGCATGCCGTCGTTGAATGGCATTAAGCCCAATTTGCCCACTTTGTATGGTATCATAGGCAGTTTGTATCGGTTAAGGGAAACAATAAAGTGCTACCTCATATAGTCATATAAAATGATAAAAAACAGTAATTCTATGTGTCACATAAGCATATAAATACCCAAATAATAATATTTATCTTCAATCTAGTCATCCATAAAATAGTATCTTCCGAATGCAGAGTTGTTAAACCTAATTTAACTCGTCGTGACCTTTATACATGAGTTGGGTTGGCCGGGTTAAACATACATTTATTATTTATATATTTCATCTCCAAAACCGAATTATACTTGCATTATGGAAAATTCCAACACCTAAGTGTGCAATAGTGATAACAATACAAAAATATATCACCATGCCTGTTGTGTTTAAACTAGTCTTGATTTGTAAGATCATAAATTTCGGACAATAAGGTTGATACCAGAAACCCCAAACGGCCCACAATCATCTGCCAATTCTGTAACGTGCGGGGCATACCTGACTCACTCCGCGGTTGTGACTATGGGAGTGCCCCGGGATCGAACCCGGACCATTCAATTTTGGACAAACACTACCCCCACCCATTACCAACTGAGCTACGTGCCATTGGCAATTTGTAAGATTCTAAATGTAACGAGATTTTCTTCATCTTAATTTTTAGAGACTGCAATGTTCAACCTAATATTTTGCTGATTGCAATTATTGAGATTAAACGACTATTGGTGAATGATAGATTACAAAACTGGATAACTTATTAAACTGTTCAGAGTAGTTCTTGATCATTATTGTTTACTTGTTAAGGTGTCTGATCTAGTCTCAAGTAAACAACAATGATCAAGAACTTATTCATCCAGTTTCATAAGATTTCATTCACCAATAATCATTTAATTTCAATATTAGGTTGAACACTCCAATCTCCAAAACTAAGAAGCAGAAAACCTCAATACATTCAAAATTTCACAAATCTAATCAATTCACACCACATAACAACAAAACAACCACGATCCATAAACCATAACTCATCTAAATCATATTACTCATCCAATTTAAGACTAGTTCATGACTTCATTCACCAAAATAACTCAATAAACCTTCAATTTACACAACTAACACATAAACATATTAGCTTAAACTTCAAAAATATCAAAACCTAAAAAGGATATGCTATAGAGAGAACGAACACATCACCAACAAGAGCAAGTGCGATATTGGATCCAGGAACAACGAATTGACGAAAATCGGAAGGTGAACAATAAGCACAATTAGTATAAGCCAGATCTTTAGCCGGTGTGTTGGTTACGATCATCGAATTGGATCCTGATCTCCACGCCATTGTCGATTTACAGAGAGATCGATCACAGTTGATTTTTTTTCAGTTGCTTCTTTTGGAAACCAAAAATGGGGAAGAAGAAGATGGAAGGAATTGGGTTTGAAAAAATTTGGGAACTTGGAAGGTAGTCAAGGTATGTTTTGTTTTCTGATGCATTGATGGCTTGTACTTATATATGGTTTTTATGCATTGTTTGGTTGTACGTTTGATATTCCGAAGTATTCGCTTTATCTTAACCATTAAGTTGTCGACAAATATGACTTCAAACATATTTAAGATTTTTAAGATATTTGATCTTTCTATTTAGACCAAGAGTACCCTTTAACCGTTGGGTGTCACCTAAGGGCCTCATTCTTCGGGTTTACCCAAGATCGGCTTATCAATGTTCTGCCCAAGGGCGGAGCCAATGATGGCCCACCATTAGCACTTGACCACCTCAATCTTTTAACTTTTTTAATAAAAAAAAAAATATTTAGCCCAATTATTTATAGCACAATCAGGCCCTCTGAAGCATAACTAATTACAATCAAAATATGTCCATTTTACATACTTTATTAACTAGTGGGTCACCCGCGCGTTGCGCGGTAACGAAAAATAATTTATAAAAATATGTGTCTGGATACAGCTAAAATGTAATTCTTCGGTTAATAATTAATAATATCTAACATTTAAAATGAAAAATATCACAATTGTTCATAGTTTTTTTGGTATTATTTTTAAAACCAAAGGAATATCATACAATCGTATCGTAATTGTTGTTATGAAATGTTGAGACAACTTAAAGTATATGTATGTAATTTTTATTGATGTTGTTTAAATTAAATGAATAAAAAATAACATAAAATTTAAAAATAAGCTAAAATCTTTCAACATAGTAAAAAGATTTAACGCAACAATAGTTAAATAGAAAATTAAAATATATAATTTTAAAATGAATAGAAACAATAGAAAATAAAATACCAATATTTACTTAAAAAAAAACTATATTATCAAATATTTATATCATCTTCATCACCATTTTCTTCATCATCATGATTATTATATGTAGTTTAAATAATCTTTAAACTAAGAAGCCAAGTAGTATAATTTTTTTTAAAATTTCGTCTTTAAAGAAATACAACAATAATGACTAAATGTAATATAAAAAAGCGTTTATATTTATCATAATACGTAAATAATCTCTAAAATCTAACTCAACATAAAAAGTATGAAAGGTCCATCTTATTTTTAATTCTAGTCTCATGGTTATCTCTTCCCTCATTTTATTTTTTCAATAACAATTCTTTGAATTTTTTTTAATCTCCGTCAAAGTTTGGATTGATGCATGCAAGCCACTTGAACATGATTACACAACATTTTCAAACACAAAAAAATTTAATTTTTTTTTGTGTGGAGGTGATTCACCAACTTCATTTTCTAAATTGATAGTCTCCCATAACATCGTTAACAATAATACAAAGCTCATTAGATTGTAGTAAGGTTTCATGGTTGAAACTCTTAAGCTATATAAAGCAAAAAATTAAATCCATAAATGAAAATTAATCCATTTTAAATGTGATTCAACTATTGAAGGTCAAGAAAACAAACATCGGATAATATTAGTCGATTTACATTCTCATAAATCTTTAATTTCTCAAATGTTACAGTAAAACAATAAGTAAATATACAAATGTAGATTTACGACCCTTTGCAGGTAACAATGTAATCTTTGAATAAACAATACAGAAATATATTTTTTGCATTGTGGGTTTTGCTTCTAAGAAAAAAAATACAAAAATGCGAATTAAGGTAACAATACAACATGAAACTATGAATAGAGAAAATCAAGAATAAAATGAAATTAAATTAGTAGTTGAATGAAAGGAACTTACATGAAGCGACGCATATGCATACGGTGGTGATGAGGCTTTGATGCTTTTATGCATATTTGATGATCTTTAGAGCTTGTTTCGCTTGTGTCATTTACTACAAAAAACATAACATAAGGAACATATGAGGTCGACACAAATTTAAAGAACTCGATTATAATCCCAGGGGAGCATGCTTTAGCTCTCGGTAAAATTGCCAAGGATGTAGTCTGGGCAAACCCAGGTGAACCTTATCAAAAAAAAAAAAAAGAACTCGATTATAAACAAAAGTTCATTTCCTAGATCTTTTAGTAAGAAAAAATGTGCTAGAAAGAATGAATGAAAGATAAGTTATTGTATGACAAAGAATTGAAACCCCAATAACATCACTTCTTGTGATGTTAATTTGAAATAAATGAAGGGGAAATGAATGGTTAATAACAGAAAGAAGTGAAGTAAATTTTTATTTAATATACAATGCAATAAAACATATGATTAGTTATCTTAAGTAAATAGGTTTAAAAGATAAAGAGAGTAAAAGACTTATAAGAAGTTAAATGGTTTAAGTATCAAGGTTAATTAAGGTTGTGCTAAAGTTAGCAAAGTAACATTCTTAAAATGAAAATACACCTTCTATGAAGGGAATTAAACTAATTAAAATATTTAATATTTTAAAGTTTAAAATTAAAAAAATAACCCACAAGATTTGTTTGTAGAAATCCTACTTTAAGAATATGTCACACCACTTCTTGTTGATCTTCATTTTATTAATATGATATAAAGATATTGATTTTATTTTAAAATAATTTAGATAATCTAAAGTAATAATAAAGTATGAATAAATTTATATGTATTAGTGATTGTAATAAATTATTATTTATCTAATATATTGATTCTTTTAATTTATTAATTTATATGTATTAGTGATTGTAATAAATTATTATTTATATAATATATTGATTCTTTTAATTTAAGTTTTTATATATTGCTTTCATTTTTTTTACACGTATTATTTAATTGATTATATTTTTGAATATATATTATTGTAGTAATTTTATATTTTATGTACTAATTATAGTCATACATATTATTTATTTATTACGTTTTTAGGTGATATTAAACATGGTAAGTGTCTCATATATTTAGAGAACTAATAATAATATTTAACTATATATTGATTATAATTGTATTTATTTTATATTAATTGTAATTTCATTTATATCTATTTATTAACTTACATAGGATTTATAAGATTTAGTAGTTTTTTTATATAATGACTTCAATTATTTATCGTATTTTTAAATTTGAAATTACAATTTCACTTGAAATAGGATTAATTGATATATATATATGTATATATACATATATTAGTGTGTATAATGTTTACACCGGAATAATGAAAATAATATTTATACAAACGAATATATGGCATAATATCTACCGTTTAGTATTTTAAACAATACATATAAAAAGTATTATATAAACAATAGCAATTGATAATTGTCATTAAAGTTATATTAAAGTATATTAATGATAATCTATTAGATTTTTAATTAGCATAAGTATTTCATCTATATGTTTATATATATTATAACAAATTTATTATTAAACTTTGGCAACTAAATATAATTATACATGTTATTGTATTCATGAGTCATATAAATAACAAAAATATTTATTTTAATAGTATTTTAAATAATTAATCAAGCCAAAACTTGAAAAGATATAGAAGATTGAGATAATAAAAGAGCCTTTAAATTCCAACAATACTTTAAAAATGTATACCCAAATCAATTTTCTCGAAGTAAAGCTGAATAAAAATACAAATAACCATCAAAGATCACTTATTACAGTTATATTTTATATTGTATCTTGTCATCTAAAATCGCTGGCAATAGTGCACCTTCAGTTCTGTGGAAAAAGAACATTGTCAAGCAAGATAACAATTTTAGAATAAAACATATGTGCAAACATTAACAACAATATATATATATAATTCGTAAGAACATGACATAAAACATAAAAGTTGTTACCTGGAAATTTTATGGTGAAAGAACAATAACTTCAATTTTAACGCAACACCCATCTTAGCTAAGAATTGGATGGATTACCAAATAGATCAATACATGATTGTTAACAAACTCAACAAAAAAAAAAACAAATAATTCGTCTCAAGTAATATCAAACATTGATGGATAATAGATGAAATGTTTAAAGGGTGGATGAAATAGATTAAAAATTACAAAAATTGAGAAACTTAAGGAAAAAGGAGATTCAAGGCATTAGGAGGTGTCACCTTATACATATTTCTCCTCACATATGTTGAATTTTGATGAAGCTACATCAAGAATTGTTACATCTTCAATACTACATAATTGAATCATCTATGAAACCCTAGAACCGTTACCAAATACAATACCTTGGTTCCATTATTGAAAAAAAACAAATAAAATATATAGTGATAAAAGGAAACAAAAAACACTTTAAAATTCCAACAAAAAGTAAAAAAAAAAATGCATACCTTTATTAGTTTTCTCAAAGTTTACATGAAGAAATGATAACCATAATGACATGATGAATTGGTGATCCTCCTAATTTATAGTATAAAACTATTGGAAGGTGTAGAATAGGCATGGAAAATAAAGAGATGGTGTTAAATACAAATATAAGTATGAATAATTAATGTTGTAAGTTAGAAAAAAAAGGATAGAAAATCATTTTTGGAGGTTTCATTTTCTAGAATGAATATGAAAGGATTTGAAGGTTACACTTTTTAAAATGACCAAAACAACCCTATTTCAATAAATTTTGTGTTTTAAATATAGGGTTAGAAAAGTCTTTACACATCTAATAATTAAAAAAAATCAAAAAAAGGAGAAAAAAGAAAACTCATTTATCTTGATGGAGAGAATGCCATGTAGGATGTGTGGGTTTTACTTTTAATATATATACTAGTGTGTGGACCGCGCGTTGCGCGGTAGCGAAATATTCTTTAAAGAAATATTTGTTCTTCGAATACAACGTAATTCTATTAATTAAAATGAAGAATATATTTTTATAAGTGATACATTTTCATATTTTTATGTTCGTTTTTTGTTATGAATAGTTTGAAATGCATCGTTAATAATTTTGTGGTTATACTTTTAAAAACACAAACAACATGTCATATAGTCATATCATTATTGTTGTTACGAAATATTCGACAAAAGGTAGTCAACGTTATGACTTGCAACAATTTTGTATCAACTCTATTGTCAATAAAAAAATCATTCTTTCATTATAAAAATTCATCTTCTCAAAATAAATAAAAAATGTGCTATAAACATGATAATCATCATGAAAAAAATATGGTGAATGGATGATCTATCATAAGTTTTAGACTTGTAGTATAAATAGTTTGGAGATGAATAGTGGGTGGGGAAAATGAAAAGATGGTGTTAATTGCATACATAAAGAACCATCAATTTTGATGGAAAATTACTGATTGGTTATATTAAAAATTGTAAGACACTCAAATTATATATGTGGATGTATTTATATTATGTAAAATGATAAAGAAAATGAAAGGTTAAACTCGTTTAATCATATGTTTTATTACTTAAAAAAATTCAAAATTATGAGAAAATTAACCCCGCCATTAACTACTTTATTTATGAAATTCATAGTAATAGAGATACATGTCTTACCAAGACAACAAATTCTCTTGTTTTCATGTCAATCTTACCAAGGATTCTCTCTAAAGAAAAGCCCACTTACAACATATATCACTATCAAGAGGTAATTTCTTAGTATTTGGGTTATTTTTAAGTATCATAGAGGTGAATTGAGGCTTCTTATAATGTAACCTAAGCAAACTCTAAATACTCATAGTTATTTAAACTCTTAAATTTTAAAAAAATGACATTGTAAAATCTTAGAAAAATATAAAACAAAAGAAATTAAGATAAAGTCACATATCATTTGCTTTGGAAATTAAAACATTGGAGCAAAATATCGAAAACTAAGTTCGATTATTAATATTTAGTCAAACTACACTAATTAAATAACAACAAAATAAAGTTTTAAAAGTAAGATTAAAAGACATCGATTATTCAAATGATTAAGAAAAAAAATCACCAGAAAAAAATCAGATTTATATGACGTGAAAAATTTTAACTACCTAAAAACCTCTGTTTATAACATGCTTGTTTTTACATGATTTTTTAAAATATTGTCATATAAAATTTCTAATGTGATACATTGTATTATAAATGTTTAAAAAACTTATTAGAACGCCAAAAAAATCTTGTAAGACTGATTACAACGTCTTTAGATAAGACGTTTTATCTTATGGTCTTGTTAAGTTTTATAAAGTGACTTATTGAAATGTTTACTTTTTTTTTCATCACATAAACCTAAATTTGTTGTAATGCTAGTCTTTTTTTAACTGTTTGCAAAATTGGTGTTTATTTAATCTTAATTATTTATAATTTGAATATATATATATATATATATATATATATATAATCTGACGTTAATTGTCCTTAAATTTTGTTTTGCTTGCATATTACAGGTCCCAAATCAAACGATATGTGATGTTATCTTTATTTTTTCAAACTTAAAATTTTTGAACATTTTCTTCTTCTAAATTTAATAATATTTTAAATAAATATATATTTTATATTTAATACGTATTTTACTTTAAGAATTAACTTGTCATTAGATGTATATAAAAATTTGATAAAAAAATTAGAAACACATAAATGACATAAATTTATTTTCGAAAGATTATATCTTTTGTCCTTATAATTTTTTCAATGAGATAATTAACCCTTCATGATGAATGCTTGTTAACTTTGTTAAGCGGAGAACCGTGGATGATATGAAAAAGAAAAATTAGGGGTCATATATGTAGATAGTTTGTTTTTGGAACCGAAACTCTTATTATTTTAATGTTAGTGAAATATAATGGAACACATGTTTAAATTTTGGAGTCAGTCCCTAGCTAAATAATCTATGTTGAGGATCCATAACTTTTCCTTTATAATACTACCATAGTCCTTACATTTTAACCATTATTAAGAACTAATTCGTCTATTAATCAACTATTTATTAATATTGAAACTATTTTAATAGTGATTGGTTATATGAAACAAAATAAACAAAAATATTAAAAAATTATAAACCAACTAAATTTTAGAGCATATATATAAATTTGAATTTTCCCATGTGAACAATATGATAAAAATAAAGAATGAACTTACTCATGACACATCAATGACACATCAACGATTGTAATATATTTGAAATTCTATTGATGAATAGTTGTTGCAAGCAAAATTAGAAACAACTATAAAAAAACATACCATTGATTTCATTGAAAATATATAAGAAACATAAAAAGACCTTAGTTAAATAGCTAGACTCTAAAAACCTTAACAAAGTTCCTACAAAATACATATATGATTAATGATATATGGTATATGGATTAGTTTTCTCAAAGTAATCGAAAGAAAAAAAATAACAGAGACGAAATAAACAAAAAAAAAACTTTAAAATCTTAACAAAAGGTAAAAGCGATGCATACCTTGTCTCTCAAGGTTTATTTAATCACGATAAAGAGACTCTAAAATCTCCAACAAAATTCCTACAAAGTGCATATATGATATATGAATTAGTTTCTCGAAGTAAACAAAAGAAAAAACATATAGATGAAATATGCACACACAAAAAAACCATAAACATGATAATCAACATGAAAAAATATGGTGAATGGATGATATATGTTGTAGTATAAATAGTTTGGAGATGAAGAGTAGGTAAGAAAATGAAAAGATGTTTTTAATTGCAAACATAAATAACCATCAATGTTGATGGAAAATTATTTATTGATTATATTAAAAATTGTAAGACATTAAAGTTATATATGTTATGTAAAATGATAAAGAAAATGAAAGGTTAAACTTATTTAATGATATGTATTTTTAATTAAAAAAACTCAAAATTATGAGAAAATTCCTAGAGGTGAATGGAGGCTTCTCATGATGCCACCTAAGCAACCTCTAGGATTTGCTTTTTTATATATATATATATACTAGTGGCAAAACCGCGCGTTGCGCGGTAGCATGAGTAACTCATAAGAAATATGTAGATTGTTACTATAATTCGTTGCACTTGCAAAAAAAATAGGTGTATATATTGATTATTTAATTGTGTTAGAAATTAATGTTAGTTGTGTCAATTTGTAATAGTTAGAAACATTGTTCCTTAATTGTAATTTTGTTAATTTGGCCAATTTGTTTAGGCTCATGCTTTCTAAAGCCTAAGTCCATTAAGTAAGTAGTATAAATAGAAGTCTTGTAATTCATTTGTACTTTCCACTTCCATTAATCAACTTTGAGAGAATTACATTGTGTTCAATCTTTGTGTGTTGATTTGGAACCTACAAATTGTTTAATTCATATATTAATATTAAAATTATTAAACATCGTTTAAGAAAACAAATATAAAACTAATTTATTTACTTACATATTAAACTTGGATTTTGCTATAGCTAGCTAACATCATTTCATATTTTTTTCAACCACATCAATCAATCCTTTATATATACAACTTCATTTTTAAAATTTTCATTTTTCTACCAATGTGGGATACCAAAAGAATACTAATCTTCAATCTTTTCACTAACTCTAACCCTTTGTACAACAAAAAATCAAAATCGAAATTATGAAGAATTAGATAAATAGCAAAGAAACTCTCTTATCGTGTCATGTCATCTATTTAGGGTTGAGCGGTGGTGATAAATTATATAGAAAATCTTCATGTTAAATTAGGTCGATAATTACATATCATATCACTTAAAAAAGTTGTCTTATCATCCTTAGTTGTTTCTTGTGATATATGTAATTAAGTAACAACTTATATGTCATCAAACTTTGTAATTAATCTAAATTTTAAAAGAAATGTGTAAATTTGTTGATTATAATAATGAGATGTATAATGAGTATTTTTAATAACTCATAGTACATGATTTATCCCCAACATAATATTCTCATAAAATATTTGTATTCACTATCCACTACCTAGTTTTGTATAATTCAAGGATATTTTGGTAATTACTTACAATGTTGTAATGTACTAATATATTCTTTTACAACTATGGTTAAAACTTTCTCAAAGCCCCAAAAACCAACCATATAGACATATTTTGGAGTTTGATTGTTGTCGTTAAAAGAAACTTTTTTAAGAGAGTATAAAAATATAAGCAAAAAAATTTGGGAAAAAACCTCCATTAAAATCATGTACAATATAAATATCAAATGAGAAGCATAAAGGAGAAAAAACATAAATAACATTTCGTAAAAATTCCAAATAAAACTCAAAAACTTATTAATAATCACATACAATACATAAAAACATAATCTTTATTTGAAATTTTGATAGAAAACGAAGGTAACAATCATATTTCAAATAAAAAACCAAAAAACTTGTTTATCAACATTATGTACAACATAAATATCAAATGGAAAGCATAAAGAAGAAAAAATAAAAATTATAATTGTAAAAAATTTCCAAATAAAAAACGAAGGTAACAACCATGAAAAAATGTCGAATAAAAATCCAAAATGTTTGTTTAACAACGCGTAAATGTAAACAAAACTTAGAAAAATCCATGAAATTTTTTTATCGGAAAAAACACAATCGTACTTGTTGTCGCATATACACACCAAAAAATAACATATAACTTACATAAATCAAAAAATAAATATAAAAATGTTACCTTCCCTGGAAATTTTACGAAGATTGAAGAATATTACCGATGAAAATGGATTCTACAAAAAAGAAACAATAAATATACAAATCCAATATAATAGAGCATACAACATGGAGATTGTTACATATTATAGGAAAAAAAAATAAATGATAATTGTTGGCTCATATACACACTAAAAAATAACATATATTTTTCATAAATCAGAAAATAAATAATAAAAAGTGATGGCTTACTTGAAAATTTTACGAAGATTGAATAATAGTACTGACGAAAATTAATTCTATAAAAAAAAGAAACAATAAATATACAAATCCAATAGAATAGAGAATAGAACATAGAGGTTGTTAGGTTGTTGGAGGCTTGGAGCATTAGGTTCTATTTATAGTTGAGTTTGGTGTAGGTTTTTTTTAATGAATAAATGAGAATATGAAGAGGTGGTAAATTAATGTATTTAGGAAGTTAAATACTTTAGAAGTTAAAGCTAATTAAAGAGTAAGTCAAATTACCAAATGAACCTTCTTGTAGTAAAACTTAAAAATTTTATTAAGGGGTAAAATAGTCTTTAACTTATTTAATATTTAAAAAATTCAAAACAATGAGAAAATTTTTAGAGCCAAATCCTACTCTTAGAAAGTGCCACATCATTCTCTTTGGTTCTTGTTTTTATATATATAAATGATTGATTAGAATGCCCCTTTTCTTACCCCAATTAATTACAGCCTTGTAGGCCCATTTTGAAGGCTTATTCAATCAGCCCCTTTCATGCTTAAATCCATAGGCCAAAAACAATTAGGGCCCGTTCGTTTCACAGATTATTTTTATGGGATTTGGATTCTGTCAAAGGAATTGGATTTGGCAGGATTTGGATTTGGCAGGATTGTGAATCCAGTCCAGCGTTCGGTTGACAAAATCAGTCAGGATTTACAATTCCATCGGAAACCGCCACGAAGGTCACCACACCACGATGGTGCCCTAATTCCGGCCACACCACCCCGTAACCGCCACGAAGGTCACCAACTTTATCTCTAATCTCTAATCTTTCTCTCTCCACCTTCCAGATCTAGTGAAATAGATTTGGGGGTTTTTTGATTTGGTGGTGGTTGGTTTAGAGGCAGCGCTGGTGGTGGTGGTGGTTTGGTGGCAGCGGCGGCGGTGGTAGTGGTTTGGAGTTGGCGATGGTGGTGGTTTGGAAGCAGCGGCGGTGGTGGTTTGAAGGCAGCGGTGGTGGTGGTTTGGAAGATGGTGGTGATAGTGGTGGTGATGGTGGTTTGGACGATGGTGGTGATGGTGGTGGTTTGGACAATGGTGGTGGTTTGAAGGGTGGTGGCGATAGTTGGGGTGGTGGTGGTTTGGACGATGGTGGTGATGGTGGTGGTTTGGACGATGGTGGTGGCGATAGTTGGGGTGGTGGTGGTGGTGGTGGTGGTGGTTTGGACGATGGTGGTGATGGTGGTGGTTTGGAGGGTGGTGACGGTGGTGGTGATTTGGAGGGTGGTGGCGATGGTGGTGGTTTGAAGGGTGGTGGCGATAGTTGGGGTGGTGGTGGTGGTGGTGGTGGTGGTTTGGAGGTGGTGGTGGTGGTGGTAGGGGTGGTTGGGGGTTATAATGGTAAAAATTACAAATCCTCTATTTGTGGATTTTAAAATACCATGGGGGGGTGGAGGATTTAAAAATCCTACAACTAGGGGAATGTGTGGGATTTTGAAAAAACACATTCCTTTGCTTATTTTCCAACCGAACACAGGATTCTTCAGGAATTTAAAATCCAATCCCCCTGAATCCCATAGAATGCAGTGAAACGAACAGGGCCTTAGAGGCATAGGACACACTCAGTTCACGACATTCGCGCCTTTGATAATTGATTTCAATTTCCATCACGATCACGATTCCAGTAAGGTACGAACAACGATTTCCACGACCTGTGATTCACGACTTGCAATTCCATTGTCGATCGACTATTTCCTTTATCAAGCATTCGAAATTTCGAATCACGATTCCAAGCTCCAGTTGGTTTATCTTGCACAAAAAATGGTTGAAACAAAAAGAGATAAAGGTGTTCCCGTTGGTTTACATGCTTATAAAGTTAGCTTTGACATTACCGGTTGCAACGGCAACAGTTGAAAGAGCATTTTATGCGATGCATATCGTAGAAAACAGATTGCGGAATAGAATGGGAAATCAATGGATGAACGATAACTCCCATTCAACCCATGTTTGAATCCCTTCGTGCGCATCTTGTGGCCAGGCGTAGTCTCATACGGCCAAATTTTCAGTTCCAAATTGTCTGAACGAAACCTAGATGAACCTTATCCAAAAATAAAAAAAAATAAAAATAAATGGATGAACGATAACTTGGTAGCTTATATCGAAAAAGATGTCTTTACAGATGTTGAGAATATGCTTCAGAAAATGAAAACTCGTCATGGTAGGTTAGTGCACCATCTTATGTTATGTAGTACATACATTTGTTTTTTTGACCGAATGTTGATATCGATGCAATATCGTTTTCTAAGTATTTTTTTTTGTTTATTAATGAGGTTAGTGCACCATCTTTTGTAGTACGTACATTTGAATCAGTAAGATTAGTGAATCATATTTTGTAGTACGTACATTTGTTTTTTGACGCTGATATTAATAAAATTATATTTTCTATTTATCTTGTTGGTTATTAATGAGGATCACCCTATCCTAAATTCCTGGCTTCGCCCTTGGTTCTGCCACATCCGTCAAACACAAGACTAAACCCGAGCCTCACACCTTAAGGCGTTACGGATGGCCTTAGGTTTAAAGCATAAGCTATGTGAAAGAAGGCGAAATTATTCAAATATGGAGAATTGTCTTAAAATTGATTTTTTATATTAGAAAAGTGGTTTTTATTATTGTAATCGGTGAAAGTCGTTAAAATTAATTGTTTAGAATGAAAAACTAACATTTTATTAAATCTATTGAATATTTAATAATATAAATAATGGTGTGACTTCGGAGTCTACAATGGACAAGGTATTGAAGTTCTCATGTATATTGAAGTTCTTAAACCACTTACCGTTACTATGTTTGGCAAACTAGCTGATAAACAAATTATATTTGGTAAAAATTAGCTTACGAGTATATAAAATTACTAAAATGGCATATTGAATAAATAATCAATTACAAATATTTTATAATGTAATTAAAATAAACTTTTAAGAATATAATATGTAAACTAATAACAAATAAAATAGTAAATAAATTAATAATATAACACATATATTATATATAAAAATTTAGAAATCATTAACACAAATTCAAAGAAAATATATATTAATTTGAGTAAATTACATATTTGGTCCCTGTGGTTTGGTGATTTTAACACTCTAGGTCCATTTTAGAAATATCTATGGATATGGTACATGTGGTTTACATTTTATAACGCTTTGGGTCCATAATTACTAACTCCGTTAAACCTTTATGTTAAATGAATTAACTATAAGGGTATTTTTGTCATTTTCTTTTCTTTTTTATTTTATATTAAAAGCTAAAGGGACCAAACATGTAATTTACTTTGCAACCACTAGCAATTACCAAAACCACTTAAGATACCAAAACCATCGTCATAAAAAAACCACTAAAAATCTCCAAACCCCCATAGTCATCATCATCATCACCATTTCTCCTTTGCTGCTACAAAAAAAAAAAAAAAATCATCTATCACCATTTTATAACTCATCCCCAAAACCACCATGGTTATCATCCTCATCACCATTTTACAGACTCCATCATCAAGAATCTCCACAATCCTAACCCATAAGCCACCGCCCACCTCCATCACTGGCCGTCTACGTCACCACAGGCCGCCCACCATCGTCTTCACCACTAACCGCACACCTCCACCATCGTCTTCACCATCAGAAGGGTTTCTATCTCGGAGATACCATCTTCCCGTTTTTAATTCGTCACTATAGAACCATGGATTGAAAGTGATGAGCTGATTTGGGTTTGGTTTTATACAATTGTTAATGTCTTTAAAATCGTTTTTTAATGCTTAATGCTTAATCTATAATCGATTTTGGCTTCCAATCCATGGTTTGGTTCGATTTGTGAACAACATTTGGCTGGATTTGTGAAGAACTTTTTCAGATCTGGTGATGAAAATGGATTTATGAGTCTTTTTGTGTGATGGTGACTGGTAAGTGGTTGTGGTGGTGGCTGCGGCTGCGGCTGAGGTGAGTGGTGGTGGCGGTGGCGGCGGCGGTTGAGGTGGGTGGTGGTGGCGGTTGAGGTGGGTGGTGGTGATGACGGTGGCTAGGGGTAAGTGGTGGTGGTGTTGGTTTAGGAAGATGAAGTGTTTGGGCAAATCCATTTAACAGAAATAAAATAGAAATTAAAATACCAAAAATACCCTATTATAAAACAAAAAAGAAATTAAAAGACCAAAACACCCTTGCATTAAATCCATTTAACAGAGAAATCTAACGAAGTTAAAATTTAAGGACCCGGAGCGTTATAAAGAGTAAACCAGAGATACCAAATTCATAGATATTTCTAAAATAGACCTAGAGTGTTAAAACCATCAAACCACAGGGACCAAATATGTAATTTACTCTATTAATTTATGATTAAATTACTGTTGATATGATAACAATAAGAGTAAATTACATATTTGGTCTCCGTGGTTTACACTTAATTGCACTATTGGTCCCTACTTTAAAATAATTATAGATTAGGTCCCTATGGTTTACATTAGATTGCACTATTGGTCCCCAAACCCTAACTCCATGGGAAATCAATTTGTAAAACATAGGGACCCATAGTGCAATATAGTGTAAACCACAGGGACCAATGGTGCAATATAATATAAACCATAGGGACCAATAGTGCAATATAATGTAAACCATAGGCACCATTTCCATAATTATTTTAAATTAGGGACTAATAGTGCAATTATGTGTAAAGCACATGGACCAAATATGTAATTTACTCTAAAAATAAAAATAAATTAATCAACTTAAGATACTCTAAGTAATTAACAATTTTAAAAGAATTAGATTAAATATTTTTTACTAAAATATGTAGCATGTTTTAAGTTATCTATGAAAAATATAACTTTAATTCTAAGTAAGTTACTTAAACATTTTTAAAGATTGTTATATTTGTTTTTTTTTGTTAAGTAACATATTGAATAATAACTGGTAGATTTAATAATTAATATATGATGTACAATTGAATTTAACTAATTATTAATAATAAATATTGTTACTATAAAATAATATTTATTAAATAATTAATAGTTATTAATAATTATTATTAATTAATAATAGCTAATATTAATAAGAAGTATAATTGAAAAATGTCACAAAAAACTCCTAAAACGCTAATCTAAATAATATTTCAATAAGCTAACTTATGATAATCCAAACATATACTTCAAAAATAAGCTAACTTATTTTAACCAATCACAACCTAAATAAAATTACATTGGCATCTCCCAACACTTTTCCTAACTCACCGTCTACACCATAAAAGACTCTTTAGCACGACCCATAAACACTTTATCTTATGCTCCAAAAAGCCATTAACACTTAGCTAAAAGACTTGTATTTCCGATATTAAGTCCGCTTTGAATTAAGACTTTCCACGTTAAGTCTCCCTCCAAATCAAATTGTTTAAGGTACCATCTTAATTTATCCAATTCTCTTTTAAATTACCATTAGACCCTCCCAAAAGAAATATTTTTTCCCATTCATAAGAATATTCGAAACTCGAACATGACACCTACAAATTAAATCCATCTCATGTTATGGACAAAGATTTAAGAACTCAACTTATGTTATGGACAAGTTATTTAATTTCGACGTTGACAACTACAAATTAAAACCATTTCATGTTATGGACAAGTTATTTAATTTCGACGTTGACAACTACAAATTAAAACCATTTCATGTTATGGACAAGTTATTTAATTTTGACATAGAGAACTACAAATTAAAACCATCTCAATTGTGATTGTATGCATCGAATCAAATGCTATATCTTTTATAGTACAATATATGTTCTTTTTATGCATTAAAAACACAAATATAATTTTTATATCCTTTCCACTCTTTTCCCAAAATTTTCTATATTATCAATTTTTCCCCGAATTTAGTTATACAAAGTTTGCTGAATATAATGTTTTTAGTTAAAAAAAAATATCGAATAATAAGAAAAATAGTAGATTTGCTGATAAAAAGGCAGATATATGATCCAAGAAAGATTAAAAAGAACACAACCCAATTCATCGATTTACAAATAGAATAAAACTCTATTCATGAATCTACAAAAAGAACAAAATACATTTCATAAAGCTAAAAGAAACCAAGAAAAAGACCTTGAAATGTGATGGTCGCCAAGTATTGGTTTACAAGCACATTATGTTGGTATAAATTTTATGAATAATCTCAGTGCGTCTTCTACCTTGAAAAAGTTATTCGAGTTCAAGTGTGATATATTATCCTCCTAAATCAATCTCAAACAACCTATTTCTCAACTCGGCTCGTTAATCCCCCAAAGTTCATGACATGTCTAGACAAAATTATACTTGAATCATGGGGAAAATTCAATATCCCTAATTAACCAATATTTGATATATAACCTTAATATGATATTTATTTTACAAGTCACCATTTTTAGTCGCGACCATTGCCACTGGTTGCCATCATCGGCCATCTCCACCTCCTCCTCTACCACCTCTACAACCACCGTTCAACGCAACTTCCACAACCACCACCGTTGGCCATCTTCATTCAAGTTTGCTATTATTATATATGTATATATTTATGTTTTATGAAAATTGGGTAAGAACTAAATGTTTATAAATAATTTTTTGAGGAACTTGTTGAGTCTTGTCCACATGGATGGATCTGCCTTCGTGTCCATGATGCCAGCTAATTATACTGATACAACTAAATTGGTACGATTGGTATAAGAAATAGCTGATTTATCTTGATACAAAATTGAAACCTCATGTTGAAACCATATGGTTTCCCATCTAATTAACGTGAGCGATGTACAACAACTTAACAAAGAAATACAAAAGTAAAGTAACTTGCACAATGGGAAAAACATTCTAAATGGAGACAATATATCTTAATACATATTCACATATATCCCTAAATCCGAATTTAGGGTGTATGCATAATGGAAGAAACTAAGTTTTTACGATTCATTATACATAACTTAGTTATACATGATTAAACATATCAAAAAGATGTAATCATATATGATACTGAAAATTCTTGTACGTTTTAAAGAATAACACGATATCAAGCCGATATAACAAAAACAAAACCGGGTTATCTTCTACTTTGATACATACATGTACTCATCATCATCAATACGATTTCCTAATTAATCTCGATTACGATGAGATTAGCCAACTAAATATCTTGTCGACAAATAGGGCAAGTTTGATTCAGGATAAACCACTGATAAATGCAATGGGTATGAAACGAATGTCGACATCCCACCACAACTCGAACCGTTTCCATCTCTTCGAACTCCTCCATACATATCACGCATTCATCGTTTTTG
This sequence comes from Centaurea solstitialis, assembly GCA_030169165.1. NCBI lineage: Eukaryota > Viridiplantae > Streptophyta > Magnoliopsida > Asterales > Asteraceae > Centaurea > Centaurea solstitialis. The sequence goes on from CM058041.1 coordinate 84,428,930, forward strand.
CACTCACCGCCACTTGTGTATTTTTCGGGCTTCATACGTTGAGGTTGAATCACTCGTACTTCTCGATGATATGAAGCCACCGGTGCCGTCTGCTGCCGCTGCCGTATGACGTGGGCCGCGGTTCTCGGTGTTCCGACTGGCGGTCTTGTTCTTCCGGTCTCGATATCTTCCTCCGTGGGTTTTCGAAGGCAGATGTACCATAAAAAAAACAATACCTCCAATACCAAGATTGCAATCCCGTAGCGATCCATATCCTCCGTCGTTAGCTAGGGTTGATGTTTTAGTTTGCAAGTGTTATGAGTTGGTGATTAATGTTATGTTTAAGATCAATGATTATACTTACATATTTATAGATATAGGTATTTATGGAAATCCTATTTATAATCTATCTTTGTTTTTTAAAGAATGATTATCCGTTTATTAATTATTATTATTTTAATAAATAAATTTATGTTTTAATAACTACTAAGAAGTACGTTAGTTAATGCTGAATTTGATCAAAATTTAAAACTAAAACTTATGCACCAAATCTGTTTGTAATTAGTTGTTAAATATAAAACTAAAACTTATGCACCAAATCTTTTAGTTGTTAAATTAGTGACGGAGCTCCCTTGGTTCTTACGATGCTACGTGTCACCGTATTATCTGTTCAAACGAGAGAAAAAAGAAGAAAATCCAAAGGTGTAACCGTATTATTTTTAAAACTTAAAGAGGTGCATAAAAAACGTAAAAAAAATCTCTCAAAATCAACCAACAAACTTAAACGTTCAAAATCAACCAAACAACCGCAAGGTTTTCTTAAAATCAATCAAAAAACCGAAAATTCTATCTAAATTGACCAAAAAACCGAAAAAATCTCTTTAAACAACTAAAAAGCCAAAAAATTATCTTGAAATGAATCAAAAAGCCCAAAAAATTCTTTCGATTATGACATAAAAATCAAAAAGTCAATCGAAATCAACAAAAAATAACTTCAAAAATATCTCAAAATGAACCAAAAATTTAAAAAAACAAAAATCTCTCAAAACAACAAAAAATTTAATTATATAGTGCTACCGTGTAAAAAATGTTCTCACTCCATCCCTAGTTAAATATCCCATATTAAAAACTCTATATTAAAATTTTAATTATATAGTATCACCATTTAAAAAATGTTCTCACTCCGTCCCTAGTTAAATATCCCATATTAAAAACTGTAAGTCTTTGATTCTTTATCCATACAAGATAAATACAATTTGCTTTCCCAAAAACATTTTTTTTTTTTTTTTTTTAAGGGAGTGAATAACATGGTTCGTTCAAGCTTATGTTTTATGAAAATTGGGTAAAAATGATTTTAAATAATTTTTTGAGGAAACTTATCTAGTCTTATCTAGTCATATTATCTTAGCATGTCTAGTTTTTATTCTATTTGGTCTTTTCCAACCATGTCTATACCAAATGCCAACCTAAGGTTTTCTTCTAGTTGATTTAGTAAGGACTAGGGGCGGACCTACCTTAGAGGTTACGGTGGCACGTACCATTGTTTCATTTCTTTGTCGTAGTGTAAAAAATTAAGGGTCATGAAATGTGTTACCGTATTAATTTGGTGTGTGTGTCACCATATATATTTTGAAACTGCAATAAAACCATAAGTCTTCGTTTTTCAAATGAAGGTCTTGGGTTCAAGTCTTTTTAGAGCATCTCCAAGAGCTTTGCTATATTTTTTCTAAATTAGAGAATAGAAGATCAAAATTTCTAAAATTTTATTTTTTGATCTCCAACAGCATTGCTATTTTAGAGGCTTTATCATCATTTATATTATTAAAATATACATTATATTTATTATCCCAATAAACTTTTTAAAAACTTTTAAAAAATAAATTATGTCATTGGTGGAATGCATTAAAAATATGTTTCTCTCTCATCATTTAGAAGTTTTGGAGAAATCTCTATATTTAGAGAAAACCCTAACATTTTCTATTTTAGCAATTGGTTTAGCAATGCTATTGGAGCAACTTAGGAAGAAAAAACTCACTTTTTTCTATTTTAGCAATGCTGTTGGAGATGCTCTTAGAGTCATTTTTACTATATTTTTGTTTTAATTTCATATTTATTGTGTTTATAAAAAATTGCTTGCAATAAAACTTTATACTTGAAAAACAATGGATCAACCACTAGACCAATAAATGTTTTCTAAAAAATATTTTCACATACGTTTTTTAAAGTCAAATTGTATCACCGTTTGAAAAAAAAAATTAGATCCACCTTTGATAAGGAGATATCTAAAAGTTAATATAGCAATGGCATGCAAGCTTGTTCAGTTGTTCCAAGATGTATGTTTTTTTATTAAAAATTTGTATACCGTAGAAACATAAGAAAATGTGGTAAAAAGTTGGTCGAACTTAATTTATTTTTTAATTGTAAGTACACATTTTTCATGTACTGATGTCAACAAAAATAGAAAAGATTAGAAGTTTGTTATAGCTATCCAAATACGATGATATATGTAAAACATGCAGATTAAATGGTTGTTTGTTTGTTTTTTTTTTCGAAAAAAAAAATACTTTTTAAAACTTTTTAAGTTTGAAAACTAAGAGGTTTGCAAGCTTAAGGCATTGTTTGGTAAAAAAAAGCTAGCTTATAAGCTAGCTTATTTTCTGTGTACATGTTTAATAAGACCAAAAGTAGTTTATAAGCTAGCTTTTTGATAAGCTACTTTGAGTAGCTTATAAGAAGCTTTTTGTGAATTTTTCCAATTATACCCCTTATTAATAATTAATTATTATAATTATAATTATATATTAATTAATAATTATTAGTTTTTAATAATTTAAAGTAATTATTAATTAAATTAAATTATACCTTATATATTATTTATTTTTAAATGTTATTAATTATTATTATATATTATTTAATATGTTTAACTATGAAATAAAAATACAATAATTTTTAAAATGTTATATAAGTGAAACATGTTAAATATTTTAATAAAAAAATATTTATATCTAATTCTTAATTATATTCTTTTAGAATTATTGATTATTTAAGATATGTTAAGTTGATTAATTTTACTTTTATTTTATTTAATAGTAATTTAAATTATTAGTTAATGTAGATTTTTTCTAAAGTTTATTTTAACAAATTCTAAATTTATAGTGTGTATATATTATAATAATATCTATATTATTTTTTAAAATATTATATTATTAGAAATTTATTTTAATTATATTATTAAAATTTTATCTTAATTATATTATAAAATACTTGTAATCGATTATTTATTAAAGATGTCCTTTTTGGTCATTTTACATACTCATAAGCTAGTTTTTACCAAACGTGACTTGTTCACCAGCTAGCTTATCAGCTACCAGCTAGCTTATCAGTCACCAGCTAGCTTATCAGCTATCAGCTAGCTTATCAGCTATCACTAGCTTTCAGTCATCAACTAGCTTAACAGCTAGTTTACCAAACATAGCCTAAGACTCTTCGTTTTATTTTTAAGAAAGACTTGAAAATCTTTTACCATTGTTTGAAAATTTATGAGGTACACCATCCACCTTTTATTTGATGTGATTATGTGAAATCAGAATTCAGACTTTATGACCTTTAAGAAAACAAACTACACCTAAATGTTATAGTTTCATCAAGAAAAAGCGTTCAAAAGTAACTCTTAAAAAACAAACTACACCTAAATGTAATCTTTAACACCTTTTGTGCAGGACTCTACCTACTGTGGATGCCACGTTTTTGGTTATGGTGTACCGATAAAGCCTTGGGAGATGTAGTGAAATTCTCATTATCCAAGGTTCAAATTTTCAGTGCCAAATCCTTGTATCCATAAAAGTTCACCTGCGATGACTCCAGACCATTCGGGTCATTGAGAGATTAGTCAGTGCACATAAGCTAACCCCAAAACCCACGGTTACCCCTAAAAAGTAAAAGTATGTAAATGTTAGAATCATAATCGGCTAGTACCAACTTTTAGACCGGGTAACACAAGTACACAACTAAGGTGTCACTCAAGAAGCACTCAAATGTTGGTACTAGGGTAACAAAAATTCATTTCTACTAAGGTGTCACATACAGTTCGGTTTTCGGTACCACTTTTTAGTCCCAAAATTTTTTGTTACCAACCTGTTCAGTGTCTATTTGATACCGGTCTTGTCCTAATCTCTTCCCTAAAAAGTTGTTAGGGCTAGAGAAATGAATTCAATCGAATTCTATATATTTGTCCAGATTATAATTTAGCAAAACTAAAAACGATATAATTTAATAATTTAATGTTAAGTTTAATATCAAAATAGTGTATTACTTTTTAAAATTTAACAATATTAATGCAAAATCACATCAAATACCTGAGAGAGGCCGATTTAAAAATCTAATACCCTTATCAAAGGAATTATTGTTGCTAATACTTTATGGGGTGGGCTAACTACACCATTTAATTTGCTATCTATGTCTAAAATGTGAAGCGCTTCATACACACATACATTAACATCGAAAACCACTTTTTACATTCCAAATGCATTTATTTCAATTCCCGATACATTCATATCCTTAGTAAATTGGTGCATATAGCAACCCTATATTTTATATAAGAGAAATTATATTTTCTCCTACCATTTTAACCTACTCATCCTCCTACCCACTTCATCATTGGACAAATGTTAAAATTTATGAATGATATGAAGAAAGAGAATGAGTGCATTAGCCATGTTAAATAATGAAATGAGTAAGAGGATGTGTAAGTTAAAAAAGTAAGAGAAAATAAAAATTCTTTTTATATAAAGAAGCATTTTATTGTTTCACTAACTCGAAACAAAATATCATACAGTGGGGCTAAGTTGGCACAACACCGTAAAGACAATGGTTTACATTAATCTTTGAAAGTGGTCTATAAACTTTAATAAGACAATAACTATAATTATCGTTTATAATATTTAAATTTTGCTTTGAAATTGGTCTTACTCACTAACTTTATTTAATATCTCATTTAATTAAGCGACATTTATCTCCATTAAGGCTATGTTTGGCAAGCGTAGCTTATAAGCTAGCTGGTAGCTGATAAGCTAGCGGATAGCTGATAAGCTAGCTGTTGATTGATAAGCTTGCTAGTAGCTGATAAGCTAGCTGTTGAACAAATTATGTTTGGCAAAAACTAGCTTATGAGTATGTAAAATGACCAAAAAGGGTACCTTTGAATTTAATAATTAATATTAATAAGGGTATAATTGGAAAAAGCTACAATAAGCTTCTCATAAGCTACTCAAAGTAGCGTTTCAAAAAGCTAGCTTATAAGCTAGCTGATAAGCTAGCTTCCTGGTACATGTTTGGATGGACTAGCTTATAAGCTAGCTTATCAGCTAGCTTATAAGCTAGCTTATGCTTGCCAAACCAAGCCTAAATATCCCAAGTCTGAATTTCCGGTGGATGCATGATGGAAGAAACCAGGTTTTGTGAACATCATATACCATTATAATTACTATACATAACTTAATCATATATGATTAAACATACAAAAAAATCATATATGATTAAACATAAAAAAAATATAATCATATGTGATGCCGAAAATTCTCATAATTTTCAACAGTTAACAATGAGATAAAGCTTATATAATAAAAACAAAATTGGAGTATCTTCTACTCCTTAATTTGACATATAAGTATACATGTACATCCATGATTTCTTGATTAATCTTGATTATGTTAAGATTAATCCATAACTAGATATCTTGTCGACAAATAGGGCAAGTTTGATTCACGATAAACCATTGATAAATACAATGGGTATGAAACAAATGTTGACATCCCACCACAACTCGAACCGTTTCCATCTCTTCAAACTCCTCCATACATATCACGCATTCATCGTTCTTGCGCTCGCTGCCACTCGTGTATTTTTCGGGCTTCATAGAAGGAACACGTTGAGGTCGAATCACTCGTACTTCTCGATGATATGAAGCCACCGGTGCCGCCTGCTGCTGATGTACGACGTGGGTGGTTGTCGGTGTTTGGGTTGGCAGTCTACTTCTTCTTCTTCTTCTTGCGGTCTCGATATCTTCCTCCATGGATTCTCGACGTTTAATCAACGCGATACGTAAAGCAACGAGTATTACCACCGTTGCCAAGAATGCAAGTATCAAGATTGCAATCAAGTCGATTTTTAGATCCTCCATTATTAGCTAGGGTTGATCGATTTTTGCAAGTGTTATGAGTAGTATATTTAAGATCAACGATTATATATATACTTATATATTTATAGATATGGGTATGGATATAGATATATGTATAAGTGTGTATAAACGATTATGAAGATTAAGGGTTTTAATATATGGAAATGTTTAGGAAATTATGGGAATCCTAACAATATCTCCTTTTTTTCCGTTTGTAATTATCTGTTTATTATTATTTTAATAAATAAAATTTACTTTTAACTATTACAAATTACGTACATAAAGCTAATTTGATTAAAATTTTAAACTAAAACTTATGCACCAAAACAGATATTTAATCCTAATTTGGTTCGTTAGATAACCTATTTATATTAGTAGTCTTTTAATTTTAAAATTTATCACACTCAAGTTCCTTAACATCAATCGGTTAATAATCGTGAGAGAAAAACAAATCACTTTTTGAGCAAACTACATAGATCAAAAATATAGTTTCCTCTATAAAATTAAATCACATATTTTTATTAAAAATATATTTTATGGATGATTAATGTGAACATGGTTGACACCATGTTATTTTTCCATAATTATCTATATTTGTCTCAAATTTCTTTTACCATCGTCAAAAGATCGACCCCTAAATTCACATGAAAAAACAACGGATTCGAGATTGGTTTTTAAACACACTTGGAAAATTATGAAGGTATTTATTTTGGTTTTGATTGGTTTTGATACAAATTTAGTACATTTTAAAAAATTTGGTCTTAAGTGGTTTTAGTATCGATTTTTCCATCCCAAGACCGAAACCGAACCGGTACATACGGTTTGGTTTTCAGGTACCACTTTTTAGTCTCAAATAATTTCGTTACCAACCGGTTAGATGGCTGTTTGGTACCAGTCTAGTCCAGATTTCTTCCCTAAAAACGTTGTTAGGGTTAGGGGAATGACTTCAATCAGATTCTGTATATTTCCCTTGTATTACAATTTAGCAAAACTAAAAACCATATAATTTAATGTTAGGTTAATATCAAAAGAATGTATTACTAATTAAACTTTAACTAATAAATAATTAAAATAAATAAGTCGATATGGTACGATGTTATCATGGTACACGACTTTTAATACCACATATCGACCATGTTTAGATTGTTATTACCGTACTACCAACTAATTATATTGATACCAATTAAATTGATACCATTGATATAGAAATTGATTAGTTTATCTTGATACAGAATTGACACCCAATCCTCATGTTGAAACCATGGTTTCCCCATCTAAGGTGAGCAATGCACAACAAAAATATACAAAAGTAAAGTAATTTACACACAAATCTTCTATTTCTAATAATAAATGAAAAAAAACATGTTAAACAGAGAACAATATATCTTAATACATAATTACATATCATGCTAAAACAAAATTAACAATTTTTTTGGAAGGGTGTCTGGGCCAAAGCCCTACTAATCCCTGACAATTTTGGAGGTTAAACATTGCCCACTTAAATATCTCTAGATATGCACATGGGAAGACTCAAACTCGGTACCAAATGAGTGTTAGCCTAGTGGTAAGGCTTGGACACTACATAGTGGTGAACCCGAGTTCGAGCCCTGGGGACGCATTTTGGAGGTACGGGGGCTTCGACCCTGGGCTGCATGCTTTAGCAGCGGGGCTTCGGCCCAAAATTGCCAAGGATTAGTCTGGGCCCAATGTGGTCTGGGATACCTCTTACAAAAAAATAAACTCAAACTCGGTTAAGGCGCTATGAACTCTCCAAGTGATAACCAATCCGCCACAGAAAGACACAAAAATAACAATATTAATGCAAAATCACATCAAATACCTGAAAGAGTCCGATCTAAACATCTAATACCCCGTATCTAAGGAATTATTGTAGTATATAAAGAAGCACTTTATTGTTTCACTAACTCGAAACAAAATACCATACAATGTGGGTAAATTGGGACAACACCGTAAAGAGAATGGTTTACATTAATCTTTGAAAGTGGTCCATAACTACAATTATATATCGTCTTTACTGTTTAAATTTTGTTTTGAAAATAGTCTCTAATCACTAACTTCGTTAAATATCTTATTTAAGTAAGAAACATTTATCTCCTTAAACATCCCAAGTCTGAATTTTCAGTAGATGCATGATGGAAGAAACCAAGTTTTTGCGAATATTATATAGGTAATATGATTAGAGTCATTAATTATACACAACTTAATCTTATATGATCAATTAAACATACCAAAAAGATGTAATCATATACGATACTGAAAGTTCCCGTAAAGTTTAATGTATAACAAGAGATCGGGCATGTATAATAAAATTAAAAACAAAGTCAGATTATCTTCTACTCCTTCGACATATACCTATACGGCTATACTCATCCATGATTACATCAATATGATTAATTTCCTAATTAATCTCGATTATAATGAGATTAACGAACTATATATCTTGTCGACAAATAGGGCAAGTTTGATTCACGATAAACCACTGATAAATGCATTGGGTATGAAACAAATGTCGACATCTCTCCACAACTTGAACCGTTTCCATGTCTTCGAACTCCTCCATACATATCACACATTCATCGTTTTCGCACGCGCTGCCACTCGTGTATTTTTCGGGCTTCATAGAAGGAATGTGACGTTGAGGTCGAATCACTCGTAGTTCTCGATGATATGAAGCCACCGGTGCCGCTTGCTGCTGCAGCTGCGGTATGACATGGGCGGCGGTTGTCGGTGTTCGGATTGGCGGTCTTGTTCTTCCGGTCTCGATATCTTCCTCCATGGGTTTTCGAAGTTTAAGGCAGATGTAACATAAAATACATAATGTCTCCAATACCATGAATGCAATCAAGAATGCAATAAAGTAGAGACCTACAACTCTATACTTCTCCTCCATCATTAGCTACGGTTGATCGAGATTAATTTGCAAGTGTTATAAGAGTAGGTGATGGTATATGTATGATCAACGATTATACATATATACATGTTTATAGATAGAATATATGGAAATTAAATGTTTAGAAATTATATGGGAATCCTATTTATAATGCCTTAGTTAATGCTAATTTGATCAAAATTACGTACAATGCCTTAATTAATCCTTGTGTAATTTAGGTATATCATAAAAACGTGTAATTTTCATATGAACTATTTTTAAGTGATTTAGACCATCTCCAATGGGGTCACTAAATCTTACACTAAGCATCAAATTTGGTGTAAATATTACTATTCACATCTCCAATGGGGTCACTATTTTTCACACTAAATATAGTGTGATGAATAGTATAACACCAAATTTGGTGTAACACTATTTTTCACACTATTTTCCACACTACTTTTTTTGGTGTAAAAAATAGTGTTACCCATTGGAGAAGATTTAGTAGTAACACTAAATCTTACACTACTTTTTACACTATTTTTAACATTTGGTGTAAAAAATAGTGTTACCCATTGGAGATGCTCTTATATATAACCATACATTCATATATGAACTCGTGTAATTTATATATACGTTCATATGAACCTATGTATATATATACGTTCATATAAACCTATGTATATATATACGTTCTTACATGAACCTGTGTAATTTCTATATACATTCATATATGAAATTTTGTTATTCACACATTAACTATTTTTTAACCGATTCATATATAAACTATATGTTTATAATAACTGTTACAACCCATGATTCTATTTTATCATCAATCCAGTCCCGTTCTCGTAGGGACTAAATTCATAATTGAATTTCACATGTAGCATTGGGATAAAAAAGGAAAAGATGACATTATACTCTTCATATATATTGTAAAAACTAAAAATATATTTTAGAAAAAGAAACAAGTTGTATAAATAAAGATCTAAAGACGTCGATTATAAAATTTAACGAGGATGTTTGAATTAAATTATAACAACTTCCCATAAATAATTTACACCCATATCTACTAAAAGGAATATACACAAATAACTCTTTACAATTAATAAAGATAAATAGTATAATCGTCATGATTGTTTATTGCATGTATATATATATATATATATACCTAAGATAACACATAACAGTATCTTAAATAGATCCATCATGATTATTGATCAAGAAATAGATATAACATACATTGTTATTATTCAATTCATATCGGTGTTATTGGTAATCGCAATTAGTTGTTGCACATCATGGTGCAATCCGGAAGTCATCCAAGATATAGAGATGGGTATCCAGATACAAATGCAACCACCAACAACCACCACACACCATGTCATAACAACATTAATTCATCAACAGGCGACGACAGAAACTTCTAATGAACCACATGATCATGATCATCTTCCGGCTATGAAAGAGGAACAATACAAAAGCAACAATAGAAGGGAAAAGGATGAATGTGTGATATGCATGGAAGAGTTTAAAGAGATGGAATTAGTTCAAGTTATGGCATCATGCCAACACTTCATTCATGCCCATTGCATCTATCAATGGTTTTTTATAAATCGAACTTGCCCTGTTTGTCGACAATCTATCTAACTATATATCTACTTCAATTCCTCAAGATCAATCAATGCAGATAGATTAAATTTTTTTAATCGTACGTAGATCGAATGTTTTAGACTCGTCTTGTAATTTTGAAAAGTTTAATTTAGATGAATACTTTATTTCATTCTTATTTTCGTAGAAATTCTGTTTTATTATTGTAAGTTTTTTGAAAAAAATTGTTACTTAATAATGTCTTAGTATGAGATCTATCATCTATCCAAAAATAAAACGAAATTTGGGGCATCATCCGAATCAAATTAATGAAATATGACAAAAATATTTTATTAGAATTCGACGACAGTAGGGATGGCAAAAAAATCCGAATCCGATGGGGAAACCCGAAACCCGAAATAAATGGGGCGGGTTTGGGGACGATAAACGGGGACGGGGACGGGGATGGGGAAAACCCGCTTATTTTAAACGGGGACGGGGACGGGGACGGCGGGGGGACCAATCCCCGACCCGATTACCCGATTATATCCCCGAATATTTCCCCGATTATATCCCCGAATATATCCTCAATTATATCCCTATTTTTATTTTATGATTGTTTAGTAGACAATATATTATATATAGCTACATGGTTTTTATGTTTGGTCGTATATATACTTTAACATTTCAACTGTTAATATTTTGGATGCATTTAAACTATATATATAGCTAAATTATTAATATTTTGGATGCATTTCAACTTTAGGACTTTAATTTTCTTTCGAATATGTTTAGAGAATAAATTCAAGAATGTTATGTAATTTAGTATATCATTTTCTGAGACTCGTGGATTTGTCGTAAAGTTTAAACGATGAGGGGGATCCCGCGGTGAAACCCATTTAATTAACCAATTATACTAAACGGGGATACCCGTTTCCCCGCGGGTTTCCCCGATTACCCGATGGGGATCCCCGTTTAAATCCCCGCGGGTTTTTAAGCGGGGACGGGGATGGGTTTTTTAAACGGGGACGGGGGGACCAATCCCCGCCCCAAACCCGCCCCGTTGCCATCCCTAGACGACAGTAACCAAAATTTCTGGCTCCGCCATCAAATTCTCTCTCTCTCTCTCTCTCTCTCTATATATATATATAATATATATAGAGAGAGAGAGAGAGAGAGAGTTGACTTATTGTGTAAACTTTTTGTGCAAACTTTGTAAACCATGTGTCAATGACTCAGAATCCATTGATGCTTAATTATAGGAGTTGGTTTTCATTAGTTTGTTCTAATTTTGGATGAGATCATGCAACCCCGTGGACCCATTTGATTTGTAACTTAATTCCCTAATTTTAAGCAATTAATCTTGTCTATTAACATATTTCTAATCATCCTATAAAAAAAGCATTTCCCCTTTTCATAATACCCACGGTAAGCATCCTGCTCTCAACCCAGAGCTACTGGTTCAACAATCAACTGAGCTTAGGAAGTTAGGTTAAGACGTCGACTTATAATTGGTCTTGCCTGAGGAGATGAAAAAGAGTTAAGGCTTGCTTTCTCAATTCACATCTATGAGCGATGATTCCTCTATCTCTTGCTCGCTTCGATCGAACTCTGGCAGCTTAGGGAAGAATGATGGCTCGCTAACAAGGCCCCTAAATGACCGCTCAGAAGGCCTACCTCTTTTTTTCCCAAATTGGAATTTATAGGTAGCTAAGCTAGTTGACGGACTCTGTCCTGTCCACGAAAAGCTTCACGCCCAGGAATGGAATAACTTCATAAAGTCGAGTGCTGAACCGGAGGACGTCAACTTCTTAGAGCTACTTGAAGCTATGCTCAAAGAAGGCCTACGCTTGACTTATTCCTCCATTTGATAGTTCCGTTCCAGCTAGCGAGAGCACTACTTTACATGATAAGCTGCAAGTTTTTAGGTTCAGTAACGAACGATTGGGGACTTCGAAGAGATGTGCCTTAATCGGTTTAGATGAGTTTGCATAATTTACACAAATAACAAATTACTCGGTTTGTAAAATGGTTTTGTTGGATTATGATAATAAGGATAAGAATAAATCATGACCTTTGGATGAATTCTACTCAATGGTAAAAAAAATATCAATGTTAGAAAAGGAAAGAGACTGAAAGATTGATTGGATTGATGTGTAAGATTGTACAAAAGTAGTAAAGAGCTACACTATATATATACTAGGAAAATAAGAATACAATGGGCCTTGGCCCATGGGCCTATATACAACTAATAATCAATAGTCCAGATCCACATTTATACATTCGGGTTAATTTCATTATGCCCTTATTAAATTTAAAAATATCATATTTACCCAACCTAATCTATAAATATCATGTATACCCTTATTAAGTTATCAAAATATCATATTTATCCAAATGCTATTTTTAACCAGTTTTTAATAAATATTGAATAATCTAAAATAGTTAAATGACTATTATACCCTTTTTAAAAATTTATTTAAAAAAACAAAAACAAAATAATATTTTTTATTCTTTTTCTTTATTCTTTTTCTTTTCTAATAATTTCAATTCTTTCTCTTTAACTCTGTCTTTCTCCCACCCACATGAGCAAGCACCCCCCAAATTTCAATTTCACCATGGCCGTCGGAAAATATGAATGTGAATTATTCAAATTCCACCATCTCAAATTCCATAAACCCTCCAATCAAACCCTCCTTCAATTACCTTACATGGCCCACCATCATCTTCTTCTCCCTAACCCTCTCCTTCTCCGAAGTTGACCCGCGTGTCATCGTTGCCGGAAACCTAATATATATATATATATATATATATATATATATATATATAGAGGAAAGTTCAAATGTGAACCACTTTTTGATTGTGAATGTGAGGACAATCGAGAGCGCGACACGTGACGGATGACTAGACGCCACGTCGGCTTTGAGTGTGGTCCCCCCCTTTAATTCAATGCCCTCCCCATGAATCGCGCCTAGTCATCCGCCGTGGACATGATGTGGCGCCTAGTCATCCGCCACGTGTCGTGCTCTCGGTTGTCCTCACGTTCACAACCAAAAAGTAGTTCACATTTGAACCCACCCCTATATATATATATATATATTTAAAAAGCAGGCTTCACCAACCAATACACAAGATATGTTCAAGACCCACAACACAGATCCATGAAATCAAATGCGACCCAACAAAAATAGCATAACACAGTGATAAAAACAAGGATACAGAGATACAACTTGTACCGAGCTGCGGCACCGGGAACTCCTCGCGAGCAACCTCGACAATTCCGGCAACAACTTCGCCGTCGCTAACATCACTGACGTCGTTTTATCTCTGTTCTTGCGTTGCTCAATTGCCACCGTGACCTTTCTCGCACCGATTCGATCAGTCGCACCGCCGTCCACAATTGTCTCCCCATAACCTCCGGTTAAAAAGAGATGGATTGAAATTACTAAAAAAAGAAAAGAATAAAAGTTATTATTTTGTTTGTTTTTTTTAAATAAATTTTAAAAAAGGGTATAATAGTAATTTAACAGATTATTCAATATTTATTAAAAATTGGTTAAAAATAGCATTTGGGTAAATATGATATTTTGATAACTTAATAAGGGCATACATGATATTTATAGATTAGGTTGGGCAAATATAATATTTTTAACTTTAATAAGGGCATACATGAAATTAACCCTATACATTCAATGAAATAACAAGAAATCAATGAGATATAACGAAAACAAAAGTTGGGTTCCATTGATACATACATGACTTCCATGATTACATCATTATGATTTAATTTCCTAATTAATCTCGATTATGACGAGATTAACGAACTATATATCTTGTCGACAGATAGGGCACGTTTGATTCACGATAAACCACTGATAAATGCATTGGGTATGAAACAAATGTTGGCATCCCACCACAACTCGAACCGTCTCCATCTCCTCGAAATCCTCCATGCATATCACGCATTCATCGTTTTCGCACTCCCCGCAACTCGTGTACTTTGCGGGCTTCATAGAAGGAACACGTTCCGGTTGATCAATCACACGTTTTTCTCGGTGTACGAAGCCACCGGTGCCGCCTGCTGCTGCTGATGTACGACGTGGTGGGTGACGTGGGCAGCGGTCTCGATATCTTCTTCCACGGCCGGTTTTCGAAGTTTAAAGTAGAACAAGTAGAAGAAGTAACATAAAGTAAAGACTGCCTCCAATACCCACATTACAATCCATGATGTAGGTATATTGTGTAGCGCCATTAGAGTTGATCGATTTGATAGTGTTAATGAGTATAGGTGATGGTATTTTTATAACATCAACGATTATCATATACATATTTATAGATATGGATTATAAAATTAATTATAGGAATCCTATAGAATATCTATAACCTATCTTTGTCTTTTAAAGGATAATTGTCATTTTATTATTTTTTATATAAGTAAAATTATCTTTTAAATATTACAAATTACGTACAATGATCCTAATTAATTTGATAAAAGTTAAAAACTAAAACTTATGCACCACATCTTTTGGTAATTAGCTATCAAAAATTACATATTAATAAAAAAGGATTTATGACTTATTTAGGTAACTAATTATTCGATTTGTACTAATTTTACCATTAAACTATTTTTTGTACTCAATATACTATTGAACTCTTTCTTTTGTACTCATAATACCATTATGACCGATAATAGCCCATTTTTTCTTACGTGACAATTAAAATTATTAAAAAATGTCTACGTGGTAGTCTACATGGATCTGACGTTTATTTCTGACTTTTTGTATATTCATAATACCATTGAACTCTTTTGTTTTATACTCATAATACCATTGAACTCTTTTGTTCTGTACTCATAATACCATTGAACTCTTTTGTTCTTCTTCAAGCTGAAAGGATTATGTGCAAGACAGCAACTAGGTTTACAGTGTCCAATGTTATAAGACACTAGTGGGTCACACTGCTACACACCCGAATAGAGATCAATTGGATTTACTAGTTGTGGGGAATTAATTAATTGAGTGAAATTAATTAATTAAGAGAGAAAATAAATAATAGATAGTTTATTTATTATTTATTGTATATATATATTAATAGTTAATTAATATTTGGAAAGGTTAATTAAAGCCTATCGGGCTTGGTAATTAAACGGGCTTTTCTATAAGGTTGCTGCCATATTTAGTCTTATAAATATATGGTAAACCTAATAGGTTTTCTCATTGCATCTCATTAGTAACTTAGAGAAAAAGAAAAGCCAAAAACCCTTTCTCTCTCTCTCTCTCTCTCTCTCTCCCGAATCGACACACACACACACTCAACCGGGTTTTCGTGTTTTGAGTTTTTGGGTAATCCTAAGGCGGTCTAGCAGCGGTTCTCGTGGTGGTGCAGTAGCGGTGTATTCCCCGTTAGCGTTCCAAAAATCGTTTGAAAGAACCCTAAAGGTATTGTTCTAAACCCTCTCGTGATTGTATCTAAACCTGTTTAGGATGGATCTTCTGGATTGGGAATTTCAGTTTTATTCCGCTGTGCATGTTTGTTTTTGCCTGTAATTCCCAACAGTGGTATCAGAGCCACTTCCTAAACGTTTAGATCTGGTTTATTGTTTGGATTATGTTTTGTTAAAAAAAATTCGAATTTTATCTGTTTGTATTAAAAATCGGATTTTTATCGTTTATCACACGAACACGTTAATCGATGGTTTTTCGGAGTTGATCGCCGGCCACCAAGTCACGGTGGCTTAGCGACGGCTCACGGTGGTCGACACCACTGGCCGAACCACTTAGCCCAGTCGAGACGGTGGCGGCGACGTCGAATGGAAGCCACGGTGGTGGCGATGGCGGCTGAATTGCTGCTGTTGCCGGCGCGTACACCGCGGACCACCCGCCAGGCCGCGGCTGCCTTACGGCCACGCCAGGGCGGCGGCGGTAAACGGTTTTCGCAAATCGCCAAGCCACCGAATGGTGGTGGCAGCGATTGTTGTTGCTGTTGTTCGATGGGACGGCGGCGGCGGCGACTGATGTCGTCGTCGCTGGTCAAGCCGAGACCACCGAATGGTGGTGGCGCCGATGTTGCCCAACGGTGGCAGAAGCGTGGTGGTGGCGGTAGCTATGGCCGTCGTCGCCGGACGAACCACAAACCACCAAGCCGTCCGCCGGCTGCCTTGCGGCCTCGCCGGGCGGCTGCGGTGGCTGTTTTTTGTTTCCGCGATCGCAAGCCGCACCACCGAACGGTGGTGGTGGCGTTTGTTGTTGACGATACCGCCGGCCACGGCGGGATGGCAGCCGTCGCTGCTGTTGTCGTCGATTGGCCTAGGGGCGGCGGCGGTGGTGACCTTGGTTGCCGCTGCTGTCGCCGGTGACGGTTTCGTGAAGATCGCCGACGATCGGTGGCAACGGTGGCTCCGGCTTCGTTGTCATCGATGACCGGTAGCGACGATAGCGACCGCTCGTTGCTATTGTTACTATCGGTGGAGGAAACGGATAAGGTTTCGTGTGGATGGGGTCGTTTTAACCAGATAGGCTAAAACCCCGGATAAAATTAATTTTACGTTTTAATTAAAATTAATTTAGATAATTATAAAACCAGTTGAGTTTTGTAATTTGGTTAAATCCTTATTTATCGTAACTGTTTTTGTTTAAACTGTTAGTTGCGAGTGTCATAGGCAAGCCCCAGACCTGTGGTTGTGTTTTATTTTATTGTACTCTGTTTTTGGTAAAGGAGGTCTGCGTGCCGTTTACAATCCTCTTTATTGTAATTTTATTTTATATAATTTTAATTACACCGAAGACGGAGAAAACCTTAAAGACGGAGTTTGGAGACACAACCAAGGATGTCGGAGCCAGTGGGAGCGTTCTACCTTCATGCCTTGTGTGTTGCTTGTCACTTAGGCTAAAGACCGTCAGTTTAGTGTTGGCTCACTTAACTGACAGTAGTTTAGGGGCAAAAGCTATGACACAGTGTTTTATAGTTTTATACAATTGCGTGGTTTGTTTCAATTGCGTGGTTGTGATAAAACGTAACTTTTAAAATCTAATGAGATGTTTTATAAAAACCTAGAGATTTGATTACAAAGTGTCTTTCGAATCAGTTTTTAAAGATAAGGTTTTTGGAAATATAAAACTGGCTAAAAACCCCTTAGGTTTAAAAATCTTAGATCACGTGAGTGCGACCCACTTTGAGACCCTTTTGGCGTAAGGTACGCGGGTGTTGGAAGTGAGCAAGCCTTGGACATCCGCGTTCAAACCCCAAGTTGAAAGGGGTGTGACAAGTACACCCATCTCAAGTGGTGCGATCTATTTTGGTTTTGTAACAATTTACCGTGTCGTATCGGGCCAAAGCGCACTAGAGGGACTAAATATGCACGAATGTAATATTCGATGTCCCGACGTTTTAGAAGTCGTATTTTCGTTTAAAATGCGATTGGTATAAGAGGTTACCTACCAGAAATAGCATGGGTCGGTTTGTGTGATCAAGCCGCTTACCGACACATGTGAAATATGGATTCTAGTCTAATAAACTTATTCTAAAACAAATAAACTAAATCGGTATAAGGGTAATAATTTTATTAGAAGTTTTATAATCAAATAAACTAAATCGGAATTTATTCTTTATGTAGATGTCTTATACTACCGTTCCGTTTTATTCACCTGAGGAATCACTTCGCCTAATCATGGGCAAGTGGAAGCTTACGGGCCAAAACTATCCAGTTTGGAAGTTGCATTTTGATAATGTCTTGCGAGGCCAGGATAAGCTTTATGTGATCAATAAACCACTGTCACGACCTAAGAGCAATTCCCCTGAAGAGGAATTTGCTGAATACTTTAGATTTATGGCTGATGAATCTGACGTGATGTCTATTCTGTCTTTCTCTGCTTCGCCCGAGTTCACGGTCGATCTCAGAGTTAAGTTCTGCCATGAGGTCGTGAAGAGTATAGAAAACCAGGTTGGCTTCTATAAGAATTGTGGTAAGTATTTGATCATGAAAGAAATCTTTTCACTGAAGCTGAAAAGAGGCCAATCAGTTAAAGATCATCTCCTAGAGATAAGGAGACTCTTTAAGTGTTTGTCACGACTCGGATACAAGATGACTCAGGAAGAGCTCGTGTATCTGATGTGGTTCTCACTCCCGAAGGAGATTCGTGTCACAGCTAGTGGATACATGGGAGAGCCCAGAATGGACGTGGCAAAGGTTCATGAGGACATTTTGGACAGTCTGGAGCCAAAAGAAGCAAGTGCTGAATTCATGGACACTACAGATTGGATTGATGAGCTGGGAGATCTAAGTTGCCCAGAATGTGGTAGCCAAGATATCTGTGTCCACTCATTCGACGTTGACCAGATGGACATCGGTCTATCCGATGCGCCAGGTATCTTTATGATAGATTGTTTGATCACTTCTTATGAATCATGGGTACTTGATACAGGAAGTGGTAACCACATTTGTAATCATTTACAGGGATTCAATAAAGGGAGACCTTGAGGAAGGATCGTTCGAACCTACGAGTCGGTGAAGGCACGTTGCTTGTAGCTGAAGCCGTAGGATCTTACAGTCTTAGTTTACCCTCGGGTCTAGTTTTGGAACTCGATACTTGTTATTATGTTCCTAAGATGATCAAAAATATTCTTTCTTTTGATTTGTTGGTAGACCAAGGTTTTTATTATAAATATGATTATAAAATGATTTCTTGCTTTAAAAATGACATGTTTTATTTCAAAGCAACTCCTTCGAATTGTCTATACATATTAAATCTTCAAGAAAGTAATAATGAAATCTATCATATAAGTAAACGGTCCAAAGACATCGAGGATCAAACTTACCTCTGGCATTGTCGGCTTGGACATATAAACAAGAAACGCGTAGAACTACTCCAGAAAGGAGGACTTCTAGGGACTTTCGATTTTAAGCCCTTTAGTAATTGCAAATCTTGTTTGTCGGGCAAGATGACAAAGCATCCTTTCAACAAAGACAATGAAAGGGCCAATGACTTGTTGGAGATCATACACACTGATGTGTGTGGACCTTTTAGTCATGAGGCAAGATGAGGATACCGATACTTCATTACCTTTACTGACGATTTCAGTAGGTATCGATATGTCTACCTGATACGACATAAGTCTGAAACTTTCGAGAAATTCAAAGAGTTTCAGAGTGAAGTACAGAATCAACTTGACAGGAAGATCAAGTTCTTGAGGTCAGACCGTGGTGGAGAATATCTTAGCCTGGAATTTGACAGTCATTTGAGAGAGTGTGAGATTGTTTCACAACTCACCCCTCCGTATACACCACAGATGAATGGTGTGTCAGAAAGGAGGAATCGTACCCTGCTTGACATGGTACGATCAATGATGTGTCGTTCCACGTTACCAGTATCATTCTGGGGACACGCGCTCGAAACAACAGCAAACATACTAAACAAAGTGCCAACTAAATCGGTAAAAAAAATTCCATATGAACTATGGACAGGCAAGAAGCCTAAGTTGTCTTTTCTGAAGATTTGGGGTTGCGAGGTATACGTTAAGCGTACAACCTCGGAGAAACTCAAACCCAAATCAGATAAGTGTTTCTTCGTAGGCTATCCCAAGAACTCACTGGGGTACTACTTCTATAATCCTAGCGAGAACAAAGTATTTGTGGCTCGCAATGGAGAATTTCTGGAGGAGAAGTTTCTCAATCAAGAGAATACCAGAAATGATATAGACTTACAGATAGTAGAGGAAGATACACCTGTACCGATTGTTGAGCCAGTCACTCAACAAGATAATGTTGAGACTCAACCAGAGACGGTTGAGGAGGTGCAAACACAGGACCTTCGCAGATCCACTAGGATAAGGCAAGAACCAGATAGGTATCTTGGATTTCTAGTCTCCCAGGACGGCGGAGACCTGAATGAGCCTACATCCTATGGAGAAGCTGTATCAGGCAATGAGTCTGAACAATGGCAGGAAGCCATGAAGGCGGAGATGCAGTCCATGTACGACAACCAAGTTTGGGAGTTGACAGATTTACCCCAGCACTGTAAGGCTGTTGGGCGTAAATGGGTTTTCAAGAAGAAAACAGACATGGACGGAAATGTGCACACTTTTAAGGCTAGACTGATCGCGAAAGGTTTCACGCAAACTCATGGTATCGACTATGATGAAACTTTCTCGCCAGTAGCTATGTTAAAGTCCATTAGGATTCTGATGGCCATCTCAGCGTATTTCAACTATGAGATTTAGCAAATGGATGTTAAGACAGCCTTCCTAAACGGGAAGTTAACAGAGGATGTCTACATGCAACAACCATAAGGTTTTGTGGATCCAAAGAATCCTAATAAAGTGTTCAAGTTGCTAAAATCCATATATGGATTAAAGCAGACATCCAGAAGCTGGAACTTACACTTTGATGAGCGAATCAAAGAGTTTGGTTTTACCAAAAGTGAGTTTGAGCCATGTGTTTACATTAAGTTCAGTGGGAGCATAGTAACCTTCTTGGTCTTATATGTAGATGATATTCTACTCATTGGAAATGACATACCAACTTTACAGAGTGTTAAAGCTTGGTTAAGCAAATGTTTCCAAATGAAAGACCTTGGAGAAGCCGCATATATACTTGGTATAAATATTTGCAGAAATAGATCTAGGCGGCTTATCGGGCTTAGTCAAGGTACATAGATTGATAAAGTCCTGAAGCGATTCAGGATGGATGAATCCAAGAAAGGATTTATCCCAATGCAACATGGTATAGTGCTAAGTAAAGCACAGTGTCCCGAATCTAGTCAAGATAAGGATAGGATGAAATCGATACCATACGCTTCGGCAATTGGATCGATTATGTATGCCATGTTATGTACCAGGCCCGATGTTACTTACTCAGTAAGTGTTACGAGCATATACCAGCATAACCCAGGTGAAGCCCATTGGGTGGCTGTCAAGAACATTCTGAAGTACCTGAGGCGTACTAAGGAGATGTTCTTGGTCTTTGGAGGTTCTGAGGATGAGATTAGTGTCACTGGTTATTCAGACGCTAGTTTCCAGACCGACAGAGATGATTACAGATCACAGTCAGGGTACGTTTTTACCCTAAACGGAGGTGCGATCTCGTGGAAGAGCTCAAAGCAAGACACGATAGCAGACTCTACCACCGAAGCCGAGTACATTGCAGCTTCAGAAGCTGCAAAGGAAGTGGTCTGGCTCAGGAACTTTATCATGGATCTAAGAGTCGTAGCCAGTATCTCTAGACCAGTGGATATTTACTGTGATAACTCTGGGGCTGTGGCGCAAGCTAAAGAGCCTAGAGAACATCACAAGTCAAGACATGTACTACGGAAGTTTCACCTCATCCGGGAGATTATCGGAAGAGGAGACGTAAGAATATGCAAAATTCCGACGGATGAAAATGTAGCAGATCCGCTGACAAAGCCGCTAGCTAGAGTAAAGCATGAGACACATGCTAATTCCATTGGGATGCAGTACCTGGATACTAGTAGCTAGTTTTAGTTTTTGATTATTACCGTGGATTAATTTTTGAGACTTTATATCGTGTAAGTTTTATTATTTTCACTGTGTGCTGGAAATAAGGAGGATTTTATTCATGATTGTCTCAAATTAACCAGTTTTAGCATATTTAATTATCCCTAATTTTATATACAAGTCTTGTAAGAAAAATCTAAAAGTTCCGTAGCTACTTGTTAAGGTGGGAACCTTAACAGGGTTGTAACGCTATTATGGGTGTTTGGTGATTTATTCAACGTAATGAATAAAAGCACAAGTGATGTGGCCAAACATTCATAGATACTCATCAGAGTGTTTGAGTATTGGAAGTGACCAGTTTCAAGTCTGCTCCATGGAGCCTATGTCATGAGCATTGACTTGATGATAGGTTGTCCTTAGACCTGAGATATTTGGTCTGGGAATATGAGGATTGTTGTACTCTTAGCACGTTCTAACGCTACGCCGTAACAGGGTGGCCATACGGGGCGTGACTAGATGCAGCGGAAGCCATGTGACCAGATGCAGATAGTCAAGAAGGGATTTACACCTCTGTAAAAGGAGAGATATTTTCGGGCCCCTTGACGGTTGAGATTGGCAGAAATGTGTGGCCACGCTCGGATAGAATAACAATTGTTATTTGGAAAGTTCCGTTATTGCAGGCAATCGAGATCAGAGTCAAGAAAACTTGAGTTTAAGATTGAAGTCCTCTGCTCCATGTCTAAAACTCACTTTAGAGATATCGCGTGTAAAAGGAATGAACCTGTGTACAATTCTAGCGAGAATTGTTTCTCTGGATATAAGAGATCTTATAACCTGGTTAACCTAAGTGTCTGGCTAGGGACCTCCTTAGGCTAATGGTAACAGTTGAGTTACTCGTCTGGCACAAGTGGGAGTCTGAAAGGATTATGTGCAAGACAGTAACTAGGTTTACAGTGTCCAATGTTATAAGGCACTAGTGGGTCACACTGCTACACACCCGAATAGAGATCAATTGGATTTACTAGTTGTGTGGAATTAATTAATTGAGTGAAATTAATTAATTAAGAGAGAAAATAAATAATAGATAGTTTATTTTTTTATTTATTGTATATATATATATATATATTAATAGTTAATTAATATATGGAAAGGTTTAATTAAAGCCTACCGGGCTTGGTAATTAAACGAGCTTTTCTATTAGGTTGCTGCCATATTTAGTCTTATAAATATATGGTAAACCTAATAGGTTTTTGTTAGGATTATGTGCAAGATAGTAACAGGGTTTACCATGTCCAATGTTATAAGACACTAGTGGGTCACACTGCTACACACCCAATTAGAGATCAAATGGTTTTGATGGAATAATTAATTAGTACAAATTAATTATTGAGTGAGAAATAAATAATAAATAGTTATTATTTAGTTTTATGTAAAATATCAGTTGGAATATTTTATTGGATTAATTAATAGTTAATTAATTAATTAAAGGGTTAAGTTATTTAATTAATAGTTTATTAATTAAATAAAGAGTTTGAGTTTGATTAAATAACCTTAATGGACTTTTTAATCAAACGGGATTTCTTTATTGGGTACTGCCATATTTTAATTTTATAAATATGGTAAACCCTAGTCAGTTTATTCATTCGTTCAATCTTAACTGAAAAGAAACCCCAGAGAAAAACCAAAAACCCTCCCATCTCTCTCTCCATCGATTTTCAAGAGGAACCCACGGCGGTCTAGCAGCCGATCTCACGGTGGTGCAGTAGTGGTGTATTCCCCGCCAGCAGTCCAGTTCCGTTCGTGCAAACCAACAACGAGGTAATTTTTCGTAACCCTCTTATTGTATCTGTATGCGTTTTGGATGGATCTACGATTGGGAATTGGTTTTTTTTCCGCTGCGTGTTTATCGCTCCCCGATTCCCAACAGTGGTATCAGAGCCACTTCCTAAACCTACAGATCAGGTTTATATAATTGTTGGTTAAATAGGTTTTATAAAAATTATGTTTTATCGTAAACCTATCGAATTGAAAAACCGTGGTGGAACGACGGCAGTTAGCCGATCGAACCACCAACCACCGGGAAAAACAACGCCGGCCGCACCACCGACTGTGGTTGCGGCGTCGGCTGTCGAGATCGCCGGCCGCACCACCCGATTGGTGGTTGCGGCGTCGGTTGCAGTCGAAGGCCACCACCGCACCACCGATAGTGGTGGTGGTGGCGATTCCCGAATCGGGACCACCGGTCGATGGCGGCAGCCGTAGCTGCTGTCGATCGATGGTGGCGGCGGTGGTTAATTGAGATCGACGTAGCCACACCACCGATTGTGGTGGTGGCGGTCGATGGTGGTTGTTTTACGAGAGTCGATCGAGCGGCGATGGTGGTGGCTGTGGCTGCTGCTGTCGTCGCATCCGCGGCGATGGTGGTGGCTGTGGCTGCTGCTGTCGTCGCATCCGCGGCGACGGTGGTGGCGCTAAGCTGCTGCCGTCGTTGGTGGTTTAGCGATGGCGATGGCGTGGTTTTGTTTTCACCGGAACAGCGGCGGCGATGGCGGCGATTGCTGCTGTCGTCGTCGCGATCGAGATCGATAGCCACGGCGGCGGTCGATGGCTGCCGTTGGGTGGCGTCGGCCGTTGCCGGTTGTTTTCGAACGGGCGGCGATGGTGGCGTTCGTCGTCATCGTCGTTAGCGGAAACAAACCAGTGGTCACGATTAATTGATCAATTGATTAATGAGATCGTAACCAATATGTTTTTCGATAAGTTTTCGTAAACGGGTCCCGTGCGAAATTCGTTTTCGGATAAGTCTGGAATTAAGAATCGTTTTTACCAGATAAGTTAAAACGGTTCAAGATTGATTTAATTTTAAGTTTCCAAAATTAATTGTTAGTTTTATAATTATCTAATTGCGTTTAATTATTTAATTATGTTGAGTCATAGCTGAACCCTTTTAGACCGTGGTTGTGTTTTTATTTTTTATCTGTTTTATAAGGGAGGCCTGCGTGCCGTTTACAACCCTTTTTTGTAATTTTAATCATTTTGTTAGACTAGTTGGGAGGCCTGCGTGCCATTTACAACCCATTTGTAATAATTATTTTTAATTACATCGTGACGGAGACAAGACGACGGCCATGGATCTCGGAGCCAGTGGGAGTGCCAGAAGTTGAAGACTTTTGTCACTTAGGGTTGAGACCGTTGTTTTTGTGTTGGCTCACAAAACAACATTAGTTTAAGGGTTTAGGCTATGACTGTGCTTTTTATATTTAAATTGCGTGGTTGTTTAATTTACGTAATTGTTGTTAAATATAAATTGCCTTTTTGAACAAATTGTTTAAAAATTAAAAGGATACAAATACAGTCAGTGTTTGGATCCAGTTTTTCAAAGTTTTTGAAAAAGGAAACTGGCAATTTTGACCCTTGTTCAAATCATAGATTAGTAAGTGCAACCCACTTTGGGGGCACCTCCGGTGTAAGGTACATAGGGCGTTGTAAGTGCACACACTATGAACGCCCGTGTTCAAGCCGAAACTGGAGGGTGATAAAACTCTGCGAATTATCTCCGGGTGGTACCGGCCAGAGTTTGTCCAGGTCCCGGGTGGTGCAATCTATTTTGGTAATTATTTATTCACTGGGTGGTACCAGGCCAAAATGCACTAGAGGGACTAAATATGCACGGATTATAAATATCCGATGTCCCGACGATCTAGAAGTCGTATTTTCGAGTTAAAAATACGATTGGTATAGTTTTACCTACCATAGATCGCATGAGTCGGTTTGACATGATCGCATGCTTCCCGACACATGTGAAATATGGATTCTAGTCTAATAAATTTATTTTAAGGGTAATAATTTATTAGAATTTTATAATTATAAACTAAATTGGAATTTATATTCTTCTGTAGATGTCTCCAATTAGCATTCCGTTTTATTCACCTGAGGAATCATTTCGCCTTATTAATTATGGGCAAGTGGAAGCTTACGGGCCAGAACTTTCCAGTTTGGAAGTTACATTTACAGAATGTTTTAAGTGCCCAAGGTAAGCTTTATGTGATCAATAAGCCCATGTCACGACCTAAAAGCAATGCCCCTGAAGAGGAATTTGCTGAGTATTTTAGATTCATGGCAGATGAATCAGATGTAATGTCCATTCTACTTTTCTCTATGTCACCCGAGTTCACGGGAGATTTAAGAGTAAAATTCTGCCATGAGGTTGTGAAAAATGTGGAGAACCAGTTAGGTTTCTACAAGCATACGGGTAAGCTTTTGATCATGCAAGAGATTCTCTCCCTGAAGCTGCAAAAGGGTCAGTCAGTTAAAAACCATCTTATTGAAATAAGAAGGCTTTTTAAATGTTTATCACGTCTGGGGTACAAGATGACTCAGGAAGAGTTAGTGTATCTCATGTGGTTTTCCCTCACAAAAGAAGTTCAGGACACAGCTAGTGCCTACATGAAGGAACCAAAGAACGACGTGGATAAAGTTCATGAAGATATTCTGGCCAGTCTAGAGCCAGTACCCGAACCTGCAAATCTCATGGACACTGATATAATTGATGAGCTGGGAGATCTGAGTTGCCCAGAGTGTGGCAGCGAGGATATTTGCGAGCACTCGATGAATATCGACCAGATTGAGATCGGTTTACCCGATGCTCCAGGTATCTTTATGATAGATTGCTTAATCACTTCTTATGAATCATGGGTAATTGATACAGGCAGTGGTAACCACATTTGTAATCATTTACAGGGATTCACTAGAAGAAAGACTCTGAGGAAGGACCGTTCGAACCTACGAGTTGGCGAAGGCACACCGCTGATAGCTGAAGCTGTAGGATCCTATAGTCTTAGTTTACCCTCGGGTCTAGTTTTGGAACTGGATAATTGTTATTATATTCCAAATATGATTAAGAATGTTTTGTCTTTTGATTTATTAGTAGACCAAGGATTTTATTATAAATATGATTATAAAATGATTTCAGTCTTTAAAGATAATATTTTCTATTTTAAAGCTACACCCGTGAATGGTCTATACACAGTAAATCTACAAGACAACAGTAGTGAAATCTATCATATAAGTAAACAATCCAAGGATATTGAGGATCAGACTTACCTCTGGCATTGTCGTTTGGACCACATAAACAAGAAACGCGTTGAACTACTCCTAAAAGGAGGTTTTCTTGGTAATTTCGATTATAAACCTTTTGATAATTGCGAGTCTTGTTTATCTGGCAAAATGACAAAGCAACCTTTCAACAATGAAAATGAAAGGGCTACTGACTTGCTTGAAATAATCCACACAGATGTATGTGGACCTTTCAGTCATGTGGCAAGAGGAGGATACCGGTACTTCATTACCTTCACTGACGATTTCAGTAGGTATGGTTATGTCTACCTTATGAGACATAAATCTGAAAGCTTTGAAAAATTCAAGGAATTTCAGAATGAAGTACAGAATCTACTTGACAAGAGGATCAAGTTCTTACGGTCAGATCGTGGTGGCGAATATCTTAGTGATGAGTTTGACAATCATCTGATGGAGTGTGGGATTGTATCCCAACTCACACCTCCGTATACACCTCAGATGAATGGTGTATCAGAAAGGAGAAATCGTACTTTACTTGATATGGTACGAACGATGATGTGTCACTTTACGCTGCCAATATCATTCTGGGGACATGCGCTCGAAACAGCGGCACACATACTGAACAGAGCGCCAACAAAGTCGGTAGAAAAGACTCCATACGAGTTATGGAAGGGTAAGAAACCCAACATATCTTTTCTAAAAATTTGGGGTTGTGAGGTTTACGTCAAACGACCCACCTCAGAAAAACTCAAGCCCAAATCTGACAAGTGTTTCTTCGTTGGATATCCCAAGACCACCGTGGGATATTATTTCTACAACCCTGAAGAGAACAAAGTTTTTGTTGCTCGAAATGGAAAATTTCTGGAAGAAAAGTTTCTCAGTCTAGAGAACACCAGAAAGGATGTAGATCTACAGGTAGTAGACGAAGAAAACACTACACCAGTTGTTGAGCCAGAAATTCAACATAACAATGTTGAACCTCAATCAGAGCCGATTGAGGAAGTGCAAACACAGGACCTTCGCAGATCCAGTAGGTTAAGACAAGAACCAGATAGGTATCTTGGGTTTCTAGTCTCTCAAGATAGCGGAGACTTGAATGAACCAACATCCTATGGAGAAGCTGTGTCAGGCAGTGAGTCTGAACAATGGCGGGAAGCCATGAAGGCCGAGATGCAATCCATGTACGACAACCAAGTTTGGGAGTTGACTGATTTGCCACAACATTGTAAGGCTGTTGGGCGCAAATGGGTTTTCAAGAAGAAAACCGACATGGATGGAAATGTACACACCTTCAAGGCCAGACTGGTCGCAAAAGGATTCACGCAAACTCATGGTATTGACTATGATGAAACCTTTTCACCAGTGGCCATGTTAAAGTCAATTAGGATTCTTATGGCCATTTCAGCGTATTTTAACTACGAGATTTGGCAAATGGACGTCAAGACAGCCTTTCTGAATGGAAAGTTAACAGAAGACGTCTATATGGAACAACCAGAGGGGTTTGAAGATCCTAAGAATCCTAATAAGGTGTGTAAACTGTTAAAATCCATTTATGGATTAAAACAAGCATCTCGAAGCTGGAACTTGCACTTTGATGAGCGAATCAAAGAGTTTGGTTTTACCAAAAGTGAGTTCAAGCCATGTGTTTACACTAAGTTCAGTGGGAGCATAGTAACCTTCTTGGTCTTGTACGTAGATGACATTCTACTCATAGGAAACGATGTACCAACTTTACAGAGTGTAAAGAGCTGGTTAAGCAAATGTTTCCAGATGAAAGACCTTGGAGAAGCCGCTTATATACTTGGTATAAAGATCTACAGAAATAGATCCAACCGGCTTATCGGACTTAGTCAGAGTACATATATTGATAAAATTCTGAAGAAATTCAGGATGGATGAATCCAAGAAAGGATTTATCCCGATGCAGCATGGCATAGTGTTAAGTAAAACACAATGTCCTGTTTCTAGTCAAGATCAGGACAAAATGAAAACGGTTCCATATGCTTCTGCAATTGGATCAATCATGTATGCCATGTTATGTACTAGGCCCGATGTTGCTTACTCAGTAAGTGTCACGAGCAGATATCAACAGAATCCGGGTGAACCTCATTGGGTGGCTGTCAAGAACATTCTTAAGTATCTGAGAAGAACGAAAGAAATGTTCTTGGTCTTTGGAGGATCTGAGGATGAAATTAGTGTCACCGGATACTCTGACGCTAGTTTCC
The DNA here is from genome assembly GCA_030169165.1 of Centaurea solstitialis. Taxonomy (NCBI): domain Eukaryota; kingdom Viridiplantae; phylum Streptophyta; class Magnoliopsida; order Asterales; family Asteraceae; genus Centaurea; species Centaurea solstitialis. The sequence goes on from CM058041.1 coordinate 84,458,312, forward strand.
AGACCGACAGAGATGACTTCAGGTCACAGTCAGGGTACGTCTTTACCCTAAACGGGGGTGCGATCTCATGGAAGAGTTCAAAGCAGGACACGATTGCAGATTCAACTACAGAAGCAGAGTACATTGCAGCATCTGATGCGGCAAAGGAAACTGTCTGGCTAAGGAATTTTCTATCGGATCTCAGAGTGGTTGCCAGTATCTCGAGACCGATCGATATATTCTGTGATAACTCGGGAGCCGTGGCGCAAGCAAAGGAACCTAGAGAGCATCACAAGTCAAGACACGTGCTCAGGAAATATCACCTCATCCGAGAGATTATTGGAAGAGGAGATGTGAGAATATGCAAGATTCCAACAGAGGATAATGTCGCAGATCCGCTGACAAAACCACTAGCAAGGGTGAAGCATGAGGCACATGCGAATTCCATTGGGATGTAGTACCTGGAAGCCAGTAGCTAGTTTTTAGTTTATTAATTATTACTATAGTTTAATTTTGAAACAATGTAATCATGTAAAGTTTTATTTCACAGTGTGTTGGAAATAAATGGAGGTTTTATTTTCATGATTGTTCTAAATTAACTATTTTTTGCATATTTAACGTATCCATGATTTTACAAAGTTTTGTATGAAATCTAAATTTCCGTAGCCACTTATTGAAATGGGAATTTCAATAGGAAGTTTAACGCTATTATAAATACTTGATGATTTATTCAAAGTAGAGAATAAAAACACAAGTGATGTGACCAAGTATTTATAGATACTCATCAGAGTGTTTGAGTATTGGAAGTGACCAGTAATCAAGTCTGCTTCATGGAGCCTCAGTCATAAGCACTGACTTGATAGGTAGTCCTTAGACCTGAGATACTTGGTTCGGAAACACGAGGACTGTTGTACTCTTAGCACGTACTAACGCTGCACCGTAACAGGGCGGCTATACGGGACGTGACTAGATGCAGCGGAAGCCGTGGATCCAAATGCAAGTAGTCAAGAAGGGATTTGCACCTCTTTCAAAAGAGAGATATTTCCGGGCCCCTTGACGATTAAGATTGACAGAAATCGCGTGGCCACGCTCGGATAGAATAACAGGAGTTATTTAGTAATATCCGTTACTGCAGGCAATCGAAATCAGAGTCAAGAAATACTTGATATTTAAGAAATGAATCCTCCACTCCATGTCTTAAAATCATTTTAGAAATATCGTGTGCGAAAGGAATGAACCTATGTACAATTTTCAAGAATTGTATCTCTGGATATAAGAGATCTTATAACCTGGTTAACCTAAGTGTCTGGCTAGGGACCTCCTTAGGCTAGTGGTAACAGTACAGTTACTAGTCTGGCACAAGTGGGAGTCTGTTAGGATTATGTGCAAGATAGTAACAGGGTTTACCATGTCCAATGTTATAAGACACTAGTGGGTCACACTGCTACACACCCAATTAGAGATCAAATGGTTTTGATGGAATAATTAATTAGTACAAATTAATTATTGAGTGAGAAATAAATAATAAATAGTTATTATTTAGTTTTATGTAAAATATCAGTTGGAATATTTTATTGGATTAATTAATAGTTAATTAGTTAATTAAAGGGTTAAGTTATTTAATTAATAGTTTATTAATTAAATAAAGAGTTTGAGTTTGATTAAATAACCTTAATGGACTTTTTAATCAAACGGGCTTTCTTTATTGGGTACTGCCATATTTTAATTTTATAAATATGGTAAACCCTAGTCAGTTTATTCATTCGTTCAATCTTAACTGAAAAGAAACCCCAGAGAAAAACCAAAAACCCTCCCATCTCTCTCTCTCCATCGATTTTCAAGAGGAACCCACGGCGGTCTAGCAGCCGATCTCACGGTGGTGCAGTAGTGGTGTATTCCCCGCCAGCAGTCCAGTTCCGTTCGTGCAAACCAACAACGAGGTAATTTTTCGTAACCCTCTTATTGTATCTGTATGCGTTTTGGATGGATCTACGATTGGGAATTGGTTTTTTTTTTCGCTGTGTGTTTATCGCTCCCGATTCCCAACAGTTTTCTCATTGCATCTCATTAGTAACTTAGAGAAAAAGAAAAACCCTTTCTCTCTCTCTCTCTCTCTCCCAAATCGACACACACACACACTCAACCGGGTTTTCGTGTTTTGAGTTTTTGGGTAATCCTAAGGCGGTCTAGCAGCGGTTCTCGTGGTGGTGCAGTAGCGGTGTATTCCCCGTTAGCGTTCCAGAAATCGTTTGAAAGAACCCTAAAGGTATTGTTCTAACCCCTCTCGTGATTGTATCTAAACCTGTTTAGGATGGATCTTTTGGATTGGGAATTTCAGTTTTATTCCGCTGTGCATGTTTGTTTTTGCCTGTAATTCCCAACACAAGCAACCACCACCACCACTACACCCACCACCACCACCACCAAACCGCCACCACTACAGCCACCACCAACCATCGCCACCACAACCACCACCACTACAGCTGATCGACGTCGACCTGTGTTTTGTCCCTCTAAGGTTCCGACGCCTGAAACCTCCCTCTACGGATCTGATCAACATTCTGGCAGGTGGTGGTGGCTGCGTTTTTGGGCAAAGAAAACCCAGATTCGAAGCTCGCCGGAGGGTTCTAGTGGTGGTGTTTTGGTGGCGGTGGTGGTGGTGGTTGTGGTGGCGATGGTTGGTGGTGGTGGTGGGTGGTGGTGGTTGTGGTGGTGGTGGTTGCTTTAAGAAAAACAAAAGAGTTCAATGGTATTATGAGTACAGAACAAAAGAGTTCAATGGTATTATGAGTACGAAAAGTCAAAAATAAATGTCAGATTCACGTGGAGCACCACGTAAGCATTTTTTAATAATTTTATATGCTACGTAATAAAAAATGGGCTATTACCGGTCATAATAGTATTATGAGTACAAAAAAAGAGTTAATGGTATATTGAGTACAAAAAATAGTTTGATGGTAAAATTAGTACAAATCGAATAGTTAGTTACCCAAATAAGTCCTAAACCCATAAAAAAACTATAGTATAAATCTTTGATTCTTTATCCATACAAGATAAATACAATTTGCTTTCCCAAAAACAAATATTTAATACTTAAGAGGGTGAATATATAACATGGGTGACCCTTGTAGTTTATTCAAAATTAAAATTTGGTTCGTAAAATAAACTATATATATATTAATTCTTTTAATTTTAAAATTTATAACACTTAGGAGGCGTTTGATTCGGCGAATCATTTCTGAACAAATAAAATTTATCAAAAAAATTGAAATCGAGAAGTAATTGAAATGGAATGCTATAGGTTTGACCAATTGTTTGGTTGATAAGAACTTGAATGAAATCTATTAAAGGTATTGAAAAATCTGTGTTTGATTAACAAAATTTAGCTATAGAATTTGAACGAAATGATGACAAATGACCAAAAATACCTTTTTACGTTTTTTTAAATACTAATAAAATAACATTTAATAATGTTGAATAGTAGTGGTGGTGGGAGGTGGTGGTTACCGAAGGTGGTGGTTGCCGGAGGCAGCGGGGCCGAAATCGGCGGTGGTGGTTGTTGCCGGTGGCGATGGTGATCGAGGAGATGGTGGTGGCTGATGGTGGTCGGATGAGGCATTTTTGTCATTAAAAAAAGATTGGAAGGAAAAGAATTCAATTCCATCTCATTTGAGAAGGAATGAGCAAATCCACAAGTGAAAGAATTCCTAGAATTTAATTTCATTCCTTAAGCAACCAAACAACATGAAGAAATTTGGTCAATAATTGACCATTCCAATATTCCACGAGATTCTGACGGATTCCAGTGAACCAAACGACCCCTTAAGATCCCGACAGTTAACATCACGGATTGACAATGTAGCATGTAATAACCAAGAATTCTGGATAGAGTTAATTAAGTTAAGTTTCTGTCAAATGACCCTTTTTGTGAGAAAAATTAGGATTTTGGGTTGAATGTGTCACTTTTGAAAAATCTTTAATGATGTGGGCTTATACCCTTTTAGGTATGGGCTTGGCCCAAACCCAAGGTATTTAAACCTTAAACCCTAATTCTTAGCCATTTTTGGAAAAGAAAGATTAGTGTGTGCACCTAGTGTGTGTTTTGGGAGAAGCTTAGAGCCATTCTGTCATCTTCAAGGTCGAGAAATCATCGCCGAGGTAAGATCTCGATGTTATTTTGCGTACAACTTATCTAAATTGATTCCGGAATGATTTAGTGACCTTTTAGAATTACTTTGGATTCAATTGGATCAGTCTCCATCGAGATTTGGAGCTTTTTGCGATTCTGCTCGTTTTTCCGAATTGGAATACTGGTGTTTTCCGAATCGGGAAACATGTTTTCCGAATCGGAATTCATATTTTCCGAATCGGGAAACCTGTTTTCCGAATCGGTTTCTTTGAAGTATGTTTGAGAGTCTCGGCTGCCTTTCCCGAATTGGAAACTTTGATTTTTCCGAATCGGGAAATGGGCTAGCCTTGTCGTTATGCTGAATTCCGAGTTGTCGTTTTCCGAATCGGAAATTGGTGTTTTCCGAATCGGAAAATGCCATTTTCCGAATCGGGAAATTTCAGTATACCGAATTGGTTTTCCGAGTCGGTTTTGGAGGGTTTCGATTGTAGGGTTAGTTCTCGGAGGATTTTTCCATAGTGATTTAACCCCTAAGAAATAAAAAAATTTTCGAGGGGCGCTGCCCCTCAGACCCCGCAAGGGCAGCTCCCCTTGACCCCGTCCGCTAACCGGGTAGCGGAACCCCCGTGCTAAGTCTGCCTAGGGGTGTCTTAGTTAGTAGGTTTTATTAAGCGCGATTCATAACGCCTTAGAACCTTTACAGATTCAGTAGGAGGAGGACCTGAGGTAACTACGAGTTGGGTTCTACGACCAGGTGAGTTCCCTTGCCTGAAATGAATGGATTGTTTTACTGTTTTAAATATCCATTCGAATTTGCAAACTGATTTGAAATATGAAACTTTGTTGGTTGTTTGTTATAAGACATGAAATGATATTACATTTAAAGCATGCTTAAAATGGTAATGACTTGATGATTTGACTGATGTGTTGCACTATGGACATTGGGTACCTTGGAACCTCGCGTTCCTTGGGAGTTTACCATTTGGTCTGATCCGCCACTTGGGGGTACCTCGGGACTACGTCCCTTGGGAGTTATTGTCAGGCGACCTGGACTGGGCCTGGGCTGTGTTTTCTTTGTCCGCACACATTCAGTGGTTTGTTTTGATTTACGGCCAGCAGGCCGGAACTGTGTTTTAAACTGTTTTTGAGGAAATTCACTAGACCTTTCGGTCTAACCCTCGTTTTCAAAATCTCAAACCTTTCCAGGGAAAGATCGTGTGGTGAGAGGCAAGGAGAAGGTAGACCTCTAGAGTAGCTCTACCGGTAGAAGTTTAGTAGTTTATCCTAAATTTAGAATCTCAGCTGTGGAGGGATGTTCCGCATGCACTCTTTAACTATTTACTTTTGAACCAAATTTTATGAGGTTGCGTTTTAGATCACTGGGATTTATATTATATGCATATTATTATTGTTATGAGTTTTGGGATGTTACATAGCACTTATGAATATAATACCCGTGTTTCGTTACTTCGTATAAAATGCTTCGGAACTTAACTTAAATGCTAAGTATTTACCTAAATGGGTACAAGGTTAAAAAGAAATAGTTTTGAAGGGTTAGAATTGTCATTTGGTGAAACTTCTAATAAGTATAGCTTAAAAGAAAAAGCCATACCAAATCTTCTTGATGTGAGTAAACTACATTCTCGTTTCTGGAAGTGAATTTGCTACACCTCCATATTCATATCTCTCACTCTATCTAAACTCTCTCTTTTCCTTGATATTTCTCTCAAATTGCTAAGAGGTGCAACGTAATAATCATATATTTGGAATCCTCTCGTTGAATCATTCTCAAAGGTATAAGTTCCTTTCGATTTCGTTAGGATGTTTATGTTTGGATTTCTTTTAGCTTGATTTCTCTATGTGCATGTGCGTAAATTACGTTTAGATAGTTGATTAGTTAGCTACAATTGGAGTAGATTATGAAAAGGATAAAGTATTGGTTCAATATGGTTAGAATGGTTGTAATTGATTCCTCGCACACCAAGTGTTTGAATAAATGCGTAAAAGAACGAAACGACGTGATAAAGCCTAGGATAGTAACTCGTCGACCTTATCTGAATATCTGGATGTTAATGCATGTGCATCTCTTGTAAGAACAACAAGTTATGCTTTTGAAATCATGAAATCGAGTTGGGGAAAAATGGCCGAAATCGGGATTTCCGACAGCCATGAATCCCGATGTTTGGCAGCCCATAACTCATTCGTACATCGGAAAGAGCTCAAATTATGCAGTCTTAAAGCCCTTAGTATGTATTACAATTGTCATGAAGAGTCCGACAGCCAATTGTGGCGATAAAAGGTCCAAAACAGTGCGTTTTTGGGGTTGTTGGCAGCATGCCTAGAGCAGCACTGCTGTTTTGTAATGTCCGTATCTAATAGATGGATGATCCAAATGAGGTGATTCCAAAGCCGATAGACTCCAAAGACCTTGTACTACAACTTTCCTTTGTGTTTTAGAGGCTAATGTGGTCTCTAAATAGGATAAAAATGCCAGAAAAGAAGCAAGATAAGTGTTGTTTGGTACGGGGAGTTGAATCGACAATCCCCGATTTTACTTAGTCATCTTGTACCTTAAGAGAATTTGTACCAATCAATCTTAAATCTATTTAGGACCAATATAGAGATAAAATGGGGTAGAAACATTGGTCTTAGATTATATATGCGATAGATCCGTTAGTTGCTTTATAGTTAGTAATATGTCATCGTTTTGTGTAAAGGTGAACGGGTGTGAACCATATCAACTCTTCGGGTCTTCGATCGTGTTATTCATTACCGTCTACTCAGGTACAGATATCTTACTCCATTTGACATGGGGATAGCCAGTTGCATATGGCTTCCTAATCCAGATAAACGATTATGAATTCCAAACATATAGATTTCGAATTGCTTTCATGCTTGTTACATGTAGTTGCGCATTCGTTCGCTTTCGAATTATGATTTTGTTCTGATTGAAACATGGATTATGACTTGATGGATGGTATCCATTGTGAACCATTTTTGTATAGACTCAATATCGAGGAACCGGTATTGAGATGCTTCCATGGTGGCTAAAACGATCATGGCGTCCTCATTTTATATGAAGTCCTTAAAAGCGGACTACAATGAGTAAATGTCGAATAGAAGGTGTATGGATCGATCCTAGGAACCGTTATCGGGAAAGAAATTATGGCCGTGGTTAAATCCAGGGAGAGGATTGCTGTGCTGTGCCTGCACCTCTTTCCTCACCCAGGCCCAAACGGACTGATCATCCTTTGGGAATAACGTATCATGATGATGCGGTTTAGTCTTTGTACTTTTATTTGCCTTCGAGGAGTTCGATTGACATCAACCTTTCTTTGAGATGTTCTTAACTTTGAATACTGCTTATTGCTTACGTTTTCCCTTTGAACTTGTATATCATATTTATTGTTACATTGTCGTTATATTATCCGTTCAGTGAGCATTAAGCTCACCCGAGTTTTTTCTTTGTCCTCGGCAGGTACGTAATTTAGCAGGGATATGGGACGAGAGCAACAAAGATAACAAGACTAATGAAAGTTACTAGGACTCACTTTTGTTAATCTTTTGGTGCCTACTGTATATATATGTACACGTGTTTTGTGAGACCATATTTTGTAACTATTATCTCCGTTTGTGGTTGTGTATCTATATTTTGGATGACCTTAGTAGTTGCTCTGTCATGATTAATAGTTTAGCTTGTCTATGATTTTAATGTTTTGTGGCATCTTCCGTCCTTTGCCACGCGGGACATGGGTGTTACAATGAAGGTGTTAGGGGCCCGTCCCTTAAGATCCCGACCCATCCTAACCTATGGCTGAACCCGACCGGCAGGTTTTAGGGGTCCTATGGACCAACCCGAATCGGTCCTGAAGAACTAGATCCAGAGCTTGGATATCGCAGGAAAGTGTCAGCTCGTGAAAATCGAATCCTGGTAGTGTGGCTTTCACACCCCCCAAGAATGTTACTTATCCAAATGAATTAACCCCTTTGATAAGATAAATACAATTTGCTCTCCCCAAAACAAATATATAATACTTAAGAGTGTCGAATCACTCGTAGTTCTTCTCGATGATATGAAGCCACCAGCCGGTGCCGCCTGCTGCTGCTGCCGTACCACATGGGCGGCGGTTTTCGGTGTTTGGATTGGCGGTCTTGTTCTTCCGGTCTCTATATCTTCCTCCACGGGTTTTCGAAGTTTAAGGCAGATGTACCATAAAAAACACAATGTCTCCAATACCATGAATGCAATCAAGAATGCCATAAAGTAGAGACCTACAACCTAGGGGTGAGCATTTGGACCGAAAAAACTGAACCAAACCGAAAACCGACCGAAACCAAACCAAACCAACACCGTATATAATTTTCGGTTCGGTTTTCTAAATTTGCTCTTATCAGTTTCGGTCCATATCGGTTTTGGTCCAATCGGTTTCGGTTTTTAACTGGACCGAACCGATAACTCAAAAAACAGCCAAGTTTTTTAATTTTCAAATGCTACTAATCAAATTCCTAACAAAATAAGACACGACCGATGGAGATTGAACTTCATTGGATGACTGATTTATGGCTGTCCTTTTTGTGAACATCATTTAATTGGGTTTACATGTTTTATTGATACACTTTGTTTGTTTTATCACTTTATGTGTAGATTTACATACTTTTATCTTCTTTTTTGGTGTCCAATTTGAGTTATACTTGATGGAGTTGATGGTTTTTGAGTTTTGTGTAATTTGGTATTGATTAATAAAAAATGGCTTTCAATTCGGTCCTAATTCGGTTCCAGGACCGAAAAACCGGACCGAAACCGAAACCAAACCGAAACCATATATACATATTTGGTTCGGTTTTAGGTTTGAAGATTTAGACATTTTCGATTTCGGTCCTATTGGTTTTGTATATATATATATATAGAGAAAAGTTCCAATGTGAACCACTTTTTGGTTGTGAACGTGAGGGCAGCCCAGAGCGCGCCATGTGGCAATCTGAAAAAATTTCGACTTAGTGTTATTCATACTGAATAACGCTACCATTCAAACTGAATAAAGCGTTATTCGGTATGAATAACACTGACTCGCACTCTGATGCACTCGGACCCGGGCGGGTCAGCTGCGGGTCATCCGCAGGTCAAGGCTTATTCAGTCTGAATAACGCCTTATTCAGTATGAATAACACTAACCCCTGGATTTATTCAAACTGAATAAGCCTTGACCCGCGGATGTCAGATTGCCATGTGTCACGCTCTGGGTTGTCCTCACGTTCACAACCAAAAAGTGGTTCACATTTGAACCTACCCCTATATATATATAGAGGGAGGTTCAAACGAGAATGACATCATTTTAAGAGAATACGAGAATGATTTTTGTGTACAAAATCATATATGATTAAGTATTGACGAAAAAAAAGGGGACGCGGGCGGGTTACATGCTGGTTGTAAGTCGCATGTAACCCGCGCAGTTGTTAATCATGTATGATTAACAACATGAACCATATGTGATTTACTATATGAATCATATATGATTTTGTATATGTTTTTTGTACCTGAATTTTTCCTTTGTTAATCATATATGATTTTGTACACAAAAATCATTCTCGTACCCTATATATATATATAGATAGATAGATAGAATATTTGGAAATGTTTAGGAAATCATTTATATATATTAAAGGAAGAACCACCAATAATGAGGTGGCATTCTCTAGAGGCTAGAAATCTATTTATCTTTTTTGTCATTTTTTTGATTTTTTTAAATGGTTAATATGTTAAAGACTTTTCTACCCCTATTTGGGAAATGTGTAACTCATAGTTAACTTTGGTCTTTTTGTAAATTTGCATATATGAGTTTAACCCCCAACTCTTGATTTGCTTCTTCATTTACTTTCTTTTAATTCTCAATTGATTTAGCTTTTAAAGTTGCAAATATAAATAATATGGAATTCTTCAAATTCCTTTGATGGAGGATGAAGATGATTAAGGTTGAAGACATGGAAGGTCCTTGAAGATTCTTTACAAGTATGTAGAACTTATATTTTTACAAGAATTTGATTTGTTATCATATGTTTCTTTTTTACAAACTGTTGGATTTGTTGTTACTATAGTATATGATTATGATTGAATCGTATATACTCTTGATTTGCTTCTTCATTTATTTATTTTTATTTCTTGATTGATTTTGCTTTTGAAATTTCATAATAAACAAAATTAAGTTCTTGAAATTCCTTTGAAGGAGGATGAAGAGTATGAAAGTTGAAGGCATGGAACAAGAAATAAGATTTTGAACAAGCATGGAGAAATTATGTTGTTCAAGAATGTCATTTGTTATTATATATTTGTTTTTATTCCATATTGTTGAATTTATTGTTATCATTATTATCATGGTACATGATTGTCTTTATGATTGAAACATATAGACTCAAATTTAATTTTGATATTTTATGATTATGATGATAATCCATTAACAATTACCATTTTTACATGATTGATATATCGCATCGAGTTTAACTACTTCAAGCAACATATATATTTTCCTATTGATAGTAACATGCATTGTCATTGTTGTGACAATTTATGACTATCTATGACCTTAGTCTTAAGAAATAAATAAAAAAGCCATCTCCGATCTGTAACACCCAATTTCATGAACATAATTAACTAGGAAAATAACCAATTCATATAAAAATGCGGAAGCTTGTCCATCATTTAGAAAAGAAACCGTAATCCAACTTCGTAAATACCCACTGGGTTTAAAACTAAATACCACCAAAACATAGTTTAATCGTTTACGAAAAACAACATGCACGTCAATTTAAAACAAAAGTAGTTTGCTGCCTAAACCAACACTCCTTCTTTTCCATCCCTGAGAACTGAACCGACGGAGCCTCGAAGCATCAGACCTTTTCCTTTCCCTTACGGGATGTGCCTGCAACTAAAAGAGTAAATAACAACGGGGTAAGCGAAACGCTTAGTGAGAACACACCTAAACCACCTACCATCATAGATTTACAATCATGCAACACATAATCACGTACGTGCCATCTTTGCACTATCTTCCCTTTGGCTAAACCCAAAACAGGAAGAAACATCATATCCCCGAAGGGAACTTATATCGTCATCATAGCATAATCACATGCACACAATTATAAGCATACAACAACAAGTAGCTAGGTAGTGAACTCACCTTAGTAATGATCACCCTTAGCTCACAACACGTACAACGATCACTTTGTGGAACCTAAACACATTACACATTCATACTCATCAAACAAAACCCCAAAATGGGTCCCTAACCATAACTCGACTCTCAAACGAGAAATGGCCAAGTTAACCTCGACCAATTTCCACGAAACTTCGCCTAACACTAAGTTACATAAGCCCCTAGGGGTCCACAAGCCAAAGAACCCCAAACGAGCCCGAAACGGAAAACTCAAAAATCTGGACAGCACAAACGGAGGGTCGAACCGAGGGTCACCACCCGCGACTTGACCCGCCGATAAACGGAGGGTCATCCCGAGGGTCACCACCCGCGGATACCTGCAGACCCAAAATCTTCAATCGCAGGATGCGACTGCAGATGGGATTTCAACCCCAAAACTCCAATTTCGACCAATAACTCCAAAATCACTTTCTCACAACAACTAGGGTCGATAACTAGCGATTACACGCGAGTAATTCAACCCCAAAACCTACCAATTACAACAATCGGTGATTCTATGATCACCAATCCAACATCCAACCCTAACCAACACAAAACTCCAAAATTGACATCAATTGACAATCAAACTAACATAGAACTCTTACCTTAGCGCAAGAAACATGATCAATTACGCAATCGATCACCACAAACCTCCGATTGAACTCCTTGCTTCCACTCCCAATTCTCCTCTTTCTCTCCTCTCGTACGTTTTCTCTGGAAACTGCTACTGAAGAGATAAGGGTTCTAACCCTTTTATCTGACCACTCTTCCCTTACACTTTCACAAATGACTTCTGGGCCCCTCAACTCCTAAGACATAACAATCAAGGTTCAACCTTAACTCATAACTCTGATTTAACTTAACTTGAGAACGGGGTGTTACACGATCTTAGCAAAAAAATTCAAATGATTAAAGGATTTGATGACTTAGGGATCATCTTTTGGATTTTAAAGTCACACCCTCGAAGAGTGTTTGAGCGTTTTGAGAATCTCTCATTTCTCATAACATCATTTTAACATATTGATTATTATTTAGCTTACAATTTTTCTTATTAACAACTAACAAAATAATAACATGAATATATATGTTAAAAAAACATTTTGTATAATCATATAATTAATAGTGAGGTAAGAATATGTAAGTAAAACCCAAAAGAGAATGACATGGCATAATGTGGATTGAGAATTCTAAAATATTGAATTGCGGTTAACTTTGCTTATTCTATATTGGTAAAAAGATAGTATATATGAACATGACGGTTAACTTTCCTTCCAAGTTCCAACTTCTTTTACATGGTCCATGATTCATTTTAGGGTAAATTTCATAGAATAGTAATCAAGTTCCAAGTTTGTTCCACCAAAGTCACTCATACTTTAAATTCATCCAACATTAATAACCAAGTTTTAAAAATGTTCCAATCTTATGCAATTTACCTACTACTACAAGTTACCAGGTTACCCTCTTTTATTCCTAATTTTAATTGATTTGAAATACCTAATTAATTATTTTATAATCTATTTATTATCTCAAAATAATTTAGGCCCAATAATTAATTAATTAATTAATAATCTATTTATTATCTCAAAATAATTTAATCCCATTAATTAATTAATTAATTAATAATCTATTTATCACCAAGGTAGGCATGGAATAATCATGTAAATACTAACGTGATATCCATGAAACCGTAATCCTACTAATGTCAATCATGTTATTTGACTCTCGACTTCCGGGTAGATAATTAACTTAAAATAAGTTTATTAGATATACAAATAATAACTAAGTTCATAATTAAACTTTTTAACCTATTTTTCATTAGATACATACTCCTCATTGATTAGCAATGAATCAACATATGCCTATTTGTAGTTGGCGGGAGTGGAAAACACAGGAAGGAGACGAACTTTGGTGATTAGGGATTCTAAATCATATTGAATGGGCTTAAACTATTTTTAGATAATAAATAGATTATTAATTAATTAATTAATGGGCTTAAATTATTTTAGATAATAAATAAATTATAAAATAATAAATTTGGTTTTTTAAATCAATTAAAATTATGAATAAAAGAGGGTAACCTGGTAACCTGTAGTAGTAGGTAAATTGCATAAGATTGGAACACTTTTGAAACTTGATTATTATTGTTGAATGAATTTAAAGTATGAGTGACTTTGATGGAACAAACTTGAAACTTGATTACTATTCTATGAAATTTACCCTTAATTGTAATCAATTTTTGATCACAAAGTAAATTTTTAGTTACAAAATTGTTCATGTTGAATATAAATCAACTATATCTATCTATTTACATATATATATCTAAGGATTGAGAATCTCTTATTTCTTGAATTGTGGTTGAGTGTTTTGTAGATATTTTCAGAGTTCAATTCATGACCCATATTTTACTTTTGATACTTTAAATAGTTTTTCATGTTTAATGGAAATTACATATTTGAAACAATTCCTTCTTATTCTAAAAGATTCATTACTTTTTCGCGACCGCGCAATGCGCGGTTCCACCCACTAGTTATATGGGAATTCTATTCATAATGCCTCAGTTAATGCTAATTTGATCAAAATTACGTACAATGCCTTAATTAATCCTAATTTGATTAAAAAAGGCGACTGCTGCTACATTTAACCATTTAGCTATTTATTATATTATATTTTTTTCGAAGGGTATCCAAGGCTTTGTCCCCACTAATCCTGGCAAGGTTCACCGACAGCTAAAGCATGCTGTCCTGAGTTAATCCCTAGTGACAACAATCTAGAAACGACTGAATTCGAACCTGGGTAGAAGGGTTAACTAGTCACTTCCCCCCACAAGCCTTAATTAACCAGTATGCCATAGCCTTGTGGTTATTTTTTATATTATTTTGATAATAGTGTTTGATTAAAATGAGAAATGGTAAAAAAATGTAAATTAGAGAAGGGATTTTAGTTGGTCATACGGCTAAGATCAATGTTGAATAGTTGAATATTACGGCTTTGACCGTTAAAATTCGAGACCACGCGCATGATAGAGGGGTAACTTCGTAAGTGTTACAAATAGGATGAAAAAACGAGTTCAAATATGAACTTGTGTAATTCATATATGAATTTATGTAATTTATATACGAATTTTGTAATTTATATATAAATTATTTTTAACTGATTTATATATGAAGAATACATTCATATATATGAATCTCTTTTATTCACATATATGTTAACTATTTTTGTTAATTTATATATGAAGTATATCATGGACTAAATTCACAATTAAATTTCACATGTAACATTGGAATATAAAAGGAAAAGCTAACATTATACTCTTCTTATATATTGTAACCAAACTTAGTCAAAAACAAAAAATATATTTTAGAAAGAGAAACAGTTTGTATAAATAAATTTGAAAATAATTGTTAGAAAAAATAAACCCAATTTACCTTAGCCCACTCCCACGTAACAAAATACCCAGTGCGCTCCGTCGGCCTCTCCCACTCTCTCCACCGGTAACCAAAATACCCACCGGTGCGCTCCAGGCCGGCCGCGGTTTCCGGTGAGAATAACGAAATCCGGCATAATTCATTTGGGCCGCTCCGAGCGGCCCAGTCCATGATATGCGCCCTACATGGCCATGAACCTAACCACAGGGACCAAATTTGTAATTTACTACTTTAATTAAAAAAAGAATGTCTTGGCCATGAATCGAACCCATGACACTTATGTAAAGGTTACACACCCTACCACTAGGCTCGAAGAGGTTTTATTATTTCTTTTGCAACAATTAATATATAGAGGGTGACTGGGCCGCTCCGAGCGGCCGGGCCTGGAGCGGCCCAAATGAATTTTTGCCGGAAACCGCCGTGGAGCGGCTGCCGGCGCCGGAGAGCGGTCGGCCTAGAGCGCACCGGTGGGTATTTTGGTTACCGGTGGGAGAGAGTGGATAGGAGGTAAATTGGGTATTTATTTTTGGCTAAAACAATTATTTTCTCAATAAATATCTAAAGACGTTGATTATAAAATTTAACGAGGATGTTTCATTAAATTATAACAACTTCCCATAAATAATTTATACCCATAGACTTCGTGCTAACTTTTTAAAATAATTAACCATATAATAAAGATAAATATGAATATCGTGCATGAGGCCATAGTTATTATGTAACCCACTAAAAGGTTACAACCCGTACAACCTTCATCTAAACCATTTGTTTAGCCCATTTATATAGATTCTTATCGATTCTCTAGATGTATTTTCATGATTTCATCAACTTTCAGCAACAAATATCGATGCACATGACGAATTATGAGATGCATCACATGAAAGTGATACTTTCATGATGCATTCATGATATAATATGCATTATGTTTAATATGATTAGAAATGGTATGCATTGTAGGTAATATTATTGAATGAAATACTAATCATTGATGAATCGAGTAATTAATCATAAATAATGAGCTAAAATTAATGGTTTATGTGAATGTTGTACGGGTTGTAACCTTTTAGTGGGTTGCATAATAAACTAACCCTCGTGCATGATAGTTTTGAATTCAATTTACAAGAGGTTTCCATATATCATCAAAAGTGTTTTCTAATCGTCATGATTGTTTATATGCGTGTATATATATACCTAAGTTAACACATAACAGTATCTTAAATACATCCATCATGATATGATTATTGATCAAGAAATAGATATAACATACATTGTTATTATTCAATTCATATCGGTGTTATTGGTAATCGTAATTAGTTGTTGCACATCATGGTGCAATCCGGAAGTCATCCAAGATATAGAGATGGGTATCCAGATACAAATGCAACCACCAACAACCACCACCATCCACCATGTCATAACAACATTAATTCATCAACAGGCGACGACAGAAACTTTTGATGAACCACATGATCATGATCATCTTCCGGCTATGAAAGAGGAACATACAAAATCAATAATAGAAGGGAAAAGATGAATGTGTGATATGCATGGAAGAGTTTAAAGAGATGGAATTAGTTCAAGTTATGGCATCATGCCAACACTTCTTTCATTCCCATTGCATCTATCAATGGTTTTTTATAAATCGAACTTGCCCTGTTTGTCGACAACTATCTAACTATATATCTACTTCAGTTCCTCAAGATCAATCAATGGAGATAGATTAAATTTTTTTAATCGTACGTAGATCGAATGTTTAGACTCGTCTTTGTAATTTTGTAAAGTTTAATTTAGATGAATACTTTGTTTCATTCTTATTTTCATAGAAATTCTGTTTTATTATTGTAGGTAAGTTTTTTGCAAAAAAAAAAAAAAAAAAAAAAAAAACTTGACTTATTATGTAAACTCAATATTTGTGCAAACTTTGTAAACCATGTGTCAATGAATCAGAATCCATTGATGCTTAATTATAGGAGTTGGTTTTCATTAGTTTGTTCTAAGGCCATCCTTAGCCCGATCGGTAGGGGGCCGGTACCGCTACCGGCACCGGCGGTAACACCGCCGCGGGTGACCGGTAGGGTATCGGCAGTGGCGAACATCAGTACCCCCACACCGGCCAAAAAAACGCGTGAAGCCCCCCCCTCCGCCAACGGCTCTTTAACGGCTAGTTTGTTTAAATTTTTTCCTTTTATCTCTCTATATATATATACATACCTATTCTCTTCACAAACAACAACTCCACATCTCCTCCACATCTCTTCTAATTCATTTCTTATTCTTCTCTTAATCTTCTTATTTTTCTCCTCTTATCTCCTATCCACAAAAAAAAATGTCGGATTCCGATGATGATTTTGATCTCATGATAGATCAAGTTCTTCTTGCCAACCTTCAAGCTGCCGAGTTGGTCGGTAAACTTGTGACTACCGGGGTATTGCAATACAATGGAGAAGGTCCGTCAAATAAAAGACCGAGAGGGCTGAATAAAGAAAGAGGTCGGGAAGAGGGACACGATAAACTTATCGCCGACTACTTTTTTGATAACCCGGTGTACAACGACGAAGACTTTAAGCGGCGGTTTC
This sequence comes from Centaurea solstitialis, assembly GCA_030169165.1. Lineage (NCBI taxonomy): Eukaryota > Viridiplantae > Streptophyta > Magnoliopsida > Asterales > Asteraceae > Centaurea > Centaurea solstitialis. The sequence continues at coordinate 84,475,611 of CM058041.1, forward strand.
GTATGAGTCGACGACTATTCTTAAGGATAGTTAACGATCTAGAAAGAGATGTCGAATATTTCAAGCACCATTGGGATGCAAGAGGCGTGAAAGGGTTTTCCGTGCTTCAAAAGTGTACGTCCGCTATTCGACAATTGGCGTACGAGTCTGCTGTGATGCTTCCGACGAGTACTTGAGGATGAGCGAAACGACGTCAAGGGATTGCCTTGAGAATTTTTGCAAAGGTATTATTTACCTATATATGCGACAATATTTACGAAAGCCTACTGCTAGCGATATTCAACGAATCTACGCAATGCATGAACAAGTCCACGGCTTGTCCGGCATGCTTGGTAGCATTGACTGTATGCATTGGAGCTGGAAAAATTGCCCCGTCGCATGGAGGGGTCAATTCCATAGAGGTGATCATGTTGGACCGACGGTAATTCTAGAAGCGGTCGCATCATATGATGAATGGATCTGGCACGCATTCTTCGGGGTTCCGGGTGCGACGAACGATATAATCGTTGTCAATCAATCACCGGTTTTCAACGATTTATTCGAAGATAAAGCACCCGATAGTTCGTTGTAGTGAATGGCACACACTACAATCACGGGTATTATCTTGCCGACGGGATATATCCGGAGTGGACGACTTTCGTCAAAGCATTTAGGTATCCACATGACGACGAGAGACGGGTCCACTTCAAGGAACGTCAAGAATCGGCTAGGAAAGACATCGAACGGACATTCGCCATGCTTCATTCTTATTTTCATAGAAATTCTATTTTATTATTGTAAGTAAGTTTTTTGAAAAAAAAAGTTACGTAATAATGTCTTAGCATGAGATCTATCATCTATCCAAAATAAAACGAAATTTGGGGCATTACCCAAATCAAATTAATGAAATATGACAAAAATATTTTATTAGAATCCGATGGCAATAACCAAAATTTATGGATCCGCCACCAAATTCTCTCTTTCTCTCTCTCTCTCTCTCTATATATATATATATCTATATCTATATATATATATATATAGAGAGAGAGAGAGAGAGAGTTAATTTATTGTGTAAACTCAATATTTTGTGACTTTATAAACCATGTGTCAACCAAATTCTCTTTCTCTGAGAGAGTTGACTTATCGTGTAAACTCAATATTTTGTGCAAACTTTGTAAACCATGTGTCAACGAATGAGAATCCATTGATTCTTAATTATAAGAGTTGGTTTTCATTAGTTTGTTCTAATTTTGGATAAGATCGTGCAACCCCGTGGACCCATTTGATTTGTAACCTAATTCCCTAATTTTAAGCAATTAATCTTATCCATTAATATTTCTAACCACCCTATATGAAAAAGCCTTTCCCCTTTTCATAATACCCACGGTAAGCATCCTGCTCTCGACCCAGAGCTACTGCTTCAACAATCAACCGAGCTTAGGAAGTCATGTTAAGACGTCGACTTATAATTGGTCTTGCCCGAGGAGATGAAAAAGAATTAGGGCTTGCTTTCTCAATTCACAATTATGATTGATGATTCCTCTATCTCTTGCTCGCTTCGATCGGACTCTGGCACACATCACACATCTATGAGCGATGATTCCTCTATCTCTTGCTCGCTTCGATCGGACTCTGGCAGCTGGGAAGAATGATGGCTCGCTAACAAGACCCCTAAATGACCGCTCAGAAGGCCTACCTCTTTTTTTCCCAAATTGGCATTTATAGGTAGCTAAGCTAGTTGACGGACTCTGTCCTGTCCACGGAAAGCTTCGCGCCCAGGAATGGAATAACTTCATAAAGCCGAGTGCCGAACCGGAAGACGTCAACTTCTTAGAGCTACTTGAAGCTATACTCAAAGAAGGCCTACGCTTGACTTATTCCTCCATTTGCTAGTTCAGTTCCAGCTAGCGAGAGCACTACTTCACATGATAAGCTGCGAGTTTTTAGGTTCAGTAACGAGCGATTGGGGACTTCGAAGAGATGTACCTTAATCGGTTTAGATGAGTTTGCATAGTTTACACAAATGACAAATTACTCGGTTTGTAAAATGGTTCCGTTGGATTATGATAATAAGGATAAGAATAAATCTTGACCTTTGGATGAATTCTAATCAATGGTAAAAAAAATATCAATAGTCCAAATCCACGTATACATTCACAATGAAATAACAAGAAATCAATGAGATATAACGAAAACAAAACTTGGGTTCCATTGATATATACACTTCCATGATTACATCAATATGATTTAATTTCCTAATTAATCTCGATTATGACGAGATTAACGAACTATATATCTTGTCGACAGATAGGGCACGTCTGATTCACAATAAACCACTGAAAAATGCATCGGGTATGAAACAAATGTTGGCATCCCACCACAACTCGAACCGTTTCCATCTCCTCGAACTCCTCCATGCATATCACGCATTCATCGTTTTCGCACTCCCCGCCACTCGTGTACTTTGCGGGCTTCATAGAAGGAACACGTTCCGGTTGATCAATCACTCGTTTTTCTCGGTGATACGAAGCCACCGGTGCCGCCTGCTGCTGCTGATGTACGACGTGGTGGGTGACGTGGGCGGCGGTCTCGATATCTTCCTCCACGGCCGGTTTTCGAAGTTTAAAGCAGAACACGTAGAAGTAGAAACATAAAATACAGACTGCCTCCAATACCCACATTACAATCACGCATGTAGGTGGTCGATCTAGCGCCATTAGAGTTGATCGATTTGATAGTGTTAATGAGTATAGGTGATGGTATTTTTATATATAACATCAACGATTATCATATACATATTTATAGATATGGATTATAGACTTAATTATAGGAATCCGATCTAAAGGATAATTGTCTGTTTATTATTTTTTTATATAAATAAAATTATCTTTTAAATATTACAAATTACGTACAATGATCCTAATTAATTTGATAAAAGTTAAAAACTAAAACTTATGCACCACGTCTTTTGGTAATTAGCTATCAAAAATTACATATTAATAAAAAACTATAGTATAAATCTTTGATTAAATACAAGATAAATACAATTTGCTTTCCCAAAAACAAATATTTAATACTTAAGAGGGTGAATATATAATATGGGTGACCCTTGTAGTTTATTCAAAATTAAAATTTGGTCCGCTGAATAAACTACATATATATTAATTCTTTTAATTTTAAAATTTATAACACTTAGGCCATCCTTAACCGTACCCTCATACCCTCATACCTGCTGCTACCTCAGCGCTACACCAACTTTACCAACACCATACCATACCATACAATCCTTAACCGTACCAATTCCATACCCCTCTAAATAATTAATTAAAAAATAATAAAATAATAAAAGAAGAGAGATAGAGAGAAAGGTGGGATGGGTGGGGTGGGGTGGGTGGGGTGGGGTGGGTAAGCAATCTGGCGCCACTATACCGTTCCATTTGGTACCGGTTTGGTACCAATTCACCATTTATGGTGTTGCCGATGGTAAAGGAGGGGTACCGGTCTCCTACCGGTACCCTTTAAGGATGGCCTCAGGAGGCGTTTGATTCACCGAATAATTTCTGAACGAATAAAATTTATCAAAAACATTGAAATCTAGAAAGAAATTAAAATGGAATGTTATAGGTTTGACCAATTGTTTGGTTGATAGGAACTTGAATGAAATCTATTAAAGGTATTGAAAAATTTGTGTTTGATTAACAAAATCTAGCTATGGAATTTGAACGATATGATGACAAATGAACAAAAATACCGTTTTATGTTTTTTTTAAATACTAATAAAATATTATTTAATAATGTTGAAGAGTAGTGGTGGTGGGAGGTGGTGGTTGCCGGAGGCGGCGGGGGCCGAAGGCGGCGGCGGTGGTGGTTGCCGGTGGCAATGGTGATCGAGGAGGCGGTGGTGGCTGATGGTGGCCGGATGAGGCATTTTTGTCATTAAAAAAAGATTGTAAGGAAAAGAATTCAATCCCATCTCATTTGAGAAGGAATGAGCAAATCCACAAGTAAAATAATTCCTAGAATTTAATTTCATTCCTTAAGCAACCAAACATGAAGAAATTTGGTCAATAATTGACCATTCCAATATTCAACGAGATTCTGACGGATTCCAGCGAACCAAACGCCCCCTTAAGATCCCGACAGTTAACATCACATATTGACAATGTAGCACTTATGAAGGTATTAGGGGCCCATCGTCCCTTAAGATCCCGACCCGTCCCAACCTATGGCTGAACCCGACCGGCAGGTTTTAGGGGCCCTATGGACCAACCCGAATCAATCCCGAAGAACTAGATCCAGAGCTTGGATATTGCAGGAAAGTGTCGCTCGTGGAAATCGAAGTAGTGCGGCTTTCACACCCCCAAGAATGTTATCGAAGTAGTGTGGCTTTCACACCCCCAAGAATGTTACTTATCCAAATGAACTAACCCATTTGATTTGAAAGGGGTTGTTAGGGTTTGAGCCGCCGTCCCAACTAGGGTTCCGCCGCCGTTTCTTTTTCCGGCCAATCTAGCCGGCCGGTGGCCGTGAAATCTTGTGGGGGTGTTCGGTTTTGCATCCTCTACAAGACTATGGAGGCTAAACGGCTTCCAGATCCTCCTCTTACTCGGAATCGTGCAAAGTAAAACAAGCAAAAAAAGGGTTCGGCCTCGCCGACCCTTCCTCCGCCGTCGCCGGCCACCACAGCCGCTGTGCCGGTGTGTGGTGGCGTGGATGTTGTTCGCCCGGGAGCGGGCTCCCCTTCGGTGGTCGCTGATTGCGAAATTAATACCACCGTCGCTGCTGATTTTTTCTCATTGTCGCCGCCTGCGGTCCAGCTGGTTGTGCCCGGGTGTGGTTCTGTCCCCCATCGCCGGCTATGGTTTCTGCCGGGATTCCTTCGCCGGCTGCTGTCTCCTCCATGGTGGTTATGCCTGTTGCCGAACCAATTGTGGAGTCACCGGCGAGGACTTCGGGAGTGATTGGTGATGTGGGTTCTTTTCAGCAGCTGCTGAGGGATGTTTCAGGTGCTCAGGGTCTTCGACATCAGTCATCGATGCTATCACCGGCTGCTGCCTTGTTTTCTTCCTTCTTGGCCTCTCTGGTCGGGATGGGTTCTGGTCGTGGGGTCTTGCCTAGGGTTTCTATTTCGGAGGCAGCCACCCTCTCGTCCCCGGGTCTGAAGCCAAGGGCGGATAAGTTTATTGAGGTTGGTTCGAATACGGATAATGAGCCTAATCTGTCGGAAGTAAAAGCACCAAATTCTGGTAGCTTTATGGACTCTGAGGGTAAGGTACACTTGCATGCTGATGAGACGGATGTGGCTCATAAGCCCGTGTTTTTTGCTGATCTTCTAAAGAAAAGTGCCAACCTCGTGTGCGGTAAAGGTAAACTCACGTATTATCCTCCGGTAGTAACTGAGCTTGGCACTAGGCGAGCGATTATTCCTGATGAATTGATCCAAAAGCAAGCTAGTGAGTGGGCTCTTACACTTGCTGGCTACTTTATTGGTAAAAGGCATGTTTTTCCTTTTGTTCAGTATCATGCTAGACGAATGTGTAAAAAATATGGCCTTACTGATGTTATATTAAATGACCAAGGATATTTCTTTTTCAAATTTAATTCTGATCAAGGATTAAACTTTGTTTTTGAAAATGGTCCGTGGTTATTTAATGGCATGCCAATCTTTATTCAGAGATGGCAACCGGGACTTTGTTTTGATAAGCCTGATCTGAAAATAGTCCCTTTATGGGTTAATATTTATGGCTTGCCATTGGATGTTTGGGATTATGAGATTATTAGTCGGATTGCGGCTTAAATATTTTATTTCTTGTTGGGTTCCTTACAAATTAAAATCCAATTCAGATGATAAACCTTATACTTTTTAGATGTATGAATTGGAGTTTAGGTAGGACATAACCTTGTAGATAGCTGCTTCTTCCCCACTTACCCTTGAGATTTGTTATTTTATTTAATTATTGTATAGATCTATAGATCTTCATTATTTGTGTGTGTTAGTTTGCCTTTAAAAAAATATCTTCTTTATTTGCAACAATCTTTTATAATCAAAGAGATATTGTCTCTGTTATACCTTCAGTTTCGTTGTCACTAACATGATGGTTACTAAATAGTTCTCACTACCAAGCTCTAACTCCTTACTTTCTTTTCCACTGTACAAGTCCAATCCATCTGGTTAGTTCAGCTATCACTGTTGGACTGTTATTGTTCGGCTGCTCCCTCGTTAAGGCCCTTTACGCTGGTGAATGGAAGACTTTCCCTATTGGCTTTAATTGACTTTAATTGACTGCGGTAACTAATTCACTCAAACCGATTCCATTTATCATTTATGCTTATTTTTTAAACATAGTTATGATTCGACGTACTCACACTCAAGAAGCAACGCCCTTGACTCTTGGGTAAGAGTTCAGTGGTTATAGCATATAAGTATGCTTCTTTCACCTCAACCTCTTAGTAGGGTTCATCTTTAAATATTTTATCTTTGACTGTAGCTTTTATTTTGGAACCGAGGGATTAAATGAAATTAAGCATTATAAGCTTCCATTATAAATTACAAGTGTCGTAATATTTTGTCTTCTCTTTTGGCTGAAATTTAAAAAGGGGATTAGCTGCTGATCCGTTCATGATATTTATGATTATGTGCATGTAGGCTCTTGAATGGAAATCGACTAATAGGCTACTAGACGGAAGATATTGGTTATCTTCCTAATCTGGACCGAATACAAATTGATGAGAACTTTATTTTTGAACCAAAACCAAAGTCATTTGCAAACTTGAACAACCGGTTAAAATCCCTTTAATCATTCAGGGATCTCATAAACTTAATGAATCTCGATTTGAGCTCGAACCATTTCACCCACTTGCCCAATTTCATCAGAAACTTATCCTTGATTCGAATCTTGATTGTGGAAACGAATGATCTCAAAGAACTCCCATACATGATCGACTCGTGGTACTAAAACTCGACTTCAATCAGCTAAAAGGGCTTCAGAAGCGTTTGGGAAGCTCGAGTGCTTGGAATTCTCATGTTGCATTATAATCGGATTAGAAATTGCAGACAACGATGGTGAATCTGACTAGATTACATAACTCGGTGTTAGTTTTAGTCATCATGAAAAGTTTGATTTTGTCATGAAAAGTTCGATTTAGCTCCCAAAATAGACACAGTTGTAGAAGCTTCTTCCTCTTCAACTTTCCACCGGACAACACATGCTATTCGATGGAAACCGAAACCTAACCGTTTTCGATTTTCTCGATTTTTCAGCTTCACGTATTTTTTGGTTTTGGTTTAGTTTTTTTCGGTCGAGATGGAAACCAAAACAACCAAAACCAAAATTGTTGGTCCTCTATTGATAGCCAAATATATAAATTGTATTGTAGAAGGGGGGGTTGAATAAAATCAACACAGTTTCTTCCACTTAATTCAATCCACGACTCCTATGGAGTCTTTATGTGAACTGAAGTAGATTGTTTGTTGAAAGAGATCAAGACTATGTCAAGATCCAAACAATATTTTTAAGTATTTTGACACAAAGCCTTTGCTTATGCACAAAGCAAGTATTAGAAGAGATAGAAAGAATTAGAAGATAGAAAGGAGGAAGGATTAGGGTATAGAAGATGGACCAAGGTGTGTTTGAAGTACAACACTACGTTCCTATTTATACCCCATGCATTAAATGCATGTCATACCCAACTTTACACGCGTCTTTACAAGAGTGGGTATGTTGTACTATTTACCATATAATAATGCCCACGCCTGGTAGGGTCATGGCCTATGGTGAACAGTTTTCTTATGGGTGATAAGTACGGAGGGAACAATAAAGAGACATCCCCTTTTGTACTATTGTCAGAAAGGCAAAAAGTAAATCTTTTTTGTGCATATAGGACAAGAAGACAAATATAGTATTCTTAAAGTACAGGTCACTGATCAGGCCTTAGAGTCGCTGATCCTTGGGATGGATCAAGGAGGCGCTATGACTTGTTCTCTTGGAACGTCATGTTTAAAGTAGTCAACTAGCTATCACTTATATCAACTTCAGATCATTAGCATCGCTGACTCTATCATCAGCTTGCATCAATAGATGGTGCTGATGGTTTCATAGTGACATGAGAATTTGTCTTCAAAGGATACTTAGCTGATGTCAACTCTCACTGATACTGAACGGAGTCAGTGATCAGCGATCGCTGATGTCCAAACTATCAGCGAGACAGACTCGCTGAAGTATTGAACTTCATCACAGCAGTGCTAAGTATTTTTCATTATTAGAAAAGGATCATTAGTATTTCATGAAGTCATAGAGGAGCTGGATCAACAAAACCGAACCATTTTTTGATTTTCGTTGTCGGTTTTGGTTTCTTGTTTTTTTTCGTTTTCGATTCTCGGTCGAGATAGAAACCAAAACTGAACTGAACTGTTTCTGATTTCCTGTTCGGTTTGGTTTTTCGGTTTTGTTACTCGTTTTCCTCGGTTGCGTTTCGGTTTTTGCTCACCTTATTTTTTACAATTCAATTCCAATTCCATCAAACCAAACACAACCAAAATGCATGGTCAAATTTCATTCCAATTCCTTCAAAGTCAAATTCCCTGATGAATTCCAATTCCATCGAATTCCATTTCCGGACCAAACACCCCCTTAGTTACCTTTGTGTTTCGTGTTTACACTTGTCGAGATAATATTACTGAATTTCATGAACTTGTTTATGTTATTTCCTTGCAGGCATAGGAGTTAATCTTAATCGAAATTGGAGTGTAGATTGGGGGAAAAAAGAGAAGGTTAGTGATTAGAAAAATCAGACACCATAGAAATCTTGGCCATACCTTTTCCTGAGAGAAATATTACTGTTTGAGTAGAGTTTTCTGTTTGTTATGTTCTCCACCTCTACATTGTGTTTTGTTGATAATGACGTAGGTCAATTTCTAGCTACGTTCATGCTTGGTGGCGACTGGCGGTAGCACGTGACAACTACGAGAGAAGTCAGTTAACGGGAGTGTTGCAGACGGGAAACAAGCCAAAAGTACATGCAGGTAGATGCATTGGCTACAACCAATTTAATACGATGCTCAATATCCTTGGTTAGACATAATACTTTTGTACATGCTAATATGTACTTGTCAAAAAACAGATAAAAATATTGCAGCGGATTCTACACATATCTTTTGTTATTGATAATATAAGAGCACCTACAACAAGTCTCTGTGGGTAGGGGGCCGTCTAAGGACGGCCGACACGCTGCCTAGTATATTTTAGAAAGAGAAACAATTTGTATAAATAAAGATCTAAAGACGTTGATTATAAAATCTAACGAGGATGTTTGCATTAAATTATAACTTCCCATAAATAATTTATACCCATAGATTTCGTACTAACTTTTTAAAACAATTAACCATATAATAAAGATAAATATGAATATCGTGCATGATAGTTTTGAATTCAATTTACAAGAGGTTTCCATGTATCATCAAAAGTGTTTTCTAATCGTCATGATTGTTTATATGCGTGTATACATATACCTAAGATAACACATAACACTATCTTAAATAGATCAATCATGATTATTGATCAAGAAACAAATATAACATACATTCTTATTGTTCTATTCATATCGGTGTTATTGGTAATCGCAATTAGTTGTTACACATCATGGTGCAATTCGGAAGTCATCCAAGATATAGAGATGGGTATCCAGATACAAATGCAACCACCAACAACCACCACACACCATGTCATAACTGTTGGATTGTGTGTATTATAAAAACCATACAGATCAAAATAATAATAGCGGAAGCGATATAAGAAACACACAATCTTCTAGATATCTGGTTACAATCTCAATACAAGTAACAAAATAAGTTAATACAAGAGAGGGTTAGAGAGACCTTTTGACGACCGTTAAGAACCCAATATCAGGATTCTCTCAATCAGGAGCACACCCCAAAACCAGTCAGGTAGAAAGCGAAATCTCTTCCTCTTTCTTTTCGTTAGCAATCACCAAGTAATAAAATCACCACTCTTAGTTGAATAGCTTTTATGGTTTTCAAAGCAAAACAAAAAAAACTTTAGATGTTTTACTATGAAAAGAAATTCACCCAAAAAGTGATATAAAAAAAACCTAGGAAAAGATTATATCAAATAAATTTGTTTTAGAGTTTGTTATTAGGATGGATTATCATAATATTTAACTAGTCTAATAATTATCTAGACTTTTAGAAATTTATTTAGACTATTAGATATTATCTAATAACAACTTAAGACTAATAACTAGTTAGTCCCTCTAAAACTAGTTCTCGCATTTTACGTAACCGAACTTTGTGTGCGACCCAATAGGCATATTCGTTTTGGTAGTATTACTTTTGTTGTGTCAATGGGCATATCTCCAACAATAACAACATTAATTCATCAATAGGCGATGACAAAAACTTCTAATGAACCACATGATCATGATCATCTTCCGACGAAAGTGTAAGTGAGCCGAGCTGTTCGTGAGCTACTTGGGATCGGCTCGAGCTCGAGTTAAACGAGCCCGAGCCGAGCTCGAGCTTTATTTCGAGCTCGATTAATAAACGAGCTCGAGCTCGAGCCTGAATTATAGAGCTCGCGAGCCTAAACGAGCCTAAACGAGCTTCAATTAATATTATATATATAATTATATATTAAATAATAATTAATAAATAACAAAAAATAAATAAAAAACATAAAGATAATTAGGGTTTCACTTTCACTCTTTCAGGCTTTCAGCCGCTTTCCCCCTTTTCATTCTATTCAATTTGTTTCCCTTCCCTCCCAAGCTCTCCCACTCGGTGACCTAGTTGAAGGCGACGACATACAGCCGACGGTGGACGGCGGACGGCGGACTGCAGGCGGCGAACGGCGGGCGGTGGACGGCAGGCGGCGAACGGCGGGCGGTGGACGGCAGGCGGCGAACGGCGGGCGGTGGACGACAGTCTTCATCATCTTTACATATCGTCAGGTATATCTCGACTGGTATCTCTTTCGTTTTCTGAAGTATAATTGCTTGAGTTTGTAATTGCTTCTCCTTTATTGAGATTTTGAGATATTGTAATTGCTTCTAGTTGTTGAAAATCCATATATGGTAATTGCTTGAGTTGAAAATCCATATCTCTAATTGCTTGAGTTTGTAATTGCTTCTCCTTTTTTGAGATTTTGAGATATTGTAATTGCTTATAGTTGTTGAAAATCCATATATGGTAAATTGGTAATTGCTTGAGTTGCTGAAAATCGTAAGTTGCTTGTTGTTTTGGTGATTAATTGCAGAAAATTTGTTATAGAAATCTACACTAAGTGATTATCTTGTTGGTGATAAATTGCAGAAAATTTTTGATATAGAAATCTCCTTTTTAGAAATCTACAGTAAGTTGCTTGTTGTTTTTGGATATCATATAAAATAAATTGGTTAGTGGGAGCTTTTTATTAATTATTCACATGTGATTATCTTGTTGGTGATATCACTTTTTGATCATCAACTTTCTTATTTTCACATATATAATTACAAAATCCATCTGATCATGTGAATTAATATGTGAATTAATTGCAGAAAATTGGTTATAGAAATTGAGTTTTATTATCAATAATTGTTAAACCTTATCATGCCTTATGTTTTTCCTTTTTCAAATAGATTGTATGGATGGCGGAAGTTTAAATCCATTTCCTCCTCTATCAATGGAAGGTTCTACCACAAGCCCGTTAAGTCAAATGCAAGGGGCGGGTGGTGAAAGTGGTGCTAATAATGATGAGGAACACACAACGACTCCACATGAAAATGCATCAACTCAAGATGAAAGTGTAAGAGAACCTAATGAAGTCGGCGAAGAGGAGGTACATGGTTATTACGGGACACTTCATTGATCAAAATTGGAGGTTTGACGACTTTTGAAATGTTTACTTTTGACTTTTATTTTTGTTTATTATTATTTTAACAAGTATCACAACTTTGTCTTGCAGATTACAGAAACGTGTACTGAGTTTTGTACATATTCCTCCTCCTCGTACGGGACTTGATATTGCCGATTGTATCTACAAGTGTTTGAAAGAATGGGAAATTGAAGATAAGATTTTCACAATTTCGGTAGACAATGCGGCTTATAATGATCGAGTAGTATCAACTTTGAAAGAGAATTTTTCGAGGGTAAAAAGACTTTCATGCGGAGGGAGGTTGTTTCATATAAGGTGTTGTGCCCATATTTTGAATCTTCTAGTGAAAGATGGTCTTGCAAAGATTGAGCGTGTTATCGGAGAGGTTCGTGAGGCTATAAAGTATATCAACTATTCCAAGGCAAGACGTCAAGTATTCTCAAATGTTGCACATCAACTCCAAATACGTGATAGAAAGCTTTTTCTTGACGTCCCAACACGATGGAATTCAACATATGATATGTTGTTCGTCGCATTGAAGTTTAAAGATGCTTTTCCAAGGTAATTTGTTTTGAATTTTTTGTTTTAAGTTTATTTAAGTTTATAGTTTTAAGTTTATATAAGTTTATTGAATTTTTTTGTTTTAAGTTTATATAAGTTTATTGAATTTTTTTTTTAAGTTTATATAAGTTTATTGAATTTTTTTGTTTTAAGTTTATTTAAGTTTAAATTTTATGGCTTTTTAGATATGCGGAGTATGAGCCTCATTTCCGTCACTTGCCTTCGGAGCTAGATCGGATGAATGTAGAGAGCGTATGTGAAGTTTTGAAGGTCTTTAAGGTACGTATTTAATATGCATAGTCTTTAACACTTTATCTAAAGTTATAATAATAGAACCTTTTCGGCTAAATTCTAGAGGTTATTTTTAGGTGTGCACGAATATCATCTCAGGCAGTGATTATCCTACTTCCAATTTGTATCTTATAGAGGTTTTTAGAGTTAAACAAACATTAGATAAAGGTTCATTGTCTGAGGTTGCTTTTATTCGTGAAATGGTGTCCGCGATGAAAGAAAAATTTGATAAGTATTGGGGTGAGTGCCACCTTGTTATGGCCATAGCTTCTGTGTTAAATCCACGGTTTAAGATGAAGCTTGTTGAATTCAGTTTTCCAATAATATATGAGAATTCTGAGAACCACATCGAAGAAGTTAAGAATGCGCTTTACTTGATGTATTCCGAATATTTGGAGATGCATGATACATTAGCTAGGGAAGCGGCAAACTTTGGGAGTGGAAATGGAGGAAATGTTGTTTCAGGGAGGAGTGAAGGTACGTCACTTGGATCGGGATGGGAGGCATTTGGAGAGTTTATAAAGAATGTGGATTTGGAGAGACCGGAAAAGTCGGAGTTGGATTTGTATTTAGAAGAAGGTGTATATAGGGAGCAAGGGCAAGGAGGAATGGGATCATTTAATGCTTTGGAGTGGTGGAATGTACATAGGTTAAAGTATCGTATTTTGTCGATGATGGCGATGGATGTACTTGCAATCCCAATTTCCACTGTTGCATCTGAGGCTACTTTTAGTGCCGGGGGTAGAGTTATTGATCCGTATCGAGCTTCATTGGCACCAGAAACGGTACAAATGTTGATTTGTGGAGAAGATTGGGTTCGACAACTTCACGGCATCAAGAAAAAATTAAAGGTATGCGCTAAAAACCGAAAACAAATAAATTTGTTATTTTGTTGTTTTAAATTATTAATCGTCAAGTATTTTATTTTTATAGAAAGAGGAAGTGCCCGAGGAGGTTTTATTACCCGAGGTGAAAACAAAATAGTTGAAGGTATAAAATTTTATTTCTACTTTGTCGCTTTATTGTTTATTGCATCGTGTTTAATAAATAGTTGTTTTGCATCTTATAGGTTTTGTACGGAATTACGGAAGAAGGAAGTTTCCACGAAGATTAAGGCTTGGTTTGGCAAGCATAAGCTAGCTTATAAGCTAGCTGATAAGCTAGCTTATAAGCTAGTCCATCCAAACATGTACCAGGAAGCTAGCTTATCAGCTAGCTTATAAGCTAGCTTTTTGAAACGCTACTTTGAGTAGCTTATGAGAAGCTTATTGTAGCTTTTTCCAATTATACCCTTATTAATATTAATTATTAAATTCAAAGGTACCCTTTTTGGTCATTTTACATACTCATAAGCTAGTTTTTGCCAAACATAATTTGTTCAACAGCTAGCTTATCAGCTACTAGCAAGCTTATCAATCAACAGCTAGCTTATCAGCTATCCGCTAGCTTATCAGCTACCAGCTAGCTTATAAGCTACGCTTGCCAAACATAGCCTAAGTGTTTTGTCAAGATTTATCATGTTATCGTCTTTTGCATTTGTAATTTGAAGTGTTTTTGTACTTTGGAGTTTCAATATTTTTGTATTTTGGAGTTATAACTTGTTTTGTACCTTATGTTGGGTAATATTTTTAGGTTGAATGCTTGATAAATTTCTTGAAAGTTTTGTGCAAACGAGCTCTTAACGAGCCTAAAATCACTAATCGAGCTCGAGCTTTAGTATGTAAACGAGCCGAGCTCGAGCCGAGCCTAGGCTCGTTTAGGCTTGTCTGACAAACGAGCCGAGCCGAGCCGAGGCCGAGCCTTCCATAGTTCTAGACGAGCCGAGCTCGAGCTTGAGGTTTAAAGCTCGAAACGAGCCGAGCTCGAGCTCGAGCTTTAGGAATTTAAACGAGCAATAATAGAAGGGACAATACACAAGCAATAATAGAAGGGAAAAGGATGAATGTGTGATATGCATGGAATAGTTTAAAGAGATGGAATTAGTTCAAGTTATGGCATCATGCCAACACTTCTTTCATGCCCATTGCATCTATCAATGGTTTTTTATAAATCGAACTTGCCCTGTTTGTCAACAATCTATCTAACTATATATCTACTTCAACTCCTCAAGATCAATCAATGAAGATAGATTAAAAAATTTTAATCATACGTAGATCGAATGTTTTAGACTCGTCTTGTAATTTTGTAAAGTTTAATTTAGATGAATACTTTATTTCATTCTTATTTTCGTAGAAATTCTGTTTTGCTATTGTAAGTTTTTTGAAAAAAAAAAATGTAACCTAATAATGTCTTAGTATGAGATCTATCATCTATCCAAAATAAAACGAAATTTGGGGCATCACCTGAATCAAATTAATGATATATGACAAAAATATTTTATTAGAATTCGACGATAGTAACCAAAATTTCTAGCTCCGCCACCAAATTCTCTCTCTCTCTCTCTCTCTATATATATATATTATAGATATTATATATATAGAGAGAGAGAGAGAGAGAGTTGACTTATTGTGTAAACTCAATATTTTGTGCAAACTTTGTAAACCATGTGTCAATGACTAAGAATCCATTGATGCTTAATTATATGAGTTGGTTTTCATTAGTTTGTTCTAATTTTGGAAGAGATCATGCAACCCTGTGGACCCATTTGATTTGTAACTTAATTCCCTAATTTTAAGCAATTAATCTTGTCTATTAACATTTTTCTAATCATCCTATAAAAAAAGCCTTTCCCCTTTTCATAATACCCACGGTAAGCATCCTGCTCTCGACCCAGAGCTACTGCTTCAACAATCAACTGAGCTTAGGAAGTCAGTTTAAGACGTCGACTTATAATTGGTCTTGCCCGAGGAGATGAAAAAGAATTAGGGCTTGCTTTCTCAATTCACAATTATGAATGATGATTCCTCTATCTCTTGCTCGCTTCGATCGGACTCTGGCACACATCACACATCTATGAGCGATGATTCCTCTATCTCTTGCTCGCTTCGATCGAACTCTGGCTGCTTAGGGAAGAATGATGACTCGCTAACAAGGCCCCTAAATGACCGTTCAGAAGGCCTACCTCTTTTTTTCCCAAATTGGCATTTATAGGTAGCTAAGCTAGTTGACGGACTCTGTCTTGTCCACGAAAAGCTTCACGCCTTGGAATGGAATAACTTCATAAAGCCGAGTGCCGAACCGAAAGACGTCAACTTCTTAGAGCTACTTGAAGCTCCGTTCCAGCTAGCGAGAGCACTACTTTACATGATAAGCTGCGAGTTTTTAGGTTCAGTAACGAACGATTGGGGATTTCGAAGAGATGTGCCTTAATCGGTTTAGATGAGTTTGCATAGTTTACACAAATAACAAATTACTCGGTTTGTAAAATGGTTCTGTTGGATTATGATTATAAGGATAAGAATAAATCTTGACCTTTGGGTGAATTCTAATCAATGGTAAAAAAAATCGATCAATAGTCCAAATCCCACACACACATATATATATATATATATATATATATATACATTCAATGAAATAACAAGGGCCTTGGCCCATGGGCCTATATACAAAAGTAGTAAAGAGCTACACTATATATATACTAGGAAAATAAGAATACAATGGGCCTTGGCCCATGGGCCTATATACAACTAACAATCAATAGTCCAGATCCACATTTATACGTTCAATGAAATAACAAGAAATCAATGAGATATAACGAAAACAAAACTTGGGTTCCATTGATACATACATGACTTCCATGATTACATCATTATGATTTAATTTCCTAATTAATCTCGATTATGACGAGATTAACGAACTATATATCTTGTCGACAGATAGGGCACGTTTGATTCACGATAAACCACTGATAAATGCATTGGGTATGAAACAAATGTTGGCATCCCACCACAACTCGAACCGTCTCCATCTCCTCGAAATCCTCCATGCATATCACGCATTCATCGTTTTCGCACTCCCCGCCACTCGTGTACTTTGCGGGCTTCATAGAAGGAACACGTTCCGGTTGATCAATCACTCGTTTTTCTCGGTGATACGAAGCCACCGGTGCCGCCTGCTGCTGCTGATGTACGACGTGGTGGGTGACGTGGGCAGCGGTCTCGATATCTTCTTCCACGGCCGGTTTTCGAAGTTTAAAGTAGAACAAGTAGAAGCAGTAACATAAAGTAAAGACTGCCTCCAATACCCACATACCAATCCAGTATGTAAGTATATTGTGTAGCGCCATTAGAGTTGATCGATTTGATAGTGTTAATGAGTATAGGTGATGGTATTTTTATAACATCAACGATTATCATATACATATTTATAGATATGGATTATAAAATTAATTATAGGAATCCTATAGAATATCTATAACCTATCTTTGTCTTTTAAAGGATAATTGTCTGTTTATTATTTTTTATATATAAGTAAAATTATCTTTTAAATATTACAAATTACGTACAATGATCCTAATTAATTTGATAAAAGTTAAAAACTAAAACTTATGCACCACATCTTTTGGTAATTAGCTATCAAAAATTACATATTAATTAAAAAACTATAGTATAAATCTTTGATTCTTTATCCATACAAGATAAATACAATTTGCTTTCCCAAAAACAAATATTTAATACTTAAGAGGGTGAATATATAACATGGGTGACCGACCCTTGTAGTTTATTCAAAATTAAAATTTGGTTCGTTAAATAAACTACATATATATTAATTCTTTTAATTTAAAATTTATAACAATTAGGAGGCGTTTGATTCGCCGAATCATTTCTTAACGAATGAAATCTATCAAAGGAACTGAAATCTAGAAGGAATTGGAATGGAATGTTATAGGTTTAACCAACTGTTTGGTTGATAGAAACTTGAATGAAATCTATTAAAGGTATTGAAAAATCTGTGTTTAATTAACAAAATCTAGCTATGGAATTTGAACGAAATGATGACAAATGACCAAAAATACCTTTTTATGTTTTTTTAAATACTAATAAAATACCATTTAATAATGTTGAATAGTAGTGGTGGTGGGTGGTGGGTGGTGGGAGCTGGTGGTTGCTGTTGGTGATGGTTACCGAAGGTGGTGGTTTCCGAAGGCGGCGGCGGTGGTCGTTGCCGGTGGCGATGGTGATCAAGGAGGTGGTGGTGGCTGATGGTGGTCGGATGAGGCATTTTTATCATCAAAGTGTTTTCTAATCGTCATGATTGTTTATATGCGTGTATATATATACATAAGATAACACATAACAATATCTTAAATAGATCCATCATGATTATTGATCAAGAAATAGATATAACATACATTGTTATTATTCTATTCATATCGGTGTTATTGGTAATCGCAATTAGTTGTTGCACATCATGGTGCAATCCGGAAGTCATCCAAGATATAGAGATGGGTATCCAGATACAAAGGCAACCACCAACAACCACCACTAGAGATGGGTAAAAAGCCCGGCCCGGCCGGAGCCCGAAAAAAAAGCCCGTGCCCGGCCTGATGAAAAGCCCGGCCCGGGCCTACTTTTAGGAAATTTGAAAGCCTGGCCCGGCCCGGCCCGACCAAAGCCCGGCCCGGCCTGACCAAAGCCCGGCCCGGCCCGAAAACAAATCTATTTTTTGATTTGTTTTATATAGTTTAGACTTTAGAATTATAAAATAAATCTAGTTTATATCGTATACTATCATTATTATTGAAATTATAAAATAATTTAGTGTTTTTTAAGTTGGAAAAAACCCGGTCAAACAAAGGCCCGAAAAGCCCGGTCTTTTCAAAGCCCGGCCCGAGCCTGGTCAAAGCCCGGTCAAACAAAAGCCCGAAAAGCCCGGGCTTTTCAAAGCCCGGTCAAAGCCCGGCCCGGCCCGATTTTTGCCCACCTCTAACCACCACACCACCATGTCATACAACTAATTCACAACAGCACGACGAAACTCAATGACATTGATCATGATAATCTTCCGCTATGAAAGAGGAACATACAAAGCAATAATAGAAATGAAAGGATGAATGTGGATTGCATGAAGAGTTTAAAGAGATGAATTAGTTAAGTTATGCATCATGCAACATTCTTTCATGCCCATTGCATTAAATGGTTTTTATAAATGAAGTTGTCCTATTTGTCGACAATCATTAACTAATTACTCAGTTCTCAAGATCAATCAAAGAATAATTAAATTTTTAATGTACGTAATCGATGTTTTAGATCATCTTGTAATTTTGTGAAGTTTATTTAGATGATACTTTATTTCATTCTTATTCATAGAAATTGTTTAATATTGTAGTAGTTTTGAAAAAATGTTACTAATAATGTCGTGTATGAGATCTACATATCAAAATAAAGAAATTTGGGGCATTACCTGATCAAAATTTATGAATATGACAAAAATATTTATAGAATCCGATATAATATTATTCATTATATCTAGAAAGAAGAGAGAGAGAGAAAGAGAGTTAATTTATGTGTTAACTCAATATTTTGTGCAGATTTGTAAACCATGTGTCAACCAAATTCTCTTTCTGTGAGAGAGTTGACTTATTGTGTAACCATATGTTGTCAACTTTGTAAACTATTGCACGAATCAGAATCCATTGATGCTTAATATAGGAGTTGGTTTTCATCAATTGTTCTAATTTTGGATAAGATGTGCAACCCGTGGGCCCATTGGATTTTACTTATCCCTAATTTAAGCATTATTTATCCATATATTTCATCACCCTTTAAGAAAGCTTTCCCCTTTTCATAATACCCACTCGTAAGAATCCTGCTCCGACCCAGGTTACTGCTTCAAATCAACTGGCTTAGGAAGTCAGGTTTAAGAAATTCGAACTTTAATTGGTTTGCTTGAGGAGATAAAAAGAATCAGCTTGCTTCTCAATTCAACTAGACGATGATCCTTTATCTCTTGCTCGCTTCGATCAGATCTGGCAGCTTAGGAAGAATGATGCCCAACAAGCCCCTAAATGACCGACTCAGAAGGCCTACCCACCAAATGGATTATAGGTAGCTAAGCAGGCGGACTCTGTCTTGTCCCGAGCTTCACGCTTGATGTAACTCTAACCATGCCCGAACCTAGACGTCAACTTAGAGTACTTGAAGTATATCACGAGCTACGCTTGACTTATTCCTCCTTTGTGTTCCGTCCAGCTAGCGAGAGCACTACTTACATGATAAGCTGCGAGTTTTTAGGTTCAGTAACGAACGATTGGGGACTTCGAAGAGATGTGCCTTAATCGGTTTAAATGAATTTGCATAGTTTACACAAATGACAAATTACTCGGTTTGTAAAATGGTTCCGTTGGATTATGATAATAAGGATAAGAATAAATCTTGACCTTTGGATGAATTCTAATCAATGGTAAAAAAAAATGATCAATAGTTCAAATCCATAGATACATTCACAATGAAATAACAAGAAATCAATGAGATATAACGAAAACAAAACTTGGGTTCCATTGATACATCAATATGATTTAATTTCCTAATTAATCTCGATTATGACAGATTAACGAACTATATATCTTGTCGACAATAGGGCACGTTTGATTCACGATAAACCACTGATAAATGCAATGGGTATGAAACAAATGTCGGCATCCCACCACAACTCGAACCGTTTCCATCTCCTTGAACTCCTCCATGCATATCACGCATTCATTGTTTTCGCACTCCCCGCCACTCGTGTACTTTGCGGGCTTCATAGAAGGAACAAGTTCCGGTCGATCAATCACTCGTTCTTCTCGGTGATACAAAGCCACCGGTGCCGCCTGCTGCTGCTGATGTACGACGTGGTGGGTGACGTGGGCGGCGGTCTCGATATCTTCCTCCACGGCCGGTTTTCGAAGTTTAAAGCAGAACACGTAGAAGTAGAAACATAAAACACAGACTGCCTCAAATACCCATATTACAGTCACGAATGTAGGTGTATCGTCTAGCACCATTAGAGTTGATCGATTTGATAGTGTTAATTAATGAGTATAGGTGATGGTATTTTTATAAGATCAACGATTATTATATACATATTTATAGATATGGATTATAGAATTAATTAATTATAGGAATCCTATCTAATATCTATAACATATCTTTGTTTTTTAAAGGATAATTGTCTGTTTATTATTATTTTTATATAAATAAAATTATCTTTTAAATATTACAAATTACGTACAATGATCCTAATTAATTTGATAAAAGTTAAAAACTAAAACTTATGCACCACATCTTTTGGTAATTAGCTATCAAAAATTACATATTAATAAAAAACTATAGTATAAATCTTTGATTCTTTATCCATACAAGATAAATACAATTTGCTTTCTTAAAAACAAATATTTAATACTTAAGAGGGTGAATATATAACATGGGTGATCCTTGTAGTTTATTTAAAATTAAAATTTGGTTCGTTAAATAAACTACATATATATTGATTCTTTTAATTTTAAAATTTATAACACTTAGGAGGCGTTTGATTCGCCGAATCATTAAAATTTATCAAAAAAATTGAAATCTAGAAAGAAATTAAAATGGAATGTTATAGGTTTGATCAATTGTTTGGTTGATAGGAACTTCAACGAAATCTATTAAAGGTATTGAAAAATCTGTGTTTGATTAACAAAATCTAGCTATGGAATTTGAATGAAATGATGACAAATGGCCAAAAATACCTTTTTATGTTTTTTTAAATACTAATAAAATACCATTTAATAATGTTGAATAGTAGTGGTGGTGGGAGGTGGTGGTTGCTGTTGGTGGTGGTTACCGAAGGTGGTGGTTGCCGGAGGCGGCGGGGGCCGAAAGCTGTGGTGGTGGTGGTTGCCGGTGGCGATGGTGATCGAGGAGGTGGTGGTGGCTTATGGTGGTCAGATGAGACATTTTTGTCATTAAAAAAAGATTGGAAGGAAAAAAATTCAATTCCATCTCATTTGAGAAGGAATGAGCAAATCCACAACTGAAAGAATTCTTAGAATTTAATTTCATTCCTTAAGCAACCAAACAACATGAAGAAATTTGGTCAATAATTGACCATTCCAATATTCCACGAGATACTGACGGATTCCAGTGAACCAAACGCCCCCTTAGGATCCCAACAGTTAACATCACGGATTGACAATGTAGCACTTATGAAGGTATTAGGTGCCCGTCCCTTAAGATCCCGACCCGTCCCAACCTATGGCTGAACCCGACTGGCAAGTTTTAGGGGCCCTATGGACCATCCCGAAGAACTAGATCCAGAGCTTGGATATCGCAGAAAGTGTCGCTCATAGAAATCGAACCTTTATAGGTGGCTTTCACACTATATGGGAATCGTGTTTTAGTCTCAAATTAAATGTTTAGGAAATTATATGGGAATCCTATTTATAATGCCTTATTAATGCTAATTTGATCAAAATTACGTACAATGCCTTAATTAATCCTAATTAATTTGATTAAAAAAGGCGACTGCTGCTACATTTAACTATTTAGCAATTTATTATATTATTTTGACAATTGTGTTTGATTAAAATAAGAAAGGGTAAAAGAAAATGTAAATTACAGAAGGGATTCAGTTGGTTATACGGCTAAGATCAAGGTTGAATAGTTAAATATACGGCTTTGACCTGTTAAAATTTGAGACTACTGCATGAAGAGAGGTAATTTCGTAACTTTTACAAATAGGATGAAAAAACGGGTTCAAATATGAACTTGTGTAATTCATATATGAATTTGTGTAATTTATATATTAACTATTTTTAACTGATTCATATATATGAACCTATGTAGTTTATATATGAATCTCTTTCATTCACAATTAACTATTTTTAGTTAATTCATATATGAATTATTGGTTGGGACTAAATTCATATTTAAATTTCGGGTGTTGTTATATAGACCTCCCTTTGACCTTTCAACACTTACATAACTGTAGACCCCCCCAAAACTGGGTCCCACCTGTACACTTACATAAATAAGTCATTCTTATGACAAGGGGTTCATTTATAATTCCCCTATACAAATTGTTTCTTTTTCTAATTTTTTTTTTGTTTTTGACTAAGTTTGGTTACAATTACAATATATATATATAGAGTATAATGTAGCTTTTCCTTTTTTATTCCAATGTCACATGTGAAATTTAAGGGGAATTATAAATGGACCCCCTTGTCATAAGAGACAAGAATGGGTTATTTATGTAGGTTATTATTAAGTGACTCAGTATTAGGGAGTGTTGAAAAGGTCAAAGGAGGTCTATATAACAACACCTATAAATAAAGATCTAAAGACGTTGATAGATAAAATTTAACGAGGATGTTTGAATTAATCCCATAAATAAGTTATACCCTTAGATTTCGTGCATGACTTTTTTAAATAATTAACCATATCTACTAAAAAAATATACACAAATAATTCTTTACAATTAATAAAGATAAATATGAATATCGTACAAGAGGTTTCCATATATCATCAAAACACTGGTTTCCTAATCATCATAATTGTATATATATGTGTGTATATATATACCTAAAATAACACATTACACTATCTTAAATAGATCCATCATGATTATTGATCAAGAAACAGATATAATTATTGTTCTATTCATATCGGTGTTATTGGTAATCGCAATTAGTTGTTGCACATCATGGTGCAATCCGGAAGTCATCCAAGATATAGAGATGGGTATCCAGATACAAATGCAACCACCAACAACCACCACCATCCATCATGTCATAACAACATTAATTCATCAACAGGTGACGACAGAAACTTCTATTGAACCACATGATCATGATCATCTTCCGGCTATGAAAGAGGAACAATACAAAAGCAATAATTGAAGGGAAAAGGATGAATGTGTGATATGCATGGAAGAGTTTAAAGAGATGGAATTAGTTCAAGTTATGGAATCATGCCAACACTTGTTTCATGCCCATTGCATCAATCAATGGTTTTTTATAAATCGAACCTGTCCTATCTGTCGACAATCCGTCTAACTATATATCTACTTTAGTTCATCAAGATCAATTAATTAACTTGGAGATAGATTAATTTTTTTCAATCATATATAGATCGAATGTTTTAGACTCGTCTTGTAGTTTTGTATAGTTTAATTTAGATCGATGCTTTATTTCATTATTATTTACATGGAAATTCTATTTTATAATTGTAAGTAACTTTTTTTTTAATGTCTTATTTTGTGATCTATCATCTATCAAAAATAAAAAGAAATTTGGAGTATATATGATTTGGTGGACCACGTGATACCACATGTGGTTCAAATTGAGTTCATATATTCCTACAAATAGAACTGGTTCTCTTTACGGATAAGAATAAATCTTCACCTTTGGATCAATTCTAATCAATTGTTAAAGAAAATGATTAATATTTCAAATCCACAAATCTCACGTTTACTTTTACGTGTACATTCAATGAAATAACAAGAAATCAACGAGATATAACGAAAACAAAACTTGGGTTACCATTTAATTCCCTAATTAATCTCGATTATTGTTGGGATTAAGCAGCAGAGTCAAACTACTGCTGAATTAAACTAGCAGCAGGTTGGTGAAACTACTGCTAAGTCTTTAACTCTACTGCTTATAACTCAAAGTACTGCTGAAGAAGATAAGCTGTTTTTGGAAGGATAATGATCAAGATAGAGAAGATTACTTCAGGCTCAAGCTAAGGATTGAAGATAATGCTGAGATTGCAGATAATGATCGAGTTTGAATTGATTCTGTTTTGATTTTCACTTATCTGTAATTCTTAGTAGTATATAGCCTGAGTAGATACGCATAGTTGATATAACTTTTTGATCATTAGTATTCATAGAATTCTTAGCCTCAAGATTCTTAATCCCTGCATTAGAGAAGTAGTGCATGTCTGGTGATTGATCTGTGATCATCAGATTGGGGCTTTTGGTTTGTAATCAATACACAAAAAGTTTTTGTTCTTTCCATTGTCTTTCATTCTGTATTCAGGTTGTGATTGTTAGCAATCTGAGTTGTGTTATTCGTGAGAAAGAGAGATCTTAGATCCTGACAAGTGGTATCAGAGCTAGAAACTTAGATCTGACAAACACTATGGAAGGAATGGAAAGTATGATGGTTTCAAAGGTTCCCATGCTCAAACCCACTGAGTTTGACATGTGGAAACTAAGGATCAAGCAGTACATGATGCTCACTGATTATTCTATGTGGGACATTGTTGAGAATGGTCCTATCAGAAGAGAAGCTGGAGAAGGAGGAGTTGTGCCTCCACCAAGAACTGATGCAGAGAGAAAAACAAGGCAGTCTGAGATGAAAGCCCTGAGTACTCTCTTATTGGCTATTCCTAATGAATACCAACATCAGTTTGTCACCTGTGAGAATGCTAAAGTGTTGTGGGAAGCACTAGAAAAGAGATTTGCTGGATCAAAGAGTTCTAAGAGAAATCAGAAGGCTGTTCTTAAGCAACAATATGAGAACTTTATGTCTTCAAAGAATGAGTCCATGACTCAAACTTTTGATAGATTTAATAAACTCATTGAAGAGCTAGCCACTGTTGGAGTGAAGATGGATAATGATGATCTCAATAGAAAGTTTCTGAGATCTCTTGGAGAAGAATGGATTATCTACACTGTTCCTTTTAGACAGAGTGATAATCTGGAAGACAAAGAACTTGATGATCTGTATAATGATCTAAGGGTCTTTGAAGCAGAAGTTGAAGCCAAGAAGAAACCTGTTGGATATTCTCATAACACAGCACTTTTCTCAGGTGGTGAATCTATCACTAATGGAGAACCCAATTCAAGCACACCTATCTCAAAGCAAGAAACAGAAGGAGATTCTGTAATGGAAGCTCTTTTCTCTAGTCATGCTGGTGTATCATTGGTGAATGAAGATCTGGATCAGATCCATGCTGATGACTTGGAGGAGATGGATCTCAAATGGCAGATGGCCATGATAACTGTAAGGGTTAATAGGTTCATGAGAAGAACTGGAAGGAGAAATTTTGGCATGAGGAAGGATGACAGGCTTGGATTTGATAAATCCAAGGTGGAATGTTATAAGTGTCATGGATTGGGACACTTTGCTCGTGAATGTAGAGGAGGCTACAATAACCAGCAGCAGAATCAACAGAATAATCAGCAGCAGAACCAGCAGAACCAGCAGCAGAATCCTCTGCAGCATACTCAGCAGCAGTTTGGTCAACAGCAGCAGAACCAGAATGTGCACAATCAACATCAGCATCCCTTCAGCTCAAACAGGGCAAATAATAACAACAGAAATCCTAACTCAGGATCCTCACAAGCCCTGGTATCCCAAGAAGGAGCTGGATTTGACTGGAGTGATCAGGCTGAAGATCAAGTGCAGAATCAAGCTTTTATGGCTGAGATCAAAGAAGAACCAATCTCTGAGATTCCCCAAGAGGTAAAATCTAAACTGTGTTCTTCATCTTGTCTTGAAACTGTAAGGA
The DNA here is from genome assembly GCA_030169165.1 of Centaurea solstitialis. Lineage (NCBI taxonomy): Eukaryota > Viridiplantae > Streptophyta > Magnoliopsida > Asterales > Asteraceae > Centaurea > Centaurea solstitialis. The sequence continues at coordinate 84,501,724 of CM058041.1, forward strand.
AGTATAGAGATCATAATCAGGTTATGTGTGACAGCATCAAGAAGCTAGAACTAAGTAGGAGAGAGTCCTCTTTGGTTATAGCTAATCTAGAAGATCAAATTAAAGCTTATCAGGCTAATGAGGTCCAGTATGGTTATGACTTAAACTACTGGAATTGGGAAAAGAAAGAGTTTGAACTGAAAATTTCTAGAATTTCAGCAGAACTAGATAAGACTAGAGAGGATCTGAATAAGGCTAATGAAAATTTGGAAAAATACTCTAAGTCTTCAAAAGCCTTGGATGAACTCTTAAAGTCTCAGGTTCATGATGATCTCAAAAAGGGAATAGGATATCATAACACACCACCTCCATATAACAACAACTACATTCCACCAACCACTGATATTCTAGATAGGTTAGATAAGTCTGATCTTCCCAAAGCTGCTCTTGAAGTAGATCCTTTATTGAATGACTCTGAATTCAAAAAGGATGATCCTCACAAGCCTGATCCTAAGCTTCAAAAGGACTGCAACACAAAACCTGATGTTAAATCTCAAGAGGGTACTTCAAAGAAGAAGGAAAAAGGAGTTAAAAGAGGTAATCAAAGAAACTGGAATCAGCAATGGGCACAAAAACATGGGATTGATTTGAATAAAATCAACAAACCAAAACCCTGTTTTATATGCTGTAATCCAAATCATTTGGCCAAACATTGCTACTTTAATCCAGTAAATCAGAGAGCTTTTACTAAAAATAGGTCTGTTGGATCTTTCAGAACCAATAGACAAAACTTTTCAAAAGAAAACTCTTCTGATAAGGCTAGTCATGACAAGTACTTGAACATGAAAACCACCAAAGTAAGTAGATTGGCAAAAACAAAACCATCTTTTTCAAAAATGCAAAAGTCTAAGTCTACTGTCAAAAAGGTGTGGGTACCAAAAGCAGTAGAGTCACAGAAAAGTACTGCCAGTGGTAATTCTACTGCTAAAAGTACTTCAAAGTCTGAACCTACTGTTAAACAGGTATGGATGCCAAAAGCAGCAGAATCAAAGAAAAGTACTGCTAGTAGTATTCCTACTGCTGACAGTACTGACTCAAAGAAAGGTACTGATAGCAGTCTTCCTACTGCTGACAGTACCAACCCAAAACATTCAGCTGCTTTGAAAACGATTTTAAAAAGATATGCACACACACCTATCTTGAAAACTAAGTACTCAAGTCATGAAATTCCTAGCACTGATTATCTCTTAAAACTCAACAGACTTACAGAAGTCAATTACATCAATGATAAAGGAGAACCCAAGACCATTTTGGCTTGGGTTCCATCCAGAAACTAATCTTTTTACCTCATGTGCAGGACAACCAACAGATTGGAAAAAGCATTTGGCATATTGACAGTGGTTGTTCTAGGCACATGACTGGCAACAAGTTCATTCTTCAGAACTTTAAACACTTTGAAGGAGGACATGTTGCATTTGGAGATAATCCCAAAGGAGGTAAAATCAAGGGTAAAGGTAAGATCTCAAAGGATAAAATGTCCTTTGAAGATGTGTTTTATGTTGAGCAACTGAGATACAACCTGTTAAGTGTCTCCCAGGTATGTGATAAGAAATTTGGTGTGTTCTTTACTGATTCAGAATGTCTTATTCTAGCTCCAGGGTTTAAAATTGATGAAAATCTTATTCTGTTGAGATCTCCTAGAAAAGACAATGTCTACTGCTTAGACTTGGAGAGAATTCCTTCTAATCAATCTCTGAACTGTTTGTTCTCTAAAGCTTCTCATGATGAATCAAACTTATGGCACAGAAGGATGTGTCATATGAATTTTAAAAATATGAACAAACTAGTCAAAAATAATCTTGTTAGAGGTTTACCTAGAAAGGAATTTTTATGTAATGACAATTGTGTTGCATGTCTCAAGGGAAAACAACACAAATCCTCTCATAAGTCTAAGGAAGTAAACAGCATATCTTCACCTCTTCAGTTGATTCATATGGATCTTTTTGGACCAACCAATGTGATGAGCATTGGAAAGAAATCCTATTGTCTTGTTATTGTTGATGACTTCTCCAGATTTACCTGGGTTTACTTTCTAAAAACAAAAGATGAGACAAGTGGACTGATCAAATCTTTTGTCACTAGAGTAGAAAACCAGTCTAATCTGAAAGTCAAAGTCATCAGATCTGATAATGGAACAGAATTCAAGAATTCTGATATAAACTCTTTTTGTGATGAGAAAGGTATTGAGAAGCAATACAGTGCTCCTAGAACTCCTCAACACAATGGTGTTGCTGAAAGGAGGAACAGGACTCTAATTGAGGCTGCCAGATCTCTATTAGCTGATTCAAAATTACCAATCACTTTTTGGGCAGAGGCTGTGAACACTGCTTGTTATGTGCAAAATAGAACTCTGGTTGTCAAGACACAAGGGAAAACACCTTATGAGATTTTCAAAAAGAAGAAACCATTTATTGGATTTTTCAAACCTTTTGGATGCCCTTGTACTATTCTCAATACCAAATCTCAATTAGGTAAGTTTGACAGCAAATCAGAAGAAGGATTTCTAGTTGGTTATGCAACTCAGTGCAAAGGTTACAGAGTTTTTAATTCTGTTACCAGAATCATTGAGGAGAGTGAAAATGTGAAGTGTAATGAACACACTCCAAATGCTCAAGGTACTGGTCCTAATTGGTTGTTTGATATTGATTCCTTCACTAATTCTTTTAAAACTAGTGAGCAGGACTACACAGGACCTAGTACACAACAGGTATCAGAGGTGCAGCCTCAATTTGTGATGTTTCCCATTCCAACCATTGACCCTGCTGAGTTTTGCACAAATGGTGATCAAGGAGAAGATGATCAAGTAGAAGGTGATATCACACCCCAGGCAGGTGATCAGACAGTTGAGACTTTGTCTCAACCTCAGTCCTCACAAGAAGATGAATCTACTCCTGAACAGGCAGACACAAACTTGAGTGATTCATTACAGGAAGAAGCACCCTATCAGACTAGAACTCAAAAGAACCATCCCACTACACTGGTGATTGGAGATGTGGAGTCTCCAATGCTTACTAGACACAAGAGTAAGCAAGCAGCACCCTCAAGTTCTCATTTAAGTCTAATTTCTTGTTTTCTGTCACAGGAGGAACCAAAGAAAGCTCATGATGCAATGAAAGATCCGAGCTGGATAGAGGCAATGCAGGAAGAATTGTTGCAATTTGTTCTTCAACATGTATGGGATTTGGTGGATCTGCCCAATGGTCACAGGGCAATTGGAACCAAATGGATCTTCAGAAATAAGAAGGATGAAAGAGGGATAGTCATCAAAAACAAAGCTAGATTGGTGGCACAAGGCTATACACAAGAAGAAGGCATTGATTATGATGAAGTTTTTGCTCCAGTTGCAAGAATTGAAGCAATAAGGCTATTTCTAGCATATGCTTCATTCAAAAACTTCAAGGTGTATCAAATGGATGTCAAAAGTGCTTTTCTGTATGGAAAGATAGAAGAGGAAGTTTATGTATGCCAACCACCAGGATTTGAAGACCCAAGATATCCTGACAGAGTCTACAAACTCAACAAGGCACTCTATGGTTTACATCAGGCTCCAAGGGCATGGTATGACACATTGTCAACATACCTACTGGAGAATGATTTTACCAGAGGAGTCATTGACAAAACTCTGTTCATCAAGAGAGAGAAGCAGGAGATTTTATTGGTTCAGATTTATGTAGATGACATCATTTTTGGATCTACTAAATCAAGCATGTGCAAGGAATTTGAAGATCTTATGCATAAAAAGTTCAAGATGAGTGCCATGGGAGAATTAACTTTCTTTCTTGGACTACAGGTTGCACAACAGAAGGATGGCATCTTCATACATCAATCCAAATATGTGAAGGATATTTTGCACAAATTTGGATTTTCAGATGTAAAACCAGCAAGCACACCCATGGAGACACATAAACATCTTACTGTGGATCCAGAGGGACAGGAAGTTGATGTGCATCATTATAGGTCTATGATAGGTTCTTTAATGTATTAACTGCTTCTAGACCTGATATAATGTTTGCTGTGTGTGTATGTGCAAGGTTTCAAGTGCAGCCTAAGGATTCTCACTTACAAGCAGTAAAAAGGATATTTAGATATCTAAAGGGACATTCTAAATTTGGATTGTGGTATCCTCATGACTCACCATTTGATTTGATTGCTTATACAGATAGTGACTATGGAGGTGCCAACATGGACAGAAAATCCACAACTGGAGGATGTCAATTCCTAGGCTCAAGATTGGTATCTTGGCAGTGTAAGAAACAAACATCTGTTTCTACTTCTACTGCTGAAGCAGAGTATATTGCAGCTGCTAGCTGCTGCTCACAGGTTTTGTGGATACAGAATCAAATGCTGGACTATGGTTTGACCTTTCTTAACACTCCTATTTACATTGATAATAGTAGTGCAATAAGTATTGTGAATAACCCTGTTAAGCATTCAAAAACAAAACATATTGAGATTAGGTTTCATTTCATTAGAGATTGTAATGAGAAGAAATTAATTCAGGTATTAAAGGTTCACACTGATTATCAGCTTGCTGATTTGTTCACAAAATCCTTTGATATAGGAAGATTTATCTTTTTAATCACTAATGTGGGGATGATTAATCCTGAATAATATCTCTTGTTACTTCAGACTATCTCATGTGTAATCTTGTATTCTTGTATTTCATTAACCTACTGCTTTGTTTGAGAAACAGTGACTCTACTGCTCACAGCATAGAGACTACTGCTTTTAGTAACTCTACTGCTGAGCCTGACTCTACTGCTGGACACGCGTTGAACCTACTGCTTCTAACCGTTGTATAAAAGGACCAGATGAACCGCCATTTCATTCAACGGCCTTTCAATCCTCTTCTTCTTCTCTGTGCTTTCAAATCCTAACTGCTATCTCTGTGTTCAATCATTTTGATTACTCATGGCAACTTATTACTTTGTAGAGGAACACAATCGCGTGGCGTATCTAACAAAGGACACCGGCAATGAAGATTTCCATGAAATCATTGATTTTGTGACTTCTTCGCATATTGCTACTGCTATTACCATCAACCCTAAGATCTATAAGGGTCATATGCAACAGTTCTGGACAAATGCCACATCTGAAGAGCTAAATGGAGTTCCAACCATTTTGAGTAAAGTTGGAGGTCGTCGATTACTCCTCACAGAAGCCAAGATTAGGGCTCATCTTCATTTGGATGATCTGGATGGTATTACTTCTTTTTCTATATCTGATCTTTTTGAAAACCTTCAGAGGATGGGGTATGAAGGCACCATTGGAAATTTAAAGTTGGATAAGTCAAAATTTTCACCCCAATGGAAGTTTTTGGTTCATACTCTCATCCACTCTATTTCAAAGAAGTCCACAAGTTGGAATGAGTTTAGCAGTACCATTGCATATGCTTTGATCTGCCTAGCAAACAACCAACACTTTAACTTTTCCAAAATGATTTTTGATGACATTGTGGCCCATATCAAAGCTCCTCTTCCAAAAACTTTAAAGAAACTGTATTTGTACCCTAGGTTCATTCAGGTTTTCATTAATGCTGAATTACCAGGGTTGGCAATTCCTTTAGACATCTATAAGGGGGCTGATCCTTCCCCTAAGATGTTTGCTTTCTTAAGAAAAACGAATAAAGGATTTTCTGGATCTGTTACCCCCTTGTTCTCTACAATGAGGAGGGTAACCCACCCACAAGATGAGAACTCAGGCTTGCAGCCAAATCAATCAAGCACACCCCCTGAGATTCTACCCACATCTTCCACTTCACATTCCCCTCAGATTCCTTCTTCATCAACCCCCACCCCCTCACTTACAAAAGATGTTACTAGGCATTCAGGAGTTCCTTCCTCCTCAATGCCCTCTATCCCTGAGCCTTTAAGCCCTTCATTGGAGCACTCTCCAATGGATATTCCTCAAAGGGGTCCCCCAGAGTTTCTCCCAACTCAAAGAAGGTGCCCTCTAAGGAGGAGGTAGGGCATGTGGATTGCAAGGCTCAACCTACTGCTCATGTACAAGGTGCTGAGCAGGACAGGTTGAATATCAATAAGACCTTCTCCATGGCAACTCAAGATGGGCAATCATCTAGAGGACCCGGGTGCCAAGAAACCATGGGGGTAGCTGGTGCCTCTGCTAGGCAAAGGACCTCTACTGACTTTTCCAATGATCCATCTAGGGCGGGTAACACCCCTGAAAATGGTGAGGATAGATATACTTCAGATGAATTGATGGTAGCCATGGGCAAAATAGCGGCTGATTGTACTGAGGCCTTGAATTTGGCTAAATCTCAAGCTTCCCAGATTGCTGAGCTGCAAAAGGTTGTTCAAGTGCAGCAGAGACTGATGCAGGCTGGTGATACTCTGCTGCAGGAGCATGATAATAGATTGGCCATTCAAGCTTCCAGAATTATGTCTCAAAATATGCAAATTTCCATCCTCAGAAGAATGGTGTATTCCTTTATTGCTCAGAAGAAAAGACATCCCTTTCCAGCTACTCACTTTACTTTCTCAAAGGGGGAGAGCTCTCAGGCTAAGGGGGAGAGTTCTAAACCTAATCAGCAGCAGCAGGATCAGGAGCAGCAGGATGCACAGCAGGAGGAAGTGCAAATTGAGAAAGTAAATGAGCAGCAGAGTGCTAAAGAAGATGCTGAGTCTGAAAAGAGACTTGAGAAGGAGAAAGAAGCTGTGGAAGTACTCCTTGTTGGTCTACCAAACAGAGGATTCATGGCTGATGCAAGGAAGGTTGTGAGCTCATCAGCAGTACAAACATCACAACCTCAGCAGCAGAATCTAGCTTCAGCTGATTCAAAGGGAAAAGGAATCTTGATTGAAGAGCCAAAGAAGAAAGCAGCTCAAAGAATTCCTGAAGAAATCAATGCACAATTATCTGCAGCTAAGATCCAAGAGATGTTGGATCAGGATGCAAAGGAGGATGCAGAAATGAACGAAAAACTGTCTTCCATTAAGAGGAAGAAGTCTATTGCCAAGAAGACTCCTGTAGCAAAGAAGAGAAAGATAGTTGAAGAGGATGATGACACAATCATTCATTGGACGACTGTCAAAGCAGGTCAGAAGGATGACCTGAAGGTGATTAGGAGGAATGGCAAGGAAAATGTTTATTTTAATCTTGACAAATTCATTTCTGGTTGTACTAGAAAGGATTTGGATGATTTCAACAAGGTTGGACTGGAGTTATATGGTGCAGAGTTCTTTGGAAGGAGCATGCAAAAGCTCAACACCACAATCAAGATGGTAATGGAGTGTTTGGATCGTACTTATTCTCCCTCTTACATGAATCAAAGGCCACTGGGGATAATTCTGTGGAAAGTGTATACAAAGTCTGAAGTAGTCATGCTTAGACTCTCAGATGGAAGTGATGAATTCCATTTATTTGAAAGAGAGTACAATCTGAATCTCTTGAGAATAGAAGGAATTTTGAAGAAAAGCAACAAGCACTTGAAGTTGAATGAGCTGGAAAAGCAATATGTGGCCAGGGTGAAGGAAATGAAAAGAAGGATTACTGGTGAAGTTGTTCAAGAAGAGGAGGCATATAATCCTTTTGGGAAGATAGAGAACTGGGAGGTAATCAGCCAAAGCAATAGGCTGTATTACAAGTTGAACAGGCAAGGAGGGTATAAAGATTTCTGGAAAACTTTCTCTGATATGTTGGAACATTGCTCAAGAGAAAATTTGAAGGAAATATTTGAGCATGGAATGGCTGTGTATGGAGAGGTGTTGAATGAAGAGGAGGTAGAGGATGCTATGGTTGACAAGATCAAGAAAGCCCTTGAGTGGCTATGCATGTTGTTTGATGTGAACAGGGTGCAAGGATTAATTGTTCAAGATGTGGAAGTTGTTAACCAATGGGTATTGTATGAAAGCTGTGGAGTGTATGCTGTAGTTTATGATGGATCAAACTGTGAGTATTGTTTGGTGGAAGGTGATTATAATCACAGTTTGGTGAAACTTCAAAAGATGATCGAGAAAGGATTGAGCTGCAGCAGAAGTTCAGAGATGGGAGCTGATCTGGTAAGAAAAGTACTCAATCAAATCCAAAACTTAACTCCTTAAAAGAAGTTAAGTTAGGGGGAGATTGTTGGGATTAAGCAGCAGAGTCAAACTACTGCTGAATTAAACTAGCAGCAGGTTGGTGAAACTACTGCTAAGTCTTTAACTCTACTGCTTATAACTCAAAGTACTGCTGAAGAAGATAAGCTGTTTTTGGAAGGATAATGATCAAGATAGAGAAGATTACTTCAGGCTCAAGCTAAGGATTGAAGATAATGCTGAGATTGCAGATAATGATCGAGTTTGAATTGATTCTGTTTTGATTTTCACTTATCTGTAATTCTTAGTAGTATATAGCCTGAGTAGATACACATAGTTGATATAACTTTTTGATCATTAGTATTCATAGAATTCTTAGCCTCAAGATTCTTAATCCCTGCATTAGAGAAGTAGTGCATGTCTGGTGATTGATCTGTGATCATCAGATTGGGGCTTTTGGTTTGTAATCAATACACAAAAAGTTTTTGTTCTTTCCATTGTCTTTCATTCTGTATTCAGGTTGTGATTGTTAGCAATCTGAGTTGTGTTATTCGTGAGAAAGAGAGATCTTAGATCCTGACAATTATGACGAGATTAACTAACTACATATCTTGTCGACAAATAGGGCAAGTTTGATTCAAGATAAACCATTGATAAATGCAATGGGTATGAAACAAATGCTGGCATCCCACCACAACTTGAACCGTTTCCATCTCCTCGAACTCCTCCATGCATATCACGCATTCATCGTTTTCGCACTCGCTGCCACTCGTGTATTTTGCGGGCTTCATAGAATGAACGTGTTCGGGTTGAATCCCTCGTTCTTCTCGATGATATGAAGCCACCGGTGCCGCCTGCTGCTGATGTACGACGTGGGGAGCGGCGGTTGGCGGTGTTCGGGTTGGCGGACTTGTTCTTCCGGCCTCGATATCTTGCTCCACGGGTTTTCGAAGTTTAGGGCAGAAGCACAAGCAACAACGCATAGCTAAAATACAGAGTACCTCGAATACCAAGAATACAACCACGCGTGTTTGCATCGTTAGGGTTGATCGATTTGATAGTGTTATATGAGTAGGTGATGGTATATTTAAGATCAACGATTATATAAATATTTATAGATATGTATATAGAACTATAGATATGTATGTGTGTATAAGTATGTGTATAAACGATCATGAAAGATATAACATATCTTTGTTTTTAAAAGGATAATTATCTGTTTATTATTTTTTTTAACAAATAAAATTATCTTTTAAATATTACAAATTACGTACAATATGCCTTAGTTGATGCTAATTAATTTGATAAAACATTAAAAACTAAAACTTATGCACCACATCTTTTGGTAATTAGTTATCAAAAATTCCATGTTAATTAAAAATCTATAATATAAATCTTTGATCTTCATATATAAATACAATTTGCTTAATTTCCCATAAATAAATATTTAATACTTAAGAGGGAGAATAACATTTGTAGTTTATTCAAAAATTTAATTTGGTTCGTTAAATAAACTATTTAGGCCATCCGCAGTGGCCTTCGGCTCACCATCGGGTTGCCTTCGGCATGCCTTAAGCCGACGGCTTAAGTATTGAACACCGCCGCGGTGAGCAACGGGTTGGAGTGTTTCGGTTCTCCCAAACCGACGCCCTACCCGCTTTCTCTCTCTTCTTTCTCTCTACCTCTCTCCTCTTTCTCTCTTTTTTTTTATTATTTAATAAAATAAAAAGGTTGGGTTGGGTATTGGGTTGATAGTGGATGGATTGGGTAGTTTTTGGTAGTATAGTGAAAAGCTGATGTGGCGCTGATGTGGCAGTTGAAACCATTGGGTTGCAGTGGGTCGACAGTGGATGGCCTTATATTAATAGTTTTTAAAATTTAAAATTTATAACACTCAATTTCCTAATAATTAACATTATCGATTGACAATTATGAGAAAAAACAAATTAGTCTTTGAACAAAATACATAGATCAAAATTGAGTTCACTCTGAAAATTACAAAATCTTTAATTTTATTTTGATAAGATCTAATTATATACAAACAAAATGGTATGTCATCAATAGTCATTAGAACATCTTCAACAGTAATATAGCAATTCTAACATTGTTTATTTTTCTTTTGTTTATTTTTTTTTTTTAACGGCAAGATGCATTGAAAAAGGAAAAAACTAGCAAGAAGCTAGCCCGAGTACAACGACAGGTACATAGAAGGATTACAATGCCACGTATTCCTAATCAACGACCTAAACCTTTTGTCTCTAGACTTACACCAATGAAAGATGTCCGCCGGAATGTTCGTGGTACGAAGAGGATCAAAAATTATTTCTTTCTTAAATATTGTTCATATTGGTTAAACCATTAAAATAATTATTTCTTTCTTAAATATTTATCTTCAATTAATCCTATTGGTTGACACATTAAAATAATCATTTGTCTCACCATTTAGAGATTTATCTAAATTTAGAGGTTTTTATAATCTCTCTCATCTTTTCTCTATTTTAGCATAAAGAATTTGGAACAACAAATTAATATGCTAAAATCTTGTTTTTTTCTATTTTAGTATAGCAGTCGGAGATACTCTTAGACCATCCACATCCGTAGGCTCCCTTGCCAATCGCCACATCAGTTTTCCACTATATTACCAAAACCTTACCAATCTTTACCGATTCGTCTACATTCATACCAATTTAAATAATTAAAATTAAAAAAAAAAAAAGAAGAGAGGGATAGAGAAAAAGGAGAGGGAGCGTGGGGTGGGTGGGCATAGTCTTTCGAGTCGGCAATACCACACCGAAAATGCCATGCTGAATGCCTTGCCGATCATCGGCCTCGGCGGTGTTGCCGATGCAATCGATCGGCAAAAGGCCATGCCGAATGCTTTTCCGCTTGTGGCTGCGGATGGTCTTATTTTCATCCTGAAACCGCCCTCAAAATAAAAGTAGGATATAAACCACAAACTGAACCAAAGAGAGAAAAAAAAAACAGCATGAACAATAAATTAAGTAATTATGATAGCATGCAGTTGTCATCCTAAAACCATCCTCATAGTCTTTTGTCTATATTAATTTACGTATACATTCAATGAAATATATAACAAGAAATCAATGAGATATAACAAAAACAAAACTTGGTTATCTTCTACTCCATTGATATATGCACTTCCATGCATGATTACATCAATATGATTGATTTAATTTCCTAATTAATCTCGATTACGATAAGATTAACCAACTACATATCTTGTCGACAAATAGGGCAAGTTTGATTCAAGATAAACCACTGATAAATGCATTGGGCATGAAACAAATGGTGGCATCCCCCACAACTCGAACCGATTCCATCTCTTGGAACTCCTCCATACATATCACGCATTCATCGTTTTCGCACTTGCTGCCACTCGTGTATTTTACGGGCTTCGTAGAAGGAACGCGTTCGGGTTGAATCACTCGTTCTTCTCGATGATATGAAGCCACGGGTGCCGCCTGCTGCTGATGTACGACGTGGTGGGTGACATGGGCGGTCGCGGATGTTGGGATTGGCGGTCTTCTTCTTCTTCCGGTCTCGATATCTCGTCGCTCCTTGAAATCTAGATATATACGCCAAAAGGATACTTGGCAATATAGAACTGAAATTGAAAGGATAATTATCTGTTTATTATTATTTTATTTTTTTGGAAAAGATTGAAAATTCGACCGTTTGAGACTAAGCCTGGCCACAAGATGTGCACGAGGGGATTCGAACCTGGAGTGAATGGGATACCATCCACATTTCCCACAGGCCTTACCGCTACGCCACAAACCTTGTAGTATTTTTATTACTTTTTAAATAAATAAAATTATATTTTAAGTACCATCGCAGATTTCTCACAATCTGCAATCGATTTCCATTTTTCCTCAATCAGATCGACTTTCAGGTATCTCAATCCATTTTCGATTTTCCCCAATCGATACCGATTTCAAACTGATTTCAGAACCCTAATTGAAACCGATTTCAAAATCTGTTCAATAGATTTTGTTGTTTAATCCATTTTGTTTTTCAATCGATTTTGTTGCTATCAATTGAAACTGATTTCAAACTGATTTTGTTGTTATCGATTGTTTATTGTTCAAATCGAAATCTATTATGAAATTTTAGTTGGTGTACTTTATTTTAGATATAGTTGGTGTGCTTTAATTTCGAGCTTACAATTTCAATAAAATATTAGCTTTTGAATTCATTTGTTTTTCTTTAATGCTTAATATAATAGCAATGGCTATAGATGTTTCCCAATTTGTTGATTCCTAAACTAGTCAACAAGTACCATGGTCAAACCAATGCTAGATCACCCTTTTACCCTTTTGATTTGTGTGCTTGTGTGTACAAATTTCTTGAAATCCCATTTCACCCTTTTGATTTGTGCTTATATATAGATGACCCTTTACTGTAATTTTAGCAAAAAGATTGGTTTTTACAGAGCATGTTAGATCTCTGTCTTCCTATTTTTTAAATACCCTTGATCTTATGAGTTTTTGCCTTTTGGTAACACACTAAACAGAAATATATCTACCAAAACAGTGTGTTCTGGCAGAGACACTGTAACCCCGGGTCCCATTGGACTGACGCCACTCTACCTCCATGAGTGCGTCCCTGGCAACCCTCTGTCCCGGTCTCCCACAACCGGTTGGAATTAAACCCGGGACCGTATCTACCAAATAAGTCCCCAAACTGCGAGCCCCATAGGCATTTGCGAGGTGGAGGTACTTATCAAACATTGGGTAGTGTAAGGATCGAACCCTTGACCTCAAGGAAGCCAATGGACAATCTTACCACTAGCCCACAAGTGATTGGTACTGAACAGAAATATATCTAACTTAGATATATCATATCCCACAATTTTTTTCTGTCAAAACAAATCTGTTCTTGTGCATGCACTGTTTCACAAGGCTTCATGGTTTCTTTCTGTGGTATCACTACCGTAGGTATGCTTTCACCGTCAACCTATGTTAACCGTCACCTCATGCACATGTGCATATGCAAAAATTTACTTGTACAAATGAATGGTTATTAGCGCGTTTCTCAGTTTTTTTTTTCCGCCATTCATCTCTAAACATTGACTCTATAGGTATATATATAACTTAACTTAACGTCCCCACTAAAGTTGATTATTAGAGTGTACTTTTGGCATGTACTTGTAAGCTTGTTTTTTTATTTGCATTTACAAGGTTGATTTGTTACCTATAAGGAAAAACTATAATGATGCCTATGCATGTAAATTACTCCTTATTTTCTTTGAGTTAAGTACACCAAAATGTATCCAAGTTGTCACATTTTATCATTGTGTATATTCAACTTAAAAACTTACCATTGTATGTACTGAATCTGCTAAAATTGGGGATTTTGGCCAAAATGCCCCAAGGGGCACCCCCACTTTAGCTATCTACCCCTTTTCTCTCTTCCTTTGCACCCTATGCCCCCACCATGCAGTTATGAGGTGAGTTATAACTCACCTACTGCTAAAAGACAAAAAAATCAAGGTTTGACGAAGAAAAGTCAACAAAAAACGCAGTTATGTTAGCGTTATAACGCTGAGGGGCACAAATTCAACAAAACGGTGGGTTTGACCGTCTTGGCAACGGAAGGAGGTAACGGACCGTTATAACGGTCCCATAACGCACTGTTATGAGACCGTTATAACGGCGTCAGACATAAAGCAGCGTTATTGACCGTCTTGTAACTGCGTTGACCGACGAAACCTTTAATTTTTTTGTTGACTTTTCCTCGTCAAACCTTAAAATTTTTTGTCTTTTAGCGGTAGGTGAGAAATAACTCACCTCATAACTGCATGGTGGGTGTCAAACCTTAAATTTTTTTGTCTTTTTGCGGTAGGTGAGTTATAACTCACCTCATAATTACATGGTGGGGGGCATATGGTGCAAAGGAAGAGAGAAAAGGGGTAGATAGCTAAAGTGGGGTGCCCCTTGGGGCATTTTGGCCAAAATCCCCTAATAGTGTGTTTCTAGCGGAATCTTTTATTATTTCTGTTTTTGGAATTTTTTGTACTTTGGTAACATCTGAATTCTATGCTCATGGAGGTCTTCTATATGGTAAAATGTATTACATGTTGATGATATTTGAAAAGTATGATAGCGGACCAAATTAACAAGTGAAGAATTTTTGTTTCACGATGTTATAAGGCCGTTGGTATCGCCTGTGGGATCCGACGGGTATCGGCGGGCTGGGGTATTCCCCCAACGAGCTTCGAGCGTGGGTTTTGGCGAGGGCTTGCAAGCCTGATGCTACCCGAAGTTTCTATCTCTCTCTCTTTCTCTCTCTCTCTCTCTCTCTCTCTCCTCTCTCTCACACACACACACACACACACACACTCCTTTTTGTCTCTTGGAATATAGGTATGAGGGCAGTCAGAGCTTGTAAGTGTACTCCTATTGAGGGCTTGGTGAGGGTAATGGGGTAAAGTTGATGTGGTAGTGAGGACTTGTGGGTTTATGAGTTGCGCTACCGATAGCCTAAGAACTTACATAAAGACGGTCAAATTGGGCTCGGTCCAACCAAAATTGATTGGCAATGGTCGTGGCTTGATGGTCTTATGATCAGTTACAAATTTTATGAAAAATTAAGGCTCGGTTTAGAGTTGGTTGCTTGGTTATATATATGATTGACTTTTCAAAAAAAAAAGATGATCGAAATTTTATATCATGCAAATTTAGATGGTTATGGATTTTTGTGGATCCGATTTGATTCAATCATCAACCGGATGTTGGATTTCGTCATCTGATCAAATCACATTAATATGGAACAATTGATCTAATTATAATATAATTCAATGGCTCGTCGAATGAGATTGGATTCATCTATTGGACAATATTCGCGGTTGTCTATTTGATCGTATTTAATTTGTTCAATATTATGATCCACTTTTTTAACTAACCCCAATCCACACTTTCAAGTTTTCAAGAAACTATTCATATTTTTTTTTAAAGTAAACTACGATTTTCGTCCCTGTTGTTTGATGGTTTTAACTGTTTTCGTCCCTGTGGTTTTAAAATTGCTTTTTTCGTCCTTGTGGTTTTAAAATTGCTTTTTTCGTCCTTGTGGTTCCAAGTTGCTTCTAATTTCGTCCCCGCATCTAACTCCATTAACTAAAGCCGTTAAATATATGATTTGAGAAGTTACATATTCTGCCCCTATAGTTTTTAAAGTTATAAATATGTATCCTTAAACTATAAAAAATTTAATATAGTGTTTTTCATTTTTTTTTAGTTTTTATTATATTTCTTTATTATATATACACACACATTTTTTTAAAAGTATATATATATATATATACCATATATACGTTTGTGTTTTTTCAATTGAAATTATTTTTTAAATCATTTTTTCTTTTTTATTATTTCTTTACTATATTTTTATATTATATATTTAGATATTTTCTTAAAAGAGTATATATATACATACGTATGTTGGAGTCTTCTTTAGAAACTCAATAATTTATGAGATCTATGAGATCCAATTTAAACTACAAAAACATATTTAGTAAAAAATGAATTTAATATAATTAAAAGCCTATTTCTCTCAAATTAACTATTTTTTCTCCAAAATTCTTTTTCTTCTCTCACCTATTTTCTTTCTTCGTAACATACACCTGAATAATTAAATACAAACTTAATGTGAATATATTGGATGTATGATTTTTTTAATTTAAATATCAAATAATTTTATTAAAAAACAAAGTATAAACAAAAATATGGATTAGTGTGACAATCAGTTGGAATAAAATTAAACATATTTTTTCTCGAATAATAGTAAACTTTTTGAATGATAATTTAAAATAAGTAAAATTAAAAGCTTTTTTATTTATTGATTTACTTAAGATTCTTATTTATTTACTTAATAATTTTATTTATTAAACTTAGTTGGATGATAATTTGATATAAATAAAAAATTTAAGTAAATTAATGTATATAAAAAAATGTTAGTTTTTGTTTATTTTAAGTTGTCATTTGAAAAAAAGTTTAATATTATTCGAGAAAAAAATTTAGTTTTAGTTTCGCTACTTCATAATTTTAATGAAACTTTAAATTTTATTAATTAATCAAAAGAAAAAACACACATATATATATATATATATATTTGTATATATATTCTATTAAAAATGTATATATATATGTAGTATTGAAATATAAGAAAGAAATAATATATATATATAAGTTTTAATTTTTTGGAGGTTTAAGGACAATTATTTCTAATTTTACATACCATAAGGACTGAATGCGTATTTTTTTAAATCACTTTTTGGATATTTAACGGTTGTAGTTAACATAGTTAGGGTGTAGGGACGAAAAAAGAAGCAAATTGAAACCACAAGGACGAAAAAAGCAATTTTAAAACCACAGGGACGAAAATGGTTAAAACTATCAAACCACAGGGACAAAAATCGTAGTTTACTCTTTTTTTTTTTTTTTTCAAAAAAGGTATTTGTTAAAGTATCAAATATAAACAATATCATAAAGTATTGTATATATATACAACTCGATTTTTACAATTTGATATCTTATTATGGTCTATTGGTTTCAAATTAAATAAGTTATTTGTAATTATGTTAAAATTCAAGAAAATGGACATAGTAGCCATAGAAAACAAAGAATATTTTTATCATTAGATAAACATGTTTTTAACTGATATCAAACCTTGAGCATATTTTGTATATGGGAGGCTTTATGCAGCAAATGAGTCAAATTTCCATTAAGGAGATATATTGTTTGCTCAATAAAAAATAGTTAATAAATACGATAAAAATTACATGTTAATTATTATATGAAACATGTAAATCATAACCAATTTTATTTATTGTTATATTTAGTTTGATATTATCAAAATGAACATCAGATCTCAATATGAAAGAACATTATATATGGTTGGGAAACATGTGAAAGATGCCAAAGTACCTTTGATTCGTCAAGATGGCTTCGTGTCACTTAAATCACATGTAATTTAGTTAGTTAAAGTTTGTAAAAACTTTGTATTCATAATTTACATAATTGATAATATCACTAATATGTTTAAATTTGAGCTATCGATTGTCCTCACGTTCACAATGAAATTTGAGTTCGTAGCTAAACTTTCGTTTTATCTAATAATATATAAATAAACATTAAAGGTGGCAGGCGAGTTGTAAGTTGAAACAATCGGACGGAGGCAACCGTGGCAGTGGGTCCTAGGGTTGTAATCTGCACAAGGCCCGTCTGTAGTCAATAGTCACCATCAAATAAAAGCCTAGAAAGGATATATTTATCATTTATCATTAAAATATATATTTTTGTAGATAAGGCATTATTTTAAGCATTGGTTTAAAAATACTGAAAACAAGATACTTTGATATCGGAGTATTTGAATTATGTATAGATGTCGATACAATATTATCGAGTAGATGTCATATACATTATTATGATAATTAGAAGATAAACTATAATTATATCATTTTTCGCAACAAATAAATTAAAATGAATTTCAAATAATAAGTAACTGACTGGAAGACTGGGCTGCCCTCCTACTCGGTCAAAGATTGTAGCTATGCTCTAAGTTCAACGTAAGCTGGCCCGGGACAGTGGCAGATTAGTGGGCTGCCTGTGGATGACCGATACCGCCAGAAAGATGTGCGTGCATGTGTCCATGATAGTCGTTCCTTGGTTCAATGATGTTATCCCTTGAATTTTTTTTTTATTTTTCTTCCTACTAAAATCTTGTAAACACATGTTTTCTTTAGTTACCTTTTTTTTTTCTTTTTTTTTTCCTATAAATAGGTTCGAGAACAGGCCCAGAACACAACGTAAATGATTTTGATTTTCATAGAAATATAGAATTATATTTGAGCAAATTGCTAAAACATATTAAGGCCATATTTGTAATAAACATATAGCTGATGGGCTGAATGGGGTAAGTTGCAAATCTATATAGAATTCAAAAATCAAAATCAAAATCCCAATCTAAAAAAACCCCAATTTGTTGGCGCTCGATTCCCAAATATCTACCTCCTATCTTGCACTCTCTGTATCTTCCTTCAATTCAACTAGAAGATTTTCGTATCAACACCAGTCTAAACGAGAGAATAAATGGGTATGAGGTTAAAGTGGGGGTGGGGTTATGGGTATATTGGCCAATTTCCCGCTAAAATTGTCATTCTATGTACTAAACTACTGATTTATGTATTCATTTAATGTACTTAAAAACTTACCATTAAATGTACTGAACCTGCAAAAATGACAATTTTTTAAATTGATTACATACGATGGTAAGTTGTTAAGTTGACTATATACAATGATAAAAGATGACAACTTGGATACATTTTGGTGTACTTAACCCATTTCCTTTCTACATCTCAGTTTTCTTGGTGAAGTCAGATTCTTGAAAGATGGATGTTTAGGGATACATTTTTGAAACTGAAGAAAGGCAGGGGACAACATCAGACAACACTATAAACAGTTCTTTTCAAATTTGGCTTCTGATGCATAGATTCCATTGAAGGAATTTTATGTAGTAAGAGTTGATTGTTAACTACCTTATGATTGAGGTTAGTTGCTATCTAACCTTTTTGGGTTTCCAAGTTTTTGGTGCAAACTTAAGAATGGAGTAATATACGCACTATTATATCAACAATTTTTTGGGAACTTTGAGGTGAGCATCTGCAATCCCCTGGTTACAACATAGCTACGCGCTTGTACATCAGCACTACATCAGTTTTACCATAAACCCACTATAAGTCCATATAATCCCACTCTGTCAAGTACCACAATTCACCAAACCGAATACAATACATATATATATTTTAAATAAAAAAGAAGAGATAGCGAGAAGAGTATAGAGAGAGATAGAGAAAAGGAGTGAGAGAGAGTGAGAGAGAGCATGAGTTGCGGTTCGCTCGATTTGTGCAAACCAATAGCCCTCGCCGGCCCCCAGCCTGCTGCAGTCGTACCGCAGCTCACGGCAGCCTGCCCCTGCCCGCAAAGCCACACCGTTGAGTCCAGGAAGGCGCTACCCAGGCCTTACAAATTACGTACAATGCCTTAGTTAATGCTAATATGATTAAAATTATAAACTAAAACTTATGCACCACATCTTTTTGTAATTAGTTATCAAAAATTAATTCCATATTAACTAAAAAACTATAATATAAATCTTTGATTCTTTATGCATACCAGATAAGAGGGAGAATAGCATGGGTGACATTTGTAATTTATTCAAAATTTTAATTTGGTTCGTTAAATATACTATTTAGATTAATAACAACTCTAACATTCTTTATATCGGTTAAACTATTAAAATAATTATTTTTCTCTCTTAAACATTTATCTTCAATTAATCCTATTAGTTGATACATTTATAGATTTTCTATTTTAAGATAACTGTTGAAGATCTTCTTGTTGTCATCCTGAAACCGCCCTCAAAATAAAAGTAGGATACAAACCATAAACTGAATCAATGAGAGAAAAAAAAAACAGCATGAACAATAAATTAAGTAATTATGATAGCATGCAGTTGTCATCCTAAAACCATCCTCATAGTCTTTTGTCTATATTAATTTACGTATGCATTCAATGAAATATATAACAAGAAATCCATGAGACGTAACAAAAACAAAACTTGGTTATCTTCTACTCAATATTGATATATACACTTCCACGCATGATTACATCAATATGATATAATTTCCTAATTAATCTTGATTATAATGAGATTAACGAACTATATATCTTGTCGACAAATAGGGCACGTTTGATTCACGATAAACCACTGATAAATGCATTGGGTATGAAACAAATGTTGGCATCCCACCACAACTCGAACCGTTTCCATCTCTTCAAACTCCTCCATACAAATCACGCATTCGTCGTTTTCGCACTCGCTGCCACTCGTGTATTTTGCGGGATTCATAGAAGGAATATTTTGAGGTTGAACCACTCGTACTTCTCGATGATATGAAGCCACCGGTGCCGCCTGCTGCTGATGTACGACGTGGTGGGTGACATGGGTGGTCGACGGTGTTGGGATTGGCGGTCTTCTTCTTCCGGTCTCGATATCTCGTATCTCCACCCAATGTAGATACATACGCCAAAAGAGACATGAATAAAAGAGTATGGAACAATATACTACTAATCCAATGAAAATATGATCAAAACCCTGCGTCATTAGGGTTGATCGATTAATTTGTAAGTGTTAATGAGTAGTATTTAAGATCAACGATATATTATATATGGGTATGGGTATAGATATATGTATAAGTGTGAATAAACGATCACGAAGATTAGGTGTTTTGATATATGGGAATGTTTTGAAAATTATAGGAATCCTATGATCTATAATATAACCTATCTTTGTTTTTTAAAGGATAATTATTTGTTTATTATTATTTTAGTAAATTAATAAATTTATCTTTCAACTATTACGAATTACATAGAATGCGTTGGGTCGTTTATTTGATGGTTACCTGGTAAGTGGTTATCGGGTCAATTTATCTCACGTGACAAATATGAACATGAAAATCTTATCCGATAGGAGCAATAGCATGAACCGAGAGTCTTACTCTCTAAGTGAGATCGACAACTCTTATTTGGTAAGAGCTTACCGGGTAAGTTGTTGCGTACAATATAATTTTAAGCGACTAAAATATTATCCGATACAGTAGTGATAGTGTTCAGTTTTACCGATAAACACTTACAGAATAAATATTGAAGTAAACGACCTACTTAATGCTAAACGTACAATGACTTAGTTAATCCTGATTTGCTCAAAATTAAAAACTAAAACTTATGCACCAAATCTTTAGTAAGTCATCAAATATATTTACATCAAAAAATTATGATAAAAGTGTTTGATTCCTTCCATACAAGATAAACTAGTATCATACCCGTCCGTAGGCCGGGTATACGACATGCTTTAATCTAGATTCAACTATTTGATATTCCCAACCTTCTCTACGCTTTGTATGTGAATGAAATCGAGTTATTTGTAAAAATAGGGGTCTTTTGAAAACCCTTTGTAGAAATAGGGGTGTTTTAATTTTGTTGGTAGAAATAGGGGTATTTGGATGGGGCCCACCACCTTTATTAATCTGATTTTAAAATTTTTCATTTTTAACCCTTACATATTTATAAATGTTACTCTCTAACTTACATCTTTCTTTATTATTTATATCCTTTTTTTCTCAAAACTTCATATTTAACCCTTATTATACATTATGTTTAAATTAATTAATTTAAAATATATGTATTAATTTTAGCAAGTTATATAATTAAATAGACCTCTTTAAAACCTTCAAGTTAATACCAATATTTAATATATATTACAATATGAGGAAATTACGACATGAATATATTACAATATTACGAAATTAAGAGATCAAGTACATAAAACAATACAATAAGAACTAAACACTAAATTAAAATACGAATTAAAACTAACGAGATTGGGAAAATGACGAGGGTGTAAAATAAAATTTGAAAAAAATTAAGGGATTAAAATTAAATAAATAACTAACTATATGGGTTTTAAGTAAAAATTAGAAGATTAAAAATAAAATAAAGAACTAAAAAGTAGGAGATAAATATAATGACACATGTCAATCAGATAAGACCATAAGTCTAAATGAACTGAAAGTGTAAAATGCGTCCAGTTAGCGTTTAATTCATATTTTAATTTAATGTTTAGTTCTTATGGTTATGTTTTATGTACTTGATCTTTTAATTTCGTAATATTGTAATATATTTGTATTCTAGTTATCGTTTAATTCGTGTTGTAATTTTTTCATATTGTAATATATATTAAGTATTGTATTTACTTGAAGGTTTTAAGGAGGTCTACTTAATTATATAACTTGCAAAAATTAATACATATATTTTAAATAAATTAATTTAAACATAATGTATAATAAGGGTTAAATATGAAGTTTTGAGAAAAAAATGATATAAATAATAAAGGAAGATGTAAGTTAGAGGGTAACATTTATAAATATATAAGGGTTGCAAATGAAAATTTTAAAAATCAGATTAATAAAAGTGGTGGGCCCCATCCAAATACCCCTATTTCTACCAATAAAACTAAAACACCCCTATTTCTACAAAGGGTTTTTAAAAGACCCCTATTTTTACAAATAACTCGAATGAAATCTAGTTTCTGGTACGGTTGATCAGGACCATAGGTTAACTAGTTAGCATGTGCATTTTTCATTAATGATCTTTCGCTGCAAATTGGATCGTTTCAACAAACCACAACTTTGTATGCTAGTGTTATACCCGTAAGTTGGTCGGGCAAACAACATAACTTTAATCTACATTTAGTTTTTTGAATGGCGAATTTTTAACTAAAACAACTATTTAAGTTGTTAGATTTTAAACATTTTTGACTTTACACAAAAAGTCAATTCTGACTCACAAAGATAACAAATATAAAATAAATCTAAACTTAAAAGTTTTGAACAAAAAATTAAGTTATTTAAGTGAATCAATTAAAAGCATCAATTTGGACCAATATCCGGTATAGCTACTGATGATAAATTAAAATGACACTAAAACAAATCCTGTTGGACATCCAACCCAACAACATACTCACAAAAACTAAGGAGTCCTTTACCCAGTAAAAGTAACCTTTTTAACTTAATTTATCGGGTAATATTTTAGTCCATTAAAACATCATCGTATGCTTTTAACTTAATTTATCGGGCAATATTTTAGTCCATTATAACATCATCGTATGCTAATAATTACACCTTGCATCCGGTCATGAATCTCAAAGACTCACTCATCAAGAATAGCGCTAAAATGAAGTACATGGTTGTATTAAATTAAAATACAAATTTCATTCCTTGAAAATACTTTTTGGGTTCTTATAATTGTATGTAATAATACATATTTATTACAATTTAATAACCCATAGTATAACAAGTTATAATAGTAATTTATAAATCATACACTTTCTAGTAATCCCATAATGTATTAAATGGCACCCACCAAATATATGGATAACTCGTGGTACCATATAAGTAAGGTATTCTCCTAGTAATCCCCATAAAGTGTTGAATTCAACTTCAACCAAGAGTTTTCCAATTAACTGTCAACATCCCTTTGCTCTAACTGTTGCATCATTCCACCAAAGCATAGTAGGTTTTACAATTACAAACCAAGTCAAAAGCCAAAATACTTGATGCATTTGAAATTATGTATTACGATGTTACTTGTTGGTATCATCGCTACTCCACCATGCTCCAAACACTTGCTAAGAGCTTTACATTGCTTTTTATCGTAAAGAAGGCACAACTAACAGATGAGACATTTAGAAGATGATGCTGAAAACAAACATGTCAGTGTAAATTGCAGAGAATTCATATAGATAGAAAGATGAGCCATTAAACCTTTTTCAAAAAGAAACCAACAATAAATGACCTCAAGAATTTTGTCACTCCATCGAGGCATGGACTCTATGTGCAGTTCCAAAAGCTTCATTTCATAAAGGCGAACTACTGATGCAAAAAATTTTACAAATGCAGGTTTTTCAGTTTAATGAAGTTTTTTGTTTTTAGGATTCCTCTCGATTTTAGCAATTCTTTTGAAAAGTCTCAATTTTTCTAACTAATAACTTCAACAATTCTTTTGTGGACCTAAGATGTACCAAGTGAGAAAGGAATACATACATTGCCCATGATTAATTTGTTGTTGAGCTACACTTATATGTTCAACCATTCCCTTCTGAAAAAGTGGCATCAACTTGATCAAATATGGGCATGCAAGATCTCAAAGGCAGGAACAAACGACGCCTTCATACTCAACTTCAATGCTTCCTGTAAGAAACATTGGACGTTCAGATCAACATATACAACATAATAAGAGTATAGGTCGTATCAGGTCAAACCAATGTTAGTCATTTTCCTTATAAAGCTTTACATAAATCCTAGTTACAAGATTTCATATAACAGAATTTACGCTGTGTTCTTGAGTTTTTTACAAAGGAAGGGAAAAAAATTCTTGTGTTCTTAAGTTTGTTTATGGGAAGGAAAGAAAAAGAAAGAACTCGTAAAAATAAAAAATATTTATAAAGTTCCACATTTTACATTTTTACCCATAAATTACATTCCACTAAAAATAAATAAGGACATATTGACAAAATGACATCTTTCCTTTACTTTTCTCTCACACTCATAAACATAAAAAAAAAAAAAAAAAAAAAAAAAAAAAAAAAGTTTTTCCTTCGCCTTCCTTCCCATCACTCTCAAGACAAATAAAGTTTTTTTTTTCCTTTTACTTCCCTTTCTCTACATCTTTTCCTTGCCAAACTCAACAACACAACATTAGACATACAAAAAAAGATAACAGAGCTTTGATACAGAAAAAAAGGCTTGTCCCATGAGCATATCCTTGCTAATGTCTATATAATATGGCATGTAGTGACAGATAGAACGCATAGCTGAAATTTAATCTAGTATAGTCTTGTAATTGGCATGCCTAAGTCCCTAGAGACAAAAAAAAGGATAACTTCTATTAAATATTTGGATCAACTCAAAACTATAGTGGATATCAGTAATGACTAACAAAATGTAGCCTGCAAATTAGCTCAAAAGGATCACTTGAATCATGAATACCTATAGAGCTTGTTTGCCAGAAGTTTAAAACTGAGTTTGAATTTGCCTAGCAAGAGTAGCTTCAAGCTTAGAATCAACCGTTTTCTCCATTTGGTTTAATGACTTATTCACCAACACCTCTCTTGGCTCAGCAGCATAGAATTGCTTCTCAATAACCCTGTAGGCCAACCTAAGTTTGCTTCCCAATAACCCTGTAGGCCAACCTAAGTGACAAGAATAGAGTTATAAATTCAACCCCATTCAAGAAGAAATGTAACCCAAAAAGAAAACTACACAACTATAATAGAAAAATGTGTAGAACAAATACCAAACGCTCAAAAACAAATGAAAGCCATCTAATTAACACGATCAATTATAGACATCAAAGTTAACATTAGAATCGACAATGCAAGGACATCTACGATAAAAGAAACCAGTAGACTGGTTGTTTGGGAAGCGATTGAACTTGATAGATAAAATGTTGTTTCACAACTTAAATATATACAAGATGTAGCTTAACATGATGGAGATTAATTAATTTAATACCCCGCAAACAGAATCAGGTCCCCGAGTAAGCAGAACGTCAAGAGTGGGATGAAGTGCCAAGCAATATAGGTGTGCCTACCGCTAACAACTCCTCTGCATAATATTGGATATTCGTTTTCAGATGACGCGAACAACTAGGGGTGAGCATCAGAACCGGGTACCGCTTTTGGAACCGGAACCGCTATGGAACCGCCGGTTCTGGAACCGGAACCGATGTGAGTGGTTCCGGTTCCGGTTCCTAAAATACGGAACCGGTCGGGACCGGTTCCGGTTCCGGTTCTCATTTTTGTGGAACCGCTAACCGCCGGGTACCCGCCGGAACCGGTTATGCTATATATATGTATATATTTATATATTAATAAAAGTAATTCTATATATATGATTATTATATTTAATAGACTAATTAAATTTTAAATTATTATTTTACCTTTTGCATTACGCATAAACTTACGACCACTTTTTCACTCGACTTATTTATTCTCTTTTTTCGATATTTTTATATCATATTTAACATTTCAAGTTGTGTTTTTGTTATTTTCATTTTCAAAAATTGTCGTAATTATTTATATAGTTTTTATCGGATAAGTTTTCATCGTTTTACTATTTATTTCGTTACGTTGTGACTATGTAATAACTAATAATTTCTTTTTTATAACATAAAATATTTAAAAAAAACATTTAAAAAGTTAGACACCGGGTACCCGGTTTCGGAACAGGAACCGGCGGTTCCGGGACCGGTTCCCAAATATGAAGAACCGGTGCAACCGGTTCCGGTTCCGGTTCCTTCATTCTAGGAACCGCCGGTTCCGGTTCCGGTTCCATGAATTTTGGCCGGGTACCCGGTTTTGCTCACCCCTACGAACAACCGCAATGTGATACTCGATATCTGAATTTGAATACCAAACAAACTTCAAATTTCCTTGCTATCTGATATCTACAAGATGGGAAAGTAAGATTAATCATCAAGTTCATCATCGGGATCCACATTTTGAGTGGTGGATCCTGATGGAGCAGTTGTGGAGGCTGATGCTGATCCGGATCCGGTACCGAAGGCGGGAGTGAGGTCGATGCGAAGTCTTTTGGCACTGGGTTGCACCTCCCCCGCATGAGGACCTGCGGACGGATCGTCAGTGTCATCATGCCCTCGTTTTGAAGACTGAGACCGGCAAGTAGCCTCCAAATCCCGGATATGTCGCTCAACGATCTCAAGTTGTTCATCTCTGGCTGCAATCATTTCGTCTTTTGCCTTGATCTTGTCTTTAAGCTCCTTTATATGGCGAGAGAAGGAAGCAAGAGAAAGATCTATTTCGCGCTCAGTGTAGTAGCCGTCAATGTGAACCTGCGGATCTTGAACGATTGGAGCTTGCAGGCGGAGTTCTGGAATAGGGCTACGGACAGTCGGAACTTCAGGTTGTGGTTGTGGTTCCATGAATTTGCTTTTAATGAGGCGTCGTGCTTCCTAAAGCTCCTTCTCTTTTTCAGAATCTGCCTTCTTTAGTGCTTCAATTTCGGAACACATATGAAGTAAAAAAAAAGTCAAACCTATAAAATCAGAATCCAAAATGAAACAGTAGAAATCAAAGTGAAATAAGCAAATGAGAAAAATATAACAATAAAGAAAACAGGGGTTTTTTTACTATTACTAACCAGATTGAAGAAGGTTCTTCTTCCATAAAAGAGGATGAAGGATTGAATAAAAGAGGGGATAAGGAAGAAGGTGTTAAACCACATTGGGAGTTCGACTTCTTTTTTATAGGGTTTGAAGAGTTGGACTCCCAGAGTCCGACTTTGCTTTTTTTTTCTTGGAGTCCGACTTTGTGGAAGATTCGGACTCTCAAAGTCCGACTATATTAGTTCTGAAAATCCAAAAAAAAAACACCTAATTTTGTTAATTTTTTACAAAATTGTATTAAAAGTGAAGAAAAAAAAACTCAAAATCTTCAGCAACTACAGCAGTATATGAAATAGTTTCTGCAGTTGGCAGTGTTTGATTCTGAAAAATCATATGGATGCGTTTGATTCTAACACCACGGATCTATGAAATCAAATAAATCGAACAGAGGAGAGGTAAAATATGAGCAATTGATCAAATCGAAAACTAAAACCCTAGAATCAAATAAACAGAAACATAGAAGCTGTTTTGTAAAATATTTGCTAGAAGAATGAGATGTAAAACATGTAAATCTAACAGATATGTAGATCTAAATCGAACAAATTGAAACATAAAATTTGTAAATTAAGTAATCAAACCTTGAGAAATTCGAAAAGAGATGGATTTCGAGGTAGAGCTAGCTACTACGATGCAGATGATGCGGCTGGAACAGGAGACGTTCGGCGGCGGCGGCTTCCGGCGACATGAGGCTGCCGGCGATGTGTTGCTGCGGTGGGAAATTAGGTTTACAGTGCAGGG
The DNA here is from genome assembly GCA_030169165.1 of Centaurea solstitialis. Classification (NCBI taxonomy): domain Eukaryota; kingdom Viridiplantae; phylum Streptophyta; class Magnoliopsida; order Asterales; family Asteraceae; genus Centaurea; species Centaurea solstitialis. Next base: position 84,529,355 of record CM058041.1, read on the forward strand.
GTTATTTTATTTTTTAACTTTTTATAAGATATTACTGCTTTTAATTTTCAGTAGGTAAAAGCCCCAAATTTACATCTACCTATCAAAGCTGATAAACCTTCAAAATTCAAATACAATTCCAACATCTAGCATTCTTAGCTTAAACAGTTGCCCCAATTAAGCACATTTTAACAACTAAAGCTAACAAAATTTTCATCATCTTAACAAAATTTTCCTTTCTTTAATATAGTTATCAAATTAGAAAAGCAAAAAGATTGATCAATTTTACAAATTGAAACGAACTCATTTGACCCCCAAAAAGAAGTCAAATAATGGGACCTTGGCAGGGGCGGACCTAGAATTTTTTTTCAATGGTAGCACAATTTGACTATAAGAAATATGTGCATAAATATCTTTCATAAAATCTCTATTAGGCTAGTGGTTGGTTCCTTGCTTCTCAAATGTAAAGTCTTAGGTTCGAGTTTTGTTGTAAGCACTTTTTTTAATAAACACAATAAATGATAAAAACTAAAGTCTAGTAAAAAATGAGCTTAACAAGACTTAAAAAGAAAAGCTTGATCCCTTGCAGCTAATTCTCTCAATGTTTTCGTTTATCCAACTTAACAAGCTTTTAATTAACTGACAAGAAAGAAAAGCATTCATTCACACTCCCAACTACAGAAACTATTTCATATACTGCTGTAGTTGATCAAGATTTCGAGTTTTTTTTTTCACTTTTAATACAATTTTGTAAAAAATTAACAAAATTAGGTGTTTTTTTTTTTTGGATTTTCAGAACTAATATAGTGAGAGTCCGAATCTTCCACAAAGTCAGACTCCAAGAGTCCAACTTAACCCTTCTCTCGTCTGCCACCTTGACTGACCAAGAAAAAAAAAAAAAGCAAAGTCGGACTCTGGGAGTCCAACTTTTCAAACCCTATAAAAAAAGAAGTCGAACTCCCAATGTGGTTTAACACCTTCTTCCTTATCCCCCCTTTTATTCAATCCTTCAATCCTCTTTTATGGAAGAAGAACCTTCTTCAATCTGGTTAGTAATAGTAAAAAAACCGCTGTTTTTACTAGACTTCAAGTTTGAAAAGCAAGAAACTTACAATTGGACCAAGGAAAATTTGTATCTTGATTACAATTTTAAAATATATATGATGAGACGCAACAAATTAATATGGTGACACCTTTCAGGACCTGTAATTTTTTACACTACGATGAAGGAATGGAACGATGGCACGTGTCACCGTCTCCAACAAGCTAGGTCCACCCCTGGCCTTGGGGACATAAGAAGTACCAAATGCAGCATTCAAATAACTAAATGTCTCTTAACGCAGGCTTCCATAGTGCTATACATGACCAAACCATGGTTAATTCATGAAAAATGAAACTGAAATAACACAACTTTTAAAGTATTCACAACAGAATTCAAGAAACCCATGTTTTAACTAATACATAAACACTAAATACCTCAACAGCAAGCTTGTAACAGTTATGCCCTCATTCAACACACTATTAGACGGCTTTTCACGATTACCCATCGTCGAAATCCTCTTGTAATAGCTTTCCATGTAATCGGTGTTCGTGACTCATATTTCGAATAGAGAAGCCAATATGAATTCGGACCTGCTAATTTAAGATTGATAAAGGGTTCCATACATTGAGGTGCAACAATGGCTGACATTCATGGCCAGGCCACACAAGCCATTTTTTACTCGTTCCTGTTCGAGGGAAACAATGGAAGGGTTTCAAATGCTAATTAAGAGTTCTTTATATGCAAAACCTAGGGTTGAAATTTGAAGAAGTCGGAAAACGTGGAGAGGGAGAGCGGCGTTCGGACGTGGGTCGTGGAGAGAAGAGTTCAGGAGGCGTGTTTGGGGATATTTGGCAGAAGTGGAGAAGGTGGGTTTGTGGGATCGTGAATGAGAGATGGAAAGTCCCCAGCAACAATAACTGTAAAATAGGTAATTTGAACGGATGAGATTGATTGTTAAGATTGATCTAAGGGTCCTTATTAAACCCTTAAAAATCCGACTCCTTTGGGTCAGTAATAGATATAATAGATCGAGAGAATGAAAATAAAGTGAAAGCGTAAAATTATGTCTAACAGAAAAATATTGATTCCAACTTATTAGAGGGCGACACATGACAGCCTAGTTACATATTTATTATATGAGGATATGAATCCTTTTATTGTCCTTCGAAAACCGGAGGGTTCTTTATTCTTTCAATGTGGTTGAGAACTCAATTTTCCACACAGGTGTCTAATGAGTTGGTATGACATGGAACAGAATAAGAACATTGTTTTACGTTTGATGTGACATGGAACAAAGACAAGAAACTAGGACAACATAAGACAAAAAAAAAAATTCTTGTTCCACCTAGGTGGAACACGGAATAGAAACTAAAATAATTCTAATTAATCATCGTTTGATATATAATCTTAATATGATATTGCTTATCGGAGTTTACCAAGTCTTATATTTGCAAAATGTTGTAATCAAACTGAGATTATCAGATCATAACGAACCTGTTTTAATTGATTGTATTCTTGATCCTACACCAATCTCTGATAGATATGGCCAAAATAGGAACAATCCGGTTAGGGAATAATTATGGCCCAACGCTCCTTAAACGTTTTGATTTTCATCAAAAAAAAAAGCATGACCTAGCTATACTGCGGAACTGGTTATACATAGGTTCGACTAAAGAAAAAAGAGTAAGTTTTATAAATTATATATCAAGTCTTTCAAGATTTCTACAAGATTTTCAAGTCTCCTTACAAGTTTTTGTGTAAAAAAGTCATACCGTAAAATTTTCTATAATATTTTGTGTAAAAAATACTTTTAAAGCATATATGATTACCCAATTTTTTACGTTCAAAATTGAGTTTTCAGAAAGAATTTGGGATCGGTTTGGGCCCAACGACCCGGGATTCCAATCCATATCTATGTATATTATACACATATATAAAGAAGCAGGTTTAAGCCAGAGGCTAAACATTTTATAAATATCATATATGATTATACACATTATACATAACTTAATCATATATGTTTAAGCACACCAAAAGGAATGTAATTATATATCATATTGAGACTTCAAGCAGATATAACCAAAACAAAATTGGGTTATCTTTTACTCCATATTGATATGTATAATATATACACATACATAAACAGTTCCATGATTATACATCAATATGACTTCCTAATTAATCTCGATTAGGATGAGATTAACGAACTATATAACTTGTCGACAAATAGGGCAAGTTTGATTCAAGACAAACCATTGATAAATGCAATGGGTATGAAACAAATGTTGGCATCCCACCACTACTCGGATCGTTTCCATCTCTTCGAACTCCTCCATACATATCACGCATTCATCGTTTTTGCGCTCGCTGCCACTCGTGTATTGTGCGGGCTTCATAGAAGGAACACGTTGAGGTTGAGTCACTCGTTCTTCTCGATGGTGTGAAGCCACCGGTGCTGCCTGCTGCTGCCGAACGACGTGGTGGACGACATGAGTGGTTGTCGATGTTCGGGTTGGCGGTCTACTCCTTCTTCGGCCGGTCTCGATATCTTCATGAACTTCTTGGCATGATTTGCAACATAAAACAAAGAATAACACCAATACCATAACTACAAACACGTAGATATCAAGATGTTCCGTCATTAGGGTTGATTTTGATTTGATAGTGTTATGAGTAGGTGATGGTATATTTATTAAGATCAACGATTTTATATACATATTTATAGATATGGGTATAGAACTATAGATATATGTATGAGTATGGGAATCCTATCTATAATCTATCTTTGTTTTTTAATTAAGGATAATTATCTGTTTATTTTTATTTGAATAAATAAATTTATGTTTTAACTATTACAAATTACGTACAACGCCTTAGTTATTACTAATTTGATCAAAACTAAAAACTAAAAACTTATTCACCAAGTCTTTTGATAATATCAAATATTCATTATTCATATTAAAAAAGTTATTAATAGAAGTCTTTTGATTCTTTAATCTTTATCCAAGATGAATATGTACAATTTGCTATTTCCACAAGTATTTATAGTACACCGGTTGTCTTTTTTTTTTTTCTTAATTTACTTGGGTAGTTGGGTTAATTTTTTGGAACAAGAACATAAATAAATGGTTTTTAGGCTTCAATAACTACAATTAACGTTTTTATCGTTTGGTTTTTGCTTTGAAAGTGATTCTTGTTAAATTTATCGGTTAGGTAAGGGACATCTTAGTCTTTTAATCATTTCCCAATTTTTAATCCTTATATTTTCAATTTAAATAATAATTTTATATTATATACATTTATTATATACGAAATTTGCAATTTTGCATCCTTAAATTCAGTGACTTCACTTGCTCTGATCACTTTCTCCGCGACTTCACTTGCTCTGGTCACCATCTCCGGCAATTTCACCTGCTTCGATTACTATCTTCGGTGACCTAAAACCAAAATGTGTTTTGGGCTCTTCTGCTACCTAAATCAAAACCACACTAAATCAAACCTGAAACATAAATCTTAAATCATGTCCAACTTAAAATCTTTATTACATATAGATTCGTGCTAAGAGTTTAACATATATTTATCTAGAATTCAACTGAATCTATTGATCTTTGTATGCTATTCAATTAAGGTATTATATGAAAGTATGAATCCTTATGTTCTCCTTTGAGAATTGTAGTATTTTATATTCTTCTCAATGTGGTTGAGAACTCAAGGTGTCTAATGAGTAGGTTGTTGGAACAACCTCGTGTAGTTCAGGGAAGGAACAATATGGCTACGTTTGATACAAGGGTCGAAACAAAATATGATGGAACAAAACTCATTATCTCATGTTTAATGCGACATGAGATAGAACAAGAATTTACAGTTTCATGTTTGGTGTGACATGGGACAGGGACAAGAACTGGAATAGTGTGAGATAAATCAGCTTTTTTTGTCTTGTTCCACCAAAATAGGTGAAACGGTATGGAACAAAAACCAAAATATTGCTAATTAACTCGCGTTTGATAAATAACATTTGTATGGTATTACTTATTGGAGTTTAGTAGTTTACCAAGTCTTGATTTTGCAAAATGTTGTAATCAGACTAAGACTATTGTTGGGTGATAATGAACCCGTTTTAATTGATCATGATTCTTGGTTCTACACCAATCTCCATCCAGTATATATGGCCAAATGGACACAAGCCGGGTTACGGAATGGTTATGTCCCGACGTACGGTCCTTAACTGGTTATGATTTTATCGAAAAACAAGGTTCGGCCTGGCCTGACTCAGGCCTGGTTATACATAGGTTTTATTTAAAAAAAGAGTAAGAGGTCGTTTACCAAACGCTTACTGGGTAAGCGCTTACACTAGTACAAAAATGTCCTTTTGCCACGGTTTTTAAAATACAGCTTAGCCACGATTAGGTTAAAACTGTGGCTAAAAGTCATAAATAAAATTAGGATGTTGTTTTAGCCACGGTTTAGCTGAATAATTGAGACCATAACAAAACACATCCAAACATAAAGCCACACTTTTTTATAAAGTTGTGATTAATTGATTGACTATGGTGACGTCTTCCTGATCGTGGCCAATAACAATCATAAACCGTGGCTATAGATAAACATATAGTCACGGGTTTTATCTAAGCCGTGACATTATCTTGTGACGGTTCTTATTATGTGGCCATAGATAGGCATACGGCCACATGAAACTACTTTTTTGTGTCTAAAAGAAATATATATATCGTCACGAAAACTTCACACGTGGCCAAAGAACAAGTTGTTTATGGCCATGGTTTAGTTATTTTGTGTCACCAAAAGGTAGTCAATAGTCATAGTTTTACGAACTAAGCGTAGCTATAGTTCTAGATTTGACAACGGTTAATATAAATTTTGTGTGGCTAAAATAATAGTTGTGGTCACAATTAAATAAAGTGGTGGCTAAAAGGTAACCAATAATGAAATCTCTATCAATACAGTTCATATAACTGATAAGTAATTGGTCTCAATTTTATTATTTTGAGTGGTTAAAGATTAACCAATAGCCACAATTGTAAAATTTAACTGTAACTATATGTCTTGTATTAGTCACAGTTTATATTATTTATTGTGGCCAAAAGATAATTATTAGCTATGGTTTTAAAAACAAGTAAATATTGGCCACCGTCATAAAAATTAACCATGATTATGTCATGATTTGGTCACGTTTAATTATAAAACAAGTAAACTAACTACACTTCATAAAGTTGTATTTGGCAAACTAGTTGATAAGCTAGCTGGTAGCTAATAGGTCAGTTGTTCAATAATAAGCTAGCTGGTAGCTGATAAGCTAATTGTTAACTAATAAGCTAGCTAGTAGCTGATAAGTTAGTTTATGAACAAACTATGTTAATAATTAGCTTATGAATATGTAAAATGACCAAAAAAGTATATTGGAGTATAATAATTAATATTGATAAGGCTATAATTGGAAAAAAATTACAAAAAAGTTCCTAAAATGCTACCCCAATTAACGTTTCAATAAGCTAGCTTATGGTACATTTCGATGAACTAGCTTATAAATTAGCTTATCATGTAGCTTATATTTACCAAACACAGCCAAAGTCGACAAAAATTACAGAATAAATGCAATAACATCAAAAATTGAAAAACAAAATGTCATAAACATTATTAAGCATTTAGATTCAAACATTCATATCTAAACATTATTTGGTCCTGAAATGAAATTTGAGTTCGTCAGAAACAAAGTAGCCTCTAACCAATTTTAAATCCAATAATGACACAATCCAAGACATCAAGTTTGTTCTTAAAGCAAACAAATTTCAATATAAACAAAACCAATAAAGAAGAAATTATTTAAGACAAACCATAATCCAGAAAAAAACTTGCAAAATCCCAATCAGTAACAAAGAGAAGAAAAAGTTGGAGCATGTCAATTTGCTTTGTTTACTGTTATACCCCGACAATCGGTTCGAAAGTAATCATCCCGGGATTCCTTACCCAAATCAAGCGGATCTACACGAGGCAAGATGTTATCATTCTGAGAAGGAATTGTTGTACTAAATTCACCGTCGACATCATCATAGGTATCTGTAGTTCTTGGAAGGTGCCATAAAGACGATAGATCTCTTCTTATCAAGTTGGTCTTTCACATAAAAAACTTGTAAAGCTTGTGATGCTAAAATGAATGGATCATCCTTATGTCCTAACCTATTGAGTTCAACCAAGTTGTAGCCAAGACTATCTTTTTTGACCCCATGTTTATTGTCAACCCAATCACACTTGAAAATAGGAACTTTTCTAGTATGATAATCTAGCACCCAAATCTCTTGTAAAACACGATAATAAAATGCTTGATCATAGGTAACATCATCACATGAAATGTGCATGTCAGTTGCCTCCACACCAACCCCACTGTTCTGGTAAATTCTACCTTCACGAGATTTTGTGCGAAACAAGTATCCATTGATGTGATATGCAGTGTAGTTCATTACCTCGGGATGTGGGTCGTGCGATATCCACCTTAAGTTCTCTCCAATACTGTCAGGGGAGATTGCCAACTCTCTTTCAACCTAAAAATAATATAAGTATGAGACATCACTTTAAAAAGGAATTAACATATAAAAAATAACGTTTACCTCATCTCGTAACCATTCGCCAAACATTTTACTATGCTCTTTCTCCAGCCATGCTTGTCCTTTTGCAGGATATTGGTTTTTCAAATAGTCCATGTGTCGACTGGAAAAAGATAATGAATGTCATAATTATTTGTAAAATTTGTAAATTCAAAAAATAAATAAATATCTAATACGTACCCAATGTAAGGTTCAACTTCAAGTCTATTCAGCATTACATAGAAATGTGCTTTCGATAACATTTGAGGACAAACTTTCATCAAGTTATCGGCTGACATCGGTCTCCCCTCATTAATATAGTGATCGTCTTCACCATCGTCATATGTGTTATGCTTGTCAGGAGGAATACCTACCGTCTTCATGTTCTTTGGTAGTCACTAAAAAACTCAATTGTCTCTTCTGCAACATTCTCTTCACCGATGCATCCTTCAGGTCTATTTTTGTTTCGCACATGACCTTTAATAACCTTCATACACCTTTCGAATGGGTACATCCATCGAAAGCATATTGGACCACATAATCTCACCTCTCTAGTAAGATGCACAGTTAAATGAATCATAATATCAAAAAAAAGATGGAGGAAAGTATTTCTCAAGCAAGCATAACGTCACACAAAGCTCTTGTTGCAGTTTATCTAGCTCTTCCACCTTGATTTCTTTCCTAGATATTGATCTAAAGAATAAACAAAACCTAATAATAGCATATCTCGTTGGTTTTGGCATAATTGATCGAATCGCAACGGGCAAAAACTGTTGCATTAACATGTGATAGTCATGCGATTTAAGTCCGATCAACTTACGATCTTTTCGACTCACGAGGCTGGAAAAATTTGAACAATATCCTTGTGGAGCCCTTAAATGATATAATGTTTCACAAAACACATCTTTTTCCTCCTTGGTTAATGTATAACATGCTGCTGGAAGTATTGTTTTGTTTCATTTGGTTGAGGTTCCAACTCTGGCTCAATCCAAAATGAGCCAAATCCATTCGAGATGCTAATCCATCCTTCGTCTTCCCATTCATGTGTAACAATGTTCCAACAATACTCTCACACACATTCTTTTCAACATGCATGAAGTCTATACAATGTTGAACAGAATTATACCTCCAATATCTTAAACGACGTTGCCATATGTTGAATTTCTTCCAGTAGATGGTTTCCTTGTTTTCCCCCTTTGACTTGCCCACTTCCTTCAATGTTTTCTTGTTTCTTTTTATTTTCCCACCGCGTCCTGTTGAAGTCTGCAAGAATTCCACTTCAATATCTCTTGCTCCTTTTCCCCATGTATAAACAATTTATGATCACGATCTTAATTAATACGTATGACCAAAAGTTAAACAATAGCCACATTTCTAACAATTTAGTATCACGAAATGTTGTTTATTGGCAATGGTTACCATGAAATGTGTGTGGCAAAAACTGGTTTATCGCTACAGTTTTAATTAGTGTAACGCCCCAAAACCCATAACGATAATAACATGCATATAATATAAATCCCAGTGATCTAAAACGCAATCTCATAATATTTGGTTCAAAAGTAAATAACTAAAGAGTGCATGCGGAACATCCCTCCACAGCTGAGATTCTAAATTTAAGATGAACTACTAAACTTCTACCGGTAGAGCTACTCTAGAGGTCTACCTTCTCCTTGCCTCTCACCACACGATCTTTCCCTGAAAAGGTTTTAGATTTTGAAAACGAGGGTTAGACCGAAAGGTCTAGTGAATTCCCTCAAAAACAGTTTAAATCACAGTTCCGGCCCGCTGGCCGTAAAATCATATATCTCAAATAAACAGGAAAGCATCATGAGTAATAAAATCACAATACAACAAACCGGATGGCCGGATCCCCCGGATACACAATTTAAGGAGTGACGGACATAGTCCGTGCCTCGCACCATCCCACAATCAACCTTACGTGGCCGGATCTCCCCGATTCGCATTTAAGGAGTGACGGACGTAGTCCGTGCCTCACACCACTAAACTTCCCAGGGATGTACGGTCCCATGGTACTCCTTACTCACGATGCAATCCCGAAATGTTAAACTAGCATGTATATGATGATCATCAATATAACATTCTTAATTATTAATCAATTCTCACAATAGCATTTGCAAAGTCGTATATTCCCGTTAGGTTCATAAAATCATTTTAATATCAACATCATGTCATTTTGCAAATTCGAATGGATATATATATATATATATATATTTGAAAGCGGTAAAACATTCCATTCATTTTCAGGTAAGGGAACTCACCTGAGCTTAACTCGCTGCTTACTCTAACTCCCGGTATCTGTATAAATTCCTAAGGCATTAGTGATTCGCACTTAGAAAAACCCACAACTAGAAAATCCCTAGGCAGACTCAGCACGGGGGTTCCGCTAGAAAAACCTCTTCCGAAAAACTAACTCTACAACGCAGGCCTCAAAACCAACATACTAAAACCCGATTCGGGTAAAGGTAATTCCCGGTTCGGGAAATGCCAATTCCCGATTCGGGGAATGCCAATTCCCGATTCGGGGATATCACACTCGATCCTTGGAAAAATTTCTAAGTTAGATCCCCTAATCCGACTCAAAAGGAAACGAGGTCAAAATAACGACTCAACTAGCCAAATTCCCGATTCGGGAAACATAAGTTTCCAATTCGGGAAAGGCATAAGGGAAACAAAACGCAACACAAATCCCAATTCGGGAAACATAATTTCCCGACTCGGGAATCATAAGTCCCGGTTCGGATTACATGATTCCCCGACTCGGGAATCATAAATCCCGATTCGGGTTTTATGATTTCCCAATTCGGGAAACACGACCAGATTCGAAAAATGATCTAAATCTTGGTGAAAATGCCCAATTGGATCCAAAGCAATTCTAGAATGTTACCAAACCAATCCTATATCAACCTAGATAAATTTTACGCAAAATAACATCGTAATCTTACCTTGGTGAAGAAATCCGGACCTCGAAGATGGTAATGACTCAAACTTGATCTCCAAGCAACACACACTAAACACACACTAAAAGTTTTCCCCCAAAAAGTAAAAACCCTAGCTTAATACTATAAATAGTATGGGCTAAAAGGCTAAGCCCATACCATTTATGGTATAAGCCCAACTATCAAACTTTACCCAAATTGTCACAATTCACCCCTAAGGTTCAAATTCTTTTCAAAATTGGTCATCTTTAACGAGTGACTAACATTAGTACTAACTTTTAAACTCTGGTCATTACAATTAGTTCATGTTACTAAACGGTAACAAGTAGTCACGCTTCAAAAGTTTAAGTGTAACCATATGTCATTAATTGAATGGTTATAAGTTACATATGGTTACATTTGTTTTTATTTTGTATGACTAAAAGGTCACCAATAGCCATGGTTCTAAACTCTATAGTAACTATATGTCAGAAATTGGCCACGGTTAATATAACGTATTGTGACAATAGGTACTTTATTGACACGCTAAAATGAATATACGTGATTATAGAGTAATCATTTGCATCTTAAAAACAAAATTGTGTGGCCATAAACGATTTATTGCCATGGTTTTCTTTATATTAAGTGACGAAAAGGGAGCTAATGGCCACATTTGACATGATTTTCAGTGGCGATAAATACTTTATTGCCACGGTTATGGTAAAAATGGTCCAATACCATAAATATTAGATACATTTTAGCCACGGTTTTTACGTTACGGCTATGGTTTTTTGTTTGATATGGTGACACTTTTTAAATGTGGCAAAAAGGGTATCAATGGTCACGCAACAATAGGCTACGTTTTGATTGAAAGAAAAAAATGTGACCAAAGGCCTATAGCCACGGTTTTTAACCGTGGCAAATGTGACTTTTTGTACTAGTGTTATCGGCAAAGACATTACATCCACCTACCTTCGTATAACAATCTTTGTTATCAAAATTGATTGTTAATTGGTAAGCCTCTTAAACCCGGTAAGGGTTTATTGTGTAAGAGTCATTTCCGTCGCTTACTAAGTAAGACTATCAGTCCTAGTTATGGCTTTTACCAAGTAAGACTCTCAATGGTTCTCATGCTCAATTGACAAGGATTCTAATGTAAGAGGTTGTTTACCCAAACACTTACCAGTAAAATTCAACACTAATATTTTCTTATCGAGTAAGATTTTAGTTGATTAAAATGTCACTGTATGCAATAATTTACCCGATAAGTACTAACCAGGTAAAAGTCGTTGCCCTCATTTACCGGTAAGATTCTCGATTCTTCCCCCATGTTTATCGGTCATGGTAACATAACTTGGTAAGTGCTTACCAAGATAAGCATTTAGTAAACGGGTCAAGTTTTTCAAGATTTCTACAAAAACTTTAACATTTTCAAGTTTTTGTAAGTGTTCTAAATGTTTAATACTAATCTAAAAGTCGTAAGTATAAAACATCTATAACATTTTTGTGTAATTTTTTTAAAGCTAATTTGATTGACCAATAAATTTAAAACTGTATTTCAGTAAGATATGTTTTAAAAAAATCTTCAAACACGATTCTTTTTACATTCAAAATTGAGTTTTTGGGGAAAATTTTGGGATGGGTTTAGGCCCGACCTTGGACCACTGGAGCAGTTACAGAGAAGACATAGGATGTGTCTTGTCTTTTTGGTCAGATAGAGATCATAAGGCCATTTTAAGACATGGACTGATTTGAGCCTGGCTCAACCCGACCCAGGATCGATTTTTGACCGTCTCTAATCTCAGCATCCGACACTCGAAAGTTAAGAAAATGCAACATCATTTAAACTGTATATACGGATGAACTATTTAGGATCTTCTAAAACAATAACCCAACCTTAACTAATTAATTTGGCCCATTCGATCTAGTTGGGGTTTCTTCCATCTTATCCTCTTTAAATTCTCTTATTTCGTGTTTCTACAGGTTTTACACTGTTGGTTTAGATAGAAAAGTAAACAACACACATTTTACATTTATATACACAGACAAAATTTATCTACACAGGACTTAATAGAAAAAATTGATAATCGTCTTCTTAACTGGGTGTGTGTGTGTGTATTCGTTGTGTCCATGCCATACTATTGGTAATGTTGGTGGTTTTTGGTGGTGGTGGCAGACCAGTTCTTCCATTTTCCGGTTGCCTAGGGCTTCATCTTGGTTCCGATCCATATCTATATGTATATAATCATAGGAGTCAATTTCTTTTGTGAACCATATTGGTGTTAACTTGTGAACTTCGCCAAAAAGACGATTATATGATGAAATTGGTTCATGAAACTATTAAATATGATGAAATTATATTATATGATCAATTTCTTGTTTGAAATTGTTTCATATTTCAGGTTTTTATACGTAAAAATAAAATGTTTCATCAAAATATATGAAACAGATTCATAAGAATGGAAAAGTGTATGAAACCTTTTGATTTAACGTAAAAACATGGAAATATAATATAATTTCATCATATTAAACAATTTCATGAACCAATTTCATCATATACGTCTTTTTGGCGAAGTTCACAAGTTCACACCAAAGTTTTTTTTGGGGGAAGGGTGTCCGTCGCCAAAGCCCGACTAATCCCCGGCAATTTTTAGGGCCAACATGCCACTTTAATGCCCCCAGACAAGGTAGGGAAGGCTCGAACTCGATTAGGGCACTATGAAACCTCGAGCGATAACCAATCCGCCACTGCACTGGAAGACAGTTTACACCAAAGTTATGGTTCACAAAAGAAATTCCCTCTTAATAATAAACCATATACACGTATTATACAAAAATATCTAGAAATTAAACCATTTTTAAACATAAACTCTAGGGATTAAATCATATTTTAATTAGGAGTAGATTAGACTTGTTAATCTCGATTGTGATGAGAATAACGAACTATATATGTTGTCGACAAATAGGGCAAGTTTGATTCAAGTTAAACCATTGATAAATGCAATGGGTATGAAACAAATGTCGACATCTCTCCACAACTTGAACCGTTTCCATCTCTTCGAACTTCTCCATACATATCACGCATTTCTCATTTTCGCACCTCCTGCCACTCGTGTATTTTGCGGGTTTCATAGAAGGAATACGTTGAGGTCGTTTGAATCACTCGTTCTTCTCGATGATATGAAGCCAGCAGTTCCGCCTGCTGCTGCGCACGACGTGGTGGATGACATGGGTGGTTGTCAGTGTTCGGATTGGCGGTCTTTCTTCTTCTTCTTCTTCTATCTTCATGATTTTCAAGGCATGTGCAACATAAAACAATGAGTACTGCCAATACCCAAATTGCAAACATGTATCAAAATCTTGCATCATTAGGGTTGATTGATTTGATAGTGTTATGAGTAGGTGTGATGGTATATTTATAGATACATATTTATGGATATGGGAATGGATTTATGTATACGCATGTATAGACGATCATGAAGATTGAGGGTTTTAATATATTGAAATGTTTTGAAAATTACATGATTATAATTTATCTTTCTTTTAATATGAAGGATAATTATATATCCGTCTATTTTCATTTTAATAAATAAAATTATTTTTTTAACTATTAAGAATTACGTGCAATGCTTTAATTTATGATAAATACATAAAAACTATTCCTTTCATTCTAAAATTATTATCTACTTCTAACTTTTTAAAATATTTTTTAACTTTGAACTTAAATATTTTTGTTTATGTTTTATAATACTTGATGCAAAACATATGAATAGTTGTCGTTTTAATATATTTTCACTAATATCATTTTCGTCAACTATATAACACAACAAAATATTTATAGTGAATCACGCCAGTTCTCCCTAATTTTTAATTTCATAAGAAACTACAAGAATAAAATGTAATCCACTATAAACTTAATTGTGAATCACGCTCTTTTTTTAAACTTCTTTATTAAAAGTATTTTAATTTACAATTAATTTGGGATATTTATATTAAATTTATTTGTTAGGGACTTTTTTTCTAGTAAACTACTAATTTTGTGTCTATGGTTTACACCTAGCTTTAAAAAAATGATATTTAGGCTTCAATAACTATAATGAGCGTTACTACTGTTTATTTCTTGCTTTGAAAGTCATCATCTGTCGTTAACTCTGTTAAATTTATCAGTTAGGTAACAGCATCTTGATCTTGTAACCATTTCCCAGTTTATTAATCCTTATTTTTTCAATTTGAATATTAATATCTAATTATATACATTTATTATATACAAAAAGTTTATCCGGTTTCTGATCATTTTCAGCGACTTCACTTGTTCTTATCACCATCTTCAGCAACTTCACCTGCTCCGATCTCACTATCTTCAACGACGTGAAACCAAAATGTGTTTTGGGCTTTTCTGCTACTTAAATTAAAACTCGATTATAATCAAACTTGAAACACAAATCTTAAACCATGTCCAACCAAAACCTATTCTAAATCTAAACAAAGATTAAAGATCACGAAGAGAGATGGTGTAGGTGGTGGCTCAATGGCTTCAACAATTTTAACTGGCAATGTTAGTTCTAAAGGGACTATCACTACAATCACTCAATATATTATTTGAGAAAACCAAAGGGACTATCACTACAATCACTTAATATATTATTTCAAACCTAAATTGTATTCTCCTTGATCCATCGTTAATCAAGATTTTTAATTAAAAATTTAAGAACTTTTATTTTTATTTTGACAAAATTTAATTATATATAAACAAAATGTTACGTTGTCATTACTATCGTTCCAAAACCAGCCTCAAAACAAGAAAAATAAGATACAAACTAAACTAACAAGAGAAAAAAAAAACAAATGTTGTTTTAATGGCAGTTACAACCATAAAAGAGTGAGCCTCCAAGGAGGATGGTGTTCATCATGATGACGAAACGGCAATAAAAAGGCGACTATTGCAATCACCATTCTTGCTGTGCTATTCACTTCAAACTTTCCTTCTTCGTTCTCCAACACCATATATTCTCCATTAACTACTTTAACCAAAAATGATCTAAAACTCAACACAAATAAGTTACTAACCCCCATGACAATCAAAATACAAACTAACCAACAATCAAACCGAAGTTTCATATGAAATATCTGTATAGTCACATATACTGATGCTAGCAAGCTCGACACAAGAATCATGATGATACTTCTCTAAACCTGAACCTATATTTCATGTTTGATCATGAATTAAATTTATATATATACACACACCATAATTTCTTATTTTATGTGTTGATGGCTAAAAACCAAAGTATTATCTTATATTATATTCACCATCCTAATATTCGTTGTGAATAACCACATGAACTGGCATATGTTGTGAAATTAAATAATAAAATCGTTATTGACGTTTAATTTCTTATGTTTAACTTTTTGATAAATCCAATTTTGATCCTAGGAACTACCATCATGCATGATGTGTATTTAAATATTTGTTATATTATTTTGACGATAGAAAAGGTTCAAATGAGAAGAAGTGCTAAATAATACGAAGTAGAGAATTGATTTCCACCACTCATACAGTCAATAAAGGTGGCTTTGACCGGTTACGGTGGACGCGATCACGGGGGATTGACGCGATTCATGAGAGGTTGAGATTATTAAAGGAGGGGACCCGGTCAAAGCCGCCTTTATTGACCGGATGAGTGGTGAAGATTACTTCTCTACTTCTCATTTTTTTAGCACTTCTCATTTGAACCTAATACTTTAGACGATATTTATATATAAATATCTATGAACTTTAAGTAATAGTTAATAAAAATGAAATTAAGTTACAGCTATGAATAAATTATTGATTGCATGGATACGAACATAAAATATCATTGTCCAAGTTCACCCAACAAGAATTCGTTTTGTAAGTTGTAATTAATTAATCTTTATATTTAGCCAATAATTATACTTCGTTAAATATATATTCTCAAATTAACTTTTTAAATAGGACTGGACAAGACAAGAGAGTATGATTGAACTAAACAAAACAAGTGTTGTGTGGTGTTTGTTACGAATAAGACCGGGCATAACAAAACTAAATAAGTTCACCCCTGACGGGTGTCGAGCCCGACAAATTTTAAAATTAGTTTTCCAATTTACTTTGAATCACAAATTAAATTGTAAAAGTGGCAAGTAGGGTCGAATCCACAGGGATTGGATGTGACCGTCGTTCCTTGAAGTTTTCTCCCTCCAAAGTCGACGGTTCCATCTTAATTTTCATACCCTCAATTGAGAATAATCGCTTAAAAGAAGAACGCGGCTTTCAATTTTGGCACTCGTGACTTGGTGAAAACAGTCCCTGACGAGACTTGGGACGTGGGTTCAACCGACGCTGGCCAAATCGCTATGGGGCGTCGCTTGTTGCCATGGCCGATTTCTTCTTCTTTTCGCATTGGGCTGCTTCCATGGCTTTTCGTGGGCTGCTTCCATAACTCTGGATGTCAAGTCTTCATTTTTGGATCTCATTTTACTTGGAACTTTTTGGTAACCACGACTGATTGAAATGGAAGATGGTTTGGATATCGTTTCCGCGTGATGTCACTCTTAGACTCTAGCAATTCTTAAATGATCACGTAATTTTATGTTTATGGGCCATGTACCATATGCTTATCCAGGTAAACGCTTACTGATAAAATTCAACACTATCACTTACTTACCATGTAAGACTTTAGTCTACCAAAACGGTATCTTATGCAACGATTTTTCTGGTAACAGCTAACTCTGATAAAAGTCTTCGTCATCACTTACCGATAAGACTTTCCGTCCTTGCCTTAACTCCTACTGCGTAAGATTCTTGATCCTCGCCGCCATACTTAGCCGGTAATGTAAATTGACTTGGTAAACACTTACTGAGATGAATGTTTGGTAAACAGCCCATGAGTATTATTTATATCAAATCTGGTCAAAATGAAAAGTACTATTTATATCGAACCATGTAGTTGTCTTAAATTGTTTATAAATGCAATCAATAAATTGTTAACACACATAGAAATGCATAGTCAACCACCTTCCTCTTTTTATTTTTTTAAGTTTTCAGACGGATGAAAAATGAAACAAAATGGGATTGATGATTCAAGTTCTCGGAGTTAAAACCACATGATACGCGCCGCATCGCGCACGGGTATGAAGCTACCATAAATCCTAAAAATTTGCTTCGATTTTGGCCGTTGAAAAAAATCCCTCAAATAACAATAATATGTGATACAAATTATGTATCAATTATGAGTATATAAGTCATCAAGATTTGTTATATCTTTATATGTCTTGTGTAATTTTACGTTTACAAGTTAACTATTCTCTCGTAAGACCCTAAACCTCTTAAATTTCTAAATTAGGACAAACGAATACACTGTTGCGATCATTCTTTTTCGTGATTAAACGTTACAATATCCACTTTTATTTTCAATAAAGATTAATAACTCTTGTATGTTTTTACAACCTTCTTTCGCTTTCTTAACAATGTATAAATAATTATATTGAATTTTAATTCTTGATTTGAATGTTTTACATTTCACTGCCATAAATCCTTAAAATTTGTTCGGGTTTCACCTTTAAAAAAAATTCCTCAAACGAGAATAATATGTGATCCAAAGTACATTATGAGTGTATAAGTGATCAAGGTTTATTGTATCTTTTGTATCTTGCGTCAATTTTAGGTTAAAAAACTAATAATTTTCTCATAAAACCCCAAAGCTTTTAAAATATTTAAAATTTAGACAAATAAGAATACTATTGCCACAAGTTTTCACACCCGCCGATGCGGCGGGTAGGATTTACTAGTACCCTTAGATTTGGTGCATAAGTTATAGTTATCATTAATAACTAACAGAAATATACACAGATAATTCTTAAAAACTAACAAAGATAAATCTATACTATATATTAAAAGGAATTCACCAACTGTTTTCAAGAAACTGATTTTCAAGAAAACTTCTCACAACTGCAAACCCACACCCACGTCTTCTTCTCTTTCAGGTCGATGGCTTCCTTCAAATTAGTACCTTCTTCTCACAATCCATGTCTTCCTTCCCACATTGCTCCAAATTCCTTCAATTTCGAAAAGGTACGATTCCTTTAATTTCGAAAAGGTATGTTATTCAATTTAGAACATTAGGTGTTAATTTTGAACGATTCTGAAATTGCTTTGAAGAGCTTCAATTTCGAACATTAGGTCTTATGAACGATTATGAAATTGCTTTGAATTATTCTGAGAATTGCTTTACGATTCTGAGAATTGCTTTACTATGAACAATTCTGAAATTTCTTTACTATATCAGATTCTGAAATTGCTTTACGATTCTGAAATTGGTTTACTATATCAGATTTTGGTTCAAATCAGAAAGAGAAAGACATGGGGGAAGAAAAGCCTGAAGTTCTTGAAGCTGTTTCGAAGGAAACTGTAGATTTGGTAATAATGGGTTTTTGGATCTGTGTTTGTCATTGTAATTGTTTTTATGATTACGGGGTTATTTAATTTTTGATTTTTTGAGTGATTTTTTGCAGGAAAGTATACCCATTGAAGAGATGTTTGAGAATCTGAGATGTAGTAAAGAGGTCTCACCAGCACTGCTGCTGAAGAAAGATTAATTATTTTTGGGCATAATAAGCTTGAAGAGAAGAAGGTGAGAACCCTATTCTGGAATTGATTTTTTTTGTATGGATTTTAGATGTGTTTTGTTTCAAATCTTGATTTATTATGAAGATTAATGCATCTTTTTGGTTATTATCATGCTTCTTTTGGGGTGTTTTTTGGTGTTTGTTTAGCAAATTTGTGTGAATTGTTGGAGTTTATATGAAATGGGTGTTTTAAGAAGATCAAATTCTTGAAGTCTTTAGGGTTCTTTTTTGCCACTCTGTGAATTTTTGAAGTTTATATGAAATGGGTGTTTTGAGGAGAGAAAATTCTTGAAGTTTTTAGGGTTCTTTTTTGGTGTCTCTTTTGCCACTCTGTGAATTCTTGAAGTTGATATGAAATGGGTATTTTCAAGAGAGCAAATACTTGAAATCTTTAGGGTTCTTTTTTGCCACTATGTGAAATCTTGAAGTTTATTTGAAATGGGTGTTTTCAGGAGAGCAAACTCTTGAAGTTGTTAGCAAATTCTTGAAGTTTTTGGGGTTCTTTTTTGGTGTCTGTTTTGCCACTCTGTAAATTGTTGAAGTTTATTTGAAATGGGTGTTTTGAGGACAGCAAATTATTAAAGTTTTTTATAAATTTCTTGAAGTTTTTAGTGAATTCTTGAATTTGAAGTTTTCAACAAATTCTTGAAGTTTTAATAAATTTCTTGAAGTTTTAGCAAATTCTTGAAGTTTTTTGCAAGTTCTTGAAGCTTTTAA
Organism: Centaurea solstitialis; assembly: GCA_030169165.1. Classification (NCBI taxonomy): domain Eukaryota; kingdom Viridiplantae; phylum Streptophyta; class Magnoliopsida; order Asterales; family Asteraceae; genus Centaurea; species Centaurea solstitialis. Next base: position 84,549,268 of record CM058041.1, read on the forward strand.
TAAATTCTTGAAGTTTTTAGGGTTATTTTTTTGGTGTCTTTTTTAGCCACTCTGTAAATTCTTGAAGTTTATATGAAATGAGTGTTTTGAGGAGATCATATTCTTGAAGTTTTCAAGGTTCTTTTCCGATGTCTGTATCGCCAATCTTGTGAATTCTCGATGTTCACATAAAATCGGTGTTTTTCAGGAGAGCAAATTCTTGAAGTTTTTAGGGTTTATGTGGAATCCCTTATCATGGGTTATGGAAGCTGCTGCTATTATGGCTATTGCCCTTGCCAATGGAGGAGTAAGTACTTTTTCAAACACAATCCAAATTACCTTTTCGCCCTCTCCAAAACCCATTTCGAATCGAAATCTTTTCAGGGAAAGCCTCCCGATTGCAGAGACTTTGTGGGTATTATCACTTTGCTCATAATCAACTCCACCATTAGTTTCATCGAGGAGAACAACGCCGGTAATGCCGCCGCCGCCCTCATGGCCCAACTTTCCCCGAAAGCAAAGGTATTATATTGTTCACATTGCCCTAATTTCGATAATTTTTTACATGGCATGTGGGTTGAATGATTTTTTTCTTCTTCTTGATTTATGGTTTTTGAATTATAAAGATTCTACGAGATGGGCGATGGAACGAAGAAGATGCCGCCGTGTTAGTGCCAGGAGATATAATTAGTATTAAACTCGGAGATATTGTCCCTGCAGATGCTCGTTTGCTCGATGGCGATCCTTTAAAGATTGACCAGGTTGGTGTTCGACTTGTTGTATATTCATTTTCTTGTTTACGATTTTGTATTATTGAATAAGCGATTTTGTATTTTGTAGTCAGCTTTGACCGGGGAGTCTCTCCCAGTAACGAAAAGCCCAGGAGACGGTGTGTATTCCGGTTCAACTTGCGAACAAGGAGAGATTGAGGCGGTCGTTATCGCCACCGGGGTTCATACGTTTTTCGGGAAGGCTGCTCATCTTGTTGACAGCACAAACCAAGTTGGTCACTTTCAAAAGGTAAGAACTTTTTATACCTTCAAAAATTTGCGGCTTCTTTTTCAAGATTTACGGATTGTTTGCAATCTTGTTTAGGTCTTGACGGCGATCGGGAATTTCTGCATTTGTTCTATTGCCGTCGGAATGGTGATCGAGATTATTGTAATGTTCCCAATTCAAGATCGTCAGTATCGGCCTAGAATTGATAATCTTCTTGTGCTCCTTATTGGAGGAATCCCGATTGCCATGCCCACCGTTCTTTCTGTAACGATGGCCATCGGATCTCATCGCTTAGCTCAGCAGGTCTCGTTTCTTGAACTCGTTATTTCGTTCGCTTCAATTTTTTTATTCCAATTTATTTACGAATGACTACTACAGGGAGCGATTACGAAAAGAATGACTGCGATAGAAGAGATGGCGGGAATGGATGTGCTTTGCAGCGATAAAACCGGAACTTTGACTCTGAACAAGCTGACTGTCGATAAAAATCTCATCGAAGTTAGTTTGTAGACGGTTTTATTTTTGTTTTTTACCCCTTGTTTGTTGTAACTTTTTGTTTGACTTTTCTGTTGACTTAATTGTTCAGGTGTTTACGAAAGGAGTAGACGCAGATACCGTTGTTTTGATGGCGGCTCGAGCCTCAAGAACCGAAAACCAGGATGCCATCGATGCTGCAATAGTCGGTATGCTGGCTGATCCGAAAGAGGTAATATAACGAGGATTTCTGTTTTGAACTATTTCTAAAGGGTTTTAGAAATATGTAATTATTTTAATCTTTAATCAACTAAATGACGGTTTTACCCTTGATTTTAGATGGAGTATTGAATTTCATTGAGTAAACTCTGATTATGGTCCCCGAGGTTTAGTGGAATCTTTGAAAGTGGGACCTGGACTTTAGTAAGTTTAGAAATCATCCTCGTGGTTCTAATTTTGCTCTGAAAAAGGTCTCAGGTCACTAACTCAGTTAACAATCTCTATTAGAGTGAGGCGGTTTAGTCTTTTTTCCTATTTTCTTAAAATATCTTTATAAAAATAAATATTAAAATACAATATATTATTAATTTATTATTATATATACAAATATATGTAATTTATATTATTATATATAAATATAATATTTCTTATATACAAAATATATTGTTTATACTTTATATTATTATTGTTATTGTTATATATTCATAATATATATATATATATATATTTTAAAGACATTGAAGAAAATAGATAGAAAGACTAAACCGCTCCTCACTCTAATGGAGGTTGTTAACAAAGTTAGTGACCGTGGACCACTTTCAGAGCAAAACAAGAATCACGAGTACGATTTCAAAACTTATGAAAATTCAAGTCCCAGTTTCAAAGGGTCAAAATTAGAGCTTACTCACTTTCATCTCATATGATTAAGGGTAGTATTGGATAGTGGACGCTTATTTTGGGACAAACTAAAACAGAAATGTCGTCACTTGGTTTGGGAAGGATGTGGGATTTAATTTGGTCTGGAGGGAGTTTTTTATTTCTTTAAATTAAATTAAATTCTTTTTGATGCTATCAATCTTGTATAAGTTTGTGTAATTGCTTTGTATTGTTATAGGCACGTGCCGATGTTCAAGAGCTTCACTTTTTGCCGTTTAAATGTTTAATCCTACCGATAAGCGCACTGCTTTGACGTATTTGGATAATCAGGGTAAAATGCATCGAGTCAGCAAAGGTGCTCCTGAGCAGGTCCGTGAGTGTTCTACGTATCTGTATATCGAAACACAAACACCATTACGATAAAAGACTCGAACTTTTGGATACCCTTTTGATTTTCTTTATCTTTTTTTTTTTAAATTGATTTAGATCTTGAATCTCGCACACAACAAATCTGACATAGAACGTCGAGTTCATGCCGTTATTGATAAGTTTGCAGACCGTGGGTTAAGATCGCTTGCTGTTGCGTATCAGGTGATTCGTGATGTTCCAACAATTAACGTTTTTTAAATTGTGGGTTTTTGATTTCGATTGTTGATTTTGGATTGTGGTTTCTTGTGACGATAGGAAGTTCCGGAGGGACGGAGAGAGAGCCCCGGAGGACCGTGGCAGTTCATCGGTCTAATGCCGCTCTTCGATCCACCGCGTCCTGATAGTGCCAAGACGATTCGGAGGGCGTTGAATCTTGGAGTAAATGTTAAAATGATTACAGGTGAGTTTCGTTTTAGGCTTCGATTATCACTTTTTTTCATCTTAGGGTGTATTTTAGCTGATACAAAAGTAATCGCCTACTTTCCAATTCTACCCTTGGTGATGAGATGGAGGAATTCATTACTTCCTCTATTATTAAGGGTAAAACCGTCTTTTTGTTAGTTAAAAAAGTGTTGTAGTTACATATTTTTGATTTTTTTATTTGCCTTTTTCATTATGAAAAATTATTGTTGGACGGAGGGTGTGTATTACAGTTATTCGATCGTGTAGGCTCGTCAAAGGTTAGGGCTTTGACGAGCCAACAAGAGCCGTCTTTTGACCTTTTTCGGGCCAAACAGACGGATCCTTGCTTTCAACCGAAACGATTCCCTTTGGTTTTCATGAAGAAATATCGCAAACTACAATTGCTAATTATTACGAGTTGGATTAGGGGATCAATTGGCGATCGGTAAAGAAACCGGACGATGTCTCGGAATGGGAACCAACATGTATCCTTCCTCTGCTTTGCTCAGACAAAACAAAGACGAGTCGATTGCCGTTTTACCCATCGACGAACTCATCGAGAAAGCCGACGGTTTTGCCGGCGTTTTCCCAGGTATATTTTTAATCTGGGTTCTTCATGGAAACAACCGCCCTACTTATAGAATCGTGTAATTAATACGATTTATAATTAACTAATGAGAATCTTACCCTCAGAATTGGAAATGTGATACTTATTTTTGAAAATGTACATGTATTGTGGACACTTTATTTTGAGACATAAGTAGTATATTCTGAAACAGACAACGTGATTGAACGCTCAATGTGCAGGGTTTGCTTCATAACTTATTGGTGAATGCGAACAAATTTTATAAGGCTATGTCACGAAACAATCCGTACTCTTAAGAGGATCTTGTCTCACAAGCTTTTGAGGAGGTGAAAGAATGTTTGATGATAATGTGGTTGTTTTCTGTTCGGTAGTGATGGTCTTGTGCTCGATATCGGGGATTTTTTGGTCGATGATAGTTTTCATAGATAGAGAGGGAAAGCAAATTTTGGGTTCAAGTTGCTTAAAAGTTGAAGTTAGTGTACTTTCAAATTTATTTGAACTATTTGAATATGTAACTCTGGATGTCAAGTCTTCATTTTTGGATCTCATTTTACTTGGAACTTTTTGGTAACCACGACTGATTGAAATGGAAGATGGTTTGGATATCGTTTCCGCGTGATGTCACTCTTAGACTCTAGCAATTCTTAAATGATCACGTAATTTTATGTTTATGGGCCATGTACCATATGCTTATCCAGGTAAACGCTTACTGATAAAATTCAACACTATCACTTACTTACCATGTAAGACTTTAGTCTACCAAAACGGTATCTTATGCAACGATTTTTCTGGTAACAGCTAACTCTGATAAAAGTCTTCGTCATCACTTACCGATAAGACTTTCCGTCCTTGCCTTAACTCCTACTGCGTAAGATTCTTGATCCTCGCCGCCATACTTAGCCGGTAATGTAAATTGACTTGGTAAACACTTACTGAGATGAATGTTTGGTAAACAGCCCATGAGTATTATTTATATCAAATCTGGTCAAAATGAAAAGTACTATTTATATCGAACCATGTAGTTGTCTTAAATTGTTTATAAATGCAATCAATAAATTGTTAACACACATAGAAATGCATAGTCAACCACCTTCCTCTTTTTATTTTTTTAAGTTTTCAGACGGATGAAAAATGAAACAAAATGGGATTGATGATTCAAGTTCTCGGAGTTAAAACCACATGATACGCGCCGCATCGCGCACGGGTATGAAGCTACCATAAATCCTAAAAATTTGCTTCGATTTTGGCCGTTGAAAAAAATCCCTCAAATAACAATAATATGTGATACAAATTATGTATCAATTATGAGTATATAAGTCATCAAGATTTGTTATATCTTTATATGTCTTGTGTAATTTTACGTTTACAAGTTAACTATTCTCTCGTAAGACCCTAAACCTCTTAAATTTCTAAATTAGGACAAACGAATACACTGTTGCGATCATTCTTTTTCGTGATTAAACGTTACAATATCCACTTTTATTTTCAATAAAGATTAATAACTCTTGTATGTTTTTACAACCTTCTTTCGCTTTCTTAACAATGTATAAATAATTATATTGAATTTTAATTCTTGATTTGAATGTTTTACATTTCACTGCCATAAATCCTTAAAATTTGTTCGGGTTTCACCTTTAAAAAAAATTCCTCAAACGAGAATAATATGTGATCCAAAGTACATTATGAGTGTATAAGTGATCAAGGTTTATTGTATCTTTTGTATCTTGCGTCAATTTTAGGTTAAAAAACTAATAATTTTCTCATAAAACCCCAAAGCTTTTAAAATATTTAAAATTTAGACAAATAAGAATACTATTGCCACAAGTTTTCACACCCGCCGATGCGGCGGGTAGGATTTACTAGTATGAATATGATAGATCCATGATAGTTTTAAATTCAATTTTCAAAACGTTTTTCATATATTATCAAAAAACATTGGTTTAAAAACTAACAAAGATAAATATGAATATGATAGATCCATGATAGTTTTAAATTCAATTTTCAAAACGTTTTTCATATATTATCAAAAAGGGTTTATGACTTATTTGGTAACCAACTATTCCATTTGTACTAATATTACCATCAAACTACTTTTTGTACTCAATATACCATTGAACTCTTTTTTTTTGTACTCATAATACCATTATGAGTGGTAATAGCCCGTTTTTTTTCTTACGTGACATTTAAAATTATTAAAAAAATGCTTATGTGGATATGACGTGTGTTCCACGTGGATCTGACGCGTGTTTTTGACTTTTTATACTCATAATACCATTGACTTTTTATACTCATAATACTCATAAAAAGTCAAAAACACGCGTCAGATCCACGTGGAACACACGTCATATCCACATAAGCATTATTTAATAATTTTAAATGCCACGTAAGAAAAAAAACGGGCTATTACCACTCATAATGGTATTATGAGTACAAATATAAAGAGTTCAATGGTATATTGAGTACAAAAAATAGTTTGATGGTAATATTAGTGCAAATGGAATAATTGGTTACCCAAATAAGTCATAAACCCTATCAAAAAACATTGGTTTATCTAATTGGATTGTATATATATGTGTGTGTGTGTGTATCTAGCTAGATAAACCACATAATACTGCTCTATCAAATAGATCGATCATGGATACTGATGATCTTATCTTTGTAATCGCAAGGTGCATGATTTTGGTAGGCATATACTTCAGTCTTTGGTGGGTAATAAACGGCAAACCTGAATGTGGCGTCAAGGATATGGAGACGGGTACCGAGATACCAAAGCAACCACCACCGTCCACCACGGAGACGGGTACCGAGATACGAGAGCAACCACCACCATCCACCATGAATAAGGGTACCGAGATACCATAGCAACCACCACCATCATCCACCATGTCCTAACGACATTAATCCAACAGCAGGCAACGATAGAGACTTTCGATGAACCACGTGATCATGATCATGATCATCTCCCTACTATTGATTTAATTTAAAGATATATTAATTCTTTTTTTTTTAATATTTTAGGCGGATTTCTTAAATTTTTAAACTTGTAATTTGGATTGATGCTTTCTTTTATTCCTTTTTTCTTAGAAGTTCTATTTTTATTGTAAGTTATTGTTTGAATGGAAGTTATTTTTTTTTTAGAAGTTCTATTTTATTGTAAGTTATTGTTGAATGGAAGTTATTTATCTATGTTTTATTTTTATTTTCTTGAAAGGGTATTCGATGCGTTGCCCAGACTAATCCCGGCAAGGTTCATCGACAGCTAAAGCATGTTACCCTGAGTTAATCCTAGCGGCCACAATCTAGAAAGATTTACTAGTCATTTCCCCCCACAAGCCTTAACCAATGCGCCACAACCTTGTATCTATGTTTTATTTTAGTTCAGAAAATTAAAGAATCAATCATTTTCGACATAAAAAATGTGCCGAAGTTTGTGTCACGGCTAAATTCAAGTATCAATGTCAAGTAGTTCCTTCGAACAAAAAGATGCATTTTTTAAGTATTATTTTAACCCCATCATTATATAATTTGATTAAAAAAACTTGTTTATCGACCTTTATGGAAATAAATTTGGTTCTAGGCAAACAAAATTTAAAAGATATATTTAAAACATTAAACAATATGGTTTGATCTTAAAATTCATTAGATTTTAAAGAAATAATTTGAAAACATATTGATACCTCAAGAAAATGATAATTAAGACACATTCTATATATTTTATAACAGGTGAGCCATAATTTAAGAAAAAAAGAAAGGATATTTTGCAGCCATGTTACCTTTTTCTTAAAAGATGTATAAGTATAAAAGATTCTTATCCGATAAAATATAAAGGTACTTTCGTATTATATATTTTATAACATGTCATTTGGTGTTCATCGTCCTACGAATTTATCTAACATTTAATGCGTAGATTTCACGGCGAATATCAAATGCGCAACAAATTAAGCACATAAATGACAAATGAAATCAAATGAATTGTTCTCTAATACGATAAGAAAAAGGACAAAATGAAAACAAATTGAGATGCGTACTAACGATTTTAGATAAATGACAAATGAAATCAAATGAATTGATCTCTAATACGATAAGAAAAAAGACAAAATGAAAACAAATTGAGATGCATACTAACGATTTTAGAAAGAGATTATTGGCGATGAAAAAGATCGATTTGACTGAGTTGCAAGTTGGAAACCATTTTCAAATAAAAATTTTAAGGGTTAAATTGTATTTTATTCATAAGTTTAAGGACTAAAGTGATTTTTAGAAATGTAGTTTTTTATATAGATTTTTAAAAATGTAGTACGTAGCGGTGAAGTAATTAAAACAATTAATTATAATAAGTTTAAGGATTAAAACATTTATTAAAAATATTTAGGGGTTAAACTATTTTTAATTATAAACTTTAGAGATTAAATCATATTTTAACTAGTTATCCATTAGATTTGGTGCTTGAGTTTTTAAATAGTTATCCATTAATAACTAATAGAAATATACAAAAGATAATTCTTAAAAACTAACAAAGATAAATATGAATATGATAGATCCATAATAGTTTTAAATTCAATATTCAAAACGTGTTTTTATATATCAAAACATTGGTTTTTTTTAATAGGATTGTTTATATGTGTGTGTATATATATATATATATATGTATTTAGATGAAATACATAATACTATATCAAATAGATTGATCATGACTACTGATGATCTAATTGGAATGGGCATACATGCCCTAGTTATATTTGTACTTCTTTTAGCTCTTTTGTGCATAGCAGGGTGCAATCGACCACCATCCACCATGGAGACGGATACCGAGATACCAGAGCAACCACCACGATCCATTAAGGAAACGATATCAAGATATCAGAGCAACCACCACCTATCATGTCCTAGCGACATTAATCCAACAGCAGGCGACAATAGAGACTTCCGGTGAACCACGTGATGATGATCATCTCCCTACCATTAATTTTAAGTTAGAGATATATTAATTCTTTTTTAATATTTTAGATGGATTTAATGATTTAAACTCGTAATTTAAATTGATACTTTCTTTTGTTCCTTTTTTCTTAGAGGTTCTATTTTATTGTAAATTATTTTTTGAATAAAAGTTATGTGTTTATGTTTTATTTTAGTCCAAAAAAGATTCAAACTAATTTTCACAAAAGATTTTGAGAGTAACCTATTTCTGCAAAATATGTTACTAATTTTTTTTAATAAACAACCACTAAAGCACTAAATATAGATCAATAGTACATATAAAATTTTTGAATTTTATAATATCAACATTTTTTATTTATAAATAAAACCAAACCAAATGAGTGTTAGCCTAGTGGTAAGGCTTTTGGCACTACATAGTGGTGAACCTGAGTTCAAGCCATGGGGATGCATTCTGGAGGTACGGAGGTTTCGACCCGGCTGTATGCTTTAGCAGTCGGGCTTCGGCCAAAATCGCCGAGGATTAGTCTGGGCCCAATGTGGTCTAGGATACCTCTTCCAAAAAAAGATGGAAACCAAACCAAAATAACTGAAAACCAAATAACTTAAACCTTATTTAATTTGACAAAATTATTTGGTTTCAGCCATTTTTGATATAAAAAATGTATCAAGGTTATAACGTGAAGTGGTTCCTTTGAACAAAAATATTTTTCAGTATTATTTTAATCCTTCATTATATAATTTAATAAAAATACTTGTTTATCCACCTTTACGGAAATAAAATTTGGTTCTAGACAAAAACAATTAAAATAAAATATTTAAAACATTAAACAATATGGTTTGATCTAAAAATTCATCAATTTTAATGAAATAATTTGAAAAAATATTGATACCTTAAGAAAATGATAATTACGACATAGTTTTTATATATTTTATAGGACTATCTTCATCAAAATGTGTTCAACTATATTTGTGTGTATCCAACTTCAAAATGTGTTATTGTGTGTACTAAACTTTCAAGTGGTTTATTGTATGTAACGGTTTACCTGATAACTTGTTTATGTTGATCTGTATCAAGTTATTGCAATGTGGCATCTTACTTGGCATCATCTTCTTCATCAAACTTAGGGTTCTTCATTAAGGTTTTTGTTCAAATTAGGATTCTCCATTAGGATTTTTGTTCAAATTAGGGAAGATGATGATTGTATTTATAACCCTACCATCCGTCGTCGCCGACCGCAGCCATCTGCTCTTGTTGCCACCAACGATAGCTACCATCATCGTGGTAGACCACCACACACCATCATCTGATGCTGCTACCTCCATGATGCCGCCACCTCCATGATGCCGCCATCGACCGCTGCAACTACCACCGTCAACCACCACCCCTACACCACCTTCATTGTCAGTCGGCTACTATTATGCCACCGCCACCATTACCGACCTCTATTTCACCTTCTCCGGTGAATCCCCCTCAACCCCGACCACTCCCCTCTAGCGACTCCCCTCAGCCCCGATGCATCCATTTTCTCCCGCAAATCCCCCACAGCCCTGATTCTTCTCCAATGCATCTGGGTTTTATTTTGGTTCTGATTTAGGGTTATCAGGTTTATAGTTTAGGATGGGTTTAGAAATGGAGGAGAAGATGACATAGAATCTACATGACATCCATATAGTCGATACATTTTCCTGAAGATAGTGTTATTTTATAATATGTGAGTCATAATTTAAGAAAAAAAAAGAGAATATTTTGCAACCATGTTACCTTTTTTCTTGTAAATGTAAAAGAAATTCTTATCATATAAAATATGAAGTTATTTTCGTATCGAGTTTCAGGTTACGGTACGAGGTCGAGTTTCAGGTTAAGGTACGAGGTCGAGTTTCAGGTTAAGGTACTAGGTCGAGTTTCAGGTTGCGGTACGAGGTTCGAGGTCGAGTTTCAGGTTGCGGTTCGAGGTCCAGTTTCAGGTTGTGGTTCGAGGTTGAGTTTCAGGCGTTTCCGGCTAGAGGTCGAGGTTTCAGGTGTCCGGACGAGGCTGTGGTTTGAGGGGGTTTCGATCGTGGTTTTTGGTTTTGGGTCTCGGTTCAGTTGTTCAGGTTTGCAGCCGGTGGTTGAGGTATCTATTGATGGTTTGGTTGGTTCGTGGTTCAAGCTTGCTTCCAGTTTCGTAGTTCGGTTGGTTCGTGTTTCAAGTTTACTTCAAGTTTAGTGGTTTGGGTGGTTCGTTTGGTTCATGGTTCAAGTTTGCTTCAAGTTTTCTTGGTTCAGGTGGTTCGTAGTTGGTTCGTTTGGCTTGTTTGGCTTGTTGTTTCGTGGCTCGTTGGTTCGTTGCTTGTTGGTTCATGGCTCGTTTGGTTCGTGGCTCGTTGGTTCAGTGGTTGTGTGTTTAAGTCAAGTGGGTAGTTCAAGTTTTGGTGAGATTCGAGTTTTAGTTCGTTTGTTTTGATGGTGTTGGTTTGGTGGTCGCTCGGTTCAAGCCTTGGTTGCTTGGACCTAGTATTAGGTGGTATTTGTATTGGTGTTGTCTTTTGCTTTTCAAGGTTGCTTCTTGCAACCCGAGAAGTTGGTATATATTTTGGTTTTTAATAAAAGTTGCCGTTAAAAAAAAACTTATTTTCGTATTATATTAAATTTTTAATGTTGACTAATAGCATCATGTTCATGGCTATGAATTCACCAATCAAGCAATTGGTATTAAGTGTTCTCCTAACCTAGCTATCTATAAAAAAATCTTATTCTTTATAAAATACATTATAAATTCATGTTAGGATTTTGACATATATGTATGATCTAGAATTTATTGATCATTACATATTAGCAAATCATATGAAAATATGAATCCCAGGAATCCATTTTTAAATCAAGTGAGTTGTTGGTTGTTGAAGCAATCTTATGTAGTTTAAGAAGGGGACATTATATGAACATGGGATGACAATTTCTAACCAAATCACAGAAGTCTATCATATGTATCAATTGTATAAATTAGTATCAGTTTAATTGGTATAAATTGCCATAGTAGTGTCTTGCTAGTTGCGGCTTGCGGGTTGTTAAATAAATCGTCATTTTAAAAATAAAATCGTATAAATTAAAATCACTTAGTAGTACCATACTATATTACTATCTATATAAAAACTTGGTTGATACACGGTATTAGAAGTATTGCTAACCACAATAATATCATGATATCTTATTTAAATTTTTATTGTATTTGGTAATCTTTTTATGTACAGAATATTAAACATTTTAACTTTAACTACTTGGTTTGAACGTGTGAATGTCACTTAAAAATCACATATGTTAACTTGAAACTTAAAATGTCACTCAAAATATAAACAAAATGATTTTAAGGTATTTCTAAACAAGGTCTTGGATGATAGGTCTAAAGCTTGTTATGACCTCGATATTTATGAGATTGGCGATATTGGTGCTAGTTAGAGCATCTCCAACTCATTGCTAAAATAGAAACAATTGGGTTTTTTCTTCCTAAGTTGCTCCAACGAGGCAACAACATTGCTATATGATTTGCTAAAATAAAAAAAAATAATAAAAATTTCTCTAAACATAGAGATTTCTCCAAAATCTTTAAATGATGAGAGAGAAATATTATTTTAATGTATTTCACCAATAACATAATTTGTTGTTTAAAAGTTTTTAAAAAGTTTATTGGGATAATAAATATAATGTATATTTTAATAATATAAATGATGATAGATTTTCTAAAATACTAAAGTTGTTGGAGACCAAAAATAAAGTTTTAAAAATTATCTTCTATTCCCTAATTTAGAAAAAATATAGCAATGTTGTTGGTAGGGGTGAGCATAAAAAGGGGTACCCGCTTTTAGAATCGGAACCGCTAGTGGTTCCGGTTCCGTTCAAAATAGGGAACCGGATCAAAACCGGTTCCGTTTGGTTCTCAAAATTTTAGAATCTTTACCCAGTTGGTACCCGGTATTTTTAAATATATATATTTTTTATATTTTAAATGATCACTTTCTTTTGCCGTAACTTAGATCTTTTATGAACTTGTTTTTTTCGTGTCTTATTACGTGTTTGATGACTTGACATGAAGTATTATCGAAGTCATTTTACCTCAAGATTCAAGACTCATGTTTTATTTCGCTATTTTTTGTATTTATTGTTAAGACTTTACGTGTAGTTTTTTATCGGATTATTATGCTTTTAAGTTGGTACTTTATATTTTGTCATATTTATTCATTAAACTTGGGTATTATTACATTTATAATGTATGCAATGATTAAAAAAAATAAAAAATTAAGTCACCGGGTACCCGGTATCGGAATTTCCGACGGTTCCAGGACCGGTTCCAATAAATTAAGAACTGCTCTTATTGAATTATTAACCAAAAGTGATATTAATTAAAATAAATTATTTTTAATATATAAAGAGTAAAATACATTTTTGGTCCGTGTGGTTTGACAAAAGTCTCACTTTTAGTCCCTACAGTTTAAAAAATACACATTAGCCACTACAATATGCGTTTGGTCCAATTTTGGTCCCTCTTACGAACTGCCGTTAAAAGGGTCCGTTAAGCAGGGGTATTTTTGTCTTTTTGTCATTTTGTTTTATTTTTCCAATAAAAAATAAACCTCAGGGACCAAATATGAAATTACCCTAAATGGGATTCATCCTCAATAAAAACCTGATACTAAAAACCCTAAATCAAATGGAAGAATTAAACCAACCACCACCCTACCTCCACCCCCGCCTTACCACTCTCCACCCGCCGTCTACCACCACCATCCACCTCCTTCCGCCGCCTACCACCACCATCCACCTCCTCCCACCGCCTCCACCGCCGCCGACCTCCAACACACTCCTCTACCATCGCATTACCACCACCAGCCGCCTCCACCGTCGCCGACCTCCAACACACACCTCTACCGTCGCATTACCACCACCAGCCGCCTCCACCGTCGCCGACCTCCAGCACCCACCTCTACCGTCGCCTTACCACCACCAGCCACCTCTACCGCCGCCGACCTCCAACACCCACCTCCATCGTCGCCTGATGTAACCCAGATCTGTCTATCTCCACCGCTGTTCCACCGCAGCCGACCACCACCAGCACCTCGATGTAACCCAGATCTGTCTATCTCCGCCGTGTTCCTCCGCTCGCCATTCTGCCGGGTGCCAAGAGACAGATGACCAGATCCAGATCTGAATCCATCCATGAGATGACCAAATCGAGATTTGTAAATAGATCAGAGTACGTATACTTGTTTATGTATGAAGTAAAAGAATCCATATTTTTATGTGGTTTCCATGTAATTTGTTTAGGTTTTTGATTTCGTGATTGGGTTTGTATGAATTTTTGAATTTCTGGGTTCATATGAACTTGCCTGGGTTTCAATGAATTTTTGAATGTTTATTGGTTCATATTAAGATGATGTTAGGTTGAAGATGATGGATTTTTGTTGGATTTTGAGGTTTGATTTAGATTTTGAAGTTTGATTTAGATTTTGAGAGTTTACATCACATATTTGGGTTTGATGTGGTTCTAGGCTTTGATTTGGTTTACATTATATTTTTTGTTTCAATTTTGATTTGATATGGAATAATTCCTCCATTGTTCTTGATCTACAAATCAAAGAACATGAATATTCAAAGACAGAATAGAATAAAGCAATTAAAAATTGTTAAAATAAAAAAAAGTAAAAGGACAATAATACCCTTTATGTAACGGCTCTACTTTAACGGCTGTTAGTCAGAGGCATGGACCAAAATAGTGAGGATTTTTGTCCAAATACCACCCCAAAGGACCAAAAATGTATTTTACTCATATATAATAAAAATTGGACGGCTTAACTAGAATCGAAGATAGGCCATATCCATTAACTTCTCTCTAATCCTTTAAGCACTATTTAAAATTTAATAACAATATTTCACTTCAATAGTTATCAAAATAAAATTAAAACAATACTTTAAATGCCATCAAATGACATTTGAGAAAAAAAAATATTTCATAACCACGTAAATAATAACTAAGATAATAAGCGTCAATACAATTTCGTAGAATGTCACGTGAATTTTAATAGTTATTTTGAAGTATATTTTAATTATATGGATAAAACATGTAATTTATTAAAAACTTTAATTAAAATTTTTAATTTTAATAATAATAATCTAGCATTACTTTCCTTTTCAAATAACGAAAATGTTGTTAAAATTTTCATTAATGATTATAATTTTATTAATCCATACGTTCACATTAATGATTTTTTTAATATACTTTTTGTAAAGTGAATTATTTGTTAATATATCTATTTTATGGTTGATCCATTTATTACTAATATGATTTAGAGTAAATTACGGATTTGGTTCTCGTAGTTTGGTGGTTTTTATAAATTTGGTCTCTAAACTTTAATAATTACAGATTTGATCATTGTGGTTTGCAAATTTTATTGAATTTGGTTATTGTGGATTGCAAATTCTATTGGATTTGGTCTCTGCCTACTTGAACCACCAGAGACTAAATCCAATAGAATTTGCAAACCCATCGACCAAATTCGTAATTATTAAAGTTTAGGAACAAAATCCATAGATACCATCAAACCACAAAGACCAAATCGGTAATTTACTCCATATTTTATTTTGTACTTCAAAATTTTTTTTAATCAAAACAAACGCTCATCAGGAGTATTTTACTTGACCAATGAATTAAAATTTAAAATTTTAACACGTTTTCAATTTAATACTTGCAAATATGATATAAAAAATTATTCTATTACCTAAAAGTTCAAAAAAAATCTACTCATAAATCTAAAGAAAATAATCAAACCCAGTTTATAAGCCTAAAAAAACAAAACCTCATGAAATCATCTCTCAAATCATGAAAAATACCTCAATTGACAAATAAAGCTTCTCATAGATTGCCAGTCTTTTTTAAACCTTAAAATTTCTCCTAATTAGTTATCTTTTGACATTAGTTGATATACACACAAGCTATCCAGTTAGCTACCTTTTCGAGGAAAAAAAAAACTCAAAACGTGATCATCTCTCGACAAATAGGACAAGATTGATTTACAAGCAACCACTGGTAAATGCAATGCGTATGAAACAAATGTTGACACGGTTGAACAACTCGAATGATCTCTTTCTCTACAAACCTCTCCAGACAAATCACACATCCATCATATTTGCAACCACTTTTGAATATTTCCTCCTTAACACTTTCGGGAAGATAAAGCACGACATTCCTACGACCCAAAACGTATCTCAGATTAGAGTTTATACGTGTGAATGTCGGCATAACTCTATGAATAATGTGAGTTGTTTGTGGCATGGTCGTTATTCTTGGTCTTATGCCCAATTCGATATCTGCCATGATTACGCGAGCTTCATAGGATCTTAGAAAACGATTGATGCAAACTACCAGTGAGGTAAATAAGATCATGAAGAACATGATGTATACTTCGGGTGGCAGAAACATGGTTGTAGTTGATCGATGATCGAATTGTTTGTGTTTGAGGGTTATTTGTTTGTAAGATTTAAGTTTTCATTTATGCAAAATAACGAGTACTATATATGGAGCAATTGAAAGAATTTTTATATGGTAATGTTTGAGTTCATGAAGAAGAAGGTTACTTGATAATTGATATCAGATATTCATCAAAAGGAAGTGTATTGGATCATGGACGATGATGTTTATTAAATAATAATAAGTGATAAATAATTTTAATATGCCTATTTGGTTTGTAGCATAAGTTATTGTTTTTCTTTTAAGTAATTTACATTTTTAATCCATAGCGTTTGCTTAAAAAATTTTGTTTTTTGTTTTTTTTTTTTTTTGTATTCAAGTGCTCTGATGGATTGGTTAATGTTCAAGGGTTTGTAATGTCCTAACCGAGTTCGAGCCTTTCCATGCACATGTCGTGGATATTTAAGTGGAGTCATGTTTAGCTCCCAAAATTGCCGAAGATTAGTCGGGTTTTGACCCAAACATCCTTCTCAAAAAAAAATTGTTATTTTTTAGTTGTGGTTCTAAAATTACGATTTTTATTGTCGTGGTTTACTATTTACTAGTGTTTTCGTGCTTATTATATATTTAAAGTTTTCTGTACTTTTTTTTTCATTCATGTAATTTGCAATTTATTAATTTTATAGTCCCTTATATTTCAAAGATAAGCTTAGAGGTCGTTTACTAAACACTTATCCGGATATGTAGTATTATTTATCTTACGTTTCTTAATCATCGAGCAAGGGAACTAATCTTGTCTGGTAACCGGTAAGAGGCATAACAAGGATCGAGCGTCTTACTCTTACCCGGTAAATAAATAAAAAAAAAGACTTTTACCCGATAAGCATATACATGATTAATTACGCTTATCAAGTTATCAACAATCAATTTTTATGACCGGGAATGTTATACAATAAAATAAATATAAAATATTTATAGGATAGAGTTCACACACTTATTTGTACTTTTTGTTGGTTTAGGTTTTTATAAAATTGTTTGCCGTTAAAAAAAAAAAAAAAAACTTAACTTATCAAATAACATTCTCTATATCAATAGACTATTAATAAACATCTTTTAATTGTCTCATAAATCAATCTTTTATTTATATAGTTCTAAATCAAATCAAACCATCTTCATTTTTTAATAGGTTACCGATTTTAGGAGGGTGATCTATCCTTGATTCTAACTAAAAATGGAGTTTCCTTTGAAATAGAGGAGTATTTGGGAGTGCTTAGGCTATCAGTATCCAAGTCTTCTGAGTTCTTTGCCGCATTTGCGTCACATCATATTTACCATATATCTACTCTAACCCTTTAGAGTTCATTTCTGTTAGTACCCAAACCTCAAAACCCTCACTTTTTATTTTATTTTAAACACATCACACACAACACACAATGGCTATGACGGGTTGGCCACACCGACCACACAAACCCATCGGCCAACCCGCTGGAGTCGTAACGAAGCCTGCCATCCTGCTGGGCCCGTCAGACTCCAACCCCTAAGCCTATGGCTCTGTTACATATGACCTTATGATGAAAAAGTTAATCTTTTCATCTGTTTATTATTTTTCTATAAGGCCATCCTTAGCCCGTCGGTACCGTGAGCCGGTACCCCTCCTTAACGTCGGCTACACCATCGTGGATGGGGGGTATGCCATCGGTAGTGGAGATGGCCGGTACTCAGGTACCATTGAAGAAAAGCAACAACCCACCCCCTACCCCCCCCCTTTCTCTCTATCTCTCTCTTCTTTCTCTCTCTACCTTTTTTAATTTTCTTTTTTTTAATCAATTAATTAGAAGGGTATGGTATTGGTATGGTTAAGGATAGATTGGTATGGTGTTGGTAAGGTATTGGTAAAGCTGATGTGGAGCTGATGTGACAGCAAAAATGAGAGGTATGAGGGGTACGGTTAAGGATGGCCTAAAGTTCGAAAGCACTTCGTCCAAATAGTTTAAAATAACTTGTTATAATTTTTTTAGAAAACTAAAGAGTAATAAGCACACTTCCAAACGTCCGCATAGAATTACAATGTCGGTGTGTTATTTAGGAAAAAAAAAAGCAATATGAAAGGTGGAACGACCTCGAATAAACAACTCATATATAGATGTGTAGAGGGGGGTTATTTTATTAACCACTAAATTCTGTGTTAACCGTGTTAACTCATAGTTGCATACGTAAATCAATGAAATTTTTTTTTTGGAGTTGTTTAAGATGATGAAAATGTTTCATAAACTTCAATTTTTAATGAAATTGTTTCATATTTTAGTGTTTTTATTCCTATGAAACTTTTTCTTATTCATGTGAATTTTTTTCATTTCTTATAAAAAACACCTTCATATGAAACAATATCATCAAAAAAATTAGTTTATGAAACATTTTTATCATATTAAACAACTCCACACAAAAAATTTCATTGATTTACGTATGCAACTATGAGTTAACACGGTTAACACAAATTCAGTGGTTAACAAAATAACTTTCCCCTAGATGTGTATATATATATATATAGAGTAAATTAATATCACGAATAGTCTTCGAGGTTGTCACTTTGTTTCAATTTTGGTCATTCGAACTAACTTCTGTTAAATAAACCAGTTAACTCCAAGGATATTTCCGTCCTTTTCATATTTATTTATTTTCAATTAAAAATAAAACAAATGTATTATTATATTATTAATACATATTAAATGGGACCTACCATCACCACCCACCCGCCCACCACCACCACCACCAACATCCACCACCCACCACCACCAACATCCACCACCCACCACCAAACACCACCAACATCTTCACCTGTCGCCAACCTTTACCATCCACCTCCATCGCAGTCTACTTCTGTTAGGGATTATTTGCAGAGTTGACAAACCAAGTGATTATACATCCAATGTTACAAGACACTTGAGGGTCACACCTGTGAGGACCTATAAGTCGAACAAGTTAGATGAAACCCAGAAATGGAGAGTTAGGATTTATAATAGTGTATTATAAATCAGTTGGGTAATTTCAGTCAGAATTACCAAAGTTGGAGGGTCATTAATTAATTAGGATATTATATATTTATTAGATAAATAAATATATAATAGTTAATTAATAAGTTTTTTATATATATTAGATAAATATATATAATTATAATTATCATATGCAAATTCTTTTCCAGCTATTTATAAAGGAAAAAGGATTAGAGATAATTATAAAAGGAAACTGAATCTTATACAAACTGTATAATTTCTCCATATAAATAAGCCTTATAGGGTTAAGGAAAATAAGAAGCTTTAAGCCAAGAAAAACAGTTTCCAGTTTCCTCTCTCTCCCAATCGGCGCCGCCGCCCCCTCCCAGTCGGATTCCAGTTCTGTGTTTCCGGGTTTCGTTCAGTTCAACTAGAAGAACGTTCGTAGGTCAATCACCGGTGGATTAAATCTCAAGCAGTCCAGGTAAATTGATCTAAACCAAACTATTAGGATTAAACTAGAAACGATTAAAGATCAATAGGTTTTAAGGGTTTTTGCTTTTAAACGCTTCCGCATAATAAAGATCGAAACGGTGACTTTTGGATCACGTAAGGTTTTATCAGTTTGATTAACCTATAAGATTTATCAAACCAGTGAGTTTCGTTAAATCCGAGATAATCCTCGAGTCAGTTTGATCCGAGGATACCCACAAAAACCCATCAGTGGTATCAGAGCCATTGTTGATAAATCGTTTAGTTTTTATCTGTTTATCAATTTATCAATCTATGCGTGATTCGTTAAAATTAAATTGTTTCTTGCGTATCAGTCTTTA
Source organism: Centaurea solstitialis (assembly GCA_030169165.1). Classification (NCBI taxonomy): domain Eukaryota; kingdom Viridiplantae; phylum Streptophyta; class Magnoliopsida; order Asterales; family Asteraceae; genus Centaurea; species Centaurea solstitialis. Next base: position 84,569,210 of record CM058041.1, read on the forward strand.
TAAAAATCTGATCTTTATTGAGTTTAATTATTTACATAAAATTTTAGATTTTTGCTATTCGTACGAAAACCCGGAAAAACCATCACCAGATTGGTGATGGCTGCGGATTGTGACACCACCACCGCACCACCAGCGTGGTGGTTGCGGCTGGTTGCCGTAAACGATTGCTGGACCGCACCACAGTATGTGGTAGCGGCCCCTGGCTGCCATACAAAATCTCACGCCACCAGGTGGGTGGCGGTGATCGGCAATTTCAGGCGAACCGCTCAGCGGTGCCGAGTATCGCTACAACCGGAAGCCACCAAGCACGATCGCCGGCCAAACCACATGGTCGTGGTGGCGGCAGACGCCTAGCCGAACCACCGGAGAGGTGGTGGCGGCAATCTCGTGACTACCGAACCAAACCACCAGCTTGGTGGCAGCAGGCGATAGATGGCGGTGGCAGGCGTTGTGCGGTAGTAGTGGTGGCCGAAATCGACGACCTTAGTGAACAACGGCTTTGGCCGATTAAACCATAAACCACCAGGCCAACCGCCGGCTGCCCTAAGGCCGAGCCAAGGCGGTGGCAATGGCTGTTCGATCCCCGAGTGGTGGAGAACGGCGGCACTTGAACGACCGCCAAGCCAAACCACCATCTAGGTGGTGGCGGCGTTTTGCAATAACCACGACCCGACCACCAGTCCGGTGGTGGCCATCAGTTTCGAGACGAGTTACGGTGGCGGCGGTGGCATCCTCGCTGCCGTCGTCATGGTGGTTACACGGTGGCCAAAGAGCCACAATCGTGGTGGTGGATGGTGGTGCTAAACGATGGCCGTAGGCCACGCCACCCGATCGGTGGTGGTGGCCGAACCCATATCAAACCACGGTTGACGCCAAGGCCAAACCACCAGCATGGTGGTGGCCGGCGGTTCTGATGATGGGCCGTGGTTGGAGCGCGGCCAAACCACAACCACCAAAAGCCGCTCACGCGGTGGTGGATGGTGGTTGCGACAAATGGTGGTGATCGATTGGGTCGATTGGTGGCGGTAGTAGCGTTACTATCGTTGCCGATCAATGATAATAATTACGCAATGGCCGTTCGACGAACGAACCACCAGCGTGATGGTGGACGTCGGTTCCAGTTCATGGGTAACACCTAGGGTTTTTCAGTTTTGGGCCAATTTCCTTTATCAGGCCCAAAGCCCAGTTCATTGGACCAAAATAAGGCCCAAAAGAACTCGTTTGAAAAATTTCTTATCCGAAATTATTTTCTGTTTAATTTTATAAAATTTATTCAAGCCAATTGGATTGTTTTTCCGGTTTGATGAATTTCTTATAAAAATTAAAGTTTTACCTGTTTTTCGAATAAGCCTAACATTGTGTTTTTCCTCAAAAGCCAGCATTTTAAAATCAGGGTCAATAAAAACCAGTTTGATATAATTTTTGGATAAAAGGATTGTTTTTTAGCTAAAATGGTTTTAGTTTTGTAAAATAGGATTTATTATTTATAAATCTCAGTTTTAAGTAAAAGCCATTCTTTAGTCTAAAGTTTTTTGGTTCATAAAACAGTTTGTTTTTTCCGAATCAATTATAAAACCAAGTTTTGCGATAATTGAGACAAGATAATTTTAACGGATCCAGGTTTATTTCTCGTAATTATAATATTGTTTTTGTTATATTGCATATATATATATATAATTGCGTAATTGCTTGAGCTCTATATATGGATTTCAGTTTGATTTTACATATATATATACATCTCAGTTTGAGTTTATATCTATTATAGTGTTTTGCCAACCTAGACCCTTGACATATTTACGGGGAGGCCTGCGTGCCATTTGCAACCCCTTATGTAATAATGACCTTAGGATAGAAAATTTTTCTTTCTTCTTTCGGGATGACGAGGCCAGTGGGAGCTACTAAAATTCTTCATCCTACCGGAGTACTAACAAAACATGGCGAGGCCAGTGGGAGCTACGCGAGTTTTGAAGCTTTTAGTAGAATAGGTCATTATTGGTCCCTAGGAAACGTTGGCAAAAACTATAATTAGCTACCACGTGATTAATTATTGTTTAATTGCATGGTTGATTGATTATTTGTGATATCTTGCATGTTAATAGTTTTAAATAGAGTTGTTATTTTAAAACTAGGTTGTATCACAAAAGGTATATAGGTTTTTATTAGTTTCGTCAAACTTTTCAAAACGATAGTTTTTGTTTTAAAACCTATAGATGATTGTTTTATATAAAAGGCAAAGTTGATAAAAACAGTTAGTTTTAATCAACTAGGTGTGCTATTAAAACAGTTAGTTTTAATTAGCAAGTGATTTTAGAACAGTTGGTTTTAAAATTACAGGTATGTTTAAAACAGTTAGTTTAAAACGTAAGTAGCCTTTATAACAATCAGTTTTTCAAAAGCCTGGAAGTAAAAGTTTTTCAAAACCCCGAAAATCATAGATCAGTAGTGCAACCCATCTAGGGGCACCTTCGGCGTAAAGTACATAGGCGTTGTAAGTGATCACACATTCAACGTCTGTGTTCAAACTGAAGCTGGAGGGGTTACACAACTCTGCGAATTGTCTCCGGGTGGTACCGGCCAGAGTATAGTGATCAGGTCCCCAAAATGGTGAGATCTGTTTTGGTACTATAATGTTCACCGGGTGGTACCGGGCCAAAAAGCACTAAGAGGGACTGAAACATGCACAGGTAGTTGCCATGATCCCGAAAAGATCTAGGAGTCATGTCAGCTAGACATGATTGGTAAAAGTCCTTACCTACCGAAATAAATACGGGTCTGGTGGAGCAAGAACATTACGCACATCAGGACGTATGAAATAAGGATCCTAGTCCAATAAATTGATCATTTAAGGGTTTATTGATATTTTATTGGAAATTAATCTATTTACAGTTGCTAAGACCAAAAGTTTTATTTTGTGTAGATGGCAAGCACTGTTACCAGCACTAATAATCTTTCCCTCCGCTCTATCCTAGAGAAGGATAAACTGACCGGCTCTAACTTTCTCGACTGGGAGCGCAATCTGATGATTGTGCTCAGACATGAGAGAAAATGGTATGTGCTAGAAGAGCCACTTGGGGAGGCACCTCCGGCAAACGCTCCGGCTGCTGCCAGAAATGCCCACAAGAAGCACTCGGATGATCTCCTTGATGTCGCCTGTCTGATGCTAGCAAGTATGAGCCCAGATCTGCAAGCAGGGCTCATAAATACAAATGCATATGACATGATCCGCCAGCTGAGGGACATGTTCCAGACCCAGGCACGTACAGAACGCTACGATGCCACCAAAGCATTCAATGAGTGCAAAATGGTAAAAGGGACATCAGTAAGTGACCATGTCATGAAAATGAAACGGCACTTGGATCATCTGGAGAGGCTTGGTCATCCTGTTCCGTTGCAGCTAGCAACAGACACCATACTCAATTCACTGTCAGAAGACTACAGGCCCTTCGTAGTCAATTACAATATGAATAACATGGAGAAAACAGTAGCAGAATTGCACTCCATGCTAAAGACAGCTGAACTGAATATGGGGAACAAGAACAAGACCAAGGATGTCTTGATGGTAAAAGACGGAGGGGTTAAAAAGAAGAATGGGCAAGCTAGCACCAGTAAGGGAAAAGGACCAGTCCAGGCCATCCAGAGTGCACCCAAGAAAGGCAAAAGCAAGGGCAAGGGCAAGAAGGTTAAGCCAAACAAAGCTAGGACCGAGAATCGCTGCTTCATATGCAATGAAATCGGTCATTGGAGGCAAAACTGCCCTAAGCGTCATGAAGCAGGTATGTAAACCTCAGAAAATTTATGATTGCTTTATTTTGTCACTTCTTACTTGTTAGCTTACAAGTATACTGATACCTAGAGCAAATGATTATTGCAGGAGGTCAGAAATGAAGTGAAATGCCCAGAGGTTGCTGAGGATCTGAAGCACAAGTTTATTTCAATTTAAGTCAAGATATTTATGAATTTAAGTTTTAAAACAGTTATTTCTAGTTTTCATGTTTTAAACAGTTTTTGGATGATTGTAATTTTTGAATTTATAATTCTGTGGTTTTATTTTTCAAAGATTATTATCTTGACATTGAAATATCTGATTGTGCTTAGTGTTTGTATGATCCTAGTTGTTGCCTGTTATAATTACTTCAATAAATTCTATTGAATTGAAGTAATTTATATAAAAACTATCAAAACACACGAGATTCTATAGGAATGTGTTTTGAGAATAAAACATTTATGAATAATTGTTTTATGATCAAATTTTAAAGGAGAATTTATGATATTAACTCAAATAGCGTTAATAACAGTATTTATAAAACTAGAAAGATTCCAAGTTCTGGAATGAGGATTTCAACAAATCCAGTTAAGTTTTATAAAATAAATTCTCAGAATTAACTAATCAAATTTGATCAAGTTTTATTATTCAAATGTTCTAAAAAGAGAATTCAGGATATTAACTCAGATAGCGTTAATAACAGTATTTATGAAACTAGAAAGATTCCAAGATCGGGAATTAGGATTTGACCAAATCCAGTTAAGTTTCATAAAGGGAAATTCTCAAAGTTCATTACTTGAAATTAGGATTGACTAATCAAAGTTTTGACTAAGTCAATAGTAAATTTTGAGTAATAGTTAGTTTTTATATAAGCAAGTGGGAGCCCAATTTATTCTCTATCTAGTTTCAGATAAAGAATAAAAGATGCAATTATTGATATATCTCGGAATTCATAATCCAGGTAGGATAAGAATTCATAAGATATAATTTACCCTTTTAATCAAAAGGATAAGAGTTTCAGGACCCATGAAACAAAAGTCATGACTGACTTTAGGATCAATAATTAGAGTGTTGGATTAAAATATAGGATTCCAGCAGATTTGCTAGTATTGCAAATGGAATCTGATTTCAGGTAGAAATCATTCATCTGCACAGCAACTAAGGAAAGTTGCAGTCTTACATATTCAGGAACCGGAAGTTAGTCCAGGTCTCCGAGTTCATGGAATATGATAAAAGTCTAGTTATTGTTTTATAAAAGTGTTTGCAGAACAATAATTAGCAGACACAAGTAGATCGTATAAACAGACTTGTATTATTTGGTTATCACTTTGATTAAAATGGTAAACTTTAATCAAAGGGTTTAAAATAAAGATAGGTGATACTTTATTTTAGACCAGTATCTAACAAACGTTAAATAGATATTATGAAAGTTATTAAAGAAAAGATATTTGATTTTGTTATCATTACAGCGTGTAATGTGGACTATACAAAATTGATTTCTTTATTACTTTCACATTTTGCATGTTTTAATATATCCAGGAATGAAATCAGTCTCCGATTTTTCATTCAAAATCTGTCCGTGACAACTTATCATTGTGGGAACATGATAAGGTGTTAAAGTCATTGTGAACTTTTAGGTAGTTATGATCAGTTGCTGAATAACAGCTACAAGTGTTGTAGACTAAAAGTTGCACAGATATTTGATAGAGTAGCAAATATCGGACGTGATCCGCGGTTGAGATTACTTCTTGGAGTGAAGTCATAAGTGAATCTCACAGTGGTTGTCCCTATCACCTGAGGTATCTGATTTGATATCATGAGGACTACTGAATTCTTAGTGCACTCAACCGCTACGCCGTAACAGGGTGGCTATAAAGGGGGTAACTAGATTCAGCGGAAGCCGTGGTGTCAAAGGCAGATATGCAAGATGGGATTTGCACCTCTTCTCAGAAGAGAGATATTTCTGGGCCCATCTTGATTGACTAAGTATACTGATGAAGTGCATGGCCATGCCCAAACGAACTGATTAGTTCTTTGTCGTTTACCTATCAGTGAAAGTCAGATAATCAAGAAAACAGAATCTTGAGTATTTAGAGTTGACACTTTCCAAGCTCATACTCACAGATGAAATATCGCGATGCAAAGGGAAAAGCCAAGATATACCCAATCAATGAACAGTAGTTTCATAGATACCAATTCCTCACGGAATGTTTATATCACCAGTCTGGGTATAAGAGTTCTTGTAACCTGGTCAGCCTAAGTGCCTGTCTAGGGGCCTCCTTAGGTCAGTATAATCAAAGGTGGTATTGCCAACTTGCACAAGTGGGAGTCTGTTAGGGATTATGTGCAGAGTTGACAAACCAAGTGATTATACATCCAATGTTACAAGACACTTGAGGGTCACACCTGTGAGGACCTATAAGTCGAACAAGTTAGATGAAACCCAGAAATGGAGAGTTAGGATTTATAATAGTGTATTATAAATCAGTTGGGTAATTTCAGTCAGAATTACCAAAGTTGGAGGGTCATTAATTAATTAGGATATTATATATTTATTAGATAAATAAATATATAATAGTTAATTAATAAGTTTTTTATATATATTAGATAAATATATATAATTATAATTATCATATGCAAATTCTTTTCCAGCTATTTATAAAGGAAAAAGGATTAGAGATAATTATAAAAGGAAACTGAATCTTATACAAACTGTATAATTTCTCCATATAAATAAGCCTTATAGGGTTAAGGAAAATAAGAAGCTTTAAGCCAAGAAAAACAGTTTCCAGTTTCCTCTCTCTCCCAATCGGCGCCGCCGCCCCCTCCCAGTCGGATTCCAGTTCTGTGTTTCCGGGTTTCGTTCAGTTCAACTAGAAGAACGTTCGTAGGTCAATCACCGGTGGATTAAATCTCAAGCAGTCCAGGTAAATTGATCTAAACCAAACTATTAGGATTAAACTAGAAACGATTAAAGATCAATAGGTTTTAAGGGTTTTTGCTTTTAAACGCTTCCGCATAATAAAGATCGAAACAGTGAGTTTTGGATCACGTAAGGTTTTATCAGTTTGATTAACCTATAAGATTTATCAAACCAGTGAGGTTCGTTAAATCCGAGATAATCCTCGAGTCAGTTTGATCCGAGGATACCCACAAAAACCCATCAACTTCCACCATCCACCATCCACCTACACCACCGTTGTCGACCACACCTCTCTCTGGCAATCCATTGTCGGCCACCACTCGTAAACACCTAACCACAACCAAATCTGGCCACCTATCGTCGCCGGCCACCCACCTCGTTTGTCACCTCTCTCTCTCTCTGAGTCCACATTTCTCTTCGGAACCCAGATCTGCTTTAATCAGTCGCCGGCTTCAGATCTGAAAGCGAAAGGGGTGGTCGGAAAGTGAAACGGCGTCGGCTTTGGAGCTTTGGTGGTGGCGGTTTGGTGGTAGTGGTCGTTGTGGTAGTGGTTTGACAGTGGCTATGGTGATGGTGGGTGGTGGCGGTTGTGGTGATGGTGGGTGGTTTGGAGGTGGTGGTGGTGGATGGTTTGGTGGTGGCTATGATGGTGGTGGCCGGTGGGTGTTTGTGGCAAGGTTCCAAATAACGTGAGGCGTGGCGTGGCGGCAAGGCCAAGCCTCAAGCCTTGGAAGCCACGGCGAGGATATGGCGTTTTCCCAGGCGTGACTTATGGCGGCAAATCTCTATATCCTATATAATATTATACACATAAACATACATTTTACTACTATTACTCAATGAATTAAAGATAATAAATCATTTAAACTAAGTTATATAATAAAAAATATCAAATAAGACACTAAAAAACAGGTTAAATCAAATATTATGTTTCAAAAACCCGCGCATTACTCTATGGCGTGAGACACAAGCCTTGAGCCACGGCGCGCCACGGCGGCTGTTGCGGCGAGCTTTTTCGAACATTGGTTGGTGGTGAAGGTGATGGTGGGTCCCATTAATATTTACTAATAATATAATAATAATACATTTGTTTTATTTTTAATTGAAAATAAATAAATATAAAAAGGACGAAAATACCCTTGAAGTTAACTGATGGTCTATTTAACAGATGTAAGTACGAGGAACCAAAAATTAAAATAAAATGTCAACCTTGGAAACTATTCGTGATATTAATTCAATTGAAAGTTGAAAAAACGTTACAACCACATGGACCGAAAGTATATACACACGCATTCATTCAGCCATGATCAAATACTACAGCTCTGCTAGATCTTCTCACTCCGATCGTTTCTGATGTCCACCAAACAATGGATTCTGCACGGCGTCGCCGCCGCCGCCCTAGCCGTCGGTGCTCACGCTTACTTCTATTACCGCCGATCCGCCTTTCGGAGTCGAGTGATCGGCATAATTCCGGCCAGGTTCGCCTCTTCTCGATTCCAGGGCAAACCATTGGTTGATATCCTTGGCAAACCTATGATTCAGGTTACGATTTTTTACTCGCCAATTCATGAAATTGTTTGATTGCTTTCATTACTTGAGTTGGAAACTTGTATGATCTTTGAATTTGTAGTATAAAATTTAAGCACTATTTAAAATTTAATAACAATATTTCACTTCAATAGTTATCAAAATAAAATTAAAACAATACTTTAAATGCCATCAAATGACATTTGAGAAAAAAAAATATTTCATAACCACGTAAATAATAACTAAGATAATAAGCGTCAATACAATTTCGTAGAATGTCACGTGAATTTTAATAGTTATTTTGAAGTATATTTTAATTATATGGATAAAACATGTAATTTATTAAAAACTTTAATTATTATTTTTAATTTTAATAATAATAATCTAGCATTACTTTCCTTTTCAAATAACGAAAATGTTGTTAAAATTTTCATTAATGATTATAATTTTATTAATCCATACGTTCACATTAATGATTTTTTTAATATACTTTTTGTAAAGTGAATTATTTGTTAATATATCTATTTTATGGTTGATCCATTTATTACTAATATGATTTAGAGTAAATTACGGATTTGGTTCTCGTAGTTTGGTGGTTTTTATGAATTTGGTCTCTAAACTTTAATAATTACAGATTTGATCATTGTGGTTTGCAAATTTTATTGAATTTGGTTATTGTGGATTGCAAATTCTATTGGATTTGGTCTCTGCCTACTTGAACCACCAGAGACTAAATCCAATAGAATTTGCAAACCACATCGACCAAATTCGTAATTATTAAAGTTTAGGAACAAAATCCATAGATACCATCAAACCACAAAGACCAAATCGGTAATTTACTCCATATTTTATTTTGTACTTCAAAATTTTTTTTAATCAAAACAAACGCTCATCAGGAGTATTTTACTTGACCAATGAATTAAAATTTAAAATTTTAACACGTTTTCAATTTAATACTTGCAAATATATATAAAAAATTATTCTATTACCTAAAAGTTCAAAAAAAATCTACTCATAAATCTAAAGAAAATAATCAAACCCAGTTTATAAGCCTAAAAAAACAAAACCTCATGAAATCATCTCTCAAATCATGAAAAATACCTCAATTGACAAATAAAGCTTCTCATAGATTGCCAGAGTCTTTTTTAAACCTTAAAATTTCTCCTAATTAGTTATCTTTTGACATTAGTTGATATACACACAAGCTATCCAGTTAGCTACCTTTTTGAGGAAAAAAAAACTCAAAACGTGATCATCTCTCGACAAATAGGACAAGATTGATTTACAAGCAACCACTGGTAAATGCAATGCGTATGAAACAAATGTTGACACGGTTGAACAACTCGAATGATCTCTTTCTCTACAAACCTCTCCAGACAAATCACACATCCATCATATTTGCAACCACTTTTGAATATTTCCTCCTTAACACTTTCGGGAAGATAAAGCACGACATTCCTACGACCCAAAACGTATCTCAGATTAGAGTTTATACGTGTGAATGTCGGCATAACTCTATGAATAATGTGAGTTGTTTGTGGCATGGTCGTTATTCTTGGTCTTATGCCCAATTCGATATCTGCCATGATTACGCGAGCTTCATAGGATCTTAGAAAACGATTGATGCAAACTACCAGTGAGGTAAATAAGATCATGAAGAACATGATGTATACTTCGGGTGGCAGAAACATGGTTGTAGTTGATCGATGATCGAATTGTTGTGTTTGAGGGTTATTTGTTTATAAGATTTAAGTTTTCATTTATGCAAAATAACGAGTACTATATATGGAGCAATTGAAAGAATTTTTATATGGTAATGTTTGAGTTCATGAAGAAGAAGGTTACTTGATAATTGATATCAGATATTCATCAAAAGGAAGTGTATTGGATCATGGACGATGATGTTTATTAAATAATAATAAGTGATAAATAATTTTAACTAGTTTTTTTATCCCGCGTTGATGGGAGGTTATAAAAATATAACAATATAAATAAATAAAAACAGTTGAAATGTAACATAAATTGATAGGACAACTATGACTCAAGTAACGATTAACCTAGAAAAAAAATTTCATAAGAAAATATAAAATTGAAATTGGGTTGATGTAGATTTTGGTGTGGTCAATATCTTTAATTAACTATAGCGATTAAAATTATGATTAAGTCTTCAAAATAAAATAACGATTAATTCTTTGAAATAAATAACAATCAAGTCTTCAGAATTAAGACTCATTCTTTTAACAATTAGGTGTTTAAACATTTTCTAAAAGACTATATAATGGCATGAATTGTAAATATTTAAAATATGTTTACGTAGTATATGCTATATAAAAGATCATAATTAAACTAAAAATATTCAATATTGGACTCATTTGAAAGGTGTCGAAGAGATGATTATAATGATATAACTTGTTAAAATAAAATGTATTTTTTAACGTGTTTTAATTGAAATACGATTATATGTGTTAATATAATGAAAATGAAAAATAAAAGATTAAAAACTAAAAAATATAAAAGTAAATAGTTACATAACTATAAGGGTAAAAATGTAAATTTTATAATAATTAAATATAAATAAACTTTAATATATTTGGATGTGTCTTATGAAATATATTTTTAAATATATTTATATTTTGTTTTTATTGTTTATTAATATTTTTTTCACTATTCCTTAGGAATAGTGAAAAAAGTTGGTAAATGTTAGGAGTTATAATATGCCTATTTGGTTTGTAGCATAAGTTATTGTTTTTCTTTTAAGTAATTTACATTTTTAATCCATAGCGTTTGCTAAAAAATGTTATTTTGTTTTTTTGTTTTTTTTTTGTATTCAAGTGCTGAGATGGATTGGTTAATGTTCAAGGGTTTGTAATATCCTAACCGAGTTCGAGCCTTTCCATGCACATGTCTGTGGATATTTAAGTGGAGTCATGTTTAGCTCCCAAAATTGCCGAAGATTAGTCGGGCTTTGACCCAAACATCCTTCTCAAAAAAAAAATTGTTATTTTTTAGTTGTGGTTCTAAAATTACGATTTTTATTGTCGTGGTTTACTATTTACTAGTGTTTTCGTGCTTATTATTATTTAAAGTTTTCTGTACTTTTTTTTTCATTAATGTAATTTGCAATTTATTAATTTTATAGTCCCTTATATTTCAAAGATAAGCTTAGAGGTCGTTTACTAAACACTTATCCGGATAAATGCCTACCGGTATTATTTATCTTACGTTTCTTAATCATCGAGCAAGGGAACTAATCTTGTCTGGTAACCGGTAAGAGGCATAACAAGGATCGAGCGTCTTACTCTTACCCGGTAAATAAATAAAAAAAGACTTTTACCCGATAAGCACATACAGGATTAATTACGCTTATCAAGTTATCAACAATCAATTTTTATGACCGGGAATGTTATACAATAAAATAAATATAAAATATTTATAGGATAGAGTTCACACACTTATTTGTACTTTTTGTTGATTTAGGTTTTTATAAAATTGTTTGCCGTTCAAAAAAAAAAAACTTAACTTATCAAATAACATTCTCTATATCAATAGACTATTAATAAACATCTTTTAATTGTCTCATAAATCAATCTTTTATTTATATAGTTCTAAATCAAATCAAACCAGCTTCATATTTTTAATAGGTTACCGATTTTAGGAGGGTGATCTATCCTTGATTCTAACTAAAAATGGAGTTTCCTTTGAAATAGAGGAGTATTTGGGAGTGCTTAGGCTATCAGTATCCAAGTCTTCTGAGTTCTTTGCCGCATTTGCGTCACATCATATTTACCATATATCTACTCTAAGCCCTTTAGAGTCCATTTATGTTAGTACCCAAACCCTCAAAACCCTCACTTTCTAATTTATTTTAAACACATCACACACAACACACAATGGCTATGACGGGTTGGGCACACCGACCACACAAACCCATCGGCCAACCCGCTGGAGTCGTAACGAAGCCTGCCATCCTGCTGGGCCCGTCAGACTCCAACCCCTAAGCCTATGGCTCTGTTACATATGACCTTATGATGAAAAAGTTAATCTTTTCATCTGTTTATTATTTTTCTATAAGGCCATCCTTAGCCCGTCGGTACCCCTCCTTAACGTCGGCTACACCATCGTGGATGGGGGGTATGCCATCAGTAGTGGAGATGGCCGGTACTCAGGTACCATTGAAGAAAAGCAACAACCCACCCCTACCCCCCTACCCCCCCCCCCCTCTCTCTATCTCTCTCTTCTTTCTCTCTCTACCTTTTTTAATTTTCTTTTTTAATCAATTAATTAGAAGGGTATGGTATTGGTATGGTTAAGGATAGATTGGTATGGTGTTGGTAAGGTATTGATAAAGCTGATGTGGAGCTGATGTGACAGCAAAAATGAGAGGTATGAGGGGTACGGTTAAGGATGGCCTAAAGTTCGAAAGCACTTCGTCCAAATAGTTTAAAATAACTTGTTATAATTTTTTTAGAAAACTAAAGAGTAATAAGCACACTTCCAAACGTCCGCATAGAATTACAATGTCGGTGTGTTATTTAGGGAAAAAAAAAAGAAATATGAAAGGTGGAACGACCTCGAATAAACAACTCATATATAGATGTGTATATATATATATAGAGTAAATTACACTTTTGGTCCTTGTGGTATTTTTTCAACTTTGGTCCCTAGATTGAATTAATATCACGAATAGTCTTCAAGGTTGTCACTTTGTTTCAATTTTGGTCATTCGAACTAACTTCTGTTAAATAAACCAGTTAACTCCAAGGATATTTCCGTCCTTTTCATATTTATTTATTTTCAATTAAAAATAAAACAAATGTATTATTATATTATTAATAAATATTAAATGGGACCTACCATTGTTTATGTAAAAAATTACACAACTCGATGTCGAAAGAAATTTGTGTGAGGCTTAACCGTCGAGAGAAAGAAATTACAATCAATGATAAGTGCGGAAAAGTAAAATGAGACAAATAATTTGATGACGCAGGAAAAACCTCACGACGGAGGAAAAAAAACCTGCGGTCGACCTAAAAGGTAAGTCGACAGAGCACTATGTTCACCAATCAGGGGTGATGTCCTTCAAGTATACAGCTTTGATCGTACGATTACAACTGAGAGAACTATGAAATCGAATGTAAATTACAGATGATTCTCAAGAATAATGATTATAGAACTTGTGAGCTTCGGATAGACTTCGTGTCCTGAAATATTGGCTTGATTCTCCTTATATAGTAGCTTGATAATAACGGTCCAACGGTATTGTGGCTCATCAATGATTGAATCGTAACCGTCCAACGTTATTGTCTTCAATTAATGCTCGGAGTGTAACTGTCCAACGGTATTGCTGAGAGTTAATGTCCAGATTGTAACTGCTGCGAGAATCTTGCATGTAACGGTCGATCTTGATGCTGTCGAACGATACATAACTTACGACTTGTTCGATGTAGTGATGATCTTCAACAAGCATAGCATAGTACTCAATTTCCGATTTCCTCAAAGGTGGACAATTGTTAGATATGATAATCAGCTTACCTGCATCAAACATATAAACTTTGTATATTTATTCGTTAGTATTGTCGTACGATATTGTGGATATCGTTCGACTTATTCGATGTATATGTTCGATGTTTAATGATCTTTGTTCGATAGTCCTCTTAGGTTTTATCTCAGGACCTTATCTTAATACAGGATTATTGTCCTAACATTTGTCTTACGATTATATTTGGTCGTCGTGCGATTGTAGATTTTTACCCTAACAATTTGCCCCCAAGATTTAGAAAATAATTCTAATTTTATCTAAATCTTTAATTCGCTGGACAAAGAGTAAAAATACGTTGGTAAACGGTCGAATTAACGTTGATAAACTAGCCGTTATCTAGCCGTTACTCTGGACGCGTGTTCTCTAACGGCTAAGTGCTGACGCGTGGCACGATTATCTCTAATGACTCATATGATTTAGTTGCTATAAATGAGGCGTCTGATTGTGAGAAAAGATTTTACGAATCTTTTTAATTTCATAACCAATTGCTTGAGATCGTAATCCGACTATTTTTGGCAAAGATTTTCGTGCGACTAGGCTTTAAAAGGTACCTCCTTCTTCCCTGTTTCATGCGTTTGAAATCAATAGCAAATAAGAGTAATAGAGGTTTAGATAATCTTAGGTTCACCCGTTTAAGAAATAGTTTAGGTCGACTGGAGTTCATTATGTCATCGGAAGTTAGGAGTTCAATTACGGAAAGCCTAGAAGTAGGAGAGTTGAGGGAGTTAGCAGGGTTACCAGAGGGTGCTCAAATAAGGGTGGCCGGAGAGATCCGGCCGGCGGATACTCCGACGGGGTTCTTCGCCCTGTTCGAATATCCGTTTAAGATCGGATTTCGATGGCCTTACTCTCCACTTTCTCGAGCCTTCATGTCCCGTTTCAACTTGTCTCCGGGGCAACTGATGCCTCAATTCTGGCGTGTTATCCTGGTAATCGAACGGGTAACCAAGGATTGGGGTCGTCGCGCGTTCTCTGTAGACGACCTTCTTTCTGCCTACAACGTGACGAAACTGCCCTACAACCGTTATGGGTTGTTTCCTAAGGGTAGGAATGACACCATGCTTGTTCATCGCACGCAAGTGAATGATCGAGGGTGGAAGTCTCGTTACGTCTTCGTCCAGACGTCTTCGGTCGCTGATGAGTCTTGGGTCGTTCCTGAATGGAACTCCAATGGTAATTTGGACGTTCGTTATTCATTATTGTGCTTTTATTTATTTTTAATACTAATCGTCTGTTTTTCTTTTTGCAGCTGTCAGCTTTACGTTTGAGACAACCGAAGAATCTAACGAGTTGATCTCACACTTCCTGAGTTATAGTGTGACAGATCGCACGTATAGAACGTCGAAGGGCGGTGAGGAAAGCGACGTTGAGCCTGAAGTACAAATAATCGAGGAAACAGATATGGAAGGTAAATATCGCACGTCAATATTCTTATTTATGTTAGTTTCGTTTGATTCTGATTTTTCCTTTCTGTATAGGCTCAGCTTCTAAGAAGGCGTCGACGATGGAAGCAGCTGCTCGTGCTGCTAAAAGGAAGGCTGCCGCCCAGGAAGGTTTGGTGGCTAAACGTACGAGGTCGTCGTACGTTTCTGTGGATACCCCACCTAAGGATGCCGCACGCAAGGCTGAAGGTGGGATAGCAGCTATCCCTCTTAGCTTCGCCCCTCCTGCAAAGGGAGAAGGTGCGTCCAGCCAGCCTGTGTCGAAGGTCGACAAGGGCAAGGAGAAAGAGGGGTCTGGTCTTACGACCATGACAATCCAGATCCCTTCTGACTTCATGGTGGACAATGTGATTAGGACGGCGGCCACTTTTCCCGTCCTTGAGCAGTTTCATGTTCCTGCTCAGAAGGCGCGCATGGAGGAGGCCGACATCGAAGACCTGGATGCCTCCATCGCGGGTATCTCTTTCTTGGTAAGTCCCTGTCGTACGACTTTATTTTTATTTTTTCTTGTACAGCTTCTAACTTTCTCTTTTTTATTCTTGTAGGCTCTCCAAACCAGTCTTAGCCTCCATACTCGGATGGCCAAGATCAAAGAGGAGATGGTGTCGAACCAGAATGATGCCAAGGTGGCCAGGAAAGAGGCCGACAAGGCCAAAAAGAAGCTGGTCCAACTGACCGACGAGGTTAATGCCAAGTCGGTTCAGATTGGGGATTTGGAATCCAAGCTGGAACTCAGCGAGCAATTCCAAGTTCAACAGCGAGAACGGCTGAAGTTGGCCTTGGACCACACCAAGGAGTTGGAGAAGGAGCTGCTGGTCGTTCGACGAGAGAAAGCTGAGAGGGAAGAAGCTCTATCGTCCAAGATCCAAGAACTGGAAGAGGACGCTGCCTTGGTTCGCGTGGTCGCACGTACTGCGGTCATGCGACGAATAGCCGCTGGGACTGTCACTTCTCAGATGGCAAAGGACGAGGTGGCCTCTTTCGTTCAGGTGATGGGTTCTGAAGACCTTCTCGACGAGGAGGATCTAAAAGGCCTGGACGAAGAAAAGCCCGCGGAGGCCGAGGATGCAGGTGTCGAGGAGGAGGTTCCTGAAACCTCTGGATCCGTTCCTGCACATCCTGAAGAGACCCCTGTCGTAGACCCACCTGCTACCAACGCTCCATTAGAATAGTTTTAATCTTTGTAATCGTAGAACTTCTTTCTTTTCTTGTACTCTGCCATTTTAAGGCAGAAAAAATGTTTAATGAAAGAAATTTTGATTGAATATCGTGCGTTCTAGCTTTTTATCTTATGTTTTAGCTTTGTGTTCGTGTGTTATAACTTGCGTTGTGCGTTATAGCATGTATCGTGCGTTTTAGCTTTTTGTCTTGTGTTTTTGCATGCATTTGTTTTTAAAGTCCTTAGACTTATTTATAGAAACGTTTCTTTTGTACTCATGAGAGTATTCGTGCGACTGGCGAATTGACTTGCGCTCTTGCGATATAATCGTGCGTTTTAGCGGTTTTCTTGCGATCCATGCGATTTTTATCGTGCGATTCCTGCGTTAAGCATGCATTTAAGTCGTGCGATACTTGCGTTAATCGTGCGATCCATGCGATTTATCGTGCGATACCTGCGAAAAAAGATGACTAAGGGGTGGCCGTTGGCTTAGCCAACGGCGCTCCGATGCTTAAGTCAGTAATGGATAAGGAATAAATCGTATGTAAATAGGTTTAGAAATAATACCTTTTGAGGTGATGGGCGTTCCAGCTTCGTGGGATTTCCATACCTTCCATAGTCGTAAGTCTGTATGCTCCATTTCCAATAACTTTGGAAATTATGTAAGGTCCTTCCCATTTGATGGAAAGTTTTCCAGCGTTTGGCTCTTGTGTGTTTTGAAACACATGTCGTAAGACATAATCTCCAACTTGAAAAATTTTTGCCTTTACCTTTTTGTTGAAGTGTCTTTCGACAATTCCTTTCTGTGCAGCCATAGTTCGTAGTGCTTTTTCTCGGATTTCTTCTAAGGCGTCAAGATCGTAAGATAAATTTATTGCATTTTGATCATACGTGCGACTTCTGGCAGTTGGTATTTGAGCTTCGATTGGCAAGACCGCTTCGCATCCATATACCAGAGAATACGGAGTTTGTCCAGTTGATGCTCTAGGTGTCGTACGATTTGCCCATAAGACAGATGGCAATTCATCTACCCATTTTCCTTTTGCTCCTTTCAACCTCTTTCGGATTGAATTGATGATGACTTTGTTGCTCGACTCTGCTAACCCGTTAGATTGTGGATATCTCGGAGTTGAAGTGATTAACTTGATTCCTCGCTTTTCACAGAACGTACGAGTCTTATCACTTATAAATTGTGAGCCGTTGTCGCACATGATTTCAGCTGGTACCCCGAATCTATAAATGATGTTTTTCTGAATGAAAGATATGACTTCTTTATCTCGGACCTGTGAGAAAGCACCAGCTTCTATCCATTTTGAGAAGTAATCGGTGAGCACGAGTAGATAAACTTTTTGTCCAGGGGCTGGAGGTAATTTTCCCACGATGTCCATTCCCCATCGCATGAAGGGCCATGGAACTAGAACAGAATGTAAAGGTTCAGATGGTCGATGGACCATACTCGAATGTTTTTGACATGCGTCGCATCGTTGGACGTACGTTATAGCATCTTCTCGTAGAGTAGGCCAATAGTATCCTTGTCGTGAGATTCGACTAGCAAGATTTCTGCCCCCTGCGTGATTTCCACATTCTCCGTCGTGCATCTCTTGGAGAATTTGATTGATTTGTATCTTATTTGTGACGCATCGCAGAAGAAGTCCTGTCGTGGATCTTCGATAAAGTTGCTCTTCAAAGATTGTATATCTTGAAGCTTTCGACCTTGTTTTTCGAGCTTCCATTTTATCTTCAGGTAGTTGATCGTGCTTGAGGTAGTTCCATATGTCGAGCGACCAATTATAAATTTCTTCGTTCATCTGTACTTCATCGTTTGTCGCAATTGTTGGTGTTGTGAGATGAAGTATTGGGATATTTTCCATGAACGGATCATGAAATGCGGATCCCAAATTGGCCAGTGCGTCCGCTTGCATATTTAGATCTCTTGGTATTTGCTCGATCAGGAACTGTTCAAATCGTGCGATTCGATCTTTAACGGCTTTGAGATAACTCATCATTTTTGAGTCTTTTGCTTGAAAATCTCCATTTACTTGGTTTACGACCAGTAAAGAATCGCTTCGAACGTGCAACTGTTTTGCCCCCAGTCTAAGAGCAATATCTAGTCCTGCGATCAAAGCTTCATATTCTGCTTCGTTGTTTGTGGCTTTGAATTCGCATCGTACAGAGTATACTATATTTCCCCCTTGTGATGATTTTAAGACAATACCTAATCCACATCCTCGTACGTTCGAGGAACCATCAACGTAGAGTATCCAAGGCTGGTTGTCTGAAATCATCACAACTTCGTCGCACGTCGTGGGTTCCAATCCTGGAGAAAACTCTGCCACAAAATCTGCTAGTACTTGCGATTTGATGGCCGTCTTGGGTTTAAATTCAATGTCGAACCCACTGAGATAAATGCTCCATTTGGCTAGTCGTCCTGTCAATTCTGGTTTTCGAAGCACCGTCTTGAGTGGATAATTGGTCACAACAATGATATGATGTGACTCGAAGTAATGCCTTAGCTTCTTTGCTGCCGTCATAAGACCCAGTAGCAATTTTTCCATTGATGTGTACATGGTTTCTGCGTCGAGGAAAGACTTGCTAACATAATAGATTGGTCGTTGTCGTTGATCTTCTTCTCGCACAAGTACTGCACTTGTCGCATTTTTGCTTACTGCCAAGTACAACTGTAGACTTTCTCCTTCGACTGGTTTTGTTAACAGTGGAGGTGATACCATATATTGCTTCAGTTCTTGTAAAGCTTTCTCATGTTCGTCTGTCCACAAGAAGCCTTGATTCTTTCGTAGGACATTATAGAACAAATGGCATTTATCCGATGATCGTGAAATAAATCGGGTTAAAGCTGCCACTCGTCCTGTTAACTTCTGGACTTCTTTGACATTTCTTGGAGATTGTATCTCGACGATAGCTTTGACTTGTTCTGGACTTGCTTCGATTCCGCGTTGCGTGACCAAGTACCCCAAGAATTTTCCTGCTCGTACTCCGAAGGAACATTTTGTTGGATTGAGCTTCATCTTGTATTGTCGTAGGATATCGAAGGATTGCTTTAAATGTGCAACGTGATCGATCGAACGTTCTGATTTCACAAGCATGTCGTCAATATAAACTTCCATCGTTCGACCAAGATGTTCCTTGAACATCATGTTAACCAATCTTTGATATGTTGATCCTGCATTCTTGAGACCAAATGGCATAACTTTGTAACAGTATATGCCTTTGTCTGTCATGAATGCAGTCTTCTCCTGGTCGTCCGTGTGCATCAATATTTGGTTGTATCCTGAATATGCATCCATGAATGTCAACAATTCATGTCCTGCTGTCGCGTCAACCATGGCGTCGATATGAGGTAAAGGAAAAGGATCTTTTGGACAAGCTTTGTTTAGATCCGTGAAATCAATGCATACTCGCCATTTTCCGTTCTTCTTCTGTACGACGACTACATTAGCCAACCATTTTGGATATTTGACTTCTCGGATCTTCCCAGTTTTAAGCAGATTGTCAACTTCATCGTTGATCACTTTATTTCTTTCAGGCGCGAACTTGCGACGTTTCTGCTTAATGGGTTTGAACGTAGGATCCACGTTCAATTTATGCGATATAATGCTTGGATCTATTCCGACCATATCTTCGTGCGACCATGCAAAACAGTCTGAATGTTCCTGCAAAAAAGATATAATCGTATTTTTTATGTCAGGGGGGAGCGAGGCTCCTACGAAGACTTTTCGATCAGGATGTTCAGGATCAAGGACGACTTCTTCTAGTTGAAGATCATCGTTTGATTTCCTCTCATCCTGGTTCTGTAATTGCTAGATGTCCTGCGACTTTGTCTTCATCGTAATCTTGTAACATTCTCGTGCGATTTTGTTCTCGCTAGCAATTTCTTGAATTCCCCATGGAGAAGGAAATTTAATCTTCTGGTGGTATGTCGAAGGAATTGCTTTCATCTCGTGGATCCAGGGTCTTCCAAGAATAACATTGTAAGCTGATTGGCAGTCCACAACATTGAACTTTGTTTGTTTGTTGATGCCTTTGGCGTAGACAGGCAAGATGATTTCTCCGAGAGTGTTCATCGGGTCTCCATTGAATCCAATCAGAGTAGTACTTCGTCGTACGATTTCTGACTGTTCGATTCCCATGACTTTAAGAGTATCTGCAAAAATAACGTTAGCCGAACTGCCTCCATCAATCAATATTCTCTTAGTCGAACAGTTTCCGATTGTCAACTGTATGACTAGAGCGTCATGATGTTTATGATGAACCCCCTGTGTATCGTCTTGGTCGAACGTGATTGCCATTGCATCGAGCTCTTTTTCTGTCTTTGATTTGGCTTCTCCAGGGATTGGATGTTCGCTTGGACCATCTCGTGCATGTCGCTTTGCAGCTGAATATGTAAGTCCACAAACTTCTGATCCTCCAGTGATGCAGTTTATGACTTTTGTATGAACTGGTGACGCTGGTCGTCCTTGTTCTTCTGGGATGAGGCCTTTTAGATGCCCCTTAGATTTCAAATATGAAATCTCCTTCTTTAAACTGATGCATTCATCCGTCGTATGACCATGATCGTCGTGGAAGTCGCACCATCTGTTCTGATCTTTGTCTTTGCTTGGTTTATCAGATTTCTTCGGCCATCGTACGTTTGCATCAATCTTTCGTAGCGAATCCACCAAATCTTTTGATGTACCTGCAAAATTGTAAGTAGATAACTCTGGATATCGTATTTTAACAGTACCTTTGCTTGGTCGAGTTTTCGACTCGTATCGAGGATTTCCAATCTTGTTTACTCTTTTATGCTTAAAGTCATGTTTTTGAGCACCAAGAGGTTTCTTTTCTGCGGAATGCTTTCGTCGGAAGAGAGCATCATCTTCTATTCTCATGAAAGCTAGTGTTCTAGCTCGTACGTCGTCGAAGTTTTCTGGCGGATATTTCGTTAATTCCAGATATAATCCAGAGGAATCTTCTAATCCACGCTTGTATGCCTCGATTGCTGTTTTCACGTCGCAATTTTTTATTTCAATCATTGCTGCATTGAATCTGTTGAAGTAGTCGCGGATTGTTTCTCCAGATTTCTGTACGATATAATACAGGTCGCTGGTCTGCTTCTCCATCTTACGACTGCTAGCAAATTGTCGAGTGAATTGGTTCACCAATTCTGCAAATGATCCGATACTCTTTGGCTTTAGGTTAATAAGCCATTGTAATGCTGCTCCTGTTAAAGTTGATCCAAAGCTTTTGCACATGTAGACTTCTTGATATTGCGCCGGTATAGGAACTGTCCACATAAGTTGCTTGTACTGTGCTATATGTTCGACCGGATCTGTGATTCCAGAATATTTCGTTGCGAAGGCTGGTATAGTATATTTCTTAGGAACGTCAACAAGGGCTAATTCATCAACGAACGGTGAAGCCTGAAATCCAGTTTTAGGTTCAACTTCGACGGGTACTGCTGCTCCAGGTAGCTTTGTGAGTAATGCGAACAATTTTTGATTTTGTTCTTCCAAGGATTTCAGTCGTACGTTCAGAGGGTCTTCAACGTTTATTGGGTTTGTTGGAATACAACTAGAAGAGATTCCGGTACTGGGTGGTATTGTCGTATGAATGGTGGAACTAGCAGCTGTGGGTATATGACCAGAAATAGGAATTTGTTGGGATACGTTGTTAAAAGGCTCGAACGTGAACATGGGTGCTCCTTGAGGCATAGAAGGTGGACCTCGAGGCATAGGTGGCGGGCCATGAGGTATTGGTGGTGTAAACTGTGGTAAAGATGGTCGTACGTTGTTGTATTGTTGGTTCACAGTTGAAAATGGCATTGAGGCATTGAACTGTGGTCGAAGTGGTGGTCTTAGATGTTGAGGAGGATATGGAGGAGGAATAGACATTGGAATAGTCATCGATGGTCCTGGCAAAGCTCGAAGACGTTGAATTTCGTTGTTAGCTTCTTGCAATTGTTGTTGGAGTGATGCTATGAATCCGTTATCCATTGTCCTGCGCAAATAGCTCAAGGAGAACTCAAAGAAAAGGTTAGTACTAAGGCGCACTTTTCACCGAATGAAATTTTTCTCAAAACGGAGCCCCACGGTGGGCGCCAAACTGTTTATGTAAAAAATTACACAACTCGATGTCGAAAGAAATTTGTGTGAGGCTTAACCGTCGAGAGAAAGAAATTACAATCAATGATAAGTGCGGAAAAGTAAAATGAGACAAATAATTTGATGACGCAGGAAAAACCTCACGACGGAGGAAAAAACCTGCGGTCGACCTAAAAGGTAAGTCGACAGAGCACTATGTTCACCAATCAGGGGTGATGTCCTTCAAGTATACAGCTTTGATCGTACGATTACAACTGAGAGAACTATGAAATCGAATGTAAATTACAGATGATTCTCAAGAATAATGATTATAGAACTTGTGAGCTTCGGATAGACTTCGTGTCCTGAAATATTGGCTTGATTCTCCTTATATAGTAGCTTGATAATAACGGTCCAACGGTATTGTGGCTCATCAATGATTGAATCGTAACCGTCCAACGTTATTGTCTTCAATTAATGCTCGGAGTGTAACTGTCCAACGGTATTGCTGAGAGTTAATGTCCAGATTGTAACTGCTGCGAGAATCTTGCATGTAACGGTCGATCTTGATGCTGTCGAACGATACATAACTTACGACTTGTTCGATGTAGTGATGATCTTCAACAAGCATAGCATAGTACTCAATTTCCGATTTCCTCAAAGGTGGACAATTGTTAGATATGATAATCAGCTTACCTGCATCAAACATATAAACTCTGTATATTTATTCGTTAGTATTGTCGTACGATATTGTGGATATCGTTCGACTTATTCGATGTATATGTTCGATGTTTAATGATCTTTGTTCGATAGTCCTCTTAGGTTTTATCTCAGGACCTTATCTTAATACAGGATTATTGTCCTAACATTTGTCTTACGATTATATTTGGTCGTCGTGCGATTGTAGATTTTTACCCTAACAACCATCACCACCCACCCGCCCACCACCACCAACATCCACCACCCACCACCAAACACCACCACCACCAACATCTTCACCTGTCGCCAACCTTTACCGTCCACCTCCATCGCAGTCTACTTCCACCATCCACCTACACCACCGTTGTCGACCACACCTCTCTCTGGCAATCAATTGTCGGCCACCACTCGTAAACACCTAACCACAACCAAATCTGGCCACCTATCGTCGCCGCCCACCCACCTCGTTTGTCACCTCTCCCTCTCTCTCTGAGTCCACATTTCTCTTCGGAACCCAGATCTGCTTTAATCAGTCGCCGGCTTCAGATCTGAAAGCGAAAGGGGTGGTCGGAAAGTGAAACGGCGTCGGCTTTGGAGCTTTGGTGGTGGCGGTTTGGTGGTAGTGGTCGTTGTGGTAGTGGTTTGACAGTGGCTATGGTGATGGTGGGTGGTGGCAGTTGTGGTGATGGTGGGTGGTTTGGAGGTGGTGATGGTGGATGGTTTGGTGGTGGCTATGATGGTGGTGGCCGGTGGGTGTTGGTGGTGAAGGTGATGGTGGGTCCCATTAATATTTACTAATAATATAATAATAGTAATAATACATTTGTTTTATTTTTAATTAAAAATAAATAAATATAAAAAGAACGAAAATACCCTTAGAAGTTAACTGATGGTCTATTTAACAGATGTAAGTTCAAGGAACCAAAAATTAAAATAAAATGTCAACCTTGGAAACTATTCGTGATATTAATTCAATTGAAAGTTGAAAAAACGTTACAACCACATGGACCGAAAGTATATACACACGCATTCATTCAGCCATGATCAAATACTACAGCTCTGCTAGATCTTCTCACTCCGATCGTTTCTGATGTCCACCAAACAATGGATTCTGCACGGCGTCGCCGCCGCCGCCCTAGCCGTCGGTGCTCACGCTTACTTCTATTACCGCCGATCCGCCTTTCGGAGTCGAGTGATCGGCATAATTCCGGCCAGGTTCGCTTCTTCTCGGTTCCAGGGCAAACCACTGGTTGATATCCTTGGCAAACCTATGATTCAGGTTACGATTTTTTACTCGCCAATTCGTGAAATTGTTTGATTTCTTTCATTATTTGAGTTGGAAACTTGTATGATCTTTGAATCTGTAGTGTGAATCTTCACATTTTGAACATTTGTTGTTCAATTGGTAGGATTTAGGGCTTAATTATACTATGGAGATGCAGAATCTAAGTTAGAAAGCTGAATTGTGGTTGATACTAATTGTTTGATGCTGAATTGTTTGATTTAGGGCTGAATTCCTGAAATTGTTTGATTGCTTTGATTATTTGAGTTGGAAATTTGTATGATCTTTGAATTTCTAGTGTGAATCTTCACATTTTGAACATTTGTTGTTCAATTGTTAGGATTTGGGGATTAATTGTGCTATCGAGATCCAGAATCTAAGTTCATAAGTATTAGTTGTTACTAAATTCTATAGAAAATTTCATTAGAAAGCTGAATTGTGGTTGATACTAATTGCGTAGATACAATCAAATGGAATTATGACCTCACAATTTAGGTTTTCCATTTGCATTTAACAGAGAACCTGGGAAAGAGCAAAGTTGGCAACAACATTGGACCGTGTTGGTAAGTATTAAATTTGGTTCTTGAAGTTCTTGATTTTTCTCACAGAATTAAAGTTGAATTAGATCTCCATGGTTTATAACTAGTTGCTTGTGATGGTTCCTTGAAAGAAAGACTTGTTTTGATGTTTACCTAGATTTAAGATTGTAGATTTAGATATAATTAAATTTCAAGGAAATATATGTTGAGGAATCCTTCATTACGCAGTTAGGAGGTTCTTCTTAAACCTTACGAACTATCATCTCCAATTGGTAAAAGATGTAGTTCCTGTCTGAATCAGGTTTCTAATGGAAAAAATGCCATTGTCACTTCGTCCTTTGTGATTTAATGTAAAAAAAAAAACCTTTTTGGTAATTTTGGGTGTCCTGTCCAGCTAGCGTGCACCTGGACTAATCCTATGGGACCCTGAAGATGATAGCGAGGATAATCCCTTATGGGTGTTTGCAATAACCAGGAACATGCCTAATTCCTAGTGGCCGTGAGGAGACTCGAACTGTTACTTATGAGAATCCCCTAGGCCTAGCCTTTATAAGTTATCTCACAAAAGACTAATTTCTGGGTAGTATCCATGTGAGAAGCCGGGCGACATTTGACTTTCGTTGCTAAAAAACATCGTTCTATTTGTAGTTGTGGCAACGGATGATGAAAAGATTGCAGAGTGCTGTAGGGGATTTGGTGCTGATGTGATAATGACGGCAGAATCCTGCAGAAATGGTACGAAATCATGTTTATTGTTGTCAAGTGAGTTCTAATCATCTGGTTTAGAAAAGTAAACAGATGATAATATGTTTGTATCAATTGTAGGTGCTGAGAGGTGTAGTGAAGCACTTCAAAAGCTCGATAAGAAGTACGATATTGTTGTCAATATCCAAGGAGACGAACCTCTTATCGAGCCTGAAATAATCGATGGGATTGTCAAAGCTCTTCAGGTATCACTCATCCATTCCATCATCCTGATAAAATATTAAAATCTTTATAATATTGTGCAAAATTTTGAAATTCTTTAACCCCAGATTAGGCATTTGTATTCTTGAAAGTAAGAAGGAACAGTAAACTGTATTCTTGCAGCATAGTTCTTGAATTAAGAGAGGTTAGTTTAATTTGTATCTTTGAAATATATCGTTTTATGCTGTTTTCAGACCAGCCCAGATGCAGTTTTCAGCACGGCAGTCACTGCTTTGAAACCCGAAGATGCTTTTGATCCAAATCGTGTGAAATGTGTGGTTGACAACCGTGGTTATGCAATCTACTTTTCTCGAGGGCTGATCCCTTTTAACAAGTTCGTGCATTCTATCATATTAAACATCTTCCCGTTCTTTTCCAATCCCTTAATCCCAATATTTAGTGGCGTTATTTATTCTTTCTTGGTGCAGATCGGGGAAGACCAATCCTGAATTCCCATATAATCTTCATCTTGGCATTCAGGTACCCATAAAAAAAGACACTATCTTTTTGATGAATTTATAGATTTTGAAGTAAATTAACGGCAGGATTTTGGTTTTTTAGAGCTATGATTCGGAGTTTTTGAAAATTTATCCGGACCTTACACCAACTCCGTTGCAACTAGAAGAAGATTTGGAACAACTTAAAGTTCTTGAAAATGGATACAAGATGAAGGTGTTTGCTTGAAGTAGTTCATTCCCTTTTAGATTTGGTTTTTTGGCATTAAAATTCATAATCTGATAAAAGGATATATTTGAGTATTCGCAGGTAATAAAAGTGGATCATGATGCTCATGGTGTGGATACTCCTGAAGATGTTGCCAAGATTGAAAATTATATGAGGGAAAGGAACTTGTCTTAAACTTGATCCACATCACCAAAATCTTGAAGATTTCATTAACACCTGTCGTCCAAAATGCTACCGTTTTTCAAAACTTTATCATATCTAACACTTTCCATGGTCGTTACGAAAACAACTGGTTCGCTGTTGAGTGTAGAGGTAAGATCTGACTACAGTGTTGACTAGTTTGAGAGCCATGGATTTGTTTTTTCCACTATTTATTTATTTGTTTCAATTTTTTACAATTGTAATTAGGTCCGGTTGTAGCGTCGGGCATGTGTTGAAGTTTGGATGGTGTTCCAAACGTCTTTGTTAAGTGGTTTAAGTGATTTTTATTCTAAGTGAACTTATGTAGAGTGAATTTATTTTATCAGTGTTATTTATTATAGAGCATGAATAAACGTGTTGATCTATCAAAAGCAATTTAAACATATTTTCCCCCCAAAATCACCAACCTTCTCAAAGGTATTTAGTTCTAACCATTCTCTACTTAGAGATGCATATGGGTTGGGATCAGAGGTGGCCCTATGTTTACACGGGTCATCGTTTTATGGTTTTGTCGTAAGGAAAAAATTACGTTTTTGAAGGATGCAATCATATTGTTTTGTTCGGTGTTCTTAAGTGATGGCCCTTGTTTCACTAATAGCTGGGAAGGGAATGCGTTCTCCAATTAAGTTTTTGAATTGAAATCTTGATGCAATCTATAGTAGCGGAGTCGATATGGATTTGCTTACTTTGCATGTTTTTATACACCTCTAATGTTTACAAAAAAATTATAGTCCGGGGTTGAACATGGTTTCCTCTGTGCCAAGACCTGGAGCAACCAAAAAATATATACTAATGTGTTCGTTTGAGGGCTATTTGTAACAAGATGTCGGTTCTTCAGGAGCTCAATAAACGAGGAATCAATCTTGATTATATGTTATGTCTGCTTTGTTAAGGATCATGTTGAATCAATGTTTACTTGGTTGCAAGGTCACCTCGTCACTTTGGAATTACATTCTTAGATGGTGGTGTATCAACTACTCTATTCCCTCTTTGGTCTCTAAGTTTTTTATTTTCGATGGTGGGAGGCAAATTGTGAGGTCGTTGAAGGTTGTGTGGAAACCGTTTCTTTAAATTGCAGCTTATTCTCTCTAGAAACTAAGAAATGCTTATATCTTCAAGGGTCGGCTCTTTTCGGTTGATCTAATTCAATTAAATTCTTTATTGTTGGATTGCTCTAAGGTTCAAAGAGTGATCTATCTCTAAAATGGCTTGACTTATTTCCTGTTGTTTCTTGAGGTTTGGTTGTTCCTTCTTGGTCTTTTCTTTTTAGGTCTTTATGTTTTTGGTTTCTTTCGCAGTTTGGTTTTTCCCTCATTGTTATGTCTCACACGAATCACTTTGTAGGGCTGTTGCTGTTTGTTTTCATAACTTTTTGCCTTTCTAAAAGAAATATATATATATATATACATATAGAGGAAAATTCAAATGTGAACCACTTTTTGATGGTGAACGTGAGGACAACCGAGAGCGCGACACGTGGCGACTTTGAGTGTGGTTCCCCTCTTTAATTCAATGCCCTCCCATGAATCGCGCCTAGTCATCCGCCGTGGATCTGACGTGGCGCCTAGTCATCCGCCATGTGTCGCGCTCTCGGTTGTCCTCACGTTCACAACCAAAAAATGGTTCACAACCAAAAAATGGTTCACATTTGAACCCACCCCTATACATATATATACTAATATTGTAAAAGAAATTTTTTATTTTTATAGTTAAATTGTGTCAACAAATTGTCATCTTACAAATTCTATCAGATTGAAACTTCGGCTACTTGGTTTGAAAGGGCAGCGGTATTTAGAATATTGACGGTTTGAAAAAGGTAATCCAACATAAAGCTAATTAAAAAGTAGTTTATTAAGAATCAAATATTGCTTATTAATATACAATCTCTTATAGTTTATCAATTTATAACTTATTTTTTGTTTATATACATGAAAAGGTTATATGTTTGAATTTGATAAAATAAAGAGTAAACTACGATTTTCGTCCCTGTGGTTTGATGATTATAACTATTTTCGTCCCTGTGGTTTGAAAATTGCTTTTTTCGTCCTTGTGGTTTCAATTTATTTCTATTTTTGTCCCTGCCTCTAACTACACTAACAAAAGATGTTAAAATGTCAAAAAATTTCATTTTTTGAAAAGTTACATATTCAATCCTTGTGGTTTGTAAAGTCATAAAAAT
This sequence comes from Centaurea solstitialis, assembly GCA_030169165.1. Classification (NCBI taxonomy): domain Eukaryota; kingdom Viridiplantae; phylum Streptophyta; class Magnoliopsida; order Asterales; family Asteraceae; genus Centaurea; species Centaurea solstitialis. Next base: position 84,598,190 of record CM058041.1, read on the forward strand.
TTATCCATAAATTTCAAAAAATTGAAAACTTATATATTGGTTTTTTTTATAGTTTTGAATTATTTATTTATTATATTTCTATATTATATGTTATATACATTTTTTAAAACACTATATATACATATATGTGTGTGTTTTCTTAATTTAAATTTTTTTTTTTATTATTCTTTATTATATTTCTATACTATATATATACACAACATTATATATATATATATGTATCATTTTTTAATTTAAATATTAAAATTAATTAATAAAAATTAAAGTATAAATGAGTATACGGATTAATTTGAGTAAAACATATTTAACAAAAACAACCGAATGATATAAAATAAAACTATTTTTTTCACGAATAATATTAAACTTTTCATATGATAATCTAAAATAAGTAAAAATTATTAGTTTTAATTTAAAGCATGTGGGACCGAAACTATTAATTTTAAAGCATGATAATTTAAAATAAATAAAACTTAATTTTTACTTATTTTAAAATAATCATTTGAAAAGTTTAATATTACTCATGAAAAAAAAAATAGTTTTATTTTAAGCCAACCGGTTGTTTTTGGTAAATACGTTTTACTCATACTAATCCGTATAATCATTTATACTTTATTTTTTATTAATTAAATTTAACATTTAAGATTTAAATTAAAAAAAGGATACACATATATATTTATATATAATGTTGTATCTATATATATATATAATATAGAAATATAATAAAAAATAATAAAAAGAAAGTTATAATTTAAATTAAGAAAACACACATATATATTCTATATATGTGTGTATATATATAGTCTTTTAAAAAATTATATAACATATAATATAGAAATATAATAAAAAATAAAAATCAAAACTAAAAAGAAAAAAACCAATATATAAGTTTTAAATTTTTGAAATTTAAGGATAAATTTTTATGACTTTACAAACTACAAGAATTGAATATGTAACTTTTCAAAAAATGAAATTTTTTAACATTTTAACACCTTTTGTTAGTATAGTTAGAGGCAGGAACGAAAATAGAAATAAATTGAAACCACGAGAATGAAAAAAGCAATTTTCAAACCACAAGGACGAAAATAGTTATAATCATCAAACCACATGAACGAAAATCGTAGTTTACTCTAAAATAAATCATGTAAATAATTAGAATTAAGTATTATTAAAACAGTACAATATTTTATAAAGTTCAAAATTTTTAAACAAAAATATCGACTTTTTTATTTGTTAATTTGTGTATTAAGTAGTCAAATGATAATAAAAAGGAAAAAGAAAATCAAAGAATGTTAGCTCAGTTGGATAGGTAACATCCTTGGAAGTGTGGGCTGAAAGTCACACTATCAGGGTTCGATTCACACGGGTAACATTTTTAAGATATTCAAACTTTGGATCTGGTCCTTCGGGGACGGTATGAGAACATTTCTAAGATATCCAAACTTTGGATCTGGTCCTTCGGGGACGGTATGAGAGGATCCAGATTCCAGTCTATAGGATTCAATTCCCTGCTGGTCGAGTTCAGCCATAGGTTGGGTCGGGTCACAACGGATTAGTGAGATTGTCCAATTGAAAGCCGGATACGCCTGCTGGAGCGTGTGTTTAACCAAAAAAAGAAAGATGGCAGGTGTTCAGCACGTGACACCTCATCCGTCCCACTATCATCATCTGATCTGATCTTTCCAACTACACAAAACCAAACCAACACTATCCACCATTCATACACTCACTCACTATTATTCCTTTCACTCTGATTATTCGTTGCTTTTTTTAGATGGCCGGCGTTCTCGAAACCCTCGCCGTTCCTCGTGCCTCCCTAACTCCGATCGCTCTTTCTCCGATCTCTCACCTCTCACTTCGCCGGACCTCCTTTCTGCCGGAATCCAAAGCCTTCAACTCAACCATCACTTCCTTCCGATCGTCTGGATCTGTTAAATTGAGGTCGAACTCCGGCCGTCGTCTTGGTGGACGAATCGTCTGTGAAGCTCAGGATACAGCTGTTGAAGGTGAGAATTCGTTACTTCCTTCTGAAATGATGCTTAATCGCCTGTATGTATAGTTAGTTGTATACATATACACACTCTAGACCTAGATATTCCTTATACTTTGTATTCATACTGTTCTTCGCCTTTTTAAGTATTGCTAGTAATTTTGTAGCAGGAATAGATTGTTTTAGTTGGCTAATTGTGTAGATCCTGCTCTCAATGCTCTAACAGCTTTTCGTTAATGTTCTCGTAGTTGAATACGAGCATTTCAATGATGTTATCGTGGTTGAATATGAGTGTTTCGTTGATGTTTCTCGTAGTTGAAAACGAGCATTTCGTTAGTGTTCTCTAGTTGAAAACGAGCATTTCATGATGTTCTTGTAGTTAAATTCGAGCACTTCGTTGATGTTTTCATAGTTGAATTCGAGCACTTCGTTGATATTGTTCTAGTAGTAATTGAATACGAGCCTTTCGTTGATGTTCTCGTAGTTGAATACGAGCGTTTCGTTGATGTTCTCGTCGTTGACTACGAGCGTTTCGTTGATGTTCTCGTCGTTGAATACGAGCATTTCGTTGCTGTTCTCGTAGTTGAATACGAGCATTTTGTTGCTGTTCTCGTAGTTGAATACGTGCATTTCTTTGATAGTGTTCTAGTAGTTGAATACGAGCGTTTCGTTGATGTTATCATAGTTGAATACGAGCGTTTCGTTGATGTTATCATAGTTGAATACGAGCGTTTCGTTGATGTTGTCGTAGTTGAATACGTCATAATACCTGTTGTAGTTATAGTTGTATGGGAAGAACAGGTGTATCTCGATTTGAAACCTCACATATCTCGTTTCTTTTGTGTTTAGCATTTAGTTACTCCTTGCTTTCAGCAAAGCAGAACTAAACGCCAAATTTTCAGTCGAAGATGCATTTTCAAGTGTGATTATGTGAAACTGATATTGATTGATTTGATTCACTGCAAAGTGAACTTAAACGTTATTTATTTGTGGTGCTAAAAATTCAATGTAATTGTGTGATTTTGCATAAGAAAGGTTAATGTAAAGAATTTTGAGTCTAAATATTGACATCCTAATTGAAAGGCTTTTTGTCTGGAATGGAGGAATGTAGCTTGTTTTCATGTTTAGGCTTCCAACATATCCAGATATATAATTGAGAAGTTGAACCATTGAAAATGCTTTTACAAAGAGCTAAATTGTTTCTACAATCCACCTGGTAGTTTTTCTTTGGGCCTGGTAATTTTTATTTCATCTTCTGTGCTATCTTAGGATGATGCATTTTCTTTTATACAAGTTCTTTAGGTTTGAAGCTCATAGAAACAAGGCTTTTCTTCAACATTGAGTTTCATAAGTTAATTATGATCCCATAGTTCTTAAGAGACCGGCCTTTACAAATTTCATTTGTAGATGACATTACAATATGAGTTTTCTTTAATAGAGCTCACATGAGCTAGACTTGGACACTTATTATTCAATGTATGTTGGAAAGACCTTCTCTCCCCAAGGGCCCTTTTGAGAGTAATCTGATAGGGTTTTATATATTCTCACAGCCAAGTTGTATTACATGTGTTGATAAGTAATTCAAGTAAATTGTTCTGTTTTCTTCACATTGCAGTACTTCCCGTAACTGATGACTCATGGGAATCACTTGTCCTTAAATCTACTCTTCCCGTACTGGTTGAGTTTTGGGCTCCGTGGTGTGGGCCCTGCCGCATGATCCACCCCGTCATCGATGAACTTGCAAAAGACTACAAGGGCAAGCTCACTTGTTACAAGGTAAATACCGATGAGAGCCCTTCGATTGCTACCAAATACGGGATAAGAAGCATCCCTACGGTTATGGTGTTCAAAGATGGTGAGAAGAAGGATGCAGTTATTGGTGCAGTTCCCAAATCAACCCTGGCTACCTGCATCGATAAGTTCTGTTAGAGGTACTCTGTATATACTAGATTTGCGCCCAATTTAGTTCTCGATCTTATTTCTTTTATCGCTGTTTAGCCTATGATCATATCACAAGTACAGATACTGCAGATGGCACAATAAATTTGATATCCACCTGTATAGTTGGATTCTGATATATTTGCTGCAGTGCTTCTGGTTCCCACTCTTCTATATCTAAGGCAAAGATGGCTTTTAACATTTTCTTGCTGATTTTATTTTTCCCATTTATTGAATGAAAGTAGCCATGTAGACTATGGCTATGTTCGGCAAACTAGCTGTGTGCTGAACAGCTAGTCGTTGGCTGGTAAGTTAATGGTTAGCTGATAAACTAGTGACTAGTCACTTGGTAAAAGCTAGCTGATTAGTGCCTACCCATGAAATCTATTGTCAAATTCTAATGATGTTTGCCAAGTTTCATCTTCTTCCACCGGAGGCCTCCTTCTTGAGTTGCCGCCACCTGCAACAACTCCCTGTGTTGGCCCTAGTAATTAGAAGAACAATGTTTAGGGGATGTTTGGTTGGTTTTCCATTAAGTCTTGTATGGATAATGTTGTCTGTGTGGATTAATATGTTTGTATGGACTGCAAAGGTTTTTATATGGAAGAGTTTTTTCATAGATGGAAGAAACTTAAAACCTTGGAAAAAAATGGCTTTATGCATAAAGCACACCCCCCCCCCCCCCAAAAAAAAAAAAAAAAAAAAAAAAGCTTATTGAATAAGCCACTTGCTATACCATTAAGCCAATATCAAACAGTTGTGTATAACTGATAGAATAAGTTGTCAGTCTCATTAAGCTCATCAAGTTGCTAACAAACAAGCCCGACTTGGAGCATTTTGGAACCTCGGTTCTCTTCTTCCGTCTAGCCTCCATTGGAGGGGTGTGTGTTGGAGTGGTGTCCTGCATGGATGGACTTTGACCATTTATCCTCAGTATATGTTGAACCTCCAATTTTTTAAATGCAGTTTTGGAGGATAATCTATTGGGTTATGATCGTGAATGCTTCTCGGGTGTGTTTTGATGTCCATAATGACCATCTAACCTTGATGGATTTCGATCATATCATTTGAACTAGCCTTTGGACAGAAAGGGGAGTGGAAACATTTGTGCATAGAATAATGTTTTGATGATGTGTGTAAAGTTACTTGTAAGGCTATCTTTAACGTTACGGTGAAGTCATAATGTTATATGCTCTTTCGCAAGACGTTATGCCTTTGTAAAAATTGGATGAAATTGGTAACAGAAGTTGATTTTTTTCTTCAGAAAAAACATGTGTAAGATGCCTCACATATGCTTATTTTTCTGGGGTCCTGCACTTGGTAGATAGCATCACAGCATGTGTTTTAGAAATTTTCAAGTCTTAGAAGAGAAGGAAAGGAGGAAAGTAGGAAAGGAAAAATTAATTGGTATTATTGACCTTTGGGCCAGGAAAAGGAAGGTACAGAAAATAAATTTTCATAGTGTTAAAGAGAAATAAAATAAAAGAAGTAATTTTTATGAATAGACATTTAAAATACATATCATTTAAATTGAAAATAATAAATACACCTATTTATCCTACTCTTAAAATCTACCCTAAATCTATACCATCACCCACGATGGGCTTGAACCCACAACCATTCAACCACAAGGAAATGGGAGACGCCTTAACAACAATCTTGATGCCGTTGGGCTACAAGCTTGTTGTAGTATTATTTTAATGGAAAAAACCTACTTGTCATCCACCATAAATGTCTTAAAATAATAAGAAATCTAAACTAATTTATCATTTTCAAACCATACGTCCTTCAAATCTCTCATAGACAATGGTATCATTCCTTCTCCCCACTCACTATCACCCCATCTATTTCTGTTATTCATATTGCTTATTATGTCGTTGGCCCTTGCCATCAATCTCCTTTTATGCAATCTATTTTTATCAATCACAAAGAGAGATTTTATTTTTAAAAAAGGAGATGAATGGTAGGGCCTAATAACTTGATAAGCGTTACATAAAACAAATAACAATTGGGCAAGAGGAGGAGTGATATTGGTGTTTGTTTGGGGTTTGAAAGAAGTATGTGGTTTAGGAATTAGGATGTTTCTTTTCTATATTAAGATGTTTTTATGGGTTAAAAATGATACAAGTAATTAATTTTTTAAAAGTTTAATTATATTTTTGTTAAAAATACATGTTTATGACTTGATCATTAAAAATGAGAAAATTAATGATATTTTACTAGAAAAAATGGTTCAGGAACATAATTATTCAAAGTAAAAAAAATAATGACTTTTTTATTAGAAAAAAAGTTTAAAAGCTTAATTGTTTAAAGTAAAATGGTTTAATTTATTTTAAAACCTTTTATCAGATTTTTTTTTATAAAAAAAAAGGTAAGAACAGTATAAAAAATAATAAAAATAAAAAACCAAGACCTTTTCTATCACACACGAACAATTATATAATCATGATTCAATCAAGTGGTGAACTTGATGTGTGGGATGTGGGTGACGACCCCCATACTCTACTTTAAAATTATTAAAACTTATGATTTAAACGTAACTATGATGATAATGGATCAACTCTATATATATACTTTAGAACTTCTTAATATATAATAATTAAATAGTAATGGGCAATAAAAACGTGAAGATACAAATTATATCTAGCTCAGTTGATCTTCTTAAGGTGGTAACATCCTAGGGAGAGGGAGGGGGGCTGTGAATTGTCTACCCAGATTCGATCCCAAGAAGAGTCAATGAGGGCATGAGGAGTATCTAATCCTTGCCTCCTTGTGTTGGTTTAGTCATAGACAGGTCCCCCCCCCCCCCAGCCCAGTCAAAGACTGTAGTTGGGCTCTAGGTCTAGCATAAACTGGGTCGGGACATCAACAGATTAGTGGGCTGTCCGTGATGTCCGATACTGCTGGGAAAGCATGCGTACATGTGTGTATTCGTTGGTTCGATGCTGCTATGCCTTCTAAGAAAAGTTTGAAGATAAAATAGAGAAATCAAGCCTCTATATGTATACTTTAAAAATATGTAAAGTTATATAAACATAACGATCTTATCAAAAGGATGTTAGAGGACTATTTTGTATTATTTGCTATATCTGATATTGGATGTCTGGTTATTTTTTGAGGTAAAATTTATCATATTTTCCTTTTGAAAAACTAGCAAGAAGCTATAATAACAAAACTGATTTTTTTTTTCTAAGGCAAATATATAATTGTTTTAGTGTTCATAACTTGAATTAGTTAAATAATTATACTTATTTAATCATGAATGAAATATGCTCTAGTAACTTTGAAATGGATATTCAAACACCCCTAATAATATTAATTGCACCAATTTAATAATATTAATTTAATTAAAAAACATAAAGTCTCAGTAAAATATTTTTTTTGACAAATAAGGTACTAACCATAATCGTTCTTAATGATTTATATTAAGAAAAATTCTTAATAAAGCATAACAAATATAAAATAATTAATAATTAATACACCATAAAGAATATAAAAATGGAATTTTCAAATATATATGTTCACAAACACGTAAGTAACATTTTTAACTACTGTATTTCTGCTAAAAAAATATTATGATTATGAAACATGTTATATTTAGAAAAATATTAAAGTTAAGTTTTATTCAAAAGATGTCTAGTTCAGTTTCTGCAATAAAAATTTAAGCTTTTTGGGAAAATTAAGCTTTTTAGGAAAATTAAGCTTTTGGTTCAGCTTTATAATAAGCCAAACAATTTATTTATTCTATTTCCCATTAATTACAGCTTAGTAAAACTAGTTAACTACAACCAAACTAAAAAACAATTCATTCCAAGTTCTTTAAATACAATTTTAAAAAAGGTTTAACTATTTAAATGATATTTCATTCATTATAAAAAATCTATTATAAAATTTTAAAATTCAATAGTATCTCTCATCAAATTGATGAAATTAAAATGTTTATTGTCGTACAAAAAAATTGATGAAATTAAAATGAATATTAGTAAGCGTTTTTACCTGATCAAGGACAGACCCAATTAGGAGCAATTGATCGTAATGTCTTTTTGTTGTTAAGTAAAAAAAGTTCTGTTCAATGGGTTTAATCGTATTTTTGAAGAAAGTTTAACCGTACCTCGTAATCAAATAAAAAAACTAAAAGAACACATAGAGATCAACAAAAAAAAAACTTTAAAATTTCTTCGAAAATTGTGAAATTATGCTAAGAACAATTGGTGATATTGAACGTTGGTAAAAAGATGAAGACGTATTAACAAAAAACGTGCTTTTAAGTTTTGTGTAATTACCTTTTGCCTATACAATACCCGACGATAGTTTTTTCCCATCACTTTTCAGGTAATTTTTTTTAATTTTTGTAATGTAGTGTTCTATAAAATGACATCTAAATCCATCCGTAATGGTCTATCTTGGGTAAGCCATCGGGTCATTGGGGTTGATCTGCTACACTGCTGTGTGGCCTTCGGGGTCTAGCGGCTTCGGCTTTGCCATGCCGATGGTGAACAACCGCCCTACCCCCTCTCTCTTTCTTCTTTCCTTTTTTTTGTTTTATTTTTAATTAGATGATTTTGGGTAAATAATAGTGGATGGTTTGGATTGGTTTGGATAAGGTAATGAAAAACTAAAGTGACGATGTGGTGATTGGGTTTATTAGGTAAATAGTCTATTATGGATGATGTTAGTGGCTTGAATTAAAAAGAAAATATTAACTTTCTTGTGGGCCAATCAAATCAGTGAAACCACAGGGACTGTTGTGCAAAGATCTAAAGAAGCATTAAAAAAAGGGAAAAAAAACAGAAAATTATGGGCAAGAAAAGAGCCAGCCGACTTTAACTCGGCTCAAGCTGGAAAACCTTGGCTTAATAGATTAGATCCTGTTGTGTTGAGTTAGAATTAGAATTAATAATTCTGTGAAATCTTTGTCTTGAATCCAAAAGCTGTCTTCCCTTAAATAATAAAATATGAATACAATAATGTATTCTTTTAAGATATATACTTTTTGCTTAAAATATAAATATTTTATTATTTTAACATTGAATCACCCATAGGGGTAAATTAAATTAATATCTATTTATTCACATCCAGATTTCACTTTTGTGATGATTTTAATTACTATTTTATTTGTAATCAATGGTTACTATAAGAAAGTTTATTAAGAAAAAACAATTGTAGGTCATTTTAATCAATAAATCTTTTCTGGAAAAAAAGAAAGTTTTAAATTGGTATTCTTGTAAGAATATTACAGTGATACAATGAAACAAATTTTGAAATTAAGAAACAACACTTTGAGACTGGGAGGTGATATTTCCACATAATAAATTGATTCATCCAAGGAAGATGAATGGTTCACTAACTTATACATTAGCTTTAAGGGTGTTGTACATATGTGGAAGAATCAATTTATTAAGTGGAAGTATCAATTCCCTTTGAGACTAAGCATGACCACTAAATGTTGATGTCTAACTCGAACCTGGGTTAATGTGATATTCCACTACATATCCCAAGGGTTGTTGATTGGTTTTCCTAAATTATTGTATGACTAAGATTATTTATGTGGATTAATCAATCTCTCTATATACTTTGGGAATGTAATAATATGTTTTTTAGTTGGGAAAACATATATTGAAAAAACACTTTGAATTTCTAAAGCTATCTTAAAAAGTTAACAAATAAGCCTATTTTTATATCGTTAAGCTAGATAAATCTATTTTTAAATCATTAAGCTGCTAGCTTACTACCAAACAATGATATGTAACGATCAAATAAGTATGAATTAAGGTATTAACAAATATACTCTAAATTATACGTCATAAACTAAAAAATAAACCATAAAAATAGAAAAAAAATTCAAAGTGCAAATTAAACTATAAATTAGTACACGCGGGATTCATAATAAAACCCTCCTAAAGTTTATAATTTTGGGGAAAAATAAAGCTGAAAAGAATTTCTTTAAATTCAAAATAAAACCAAAAACAAAAAGTAAGAAAAAAAAGACACAAAATTATTAAAGAAATCATATTCCCATATCTCCTTTTCTGCCCTCCCCCCCTCTCTTCTCACACTTCTTTTTCTTGCTTTTACTGTCTCTTTTCTCACTCTACTGGTTCCCTCTTTCTCTCTCATCACCACCAAAACCCTCTTTCTCTCTCTAGAACTTGAACCCAAAACTCACACAAATGAGAGGACCCTTAGGTTCAGTAATTGGCAAATACCCATCAAGTGATGGAAATGGTGAACTTGGTGGTGGAAATGGAATCATAAAACTCAACAGAAAATGCAGAGATATTGTGTTTCTTGTTCTCTTCATAGCTTTCTGGATCTCCATGATTGTTAACTCAAGCTTTGGATTCAACCAAGGAAACCCATTAAGGTAAAACCAAGAAAGAAACAAGAAAGTTTGAAGCTTTTTTGATTTTTATGAGAAAAAATGGTGTCAATTTTGATCTTTTAAAGAAAGTTTAATTCTTTAAAGGGTTTTCAAGATTTCTTGAAATTAGTGTCTCTTTTCATACTTTAATGTCTGATTGTGTGCATGATGTGGGTTTTTGGAGGTAAATGAGTGTGTATGGTGGTTTATGACTATTGTGGTTTGATTGACCTTTTAACTATTTATGGCATAAGTTTTCAAGATTTGATTTTGTGGTTGTATGATTGTATCAATCTGCTATTGAGATAATATTAGGTAACTTTTTGTTCAAGATTTTGATTTCTATATCAATGGGGTAAATAATATTTTTGTTCAAAATTTGGGGTTAATTTTGGAATTGAGTTATAAAGAAGACTATATGGTTATTTTGACTGGTTAAAGAACTTATTCAGGAAAATTTATATAATTCTTGAGGGTTATTAATTGGAGAAGAAGTAGCTAGTTTAGTGCAATTGGTGTTTTCCCATCTCTTTCAAGGGTTTCACTTTCAATACCATGTTTGGCCACTATAAGCTAATTTATTTTTTAATTGAAAAAAACCTTTTTGGTTAGCCATAAGCTAGCTTTTTGGCTAAAATAAGCTAGCTGACAAGCTAGTACATGTTTGGATGGACCATAAGCTAGCTTATAAACTTATTGAAACGCTAGTTAGAGTAGCGTTTTAGGAGCTTTTTGTAGCTTTTTCAATTATACCCTTATTAATATTAAATTATTATACCCCAAGATACCCTTTTTGGTCATTTTACATTATTCATAAGTTAACTTATCATCTACTAGCTAGCTTATCAGTCAACAGCTAGCTTATCAGCTACCCGCTAACTTATCAGCTAGTTTGCCAAACATAGCCCAAGTAGCGTTTCAATAAGCTTCGAGAGCTTTTTTCCAATTATTCCCCTTATAACTTCCAATTAATCTTTCAACGTGTCCATGTAAGCCATTTTACATTGTCATCTAACTTATCAGCTAATTTTATTGCTACTTTATTAGCCAACCGCTTTTAAGCCAACAACTAGCTTTATCTAGATACAATGCATCGATTCGTGTAAGAACATATATGCAAATTTAAAGCACTAACACTTACAAAAGCATGAAGGTTGTTTAAATTCTTGAATGCTAATCATTTCACTATGCTCACATCATATAAAAACTTATTGAACCTACGGTTTCCCTTTTGGTTTTCTTGAACCGCATGTTGTATGACGAACGAGTTATGGTTGGGCAGGCTAAACTTCGGGTTGGATTATAAAGGAAACGTATGTGGGGGTAAACACAAAGATTTCGACCTCCGACAATTGGAACTCAAATATTATGTTAATCCTAACCAAGTTTACCAAAGTGGATTGAAGAATAGCCAAGTGAAACTTGCTAATGCTCGGACCATATGCTTGTTGGATTGCCCCATACCATCGGGGGATTCTCTGAATTGGGTTTGTGATTATCCTGAGGGAGACCTTCGTCTTTCTTTAGATGATTGGATCGATATGAACTATGATTATTTTGCGGATCTTACTCCTGAGCTAAGGAATACTTCCCTTCAACTTCAAGGCCCTTGTTACCCTGTTATTTTTCCAAGCGTAAACGGTATGTTATTATGAACTCATAAGTCAAGTTTTGTTTACGGTTATTTCGTTATTGGACTCACTGATATTTTTGTAACTATGGTAATGTAGTTTATTGGAGTTGCCAATTTCTTGCACGCCCGTCGAATGTGTCTTTAACACATTGGAAGCAAATGAACGGGGTTACGATTGCTGATGATATGGTTATCGATAAAGCTATTCACAAGTCCATTAACTCAAGGTCCTCGGTGTTGAAGGTATGGAAGCGTTTTACGCTCTTTAGAATCTTGATTGAAACAAAAGTTCTACTCTTTGGGGTTGAGGTCGGGTCTGTGTACATTTTACCTCCCAGATCTCACTTTTGAGTGGGATAATTTCTTTTTTGTTTGGTTAGAATCACTTTAATTGATCTTAATGAAAACAATTGCGTTACTCTTTGAGGTAGAGGTCAGATCTAGGTACATCACAGTATCACATCTTACGTTGCATATTTTCAAGATTGAGATTAACTCGTCATTGGTCTATTGATCGCAGAGATACGTGGCGGATGTTGGAAAGTCATGGCCCGTGTTGCTTGTTTGCGGAGGATTCCTACCTCTATTTCTCTCGCTTCTATGGCTTTTGATGATCCGGCATTTCGTAACCGGAATGCCGTGGGTTACCGTCGTTCTCTTTAACGGCCTCATTATATCAGTCACAATGTTCTACTACCTAAAAGGTGAATAATATTATATCTACCTACTCGTTAATCTTGTAAATTTTCCGATCATTCATTTTAATCCCCAAATCTTGATTCCGATACCCCCTATTTTGCATTGTGTAGCTGGATGGATCGGAAGCGATGCTATCTCACCCATCATCGGTGAACACGATCCATACTATCATGTTTCCGCAAGGGTACGTTTTTTTTAAGATTAATATATGATCGGTGCCTTCATTTATGTAATCGTTAAAAACCCGTATTTTTCTTCAGGAGGAACATCATATCCGTGCGGCCGCTTTTCTCATGACGTGTGTGATGATTGTTGCCGTTCTATCATCGATAGCTATTGTTCGTCGGATTCTTATGGCAACCTCGGTACTCAAGGCAAGTAATCATGTCTTGTAATCCCGTTAAATATACTGTCAACTTTGTCAGAATATGTGGAACACTGTTAGATTACTCTGTATAAGAATCGTTGAGGAGAGCAGGGAGGTTTCAACGTATATTAAGAAAAAAATGGTCCGAGTCTAGCTGATTCTGGGCTCCGACATGCTCCTCAAAAACAGGGATCGTTGTTCCACGTTTGGCATCACTTTTAAGTGGAACAAAGTGAAACAAGCTTGTTCCACTCATATTTTACCAATATAACCTTAAAATAAAACCTAATTCTCTTCTAAAACATAAAAAAATTCCCCTCTTTATATTTTAATCATATTTGTTATATTTTATTTCATTTCAAAATTCTCAACATATACATTTTATACGGTTTCTATATTTTGGTTTAATTCATGTAATTTATTAAATATTAATAATAATAGTAAAATAATATAGAAAATGTATAGTATAAAAATTAGAAACTGCATAAAGTCTTTATATTTTTGTCATTTTAATCATCTTGACGAAAACTTTCTAACAATATATTTTGTTATAAAAATGTTTATTCTATTATAACTTAATAAATTGCATATATTAATTAAATTATATAAAAGATATAACAATTCATTAGGGGTGAGTTGGTCACTTTATCTGTTCTGTCATGTCCAATTTTGTAAATCTTTATGAAATATATGCAGGTTGCCGCAAAGGTCATCGGTGAAGTTCAAGCTCTCATTATATTTCCCGTGATTCCTTACGTAATCCTCGCAATCTTTTACATGTTCTGGTTGTTCAGCCGCCCTCCATCTTTTCAGTTCCGGCCAGATTGTCCGAAATGATTGCAACACAAACTGCTGTGCGTACGATCTCAAAGCCAAACGCGTCAGTTGTGACGATTGCTGCGGCTATAGCATTCGTTACACCTCTCATATCGCAGCTTCGATCTTGTTCCACCTGTTCGGATGCTATTGGGCCACTCAGTTTATCATAGCGTGTTCTTCGACCGTGATTGCTGGTTCCGTAGCTTCCTACTACTGGGCTCGTGGGGAAACTTCGGTAAGCCACTTTGGCCTATTCACATGTGAATAGGAAACATAATTGACATATTCACATATGAATAGAAAACATACTTAGATTTTGCGTCATTCTTGGCTGATTATCTATTTTTTTTTTTGTGATTTAGGCAGCGATTCCGTTTCTTCCGGTTTTCTCCTCGATGAAGCTACTCACGCTATACAGCCTTGGCTCGGTGGCAATCGGATCGTTGATCGTGTCGTTTGTCGAGTCGACTCGGTTCATGCTCGAGGCCGTACGTCGCAGGTTGAAAGTTGCTGATATCCTGCCTGAAAGCTGGATTAAGAGGATGATGTTCTATACTTCTCGGTTTTGCTTGAAGGGTATCGAGCTGACCATAAAATCCGTAAACCGCAATGCATACATTATGGTAAGGAAAAACTCGGACTTTTCTCTTATTGTCACAAATTTCACAAGCCGGGGGTCTTTATGGAAACAACTGTTATATCCTTTGAGAGGTAGAGGTCACGTCTGTGTACATCTTACTGTCCCTGGACCCCACCTGTGGGCGGGATATATGGAGTTCGTTTGGTTTGGTTTTGGCACTCTGATTACTTGTGATTTTGTGACTTGCAGATTGCGATAACGGGCAAAGGATTTTTTCGGGCTTCTGAGATGGCAACAGACTTGATCATTAGTAACATTCTTCGTATAGGCCGAGTGAATGTGATCGGAGACGTGATTCTCTTTCTTGGCAAGCTTTGTGTGAGCCTTGCGAGTGCACTTTTCGGTTTCCTCATGTTGGACACTCACAAATACAAATCGTCGCACAACAAGATCACATCCCCGCTATTTCCTGTGCTGGTATTTTCACGACTCTTTTGTTTTTCCATTAGGCCTGTTAGAATATATGGAACCCCATTAGATTACTCTCCAAAAGATCCCTTAAGGAACTCTAACATGGCCCTCCGAAGGTGATGGTAGATGGGCAAAGATGTCCTGTTGTGCGTTTGGTACACTGGACATGATAGAACAGACAAAAACACGGATCAATGTTCCATGTTTGGGAGGTTTTCAATATGGAACAGGCGTGTCCCACCCCCCCCCCACGGAACAAGGTGGAATAGGCTTATATTTTAGTAATTTTACCAATATAATCTCAAAATAGAACCTAAAATACGCCTTCCTCTTTGCTTTTTTATTCATTTTTTAAATTTTATTTATTGTATTTTGTGCTCTTTAAACTTTCACTTTACTGTCCTAAAAATATTGGTTTTATATAATTTCTATAATTTTGATTAATGTATGTAGTTTATTAAATGTTGTTAATAAATAAAACTACTTCGAACTTTATATTTTGGTGTCATTCTAATTGTCTTGACAAAAGCTTTCTAATGTTATATTTTGTTATAAAAAATATTTTTTTTATTATAAGTTAATCAACTACATATTAATCAAAATATATAAACAACTCATTAGGGATAAATTGGTCATTTTATATGTTGTCTTTTCCGGTCTTGTCTAGCTGTCCTGTTCTATCATGTCTGGATACCAAACGAACAATGTCGAATCTTGGGCAAAGATGTCCCCGAAGGTAAACCTTGGCTCTGATACCATGTGAAATATATGGAACCCTATTAAAATTTCCTTGGAAAGAGAAGGGGGTTCCAACATATATATCGAAGAGAAACCGTCCAAATCTAGCTAACATGAGACTCTAACAAGTCCCCTCCAAGGTGAGGGTAGATGGGGCAAATATATCCCATAGTGTCGAGTCTTGGGCAAAGATTGATATACTGGGTTCGTTTGGTGACCTAAAAGATTCATCGTGCAGGTGTGTTGGGGTTTGGGATACATAGTGGCTACACTGTTCTTTGCGGTGGTGGAAATGTCGATCGATACGATCATCCTTTCGTATTGCCAAGATGCAGAAGAGCACCAAGGAACTGCACACTATGCTCCTCCACTTTTGATTGAAACCTTTGATGAACAAAATGAGGTCCAAAGAATTGGACAATGATGGAATGGGATGTAGTGTTTGTTAATTAGTAGTAGCATCTTTTCTCTAGTAACTTATGTGCAGCAACAAAAGAGCATTATGATATATATATACTTACATATATATGTGGCCAAGTTTTGAATGAATGGTTAAAGTTTCTTTGAATATTACATATCACCTTTTTGTTGAGTAAAAAAAGCTGAATGTTTATATGAGAATTATCTGAAAGAATCTATTTAAAGTTGCATATTTGAATGAACATTGTAGATCATTCATATTGGTTTAGATATGCATCTTTAAATGGAGTTTTTCAATGATTCACATATGAACATTCTTTCTTAGTTTTTAAATTTTCACGATATTTAACTTTGTTGTTTGAATCGACTGTTGTGTTACTAATGGTGTATGCCATTTGAACCCTTTCTCGCACCCCAATTGGCTTGTTAGTCGTTTCTTTCCTTCTGTTACCTAAATGTTACTACATTCACAAGTGACAGATCCGTAAATTGTCGAGGAGTGAAAAAGTGAAAGAAAAATGAAGTTTTCGAAATGCTCCGTAAGGACATGGGCTAAAACTATAAAATGTTTTAAACATGTCGTGGACATAAACTCGTGGACAAAGATAAAATTACATATTTTATCCTTGTATTTGCGTTTGCGAATCATGTTCAGAAACTTTTTTTCTATTTTTTCACCCTGTTGTATTTTGTAGACATGTCGCTTGCAGACTGGTGACGTTTTGGTAAAATTGAGAGAGGAATGTTAGGAGGTCAATTATGATTTGTGAAAAAGGAAATGACTAATTTTCCAATGATAAAAAGGTTGTCTATTTTTTATATCAAGTTCTATAAGAATAAAATTGACCGAATGAATTAAGTTATTTGCATGAACATAACTAAATTGTTGTCCGAAGATAAATCACTATTTTTATTATAACAATGACATCAAGAACAAACATATGCAATTAAATATTTGATCGAGATTTTTTAAACAACATCAAGAGCAATATTCAACCTTTTATGGGGGTGTTCAAGATTATTTATTTAAACAACTTATTAACTTATTTCTTTTTGTCAACATGACAATATCGATAAATGATTTTTAGTATTTGAAAGAGAGGAAAAATTTACATACTGGTTTTTTTTTCCATAAAGGATGAGTTTTTGAGAAGTCAATCTATTCTAACTTATTAAGCCAAATATTTTTTTATTAAACTCTTATTTTTAAGTTAAACAAGAATTCTATAAAAAAACATAAAGTTATGAGGCCATTTACTTGAACATTTACCGGGTAAGTGCTTACGAGTAAAATTGAACATTATCACTATCATATCGGGCAACATTTTAGTCTCTCAAAACGGTATCGTATGCAATAATTTCCCCGGTAAACTTTTATCTGGTGAGAGTTGTCAATCTCACTTATCGGGTAAAGACTCTTGGTGCATGCTATCACTCTTACCGGGTAAGATTTTAGTCATGTTCATGTTTGTCCAGTAAAGTAAATTGACACGCTAAGCACTAACCACCGAATAAGCCTCAAGTAAACAGGCTCTTAACCACAAGACTTGTGGCGTATCAAATAAGGCTTATTGTTGTGGCTAGTAGTAACCCATCTCATCTGCACGGAGTTCTAATCCAAGCGTTAACAAACTTATGTGTAACAGTCTGTCTGACATTATCGGGATTAGTCTAGACGACAGTCTAGATACCCTTTAAAAAAAATGTTTTAAAATCAAATGTTATTTGTTTAAAGAAATTGGTTTGTGGGTTTATTTTCGTGTCTCCTTCAGAATCTTGAAACATACGAAATTTCAATCTTCATCATCGTCTATCTGGAGATCAAACCAGGTACATGAATTGGAACTCAAATCTGTATTCTTTTACTCTTTTTCTATATGTATATATATATAAACCCTAGGTGTCAACCCATTTCTATTAATTGCCTATGATTTATGTTTATCAAGAAATGCTATTGATTTCAGTTTGAGTTTCTAATCGGTCGATTTGAAGTTCTTTCATTCAGCTGGGTTGCTTTTATTTGTTCTATTGATTTCTGCTATATATTAAGTTAGAAAAGTATAATCTTTTTGTACAATTGATTGGTTTGGAGGTTATTCTCAATTTGGAAAGATCATATGTGACAATGTAATATACTAATATGCATACCAAGTGTTCGATAAAATGCCTCCATGATATTTTGTATATATCATATATGATGAATTGTCTTGTAATTTTATGTCACTTCACAAGACTATCAAAGAGAGGGAATTTCATTCGGCAGTAACTTGTACAAAGGGATAGTTTGGTAATTTTTTGTCATTTTAGTTATATCCATTTAAGAAAACTTATTAAAATGTCATTTTTCTTTCAAGATTTGAGGGTTGTTTGTTTGCCATTGAATCATAGGATTCAGACCCACATCTGATTCAGTCAGATCCTGGTGGTTTTGTTTTGAATCGCTGACCAAATCTCTGATTCTGATTCGAAGGCGAAGGTGTCCCACAATGGCTCAAATATTCCACATTTACCCTCCTGTTCGTCCCCATCCTCGCCCTGTTTCTTTGCCTTCGGCTTCAACCTGCTGCTTCAGAGGAAACAGATGGGAGGTTAGGGTTAGGGTTTAAATCATTTGAGTTTAGACTTTATATTTAATTAGACAAAATAGGTTATATAGTATTTAAAATTAATATTTGAGTTCAGAACTTAAATATATTTAGAAAGGGTTAAATCCTTTTTGATTTGTGCTCATTGGCAAGTCAATTCATGTTTATTTTTAGTATTACGATTTACAACAAGTGTGCATCTATGTCAAAGTAAAAGTCGTGAAACAAGTATGAATACCTTTTTATGTAGAAAAAGGCGATAAAATATCGACATGTTGTAACCTTATAGGTGTCAAATAAAGTGTTTTAACTGCTTCAAACGTGTTGGAAGTTTAGGGTAGTGAGAGAAGTTGTATATGGCACTTCCGTTATAATCTCCAATGCGTAGTTGCTCACTACACTTGTCTCAAGTCCACTGAAGATGCCGAGCTACTATGAAATATCGGCCAAATTTGTCAGCTCGGTTTGGCATCTTTTAAAACTGGCTACCTAGCAATCATTTAACTTCCAGAATAGTCCGATTCTAGGGCCTTTGATATGTACTTGTGTTGCCTCAGATAAGATGGTGCTCTAAGTGTTAGTTTATAATATACAGAAGGAATAATGAAGAAAACACAACATTTAGAAAGTGTGAAATTCAATTATGTTTGGTACTCTAGATGGATGGGTATATGATCAAAACTTATCTCACTTGTAACCATCTGACCTTTGAACTGTATTCTTGGATCTTTATAATAACAGAAGTGTTTCTTTATGTGTATGTCAGCTACAAATGGGAAATAGAGGAAGAATTAATGATAAATGGTCCATGAGGGTTCTCTGGCTTACAGCAATTGGGAGTGCTGTTGGTATGTTGTTAACACAATAACCCCCCCCCCCCCCCCCCAATTATATATATATATATATATAGGGGTGGGTTCAAATACAAACCACCCTTTCGTTGTGAACGTGAGGACAGCCCAGAGCGCGACACGTGGCAATCTGAAACGGCGGGTCAAGTCATATTCAGTCTGAATAAAACTGCATGTTAGTGTTATTCATACTGAATAACGCTTGACCCGCGGATGACCCGCGGCTGACCCGCCCGCGTCCAATTGCATCAGAGTGCATGTTAGTGTTATTCAGTCTGAATAACGCTTTATTCAGTCTGAATAACTAAGTCGAATTTTTTTCAAATTGCCACGTGTCGCGCTCTCGTTTGTCCTCACGTTCACAATGAAAAGGTGGTTTGCAATTGAACTTTCACCTATATATATATATATATATATATATATATATAGGGGTGGGTTCAAATGTGAACCACTTTTTGGTTGTGAACGTGAGGACAACCGAGAGCGCGACACGTGGCGGATGACTAGGCGCCACGTCATGTCCACGGCGGATGACTAGGCGCCACATCATGTCCACGGCGGATGACTAGGCGCGATTCATGGGAGGGCATTGAATTAAAGAGGGGGACCACACTCAAAGCCGCCACGTGTCGCGCTCTCGACTGTCCTCACGTTCACAACCAAAAAGTGGTTCACATTTGAACTTTCCAGTTTCCTCTATATATATATATATATATATATATATATAAGGAGGGTTTTTTTTTTACAAAAAACTTTTTTCACATGTATATGATTTTGTACTGACGAGGACGCGGGCAACTTCCATGTGACTTAAAGTCGCCGGCAAGTCACGTACGTTATTAATCATATATGATTTTGTCCATCAAAAAAGTTTTTCTTAAAAAAAGTTTTTTTCTAAAAATGATAGCGGGTCTCGTATGAACCCACCTCTCTCTCTCTCTCTCTCTCTCTCTATATATATATATATATATAGGGGTGGGTTCAAATGTGAACCACTTTTTAGTTGTGAACGTGAGGACAACCGAGAGCGCGACACGTGGCGGATGACTAGGCGCCACGTCAGATTCACGGCGGATGACTAGGCGCGATTCATGGGAGGGCATTGAATTAAAGAGGGGGACCACACTCAAAGCCGCCACGTGTCGCGCTCTCGGTTGTCCTCACGTTCACAACTAAAAAGTGGTTCACATTTGAACTTTCCTCTATATATATATATATATATTTTTATGCATCTCTTTTGAGGGTGTGTTTGGTATGTTGGACGATACTGTATAAAAACTTGTTACACATTTGGTGCGACATTAGAGAACCTAAGTGGGACAAAAATACATTTTTCTGTAGGAGGAACAAAAAATCGGGAGATGAGATAAAATTGGTAAATTCATGAACTGCCAATGTCAACTTAAAACCCTACTGTAATTCTTTCACCCACCTAGCTCATTCTCGTCCATCCAGTCCTATCTTGTCCGCATACCAAATGAGATCAAGCCCGTTTCTCCAATTGTTGTTGCTAATATTCAGTGGTTTATTTACTGTTGTAGGTCTGTATATGGTTGCTGTAGAAAGACAGACACAGAATAGAGAAAAGATGATGGCTGAAGCTCTAAGGGCACAAGAAGCAGAAGCAAACAATGGTGGCACAGTTTGATTGCCTCATTTCCCATCCTTTTACATAAGCATATTAACTGCCCTTATGGCTGCACAAAAGTTATCCATTTAGAACCGAAAAAGCAGGGTTGGGTCGGGATTTTCTCTGAGACGATGGTTTAAATAATGAGCATCAAAGTCGAAAATGTAGAAACATTAAGGCCTTGAATTCCTTGAGAACTTTGTTGTTGTTCTGATGTGTTCATTGCCAATATCTTTGAATTTGATCAATTTTCAGTCTATTCCTCATTTCAGTTAAAAGCTAATATCAGGCATACTAGACATGTTAAATTTAATTCTACAAATGAATGTTATTTGTTATTTCTTTTATATAATCTATGTTGTTTGGTATGATACTTTTTTCTTTTTATCATTTTAGTAAAATCTAAGGCGATTAAGACCCCGTTTACCAAACACTTACCCGAGTAAGTGCTTACCAACAATATTCAACACTATCACTTACTTACCGGGTGAGATTTTAGTCCACAAAAACGGTATCGTATGCAACAATTAACCCGGTAAGCGCTAACGTTGGTAAGAGACGACGACCCTCACTTACTGGGTAAGACTCGCATCCTTGCCTTCGCTTTTACTGGGATAAGATTCTTGATAGTTGCCATATGCATCCGGTAAGGTAATATGACTTGGTAAGCCTTACCCGGGTAAGTGTTTAGTAAACGGCTCCTAAGTTAAGAAGACTTGGTAAGCCTTACTAAAACGCTATTTTATATAGTGCCTAAAAGAACGAGTTTATGGGTGATGACGTGGCAATACTTGTTGTATGCCAGAGTATGCAAATTGGCCGGTCTGTTTATAGTAGCGACTATTTTCATAATCAACCGGGTCGAATTGGGAGGGTGATCCTCCTGTGACCTATGGGAAGCCTTTGATCATCTCGGTGAGCCTTCTCTTTATACATGAGAGAGAGGTTGTGATAAGGGTTTCCGAGGGAAGTTGTGATCAACACTACAACACTTTCTCATATTTGAAAAAGAAATATTGTAAAAATGAGGACAACGTGGAATATCAACTCATTTTTGTTTCTCGGTATTTGGATGGTACTGCCAGATTGGACAGAACTGAATGGTCAAGAACAAGATAGGCATGTGAAAAAAATTCTATACAAAGGTTTTAGGTCTTAATCTGACACATGTAGTTCAAAAATTTACCGATTTTGTCTCAACTCGATAATTTTCTTCCACCTATTTTGGCGGACAAAAAAAATTTGTTTGTCCCATCCAGGTCTTAAATGTCGTCAAATGTGAGACAACAACTTTTATACTGTGTTATTTTGTCCTGCATAGCGAAACAAAAACAAGAAACTATCAATCCTCCCTGTCTCTGTTCAGCTGTTTGGCTTTTCCTAAACAGCCTTATAACCAACCATCCAAGCAAAATGGAAGAAGGATCCATCAAGCACAATGTTATTTTACGGTTGTAGCCCAACAGGTAAAAACGTACACACTTTTATAAACTAAATGGGAGTTTTGTATTTCGACTCCAGACACCACTCGCATACCGACCTCCGCATGATAGCCATGCAATCGCTACAACGGGAGGTCAGCATCATATTGCCTAATCCATCAACTTAAATAGACAAAAACAAATACAGAAAATAATGCATGAATCAATAAAAATGAAAAGGGTCTCAAGATTATTTGGAATCCAAGTATTTACATCAAAATTGAATGTATCAACACAAAAATTGGGATATGCTACACCCACACACACACTTTCAAAATGATTTCTACTACAAATTCTATTCCTTTTGTTATAAGAAAAAAAAAACAAAAACAAATATCAAAAAAAGAACGTGTTGTCCCTATTACTGGGATTTTTCGGGTGCCTCCTTGACCGAGATCTCCTCTCTCCTTTCCCACGTCGAACAGGGTTTTTCTTTGTGGAATTCCTAGCAGATGAATTAACTCGTGTAGATACGGGAACGGGGTTAGGAATCCGGCTACGTTTTAAGTTAGTCACTGTTCTTGCAGGTGGTGGCATGTGCTCTAATAGATCTCGGTGGTACGCCTGTGTATATCAGTATATCAAAAACCAAACAAACCCAGTATATCAGTATGTCCCGCTTGAAAGCAGAGTATGGGAGGGGTGGGGTGTACACAATCCTATCCTCTACTCCCAAAGGGTAGAGCAGTTGTTTCCATGAAATGCAGTGTACCAAACAACCCTTATTGATGAAAACCATAATACAATTACTAAAACTAAACCCGGTAAATCTCACACAGAGGTGGGGTTGAATGGTTAGATCTTAACGAAAGAATGATGGAAAACCCTGTGTTGTAAACTATTTGAGATTCCGTTTCAAGATAGAGTCAAGTTCAAACGAGATCCGTACTTATTTAAGAGGATAAGAAAACGGTCGAATCACATGTGATTTTACACTACCATCACGTACAAAATCACATGTGATTCACGTGACTTTGCCCCGTGACCTGAAGACGCGGCCAAAGTCGCATGCACACCTTTTTTTGACCGTTAATGTAAAATCACATGTGATTTAGTCGTTTTTGTATTATCTTAAA
This sequence comes from Centaurea solstitialis, assembly GCA_030169165.1. NCBI lineage: Eukaryota > Viridiplantae > Streptophyta > Magnoliopsida > Asterales > Asteraceae > Centaurea > Centaurea solstitialis. The sequence goes on from CM058041.1 coordinate 84,621,826, forward strand.
TAGTTAGCATTCTCATTTGATCCTCCCTCTTTCAGGATACCCCATCAAAATTGTTAAACTTCCATTTTTTGACAAGATTCCTAGCTAAAAATCATCCCAAAAGGTTGACACTAGTTTTGGTGCAAAAGATTTCCCCCTTTTGTCCTTATTTAAGGTATTCAGGACATAATTTGACTAATGATTCGACTTTCTCAAACTATATACCTAATCAAACATTGCAATTTCCATATGAAGTGAATAAATACACAAATTTTTGAAGAACGGTGAGTTCATAGTGCAACGATATCGTGATTACATACCTGTATCACAAAGTTCCGTCTTTCACAATCCAGAAACATGTTGACTCCCCAGTTGACTTGAGCCATGATTTTGTCCCTTACCATACCAAAGCTCAACTGATCCCTTGAAGTAAACCGATCAACTTCATTGAACCACAAACATGTGAAGAGATTAGTTATCGGAATGTGTTCCCTTATGATAACGCACCCTTCAGGAACATCTGCAAACGTAGTAGCTCTCTTTTTAAGATGTGATCCACAAACAAGGAAGAAAATATCAAAGAAAATGAAAAAAAACAACCCACCACTGATTATAGGAAGTTTGGCCTCAGAATAAGGTGTTAAACCCTCATTTCTGTAGAAATCAATCTGGTAATCAATGGAGGCATTGTCGTATTTCCCTGCAGCTTTATTAGCTTCAGCTTCTACGAACACATCAAACCGCCTATAATGTTTTGAAATAGCAAAAGTAGCATTGTTGCGCCACAAGAACCTGAGCACAATACATGAGCACCTGTTAGCAGCCAATTGCTGCAAATAGAAGATCCAAGAAAATGGGAAAAAAACAATGGCAGTCACCGCATACATAAATGGGGGTAATTAATACTTGTCAATGTGGCAGTGAAGCTTTATCTCAACCGGAACACGTCAAATTGAACAATGCAAGCGTGTTAATGTAGGCCACAACAAAAAGTTTGATATCCCTTGAGGTGCATTTTGTACGGGGTAGGAAGAGACAGGACATGGGTTTTAAGGGTTTAATTTGACGTGGGTAGTTTAGTAATTTACCAATCTAGTATCATCTCCATGATTTTTGTTCGATCTATTTAAGTGGGACAAAAGATGGTCGTTCTGTCCCAGTCTAATGTTATGCCAAATGGGGAACAGCAAATTTTATTTGTCATGTCCTGTTCTGTTCGGTCCCACTTACCAAATGCATCTTATCGAAGACTGGTGCAAGAACAAGTGACCAATACAGCTCAGGATTAATTATTCACACCACCAGATGCATTGTGAAATAGAAAATGACAAAAATCATGAGTAGCAACTACTGGATGAGGCTAAAAGCCAATCATTCAAATAACATGATGTCACAGGAATCATCATCATAATATTGAGGTTACATGCTTTTTAAAAGGCTGGTTGGAGAGGGAGCATTAAGTACCTCTCAAGAACTTGATATGGGTCCACAACAAGTTGCAGCTTCCCATCAATCCATATAGAATACCGGACATTTGGAAAGAGCCTGTGTAGCAGAAGCTTTGGAACCTGTCACATGTATATTCTGGTTTATAGAAAATTCTAATTGCATGAATTCAAACAATTCTTGATTCCAAACTTCATAAGTTCACTATTCATCATATGGAGGTATAGGATATTAGGAGCAACTAAACAGTAATTGTACACACAGGCACGGTGTGGTCCAGAAAATAATTTCAAATAGGAAGATATAGGAGTTGTTTTAAAACACTGTAAAAAGAAATTGAAGGCTTTATATAAAGATTCACTTTTAGAAAGTATTTACTTCCATGATGCTTCATTTATAGAATTTCGGTGACAAAGAAAGTAGGAAATATTAATTTGCACATGTTTCCAATCACTTGATAGATTCAATGTCATGTTTCCAATCGATTAAGTGGAACTCATCTATTAATGCTCATGTAGGAACAGTAAAAAAACATATGGCAAAAGACAAAGAAGACAAACCTTTCCGTTGCGTCTAGAATCGGAGTAAGGAATGTTACGCACAACAATGATTCTCCACAATCCAACCTTCATTTTGTAGTCCAAAACACTAGAGTTTCTCATATATGCTTCAGTCTCTTCATCAATAAACATGTAGAATGGGATGTTTCTACTTGCAGCCTCACTAATCTTAGTTGGCTGTTGAATTACATCATAGTTTCCTGAAATTGGAGAAGGATATATTCAAGATTCAAGTCTCATCATCTGGACAAATGAAGGGCTAGTGACTCAAAGAATGATATGAGTTTTACTCAGCAGTACCAAAGATGGCCGATGCAACAATGATCTCATGAAACTGCTCCAACTCCACAAGATCAGATACATCGATATCAAATCCAGTTTGGTAACCAGGTCTGCATCCTTTCACAAACCTGGACAAAAGTTTTATCATTAACAAATCATTGTGAATGAATGACTATGGAAGGGCTTAGAAAGATGATTCAGGGTTGCTATATCAAACATACCCACAATGCACAGTCATTGATTCTTTAATATCAAAAGATTCATTCCTTTGCTTTAGGGAAGGATACCCACCAAAGTCGGAGCCTTCATGTGGTTCAGTTTTAGTAGAACTCTCCTCATGAAAATAAGTTAAGTGCTGAAGCACCGGCGATGTTGAAGGGGATCTCGGCATGCTAGCCATAGCCTGCTCCACAGGAAGGTAGCATACAGGACAAGCTGGCAGGTGAACATCTCACAAAATCAGTGACAATGTGGGTACTTAGAAATTGTAATTTAGTATGCTAAAGCTTTTGACTACTTAGGATATTAGATCATAATCACCACCAAATTATGGCATCTAAAGTTTCTACTTAAAGAGTAAAAGTACTTTACTATTCAGTTACCATCTAAAGTTTCAAGTTCCAAGGAAATAAAAACAAGAAACACAAGCAATTTGCTAATAGGTAAACACGTGTACTGAGATGTGAACTTACGTCGAGGTCCAGGCCGTCTCCTATCACCTGGAGGAGGAGGAGGAGGAAATGCAAAATTCTGACACAAATTGCTTTGAGAAAAGACGAATTCTGTAGAAAATGACGCAGAAGAAAAATGGCGAATAGGTGGGTTTTCTTCACATACACCCAAAGTTGTCTGCATAGAAGAATTATCGTCTAGCTGACTACCAAAATTTCTGGAGAACTGTAAAGACGTATTATATGCCTCACTAAAATGATCGAAGATTGTGCTCTCTGATGCATCTTCTGACAAAAAAGGCAATGGTACAAAGAAACTATTAGGACATTTATGCAAGATCAAAAAATCAAAAATATGTGGAAAGTGAAAGAATGTGGACAACAAAATTGTTTATCCCAATACAAAAGTCTGCATGAGTGCATTAACAACATAGCTTTACATGCACTTTTAGTTTTTCTTGGCAGCATGTTCCACTTAAGAAGCTTAACTTCAAATCAATTGGCAAATTAAAATCTACAATCTATCAAAATGATTTACAACAAACATCATCTCAAACAACTGAATGGTTAAGAAGACTTAAATAGATCAGCACTTAATGGTGTATCTGGAAAGCTTCTCTCCGCCAATGATCCAACTTCAAGATAGAATATGAAATAAATAAATATCATAAGGCATTAATTAGGGGTTGTTTAGTTGATTTTACATTAAATCATGTATGGTTAAAGTTGTCTTTGCCGATTAATCTATCTGTGTTGATTGCGAGGTTTTTGTTTGGGAGGGTTCTTTCATAGATGGAAGAAGCTAGTTTTTTTTAACTACAGGGACATGTTTCGAAAAAACTTGGCTTTCTGCATAAAGCTCCCCCTTAGAAGCTTACTGAATAAGCCACTTTCTATATCATTAAGCCACTACCAAACAGTCATGTATAGCTGACCAAATAAGCTGTGAGACCCATTAAGCTGCTAACAAATAGGCAATCTTCTCTAGATAAGCAATATCTGGAAACCTTTCCAAAGGAACAGCAACACTCATATGAAACTCAAAGCTTCCACCAAAGTGTAAGAAGTCTTTCCAGCAAGTCACTGGATCAACCACAGGTAAAGGAGTAACGATTCCACAAATACAAACACGTTTTGACATAACAGTATATTTAGAACTACGGTTGACAAAAAAACAAACCTCTATTGACGGTAAAGAATCCAGTCAAGAAAGCCACGATTGCAAAAGAACCTAAAATCAGCATCACAACCTTCTTTCTACTTAGATACCGGCATAAAAACGGAAGTAATTTATCCTTCTCCCTCGAACCAGATAGCGACATCCTCGATGGCTTGCGCACAATGAACCCATTTTGAGCCTGCAACGAACCGTTCTGTGGCTGCTGTGGCGATCCATAACTCTGTACTGCTCTTGAATCCAATGACACTCCAGTCATTGTAGTTCCAAACCCACGGTTTCCCTCTTCATCGCCTTGTTCCCCACACCTCCCCCTCATTCACAAAAACCACAAGGCCTCTAACTGCAAATCCAAAATCAAACCTCAGATTACTAAAAACAACCTCTAACTGCAAATCGAAACCTAACGAAGCAATCAAATTTCTTCCATTTCAACCATGATCTAACAGAATCAACTCGAAATTGTCGTAAATGCTCGAAAACTGAATACGAATTCAGTCCTATTATCAGATTAACAAAATCAAAAATCTCAAATCTCAAATCTCAAATCTCACATTACTTCACGATCTAATCCCGCCCTAGGTTTACGTAGCCAAAATCATACTACATTCAATCCGTACAAAAAAAGCTAATAAACATCCAAAAGCAAAATCACATATATAGATTCAATTGTATACAATACTACAAACAGATTACTCAAAAACGATGAAATCAGACGTTTTACCTTATTCCGCTGCAATACAATCAAAATCAATCTCTTTTAAGTAGCGAATCTAGGGTTTTCCTCTTGAGATCGATGGAAATCTACGACTAATCTAGGTGCAAAAAATCGTCGAATTTCTGTGTGCAAAATCTATATAATAGCAAATCAATGGTTGATTAGAGAATCAAACCTACAAATTTCTTCGTTTCTGTGAAGATTTGATTGTTGAATTTTTGCAGTTTCAGCAGTGAAATTGAGGTATTATTATGATGTTATCAACCAGATTTGTTAACAATTAACCCGAATCCGCCAATGAGATTGGTGTCGGGTTTTAGCCCAAACGGTTTTGGTTTTGGTTTCGCTTTCAGTTATTGGTGGTATTTTCTTCTTCTCTTTCTTCTTCTTTGGGTAAAATCATACTCTAAAAATAACTCATTTAGTTAATTTGATGCAAATATTCCATTTCCATAAAATGTAAATGTACAAATAGATAAGTTTTGAATCTTATCCAAAAACCAAAATGTGTTTGAAATGTCTTTCTCATGTGTTCATATTTCTAAGGCTATGCGTACCGGGGACGTGGGTTGGGCGGGCTTTAGGTTGGGCGGGCTGGGCGGGATTCCATACGCGTGCGGCGGTTTCAACGGACTGAGGTTGGAGTGGCGAGGCCACACCACTCATAACCGATGTTGTGTGTGTGGTGTGTGTGTTTTAATTTATTAAATAATTAAAAAGTAAGAGAGTTGGAATTGTTTGGGTACTAATCATAGAGGGTTTCAGATGACTTATTGTGGGGTTATAGAAAAGCTGATGTGACAGTGGGGTTAGGAGGGTTCGGATACGCATAGCCTAAGATTAAGATGAGTTAGGTTCAAATGAAAACTTATCTTTTATTGCAAGTTGAATGATATTGAATGTTGTGTATTGTTTTATTTTGCTTGATTAATATATGATTATTCTGACTGAATATACCATGTGATGGGTCCTCAATTGTCCTCGTGTTCGCAATGAAATTTGAGCTTGTAACATAACTTTTGTCCCTATAGGACGAGTTTTACGTGGAGTCGGCCGACAACCATATACTTTGTTTAAATATTTAAACTTCTAAAGTTATATTGTTTTATTAGGTAAAATGGTTTTTCAAACGATTTAGACTTTAATGTAGAATGAATAATGATGTGTTTGTTTCTTGCTGAATGGAGTTTCCAAAGTCATTCTAAGTCAATGTCGATGTTAAAACCAAATAGCGACCTTATAACACATGTAATCATTATAAATGATGGTAGGCTCACCATATACGATGATGTAGAAGACAATAAATCAAAATGATAAGATGAAAACGATAAATATGTAAATTGACCCAACAACCGTCATAGATAATTAGATATCATCATCAACAACATGCTATTGCTGAAGCATTTTTTTGTTTACTATAACTTCTGTGTTTACTTGATTTTCATGGTAAGTTGTTATAGAAAAAATGGTAATTAATGATAACAAAAAGATTCTTAGCAACTACATTTATTGTGAATTAACATGTGTGTATATAAATTTGTAAAAGATGCCATTTTTAATTTAAACGGCAATAAATGTCATTGCTAATCATTGGAAATTTACATTTAATGGTAAAAACCTTCGTTACATCGGATTTTTTTGGTAAATGATGTTGACAATTTTAGTAGTAAATTTTCATCGCATATAAATAAACGTCAAAATCTTGGATCTTTTTAGATTCATTTTTGCTACAAGTTGATTTATTGATTGCACGAGTCAAATTGATCTGAAAAAACAGTTCGACCTTGTTACCTATTGCGTGTCGACCAACGCAAAAGTTATGTCAATTTCTCTTGAATGAGTTTTTTGTTTGATTTGGATGTAATGTCATAATGAATTAGTCATCAAGTATGCATGTACATATGTGAGTCACTTCAATTAAGAAGATTAGCCATTATGAGAAAAATAATAAGACCATCCGCAGCCGTATAGGTCGTACAGGTCATACAGGTTGCCACTTCAGCGCCACATCAGCTTTACCACCACCTTACCACTACCATATCATTTCATCCTTACCCGTACCACTCATACCACATATTTCATTTAAATACTAAAATACTATCTTCATATATATAGATTGTATGTATTATGTGTGTGTGGTGTGTGTGTGTGTGTTTGGGATTTGTTTTGAACGGTATGGGGGTACCGATGGCCAAGCTTACCGGTGGCATACCATTCATCCACAATGATGTTACCACCGGTACAGGTCCCATACCGGCCCGGTGCAGCCCCGGCTGCGGATGGCCTAAATAAATGTTAATGGAATGTTTTTTTAGCGGCAGATTGTTAGATTACACACACATGACGGGAGTCGAACCCACAACCACAACGAATGGAAGGTACCTTATAAACAATCCAAATACCGTTGGGCTATAAGCCCTTTGAAAATATATCACACATTTACATATAAACCCTTAGAAACAAATAATTGAAAATATATCACACATATATGTACATATACCTACACATACATACATATATTCAGAGCAAGAGAGAGGTTGATTCTTTCACAAATCGCCTAGATAATTCAAACTTTTACAAACCCATTTGGAACGTCTTTCTTATATCAATGGTTACATTTGAATGGAATGTAACAAGTTGATGAAAATGAAAAATAAATAAATAATATTGATAGAAATTGTCGTTTATTGGGATATTATAATCACCTCATTTGCAACCTTAAAAATTGTAGACTCCTGTGAACAATGGTTTTTTAAGTTTATATATGAAACATTGATTTTTATTTAAAGTTAACAGTGTTCTTTCATCTATGAACTTTGGTTGTTCAAAAAATTTCTCAACGTTTATTACTTAAAATCATAAAATAACCATACTAATATATGGTATGTATGTGAATCTGAGTAATGTTTCGTAGGTCAACATAAAGTGACAAATATTATGAGATGTTTCATATGTGAGATTTTAGTAAATGTGTTTGTATGTGACGCAATAAGAAACCAAAGAGTGACAACTCTTTTGTAGCATTTGATATGTGAATTTTAATTACGGTTTGTATGGTAAGTGAGATAATTAACAAATGCAATATCAAGAGGTGAACATGACTAAATAATTTGCGTTATATGGTTTGTACTTAGGTGGGTTGTAAAATAGGGGGTTTTTGTATATGTACATATCATTCTATTTTATTTTCCATTAATCTCGATCTCTAAGGCACATGTAGTGTTTGTGGTTTAATAGGCACAACCTCCTTGTCGTGTTTTTATGACAAAATTTCTAATAAGGACGTGACAACCCAACCTTTTTTTACGATGTATTTGTTTTTCTAATCACCATCTTATTGAAAACATTTAATTGTACGCAACATGAAAATATCACCTGAAAATCCGCAAGCAATCAACAATACTTATCCTGCAAATTCAGCAAAGTCGTCACATTTGAATTAAATTTCTCACTTAACAATACTCAACAGTCACACCACTAAAGTTTTACACTGTCTAATTTTACGAAAATCACTTCTGACTATATCCAAACCAACATATATGTCATAACAATAAGTCAATAACCCTAATATCATTTTATGGAAACTAAATCTTTCTTGAAATCTATAACAATTCAAATTCTCGATGTTACTATCCACAACTAGATAATATTGTCATTAGTCAAATTATTGGGCCTTTTAAATCATCTAACTATAGTTAAACATAAATTTAATACATTCAGGAACACTTAATTGCATAAAAACATGATAATTTAATCTTAGCATTTCAATGATTTAACAACTACAAAACTCAATTTTAATTTAAACAATGTTAAATAATAATCTAGGTAAATAAATAACTGTTGGTAAAAAGGTTTGTATTCATTAGTATACACACATTGTATATGTGTAGTTACATTATTTAACAATTTAGTTGCATATGCTGTTTTGTTCCACCTATTATGAAAGGATAAAATTACAATTTTTCAACTCAATCTTATTTTGTGTCTATAGGCCTAGAGCATTTTTCAAATATTAACACAATATAATCAAGGTTTTAATTGATTTTAAAAGAATTTTTTTCAATTTTTGATTGCTTTCAAGAGATTTTTTTTAAATTTCTTTATATTGATTTGAATGGATTTTTTTGGCTTTTGTTATTGAGTTGAGAGAACCTTTTGGGTTTTTTGGTTGCTTTCAATAGATTTTTTAAGTTTCTTTATGTTGATTTTGATGGATTTTTTTGGTTTTTGTTGTTGAGTTGAGAGAATCTTTTGGGTGTTTTGGTTGGTTTTAAGAGAATTTTTTCGGTGTTTGGGTTGGATTCGAGAGATTTTTCCGGTGTTGTTGATTTCAAAAGAACTTTTTGGTTTTTGGGTGCACCCTCGAAGTTTCGAAAATAATATGAAAATATTACGGTAACGCTCTCTCGAAGATACGCTTGCACCTTAACAAAACTAAAATTTTGTACTCTTTGCTAGACAAATAATACCACCACGTGCCATCGTGAGACCTTAAGCAGATCGTCCATGACAATACTGTTTGTTTTGTCTTGTCTTATGATGGCGTGCCATAAAAAGTGTGTAAAAATTCAACATGTCCAATTAAAACCGCAGATCCTATTGGAACCGATTGATAATGATTGGATGCCTATTTTGTAATCGAATTGAATAGGATTTAAATTTTCAACATCCAATTTAAATCGTTTGATTCTTGGACAACTGTTCATAACCGACCAAAACTAAACAAATCGATCTACCAATCCAACATTCAATAGATGATTGAGTTGGTTTGATTGGAAAAATCCAACATCCATAGATGATTGGACCGGTTCGGTTCTGCTCACATCCATTGAATGTCAATCGATGAACAATACTAGCGTGCCAGTTGCATCCTAAACGAGCATTTGATATGTAGGACATGACAAAATGATCATTTGCTATCCAACATGTGGTGCAACATTAGATTGGGAGAAGACATGACTTGATATGACATAAATACACTTGTTACTGCAAAAATAGGCAAAAAACAACAATTTTAAAAAATAGACAAAACTGACAATTACTAAAACATATATATGTGTAAGTTTGATTTTGATATATATGTTTTAGTAAATACCCCTAACTTAACTGGGTTTTTTAACGAAGTTAACGACCATGAACCATTTTTAAAGCAAAATGCAAATAATAAGAACCTTCAGCGTAGTTTTTAAAGTTCAGGAACCATTTTCATTGGACCAAAATCGTAGTGTTTGACTCCAATATTTATTACATTAGATCCGACCCGAGTAAATCCGCTGACCCGGCCCGAGCGAGCATCATTTTATTTTTAGTATTTCTTCTTGTGGCCCAACAAGATATCAAGCGGCACACATCGACGCCGTTCACTGCATCGTCGTCTCCGCTAATCGCACTCTCCTTCGCCGCCGCCGCCACCGCCGCCACCGCCGCCGTCGCAAATTAGGGTTTTTTTCTGCAAATCAGGTTGGACGATTACACAATTGAATTCATCTACTTGTATTCAATTTGTTCGTTTTCTCTTCATGTTTTTGAAATATCCGTTGTTGATTTAGGGTTTTGTGTTCTATTCGTGTTCTTCATTTAGGGCATTATTGATTTTGATAGAAAAAGGAAAAATCCTTCAATCAGACATAGGCTGTGTTTGGCAAAAATAAGCTAGCTGATAAGCTTAGGCTATGTTTGGTAAACTAGCTGATAAGGTAGCTTTTGACTGATAAGTTAACTTATGACTGTAGTTAGCTGGTGACTGATAAGCTAGCTAGTGACTGATAAGCTAGCTGATGAATAAGTTGCGTTTGGCAAAACTAGCTGATAAGGTAGCTTATGATGTAAAATGACAAAAAAAGACATGTTTAAAATTAATACTATAAAACTTAACAAGGATAATTTGGAATAAAAAAAACAATAAGTCACATAAGTCACCAAAAGGTTGGTGGGAGTAGCTTTTCAAAGCTAACTTATAAGCTAACTTATGGTCATCCAAACATGTACTTGACTTATAAGGTGACTTATAAGCTAACTTATAAGTTAACTTATTTTTACCAAACAATGCCTTAGTATACATGTTTCGATTGACCATAAGCTAGCTTATTGAAACGCTAGTTGGAGTAGCTGTTTCAAGAGCTTTTTGCAGCTTTTTTCAACTGTAAACCCTTTTGGTCATTCTACGTACTCATAACGTAGGTTTTGCCAGACATAATTGTCATAAGCTAGCTTATCAGCTAGTTTGCCAAACACAACCAAAGTATCCAACTATCGACTGATCAAGCTTCAAGTGCTTACGTTAGGGATCGATTTTCTATTTATTTTACTCGATGGTTTGAGTAGTTTTACATCTGGCATCCATTAATGAGGATTAAGGATTAACAATACAGTTAACCGTAGACGTATTTTTTAGTCAATGGTCGTACAGTAGATATACCCGTTATCGCTGCAAACCCCGAGATACTATTGCGGCGAGGGATGAACAAAAATTTAGAGCTCTAATTCAAAATTCTCTCGATTCATCCCCACCAACTAGCTAATCAGATGCGAGCCCCTCCTCGGGCGGATTCCTCCTTTTGCTCCTCAGCCTACGGGGTATATCCAAATTCAACGGTTTTAATAAATCCCCTACAGTAGTTCGTCTTGGACCAGATCTAGAACCGTTCTCAACAGTAATATACTTCAATTTTGGGTTTGGTTACTTACTGATTTTCAATTCTAATCCATTGAGATCCACAGTTTAATTCATACAGGGCTTAATGGAGAAACTATTGTTTGCAGTTTTGGTTTGTTAAACATAAGTGAATATGTAGTTCTTATTTGTTGTTCGTTTTTATGTTTTCTGAAGGTAACCCTTGAAGGGACTTTTTTAGCATCTCTCAGTTTAAGTTTTCGTTTCATGCAGGAAAAGCTTTACAAATGGGCAAGAGAGGGGAAGAAGATGCACATGTGAATTCGGAAAAGAAGTCAAAGAAAAGCAAGAACAAGACCAATGATCTGCTGGATGTCGGTGATGATAATCGTCATGTAGAAGTAGATGGAAATGTTCCAAAGAAGAAAGGTCATAAGCATAAGGAGAAGAAGCGGAAATCAGAATCAAATGAAGATCAACACGATACGGGTAACTTGGAAGACAACTGCGATTTACAGAAGGATAAGAAGCGGAAAAGAGATTCTTTAGAGAAGACACAAGTAAAAGAAAACGAGCAGGCCCGAGATAACGAACCCGCTGTCGAGAAAGATTGTGACCCGAAACCGAGAAAAGAGAAGAAGAGAAAGCACAAGCACCACAGCCATGAAAGTGAACTCGAAAATGATACGATCGAGAAAGTTGATAAGAAGAAGAAAAAGAAGAAGAAAACAGACGATGAACGTTCGGATGCTGAAGTGAATGGAATTACGACCGATGATTCGTCGGGTAATAAAGCGAAAAAGAAGAGCAAATCCGTCGAAAAGGAGTCCGAGAAACGAAAATCCAAAAGCAAGGGAGAAAACGACGAAATCCGTCGAAGAAGAAAACAATACGGAGAATAAGAAAGCGAAAACAAAAGGCAAAAAATCCAAGAAAGTTAGCTTCTCGGGTCAAGTCGAGGTCTTCCCGCCATCGGATACCGAAACCGAGGAGCCAAAAACGAAGGGAGACGGTCTCGTAAGAGGCAAGCGGTTTACGCCCGAAGAAGACGAGATCGTAAAACAAGCCGTTCTTGACTACATCGAGGTGCACAATTTGGGAGACGACGGTTTGAAGATGGTCTTGAACTGCATGTCCTACAAGGGAATGAAATTATGTTGGCAAGAGATCGCGACTTGCATACCGTATCGTCCATCTTCCTCCGTCTATCATCGCGCTCATATTCTGTTCGAAAGGGGGGAAAAACGCTCGTGGACTCCCGAAGAGATTGAACTTTTGAAGGAACTTCACGAGAAAGAAGGTAACAACTGGAAGAAGATGGCCGAAGAGATCGGTAAGCACCGGTTATACGTTAAGGACACGTGGAGAAGAATCAAGCTCAAGGACCTGAAACACGGAAGATGGACTCAAGATGAGTACCAGAACTTATACGATCTCGTGAACTTGGATCTGCAAATGAAAGTATCATCCGAAGTGAAAGAATCGAAGCACGGGATGCTTCGAGACAACATTCCGTGGACCGCGATTAGCGAGAAACTGTCGACGAGAAGCGACTCCACGTGTTGCGAGAAGTGGTACAACCAGTTAACGTCGTCGCTCGTGGTCGAGAAGAAGTGGTCCGATGCCGACGACTATCGGCTGATTGGTGCGCTTTACAAGCTCGATGCGGCTTGTGAGGAAGATGTCGATTGGGACGCTCTTCTCGAGCATAGACCTGGGGAGATTTGTCTGAAACGATGGAACCAAATGGTTCGTCATATCGGCCATCGCGGGAGCAAGCCGTTTTCCGAGCAGGTGGATATACTGGCTAAGCGTTACTGCCCGGATTTAGCCGATATCCGAGAGGCTTGGGACAATAAACCTGTGGTTTGATGAGGTATGCAACTTATATATCTTCAATTTTTGTACTCTTTAAACTTAGTGAGTTACATGTTTCATGTTTGTGCTCTTGGTATCATTTTAAATCAACATTTAATCATATAAATATTTTCATTGTAGTTGTTAAATAGTGTTTTAAGACATGCAAGTTTTGTATTTCATTTTTAAAGCAATTGGATGGTAGACTGGTCTTTTTGGAAACAACTGTTTTGTTCTTTAGGGTAGATGTCAGGTCTGTGTGCATCTTATCTGTAAGACCTGCTTTCGAGCTAGATATACTGTGTTGGTTTGGTTTATTTAATATCGGGATGATGAGAATATGAGGTTTGTCCCAACCTGTGGTGTTAAGTCAACATCAACAGTTAATTGATTTATATCGGTAAGATTGTGAGGGCATGGGGGGACCGAAACATGGTCCTTTTCGTATATGAATTTTGATTCAAACTTAAATTTTTGTTTGCAAAATATTGACATGTTCGATTTTAAAGTCAATAAGCTATAACATCTTTCGTTCTTATTTGTGGGTATAATTTGATTCTTTGGTTTTGATTGAGATTGAAAGATTCAGACGTCTAAATCTGTTTTAAGAGGGATTGATAAGAGGTGACCAAAATTGAACATGCTACGCATGATGTCAAAGATGATTTCGACACTCCAATCTGTTTGGTGACGAAGCTTGATGCAATGCAACGATAAGCATGGATAAAGCCAGACCGAGTTTTCCCCGTTATTAACTAGAGAAACGAGAGAAAATTGGAAAATCAGATTAGAAGCATGACAACTAGATATGAATCCTTTGAACTCTTTAAATCCATGAATTGCCTTGATATGGGATTGATTTGGTGCATGTGGATCCCATGATTGATCACTTCTTCCCGTGGTAACTAAACTTTTCACCGAAGCCCCACCCATCAAATTAATAGTTTAAAAACTTTTATAATGGTTACGCTTGCTTGTCTTATTCTCGTTCATCCAGTTTTGTATACTAAATGCATCCGAAGGATCTAGCCGTCAATGTTATATACTTTTTTTTTTGAAACGGCAAATAATTAAGACACCTAACTACCCTACTCCTAAAATCTACCCTAATCTACACCACTGCCCACGATGGGGCTTGGACCCCAACCACAAGGGAAGGGGAGACGCCTTAACAGCACTTCTGATGCCGCTGGGCTACAAGCCCGTTGGCAATGTTATATAGTTGATATACGTCGGTTTATGTGTGACCGTAAAATAATACTGAACTTTTACAATAAAACAATGTTAAAGTATAAAAATATTAAGCTTTTATAGTCTTAAGGGTTAATTACATGTGTATGTATCGAACTTGTCACGTTTTATCATTGTATGTACTCAACTTATAAACTTACCATTGTATGTATCGAACTTTCTAAAATTGTTATTGTATGTAACCAACTTTATCAAAACCTCAAGTTCGATACACTTTCATGACAAGTAGAAATACATTCAATGATAGGTTTTGATAAAGTTGGATACATACAATGGCAATTTTAGAAAGTTCGATACACACAATGGTAAGTTTATAAGTTGAGTACATACAATGATAAAACGTGACAAGTTCGATACATACCCATATAATTAACCCGTAAGAATATTACGATTGCATAATGTTATTTAGGAAAATAGATTGGATATACATATAAGATTGTATAAAAGATGTGATACGAGAGTAATGAATGAGGGTAATCAACGACAATTATGAAGGAGAAGACCCCTAATGTGATAATATCTCTTTTATGAATCGGAGCTACCCAAAATCGCGCTTTTATCTGCGTTTCCTTCCACTCTCTCCTTAAAAATTCCATACTTCAAGTTGGAGGTTCAAACCAGAACGATATCAATTTAAGAAAATGTGAGAACGATTCTCAGCCACACATTTTTCTTTCTTCAAATACATATCACCGAAGAATTGGTAATATCCGTCGCCATCACCACCTTCTGTCGCCACCACACCACCGCCGTCGCCCCACCACCATCACCTTTGCTGCCGCTGCCAGCAGCCGCCTTCGTCACCACTGCCACCATCACCAGCCACCTTGGCCACCACCATCACCACCTCCGCCACGTCAGCACCATGTTGTTTTGAGTTTGAAGAAGGAAAAATGTGTGGCTGAGAATCATTCTCACGTTTTAAATTGATATCGTTCTCGTTTGAAACCTTCCTCAGATTGAGCATTATTTCACGTATAAAATTGAACATCCATTTTTCAAACAATTATCAGATAAAGCGTTTATTAGTAACACTCGTCCTTTAGTCCTGAGAATAAATATTACTGGCACTCCTATCAATGTCAAAGTTAAGTAAATTCTTGCATTGAAAATATAAAAAACAGATTTTGACGTTGATGTATATGAATGCGCTTAGCAAATTATAGGGGGTGTCATTATCCATTTAGTCTCCTCCAATCCTAATTTGTCTTGCCATTAACATTCTCAGCCATTAAGACGAATTGTCAATAAATGTCTCTTATCAAGTTAGCACTTATCGGGTTAAAGTTTATCCCTTTTATATCGGGTTAGATTTATGCTACTTTCTATGTTTTTCTTACTGGGTAAGATTTTTGGTCTTTATCATGCTCACTCGGATAAGATGAATGACGCTTGATAAGTGCTTACCAAGTAAGCTTTTAAACCATTCCTAAGTCATTTGTAATATTACACAATCATTTTTTCGGACATTCATTAGTGTCCAGGCTAGCTCACACAGTTACATGCACCAATTAATATCTCTGACAAACACAAATAGCTCTGGTCATTGCAAATTTGCAAGTGAATCTCCCTCCATTGCCACAAAAACGTTAACAACGTTTGGGTTTGTACCTGTATATTTATATTTTAGTTCACATACGTTTAAAATCTATCTAGTTGTTAATTTAAAAATTAAAACATTATTTCATTTATAATCCTTTTTGAGGTGTGTTATGGTCCGAATTTTCGTGAAATTATGCGGGTTATAATATTTGAAAACCAATTTAGTAAGCTTATAACAATTTTGGGTTTTCATTTTCCTTTTTTTTTTATATATGAATAAGTTAAAATATTAAATTTTATGTTAATCATATAAGAAATTATAAATGTTGGATTGTCAGAAGATAGAAAAAGTATAGTGAGCTAAAAGTTTTGTTTTATTATGGTTTGCATTATCTACATTGTCTTATTATTATATAAAAAATATTAAAAACAAGAGTGAGATATAATATAAATGCTTCCTTTGTCTTCCTTCCTACTTTCTTAATTTGGCGTTTTTTGTTGGAGGTTCAAGAACACAAAATCAATTTGTGTTCAATATTTTGATTTTTATATGGGTTTTTGATTTTTTTAGATTTTATCTTCAATTTTTGCTAGATAACATATTTGTTGTAGCCTGAAAAGATTTTATGTTTGTTAGATAATATATTTTGTTATAATACGGTGTAGATTGAAGAAGTTATGTTTTTGTTTGATAATGTTTTTTGTTTAACATTACTACTCTCATATCTAAACAACTTGTTATTAGATTGAAGTTTGGATTCACCGTTGCGTTAAGTCACATGGCTCCATTCTACGACTTGAATTCCATTATAACGTCATGGGGTGTTTTGGCACATTACAACCTGTTTATTTTAAAAGGTATTTTTATACTTTTTAAACGTAAAAACTAAGAACCCTAAACAAGAAAATCTTAAATCTCGTTCTGATTCACGTAGAGTCAAACATGAACTCTGTGACTAGTTGAGTACCGAAGAAAATAGTGAGTATAGACTCAACAGATGAAATTAGGATTTTCCATTCTTGATATTAATTTCTTACAAGTTTGATATTTTATATAAACGGTTCATCATTTCTTTTTATTTTTATAACTTTATATGAATTTAGATTGGTCTACAAGATTACTCAAAACATCAACGCATACATATTTACATACATACATACACATATGTCGCCTTAGGGGCTATGGGTTTTTATAAGGCTTGAGGACTGACCACGTTACCATATCACACCTCATATCATTTAGAACTTTACTCAAAACCAATAAAGACGGATCTTATTTGTCTTGATTATCAGTTAATTTGGGAAAATTTGAAAACCGGATTAACACAAATTGAATGCCTTGAAAACTAATTTATACGATCGAATAACACCCCTACATGTCTTGACTGTGCCTAATATGGGCACCCAAGACTTGTCCTTGTATGAAATCTAACCTTTAAGTAGGATAATTTGTCATACTACAAAAGCAAAAAACTCTTTCAAAAGTTTCCAAAGTTCAAGCAAGTCCAAGACAATTTTTTATTAAGTCTTTCTTTAAAAAGGATAATCTTTTCTGATTTATTAGATTAACTTATTTTCCATTAACTTTATGGAAATTGACTTTTGAACATAACCCCAAGTGTTTACATTCCTTCATTAAGACAAACATACATCAAGGATTGGAAGGCATTTATTAAGAATATTTGAATTTCAAATCTTTGAAAGATGATTGCGAAAAACTCATCCGAATTAGAAAAAAAGATTGTCACATAGTCACATGTATCAACCATATATAGATAAGATGTCATTATATTTGATTCTTTAATATATTTGTTTCATAATTGCCAACAGATGAATATTTCGATCAAGAACAATACAATTTTAAGAGGCCTTGATTTTACCGGTTGGTTTGAAAGTTTTTTAACAACCAAACCTAAAGAATGCAGTTTGAAGGATCTCAACCCGTAAAGAAAATATTTAAAGTATAACCCAACCAAGTTAGTAAATTATAGAAAAATGTATCAATTTGAGTTGAACTCTCAACAATAAAATAGAAAATGAATAAAAGGGCATAAATTAAACTTCTAGATATTATATTGAACCCATAGCTTACAAAATAAATCATTGATCTTTTGACGAATGAGAAGTGAAATATTATTATACTAAATGACATGTATTAACATTATTAAAATCTTTTAGGGTGAATTATGGACTTGGTCCCTACAGTTTAACAAAAATATAAATTGACGTCCTTAAACTCAAAAAATTATGAATTTCATCCCCATCTCCTTCACTTTGTTGATCCCTGTAAAGTCACAAATATTTGAGTCTTTTTACCCTTCTCCTTTTTACTATTAATTAAAAATATATATACATTATATTATATTATCAAGTCTGGCTCTAGCTACGTGCAACCTCAATGGACATCAAAGCCCAACGGGTATAAAAATTTCATCTATTACTAATTTTGGATCTATGATTTGAGAATTGGATGATTGTGCTTTACCTATAAACACATTGATGGATACATGCCAATTTCTAGTGTTCTTGAAAGTTCTACTATTTCGAATTTTCAAGGTATGGCGTTTCATCTTCATCCGATGAACGATCATGAAGTTAGATTCAAAAAATCAAAGACGGAAATTCCAAGTGGTTGAATGAAGTTTTGTAAAACTGAATTATTGAAGTCGTATATACAATCTACCATGAGTTAAGAAAGACTAAACGAGTTAGCGATTTTGAGTATTTTAATTAAATTATTAGCGAACCTCGAATACGGAAGATTAGTTGTTTCAAGAAACGCACGACGACATCATTTTAGGTGATATATGTTTATAATTTGTAATTGGGTTTTTTGGTATTTATAAACCTTCAAAAGTTGTACATTACGTCATTTCATTTACTTAAAAAATAGGCATAGGGACATCAAAAACCTTGGGACCAACCCTGAATATTATATATGTACTCTCTCTCTTGTACGTGCGCTCGTACACACACAAACTTCGACTCTTTACACCATGGATTTCCTTCCATCATTGGCCTCATCACACCACTGGCACCCTTCCAATTCTAGATGTTGGACCCTCCCACCCCTATCCTCAAGTTCTAACCTCCTATGTCTTTGCTTCCATCTTCAATATCCCCTATCTCTACGTAGGGGTGTTAGCGAGTCGAGCTTTTAACGAGCTACTCGAGCTCGAGCTCGTTTATCTCGAGCTCGAGTTTAATAATACTCGAGCTCGAGTCGATCTCGAACATAAAATCGAGCTCGTTTAACTTAACGAGCCGAGCTTTATAACACCAATGTTTGACTCGACTCGTTCGAAAACTCGATTAAACTTTTCGAGTCGAGTCGAGCCGAGCCGAGCCATTCGAGCATACCTTTGTTCAAGCTAAACATTTTCATATATTTATTAATAAATAGTACAAAAATATGAAAATTATCGAGCTCAAGTTGATAAACGAGTTAATCGAACGCGAGTTCGAACCTATAAACGAGCTTCGAGCTCGAGCCCGATAACTCAAAATATATTCGAGCTCGAGCTCGAGCCCTACATTGAAAAAGTTAATCGAGCTCGAGTCGAGCTCGAGCCCAGTATTATTTTTTGAGCTCGGCTCGATTAACCTACTACTCGACTCGGCTCGGCTCGTTAACACCCCTATCTCTACGTATAAGTTCTTTCTTTTATTCTTATCTCTCCGTCAGTTTCCTTCTCCACCAAACATACATGCACATTTTACTTCCTAAATCAAAGAACCCCTAAGGTAAGGAGGGTGGAACTAGATGCCAACTGTGGAAGGGGGGGGGGGGGGGGGTTAGCAACAATTAGAACTAAAGGGGGTTAATGTGTAAGTAGGCCAATGTCTAGAACGGGAGGAGATTAATGGTGTGGCGAGGTTGACAGTGGAAAAGGGTCCAATAATGTGAGGCGTGCGTTTTTGTATGTGCATAAATAAACAAATATATATATATATATATATATATAATAACATATATAGTCATAGATTCAAATGAAAAGTAAAAAGTGTGTGAGAAGTAGAGAAGTGATCTAAACCTTCATCAAAAAAATGTTAAAAGATCGTTGCTTTAACTATCAAGCAACTGGATAATTCGATCGCATGATAATATCTATGGAAGATAGATGCGCAGTTTCATAACTTTTACAAATAGGTAGCAAACAAGTGCATATGTGAAACTTATATGTTCACAAAGTTTCGTATATTTATATATGAACTATTTAACTCATATACATATAAACTAATTAGTTTACCATATTACCTTTTCTTTTAAAAAATAGTCAACATTTGCTGGTTTGACTATGGAGCATAGAATACCACCATGACCCTGATTATTTGTTCAAAGGACTAGGACCACATGTCTAATTCTCACACATTAACACTTCTTACATGAACTTCTCATTACACACATATATAAAACTCATACACAAATACAAAACAATCTAATATATTATATATTTTCAGATCACAATAAGACTCAAAAAAGGATAAAAAGACTCCAACTTGAGATGATGAGATAGCGAAATCACAGTTAACAAAACCAAAAAGATAAACCATAGTCACACAACGATAACAACCGAAAGAACCAAACCCGTATTATTTCAAATCTAAAGACGCTAATCACAACTTCCATCAAACCACACGGACCAAATCCATAATTTACTCCAATCTCTATCACTATCAACTATCATTTCTTAATCCTCATAATCTCATTAACTAATTAATTAATACCAAAAAAGAAATCATCAAAGCATTTGACTTGAGAGTGGTGGTAAGGATGTCTCCAGTACACAAGACCCATCTCTCTCTCCTCTCTTCTCTCTCCCAAAAGAAACAGACTTCCAAAAAGCTGCCCCAAAAAACTGTCAGAATATATATATAAATGCTTAACAAGAAAATGTATAGACCTTTTCTTTCATTTTCCCCTTTTCCATTTCTGTTTTTCAAGAATTAAAACATCCAGATCCACCCCTTTCCTCCAAACCCTAGATAGATCACTCCATTATGCAATTCTCACTTCAGGTACCCTTTTTCATTCAATTTCAACCAACAATTTCAACTTTATTATCAAGTAATTTCAGCTAATTTCGCTTCAATTTAGGTCTAAACCGTTTCAATTTCGCTCTCGGAATGTGTTCTTAGTTTGTGGAAATTTCATGTTTTATTTTTATGATTTTTTATCTGTTTCTGATATGTACAGTGATTATTTTATCCAATTAGATTAGGTTTTCACTTTATTTGTAGTTTTAATTTGTGTTTTCTTGATTTGTAACTTTGTTCTTTTTTTTGATTTAGGGAGATGAATGATGATGATGCTGGTAGGGTTTTGTTGTATTCTTGAAGGAATTAATTGGGGTTTCTTTATGTTGAATTTGTGACATTGGGGAAAAAATTAAGAAAAAAGTAGTGAGTTTGTGGTTTTTGGTGGATTATGGGTTGTGTTTGTGGGAAGCCATCTGCCATTGAAGATAGTAGAGAGAGTCCTAGGGATAGATATGGAAATAAAATTTCTTCGGAATTACGGGTGCCTAGGGTTACGTCGTCGAGAAGGGAAGTTTACAGGGTGAAGAGCCAACCGGATAGTATAATAATAATGAGAGTGTATCGACGTTGATCGATAAGCAAATTAATGGTTCGAACAGATTGCCGGCGGAGAATTTCGAGAGGAAGAGGGATAAATCGGAAATTGTTGTTTCTGTGCATCATCCGTCGATCGGGAG
Source organism: Centaurea solstitialis (assembly GCA_030169165.1). Classification (NCBI taxonomy): domain Eukaryota; kingdom Viridiplantae; phylum Streptophyta; class Magnoliopsida; order Asterales; family Asteraceae; genus Centaurea; species Centaurea solstitialis. The sequence goes on from CM058041.1 coordinate 84,643,639, forward strand.
TGTTCCGAGAGCAAGTGAAGGAGAGCAGGTGGCCGCCGGTTGGCCGCCATGGCTAGCGGCGGTTGCTGGTGAAGCTATCAAAGGATGGGTACCCAGGAGAGCAGATTCTTTTGAGAAATTGGACAAGGTTTGTGATTGTAAACTTATCTTTCAATGTATGGTTCAAGTGCATTTTGTTTCCAAGAAAAAGTTCAAATTGGCATGTTAAAGTAAGCCTTTATTCATAATGAATATTGTGATAGACATTCATGATGAAAACTATTCATAATGAATGATGTTCATGAGTGTATAGATTGCATTCTAAATCACACTTTTTTTGCAAAGAGGTGAATTGGATAGAATCTTGAAAAGTGTTCAATTTTCTTTCATAAGTTGATGATGGTTTTCTTGCCACTTTTTTTTTCCTTCAGATTGGACAAGGTACATATAGTAATGTTTATCGGGCTCGTGATCTTGATCAAGGAAAGATTGTTGCTTTAAAGAAAGTAAGATTCGACAATCTGGAACCCGAGAGTGTACGGTTTATGGCTAGGGAAATTCACATTCTACGCAGGCTTAATCATCCAAACGTTATAAAATTGGAAGGTCTCGTGACATCTCGGATGTCATGCAGTTTGTATCTTGTTTTTGAGTACATGGAACATGATCTTGCAGGGCTTGCTTCTCACCCTGCTCTTAAATTCACGGAATCACAGGTACAACTAGGAATCTTATTTAGTCGCAAATGCAAATATTTAGAACTATTGGCATTTGGCCACTATGTTATCTTTCTTCTTTGTTTTTCTACATTTCTTTGGGGTGCGTTTGGACGTTTGGTACACTGGACCGGATAGAACTAAACAAGGTTCACTGCACATTGCTGAACTTTTATGTGTGTCATTTAAATTGTCTTGACAAAAACTTCCTATGATAATTTTGTTATAAAAATATTTATTTTTGTTATAATTTATAAATGACATAAGCTAATCAAAATATATAAAGATATAAACAATCCATTGGGAGTAAATTGGTCATTTTATCTATTATCTTATCTAGTTCTATCTTACCGAACGCTGAACAACACCCTTGATTTTGGACAGCATTTGTGATGTCTTGGAAGACCGTCTGCCTAAAAACGCTTTCTTTTGTGGGCCCTATTCATTTGTGGTTTTAATTTTATAATTTGACACGGGTAGTTTAGTAATCTACAATCTTGTTTCACCCTATTCAGTCCTATCATGTCTCCATGTAATGTCGTGTTAAACATGGGACAACGTGAGAATAAAAATCATCGTTTTGCATTATTTTTGCAGGTTAAATGCTACATACGGCAGCTCTTGCACGGCCTCGATCATTGTCATCGTCATGGTATTCTTCATCGTGACATAAAAGGGTCAAACCTTCTAGTTGACAATAATGGCATTTTGAAGATTGCCGATTTTGGACTTGCAAGCTTTTTTGACCCTCATCAGAATCAACCATTGACAAGTCGTGTTGTGACTTTATGGTATCGACCACCTGAACTCTTACTTGGTGCGACCTATTATGGCACCGCTGTTGATTTATGGAGTACCGGTTGCATAGTTGCTGAACTATATGCCGGAAAGCCTATAATGCCCGGAAGAACTGAGGTGGGTTGTATTACTCTCTCCACCAAAATAAGGGGCTGTTTGGTTGGTTTTCCATTAAGTCCTGTATGGATAAAGTTGTCTGTGTGGGTTAATTTGTCTGTATAGATCCGGAAGGTTTTTGTTGGGGAGAATTTTTCCATAGATGGAAGAAACATTTTTTTTTTTGTTGGGAGTGACGGGTTTAGAAAAACTTGGCTTTCTGCATAAAGCTCCCCCCTAAAAGCTTACTGAATAAGTCACTTCCTATACCATTAAGCCACTAACAACAATTATATATAACTGGCAAAATAACAAAAATAAGTTGCCAGTCTCATTAAGCTCATTAAGCTGCTACCAAAAAGACCCTAAGTGTCCATATTTCTATTTTAGTTTTTCTCGAAATAAGTGTCCACTTGGAAAAGTGCATACTTTCGATTTTACCCTTAATTATCAGATGGATAGAAGGGTAAAATTGTCATTTAGTTAATCAAAAGTGTAGTATTTAGATCTTTATAAAATTGTCCTTTTCTTGTTATTTTCATTAGTAGAAAAACAATTCTTTTTGGGGTTACTTCATCTTTGTTTAACCGAAGCTTTATTGCTTCTAGGTGGAACAACTTCACAAAATTTTCAAGCTTTGTGGCTCTCCATCGGAGGATTATTGGAAAAAGTCGAAATTGCCCCACGCCACCATTTTCAAGCCCCAACATCCGTATAAGCGGTGTGTTGCGGAAACGTTCAAGGAATTTCCGTCACCAGCGTTAGCTCTTATGGAGACCCTCCTCTCTATAGATCCTGCTGATCGTGGATCTGCAGCTTCGGCCTTGAAAAGCGAGGTATGAGTTTCTTGACTCATCTTGTAACAGTCAGTGCAATAGGTTCCACCAATACCATGATTTTAAAGTTCACTTGGAAGTTATTGGTCTAATCTGCTGCATTGGGTTATGGGGAGTTACAGATGGTATCAAAGCCGATCTTTGTACTATTTGGATGGATAGAAAATATGATTTGTGAGCTACCAATAACTTCTTCCACCATAGTTTTAAGTTGGATTCAAAGTTATTGCGCCAGCTCAGAAGTTGTGAGCTACACAATAACTTCCACCATGGTTTTAAGTTGATTAAGATGTTATTGGGGTTTTGGGATCGGGGAGTTGCACATATATATTTTTTGCGATAGAAACATGACCAACTTTTCTTAAGAGGTTGGTTTAATGCATCTTTTTTTTTCCTCTACTTGTTGCAGTTCTTCACTACGAGACCTCTCCCGTGTGATCCTTCAAGCTTGCCAAAGTATCCTCCCAGTAAAGAGTTCGATGCTAAAATGCGGGATGAAGAAGCTCGAAGGTATTTGTTTTTTAGCCAAAAAAGGGGTTTACACTTGGAAAATGATTTGGGTTTCACTAACAATTCAAATATTCACATGTGAATTATAGACAAGCTGCGGCTGGTGGCAAGGTTCACCGACCCGATCTCGAAAGGAGAGGCGCGAGGGAGTCTCGAGCCGTTCCCGCACCTGAAGCTAATGCCGAACTCGTAGCCTCCATGCAGGTAAAGTTGTGGTCTTAATGGAAACAAACCGCTCTACCCTCTTGGGCTAGAAGTCAACGGCCTTCATTCATACATACCCGCTTTGCTGAATTTGGCAAATGTGGTCTTATTTTGTTGAATTTGTGGGTATGTGAATGCAGAAAAGACAAGGGCAGTCCTATTCTCGTAGCGAGAAGTTCAACCCTCAACAGGAAGAATCCGCTTCCGGTTTTCCGATCGACCCACCAAGACCTTCTCAAGCGGAGGAAGAGCAAACGAGCAATCTGCATAAGCGAGCTTCGCATTCTGGGCCATTGGTGCAGCGGGCCGCATGGTCGAAAGTTGGAAAAAAGATCGAGCCGAACGGTTCTGATTTGTCGGGTTCGTTGGCTGCTAGGAAAAGCATGTTGTGTGAAGATCGAAGGGACAGGGACAAATCCGGAAGTTCACAACAGCAACTTCCGAGATCAATAAGCAGATTTCCGGGATCCCTTAAAGAGGCTTCTTCACATGGTGCTGGCCAGCCTGATGATGATGGAAGAACGAACAATAAAGATCCGATTTCTGTAAGTTTTTCAACACTCTTTTGATTGTTATTTATGCAAAGATTTGTGTCCATAGATATATTTATGTGATGCGATTGTTGGGTAATACTTTTGTTCACTAAAACGGCATCGTATGCAACATTTTTATCTGGTAAGTGCTTACTTTATAGGACTAAGCTATAAAGCAAAAATTGTTATAATAGGTTCATAAGACGTTTTTGGGCATTTTAACAAATTTTAGGATGCTTTTAAACAAAGTGATTTATGAGCTATTTTATAGGACAATTTTGAGAAAGAATCCCATAAACCAATCTTTCCTTTTTCAAATAGTTTTGTGTAAATTGATTCATACAAGTATAAGGCACATTATTGCAAAAGCGCCCTAAAAAACTTGTTAAAACGCCCCACAAGTGTCCTATAAACATATTGTAACACTTTCAGAAAGAACTTTTTTTGTTGTTTAGGCCTATAACCTAAAGCATTTTATTAGGACGCTTAGCTATTTTAGACGTCCTATAAACCTACCGTTGTTTTACCTCTTAATAGTTCCGTAAAGAGGCAGCTTCTGAATCTTTAAGAGGTAAATCATGTTTGGCAAAAAAAGAAAAGAACCGTCTCTTAATGGTTATACCGTTATAGAACCCTCTGAATGGTTTTGTATCCCTGGCCTCCCTTTACAATTACCAAACAACCATATTTCATTTTGCACTATATTATAAGAGGTAATCATTCTAACCACTTAATCATCCATCACCAAACCATTCAGCAACAGCCCTAAAGCATTGCTTCTTACCCAGTAAGAGGCATTCAACATGTAGTAAACGATCCCTAAAGCATTTTCTTGTATTTTGTGCAGCTCGGGTACGGATCGAAGGGCAGCAAGATTCACTACTCGGGCCCACTACTAGCGCCGGCTGGAAAAATGGATCAGATGCTGAAAGACCACGATCGCCAAATTCAAGACGCTGTAAGGCGAGCACGCGATAAGACCAAGGTGAGAAAAGTTCAGGCCGATAACACATTCTTTTCGGGTCGCTGATTCATACCTGGATCATCGAGAAGTTGTAGCCAAATATTCTTGTATAACGAAATGAGCCCAAATGTTTTCACCCCTCTTCTTCGGTATAGTGGCCCTCGGGAAAAAAAAAACCGTGGGCCCCCATACTTGTATTCTTTTTTCTTGTTCAGGTCGGGTCAGGGAGAGGAGGGGTTCGAACCGTAGCCCTCGTTGTTGATGTAATGTAATCTGTATTATTAAGAAAAATTGTGGTTCTGAAGATTAATCTGGGTTTGAAATGTACCCATTTTGTTATTCTTTATATGGGTTTTCTGAAACTAATGTGGATTGAAATTGATAGATGGATAGATAGGGATTGTTTATCGAATAAGTGCTTACCAATAAGAGTCCTTAATATCATCTATATGTAATATTCCAGGCCATCGAAATTTGATAGATAGATGGTAAGTGCTTACTGGATAAGAGTCATGTTCTGTCTTCCTTCTTATTGGATAAGATTCTTAATTTTTGTTATATTCATCTGGTGAGATAATTGAATTGGTAAGCACTTAGAGCATCTCCAACAGCATTGCTATAATTCTTCTAAAATAGAGGAAAAAAGCTCAAAATCTCTAAAATCATTTTTTTTTATCTCCAACAGCTTTTCTATTTTAGAGAATCTATCATCACTTATATTATTAAAATATACATTATATTTATTATCCCAATAAACTTTTTAAAAACTTTTAAATAACTAATTATACCATTGGTGGATTAGATTAAAATAATATTTCTCTCTCTTTATATTAGAGATTTTAGAGAAATCTCTATATTTAGAGAAACCTTCAAGTTTTTCTATTTTAGCAATTGGTTTAGCAATGCTGTTGGAGCATTTTAGAAGAAAAAAACTCAATTTTTTCTATTATAGCAATGCTGTTGGAGATGCTCTTATAAGCTAGTTTAGTAAACAACCATTAAGTTGGGATCTACCTCATTAAGTTGTTATAATAGAAATCTCATTACATTTTCAGCTCTACCTCATTAATTATGTAAATTTTGTAATTATATATAGATAAAATAAAAAAATGTAATTGATTTTTATATTATCTAATTTTTATTCACAGTTTTATATATTATAAAATAAAGTTTTGATAGAAAGTATAATTAGGGGAAAAACCTAATGCAATTTGCGGTAATTCATAATTGCACAAAATTTTAGAAGCGTCTAAATCGATTAAATAAATCTTTTTTTTTCTTCTGTTTTTATCTTTGTAACTTTCGGAAAATGACCCACATAAAAGTTAGCAAAACATTATTAAAAAGCCTAAAATAAAAACTTTTTGCTATCCTTTTTCTTTATCATGAAAAGAAAAACTAAAAACGACATTACATTAACGAATGATTTTACAAGAGTGATTTGTTGATGACAAAGTTATCAAAGATTCGGTTCAAATACTGTATTTCATACTTCTAGTGATACACGTTAACTACTGGTTTAGTCTGAGGAGTGAAAATGAAAATGAATGGAGTAAACTACATTTTTGGTCCCTGTGGTTTGACAAAAATAACGGATTTGGTCCTTAGAATTTAAAAAATACAAAATTGCCACCGTAGTATGCAATTTCGTCCGGTTTTGGTCCCTCCGACTAACAACTGTTAAATGAAGCCGTTAGTTCAGGGGTAATTTTTGTCTTTTTTGTCTTTTTCTCTCTCATCACTTCTTCTTCCCCACAAACACACACACACACACACACAATACCATCACCACCACCACCCATTTTACCCATCACCACCAATCCACTATCACTACCACCCATCCACCACCACACACACACACACATATATAACCCACAAGCACCTATTTTACCCACCACTACCACCACCCACTTTTTACCCACCACCACCATCACCACCACACATACATACACACACACACATATATATATATATATATATACACACACATATAAACCCTAAAAAACAACGAATTCATTTATTGGAACCCTAAAGACCTTCAAATCCCTCGCCCCAAATCCAAATCTGCCCCAAATCTCTATCGGCAAAATTTAAAACCCACACAATTCTCACATCGAATATTTGCACCCTCAAACCGTACCAAATCCCCCAATTTTCTCTCCCAAAGTCGAACTCAGTTTTCACCAATTTCATGTACCATCAAGACAACAATTGGTGGCGGCGGAGTCAGCGTACGAAGACAAGCTATTCGAGGACGCGCTGGTGATTTATCCGGACGACGTCGTCGGCTAGTGGCAGAAGATCGCCAACGAGTGGTGGTTGTGGTAATGGGTGGTAGGTAAAATTGGTGGTAGTGGTGGGTGGGTAAAATGGGTGGTGGTGGTGGGTAAAATGAGTGGTGGTAGGTGGTGGGTAAAATGGGTGGTAGTGGCGATGGTGGGTTATATGTGTGTGTGTGTGTGTGTGTGTGTGTGTGTGTGCGTGTGTGGTGGGTGGGTGGCGGTGATGGGTAAAATGGGTGGTGGTGGTGGTGATGGTGGGTTATAATATATATATATATATATCTGTGTGTGTGTGTTTGTTTTGTGGGGAAGAAGAAGTGAGGAGAGAGAAAAAGACAAAAAAAATTGTGTTCAAATTTGGTCCCTGTGGTTTGTTAAAATGGAAAAAGACGACATTACCTCTAAACTAATGGCTTCATTTAACAGCCGTTAGTCAGAGGGACCAAAACCGGATGAAATCGGATACTACAGTGGCAAGCTTGTATTTTTTAAATTATAAGGACCAAATCCGTTATTTTTGTCAAACCACAGGGACCAAAAGTGTAGTTTACTCAAAGGAATGTAAATAGTTAGAGTGAATTACACTTTTGGTCCCTGTGGTTGTCACCTTTTTTCAACTTTGGTCCCTAAAACAAACTAATATCAAAAATAGTCCCCGAGGTTGCCACTTTGTTTCAATTTTGGTCCCTCGAATTAACTTTCGTTAAATAGGTCAGTTAAGTCAAGGGTATTTTTGTCTTTTCAGTGTTTTTACTTATTTTAACTTAAAAGTATTATTATATGTAATGGGACCCACCACTCTCTCTCAATCATTTATTTCTCTCTCTCTTCTTCATCATTTTCAAACCACCACCACCATCTCCACCACATCACCACCACCACCACCATTCCCACCACATCTACACCATCAATTTCATCTCCCATCTTCCCCACATCTTTAATTCCACCAAAAACCGCTCCTTTTAACCGCTAATTTCTCAATCCACCATTACTTCTACCTCGCCGGTAACTCACCGGACCTCCGTCGCCGCCGTCGCAACCGCTGATTCTTCCTCACCGGCCTCCGACGCCTTGTTCCACAACATCTGCTACATCGTCAGAGATAACATCGACACCGATCAAATCATTTTGGCCGAATACCTAACCCTAGTTCTGTCAAAACCCGAGGAATACAAGAAGCTCGGATCCTACGCGCTAATCGGACTTTGATGGTGTGGTGGGTGGCTGATTTGGGGAAGATGGGAGATGAAATTGATGGTGTGGCTGTGGTGGAGATGGTGGTGGTGTGCCTGCGACCTCCAAACCACCTTCGCCACCGCCTGTGACCTCCAAACCACCAACGCCACCGCCACCGCCTGCAACCACCCTCCCTTTCTCCCCTCCCTCTTTCTTCTTTTCAGGGTTTTTGATTTTACAGGTTGGGGTTAATTAGGATTTCTTTTTCGATTTGCAGGTTAGAGTTTGGGTTTGTTTTCGATTGGAAAGTTAGGGTTAGGGGTTGTTTTTCGATTTGCAAGTTAGGTTTAGGTTAGGCTGTGGTTGGTGGCGGTATGGTGTGGAGATTTTGGCTGTGGTTGGTGGTGGTGGTGTGTTAGGTGGGTGTGGTGGAAATGGTGGAGGTGTGGTGGTTTGAAGATGATGAAGAAGAGAGAGAGAGAGAGAGAGAGAGAGAGAGAGAGAGAGAGAGAGATAAATGATTGAGAGAGTGTGGTGGGTCCCATTACATATATATTAGGTTAAAATACATAAAAACACTGGAATGACGAAAATACCCTTGAGTTAACTGACTTATTTAACAAAAGTTAGTTTAAGGGACCAAAAATGAAACAAAGTGGCAACGTCAGGGATTATTTTTGATATTAGTTTGATTTAGGGACCAAAATTGAAAAAGTGTGACAACCACAGGGACCAAAAGTGTAATTCACTCAAATAGTTATAAAAGTTTCATTCCTTTGAGTTTAACCAAGAATAAAACTTTAAGCTTATGAGGAAAAAACTAAAAAGATTATTTTATTATCATTCTCATTGATTACTGTTTAATACCTTCAACCAAAAACTCTTTTGCTACTAACAACTGAAAACATTAACCGATTAAGCTAGTTCCAATCTTGATTGTCACATAAAGAATCTTTATATGTTGGGTACCAAAACTGGTTTAAGTTATACTTAACCAACCAGTTATGAAGGCTCGGTTAGGCTTGCTGATCTCTAGGTATAATTAAAGCTTTGTACTTTCTCGGGAAGGAAATTTGATCACTTGGTCAGGAATGGAATTTGTTCGCTTGCATAAGAGCATGATAATCTATTATGATATGCTGCTAGTAAAAGAGTATATTGTGTACTTATATTTTTCATAAATAGATTGTATCAATACCTTGACTTCACATAAAGTGAGATATTTTGGCAAATTGCATAAACATTTTAGAAGCACATTGTCTAAAATAGACATTGTGTAAGCTATAGGGTCTTAAATCTATATATTAAAAAAAAAAAGAATTGAAAGAAAATATTCCTTTATGCCATATGCCTTAACTATTCTTTACTATAAAACAAAAAGTCCTTTTATTTGATTTTTCTTCATCTTCATGTGATGTTTTATTATCAAAGAGACTATCTTATAATTTTCTAAAAGCCAAACAATGAACTTTTTCTTAACCATAGTATGTTAAATGAGTGATAAATTGTCTTAAATGCCATTTTTTAAGCACTTCAATGAATATTGACGGGTTCATTTATCTCACTAGATGAACATTACAATGAATGAGAATCTCGATAAGATGAAATGCAAGGATTGAGATCCCCTACCTGGTAAGTGATGCTGATTATTTTTACCGGATAAACGCTTGCCAATTTATAAAGACTTACCATCAATTCATTTTTTATGTCCAAAAATGTTACCATTAAGGTAAAGAATAATAGCGATTCTTGCTTATAAGCACTTATGAGGTATAATGTTTGATAAAGAGCCTCTTAGTTTTCTTTTTAATGGTGTTTTTATTATTGGGTTTCTTTTGTGAATAATCTTCCTAGTTTTTTTTTAAGGAATAGTCTTCTGGTTATTTTTGTTTTTATCAATAACCAATCACTTGGTTAGCAAATTGTCACTTGTTTGCTAGCTATCCTTTTGATTGTGTACCAACAATGTATTTGTCAAAAACTCAAGATCCATCAATTATTTCAATGTCAACGTTCAAAGAAGTTCATATTTTTTAGGGCTACTCCACAATCCACACATTATTATTTTTAAATTAAATGAGAATAATGGGATTGAGGGATTGATGTTTTAAACTTGTACAAAGAAATAATAAGCCTTGACAACTATGGTATCATATCATGTTTTGCATAAATTTTTTTATTTTTTGCTCTTAAGATGTAAATTTGGACTAACCAATTTGTATCAAACCATGTAATGTGTTGAACTAAATTTTTTATAAAAAATCATGATTTTTGAGATTATGTGTAATATCATAAAAACTAATAAGATATGACTGATTTTTTGAGTAATAGTAGGAAAACATATATTCATACACATAATATTATATATGATATTGAGATTTGTCACTATAACGTCATGTCTTGTAAAACAGCATGATCCCACCATGACTTTTAAGGCTTAAGGTTTAGTGGCTATTTAAAACCTTGCTACTTATTCGTATACATGTTCATGTGTAATTTATTGATATTTAGAAATTGAAATATGTTTGATAAAGAGCTTCTTAGTTTTGTTTTTAATATGTTCAATATACTATTGGAATTTTATCTTTAGAAAATCACTTATTTGATTTTGTCAGGGGTAACCACAACGCAAAGAAATTTGCGGCTCATGAACCGCTTCTCTTTTTTGGTAACCGATTCCTTTATACTAGTGGTTCGCACCGCGCGTTGCACGGTGTTTAAAAAATAACATAAAATATTGTTTATTGGTTATATTTAATAAGTTTTATTCATTATATGATATACATTTTGGACCATAGATACTCTACCATCAATCATCCTATCAATTATGTTCTTTTTGGCATAATTGAATGATATTGTCTAAATAGATCAATGACAATTAACATGCTTACAGTTTGAGTGATTATATACTTGATTTAGATTTGATTAACTAATAGATTATCACTAAATGGAATAATATTCGATCACTAACATAAGAATAACATTGAAAGTGTAAAGTAGCGATCTGAAAGACTTAAGTAACAAAATGAAACTATATGGCATTAAGTCCGCTTTGCATAATCCAACTGAATACCACAATTGGAATGTGCAACTTGCATTATAATTAACTTCAATGTTATGCATCTGATAACAAAAATATTGATTAATACTAATAATAAATGATTTTTTTTTTTGGAAAATAATGAGTGAACAAAATAATTTAAGCGAGACATGCATTATGTGAATATAAATTGGAAGAATGTATAATAAGTTTCATAGATTTGTACCTTTATTCAGTTGGATTTGATTGCAGAGATAGTGTTAAAGACTTCATGATAAACTATATTTTTTATCATTTCTGATCCTCAATTTCTTTATCAGCATTAAGTATGGTTAGTCATTCTCGTGATGTAACTTGAGATATAGCAACATATAGTTGCTATATCTTAAAATACATCTTCATCCTTTATTTTAAAATACTTAATCAAATATTAAATTATTTTTAAGTTTTATTTATTTAGTGGTTAAGTTGCATATATTGATTATATTAATCAATTTTGTTATGAATAGCTTAAGATGTATCATTAATAAAACAAAATTTGGGTAATTTTGAACTTAAAAAACATTTTCCACGATGCTACCTCATACATCTATTGTGATTTTTTATTTTTCTACTTACTTATTATATGGATAAATATTTTCTTTTTATGTAGAACGGTTGGCTTAAAAGCATATTTAGTCAATGAACATTTTACTTATCAAAGACACACTAATGATTTTTATATATAATGTACTTTAAATTAAAGGGTGTGTCAAAAAACATATTTAGGAAATGTATTTTTTTTCACATTTCAATAGCACAATTTTTTTTACATACTTAACTCTGTTCTCTAACATATCATCTCTCCATGGATATATGATGATCAAAACAAAAGTACAATTCAAAATTTCAAAATATTGAAATATTAGATTGTCAGATCATGTATAAGTCCTATTCTTTTTATAAAGTTATAATTTATAGATACATCGATTTGTTTATTGACCTTCATATTTTTTTAGCTATATTCACAGTTTTTCACTTATTAGAGATATTTTTGAATAAAATATAATTATTACTCCAAAAACTAAAGTAAAAAAATGTTTTACATGGTCACATAACCCTTGGTTTTAAAAAAGATCACATATGCTCAGTAATGTATCAATTTATCATCAAGATTAGATATCAAAAAACAAACCATAATGTAATCTTTTAAAATATTTAATTCTTAATTTCTTTTTAATAAGTTTAGCTGGTATTTAATTCTCAATTAATCTTATAATATATATATTTTTCAGTTGGTATTTTATATAAAAGTATTACTTTTGCAACAATTGATGATTGAAAATAGAAAAACCTTATGTGTTGCTAAAATGTATTACTTTCAATCCATCATATTCTTAGAGATGTGGGATAATCAACAACACCAATATTACTTTCAATCCATCATATGTGTTGAATGGTTTTTTTGTACTTCTATTTTGTAGGTACAAAAAAACCTGCAGGATTTAAGGAGAGAAGAATAAGCCGAGGTTTACTTCATGGGCATTTCAGTCACCGCGAAATCAACGTCTACTTTTACCTACAACATAAAAATGAAAACCCAAATACAAAATCGTAAAACAAAGTTAGTTCTTACCTTCAATAGAAATTAAGGGAATCGAATGTTGTAATGTCAAAATTGAAAATAAAACAAAAAATCATGAACATAATCATATGTTTTGTGCAATGCGTGTAAGAGATTGAAAACTAAACCAAGAACATGACCAAATACTTTATGAGATTGATAATATTCCCAAAAGGACTAAGGATAAGAGAACATCACAACTTAGACGAAGAATTTGATAGATACGATGTTGAATATCGATTTATGAAGTTGAATTTGATGTAGAACAAATTTCCCACTACAATGATGTAGAAGAATGTATCTATTTATCATGAAGATTATCTCTAATCAATGAATTAATGAAAATTAAGGAACAATTAATTATGATGAAGATGAAGAGGTTATTTGGAGCTATCTTACATTCAAATATGTGAAATTATCAAAATAACCTTGTAGATAGTGAATTGTACATCCATATATGAGGGTAGAAAAGTCTTTTACAATATTAAAATTAATAAATGGAAAGATGAAGAGAGTGAAATGAATGTCTTTAAAAAGATAAATAGTTTGTTAGTTAAAGCTAATTAAATTGGATGTCAATTTACCAAAGAAGCCTTATTATAATAAAAGAGACAATTTTTATTTAGGGGTAGAATTGTCTTTAACTTATTTAATATATAAAAAACTCAAAACAATGAGAAAAAACCTATAGGCTAATGCTCAATTGATAGGGTGTCTACATCATCCTTCCAACATCTTGCTTTTATATATATATATATATAGATTGATATTGATATTGATTTATCATTTCATTTACAATAGAGATTTCTCAATTCTTAGAATATCATTTCATTTACAATAGAGATTTCTACTTAATTCAATGAAAGACTTCTTATATATTTACATACATATAAACATGGGTTTAGCTATATTTAGCTTAACACTATATCATCTTTTGTGGACAACACCCTACAACCCATTTTATACACATCTTCATTTTCTAATTTTTCATCTTCCAACTAACGTGGGACAACAAAAACAAAATCAATCTTCCATCTCTTCACTAACTTTATCAATACAGGACAACCAAACAACATCAATCTTCTATCTCTTCACTAACTTTTTCCCTTTTTATAAAACAATTAATGAAATGGGAAATTCTCAATCCTTAGAATGTCATCTCATTTGCAATAAAGATTTCATTTTAATTCATGAAAGACTTCTCATATATTTACATATATATAAAATTGGGTTTAGCTATATTTAGCTTAACACCATATCACTTCTTATGACAACACCATTCAACACAATTTATACACATCTTCATTTTCTAATTTTTTATCTTCCAACCAATGTGGGACAACCAAAACAACATCAATATTTCAACTCTTCACTAACTTTATCCCTTTTTATAAAAAAATTTCAAAATTATAAGAAAATAGATAAATAGCAATGGAAGCTTCTCATGGTGCCACCTCTATAAAATTGGGTTTAGCTATATTTAGCTTAACACCATATCACCTCCTATGGACAACACCATTCAACACAATTTATACACATCTTCATTTCCTAATTTTTCATCTTCCAACCAATGTGGGACAACCAAAACAACATCAATCTTGCAACTCTTCACTAACTTTATCCAATTTTACAAAAAAAATTCAAAATTATAAGAAAATAGATAAATAGCAATGAAAGCTTCTCATGGTGCCACCTCATCAACCTTGGTTTTTGCTTTTAAGATATATATTGATTGATATATTGATTTTTGTATGGTTTTTAAAGTTATAAATATATTTGATTATTATCTTTAATTATGATAAATAATTTTTATTAAAACTTTATTTATTGTATTTTATTTTATTTTATTTTATTTGAAAGAGTGTCTTAGACTATATCTAGACTTATCTCGACAAATTGTGAAGAATTTTGTAGCCACGGATTTTACACACCTCTAGAATTGAACCCTAAACAAATTAGATATTCAATTACATTTTCAGCGCATCGACCACTTTTGTAGTTGTATTTTAATAATAATTTATTTTTACCTATTATATTTATATTTTATTATTATTGTTGTTGTTGTTGCTGCTGCTGGTTTTTATATAAACTATGCACCGATCAGTGACGTGTAGCTTACTTGGTAAGGAGTGAGGGTAGTGTTTGTTCAAAATCGAATGGTTCTGACTTCTAAGGTCGGGACCCTAGTATAACCACAACCGCTGAATGAGCCACATATCCTCCCCTCACCCCACATTATGGAATTGACAAACGATTATGGGCCTGTCGAGGTTGCTAGTATCAACCTTTTTGTCAAACATAAAATATGAACCAGTCCATTATTGAAAGTGAAAAGATTTATAAAATGTATGGAAAAAGATTAAATTGATGTGATAGAAAGAGAAATCTGATATGACAGATTCATGAATCTCTAAAGAGGTTCATGATTGTAGATGCTCTTATTACACTCCTTGAGCCTAAGGTATTGTTTTTCTTTTAAGATGTCCAAAGTTTAAAGTCAGATTTCACATCTAAAATGTAAGAAGCGGATAATCCACCTCTTAAAATTTTAAAAAACGATAAGAGGTTTTCAAATGTTTCTTTTTTAAATAAAAAAAAGCCTTAAATCCGCAAATCTTCTAATTTTCATAAGTTATAAGCTTATTAAAATTCATATTTTAACCATTAAATATTTCATAAGTTTTATTTTACATATAGTTTTATGATTTATTACACAATTTCATGATATTTTTTCGGACGACAGTCAAACACACATGCCCTGATTAAAGTTAAAGAGGTATTCGGGATCCATTCAGACACTCGACTAATCCTCTCGACCATAGAAACCGTTACCGGCCCATAGCCTCGCCCATGCCCGGTCCGAAGGTCGACCCATAAACTGAGGTGTCGCCTCTTGTTCCCCTCTCGAATCGAACCCAATAGGCAGAGATACCATCCACTGTCCCATCGGGATGTTACCAACCGTTTGAGCTACAAAAGAATTGACAAATGTCCTTAGTTTGACCATTAAAGTGGACAATGTATACGTTCCAAGCACTAAACACTCCACCACAACACCAACATGAGTGGCTTTCTAGACGCCATTGAAGCCAGCATCTATCATCATCATCATCAATTCATCATCACTTCTTTGTAATCTCTTGTTCATAATCATGCTTACTGTTATTAATCACAATCACAATCTCACTCGTAATTCGATTCCACAAACCTCACTCGTAGTTAGACTTCACAAGAATCCGACGATCGTAATGCATTTCTTCTCCGATTCCGATTCCGGTGACCTCAATCGCTTTCCGATAACCTCCGATCACTAAATTCATTCGCCAAATTTAACTTCTCCTTCAAATAATTCATCATGATGAAGAATATCTATGAGGTAATCCATTTATAACAGTTCCCCCCTTTTTACTTCTACTTTAGTGATACTTATTTAATTAATTGTACTTTTTTTAGAAACCCTAATTCTGCTCTTACGTCATCTAATCATCCATCATTACTTAATTATCTTAATCTAAGTTTATATATTAGTTGACTAATCACCGATTATTATCTCACCTAATCACGTGCACGAAATCAAAGATCCTGTTCCTTTATTTTATTGTATATGGAATTTTATATAATTTAAGTTTATGGAGAATTGGAGATTGCAGATTCTTGTGTGTGTGTGTGTGAATTGAGGGTTTAGAGGACATGGAAGTGCCACGTATGTCCATGGAGAAAAGAAGTGGGAATGAGTGGATTAGAGGTGATGGGTCAGTCTAGGGCTCCAAATAGAAAACAGTACAATATTATCACATCTGGTTTTTTTATTATCATTCCAGAAAAAGAAAATCATATATTTTATTTTATTTTATTGAAGTTGTGTTTTTTTGTTATTTTCTTTCTCTTTCTCTCACTGTTGGCAAGAAAATAGTGATTTCCTATTTTATGTGGCTGTGGACAAAAGGTCACTGTTCTTAAAGAATAAGATTTGATTTTTATGGTTTGAAGCTGAAGAAAAGAAGAAGAAGAAGAAGATCACAAAAACTTCTTTCTGTGTGATCATATTACTTTCTTCTGTTACCTGTTACCTGCTGTTTCTGTTTTCTATCTTGTTTCTTGATCATCAAAGGGTGATACTGATATAGATACAGATATAGATACAGATACAGATACAGATACAGATAGACAATCCTCTTGTCTTGTGTAAGTGTAAGTAGTGCAGATTTTTTCATGAGATCTTCATCTGGGTTTCTAATCTTTTACTTATCAAGATAATTTGTTGCTTATTCAGCTGCAGCCTTGTTTTTAAAGTCTGTTTGTATGTTAAAAAATTTCAGGCCAAAAAGGAGTTGTTGACAAGAATTTTGTGGGTGAAGGTTGTCTGCAAGATTGTTTTGTGGAGCTAAAATGCTTTTCTGATTCAAGATGGGTTTTGTGGGAGTGAGAGAATTTTGTGTAACTTTATGCATTTGGTCTGATTTTTATGAAGCTATAGGTGGATGATAATGGAGAACTCTTCTGAATCTGGCTGGCAGAGGTCTGGTAGCTCTAGGGGGTTGAATTCTTCAGCAGTTTCTAACAGAAACCCTAGACTAATTCCTACCAGCACCACAGATCATGATTCTGGGGTCATAGCAGGGGGGAGGGGAAGAAGGGAAAAAGCGGTCTTGGGTCAATCGAATTCGAATCGGTTTGGAGCTCAGTTTGGTTACTTTAGGGAGGATGATGGTGCGGTGATTAGGCCGGTGGAACTCAAGGATGTTAGCTTAAGACAGTGGTTAGATAACACCGAAAGAGTTGTTGATGCCCTTGAATGCTTGCACATATTTATGCAGATAGTGGAGATTGTGAACTTGGCACATTCCCAAGGGTTTGTTGTGCATAATGTTCGACCCTCGTGCTTTGTCATGTCCTCGTTTAATCGGGTATCGTTTATAGAATCTGTGTCTTGCTCGGATTCAGGTTCGGATTCTTGCGAGGATGAATCAAACAACCAGACCGCTGACTTTATGGGATTGTGTTCGTCTTTGGATCCAAATCAACTGGGGAGTAAACTAGGGAACCGGAGCTTTGGTAAAAATCCGAGAAACTTAGCGCAAACGGCATCGGAGAACACTTGGATGCAATCGGGTTCTGAGAATTTAGAAGCCAGTAATGTTGACCAAGCAGAAGAAAAGAAGGACCCTTTCCCGATGAAGCAGATATTGCAAATGGAAAGTAATTGGTACACAAGTCCAGAGGAGGCTGCCGGTACTCCAAGTTCTTGTGCTTCTGATGTTTATCGACTAGGGGTTCTTCTTTTTGAGGTATTTTTATGGTTTATTTGTAGTTCAAAGCTTACTTCTCTTGTTCTGAATCATATGAAACAGAACCATCTGAAGTATTAAGTTATATTGTGTCTCATGGTCATGGTGTTTTATTCTAAGCCGCTTTATTTTATTTCAATTTACAGTTATATTGCACAAGTAGTTCAGCAGAGGAAAAGAATGCAACTATGTCTAGCCTGAGACATCGCGTGTTTCCTCCTCAGTTATTATTGAAGTGGCCTAAAGAAGCGTTATTTTGCTTGTGGTTACTGCATCCCGAGCCTGCTAGTAGGCCAAAAATGGAGTGAGTTTTCTTTAAATAATTCTTTTTGTAGGTAATCTGGATATTATTGCTCCATGGTTATGCTGTTACTTGCTTATCGTCCCAGTTATCTCTTTTATGCTAACTGGATACTAAGCTCTGAACTGGCGGATGGAACTTGAATTATTTTCTTCGCACCCTTTGGAGCTTGAATTAGGCGCATGGTCATTTTTTGTTATTCACAGAACGTACAAACCTGAAGCAAATAGAAGCACAGAATATTCTAATGTATATTTTTGTTATTTGCGTCTTATATTAATTGCTGTGAGCTACTTTTTGTTTTCGAGTTTCTAGCTAGAGCTTTGGGCAGGTCTCTGAGTTCGGATGTGCCACTAAAACATTAGTACCGTTTGCAACTGGAAAAAGTACTATCAGTCAAGATTTACACACACAATGGTGTATGCGATTATTGTTCTAAATGTTCATTTGTTCTACTGATACAATTACTCGTAAATGATTGAAAGATTTCTTCCAAGTTGTGAAAAGTCAATAGATGAACACGAGTTGTGAAAATGCAATTGATCGTTCTTTAATTTTCTGAAATATTAATTACATGTATTAGTTGCTAATCTAAGTGTCTGGAACTCTCAACTCCTAGGCAACCGATTAAGTGGAACTGCACGGTTCTGTTTCTACATCAGTTCCATTTTGTTTAACTTGGGGCTTGCCATGCTAAAAAGACCGTAGAAAGTTAACTACAGGGAATATACAAGAATTTAATAGACGTTATCTTCTCGTAGGATCTTGATTGCAATTATGTTCATCGTATATAGATTTCTTGTTTGACAGGATGGAATGTCAGTCAAACCGTCACTATTATTCTGTATATTTTGGTACTTGATTCTATTTGTATAGTTGGATGGTTTAATATGATAAATAGAAATGAAGATGCAGTGCGGGTTTATCTTGCTGTTTTATATTATTAGATAGATTACACATTATGCACCGTTAAACTTGGTCCATCGGATTTATCTCATTGTTTTACAAACTTTTTGCATGTTCTTATGCTAATTTTCTCTTATTTGCTATTAGTGAAGTGCTGCAAAGTGAATTCCTTAACGAACCTAGAGATAACTTAGTGGAGCGAGAAGCAGTAATAGAGCTTAAAGAAAAGATCGAAGAGCAGGAGCTGTTGCTGGAATTTCTTTTAATGCTGCAACAACGAAAGCAGGAATCTGCGGACAACTTACGCAGGACTGTTTCATTTATATCTTCGGATTTGCAGGAGGTTACGAAATTGCAGATGGCTATTCGGGAAAAAGGAGGTTTGAGTTCAAATCTTGGAGATTCACCTTCAGGTTTTCCATCTGCAAATATCTCTCAGAACGACGATTCCGCTAGCTCCGGATCCAGAAAACGAATCAGACCCGTAACCCAGATCCATAATCCGGAAATATCCAGTAGTCTTCAAGACGAGTATCACCCATCCGATACACACGTTAGCGATAGAGAAAATGCTATCTCCAGAAGTTCTCGACTCATGAGAAACTTCAAGAAACTAGAATCAGCCTACTTTTTGACTAGGCGCAGGGCTTTCAAACCGGTAGCTAAGCCATTGCCTAGAAATGGACCGATGAGTAGCGACGGTAAAGGATCGATCGTTCTTACGGAAAGAAGTTCTGCTAATAATTTTCTATCGAGAGAGCGGCCTGCAGAAGGTAGGCAAAGTCTGTGGATCAGCTCGTTCTTGGAGGGATTGTCCAAGTATCTGTCTTATCGGAAATTAAAAGTTAAGGCGGACTTAAAACAAGGCGATCTCTTGAATTCTTCCAACCTTGTATGCTCGTTGGGTTTTGATCGCGACGGAGAATTTTTTGCAACGGCCGGCGTAAATAAGAAGATTAAAGTTTTTGAGTATGATTCGATCTTGAACGAGAATCGTGACATACATTACCCTGTTGTTGAAATGTCGAGTAGATCAAAGCTAAGCAGTATATGTTGGAATGGCTACATCAAAGGCCAGATTGCTTCAAGTAATTTCGACGGTGTTGTACAGGTATCCCGACCCATATATATATATATATATACACACCCAACTTTCAAGAAAAACGCAAAATGCATCAAAATGTAACAAATAATATTTTCTCAGAATCAACGTATCAAAGTTTCAGATTTTCCTATTTTGTACCTATTTTGAACGGTAACCTGCTGATCTTGTAACGTCATTTACAGAAAATGGATGATAAACTTCACATCCATGTCCTCAGATGTTACAAGATCAACAGGTTATCACTTATCAGTAGAAACGGGTAAAGAATAGGGAAGTTTGGAATTTTTGTTACATTGGTTTGACCCAAAAAAGTTATTCGTTACACTATAAAGGAACTTTGGCAAAATTGTTGCGTTTTGCTAAAAGAAGTTATTGTTCTTAGTTTTTACATGATGAATGTTGGTTAATTCTTTTGAAAATTTCAGATATGGGATGTTACACGGAATCAAGTATTTATGGAGTTGAAGGAGCACGAGAGACGTGTGTGGTCTGTGGACTTCTCCTCGGCAAATCCAACGTTGCTGGCGAGCGGGAGCGATGATGGTTCCGTTAAGCTCTGGAATATCAATCAGGCAATTCTATTCTTGCACTTGGTGGATGTCAGCTTTCAAACTAAACGTACTGCAGATATCTAATTATATGTAATCTATGGTCTTATATCTGGATGTATAATAAGCTGTTTTTCTTTCATCCGTTGTTACTGCAGGGAGTGAGCGTCGGTACCATTAAGACAAAGGCCAACGTCTGCTGTGTTCAGTTCCCCTCTGATTCCGGAAACACTTTGGCATTTGGTTCGGCTGATCATCGAATTTATTACTACGATCTCCGCAACCCGAGCATGCCACTTTTTACGTTAGTTGGGCACAATAAAACCGTTAGCTACGTTAAATTTGTGGATTCGTCAACTCTTGTATCTTCATCCACGGATAACACACTGAAACTTTGGGATTTGTCGGAGTGCACATCGCAAGTTCTCGACTCTCCGCTTCAGTCTTTCACTGGCCACATGAATGTGAAGGTATGATTTTTCATTTCATGAACCCGGCCGTAACTAGACTTTTATATATATACCATGAAAGGAACTGAATTGAGTTGTTTTATTATTTGGATTTTAAGTGATGTAATTTTTCTATTTACAACATTGGAGATGACTGACCGTTGAAACTTCGTTTTCTTTTGCAGAACTTTGTTGGTTTATCGGTATCTGATGGTTACATTGCTACTGGTTCAGAAACAAACGAGGTATTTTCTTTAACAATTTTCAGTACTCGTTACGAATTAACACTTCATTAGATTAATTTGTTGAAGTACTACAGTTATCACATACATATATTATATATATATAGGGGGCTTCTGGGGAAAACCTAAAAAAATTAAAAAGTAAAAACTGAGGAATGCTCTGGTGACCGCTCATTTGGACGGTATGCATGTATGCATACAAGTGATTGAAGTTGGTTTTTGGTTTCTATGCACATGTGCATACTGGACAAATTGCTTACAGTTACTTTGTATGCACATGTGCATACAGTCCACCCTGCATCGATTATAAGTACTGCAAGTAGCTCTTTTGAAGTTTTACATGTTATAATTGTGAACTTCTTTGGTGTCGAGAACTGTCCACTAACAGAGAGGGTTTGAAACGGTATTGATTTGAGGGTATGAACATTAAATTCATTGCATAATACGTGACAAGTAGTTGAACACTTTCTATCAAACCATATATATCGAATTAAAATAACTTGAATGGTGTTTTCTTGTGGTTGATGATGAGAGTCGATGTGTGCAGGTATTCGTGTATCACAAAGTATTTCCGATGCCTGCATTGTCGTATAAATTCAACACCACAGATCCGATATCAGGAGATGAAGTGGACGACTCTGAACAGTTCATCTCGTCGGTGTGTTGGCGTAGTCAGTCCTCCACTTTGGTTGCTGCAAATTCCATGGGAAACATCAAGCTCTTGGAGTTGGTCTGAACCATTTGCAGATCATAATACTGTGTTGGTTTGGTGGTCTGAAAAGGGAGAATCAAATAGATATATGTGTTTACTTTTTCTGCATAGCCATTTTTTGTGTTTCACTTCACATAGGAAGGAAGGAAGGAGGTGTATAGAGACAGAGATTTTGAGTATGTTGGTGTTGTAGATATAATTAAATAGACAAAAGAAGGAAATTATGGGAGAAGATGATGATGATAGTATAATTTGTAACTGCTTACATTTGGGGTCATAACTTATATGCACATTATTTCCTTTTCAATTTCTTATATCTGTTTTGGATGGTTTATTTGGATCTTAAATCATTAAGAATGTAAAAAGAGCAATCTGATATTGATGTATGTTGTAAGCCTTCCTAACATATGTTCTTGCCCATTTCATGTACTCACGGCTTTGTTTGGGACCTTGGTGAAGACTTCCTAGGAGGTCATCCATCCTCGTACTACTCCTACGCCCACCAACACTTAACTTGCAGCATTCCAAGAACTGCAGTTCGTGTGGCCCAAAACCGTGTTAGGAAGGCAAAGTATTGTTTATGAACCCACCATCACTTCTGTCCACGACGATATGGGATTTGCTTAAGGTTGTTACTATGAACGGTAGGAGGGGGTTTCAAGGTAAAGGTTTTTAATTGTTTGTTTATAATTTTTGAATAAACCAAGAGATGTGATTACAACTTACAAGTTAATTTATAAGATGCTATACACGTATTTGTTAAGGCTTAATGGATCTTAATGTATTTAGTCAGCTTACTATTTGGTTGGGCTATGATATAAATTGTGGCTTCTAGAGGAGAGCTTTATGTTGTAAGTCAAGTTTTTTTTTTCCCAAAGTTCTCCCTCCGAAAACAAAAATATGTTCCTTTCCATCTAAGAAAAACCTTTTTCAAATAAAAATCTTCCCAATCTATAGAAACAGATTACATGCAGGAAATTATGAAAAACCAACCAAACAACCATCAACTAACACCTCTTTTAATTAAATAAATTATCACGAAAATAGTATTGAATTTCAAAACAATAAATTTACATCAATGCATTTATTTATTTTTGCTTGGAAAACATTTTATGAGTAGTTGAATGTTTTAAATGTCTCTAATCTAGATATAAATGGTATGGTTCATGAAAAACTACTTAAGGTAAATAAATATTTACCTTCTATTTACCTTAAAGAAGGTAAATACTTATTTACCTTAAGGATATGAGCATATATGCATATTAAGACCAAGTGGTCTTTTACTAAATTTTTATTGGATAAAACTGGTTGTTGGTTTTAAACCTGGTAAGCGCTTATCGGGTAAGATTTTCGACCTTTGTCTTCTCTCTTACCAAATAAGTTTCTCAGTTCTTACAATGCTCTATCCATAAGGTAAGTACTAAATGCTATTGATTGGCGATTACACAATAAGTGATTAATAAACGACCCTTAACTCCTAAGTGACTAAACTGGATTGTATCCAAGTGTAAGGGTCACGAAGTTAAGCTGCACAGCCACTTTGACTTTAGGCCATCCGTAATTGTTTAGAGAATTACATAAGTTGATCCAGATACACAAAAAAAAAAGAATAGTAAATATTTATTTATTTATAGAAGTGTGTCCCCAAAAAAATATGGATATAAATTATTAGCGCTAGGTTCAATGAAAAACCTCAAAAATGGAAAAACTGAGCAATACTCTCGTAGCTTTTCATCTGAAGTGTACACAAGTGCATAAAAAAGAGCAACTTACTTTATGTCTATGCACAAGTTGCATTGCATACAGTTCATATAAAAAGCAAGAAGGTGCTTATCAGTTTTCCGTTTTTTAAGGTTTTCCAACCTCCCCTTTAAACGAATGTTGGTATATAAAATACGAGTGGGTTCAAAGGAAAACCTAAAAAACCCAAAGAACACCCTCGTAACCTTCCACTTGAAACACATGCACCTATGTGTAACAGTAAATTAAGTTGTTTTGGTTTTCATAAACACTTGTACACACGCACGCATGCACATTACAAATTACGTCTATGCGCAACTGCATACGATCCAAACGGAGGAGTACGAGAGTATTTCTCGTTTTCTTTTTACATTTTCCCTTAAACATGACCGGATGATGACTAACTACAATATAATTTTCATCTAATTCTTATAAAAAAGGTAGATTTAAGTTCCGGTGAGACCAAGTTTTTTTTGGTGAGACCAACATATTTTACTTCAAACTTCACATCAAAACATTTGTGAAGGTAAAAAAAATTGAACATTCATCGTTAAAACATACTAAAAAACACTATCGAAAAAAAATTCCAAAAAAAGATTAAAAAACGAAACCTTCACAGCAGTTTTTTTGTGAAGGTTCGCATTATATATATGTAACCTTCACAGAACTGGAGCTGTGAAGGTTTCGTTTTTTAGCTTGTTTTCGATATTTTTTTTGCATCGAAAGTGAATTTTAGGTCTGCGTATTCGAGTTTTATGTACATTCACGGTGTTTTTTTGTGAAGTTTCATACGTTAGGTATTGGTCTCACGCGGTCTCACGATAACAGCTTGGTCTCACCTGATCCTAAGTCATACGTATAGGTATTTATGTAATGTATGTATGTATGTATATGTATACATATCCGTATGTATACGCCGTATCTCTACTCGTACTCCAGAGATCGATCTATCGCTAACCGCTTCTCATCTCTCAAATCAAACTCTTCATCTCCGATTTCACTTTCCGGTAAGCCATCCGCCATTGTTATACCTTATCATCTCTCTATAGATTTTTCCGAATTCTGCCTTTTTATGCGATTATTCGTTTGATCCATATCGTTCACGTTGCTTTCGTGCACTTTACGTTTATTATTCTATCGATCGTTGATTCAGGCCTATTGAATTTTGGATTCTTAATGTGTAAAACTGAAAATGATTTCGAAATTTATAATCTTCGTTATATTTGCATCGAGAAATTTTGTGATTTTGTTTGATTTTGATGTGCATAATGTATGTAAAAATGTGAATTGGAATGCGATTATTTGAATTATACTTGTTTGTAGCTGTAGTTGATTGTGTGCAATGATTGGTAGGGCAATTTGTATATTTGTTACTTATTTGTATTTTGTTAATTGATGTATTTTAGTAATATGATAGGAGATTAAGAAGCATATAATTAGTCTTGAGCCTTGTGGTCATTGATTTAGATATTGCTTTAGTTTTTGGTTATCCATTATGTGTGTGTGTGTGTGTGTTTCCTGCTCATCAATCACTTAGGAGAGGTTTATGTTTATCTGTTATTGCTTGTTTTTAAACTTTAATCAGTTGTAAGTATTTAGAGGGTGTTTGGATAAGCTTTTTGAGGTTCAAAAGTGTTTTTGGTCAAAAGTTTTTTTTGGTTATGGTGGTGGAAAGAGTTTTAAAAAAAGTGTTTGGATTAGCTTTTGTGGTGGTAGAAGCCAATAAGTCATAAGTTGTTTTTTAATAGAGAGTTTTTGCTTAGCTTATCGGCTTTTTGAGAAGCTTCTGGGTCAATTATATCCAGAAAGCCAAAAGCTTTTCTAAATAAGTCACAAATTCTTGACTTTTTAAAAATCACGTTTGAAGCCTTCTCAAAAAGCACTTTTGAGTTATCCAAACAAGCTTTTTGACTTATTGGCTTTTTGAGAAGCACTTTCGAAAAACTTATCCAAACACCCTCTTAATAAGTCCCAATCGACGTACTTTTGTTTGACTTTCCTTTTCGTTAATTGGTGTCGTAAGAAGTTGTAATCCGGTTACTAAATCGAGTGATGTGTTGTTTTAGTTTGCCTTCTGCAGCTGATGTGTTAGTTTCCATTTTGCTTCAGGTTTCGGGGTTCTGTAGGTTGTTTAAGTTATTAAGTTAAAAATAGTCATGGGTGTTAACGGTGTGGAGTCTGAGTTGGCCCATGGTTCTGTTGAAAATGGGAAGATGGAGAACAATGTTAATGGAGCCATGGGGATGAATGAATCCGTATCTTTTGGTGCTCATGGGAACGGAGCAGTTCTAGTAGAAAAAGGTAAAATTCCCCAGACCAACTTTCCAAAGGATGCAGTTGATGAGTGGCCCGAAGAAAAGAAGTTCCATTATGTTTATCTTGTGAAGTATCGGTCAGTTGAAGATCAGAACCTGAAATCTAAATTGGATCAGGCTGATAGAGAGCTAACAAAGCTCAACCAGGCCCGGAATCCAATTACCGAGAAGCTCAGGGCACAAAGGGTAAGAAGAAATTAACAACAGACTCTTGAGCTTATATTCACAATGATTTTGTCACTGATTCGGTGAAGTAATTTACTATTCCATTGATTTTTAGTCTGAACGAGCACAAGTAATAAGCCAGCTGAAGGCTCTAGGTGAAGAGAGAAAACATTTCAGGACGATCATGGATGATAAGAGAAAAGAAATCGAACCTCTGCAGCAGGCACTAGGCAAGTTGCGTGCCCCAAGCAATGGAAACAGAGATAATAAAAGTTTCATATGCTCATCTGAGGAAGAGCTCAATGATGTTGTAAGGCCTGTCTTCTAATATGTGATGGTATTCATTGATTTTAAGATATAAATTTACGACGCCTGCTTGTTAGCCGTGTCTGTACTTTTTCTAAGCTCTGTTTTCATTTCCTAATCTTACAAACAAACTTTTTTGAAAAACAATCTTACAAATGCTTTTTACATATAAGAGTAAGACCATGCAATTTTTCATTTTCCATAGTATTATATTCCGTGTTTTTATGTTCATGTATACCCTTTACTCCTAATTAGTTTTGATTTCTATGTTGGGTTTTTACCCTCTTGTTATGATTGATCTTTTCTATTAGAAGCTTGCAGTATGATGGCATTTAGAAACACATCCCTAGAACGGATTGGAATGTAATCATGATCCATGTCCTAAATGAAAGTTAAGTTATTTTTTTTTTCTTTTGAACCTTCTTTTCTCTTTTTTCTATGCAGATCAAGAGTTTGCAATATCGCATTCAACATGAAAGTATTAACCTAACCGAGGAGAAGAAAATTATTAGAGAAATCAAACAACTTGAAGGTACAAGGGATAAAGTCATTGCAAATGCTGCAATTAGAGCTGAAATTCAGAAATCCGTGGGTGAAAAAGATTCGATCCAAGATCAGGTGAAGGTGAGGACACTCATTCCAAAAGCTTATATAGCTGCTTTTTGGAGTTTGTTAGCTCATCAGCTTTAGAATTGGTAACTGAAAGTCCAAGTTACTTTGCATATCGTAATCGTCATCACCAAGGATCTTATGTTAATTATACTTTATTTTTTTCGTCATTGTAGCTTATAGGCGTTGGTCTTGATGGGGTCCGCAAAGATCAAGAGGCCATTAAGGCGAAGGTTAAAACACTTGAGGCTGAAAAGGAGGCCATAGATAATGTCATTAATTCTTTAGAGGAGGAACTGCGATTGGTGACAGGAAAAAGGGACAAAGTTTTTGAAAAGCTCCGTGAGTTGAGAAATAAGCGTGAAGAGGGGGTATGGTGATATTGTCTTATTTTTAGTTACTAATAGTTATGAATATATATTCTTTGTAGTTAATTCTGGCTATATTTTGACTAGTGTATATCTTACATTCTTCTCAGAATAGTTGTTTTTACCAAAACCGGTCGCTCTTGAATGAGGCAAGAAACTTGGCTGCACATAAGGATGTTGCTGCCCTTAAAGAGCTTTCTTTTGTAGAGGTTTGTTTGTTGGCTTGGTACCAATTGGAGTTAAAATCTCTCATTTTCAAGCTCGATATTGATGTTCAGTTATCCTTAACTTAGGTTGGCAAGTTCCTTTCTCAATGGAATAGTAGCAAATCCTTCAGGGAAGATTATGAGAAAAGAATTTTGCAGTCACTCGACCTTCGACAGCTGAGTAAGGATGGGCGGATGAAGAACCCTGAGGAGAAGCCGTTGGTTTCACCGGTGGTTCCAGCGGAAACCGAGGTCATGATGAAACTAAAGGAAGAACCCGCTCCTCTTTCACAACAAGGTGCTGAGAATGTGAAAAACCGTAAAAACCAGAAAGAAGCGGATGGTAAAGTAAAGGGTATAAAGGATGCAGAAGAAGATGAGGTTTTTGGGTTGGAGAAAAAGCCCGTGAAGACGAAAGAAGTTGATGTGGCAAAGCTCAAGGAGATGGCCCGGGAGGAGGAAATGGCAAAAGCGAAACTGGCTTTGGAAAGGAAGAAGAAGCTGGCAGAAAAAGCTGCGGCAAAAGCCAAAATAAAAGCTGAGAAGGAAGCCGAGAAGAAGCTCAAGGAAATTACATTCATTTCATGGGGAAACTTTTAAATATTGAGAACTTGGGAACAAACATCATGCTTTATTCACGATGAATATCAGATATTCATTTGATATTCATAATGAAAATATATAGTTGAATGGTGAAAATGCATGATATTCATGATTGTTCATCATGAATAATACATGAAATAGTTGGTTCCCCTGGTTCTCAAAATATGTATATTTCTCATTTGAACTTTCCACTCTTTTGAGAAGAAGCTCAAGGAAATTACATCCATTTTATGGGGAAAATTTGAATGAGAACTACAAATATTTTGAGAACTTGGGAACTAACTATTCATGCTTTATTCACAATGAATATCATGATACATATTCACAATGAATGTATATCGTTGAATGGAGAAAATGCACGATATTCATGATTATATATCATGAATAATACATGAATAGTTGGTTCCCCTGGTTCTCAAATATTTATATTTTTCATTTGAACTTTTCCCTCATTTCATGTTTCAATTTTTTTTCAATTCGGAGTTTCTAATTGAAAATTAAAAATTGACGGGTTATGTTTGAATTTTTGCAGGAGCGTGAGAAGAAAGCAAAGAAGAAGATGCAGGCTTCAGCACCTGCTCCCGAGCCTGAGGAAGCAACAATGGAGGTTGCAGCACCTGCAGAAGCTCCGGAGCCAGAAAAGGCCGAAGAAAACGTTAAGATCGAACCAAAGGTTAGTGCAACGCGAAGGAGGGTTAGGACCAAAGGACCAGAATCTATCTCAAAGGTGATATTTAAGCGTAAGAAGTCGACTAACTACATATACTATTATTATTATGCTGCTGCTTACTGCCATTCTTGCAGTTTTAGCAGCAATTGGGTATCATATTTATGCCTGAAAATCTGAAGCTTTGGCTTCTGATCTTTTTATGATTAGGGAACTCAAGAGTCATCATCTAACATAAGTGATTTCTCTTGTGGTTCTGTTTCTTTTTCTTTTTCCTCCCAAACTCGGAAACATGCTGTTAGAACAGGTAGTTTGGATACAGGCTTGGACCCTTCTTTTCGGTTTTGAAGTTTTGTTTTCGTTGAGAAACATAATCTGATGCAGTTTTCAATAGACTTCAAAAAAGATTTTTTGACTATGGACCTATATTTACCTTCATCTGATGACTCACTAAATCATCGTTGGTCTGTTAGCTGGTTCATTGCTTTGGTCTTGTGTTCAAATTTTTTTTACGTCCTACTCGTATATCCTATTTTCGAGTGAGATTTATTGGATTAGTTTGGTTTGATTGTTTTTTTATTAGCACTCAAGTATAGATTTTTGTAGTCTAATGAAATATCATCATAATGTTTGCTTCTCAGAAGCACACCAAGCTTTTTACCTTATTTTAAGGATAGCATATAAGTCAGATGATTGATTATTTAATCTATGAAACTTTGACTTGCTGTCAATGATTGAACCCATTGTCTCCCTTCTTCTTAGCAGCATCTAGCTTTTGCTTACAGATTTTCCAAATGATGCCTCCAAGATATGCTACTTCTTTTTCACTTTGTTACCTAGTATTAAACCAAACAAATCCACTATATCTAATACTTGAAGTAAAATGAGGAAATACATAGACTTGACATCTACCCCAAACAATAAAGAAAGACACACATCTATCTCTTCAATAATCTAACCTTGAAAAAACTCATATCAGAGATCAAGTTGTTTATTCTAACAATTTAAAAAAACATGGTAACAATTAGTTCACAAACTTTCAAACAAATGATGTTTTAAGACATGTATTTTGTGTACTTTTAGTTTATAAGCCCAAAGCGCGTGAAGAGAAGCACCGAAACATTTGGTTTCACTGATTCGTGACGTCTGAATGAATAATATAAAACTATCATATTAATATATGTTAGCATCAATATATTGGAAGCCAAGGATGTATGGGTAGAGAAAAAGCCAAATAGCCAGCTTTTTCTTTATCTTTTGCTTATTTTCTTCCCTTTGACTAATGAGTATTTGTTAATGGAGGTAGCATGTGGTATGTAGCATGGATAGAAATTGGTCCCTTTTCATCTTTAATGCCCCCAAAACCAGGGACCCAGTCCAAACACTTTAAATTTACAATACTACCCTTGGCATCCCCTTTTGATTGGATTGCATAACTTGGTCCTTTCTCTCTTCTTGCAACTCAGATTGGGTACCTTTTCTTTGGCATCCTCTAAAAGAGCCCTTAAGAATAAATAGGAATGAAACTCTCCCCTGTTACTCTTTGAAAGAGATATGGAGAATTGGAGATGGTCGTTAGATGGTGAACTCTAGCTCTTATACCATGTAAGATATATGAAACCTTTTAGATTAGTCTTTAAAATAGAATGGAGGTTAAAACATATATAGAGGTTAAAACATATATAGAGGTTAAAAGGACTGTGTCTAGCTGATACGAGACTTCAACATATGAAAACATCAAACGTGGTAGTCAGTGTTGGCAACCATCTTTATTTCTTTTTATTGTTGCTTTAAGATATTTTTAGTTGAATTTAAAAGGTATATAGAAGGGACAAATTAAGGGCTTGAATCCAAGAAAAGGACACTTTATTCCTTTGGTTTTGGCAAGAACATGTAGTGTAAATAGGTGGGAGATTGTTGGATGGAGTCCATCACTTGACTTGTGACTTGTAAACAAAACACCATACAAAAGAAAGATTAAGGGATATGCTCACATGGGTTTTGTTCTCATCCTATGAATCATTGATTCTTGTTTCATTTTTATATAAATGTTGTATTCCAGTTCGCCATCTACACGCTTCTTCGGTAAACTCAATCTATTCATATTGTTAATTTGTTTTTGTGTTATATAAATGACATAGATAAAACTCTAAACTAAGATAAATCTGTCTTTTGATGTTGGGAGCATTTGAATTGCATAGTAAATCTTTACTAAACCAAATACACATAGTTTATCATGTTCATAACTTCATATGGGAAAAAAATTCTCTTGATACCCTTCTATTTCCTCCTTGGTCCTTCAAGTCTCCAACAGATCGTTGATATGTCACCTTTTTTCTCTCGGTGCCATTTAGTTTACATAACCACTCTCCATGGTTACTAATAGCCTCGTGTCTTTACATATGTTGAAATTTAATTGGTGGAGCAGTGAGGAAGTGGCGGATGATTTCTTTTTTCACTTGTAAATGAAATCTAATAAAACATTGTAAATCTTTATTGGTATTAGAGCATCTCCAACAGATTTTTTAAAACTTCTCTAAAATAGAGAACTAAAAATCAAAATCTCTAAAATAAATTATATTCAACTCCAACAGGTTCTCTATTTTAGAGATTTCAACATCATTTATATTATTTAAATATTCATTACTTTTATAATCTCAACAAACTTTTATATATATATATATATATATAAATGATATTAATTCATTTTCATTGGTGGATTGAATAAAAAAAGCATTTCTCTCTTTTCCCAATCAAAATATAGAGAATTTTCTATATTAGGAGTTTTTTCCTTGAATCAATATTTTAAATAATGGAATAGAGATGCTGTTGAAGCATTTTAGAGAACAAAAACTAGTTTTTCTCTAAAATAAGAATGTTGTGGGAGATGCCCTTATGTGATTTCTTGAAATATGAAAAACATTAATAGAGACTCTTGTCATCACAATAATAGTCTGAAGATGAGAAAAATGAAGGATAATAGTTCTTATACTAAATTTTGGAAAACATTAATTTAATTTAATTAATTTCTGAAAAATACCTTTTTAAGTAAAATATGTGTAATTAAATTGTTTATGAAAAGGGTGATTCTATTAAGACACCTATCTAGATACTATCTAGACACCTATCTATCTCTAATTACTAATTAATTATTTTTTGTTTTCCGTGCTATATTTATTAACCATCATAACTTAATTACTTTTACTTTTACTATTTTTATTTATTCACTAATCATCATTACTTATATTATTTTATGTATTTTCTCTAATAATAAAAAAAATTATTATTACTATTACAAATATTTTAACTAAGTTATTAAAACTTTTTTCTTAATTGTTATTGTAAATAATAAACATTTGATAAACTCTTTTACGTAATATTACATAATTGTTTAAATTTCAAAACATAGAGATTATAATAAAAAATCAACAGTCATAATGTTTTAATTAATCAAAATATTTTAAATTTAATCAAAATAATAAAATAAACAAAATGCCAGCAAATCAATATATCTTAAATTAATCTAAAACTATTTCAAGGAAACTTACTGTTAAATAGGAATGATAATTCTCGACACGACACTAAAACCTAAAATGAAAAATAACGGGTTTGGGTTTAATTTTTTGACCTACAGACCCGTTAAGTATATGGTTCACGTTTGTGTTTTGTTCGCGAGTTGACCTGCCAACCCTTTTATCAATTTTAGACTTTAGTTATATTTTTTAGATATTTTTTATATCAAAAGCTTCACACCATACCAAATATTTTTAGGTTAAATTTCTTTTCCAGCATGTCTACCGTTTAATATAAAATCAAAGTGTACGAACTTGCCGTTAAATGTAATTACACCACTATTATTATGCTACTTATTTCATTTATGTTAAAGTTATGCATGTTAAATAATTACTAAATAAAAAAGGTAACATAATATATATATATATAAGTAAAAATGAAAAAAAAAATATATAATAGTATGGTAATATTATGGGTTGATGTTGTATTTAAATCATATAAAACTAACGAAATTAATTAAATAATATCATTTAAATAGAAATTAAAAGCAATATTAGTTATATTTACTATTACAATAAAAATATAAAAACAAAATAGATAGCCTAATTATTATTATTATAGTTAAGAAATATATAGAAAATTTAAGAATTAAATGATTGCTATTAATATAGATACGTACTTAATGAGGTGTAAAGTTAATTTTTGTATGAGGTTTATATTTCCAAAGTAAGTTATATTTAAGTTAAAAACTAATTATTAGGTCTATAATTTATTTATGGGTGTCTCTATAGCAACACCCTTATGAAAATGGAATCCATAAACTTGTTCACCAATTGCATCTAATATTGTTGAATACTACAAGTCAAGCCGGCCTATAAGATACCTCCTATTCCTTCCCTAATCCCTACCCTTTTCTTTTTCTTTTTATAATTACTATGTATAAAAGTGGATTCATCAAGACAATCTATTTTCATAAACCATTCGAATTATAAAATAATACTGAAACTTTATAGCAAAAGAATTGTAAAGGTTTACCTTTACAAACTTCATGTGTTTTGCTCTAAAAAAATTCGGTGTTATTTGGTTAGGATGAAGGGAGTACTCGCCCCTCCACCTCACTTGTTCACACCAACTTTTTACTCATTCTCTCAACCACTGTTCTACCCATTTGAAACACCTGCACTACTCACCATTCTACTCCTCCATCCCACTAACCATGTAAAATAAACAAAAAACAAAAAGAGGATGAGAAAGAGAGAGAGAAACACACACAGAAAAGAGACACAAAAAAGAGGAGTTTCCCTGAGATGGCCAACCCGGTAGGGCTCTAAATTGCAAAGTCGAAGGGGTGGTGGTGGTGTTTCCCCTTCAGCCTGCTACCCCCTATGACCATCTCCCTGCAAGCGGGTTAAGTATTCTTATCTCCCTTAGAGCATCTCCAACAGTTATGCTATATTTTTTTCAATAATAGAGCATCAAAACTCAAAATCTCTAAAAGAATTTATATTCATCTTCAACAGCTACTCTATTTAAGCAATTCAAACATTTATAATAGCAATAAAATGTTATTATATTTTATAAAATATTGTTTCTCTCATACACATTTATTTTTAAGCTCTTTCATTGGTGGAAAAATCCTAAAGTATTGATTCTCTCTCCCCCCCTCTTTTTTATTTTAGCATAAGGTAGATATTGGAGCAATAAAAATGCGAAAACCTCTATTTTTTCTATTTCAACATAGCTGTTGGAAATACTCTTAACCAAGATTTACCTACGTAAGCGCTAATCCAGGTAAGTGTTTAGATATTTGTGATCATACTTATCTGATTCAGATAATGAGATTTTGATGTTGGTCAAAGCAAGTGGACTATTAGTTATTAATAAAAAAAATACATATTTTTATCAAATTTTTTCTCATACATCAACATCAAGTTACTCTTCTTACAATTTCAAAACTAGATTCAACTTAAATTAGTATGTATAGAACAAACACCCAAAACTTATTATCAAAATTGGCATCAAATACAAAATTGTTCATTTTATCAAGAAATACAAGGCTATATATGCATTTGTTTTCCAATAGTTGTTATATAATCTAGAAATAAGTTTTAACTCATTATTTATTTGGAAAATGTTTCATTTATTTCGGGATAAGCTAGAAAAAGATTTACATATTAGTGACTTTCATTTCCATTTTTGATACTATTAATATTATATTTTTGAAGAATTTCAGACAAAACGGTATTCAAAGTAAAAAATTGTTTATTTATCGTTGATATATATATCTCTGATAATTTATTAATACGAATTCAAACTATGTAATTTATATTATTTCTTCCCTAGTTTATTAATTTTAGTAGGTGAGAAACATTGAATATTTTAAAAGAAAAAAGACCATAATAAATATATACCAACTTTATAGGAAGATTTGAAACGGTAAATTGAAAATTTATGTTTCTGTAATGATTTATTTCTTTTAATACATAAAATGTAAGACAGACTCGACTATACATTTAGAGCCAAAAGAAAAAACCCAACGATATTTTGTTTTATAAGTTTAATAAGAGAAATGTAAATTAAAATCTAACAAAAACTTTGATAATTCCTAGTTGGGACTTAGGTTTAGGTGACACCAAACTGTTTACATGAGACTCTGTGAGATCAAGATTTTACGCGCATAAAACTTCACAACAAAACACAAGGAAGGTAAATAAAATTCGAATATTCATACTAAAAAACATTATCGAGGTAAAAAACGAAACATTCACAAAACTTCACAACGGAAATGTTATGAAGGTATAAAAAAATCGAACATTCACATCAAATAACATCGTGACCATCACATTAACAGTGTTTTTACTATGAATGTTCGAATTCTTTTTACTTTCACAGTGTTTTGCTGTGAAATTTCATGTAAAAAATGTTTGTCTCATCGATCTCACAAAAACAGTTTGATCTCACGAACCTAACCCTCCTAATTGGTGTTATAATCAAAAATAATTTCTCAATTAGCTTAACAAACATTAAATTTGTCTTGTTCCATATTTATTTTACTTGATAATTGGATTTTTGGATTATATATCATCTCTTAATTTTGATTGCATTTTGAGTGTATTCAAAAATCAATATAAATATGCAACTTGATATTCATGTTATCAGAAGAAGTAAATGTTTATCCCACTGATTAAGAATAAAAGTTGTATTCTAAGACATTTGACCTTGACATAACATTGTTTTCTAAAACAATAGAGTTTTTTTATATTTTACTTTGGGGTGGGGAGTAATTTCTACACCATTCACATCAAAATCATGAATGTTTGGAATCCAACAGGAAGAGGTTGTTTTTGCTCGTTCGAACAAGGGAATGGCAAGTGACAATCTAATGAACTGAGACATCTTAATAATCAGAGGAAAAGAAAGTGAATATGATGATATAAAAAAAAACAATCAAAACCGTGAAATTGCTTTATAGAAGAGCAGCACAAGTGTCTAGTCACTAGGCAATGCAGTGAATTAAGTGTCGTATATACTATCACTTGCCTTTAAAAATATGTGTATATATATATATATGTGTGTGTACGTATTTGATTTTAATTCTTCAAGAAGAAGGTAACGATATGTCCTCTATGACAACTTGTCATACATGGTCTAAAAACTATAACGTAAACTTTTATAAACTATTATAGCATAATATTAATAACTTTCGTTATGATTTTAATGAAATGGTACTATTTATTTAGTGTACACTTTGAATATAAATGATTCATCTCTTTCACACACGTACACACATGTCATAGAAAAGTCACATAAATAGTTGACAAGTCAATGCTTTCTTTCCTTGTCCCCAATCATTATTATTTATTTCTATTATTGCCCCCCATCAAAATCCACTTGTACCTCATACCCCTCAACTTTGGTAAACTTCCCACATCACCATACAATTCTTAAAATATTTTACTTTGGTTATATTTTTTATATTCGCTACTCACAACTATGCATATAATACACATGCTCTCGTGCTTTTATCAATACATAGAGTGATCGTGGTAGATTTACAATCACTCGTTTTTATAACCTATAGTTTTTATCTGTTTATGTAATTTGACTAAAGTAAAAACATGGATTTGATGGTTTACATGGTTCTAGTCAAAATATTATTTACTAAACAACATGACATTTTTTTCCAATAAAGTAATCAAATGTAGATGTTAATAGTAATGCTTAACAAGTATTTGGACATAGGCTTCAAAGTAATTATTGTAGCACTATGGTATTTGGATTATCTTAGTTGGTAAAGTGGCATGTGACTTCACCCAAATACAAAACAGGTTTTAAGTTCAATCCTAGCCCTCCTCCCTAGTCCCTATGATAGCCTTAGCTTTGGATTAGCCAAACAATGACCCTTTACACTAGTGTCTTTGGAGGTAGGTTTTGTGTGGGTTAAGTGAGGGTTGTATAATCACCTTTTTGTCCAAATAACTATTATAAAGAAAATAAATTTATAAAAGGTTATAAACTCCATATATTGACCCAAATTTTATAAGGACTCTTTATTGATTTCTAACTAATTAATTACTTTAACTCATAAATTACTAAAAAAGCACAATCGAATACCTTAAACAACAAAACACAAAGCATCACATCTAGACCATGTTAAGCACCCAATTTAATACGAAATCACCATAAACAAAAACCCTTTTCAACCACAAGGCTTGTGGTATGATTGTTAAGACTTACGGTGGATGTAGCTAGATCCCATCTACCTAGGATTCGAATCCTAACGTTAACAAACTTTCGGCTACTGAAAATTTTCTCAGGCCTACATGTCTAGCAGTCAAACATTGTCGGGATTAGTCCAAACCACAATCTAGTTACCTCTACAAAACCCATTTTCAAAATCAAGAACGATGAAAAGGCAAAGGACCTAAACCGAACAACCCAAAACACTACAAACACTAAAGTACTCAAACCCCCAAAGTCCAAGGTACCAATACCAAAAACTAACCCTAAGTTGACACAAACGTTGGATACTGAAAAAAGTCACACACAGACAACCCATCAAAAAAAACCTCAACCTCTTCAAATTCTCTTGTTTTTCACTTTCTTTTTCCACCATCGATTTCATCTATCTTCCATCATCAAACCCTCAAAATCCAAGATTCTTCTTCTTCCATCAATGGAGATCCCCCCAAATCAACCCGAAACCGAAAACCCATCTCCGTCCAGCTCCACCAACAGCAACGGCCACGCCGCCGCCGTCGCCGCCGTGGCCACCACCGGCGCCGGAACTCCAAGACCCGTTTCAAGATCCGAACCGAATCCATACCCGACAACCTTCGTCCAAGCCGACACAACCTCCTTCAAACAAGTAGTCCAGATGCTAACCGGATCCTCCAAACCCACCACCCAAGATCCGAACCCGAATCCAAATCCAAATCCAACTCCGGCCAAGATCTCCATCCCGCCGGTGAAAACAAACCCACAAAAGAAACAAGGATTTAAGCTTTATGAACGCCGGAATAGCTTAAAAAACGGGCTTATGATTAATCCATCTGTCCCTAAATTCAGCCATGGTGGACATGGGTTATCGCCGAGGATCCATGAGATACTTTCTCCGAGCATTCTTGATTTTCCGGCGTTGGTTTTAAGTCCGGTGACGCCGTTGATCGAGGATCCGTTTGATAGATCGTCGGTCGGAAATTCATCGTCGGAGGAAGAGAGGGTGATTGCGGAAAAAGGGTTTTATTTGCATCCGTCGCCTAGGACGGCGACGGCGGCGGAGGAGCCACGGCTGCTGCCACTTTTTCCGGTGACGTCGCCGGAGACGGATTTAAGATGAGTTTTAATTGTTATTAATTATTATTGCTACGATTATTATAAAAAAAAAAAGAAAGAAAAAAAAAGGTTAGAGAGATCTTTTGCTTTCAATTGTACAATTTGGATCTCTGAATTCCCCCAATCGAAATTAAAAATAATAATAATTTCCAATTAATTTTATCTTGCATTTTATTATTTTTTGTAAGAATAAGCTAGCTTATAAAATACTGTGTTTACATGGATGCAGGTAAGTTAGCTTATCAAATAGCTTATAAGCTTGAAATGCTGGTTGGAGTAGTGTTTCAGAGCTTTTGTAGCTTTTTCTCACTCTACCTTGTTAATATTATTTTTTTACCTTAAAAAAAATACCATTTTGGTCATTTAGAGCATTTTCAATAGTGGTAGTTAATTTTTTTCTAAATTATAATAAAAAGGTTAAAATATTTGAAAAAATTGTATCTATTCTAGTATTATAGCAACTCTAGTATTATTTCTATTGGTTAAAGCATTAAAATAATTATTTCTCTTTCTTAAGCATTATCTTCAAATAATTCTATTGGTTAAACCAATAAAATAATCTCTGTAAATTTAAAGATTTTTAAATTTTCTTTTCTCTATTTTAGCATAGAGGATAATATATTGAAGCAACAAATATGCTAAAAGTCGACATTTTTTCTATTTTAGTATAGTTGATAGAGATGCCCTTACATACTCATAAATTAATTTTTGTAAAACATAATTTATTTATAAGCTAGCTTATTGTCTATTAACCAACTTAACTAACTAACCGCTAACTTATTAACTATCGATTAGCATATTAAATACCAACTAGTTTGTCAAAACACAACCTAAATTATAAAATTCATACCAAAAAGAACGTGATTTTTGACTTTCTTTGTTGTTTATTATTCAATATCATCATCTTTTAATTGTTGATGAATAATTATAATTTAAACACAGCAATGAAGCGTAATGGGGTATTTTATTTTATTTTTTTCCTTTTTTTGATAGAAAATGGATTAGGTGAATAGTAAATTTCGTACCAAAATAAATCCAAAATCTTGAATCTATCATTCATTGTACCGTTGTACGTGCCCAATATCGGTTATGGTGTCATTTCATGACAAATATACCTACCTTACTTCACTTTAAACTAGCGTTTGATGTAAACACCGGAGTTGATAAAAAGAGAACATATACTGTAACTGAACAAAACAAGTTTTTGATGGTTAACCTAACTACAACCGGACTAAATAAGTTGTACGTAGAATTGTTTTCAAATACGTGGATTTTTTCTAAATAGTTATGAAATTAATTTTATTAAAGTCACATTGGTTTAACTCGATCAAGAGTTCAAGGTTGGAAATGATGTCATCAAATCTTTCTCGCATCATTTAGGGCACAAAAGTGCCTTAAATCCTCGGGCGACGCTTAATTTGTCGTCATCTGTGCGAGCCTCGGCCATTTCTTGGTCGTCGGCTTTATCGTCTTTGGTGCAAGAGCTTTTGCCAACTTTCTTTTGCCTTTGCCCGTGACTTCCTTTTGTTTGTATATCAATCTTTTTTAAGCCTAAAAATAACATGAGGAGACTTACTGCCTAAGCCCCTAAATGGCTTTTATTTTGGAGCACACGTGTACTCACGGTTTTGAAACGCGTCTGATTGAAAAGACAGCTAGTCCCCCACTCACACGTAACCCCACTTCCTCAGTAGCACACTAATCTGGTGCCAATCGAATTGGAATTGGATGTATTTTGTTTCATCTACACTTGGAGTCACTTTAGAACGCATTTGATAGAATAAGGGGTCGTTTACTTAAACACTTATCCGGTAAGTGTTACCGGTAAAATTGAACACCATCACCTACCATATCGGACAATATTTTAGTCTCTCAAAATGATATCGTACACAACAATCTACCCGGTACGCTCTTATAGGGTAAAAGTTGTCGATCTCACCAGGGTAAGACTCTCGGTTCATGTCATCGTTCTTACCAGGTCGTGTCATTGCTCTTACCCGGTAAAATTCTAATCCTTGTCATGTTCTTCCGTTAAGGTAAGTTGACCCGGTAAGCAATTACCGGGTAAGCGTCAAGTAAACAGCACGTAAGTCTTTTACGACACAATTTTTTTGTTACCCCGCCTAACGGATATGAGATCTCGTATCTCGAGGCGTGCAGTTGAAGGTCTTTGGACCGTTTAAATTCCGTTAAAGGTGAGAAAGAAAGGAAAAAAAAAGTCGAAAAAGCAAAAAAGAAAGAAAGAAAGTGGAAGTGGAGAGATGCATCGGATTCACGTTACAAAGACCTCTTAAAGTAAATGCTTTTTTTGGTCAAACATATCAATTGCCGGTGGCTCTTTATTATTTCAATCTCTTTCTAAATAATATTCAACCCTTGAAAATATTTATAGAAAAAAAAACATATGCACATTGAAAGTAATCAAATAGTTTAGAAACACTTCTCACATGATCTCATGCCTATACAGGGATGGGTTCAATGAGAAATTGAGGTTAACATCAGAAACGTGAGAAGTAATTATCGATTGTTGAATGAGAACTGGATTCACATTAGGATAAGATGCACCGAGATGCATCGAACTAATTCCCTTCCAATGTGTAGTTCATATGAGACGGCAAGAGATTAAAGAAATGAAAGGCTTAGATCTACTTTTCACCGTTAACTCAAATTTGCCTCGGTGTGCGTGCATGCACGCAGTGTGAAGGATCATGCAAGAAGTCAATCAATTTGCAATTAAGTCGGAACCTCATTAAAATCGACCAAAAACAAACCAGGTCCAATGGAATTCCCATGAAACATATACATCACCTTTTCTTATTTTATAACCATGGCACTAAAATGATAGATTCGCCAATCGCCACTAAAAATACACAATACATTCCATTAAAGTATTCAACGACCTTACGATTCATATCTCCGAAAACGACTTGATCGTCTTGAATCCGTGATTCTCCGGAAGCGGTCCGTTTCCAGGCCGAACGGAAATCACCACCTCCAAACCTGACACAAAAAACGGTTCAAAAGTTAAATGATGATGTTAACCACATTTCAAGGTTTCTGTGGTTCATTGCATTGTCGGGTTGTAGAATTCAAATTGTATAACCCAACAATGCATTGAAACGAAATTTAGCAAACTCAAGTATGTGGGTGAGTTGTATACCAGCTGCCTTTGCAGCTACAGCTTCTTGAAAGATATCGGTCACAAATAAGATTTCCGATGGCTTGTGAACTCCAAGTGATTCAGATATTTCAACATAACTCTTCGTTTCTTTCTTGTTCCTGGATCAAGTAAGAAGACGAGCCTTCGTTCACAAACAACAAAGAACAAAATGCTCGAAAACAAACATATGGAAGGAAATCGTGATGGATTAATTACCCCACGGTGGTGTCGAAAAATCCGGACAAGTATTTTCTCAAGTCCCCGAAATTTGAATATCCAAATAACAGTCTTTGTGCCAATCTGCTACCACTTGAATATATGTACACCTTATGGAGAGAAAAAACACAGCCGTTTTTACCCATCAAATGTATAAATTAGATATGAGTTTATGACGACCAAAGATGTAAGCAGTCCTGACCTCTATCCTACGCAGAAACATTCATCAAACATAGATACAAAAAGTGTTGACTTACCTTGACACCAGAAGCATGCCACTTTTCAAGAGAACCAGGAACATCATCAAAAACGACCCCTTTTAGTTCGTTTTTCTCAAACCCGGTGCGCCATATGTGACCCTAGGTGGCCAAGATTCATTAAATTTGTATGAATAAATCAAACCAAATAAACCCAGTATGTCTACCCAGAGGTGGGGTCCGGGGTTGAATGTACACAGACCTGACCTTTACACCAAAGAGTAAAGCAGCTGTTTCCGTGATTTGACCAGGAAAAGAAAACATGTTCAAGATGTTAAATTTTGCTTACTTGCAACTGTTTTAAGGAGGTAATTTTCCTGTCGGATTTTATCATTCCATTAACATTA
Organism: Centaurea solstitialis; assembly: GCA_030169165.1. Classification (NCBI taxonomy): domain Eukaryota; kingdom Viridiplantae; phylum Streptophyta; class Magnoliopsida; order Asterales; family Asteraceae; genus Centaurea; species Centaurea solstitialis. Next base: position 84,686,234 of record CM058041.1, read on the forward strand.
GCGACCAAAGCGGCTATCACTTGATGTTTGCCGTCCTCATCGTATGGGATTGGAACAGCATCCACGACTCCATGTTCCAAATCATCCTTTACCTACAAGAAAAATTCAAGCAAATCTTCAACTTTAGGGTCTAGGCAATAAACTAAATACATAAAAATAATGGAACTTACTTGAGAACGCAACAACTCGATATCCTCTTGAGTAGCATCAGTGTCGTATGTTTCTTCCAAGTGCCTCCGTACATTGTCACGGGCATAAGGAAAGAGAACATCGGTGACAAATGATATAGGTGTAGTTGTCCCTTCAATGTCTAGAACCACACATTGCTGCAACAAAATTTGATATATATGATAAAGGGAATCATATTTATGCTCCAACCAGAGATACCAAGTGGATAATCACTTGAAAAGATCTACTTACTGGGGTAGGTTCAAATGAGAACCGTAAATACTTTGAAAACCCGAGAACCAACTACTCATGATGAATATATTGATTGATGTTCATGATGAATATCATGAATAACGGAATGCATGATATTCATCACTATTTTAGGGTTATCTTTTTTTTGGATAAGGTTCATCTAGGCTTCGCCTAGACTACATCCTTGGCAATTTAGAAAAGAAAGTTCGGCCGTCTGATACTAAGCCTGGCCACAAGATGCGCACTTTAGGGTTATTCATCATGAATAATTCATAGAATTGTAAGTTCCCACATTCTCAAACTATTTACGGTTCTCTATTAAACCTTCCCCTCTAACTACTTTAGTCTATTTAGCAGATGTAAGATCCCCTTGCCTTGAGAGATGTGTTTGTAGTTTGGCCACCTACAAGTGCTCGGGAACTTCGGATGGGACCATGGCTTGGAGTCGACCAATCCAAGCCTAATTGATGAAGTTTGATTGCAGCTTGAAAGAGATAGTGGTAGCATTCAGCCTGAAAGATTGTGGATCGAGAGAAGCATTATACTACAAGTAGAATCGTCAACAGAGTTTTGGTGAGCTATCAGCAACTAAGCACGGTCTAATTTTGAAAAGACAACACAGACCTGAGTTTTGGCACTGATCCAGGAATCGCCCCATATATAGACACCATGGTTTCGGACCAGCACCGCAGTTGTCTTTGGGTACGCTTCTATCTGTTGATCATTGGGAAAGTTCCATCAATCTTTTAAGTAAAGCACAACAAAATCAAAAGCTTTCTTCATTCTAACAAAACCTTAGAAATGGCTTCTTAGGTTATTTCAAGAACTTTATGTTAAAAAAATGCTTTATATAAGAGGCAATCATAGAAGTAACAAGTAAGCCTTGATTTTTATCCATGTCTCTATTTATTTAATTAGTAAACAAAAATAAGAAATAATTCTGACCTCACATAAGCTATATATACGAGATATTAGACCACCGTTGATGACATTTTAACATGATTGTAATTGACATGAATTTCGAAGTTTCTAACGTGAGTGAGAACAACAGTAATGCTTGGCCAATGATTTCTTGATAACAAACTGCAATGCATCAACTGATATTTTGATGCTATGACCACAGATGTTCAAAACCAGATATGATAACTAGATTCATATATAGACAGAAAGTTCCACTTGCTACCGGTGTTCGTTGTCTGGTTGATTGATGTAAAAGGCATGTCATCACTGCCATGATGATTGTCCATCTTATGTTATCTCCCCTATATACCATGGTTTTATTATACAACCCTTATTAGTCCAAGAGAAAGATTAATAGACTTCATTTAGTTAATTCTCACCATAATTGTTTCAGAAAGAATCACATCTTCAGGTCAACAAGCAATCATTCTAAACATGACACTAGTATCCATTCCACACACAAAAAAAAGCATCAATCACATGAAAAGACCTATGATTAAAACAAGCTAAAGCCGATATAGTTCATCTGTTCATGCAATGAACATAAAACACATACTGAAATTTGCATATGGAATCAATGTTATCAATTAAGTAATTGGGTGAAGTAAAAGGAAGAAAAAAACATACTGCTGCAGCAAGAGATTCTGTCAATTCTCTCTCATGAGCAGTGTTTTCTATTATGGGAACCACAAGCTCATCATAATATCCATGCCCTTGAATTCCTTTAATCATTTCCATATGAGTGATCTGAAATATTCAAACAGGAATGCACAACCACACAAACAAGATAAATAACAGCTCAATTGCGCATCATAATTGCCCATATCATCATCATATGAGTAAAATATGAAGATAAATGGTTATCAGAGTGAACATATATCATCTTTTGAAGGCCAAATAAGTTAAGAATTACCCTAAACTCTTTCGCCAAAGGATCCATCATAGTCACAAGACAAGATTCCATTCCATGACTATGAATGACTGCACCAGCATTACGCTTATTATAAGCCTGGAAGACATGATTAAAAGTAAAATTCAAAACGAAATTCGAAGACGATCATTCACAAATCATAAGTTTGAGTCAGCAATTTAGCAGTTAACCTTCATGAAAAGAGGAGCACAATCTGAACATTTGGGAGGCTTGTGAGGGTAAGGCTTCGGCAATGGCGAAAACAATATATCACCACTTGATGATAACACATACATGTCTTCCTCCACCATTCTTTCCTTTTGAACACCTATCATAAAACCTCCAAATTCATCTCTCCTTCGAGTTCAAACATATCTAACTTTGATTCGCAAAAATAAGCTAGTTGATAAGCTAGTACACGTTTGGATGGACCATAAGCTAGCTTATTGAAACGCTAGCTGGAGCAGCATTTCAGGAACTTTTTGTAACTTTCTCCGATTATACCCTTATTAATATTAACTATTATACCCCCAACACGGCCTAAGGTAAGCTAGTACCTGTTTGGATGGACCATAAGCTAGCTTATTGAAACGCTACTTAAAGTAATGTTTTTTAGAGCTTTTGTAGTTTTTTTTTTTCCAATTATACCCTTATTAATATTAATTAGTATACTCCAGTAAACCTTTTTTTGGTCATTTTTTGCCACACATAATTTATTCATAACCTAGCTTACCTGCTACCAACTAACTTTACCGGAACTACCTTATCAGCTATCAGCTAGTTTGCCAAACAGAGCCTAAAACAATTTTCTAACAATTAATCAGCACAATCATATAAGTATATAAACAAAATTGAAATGATTTTCACATACCGGAGGGGGACATGATTATGATTTGTTCCGATTTGGGAACGGAATCATCGTGGACCTTGGCGGTGATACTTCCGCCGGTGCCGGAGACCCAACCTAGGTTGTAAAACAAACGGCATAGCTCAGCGATGAGCGATTTAGTTTGATTGACCTGAGATCCCTCTAGATACGCCTGAGAAGTTACCGGCGTCTTCATTCCGTTCGCCGCCATCGCCGGTTCCGACTGGTTTGGTGGTGTGTGAGTTGAGGGAGGCTGCGTGAATTATAGGCAGAGGAGGAGGTGCAAAACATGCATTTTGGGAGTGTGGAATAATTTGACTAATAAAATAACAAACATTTTCGATTTAAATTCATTTTTTTAGCATGTTTTTTTAATACAATTTCTGTTTTTAAGATCTCATGGAGAGAAACAAAAATTGGCATATTTTATAACGGATGCATTCTCCTCTAAGACATCCGTAGTGGTGATGACTGAGTCATTACTCTTAAGAGTATTCTTAGTAACATTAGTTTTTCACTATCTTATTAATCCTTATCACCGCACTCATACCAATTTAAATTAGGCACTTTTCTTATTGTAGTAAAGATCAAGCGTTCAATTCTTCGTTGTAACGTTGTTTTTAATTTTAGTTATTAATTGTTTATGTCTAGATTTCAAGTTTCTAAAAAGAATAAACATATATATGACTTACACATCAACTACTATTGTCTTTTATTTTAGAGTAAACTACAAATTTGGTCCCTGAAGTTTACCCAAATCTGCACGTTTCGTACTTAAACTTTAATAAATACAAAAAGCGTACCTGAACTTCCAATTTTGCAACGCGTTTCGTCCTGCTCCCTAACGTCGTTAGAATCTCAGTTAAGTGAGGGGGTAATTTTGCCAAAGTGAAAGACAAAGGGCCAAATTGTAACTCTCTCTCTATTCTTCATCAACTTCATCTTTAACCCCTACCACCACCACCACAAAGAACACCCACCACCACCACCAAACACCCACAACCACCACCAAAACCACCACAGCCACCACACCTATCACCACCATCTCCATAGATGATCTAGACACCACCATCTCCATAGATGATCTAGACACCATCACAACCAACACCACAACCACCACCATACCACTGTCACCAACACCACGAAATCACCACCACCATACCACTGCCACCAACACCACGAAATCGCCACCACAAAACCCATTGGCAATGAAAATTTCCAAACAAACACTAAATAAAAGCATCAGAAAGCCACAAAATTAAGCAGTACCTTGCAACCCGTTACCAAATCCATCTTTTAACCTAAATAAATAAGTTTTCCCCCTCGCCTAGGGAGACAAATTAATCAGCAGCAGCAACCAAAACACCTCAAAATCAACCACCAATCTGATAAAAAAAAAAACAAAGATCAACGAATGCTAACCTTCAAATCCACCAAAATCAATAAATTAGGGCTTGATTTGGAAAACGACGATTGAAGAAATCAGAGTATTGTGAGAACTCTGAAATCGATTTCGGTGGTTACGGAAATCGATTTGGGGAATCAGAGTATTGTGAGAACTTGAGTGGTTTCTTGTTGTTGTTTTTGTTGTTCGTCGATTTCTTGTTGTTCGTTGTTCGTTGTGTGTTAAGAAGCTCAGATCTGCAGATCTGGAAACCGAAGAAGGGAATCAGAGCTACAATGAAGATGATGAAGATGTGGTGGTTGTGGTGGTGGGTGTTGGATGATGAAGATGTGGTGGTTGTGGTGGTGGTGGTGGGTGGTAGGTGTTTGTGGTGGTGGTGGTGGGTGTTGGTGGTTGTGTAATGAAGATGATGAAGATGAAAAAGATAAGAGAGAGAAAGAGAGAGTTACAATATGGTCCTTAAGGTTATAAATGTACAAAAAGAACCCCTCACTTAACTGAGTTCAAACGTCGTTAGCCTCAAGGACGAAACGCGTTGCAAAATTGGAAGTTCAGGTACGCTTTTTGTATTTATTAAAGTTTAAGGACGAAACGTACAAATTTGGGTAAACTTCAGGGACTAAATTTGTAGTTTACTCTTTATTTTATTTGTTTTCATCCTAATTTTTTTAATTTACCCATTAACTTAAAGAAAATCTCTTTTTAATAACAACACATGTTTATCTTGAATAAATTGGAATAGAAATGACATTTGACAAGTAATATTTTATATCTTAAATTTTTTTGATGGTACTTGAAAAATGGTTATCATTTCTCTCTATATGGTATCGTTTATATAAGAAATTGATGTCTTCTAACGGAAATGAACCAAAAAAGAGTCTCTCGTAAAGGTGGAATTAAGCCAAATACACACTGTAACATCCCAAAATTTATGTTTTTGGATTTTATTTTTATTTTATTTTATTTTTATTTTCTTTATGGTAATTGATTAAGAATAAAAAAATGGTTGGGCCATCTAATTAACTAATTGTGCTTGGGCTTGGTATTTAATTTTGGCTTAGTGGGTAAAGGCCCATAAAGAAAGATCCAACCTAGTAGGTTAAATAGTTTTCTTATGGAAAAAGAAACCCTAATCCTCTCTTATTTGCCTCCCACCTCTCTCTTGGCCATCTTAGACTCTCTCACACACAAAATTTGAGCTTTCTTGAAATTCTCTTCAAAGTCTTGGCTTGCATAGTTTTTGATATTGATTTCCGTTGGTTGGTTACGCGAGGTAAGCCTAAAACTCATATTTTTTTCATGATTTTGTGTTCTAAGTATAGGGTTTCAACCTCTTTCATGTTACAAAGAGTTTTATGAGAAAAACTTATGATTTTTGTAGTTTAAAAAGGTTGCTAATATCAAAAAGATTGAATCTTTATGCTTGATTTTGCGTTAGACATAGTCTATAGGTTTTTCGTGCCACTTTTCGGAAGATAAAACTAGACCTAGGGATGTTTTGGTAGAAACCAAAACAATAGGGACCAATTCTGCACATTCCAGAAACTTAAAAATATGGTTTTGGGTTAATTTTGGGTAAACCGAAACCCTAGGGACCATTCTGTAATTTTTGAAAGTAAGTTTGGGGGTGTTTGGGTCGTTCCCGAAAGTCTAGGGGCCAAAACTGCAATTTCGGAAACACTCCACTAGAAGACAAAATAGTCGGGGGTGGTGGGTGACACATCCGAAAGTGCAGGGGCCGAAAGTGTAACTTTGAAAGGGACTTAACGGGCTTTTAACGGCGTTAGTGTCTGGGGCTGTTTTCGTTAGAAACTTAACGGTACAGGGGCCAAACTGTAAATTATGAAACTGTTCATTTAAAACAGAAGCGTTGGGGGGCCATTCCTGCCATTTTACGAAACTTTATATAATTAATATAATTGTTTTATTTAATTTCACATAAAACTTCCGTAAGCCATAAAAACCAAACCGTAAGTCCGTTTTTGACCCATAATATATGCACGGAAAGCTCTCACAGCGTACTACAACTTTGTAGTTGACACGTTTGACTTTAGAGCCCATTTAGGGCACGTTATTTGCTTCTGAATATTCTGCTTTTGTTGTTTGGTTATTTATGAGAGATAAATTAATTGGATAGGTGCTACTACTTTGTGAATTGTGTTTGTGGGTTATTCTTGATTGGAAGCTAGCACCCCCAGGTGAGTTTCTTTCTCTTAATTTGTCTTGTATGTGGATGTCGGTCATCGGGTCGTAAGGTTTTGGGAATCCGGTGTACCATTTGTGTGGTTGTTGGTCGTTGGGTCGTAAGGTTTTGGGAACCCAATGTACTTAGGTGTCGGGTCGTAAGTGAGTTGGGAACCCGGTACGCCTAAGGTCCTCGGTTCGTAAGGTAATGGGAAATCGAGGTACCATTTATATGTGTGGACGGTGTCGTCGGGTCGTAAGGTGTTGGGAACCCGAGATACCATATTTGAATTTATGTGATGACATGCATGGTAAGTTAGGAGTTAGAACCTCACTAAGCATGTGGAGCTTACCCTTTTCCATGTTTCATTTTTTTTAGATACGAAGGAGGAGCACGCTTGATGGTTACCGTATGGATTGGCTTGATTATTCTCGTTCTTTATAATACTTCGTTATGAACATTACTTAATTGTTTTGAATTTTAAGTGATGGTTTGGAAAACTTAATTTGTTTTGGATTATGGATTGATTTAATTAAATAAATTTCGGCTTTTGTTTATTCATTTTTGTAATATAAAAATGCGAAAAATTTCCTCGAAAATTATGGGATCTTACAATTGGTATCAGAGCGAAGCTTGAGACAATCAGGTTTACGAAAGTGAATCTGACCTTGAGCTCCGATCCATTAGCATTTTTTTAAAATAATAAATAAAAGTTTTTTTTTTTTTTTTTTTGAGAATTTTCCAAAGTCATAATTGAAGTCGGGAATGCCATACGGGACATCAGCTGCTGCCTGGTAAGAAAAAGGGGTAAGTAGGCTTAGTCTAACTCTCATGCGTCATTACGAGTTATAGGTACTATCACATGTTTTAGCATGCTTTAATTGTGTATAGTTTCTAGCATCGCATGAGTACGTGGATTACGTGTGTATGTGGTTATGTGATAGCCTACTTGTTTTATTTAATTGAATGTGTAGATCCTAAGGTTAGTAGTCTGGGAGTCTTAATAAGCGGATGGACGGGCAAGAATAGATGTGGAGGATAGTAGTAGAGCTCCTACTATCTAAAGCACCGGATCCTTGCTCGAACACACGAGTATTAAGAGTACCCGGGATACTAAAATTAGAATCTGGTTTTGTGTGGATCGTGCCATGCTTGGTTGTTTAATAAACGCAATTATATTTTCAGTATGGCTAGACCTAGACGCACCTCAGGAACTAGCACTGAACCTAACACCGACACTGGTTTGAGTGCTGAGGAGGTTGATGAGAGGATAGGACAGGCTCTTGCTCGAGAGATTCCCCAAATCGTCACAGGGATCCGTGATGCCATCACTCAGATGGTGGAGGATCGGTTCGCTGCATTTGCTGCTCAGCAGGCAACGCAGCTTGCTGCCATTCAGGCGGGCCCGTCTAGGACCCGAGAGTTTACTTACAGAGACTTCTCGGCATGTTCTCCCCCGGAATTTAATGGGGAGAGTGTCGACCCTATGATCAGCATGAGGTGGCTGAAGGACGTGGAGGGCGTATTTCGTACTAGTGGCTGCCCGGACGAGAAACGGGTTCTTTATGCCATGAACCTTCTACGTGGTGCGGCCAAGCACTGGTGGGAGACTGCTACAGCTACGATGACAGAGGCGGAGCTAACCGCAATGACTTGGGCACAGTTCACTACTCGTTTCCAAACCGAGTATGTGCCTAGGGTTGAGATGCAGAGGCTAGCCAACGAGTTTATGAACCTGCAGCAGACTACTGAGTCGGTGAACGAGATAACCAAGAAGTTCACCGAGTTATCGATATTTTGCCCAAGATTGGCTGCCGATGATGAGTGGATGATGACTAGATATATCCAGATGCTTCGCCCAGAGATTCGTGAGTTCGTGAATAATCCTCTGTACACATCGATGAGGATGTTGGTGGAGGCCGCGAGGCGGCGAGAGTTGGAGATCCAATCTCAGGATCCAAAGAGGAAGGCGGTCCAAATCCCCCCTCAATCGTCCGCGCCTTCGAAGAAGGCAAAGTATTTTGATCCCAAAAAAGGGAAGGCTGGTGGTAGCTCTCAGGGAGGAAAGAGACCTGCCGACGGGGGAGTAGTGTGTTATAAATGCGGTCAGCCGGGGCATATCAGTCTCAAATGCCCCTCGAACACTATGAAGGTTTGTTACAAGTGCGGACAGGCGGGTCATATAAGAGCAGAATGTCCTCAGTCTGGTGTAGTTACTGCCCCTCGAGCAGCAGATGATCGTGGTAAAGCGCCAGCAGTAGCGCCAGCAGTAGCCCCAGCTCGGGGAAGAGTCCATCAGCTGACAGCAGATGCTGCACAGGCTACTCCTCGTGTCGTAGCAGGTACATTATTATTATTTTTTTCTCTTTTATTGTTTGCTACTTTGCTTCGGTTTTGCTTGTCACTATAGGTTGCGTTTTAGTTCTCACCCGTAAATACTTAGGTACATTCCGTGTAAACTCCGTCCCTGCTCTGGTTATGTTTGATAGTGGGGCAACCCACTCTTTTGTGTCCCATGAATTTGAGGAGAGATTAGGCTGCGAGCCTACGGATTTGGAGCAGCCGTTAGTTGTCGAGGTCGCAGATGCGAGGACAGTCACCATGGTCAGAGTCTACCGGAATTGTACTATTGAGCTAGGGGGTGAGAGGTTCTCTATTGACTTGATGCCTTTAGTGATGAAGGAGTTGTGTGTCATTGTGGGTATGGATTGGTTGAGTCCCCATAATGCGAAGATTCTTTGTGGAAGCAAACAAGTTCGTATCCGTGGTCCTAGTGGGGGAAAGCTTCTTGTTCAAGGAGATGCTCCCCAAGCAAGGTTTCCCTTTTGTTCAGCCGCCCGGGCGAGGCGTTATCTGCAAAGCGGTGGTGGGGGATTCTTGGCATATGTGGTAGATACGAGACTTGATAGTAATCAGCGTACCGTGGGCGAGGTACCGGTGGTTCGAGACTTTCCCGACGTGTTCCCAGATGATTTACCGGGGATACCTCCAGAGAGACAGGTGGAGTTCCGTATCGACTTGGTTCCGGGTGCCGCGCCTGTGGCCAAGGCTCCGTATCGTTTGGCTCCACCCGAGATGAAGGAGTTGTATGATCAGTTGCAGGAGCTACTGGAGAAGGGTTTCATACGGCCAAGTTGTTCGCCGTGGGGAGCCCCGATCTTGTTTGTGAAAAAGAAGGATGGCTCTCAGAGGATGTGTATCGATTACCGGGAGTTGAACAAACTCACGGTGAAGAACCGCTACCCACTACCGCGTATCGATGATTTATTTGATCAGCTTCAAGGGGCATCGTGGTTTTCGAAGATTGATCTGAGATCCGGTTATCACCAGATGAGAGTGAAGGAAGAGGACATCGAGAAGACGGCGTTCCGTACGCGCTACGGCCATTACGAGTTCGTAGTTATGCCTTTCGGACTCACTAATGCGCCTGCGGCGTTTATGGATTTGATGAACCGAGTATGTCGGCCTATGTTGGATAGGTCGGTGATCGTTTTTATTGATGACATCCTCGTGTACTCAAAGACGAAGGATGATCATGAGGCGCACCTGCGAGAGGTTCTCGAGACCTTGAAGAAGGAGAAGTTGTACGCCAAGTTCTCCAAATGTGACTTCTGGCTGAGGGAAGTTCAGTTCCTCGGGCACGTTGTGAATGAGAAGGGTATCTTGGTGGATCCGGCCAAGATTTCCGCCATTACCCACTGGGAAGTCCCCAAGACTCCTACTGAGATTCGTAGTTTTCTCGGGTTAGCTGGGTATTATCGTCGGTTCATACCGAATTATTCCAGGATTTCGCTACCCTTGACCCAGTTGACTCGGAAAACTGCTGCTTTTAGTTGGGGTCTAAGCAACAAGCGGCCTTCGAAGAGTTGAAGAGGCGGCTATGTGAGGCACCTGTGCTCACCTTACCCGACGGTCTAGATGATTTTGTGGTGTATTGTGATGCTTCCCACCAAGGACTAGGCGCAGTCCTTATGCAGCGAGATAAAGTTATCGCCTATGCATCCCGACAACTGAAGGTTCACGAGATGAACTACCCTACTCACGATCTTGAGTTGGGTGCGGTAGTTTTCGCCTTGAAGATTTGGAGGCATTATCTTTATGGTGTCAGGTGTACCATATACACCGACCATAAAAGCCTCAAGTACTTAATGGACCAGCCGAACCTGAATATGAGGCAGAGAAGGTGGTTGGACGTGTTGAAGGACTATGACTGTGAGATCTTGTATCACCCAGGGAAGGCGAATGTGGTCGCCGATGCCCTTAGCCGTAACCCGGTTGGCGAGCCCATGAAAGGCCTTTGTATGCGTATGGTCGTGGAGACTCCCTTGCTTGACTTAATCCGAACATCGCAAACTGAGGCAGTAAAGGCTGAGAACGTGAAGAAGGAGAGGATCCCCGGAGAAGTATCGATGCTTGTAAGAGATAGTCGGGATTTACTGACAAGGTACGATCGGGTGTGGGTCCCTAGCCTTGGGAACAACCGACAGGTTTTGTTAACCGAGGCTCACAAATCAAAGTACTCCATTCATCCCGGTGCTACCAAAATGTACCGAGACCTGAAGAATGGGTATTGGTGGCCAGGGATGAAGAGAGATGTGGCCCGATTCGTCGAGGAGTGTCTGACATGCCGGATGGTTAAAGCCGAGCACCAGAGACCGCACGGGAAGTTGCAGCCGTTGGAGATACCCGTGTGGAAGTGGGAGCATATTACTATGGATTTCATCACGAAGCTCCCAAGGACTCCTCGGGGTTATGACACTATTTGGGTAGTGGTCGATCGTTTGACCAAGAGTGCCCATTTTCTACCGATCCGAGAGAGTTCTTCCGCCGAGAAATTGGCGGAATTGTTCGTTCGCGAGATAGTCTCGAGACATGGAGCCCCAGTCTCTATTGTTTCTGATCGAGACCCGCGGTTCACATCGCGTTTTTGGAATCGTTTTCAGGAGGAGCTAGGTACTAAGTTGCACTTTAGTACCGCATTTCACCCCCAGACGGACGGTCAGAGCGAGAGGACCATCCAGACTTTAGAGGATATGTTGCGTGCCTGCGCACTTGACTTCGGGGGTAGCTGGGATGACCATCTTCCTTTGGCCGAGTTCTCCTATAACAACAGCCATCACTCTAGTATTGGCATGCCACCATATGAGGCTTTGTACGGGAGGAGATGTCGTACGCCCGTTTGTTGGGGAGAGGTTGGCCAAAGAGAGATTGGGAGCACCGAGGTTGTTCTGAAGACGACTGAGCTGATCGATTTGTTGAGGGAGCGTCTTGCAGTAGCTCAAAGCCGACAGAAGAGCTATGCCGATCCTAAGAGGAAGCATGTTGAATTTCAGGTCGGAGATTTTGTTTTGCTGAAGGTTTCCCCGTGGAAGGGAGTCATCCGTTTTCGGAAGAGAGGAAAATTAGGTCCTCGTTTTATTGGGCCCTTCAAGATTCTAGAGAGAGTAGGCCCGGTAGCTTATCGGTTGGATCTACCTGAGGAACTGAGTTTGATACACAGTACCTTTCACGTATCTCAGTTGCGGAGATGTGTTAGGGATGAGGCCGAGGTGGTACCCTTGGAGGATATCCAGGTAGATGAGCGGCTTAATTATGTGGAGAAACCGGTGGCTATTCTCGATAGAAAAACGAAGGTGCTTCGGAACAAGCGGATACCGTTGGTTAGGGTGCAGTGGCAGCATCGGAAGGGATCTGAGTCTACGTGGGAATCTGAGTCAGATATGAGAGCCTACTATCCTGAGTTGTTTGAGTGACGAGACTTCGAGGACGAAGTCTAATTTTAGTGGGGGTGAGTTGTAACATCCCAAAATTTATGTTTTTGGATTTTATTTTTATTTTATTTTATTTTTATTTTCTTTATGGTAATTGATTAAGAATAAAAAAATGGTTGGGCCATCTAATTAACTAATTGTGCTTGGGCTTGGTATTTAATTTTGGCTTAGTGGGTAAAGGCCCATAAAGAAAGATCCAACCTAGTAGGTTAAATAGTTTTCTTATGGAAAAAGAAACCCTAATCCTCTCTTATTTGCCTCCCACCTCTCTCTTGGCCATCTTAGACTCTCTCACACACAAAATTTGAGCTTTCTTGAAATTCTCTTCAAAGTCTTGGCTTGCATAGTTTTTGATATTGATTTCCGTTGGTTGGTTACGCGAGGTAAGCCTAAAACTCATATTTTTTTCATGATTTTGTGTTCTAAGTATAGGGTTTCAACCTCTTTCATGTTACAAAGAGTTTTATGAGAAAAACTTATGATTTTTGTAGTTTAAAAAGGTTGCTAATATCAAAAAGATTGAATCTTTATGCTTGATTTTGCGTTAGACATAGTCTATAGGTTTTTCGTGCCACTTTTCGGAAGATAAAACTAGACCTAGGGATGTTTTGGTAGAAACCAAAACAATAGGGACCAATTCTGCACATTCCAGAAACTTAAAAATATGGTTTTGGGTTAATTTTGGGTAAACCGAAACCCTAGGGACCATTCTGTAATTTTTGAAAGTAAGTTTGGGGGTGTTTGGGTCGTTCCCGAAAGTCTAGGGGCCAAAACTGCAATTTCGGAAACACTCCACTAGAAGACAAAATAGTCGGGGGTGGTGGGTGACACATCCGAAAGTGCAGGGGCCGAAAGTGTAACTTTGAAAGGGACTTAACGGGCTTTTAACGGCGTTAGTGTCTGGGGCTGTTTTCGTTAGAAACTTAACGGTACAGGGGCCAAACTGTAAATTATGAAACTGTTCATTTAAAACAGAAGCGTTGGGGGGCCATTCCTGCCATTTTACGAAACTTTATATAATTAATATAATTGTTTTATTTAATTTCACATAAAACTTCCGTAAGCCATAAAAACCAAACCGTAAGTCCGTTTTTGACCCATAATATATGCACGGAAAGCTCTCACAGCGTACTACAACTTTGTAGTTGACACGTTTGACTTTAGAGCCCATTTAGGGCACGTTATTTGCTTCTGAATATTCTGCTTTTGTTGTTTGGTTATTTATGAGAGATAAATTAATTGGATAGGTGCTACTACTTTGTGAATTGTGTTTGTGGGTTATTCTTGATTGGAAGCTAGCACCCCCAGGTGAGTTTCTTTCTCTTAATTTGTCTTGTATGTGGATGTCGGTCATCGGGTCGTAAGGTTTTGGGAATCCGGTGTACCATTTGTGTGGTTGTTGGTCGTTGGGTCGTAAGGTTTTGGGAACCCAATGTACTTAGGTGTCGGGTCGTAAGTGAGTTGGGAACCCGGTACGCCTAAGGTCCTCGGTTCGTAAGGTAATGGGAAATCGAGGTACCATTTATATGTGTGGACGGTGTCGTCGGGTCGTAAGGTGTTGGGAACCCGAGATACCATATTTGAATTTATGTGATGACATGCATGGTAAGTTAGGAGTTAGAACCTCACTAAGCATGTGGAGCTTACCCTTTTCCATGTTTCATTTTTTTTAGATACGAAGGAGGAGCACGCTTGATGGTTACCGTATGGATTGGCTTGATTATTCTCGTTCTTTATAATACTTCGTTATGAACATTACTTAATTGTTTTGAATTTTAAGTGATGGTTTGGAAAACTTAATTTGTTTTGGATTATGGATTGATTTAATTAAATAAATTTCGGCTTTTGTTTATTCATTTTTGTAATATAAAAATGCGAAAAATTTCCTCGAAAATTATGGGATCTTACACACACCACGTGTAAGACATTGTCTTGCGTTTTGCAAAAAATGTCAATGTCATTTGTAAAATTTGTATTGTATCAAATCGACACACTTGAATTTCCCTGGGTCAACCGAGTTAACTTTTCCCTGGTCAAACCATGTCTTTGGAAGCTCGTGATCGGCCTTAAAAGTGCACCCGTTCAGAAAAAATCCTGGATTCACCATTGATAAAATGTAAACAAATTGTTTATAGAAAGAAGAAAGACAAATCTTTATGCAAAATTGTACATAATGTTCCACATTTGCTTAAATAGTTTTTTTTTAGATCTAAACATAGCCTTTAGCAATGCAACAGTTACGCAAAGTCTAACTAAAATCGGTATTTTGTTTCAAAAATCAAAAGTCGGCTATTTTGATTAATTTTACATAAATTAATTCCTAACTATAGACAAATTTGGGTCTTTTTATTAACAACTTTCCAAAAGACAAATGTTCAACATAGAGTAAGAAAACTTGTAATTCAAAACATGAGACGGAGCAATACGCGCGTGTATGAGTCACCTCGTTAGCTTGTCGCATGGTGAAACAGACAAAGTATGAGACATGTTGGCGGAGGAATGTGCGACTGTAATAATATGACCAAATTTTGTGCCATCTTCATCTAATAATTAATAGCCTTGAGGATTTGTTGGGCTTTGGACTCGAAAATATCTTATTAGCGTCAAAATTTAAGTAGGATTGGTTCAATGATGGAGATCCTTTTTTACCATAACTTTCATTCTCACGTGGTCCGATGTGAATTTAAAGTTTGTCCATCGATACCGAATTTTGTCCAAAATTCATACAAACAAAATGATATCATAAATATGTTCATGTTGCAACTATTATTAAAAAAGAAAAAAAAACCAACAACGCTTAAATTAAATCATACATAAAATCTAAATCTAGATAACCAATGAACCAATAATCCGATCCACCGCAATTTTTTGTCGAACACCAACGTGACGAAATAACGAGGTCTAGAAAGCGTTTGTATTCGAATTATCGACCACCGCACCTGGTGATAACGTTGCAGCCTCGAGAATACGGGTTAGCCCGACCTCTGCTATTACAATCGTAATACGACTGACCACGTTGGTTACACGGAACGTTGTTCTTCTGCATTGCCGAATAGCTAATATAGCCTCGGCCGGCAAGAACTCTCCGAGCACTTTCGGAATCCATCATCATCTCTTCTCGCATGTCGATTGTGTCACCGACACGCTGTCGACGAGCACCCGACAACCGGCTCAAGACGGTCCATTGCGGTTGAGCCGATAAGTCCATGGATACAGAGGTTGTAGATTTTGGAAAAATGATTAGTGCCAAGATCATGACCAAAAGGCCAAGGTGGTTAGCCATGGTGATTATGAACAATTGAAGGAAGATGGTTTGAGATTTGTTTAGAATTTGGGGGAAGATGAAAGAAGGGTGTTTTGTAGTTTAGATTTATGCATAGTGCTCTTGAGGAAATCCACAAATTTTGGTTTTTAATGGGATTATTAACCACAAATTTCTAACCACACACATATATGTAGATACATGTACAAACAGATCTAAACCCTGAAATAGAGGGCTTAAATGTAAATTTCTTTAAGATGTAATAATTTTTTTGGATCAATCCTAAGACTTATTGATTCAACTCATAAACATTAAAATCTTAATTTAAATAGGAAAAGTAAGAAATAAGCATGCCAAACTTGATGATTGTGAAGACTGGTTTGGTAAAAAAAAAATGTTGTTAATTTTTGTTAATATCGATTATTAGGTAAAAAGGCCATCAAGGGTAAACTGGTCATTTAACCGATTTTGTTTTGTTATGTTCAATAAGTTATGGGGAATTACCGTTCTCCTATCTTGGTATTTCGGTGGGAAGGAACATGCGCAAAATTGAGAGTTGGAAGGAAGTAATATAAAAGGTAGAAAACAAATCGCAAATTGGAAATCAAAATTAATCTCATACGAGGGGAGACTTACTTTGGTAGTATCACATTGTATTTTTCTCGCTTTTTTGAGCCCGAGAGGAGTGATTGGTGAGCTTGAGAATGTGAGATCGGATTTCTTTTTGGATCAATCCTAAGACTTCTTGATTCAACTCATAAACATTAAAATCTTAATTTAAATAGGAGAAATAAGAAATAAACATGCCAAACTTGAGGATGGTGAATACTGTGGTTTGGTAAAAAAATGTTGTTAATTTTTGTTAATATCGATTATTTGATAAAAAATATCATCAAGGGTAAACTGGTCATTTAACCGATTTTGTTTTGTTATGTTTAATAAGTTATGTCCTATCAAACATTGAAAACTATGTTCTGTCTCTCTAGTCATATTCTCGCTTATTATGTGTCCTATCATATCCTGATACCAAACACATTCTTAACCTCTTAAGCTTAATCCTTCAAATATTTTAACAATTTTAATTTAATTCATTTGTTTGTCTTCTGTCATTTTTAGATCTTTATCGTATTGATTAATTACTTATTAACATAAATAAAATTTTTTTAAATATGTATTTTTAATTATGTAGTTAGAAAGGTCTTAAGTAAATTAAAAAACGTGTATTTTTTTTCTATTGATTACATACTTAGAAAGCTCTTGTTATAAGTTTAAAAGGCGTCTCGTACTCTCGTATTAAATGTTTTTTTAAAATTAATTATAATTTTTATGTTGACACAAAAGATTACATTTTGTAAATGTGTGTGAGATATTGCTTCACTTTTTAATTAACTTTTATTTTATATAACAATATTTAGTGCAACCTCTTTTAAAGATTTTTTGGATCTGTCATCGGACACAAACAATGTTGTTAACAAATTGAATAACACAAACGAGTAAACGAACGAAGTTTTTGTGTTCACGTTCGTTCTTTAAAAAAGCATACGGTGTTGATTCAGGTACGTCTGTTAAGATGTTAAACGAACGTAAATAAACATAAACGAACGTAAATAAGCATAAACAAACAAAATAAAAGAACAGATGAACGGGATTCATGGCATGAACATCCAAGCGTTGTGGCCTGAAGATTCGAAATAAATAAAAGACTTCGTTTAGGATTTTCTCAAAAAGAAATTCACCACTAGGAACATAGTCAAGCCGAAAGTACAAAGTGGAAAAATGAGGCGAAGTGGCTTGAGATACCGTTTGTGGAAGAACAGGTGTTGGAAGCAATAAAGATGTGCGGAAATAACAAGTCACCGAGTCCGGATGGGATCACACTCACATTTATAAAAGAAAGTTTTGGGTAATTATAAAATGTGATCTCATGCGAGCGTTGGATTCATTTTGGAGGTAAAAAGAATTAGCGGAGGGTGCAATGCATCCTTCACTACACTCATACCAAAAAACGACAACCCGATAGGCCTTAATGATTATAGACCCATTAGTTTGATCGGGGAATTTTACAAGATTCTTTCAAAAGTGTTTGGTGGAAAGGATGAAAAAGGTAATGACTAAAATAGTAGGCGAAACTCAAACGACATTCATAAAAGGTAGGCACATTTTAGACGGGGTTTTGGTCGTAAACAAAACGGTGGAGTTTATAAGGGGATCGAAAAAGAAAGGTTTAGTCTTTGAAAAAGCATACGACAACGTGGATTCGAAGTTTTTAACTGAAACATTGTCTACGATGGGGTTTGGATCAAAATGGTGCAATTGGGTCAAAACTTCTCTGGAATCTGTGAATACGTCGGTTTTGGTCACCGGCTCCCCTACGAAGGAATTTTATCATGGGTAAAGGACTTCGGCAAGGTGATCCACTAGCACCATTCCTATTCCTAGTGGTTGCCAAATGCTTGAAAGTTTTGATGCTAGAAACCAGGGAAAACGGAATATTTGAAGGCTTAAAGATCGGGAAAGAGGAAGTAGAGATGACACACTTGCAATACGTCGATGATGTTATTTTCTTTGGTAAGTGGAACATCAAGAATTAAAGACTTTGATATAAAATTCTGAACTGTTTTTGTAAGAGATTCAAGCTTGGTCGAGAGGCTTGGGTTGTGTCTATGGGGAATTACCGTTCTCCTATCACGGTCTTTCGGTGGGAAGCAACATGTGCAAAATTGAGAGTTGGAAGGAAGTAATAAAAAGGTAGAAAACAAATCGCAAATTGGAAATCAAAATTAATCTCATACCGGGGGGGGGGGGGGGGGGAGGGGGGAGAGACTTACTTTGGTAGTATCACGTTGTATTTTTCTCGCTTTTTTGAGCCCAAGAGGAGTGATTGGTGGGCTTGAGAAGGTGAGATTGGGTTTCTTTTGGGGTGGGGGAAGGGTCCGAACTCAAATAGAGTTGTTGCATCAGTAAAATGGGATCGGGTGGTGAGGAGTTTCAAGAGAGGAGGTCTAAACGTGGGTAGTCTACAAATTTCAAATTGCAAGCTTTTGAGTAAATGGTGATAGAGAGGTTTGGGATGGAAAAGGAGACGTTGTGGGTAAGGGTGATTAAGGCTTTGTTTGGCAAGCATAAGCTAGCTTATAAGCTAGCTGATAAGCTAGCTTATAAGCTAGTCCATCCAAACATGTACCAGGAAGCTAGCTTATCAGCTAGCTTATAAGCTAGCTTTTTGAAACGCTACTTTGAGTAGCTTATGAGAAGCTTATTGTAGCTTTTTCCAATTATACCCTTATTAATATTAATTATTAAATTCAAATATACCCTTTTTGGTCATTTTACATACTCATAAGCTAGTTTTTGCCAAACATAATTTGTTCAACAGCTAGCTTATCAGCTACTAGCAAGCTTATCAATCAACAGCTAGCTTATCAGCTATCCGCTAGCTTATCAGCTACCAGCTAGCTTATAAGCTACGCTTGCCAAACATAGCCTAAGAGTCTTTATGGGAGGAGGGTGGACCCCAACACGTGGAAGGGGGAAGGTTAGTATGGTGTAACATCATTAAAGTACGTCATGAATTGGAGAAGATAGATTTGAACTTTACGTTCTGGAAAGAAGTAGGGAGAGAGGACGAAACGGGTTTTTGGAGAGATATATGGGTCGGGAATGAGAGACTAGATGAGAGATTTAAACGGCTATTCCTTCTTGAAACAATCAAGGAAGGATCTATAGCCGAAAAGAGGGAATGAAGGGAGGGTAGTTGGCAGACCTCAAGGAGGTATTACACGGGCAGGAACCGAAGGGAAAAGGTAAGGATAAAATCAAATGGGTAGTAGGAAGGCACGGAAGATTTTCGGTCCAAAAGCTAAAGGCGTTGAACGAGTAGAGACTATCGGTAACAGGAGAAATTTATGAGGATACAACTTGGTTAAAGTTGGTACCAAAAAAGATTTGCATTTTCGTTTGGAAAGCCAAGCAAGGGAGATTACCGTGTCGGATGGTACTTGAAAAGATGGGTGTGGACTTGAACTCCACGCTTTGTCCGCGGTGCGGGAGAGAGCCGGAATCAATGGATCACACTATGGTGACATGTATAGAGTCAAAAAGGGTGTGGCAAAAGGTTTGTCGTTGATGGATGCTTCAGGAAGAAAATATCAATACGATTCAAGAGTTGATAGAAACCAACTTCTGTTCATTAGGTGCAGTCTCACAAGTCACAACCAAAACTATGAAAAGAAACGATGTGGTGTTTTCTATACCATATATGGTCACATCGTAAAAAAGTGGTTTTTCAAAATGAAAAAACCAAACTAGAGGAGCGTTTTTTCAAAATGCAAAGACGGTGCTTCGAACGGATTACAAGCCGGGTCAAAGGCCGAAAGATAAATTGGACGAATTGGTTATCCGAACCAAATTCGGCACTGCAAAGGAAGTGATAAAGTATAGGGCGACAATTATAGGCTAGAAACATAGTAGAACATCCGAAGGTGTATGTGGATGGGAATTTAAGCCTAAGGTTGCCGAGCTATGTGTAATAAAACATAGGGCAACAATTATAAAATTGATGCAACTCATTTATCCGACATCCATCGATGATGGCGTAAACGCTCTTGATTTGGTTACAAGGATTATAGAAATATAGGAATGCAAAATGAATATGTTACATAATAACCAACCTCATAGTACATGTACACATATATGAATGTAACAATATGATTTATGAGTTATATACTCTAATCATTTATTGACATATATGCACCTAAAGAAATCCAACAAAATGTGAAAATACACCTCTAAAAATCCAAGAAAATTGTGAAAACATAACACCTCCAAGATTCTACATCATCATATCGAACCAAATTCAGAAACTTTTTAAAAATCCACAAAAATAAAAATTTAATGGAGAAATCCGCACCCAAACAAGATCATGACAAGTGGCAAAATCAAGACCGCCGAAGCTCCTACTTTTTCCGACGACGATGCCGGCGGCGGAGCATTCACGTCCGCCGGATTACTACCCATCGGACCACCCGCCGGAGAACCCGCCGGAGACATTGAACCACTTCCGGTCGGAGAACCTGCCGGAGAATACATCGGAGAACCCGCCGGAGAGGTCATCGGAGAACCCGCCGGAGAAGATGATCCGCTTCCGCCGGGAGAAGACGTCGGAGATGCTGGTACGGTCGATCCCGGCTGCGGCGGTGACGAAATTGGGTATTCCGGCGACTGAACCGGCGAAGATGAACTTCCCGGCGAAGTTGAACTTCCCGGCGGAGAAGCACTTCCCGGCGGCGTAGAACTTCCCGGCGGTGAAGCCGCCGTCGCCGGCGGCGGCGCCGGCTTAGTTTTAGGCGAAATAACGACTAAAGATAGCTTCTGACCCTGATCGCAGTTGGATTTATTGCCGGAAATGAAGTAAAACGGCCCTGGACGGTCCAGCGTGAAGAAAGAGTCGCCGCCGGCGAGGGTGGTGATGGGGTTTTTGGTGGTGCAATTCTGGTAATCGCCATTGTTGACCTCCAAAACAGAATCCAACCCACCATTGTATTTGAAATCTACAATCCAAGATTCAAACTACCCATTACTCAAAACTCAAAATTATAAAGACCCAGATAAAGAAATCGAAAGAAATCAAGGGTTTAAAAATACTTACGTAGAGCGTCGTTAACGATGAACCTCAGCCGGCCGGACCATTGGTTGTAGTTTTCCGACGGGTGTAACGTCCAGCCGTCGCGGCCGCCGACGGCGAAGGTGTAAGCGCGGGAAAAAGAGAGTAAAGAGATGAAGAATGTGAAGAAGATTAGGGTTTTGTGGTGGACGCCATGGAAACCGGTGGAGAGATGGAAAGATTTATTACAGACGGTGGTGGTGGTGGTGGTTGTTTTTATAGAAGACAAAATTGGGAGTGAAGGACACGTGGCGGATGTATAGAGAGTTATTCGGTTAGATATTTGAGAAGTGGAGGGTAGGGTGGTAATTTTGGATGTGGTGGGGGTCTATGTGAATAGTTTTGGACATATGTGTCCCTCCATGATCGTACAATAATGCATTGGTGTTAGTGTTGTAACGGGTCGACATATTAAATGTCTTTATTATATAACTTTTTAGTGTTACTTTAAATGATGATGGGTTTATTTTTTTAAACCTGGTGGAATATATAAATTATATTTTGAGTAAGAGGGTCGACCAAATGAAAATTCAAATATGAATGTGAATGCAATAACAACTTAGAACTTGTCATTTGTATTAATCAACTTATATTCAGACTGAATATGTTGTTTGGCACGCATTCTGTATAACCTGATACCACTTTGGGCTTTTTATGGTAGGTAACTAGGAAATGGTACGAATTAGGACATGGACCGAAAGGATATAAAGAAAGAAGGATTTGCCTCTTTTCCATTCTGGGTAAGTTTCTTTGTTGTGTGTATGTGTCTACGATCGGGAGTAGAGAGGAGAAGAAGGCGAAGTAAGAGGGTGAAGATTCTTCATCATTTTCAAGTTTGATCTTCATTAATGGTTTTCATTTGGTAAGAATCATTTACCTGATTTGTGTATGATAGAAGTTATTGGATTATTGTAGAGGTCGACCCAAAACTTTGGTTATGGTTTTAGTGAGAGAATCGATAAGTGTGAAATCATTAGATGTTCGATTAATCAATCAATAGATTGATTAACTGGAGTGGTTATTGGATTAGTAGACGTGAAATGATAAAGAATTGGTAGATTTTTATCAGTTTGGGGCCTTAATCACGAAGATTAGTAGTTTAGACATCGGGATAGAAGTTCCCAATGGACTTGGGAAGTGGGTTCTCACTCCGACTCGGGAGGTTGGTTCCCACTCGGGAAGTTGGTTCCGACTCGAAATGTTTGTTCCCACTTGGCAAGTGAGGTTCCCGCCATTTGGATTCTCTGGATTTTGATAGTGTCATTCATTTGGGTCATCGTATGAACGCAATTAGACCGGTTCGAGTTTTAGGTTAAGGATTCATGAACAAGCGACTTTCTCTCACTTTGATAGATATGTTTAAAAGGAAAGTGTATTTATATTAACATTACATGCATGATTTTATATAACTGAAATGCTGATTTTACATGTGCATTATCATTTGCATATGCATGACGTGCACATTGCATGGGATGGGGAATGTGCTTGCCAACCGGGGAGGTGTGACCCCAAATCGGGGAGGTGTGGCCCCAAATCAAGTAAATGTGAGCCCACGCGCTGTCACAGGTGTGTGTGGCATGTAGCGCGGCGAGGGCCAGTACATGTATTGCGAGTGTGAGCATGAACATTTATTTATCTATCCATTTATTTATAAATTTTTGTTTATAAACTGCAAAACTTTTTTAAGGAAGAAACGAATGTTGCTTTTAGTTTTGGTCTAACCCCCGTTTTCAAAACTAAATCATTTTCAGGAAGACATGTAGCTGACAAAGGGAAGGGAAAGATGTGAGAGTAGAGCCGGAGAGAAGAGGTTTAGTAGACTATCCGTGTAGTACTTCGATTTAATTCTCAGTTGAACTTGTTAGCGTTTAATTTACTTGGTGGATTGTACGGGCTTGACCCAAATTTTTTGTAGCTTGGATTTTGGGAATTTACTTTTTTTGCAGACTTTATCATTTTCCCAAAGTAGGTTGTTACACTTTCGGTTGTCCTCACATTCACAATAAAAGGAGTTTTCATTTGAACTTTCTCTCTCTCTCTCTCTCTCTCTCTCTCTCTCTCTCTCTCTCTATAGAGACAGAGAGAGAAAGAGGAAAGTTCAAATGTAAACCACTTTTTGGTTGTGAACGTGAGGACAACCGAGAGGGCGACACGTGTCGGCTTTGAGTGGGAATTGATTCATATGCCCATAACGCACCTCCACTTTGCACAATATATCCACACTGTTAAGCCGTTATAACGGCGATATAACGGTGCGTTAGGCCGTTATAACGCACCAAAACGCCGTTATAACGCACCAAAACGCCGTTATAACGGCCCAAAACCCCGTTATTTGACTGAAATTGGTATAACGGCCATTATAACGGCCTTTTAGGGGTATGGTTGCAAAGTGGGGGTGGGGCTTTGGGTATACCGGTAAAGCTCCCCTTTGAGTGTGGTCCCCCTCTTTAATTCAATGCCCTCCCGTGAATCGCGTCTAGTCATCCGCCGTGGATCTGACGTGGCGCCTAGTCATCCGCCACATGTCGCGCCCTCGGCTGTCCTCACGTTCACAACCAAAAAGTGGTTCACTTTTGAACCCACCCCTATATACATATAGCTTAATTAAATGAGATTTCGATAGTTGGTGATAAGTGTGAAAACTTTTATTTTATGATTTTGTTTTCGTGGCTTGGTCAGTTGGTCTCATCTATGGATAATATTTAATATTTTAATTAACATATATTTGTTTCATAATGTGATTGTTTTTATATATGTTTGGTTCACATTATGAAAGTTTTTTATGTGTTTTTTTGTATTCACAAACATGTAAAGGCGATGAATATATATTAACTAATGTATTAAATCATTTTTTATGTGTTTATAACTAATATAAATTAAATTGTCAAATGAATATCTAATATTCTAAATCATACATCAAATGAAAAAAATACATGAAATAGCACCTGATGCATTAGTTCTCAAGATACCACAAACAACTATGGGTTGGGTTTGATGAAAAAATCTATTGACTTGATAAACAGTTATTAATCGTTGGATGCATGTTAGAATTATATGCATCGAGATAAAATACACCAAATTAATCTCGATATCAAGCGCGATTTATAGATAATCTTAATATAAAAAATGATCAATGCTTCAAATACATTATTCAAAATTCTTTAACATATACATCACTATCATAAATAACAATAAGATTTTCAGACAATATTTGGATCTTTAGACTTTTTGTTTTCTTCCTAGACACCGAATGCCGACTATAATGTGAACTATTTCGGAAATTTTCATTTAATGTTTGATAGAATTCCCTTTTATTATTTGTTCGTATTAGAAAACTTTTTGGAAAAAAAGATTGGAAAAATATCCATAAAATCTCTATCTGAAAATTTGTTAGAGATGTTTAAAAAGAAAATTTCACAAAATCTTGGGTATTTTTTCTTAATTACGTCAAAAACTTCTTGAATTGCATTAAATATTTACGATATACTAAAATAAATACTTTAAAATTACAGTCTTTTAAAATATAAATTATACCAAGTTACTATTCATATAGATAAAATAATCATTTAGGTAATGATTAACTATCTTATCATATGCTATATATAGGATCCTATTTTCAGCTTAAAAGTATCTTTTGTTTTCCATTTGTAAATAAAATTTGGTGGTATTTCGGGCCTAGTCTTTGCCCTGGCCCAGCAAAATTGAAGAAACATATGTCCAATATTCCAAGAAATACAAAATATATCTAGCCCATCAAAGGGTCATAAATTAAAATTCCTAGCTTCAATATTTGTGGTACAAACTGTAACATCTAGCCTACCACGGTACAATGTTGTTTATTTCGTCTTCATTGACTCACGCCTTTGTTTTTTATGACCTAACGAGGACTTTCATCGGGTCGCCCTATTCTAGTACTGCTCCTACCTAAGCACGCTTAATTGTAAAGTTCATATGAATATGTTATGCTTGTGGCCCACAAATGTTTTTTGTCTAGTAAGACCAAACTATGCTTAGGAACCCAACATTTCTCCTATTCACGGAGATATGAAATTTGTCTGAGGTGTTACACAAACTATTATACCATTTCGTTACAATAACATCTAATGTTCGCTCCAAAGGGTGATAAGGTCATTTGAAGTATTTTTATCCTTGTTCAATCTATTACATTGTATGTATTGGTACTTACATGTATTATAATAATAAAACATAAGTAGAATCAAAATATCGTAATAACGTAGTTTAAATAGTATCCACATATCTTGCCTTTGTTTTTTGTTTCGTTTGCCATACAAGAAGGGTTGTGATCAAATATCATCAGAGGCAAATTTACCAAAGGGGCGGTGCCCCTAAATGTAACTCGTTTTTATTGTCATCACTGGCATTATTGCTAGAAAAAAATGAGATACTAGAATCTAATATTAAATTAACAATTTCAAAGTTTTATAATATGATTTTGTAGTTTTGAAAAAGTGATAAGGATTTTATGTTTGAATAAAAGATAAATTTGAACACCACATAAAATTTGAAGAAGAAAAAACATATCAACGGTAATATTAAATTAACAATTTCAAAGTTCTTTGTTTTTACATAATTTTTTTGATTTGAATTCGTTATTATAAGTTAGTTCAGATTTAATAACTAATTAAGTTGTTTTAGGTTTACTAAATGTTTTTCATAAATATAATAATTAAGTATTCGTTAAAATTCAATGATTATTTAAATTATGTTTAGAACTTATTATATTTAAAATGATAATTTTATCTTATACTGGATTATGTTTATCACTTATGAACCCAAACATGCATGTTTAAAAAAGTTATAATTGTAAATTATTTGTTTGTAATCTTGAATTGTAAATAGTATGCATCAATAAACAATACATGAGATATAAAATTGATTTTTGCTAGTTTTTCTCAAATGCTTTATAATATAATATAAATTTATACAACAACAATCCTTAAAACTCGTCTTGTTCATCTCCCACTTCGAAACCATTTGATTGTTGAAATGTCAAACATGCTAATCGGTGGTGAAGACATTTTTAAGGACACATATTGAAGAAAACATGCGCATATAAACAACCAACAACTTAGAAGTCACTAGACCAATCTAAATATTAGGAACAATCAATTCTCTAATCGATTAAATCACAAAGGAAGAAATTGCACAAATTGTAATCATTTAGGCGTCAATCAAACCACAAGATGCAAATAAACCACAAGAATATACTACAAGTGTCATAAAATGAATGTCTAAAAGATACACAAACTTAGACTTGTATTTCTTTCACTCTTAATTAACTAAATGACACCCTTGATAATAGATGGAGTAATAAATTTAATAATAAAATCGAAAAGTAGATATTTTTTTTATAACAAAACCTATTTTCAATAAAACTAAATGTGAACACTTATTTCTAGACAGAGCGAAGTAAATTGAAAACATGAAAATGAGACGACGACAATGGTGTAGTAGGATGAGGTTAACACATAAGGTGCAGATGGGGACCAGTAGCTGCAGCCTTACCCTTTCTGACACGTCATTTTTGGTTCGTTGTGGGGCAATCTTTGGGCCTTGTGTGTATACAAAAAGACGGTCCACTTTTTTCACTAGTTCGAAAGGCGACATTTTTGGCCTATCATACAATACTAGCTCATAGTACGGTGCCAAAGACCACCATGGAACATGATATCCATTTGGCCACCAACTCATAACTTTAGTCTCTGATTGCCAATGATGATTAATTCTACCACCAATTTCACGCGAAAGATGAAATATTCTAAGCCCATTAATGTTTTGGTCATCGACATACATCAAATGATATGAACTATAATTTTCAATCATATTTTCATACATAAATTTATGTGATTTTTCATATGAACAAAAATAAATCATAACAATAACATTTGAATTGTAATATTGCGTCTTCTTAATCATAATTTTAAAAAATTGAAATCCATTAATAAATCAATAAACACGAAAGTCTTTCAACCATTATTGTTTTATTAATAATATGTTACACCGTCAAATGATAAAAATCTAGTAAAAAAGAAATAAAAAGTATTTTCCTATTCTACTTTTACATTTTAATTCAAAAGAAAACACGAAAAAGGAAAAAATAAACCGCCTCAAATAGCCGTCTCATATCTTTAAATTGGTCTTCTAACATCTCCTCTCTCACTTTATTAAAAAGTCACTGCAAATCCGCAATTTTCACGTTTAAGTCCACAACTTATGGACCTAGATTCACCATTGGGTGATGTTAGTAGAAATATAATACTTTATACTATAAAAAAGAGAAATGAAGATCATGGCATAACCTTAAAGTTGGGGTGTGTATATAACGGGTCGGTCGAGTTCAGGTTGGGGAAATCAAAATCCCGATTGGAATTCATATATGGAAATCAAGACATGAATTCTAGGTTTCAGATGACAGGTTCGGGTTGTCGTCAGGTTGATGTCGGTCAGGTTCGGTATTATTATAATACAAAAAATATATAAATTCAATCAAATTTGATGATGGATTCAATCGTTTGGTGAAATCAATAATAAGCTTGAGATAGAAAAACATTCCGACTCACTAGAATTTATGATCTTCAAAATTTAATTAGATAATTAAATACATTTATATAACATTTAAAATATATATGTATGGGGGTTGTATCCGTTTCAAACCGGATAGTTTGTACAAACTATACAAACCAATCTCCACCGTACATGTACATGATCAATGGTGTGAATTAATTCAGTTCCTAGATTTTCTCTCAACTACATTTGAAAATCACCTAAAAGTTAGGAGATAAACAAAATCAATGGTTAAGATTAGGTTTGTATAGTTTGTACAATCTACCTAGTTTGCAATGGATACTTATGTATATTATTTCGAGTTTCCAGACAGATCGGATGGCCAAAAATTAAAGCCAACCCGAAACCGCCGCTTTCATCCACTTAACCATCCCCCACTACTCAAAGTCTAGTTTGTGTAACATTCGTCCCATATTAGTTGGAGAGGTGAACAAAGCATGCCTTATAAGCAGTGGCGGATTTCTAAATATTCGTAATTAGATGCTTGGTAAACTAATATTGTTTACTTTGAAGAGTCATCTTATCTATAATATTATATAAATCGAATTAATAAGAATGTGATTATTTAAATATTACCCGACGCAACGTACGGACTTGACACATGTTGTTTGAAACAATTTCAGAAAAAAAGAAAATTAATTATTAGGAAGGATGGGTGAAAGTTGGTCATACCTACGCCTTTGAAATGTAGTCCCACTCAGTGGCGGATCCAGAAATTTAGATGATGGGGGTCGGGATTTAAGTCATGCCCACATGGTTGACGATATCATCTTGTCAAATATATTTGCCTTATTGATATATTTTGTTTAGAGTGATATTTTGTGAAAATATTTTTAAATGGATCATGTGAAATATCATTCAAATTAATATTTCTAACCATTAACATTTATATATCAACTAAGGTATTGTTTGGTTAAACACAAAGTAGCTTATAAGCTAGCTTATTCTTTTTTGTACATGTTTGGATGGACAAAAGGTTTATAAGCTAGCTTTTTATAAGTTATTTGGAGATAGTTTTTTTGGAGTTTTTTATAACTTTTTCTAATTATACCTTTATTAATATCAATTATTATAGCCTAATACACATTTTTTGGTCATTTTACATATCCATAAGCTAGTTTTTGGCAAACATAATTTCTTAATAAGCTACCTTATCAGCTACTAACTAGCTTATCAGTCAACAACTAACTTATCAACTATCAGCTATCTTACCAGCTCGTTTGCCAAACATAACCTAAATAAATCGTAACCCTAACAATTTAAAACAAAAATTTATCAACAACATATTAACTTGTAAATTCCAACCTTAACAATTTTATAATTAACACTTAATGTAAAAAATAAATTATATAAAAACTAAAAATGAAATTGGAGTAATATAATTTATGGGGTCAAACTCTCTTTTTAGTGGGGGTCAAAAACATATACATATTCATTGAAAAGTAAATTTGTAATCTAAAAACAATTTAGTGGAAAAATTTATGGGGGTCATTTGACACCCCATGTTAAGCCTTGCATCCGCCTCTGGTCCCACTTGGACACATTGCAAAATACAAACAATAAGGTTGAAGCTCGCCACCTAAAACCCTCTCCTGAAGTAAAATATTCAATGTTAATTACCTACTTTTAAGTAAAAGTAATTTAGTTATTAGCTAAATATGTATTAAAATTTAGAACTAGTATTTTGTAGCAAATAATAATAAATGTGATTATATCATAATAAGTTATCTATTTTTGGTGATATATGAAAGAAGGGTGGTGTAGAAACTTATCTAATTTTGGTAGAATCAACCAATTTAGTTGTAATCGACGATCGTTTGATAATAAGTAAATCAAATCATGTTTGAAATTTTAACATTCATGTCGGATGGGTTAGTTTTTTCGATGATACTCGAGGTTCCAATTAAACCCAATTGATCCTATTCAATTACCGAATGTAATTATTATACAACTCTATTGAATTAACAAACACATATAATTAACAATATTTTAGGATATTGAATCCTTTTTTTATATTAGTGTGCAATGTTTTTTAATAAGTTAGAAAAAAAAAGTGTGAATATTAAGTTAAAATGATGGATTATTTAGTTGCAAAATGGATCAAAATACTAGATAGATTGAATGAACATCAATAGTAAGATTCAACACATGGATAACATATTCACTTATTCATTGATTTAGATTAGATCGGTTGTTTAATATTAATTAGATACGATTGGAGAATGAAATCAAACATTTGAATGGATGATTGGATCCACCCAAATTTGTTAGATTTCAACGGATGAACAACTTACTAAAAAAATATATACAAAGGACTTTCTAGACCTAATAACTCATTTAAGGTTATCCTAATTGATGTGATTATTATTCAAATTCTTAATAAATCAAATCAACATTAAAATTATTTTGTTATCACTCTCTATATAAGTAAAACTATTATTTAATGCACCCCCAAAAAATAAGTAGAGTGAAACTATTATTTAATGCACCCCAAAAAATAAGTAGGGTTAAGTTAATTTGTTAACTCATTAATTTGTGTTAACCGTGTTAACCATATAACCACCGTTGATCATTTCAGTCAATGGTTAAGATTGATTTATTAAATTAGAGAAAAGTTAATTAAATTATAAAATAAAAAAGGTTGACCCACATATGCAGAAAAATAGAAAAAATAAAGAAATCCTAGTGATTTATTTTTTGTTAACACCGTTAATACAAATTCATGAGCTAACAAATTAACTTTCCTCAAAATAAGTATTCATATCATAGTTATATATTAGTTAATGCAAAATAAATATTCACTTTCAAAAGTGAATACTAATGGCATTTATCGGATAAATTTATGTAGATATCACTTATCTTGATGAGTGAACAAGAGAAGAGACAATACAAGAACTGAAAGTCTTACGGTCTTACCCAATAAACATTTATTGGGTTTACGATGTTTAGTAATAATCTATTTTCATGGCTAACAATATTACACCATAAGGTAAATGACTATAAATCGCTTGCAAGCATTAAGATCGATACTTTCTAGAATTACCTTGATTATAAAATGAAAATATTTTTTTTATCATTAAAGAGCATTGACAATGTTGTGTTTTTTCACCAAACTTTTTACAGTTTTTTTCTTACACATTATTATCACATCAACAATTTAAAACCTCTACATACTTTTGCTATGTGAAAAATCTCACGTAAACTTTTATGAACTTTTCAGAGTCTCGTTATTTTTAGCTGTATGTAATTTTTTTTATTTATAAAAATAAATACATTAAAATCAATACATATACATATTTATTTATATTGATAAATACAATTTCATTAATATATAAAATATATAAATAATTTAATAGTTCTATTAATATATAATAAAATATTAAATATGAAAATTGTACATATATTAATAAATAAAACCGATTAATAAAAAACCTGACTAATACGAAACTTTATAAAGTTAAAACTGATTAAACAAGAAAAAACTTTGAAAAAACAATTACCACCTATAAAAAAAACCCCATCAAAAACCTCTTGCAAAAACCTTCACACTATAAAAACCTCAAAAAAAAAAGTTTTTTGCTTTTTAAAAAACTTCTCAAAACCTCCTAAAAACTGTATGCTACTTGACAAAAATTATTTTCATTATTAACCAAACTTATAATAATTATGTTTGAAATATTGTGAATTTTTACGTTCATGGAGGAATGCAACATTTTCTTAAAATAACATGCAAGTTTATAAAGATATTTCCAATAATACATAAATTAAAATATTTCTATATTTAGAGCATCTTTAATAATTTTATAAAATTAAAGAAAATTATAGCTGTATTTTTTATATTACTTCAATAGCTTTTAGGTTATCAGTACCCCAACCTTCATAACCCTCCTAATCCGACTGCCACATCAGCTTTTTTTCAACTCTCCCATTAACCCTCTGGAACCCTCTCTAATTAGTACCCCAACCTTCCCAACCCTCTCACACACAACACACGCGAAAACAGCGGTGTGGGCAACCCATTTAGGCTCCCAGCCCGCCGAGCTCCATGCTTGCGTATCGCAGCCCGCTGAGCCTACGCATGCGGTACACATAGCCTTCTATAATGTTCTCTAAAATAAAGAAACAAAAAAAAAGAATACAAGTTTAAAGAATTGTCTAAAATTTAGTTAGAGATAAAATATATTATTATTTTATTTATTTCCACCAATAATATTAAGAGAAAATAATTTTTATTGCCATTTCATAAAATCCCTTTAACTTCCTACGCATTCTCTCTTAAAAATTCACGTTATACCTACCGAGCCGCTATCCGACGACCACTAATAGAACGGTTAGGAGGTTAAAGAGCGGCTGCCGGATAGTGGCTCAATGAGTATAACGTGAACTTTTAGGAGAAAATAGGTAGGAGGTTAAAGTGGTTTTTTGAAATGGCTATAAAAATTATTTTCTCATTAAAACTATTACTATTTTTTTTAATAAAATGCATTCAAATAATAAATTTATATAATATTCTAATAATTAACTAATGTTATAATCCTTAAAATAAATAATCTATTTAAGTGAAGTATAATTAATTTAAAATTTTTAAACTTATAATTCTTCGGAAGGAAAAAGTTTAATTCTTCAGAAGGAAAAATATGAACTCGTTTATAAACTTTTAATTCTTCAGAAGGAAAAGGTTTTAACCAGCTTTTAATGAATGAAATTAAATATTAAAATGCGTAATAAATACTTGAGTAAATTATACTTTTAGTCCTTATAGATTGATGATATATTATATTTGGTTTCTATAATTTAAAGTTTACACTTTAAATATTATAATATGTGATGTGGGTCGAATTTGGTCCTGTCTCTAATAACCGTTAAAAGAGCCTGTTAATTAGAAAAATATTATTGTTTTTTTTTTTCCGTTTTGTACCATTTTAATATTTTAATTATTTTTTATTCTTTAATATTTATGTTCATCTTCATCGTCGCATGAATTTAAGATCCCTAATCTTAAATTTACCAACCCCAAATCAACCTAAATCTAAAACCACATATCAACCCTAAATCAAAAACCCAAACCCATTGGCGGACCTACCCCTTAAGCAATGGGGAAAGGCACCCAATGAAAGTCTAACAACCATGTATGAGTAATGGAAAAAAACATGATTTCTTGAGTTTTTTGGTTGTTCTACTCTATAGTGCCCCCACCAATTTAAACACCCTCCTCCCTCCCTCCCCCTCTCTTCTCCCCCCCCCCCCCCCCCCCCCCCCCCCCCCCTAAATATATGATTTATCTAATAATTTGTCAGATTATGTAAAAACATGATAAGAAGAAATGTGTTTTGTTTACTATATTTATTATAAATCGGTTGTGTATATATGTTATTATTATAATTTGGTTCTTTGGTTTGTTCATCATGGTCTTATAGTGCATTAAAAATCACTCAAGTTTTGCATCAATGTGTAAGAGCATCTCCAATAGCTATGCTAATTTTTTTCTAAAATAGAATAAAAAGATTAAAAACCTCTAAAAAAAATTTCATCCAACTCCAACAGCTATTCTATTATAGCAAAACTAAAGTTGTTCCTATTGGTTGGAGCATTAAAATAATTATTTCTCTCTCTTAAATATTTAACTTCAAATAATCTTATTGGTTGGAAAATTAAAATAACCATTTCCCTAAGCATTTAGAGGTTTCTCTAAATTTAGAGATTTTGGTGACTTTTCTCTATTTTTCTCTATTTTAGCATATAGGATAGCATTACTGTTGGAGCAACAAATATGCTAAAATCTAGCTTTTTTCTATTTTAGCATAGCTGTTGGAGATGCTCTAAGGCGTTCACTTTTGTTGGTCTAACGTGTATAAAAAAATAGTGTAACGAGCTATTCAGTTTAAGCGAAACAATAAAATATATAAAATTTGATTCAAGCAAGTCCGAAACAGTAAAAAAATAACCAAAAACCAAACTGAATAAGTTATTCTGATGTATTAATCGACCGTCTTGGTTTCGTCAGGTTATTCGGTTTCAATTTTTTATTTTTGAAACTCTTTGTGCCCTCAATCGTCTAAATTTTTGGATCCGCCACTGCCCAAACCTTAATCAAAATCTAAGACTTAAAATCGTTTGAACCATAAAAAACATCAATCTAGAAAACCCACAATGTAAACCATCAAAAACCCTCCTATGGATCGACGAGGGAGATGCAAAAAACCGACCAGGGACAGGTTTTTGTTTGGGTCACTCGGTCGCCAACCAATCAATTTTTGTTTGGGATCTGGAAGAAGTCCCAAGCAAACTTCCATCGTTATTGGTGTTTTTAAAATTGAACTTTGATTTAAAGTTTGATTTTTCTTGTCAAGTGTTTTTGATGTGCATCTAATGTTCTTGGAGAAGATGGTAGAAAATGAAAAAAAGGACAAGAATGCCCTTCTACTTAACGTGGCTATTCTAACAGATGTTAGAGGCACGAACCAAATCTGATGGAGCAAAGTGTAATCTTGAAATTATAGGGACCAAATGTGTTATCATCTCCATACCACATAGACCAAAAGTGTAATTTTAGTCTAGAATACTTTATCTTAATATGTACACATAAGTTTAAAAAATTGACTTAAAAACAAGGACATTTCAGTCAGGGCAGAGAGAGCGCTTTGAAAAAAGGGATGATAGAAAATCTTGCCACAAAGTCAAACCAAAGGTGTGTGTGTGTGACTGGTGTCAAGATCCAACCACTATTTTGATTTCTTTTTAGAACCTCCATTGATGAAATCAATCCATCCTTTTTACCCTTTATTACTTCCTTCCTTCTTCTCCTTCTTCTTAATAAAAACCCTTTAATCTGCAGCCCTAATTTCCGTGATTTTTTCAGCTGCTAAACTTTGAAATGCCCACCACCTGTTCGATAAAATGACAGCACATAATTGCTGTCTGCTTTTGTTGCTTCATTTACAAGTGATTACTGTGATTCTACCCTCTTCAATTTAGGGTTTCTTTTTTGCATCACTTTGTGTTGTGGGTGGGTCTCTGTTTTCTTTCAAGAATCAATTAAAGACTCTTCCTTTTTTTACCTGGAGACTTTAAATCATTAAAGACTCAGCATGTGTCATTGAGTGTTTTCTGCTGGTTTGCTTCATTTACAAGATTTCTTTAATCCTTTTTCTATCTCTTTGAGGTTTTGGGATTTGGGTTTCTTCTACTTCTATCTTTCAACACCACCACTCTCTGCATTTTGCACTTTCATCTTTAATCAATTTTGGGTTTCTTGTTTCTTGATTTCTTGATTTCTTCCAATTGCTTAACCAAATTAAGTGGTTCAATTGATCAAGTTCATGGTGGAGGTGTTGGAGAATTGGGGGTTTTGACTAAAGTCAAAGAGGGGATGCTGAAATTTGGGGCTCCAATGAGTTCCATCACTTGGGTATGGTTACTTTTTCTCTTATGTTGTTTATCTTTGGGTGCTCAAACCCAAACCCAAACCCTAAGCCAAGAATGCCATCCAGTTGATCTGTTAGCTCTGAAGGAACTTTCTGGAAGTTTCACAAATGGGTCTTCTGTACTTTCATCTTGGTCTAATGATTCCAAATGCTGCAATTGGGATGGTGTTGTTTGTGAAAATGATGCCAAAAATCTCTCAAATGGTGTTAGGGTCACCATGTTGAAGTTGTCTGAAAAGGGTCTAAAGGGGGTGGTTTCAAATTCTGTAACTCATTTGGCCAAATTGAGGTTTCTTGATCTTTCGTTTAACCGATTGGAAGGCGAATTGCCGAAAAATCTCTCCAATTTGAAGGATCTTGAAGTGCTTAATGTGTCAAGCAACTCTTTAAATGGGGACTTGTTGGAAATTGGGGGATTCCCTAATTTGATTGTGTTCAATGTGAGCAACAATTCGTTTTCCGGCGAACTTTATCCGCAAATTTGCGGTTCATCGGTGAATCTTCGAGTTCTCGATCTATCAATGAACCATTTCAGTGGCAATCTTGAAGGCTTGAGGAACTGTAGCAAATCTCTTCAAGAACTTCGTCTTGATTCAAACTCGTTTTCGGGTGTTCTCCCGGAGTTTTTGTACTCGATTTCGTCACTGAAACGGCTGTCGCTTTCGTCGAACAGCTTCTCCGGGCAGCTAAGCGCGAAACTCGGTAAGCTTTCGAACCTCGAATCGTTGGTTGTATTTGAGAATCGGTTTGTAGGTCCACTTCCGAATGTATTCGATAACTTAACACATTTAGAACAGCTGAATGCACACACAAATTTGTTCTCGGGGCGGTTTCCCTCCACCATAGAATCGTGTGTTAACTTACGGGTTCTTGATCTTCGTAACAATTCGCTGTCTGGTCCTCTAAGTGCCGATTTCTCGAAATTGAGTAATCTGTGCACCCTTGATCTTGCTAGTAATCGTTTTAACGGTCCGTTGCCGAACTCGCTTTCGAATTGTCGTGAATTGAGAATCTTGAATCTTGCCAAGAACAAGTTGTATGGAGAAATCCCGATTAGTTATGCGAATCTTTCGAACCTTTCCTTTCTTTCGTTGTCGAACAACGGTTCACGAATTTACCATTGGCTTTATCGATTCTACATAACTGCAAGAACCTCACAACTCTTATCCTCACTAAAAACTTTCACGGGGAACAACTTCCGGTGGACGTTAGCGGGTTTGACCGGTTAATGGTTCTTGCGATCGCGAATTGTGCGCTGAACGGCCGAATCCCGCCTTGGTTACTCGGTTGTTCGAAGCTAGAAGTTCTCGATTTATCCTGGAATCGTTTGGACGGGGTTATCCCATCTTGGATTGGTCGATTCGAGCGGCTGTTTTACTTGGATTTCTCAAACAATTCGCTCACCGGAGAACTCCCCGAGAGTTTAACCGACTTGAAGAGCCTCGTTTCTTTAAACATAAGTTGTTCGATTCTTAGCTCGTCGACTGGAATCCCGTTGTACGTTAAGAGAAATCTAAGTGCTAGAGGTCTACAGTACAATCAAGTTGCGAGCTTTCCGCCATCGATATACCTCAGCCACAACAAAATAAACGGAACAATCTCACCGGATTTCGGGAAGTTACGACAGGTTCATGTGTTGGATTTGAGCAAGAACAACTTGAGTGGGATCATCCCTAACACCATTTCCGAAATGGGTAATTTGGAAGTTTTGGATTTGTCATCTAACGATCTTCACGGATCAATCCCGGCTTCGTTAAACAAGTTGACTTTTCTCTCGATGTTTTCGGTAGCAAATAATCACCTGCAGGGTGCGATTCCTTCAGGAACTCAGTTTTCAGGCTTTCCAAGCTCAAGTTTTGAAGGTAATCTTGGACTTTGTGGGCAAAATCTTTCTCCTTGTAGTTCGAAGGACCGTCTTCCGGCTCTTCAATCCAATTCCGTAGAAAATTGGGACGAAACAGTGTACTCGGAATCATTCTCGGCGTAGGAGCTGGACTCGCGATTCTGTTAGCATGCATTCTTCTTAAAATGTCGAGAAGGAAACATGATAATTTACGGGATTTGGAGGAGGAGAATAACAGCCGGATGAACGGATTTTCCGGCGGGTTTGCCGCATCGAAGCTCGTCCTTTTCCAGAGCTCTGGTTGCCGGGACCTCACGGTTTCCGACGTGGTGGAAGCAACGAACAACTTCAGCCAATCGAACATAATCGGGTGTGGCGGGTTCGGGCTCGTTTATCGAGCCGAGCTTCCGAACGGGTTGAAAGCCGCAATCAAGCGGCTTTCCGGCGATTGCGGGCAGATGGAACGCGAGTTTCAAGCCGAAGTCGAAGCGCTCTCGAGAGCCCAGCACAAGAACCTCGTTTCCCTAAAAGGGTACTGCAAACACGGCAACGATCGGCTTCTAATCTACTCGTACATGGAGAACGGGAGCTTGGATTACTGGCTCCACGAACGGGTCGACGACGAAGCCCCTCTAAAATGGCGGACGAGGTTGAAGATCGCGAAAGGAGCTGCGCACGGGCTAGCATACCTCCACAGCGAGCCGAACATAATCCACCGGGATATCAAAACGAGCAACATTTTATTGGATGAGCGGTTCAAGGCCCATTTAGCTGATTTCGGGCTGGCGAGATTGCTGTGCCCGTATGATACCCATGTGACGACCGATTTGGTGGGCACGTTGGGGTATATTCCGCCTGAATATGGACAGACGCTTTCCGCAACTTTTAAGGGAGACGTTTACAGTTTCGGGGTCGTGCTTCTCGAGCTGATAACGAGCAGGCGGCCGGTGGAAGTCGTGAAGGGGAAGAACTGCCGGGATCTGGTTTCGTGGGTGTTTCAGATGAAGCTCGAAGGTCGATACTCGGAGATTTTCGATATATCAATATGGGAAAAGAGTTGTGAGAATGAGTTGTTGGAAGTTTTGGGGATTGCTTGCAAATGTTTAGATCAAGATCCAAGGAGGAGGCCATCAATAGAAGAGGTTGTGTTATGGCTTGATGGGATTGCAGAGGCTGTGCTGTAGCTATTAAGCCATGGTGGTGAAAATGGTGAAGTGGGGTGTTAAAAAGTGTAAAGTAATAACCTTTTAGAAGTTGTTATGAAGTTATAGCTTTTCTTAGAGTGGTTTATTTGGTGTAATATATAGTCTTCAAAAAGGTGGTTTTGTTGCTGTGTATACATGGTGAAAACTTAATCTTGTAAGCTAGATATAAATGTCTCTTAAACTATGTTTTCAACTTTTTATATTTTGTAGTCCTATATATATAGAGAGAAACAAGATCTAATGAGAATGATGGTTAATTTGCAAGAAAGTTTCAAGTTTACCATGGAGTAAAATCAGATGTGATGTAACATTAACATGTTTGTATTATATGTGATTACGTGTTTGTAAGATGTATGATTTATTGGTCTCTTTGAACCTAATCCTATATCTTATATATATATGAAGTAGCAGTAGTATGATATGTCTTTAAAGAGATGGCTAAGAGACCGTTTGTTTACCTCTTAATAGTTTCATTAGAAAATAACATCTGATATAGTTAGAAGCAAATACATTTTGGTAAACTATATTGTCAATACTTATGGAGATCTTTGTTTTATTATCCTTTACCAAATTTGTACGGTCCGGTAAGTAGTCGAAGGAATGCTTATATGAAATTTTGATTGCAATTACCAAAGGAGTGTTAGCCTAGTGGTAAGGCTTGGGCACTACATAGTGGTGAACCCGAGTTCAAGCCCTGGGGGATGCATTCTGGAGGTACGGGGGCTTCGACCCCGGGCTGCATGCTTTAGCAGTCGGGCTTCGGCCCAAAAATTGCCGATGATTAGTCTGGGCCCAATGTGGTCTGAGATACCTCTTCCAAAAAAATTTTTGATCGCAATTGAACAGGAGACCAACAAATTTAACTTTGTTGCGATAGGTTTGCTTGTTATTGAGTCTTCAAATACATCAAGAGCAAGGCCATACGAGAAAAATGAATCTATTGCCTCTGGTTGTTATGTTGATAATGTGTTATTGTAGATGATAGTTTAACGACTATCTTGTTTCATGTTTGGAGTTTACTTTTTGATGTTTAATCGTATAACGATCTGATAAGTGATATCTTTAATTCTTATTTTCTAATAAATAACGATATAAGGTTCAAGATTTTTGGATTTTGATGTTTGAATGAACATCTTGAAGCAACTTCAACCATAACACTATGGAACGAGAAAATTGATGGGTTGTAGACATAAAAAAATTGTCTCATTTCTTTAATTGAAAATAACTTATACGAGTCAATTATTTCGATAAAAGAGAATTAAAACAACCATTTTTATTATTGCAACTACTCATTAGATATATGGATCAAGTTAAAGAAAAACCTTTAGCTAAAAATAATCTTTGAAAATCTTATATATAGAATAAACTACAATTTCAATCATATGGTTTACACAAATCTGTGACAATGGTACGTCAACTTAGATATAAATAGGATAATTATAGTTATTGAAGGTTAAGAATAACTTTTAAAATTCTTATAAGGTTTTCAGTGGCGCTTTTGGGCTTGTGAACGGGCTCCTACTGGGCTCGTGTAGGATTGCTTAAGCTGCGCCACGGCCCTTGCGGGCATGTGGCACGGGCTCGGGATGAGGGCTCCCAAGCTTGATAAACCCGACTCTTGTTGAAGCATCATCACTAGCCTAATTAGAAATACTAGAATTTTCTAGAATATTCTAGAACGTCGTGGAAGACCCTGGAACATCCTAGACTTTTCTAGAAGCCCGTAGAAGATTCTAGAAACATATAGAAGCATGTAGTAGATATAGATTGTGGTAGATAATTCTAGAAAGGTCATAAATGTATGTAGTGTGAAAGATCTAGATGTTTCCTATAAGGAGGTGGAATGCCTATAAATAGGCATTGAGCTCATTTGCTCCAACACAATCAGCTAACCTAACAATCCAAAGCAACAAAACAAGAAAGCATAAGTGTAGTAGTCCCTAAAGTGTACTTTCTTCTTAAAGTGGTCTTAATAAAAAGTAGTTTGTGTTGATAAAGAAGAGTCGTGTTCAACAACTCTCTCTCTCTCTCTCTCTCTCTCTTCACTTTTTTAGGGGAATTATAAATGGATGCTCCTATGACTAAAATGAGTAAGGTTATCTAAATGTACCCCTTTTATATATATTGAGTATTTAGGCTTGTGAGTAGTGGTAGGATCAAAATTGTAATTTACTCTTTTTATCTTGAAAACTTTTTAATTTCATCACTTTTTTTTTTGCGTAGTTTTTAAAAGTTGTGATAGCAGGCAAAGTACTCCATGCTGCTGCCACGTGTCAGCGACGTGGCGCTGTCTGGACATCGTTAGTGTCAGCCGCCGCCTTGCCGCCGTATCTGAATCTCCAACGTTATTTAGAGTCATCATCATCATCGTACACACAGAAACCATTAAACCATCTAAAGCATCTAAAGCAATGTACGCTATTAGACTCATCAACAAAAATGTTCACCCATCTACAATTAGGGTTCACAAATTTCCCCCTAATTTTTCTCTTCCATTGCCACCGATCCGAATCACAAGGTAAATGCAATTCAATATTAACAAATGATTTTGTTGGACTTGATTGTTGGTTTGTGTTCGTAAAAATAAGCCAGCTGATAAGCTAGCTTTGTAAACGAGTACATGTTTTTATGGAGTTGTCTTATTGAAACTTAGCTAGAATAATGTTGAGGGTTTTTGTGCTTTTTTAATTATATGGTTATTAATATTGATTATTCATAGTTCAATATATTTTTTGGGTCGCTTTATAGGTTTACGTACTTGTTAACAAGTTTGTTTTCTTCAAACGTAATTTATTCAATCGCTGTTATCAGTCAACAGCTAGTATAGTGTTGTCAACACAGTTATAAGTAGCTAATAGCTGATAAGGTGCTTATTAATAAATTACATTTGAGAAAAACTAGGTAAAACGTGTAAAAACGACCAAAAAGGATATCTTATAATAATCATATTAACAATGATATAATTGGAAAAAAGCTATAAAAACCTTCTTAAACGTTACTCGTACTAACGTTTTAATAGTTGGTTTGTGGCCATCACAATATGTACTAGATTAGTATAAGTTTGCTTATTTTTGTCAAACACAGCCTTAACTGAAACATCTTTGCGGTGTATATGCAGGATCCAAACTTAGTTGATGATATCAGGCCTAGGGGATCGCCATCGTCAAGGGCAGGGATGACCGTGTTAACGCCGTGAAATCATCTGCAACTCCGTCGCCTAGCTCGCCTTCAACCTCTGAAATGGTGATAACGTCGGTGACATGGCAAGTTTCTGGCGGAGACGGCGAAGCAAGGAGTAGTGAAAGCGGTGGAAACGGGATTGGATATTGGAGAAATGGCTAAGAAGACGTTAGATAACGTGTATGATGTAACAAAGGATACTAGCCATAAAATAAAGGAGGCGGTGGCTGGCGATCGGGAGGAGACGAAGCGTGTGGAGGGTGTTCCGGCGACGGATCATTTTGTCGACGATTTGAGGAAGCGTGCTGATGGCTATGATCTGAAGAAGAAGTAAGTGGTCACATGTTAGTTGTGATTTGTGAAGTAGAAGGGGAAAAAGTAGTAAAAAGCTCATTGTGAGGGGTTGATTTGTAATTGATCTTCTGGTCTTGATCTTTACTAGTAAAGTTAGTTATACTTTTTAGTTTTGACACCAACTTCATTTTTTTGGATTCAAGTGCCTTGTTACATGTCACGTTGTTGAAGTGTTAAACTATTGAACCGAAACAGACCGGATAAAAGTGTTGACAACCCATTGAACCGGCGGTTTAAGAAACGCTAACCATGTAACATTGTTTGCGACATATGTGAAACTTTTCATTATCGTTTAAATTTTTTTTTTGACACAAACGTATTCGATTAACGATAAAATATGTGATTTTATATTAAAGATAAAAGGTGAAAGCATTTCTATACTAACAGTATAAGGTGAAAATATTATTCAGACTTAATAATTCGAATATTTGATACATGATTATTCAAATAATATGCCACGTGGCGCTCTTGGATAACCTCAGTTTACTATGAAAGATAAGTTCTCATTTGAACCTAGTCCAACGATATAAAGAGTACAAGGATGATT
The DNA here is from genome assembly GCA_030169165.1 of Centaurea solstitialis. Classification (NCBI taxonomy): domain Eukaryota; kingdom Viridiplantae; phylum Streptophyta; class Magnoliopsida; order Asterales; family Asteraceae; genus Centaurea; species Centaurea solstitialis. The sequence continues at coordinate 84,728,815 of CM058041.1, forward strand.
TTAGTCATGTGTTCAGGTCATTTGGTAAATTCGTATAAATCATATTTGATCTTGTAAAATACATGGACGATTTCAGTCTATCTCCAAGTAGGGATCGGGCCTCAGAAGTTTTTTTAGACGGTGGCATCATGCACTATAGATAAAAAAATAACTATAAAAACCACGGTTCGATGTATTTTTAGCTTAACTTCACGATTTCGAGAAATTTTGAAGCTTTTTGCTTGATTTTGAGAGACACTTTTGTTTTTTTTTTCCCTTCATTTAGGTTTTCTTTTGTTGATTTCAAGTATTCTTTTTGATTTTTTGGTTACTTACGAGGTACAGTTACACTTTTTAGCTTTTGAATATCATACGGTGACACATTTTAAAACAACATGGTTACACTTTCATAAACGTTAAAAGTTTTAACCCCTCTTCAAAGATACAATGGCACGTGCCATCGTATGCCCTCATATAGGTCCGTCGACGTCCAGACCCGTTTATGACATTTTATGGGCACTAGGGAGTTTTAAAATTGGGCTCTCAAAAATTACTATTTTTTCCAAATATAATTTTCATCATCATATAACAATGATGATAATTACGTATCATTTTTAAACAATGAATTGATAATTTACGTATCATTTTATATGTATGTCAATCCACTCTATGATATTTAATATATATTAATCATTTGTATTACAATGTATATTATGTAAATCCTATAAATTTTGTTGGGTTTCCTTCTCACCTTGTGTTTATATTTTTCATCACCGTTTTAACTTTAAGGTTAAAACAAACTATTTCAAAATCATCAATCTTAGAATAAAACCGTATGTTAATTATAGCTTGATTTTTTGTTTTAGAGAGTGGATAATACCTTAGATTCTGCATTCAAACATAAGTAACTACATCTACATGTAGCTAAATTGATAAAAAGGTAAGGTGACTTTACACAAATACAAAACATGTCCCAACTTCAATTCCCCCCCCCCCCACCCTACTAGCCTAACCGCTCACATTAGCGTCCTTAGAGGTGGGTTCGGGGTTCCATGTGGGGTCGGGAAATTGCAGGTAATACTTTTTTTCCAAAATATTAAGTTATAAACAATAAATAATGTACGAAAAAACAAAAGTAGTTTTGAATCATGAATATAAATATAAGTTGGATTGTCGCATATACCCGGGTTCGATTCATGAGGTGAGCATATGACGATAGCCTAACCATGAGTCGGCTTTCGGGCCAGTCCATGTTCGTCGAGGATTAATCGGGTGCCGTATGGATCCCGAATACCTCATCGACTTCGTATCGAAACGTGTGCGTGAGTTGAAACATAAATCAAAACTGAAGTTCAGATTGTCAACTTAAAAGTCGAGATACATAACATTGTAGTAAACTTCTAGTATAAAATAATTATGATGATGGATCATTGAAACCTAACAACAATGCATGAAATGTCATCCCTACTCTTCCTCGCGAGCGCCTCTTTAATAACTCGTTTTGCTGCTAATCGAGGATCCTCCACATCCTTTATGCAGTCTACGGCCTCTTCATTCGACATAACCTGCCAAATTACACACACCTCTTATTTCATATCTCAAATTAAAGGGTCGCTTTCCAAACAATTGCTGTATAAACGTTTACTGGATAACCTAGTAAGTGCTTACCTGGTAAGACTCTTATTGGGCAAGGTAAGAAAAAATATTTCATGAATTGCATTTTGTAATTTTAGTAGAATCTATAGGAGATATTCTTATGTTGGTATGGACTTGGGTAGATCACTAACCTTCCATACGCCATCGCTAGCCAAGATCATAAACTCCGTATTATCATCCACCACCTCCACGACCACATCTGGTTCCGAACTTATGTGTTCCTTCAGCCTTTTGTCGCCAAAAGATCTCGACATTGCCAAACTTGCATCAACACGAGCACAATCCCCTGTGTCACGACGTTCCAACATATACCGAGAAGAAGAAACATTCAAAATCAGCTATGATTTTGGAATCTTGCAATAACCATATTGAAAAGGAACGGGAAAATGGTTCCTTTTTTGTGGTTTCAAGAAATCTTGATACCTGCAAACTCGGTCACAAAACCCCCTTTCTCTTCGATAATCTTTCGCTCCTTGTTTGGTTCGTGATCAACTGATAACTGTTTGGCCACACCGTCTTGGCATAAAACCGCCCGTGAATCGCCAACGTTGGCTACCACCAATGTTTCACCGTTTATCAAGATCGCTGTAACGGCTGTTGAACCCCCTTTTCGCTTTTGATTGCTTTGTTTATGATGTTACAGTCGGTGAATTCGTATGCTCTCCTAATGGCCTTCTCTGGCTCCGTCCAAAAGTCCGGCTAATCGTCCCAAGTGATCAGTGAAGGGTAAAAGTAGCTTATTACTATGAAACACATGAACAAAGTTTTTTGAAATTGTCCAAAATTAGCAGTTTTATATTTTCCACTTTATAACCACCTTTTCAACAAATTAACCCAAATAACCAAATATTGCACAAATTGATTACTAGTGTAACTCATTTTTTCCATAAAATTTTAAGAAAAATTAGACATTTTGTCAAGTGCTACTTATATAGTTACAGGTGTAAAGGAGTCGAGCTCAAGATAAATTATCAAACTAGATTTGATCTTGAACACAAAATATAGCTCGTTTACACCAATGTCCAACTCGATTTGTTCAAAATCTCGACCGGGCTTCGCGTATACTTTTTCAAGCCAAACATATTTACATGTTTCTAATTTATATAATCAAGATATAAAAAACACCGAGCTTGAGTAAACAAACGAGTTAATCGATCTCGAATTCGAAAACTAGCACTAAGCTTAAGATCAAACGTCGAAAAAATATACAAACTAGAGCCTATAATTTCCTAAATATAATATTAGAAAAGTGGATTACAAAGTGCTACTTGTGCAATTTCTCTTACTATATAAGGCTTTGATTGGTAAAAATAAGCTACTACAAGTTTATGAACAATAAGCTAGTTTATTAAAATGCTAGTTGGAGTAACGTTTCAAAAGCTTTTTTGTATCTTTTTCCAATTATACCCTTACTAATATTAATTATTAGATCCTAAGATATACTTTTTGGTCATTTTACATACTCACAACTCACAAGTCACAAGTTAGTATTATTTACTAAACATGATTATTGCTAGCTTTATCAGCTACTAGCCAACTTATTAGTCGACCGTGAGCAGCTAGTTTGCCGAACACAGCCTAAGTCAATTCTGTCAAAAGCATTTATATAAAATGAAGAGGAGAGATCTGGCTATTTTAGACTATGTTTTCACCTCATTGATGATATTATCGAACAAATGCGATCGGAGATAATCGGGAACTTCCTGGCTCAAATGACCGTCGAATACAGCAAACAATCCAAGCTCATTGCCTTCCACCTCTCTGAACTGTGCAAACACGTGATCCTCCATCGGATGCGGCATCTTACCTTCGACCGAATGGTATCCATGGCGGATCTTCCGGTTTATCCGGCTCCTTCCTTTTCCGGTTTCCACTGTAGGTAATCTCAGATCACGTTTCTCCTGTGAAATAAATTGATATATACGATAGTGATCAGATAGAGATAGCGCTATGAACGAATTCAAAAGCGACAGAAGTGTAAGTTTGTGGGTTCCAACTCAAAACCAATTGGCGATGAGCGGAGTAGCTCAGGATCCTTATAAGCACATTATAAGTTCACTTTGTGTCTAACGTAAAATGTTTGAGGAATTTTAGGGATGAACTGAAATGAGATGATGAAATTGGGGGAATTTAGGATACATTATACCTGCATCGTGTGTGGTAGACGGTAGTAGTGGTAGATGGCGATTGATTTGTGGTGGATTTCGCCGGCGTGATATATGAATGGTGGTGGCCGACGGAATAAGTGGAGGCGGTGGGAGATGATGACACGTGGACATGTTGTGAATTTGACACGACGGAAGATGAGTCGCTGATTATAGCCAGCGGTGAAGTGGCCGCCATCTTCATCTTTTTTAAAATTAAAATTGCACAACACAAAAATCCAAACCAGAAAAAGATTTGTTCAACATAAAAATTTGTAAGGCACATCAGCTTTTTTTCAATCATATCTTAATCCTCTCATAATCCCATGTAATCTGTACCTCAACCTTCTCAAATCTCAACCCTTTTACACAACACACATAACATACACACACAACACACACAACATTAGCGGTTTCTCCAACCCGAAAATAGTGTACCCCAACCCGTTGAAATTGTTGAAGCTGGCGGACTCCAACCCGCCGATAAAACCCTTCCAATACGCATAGCCTAAGAGTATTAACATAGTTATCGTGATAGATTTTATTATAAAGAATAATAAGATGTATTTATATGTTAATAATTATTTAAAATAAATAAAAAAATTTAATAAATTAATAAATAAAAAGTATTAATTTAAAAAAAAGCTTTGGAAAAAATTAATATTATCAATAGTTTTTTTTTTTGTTCTTTTGAAACAACAATACTATTAATACCAATACCAAGCAATACTTGGTACAACACCACACCAAGAAAAGAAGAAAGGCAACTAGGGACAAAACATGAGCCAAATCAATAGTTTAATAAAATTATTTAATTATTTTTTTTATTAAGATTATAATAATTTATAATTAACTAATAAAACAAAATATCATAATAAAAAAATAATAAAATGTAAACTATATAATTTGAGAATAAAAAATATAAAGATGATTTAATCAAATATTTTTTGGATAAGTTAACCACGTAATTTAACAAAGTGGATGGAGGAATGAAAATGGAATAAAAATAAAAACCATAGGGATGAAATAAAGCATCTTTTAAAGATCAAGAACGAAAAGCGTTATAGATATCAAACCCCAGGGACCAAAGTTGTACTTTACTATAAGAGTACTGTTCATCTCTCCTGGTAAATGCTATATATTATAATCAAAGTATTATTGTTATTTTACGGTGTGATATGATATTTTCGATTAGAGTTAAATTTAAAAATATTGACTATAAACTATTATAACCAGTAAACAAATTCTCTAGGATCTGTTAACAGTTTGTATTTTGTACCAACTAGTTGATAAAATTGAGTTTCGATTAGAAATATCAAATATGGTGATAATCATGATAAATAATTATGAACCGTTGAATAAAGAATAGACGAGCACTAGGATGAGATGTACCACGATAAGATGCACCAGATCAATTTGATTAAAAGTGATCGAATGTTTGAAAGTAGTTCTTACACTTCTTACCAAAAATAACACTTATAACTTGTTTGTTAACAACTTAAAGTGTTTAATAAGACTCACAGTTTATTCAATTAGCTATATATGACTGTTTGATACTAACTTAATAATATAAAAAATGGATTATTTCATAATCTTCTACCAGGAGCTTTCTGCTATAAAACCAAGTTTTTTTTTTCCTAAACTAACCCCTCAATTAAAAACAAGTTCTTTTCATGTACCCAAACAAAGAAGTTTATATTATATAAGAACAGATTGATCTACAAATAAATCTTTATTTATGCAAGATTTAATGAAAATCATCCAAACAAATAAACAACTCCTTAATAGAAGTTAGAAACCAATCAATTAGCCCCTTAAAAATATCTGGAGGCCCAAAATCATTAACTTTTAAGGCCTTCCAAAAATTCTTTAGGCCCAAGCCCATATCAATCCACCTGATCGCCTGGCCCACACTACTCTATTTCTATTTTCTAACGTCACTATGATGTCATCAAACACAACATCTCATTATAGCTGTATCAACTGGTTCATAAGTTGTACATTAATTTATTTATAGAAGAAAGAAAATATTTTTTAATCTTTAAATTGTTTTCCCATGTTTTTTATTCCAAGTCTCTTTCTCAGCCCTAAATTTTCAATTCTTTTCCAATTACTTTCAAACAATTGAATCAAAAACACCATTTCTGTTTTCTTGATCTTTGAAACCCACCACCATCTTCAATCCAATTTCACAAACCCTAACTTTATTTTCATTAAAACCCCCTAAAAACTGTTCCAAGAAAACACCCAACTTCTAACTTCAAAGGGGGCACTTGCTTTCTTTTGTGGGTAGTCTTTCCCTTTCAGTTTCAGTTATATTGTCCCTTAATAAAGATTTTCAAAAAAATCAATCTTTCAACTGCCATTTTATTCATTATCTTGATTTCACTTCACCTAATGATTCTTTTTTTATATACTTTCTTGTTTCAGGTGTTTCTTGGTTGCTGCATTACATTTGTTGTTTCAGATTTGATTAAGTTGAAGTTGGAAAGTGGAAAGTTTTAGTTTTTTTGTTTGTTTTTGGAGTGGAGATGGAAGATGCAGCAGCTCTAATGGAGGCCACAGGATCTAGGTTTAGTAATCTTGAACTCATTGGAAGAGGGTCTTTTGGAGATGTCTACAAAGGGTAATTCTGGGTTTTTGCATCTTATGATATGTATATATAAATATAGGGGAGAGAAGAGATCAAATGCAACCAATCTTAATTTCTGCAAACCTTTGATTTCATATGTTGATTTAATGAAATTGTTCATATAATTCTTTTCTTGAGACGAAATTGTGTCATATTTTTATGTAAAAATGAATCTGTCTCATGTATTTTCTTACTCTGATGAAACTTTTCATTTTTAAATAAAAAACAAATATATGAAACAATTTCGTTAATTTAACCAATGAAATCGATAGTTTGCACGGTTTGCACATATGTAGGGTGGTTTGCAAATGAAACCTATATATAATATATAATACATATAAATATTGGGTGGTTTGTTGTTTAGGATGATATATTTATAACAAGTTTTTTTTGTTTTTAATCTGTTGAGGCAACTTTAGAATTTTGCAGTCCTTTAACATTCAATGTGGTTGTGCGTTGTTTGGTTGGTTTTCCATTAAGTGGTGTTGTATACTTGTATGGATGAAGTTGCCTGTGTGGATTAATCTGTCTGTATAGATTGAGAAGGCTTTTGTATGGGACGGATTTTCGTAAATGGAGTGGATGTATTTATTAATTGGGAGGGGCAGAATTGGAAAAAAAATGTTTTCCTGCATAAAACACCCCACTAGAAGCTTAATGGATAAGCCACTTTCTATATCATTAAGCCACTACCAAATAGTCATATATAGCTAACTGAATAAGCTGTGAGCCCTCTAGGTGGATACAAGAAACCATATGGTCTTTCTAATGGGATTGCATTTTATGCTATTTTTAATGGCGTTACTGCTATATGAGAAGAGAAGATTAGATGTAAATTGAACGGTTAGATGGTATTAAGGTTTTGCAATTCTATGTGAAAAGCACACTTGTTTAGATTGTGCAAAGTTGGCCTTTTTAACGTTGACTTTGGTGGTTCATGTAGCATATCCTTTTTGGTGTAAAGCCGATAAATTTAGGTGGATTTGTGTCCGTGTAGCTTTGTTGTTGTTCTATTAAGATTTGGTTAAACTGCCAACCAAATTTCGGATCCTATTGTTGCCATACATGGGATTTGTTCGCTTTAGGAAATATGCTTTAATTAAGCCACCACCAAATAGTCATGCATGTATAGCTGACTGAATAAGCAGTAAGTCTCATTAAGCCCATTTAAATTCTCGTAATCTCTTTTTTATTTCAATAAAGTTTTTTCAAGGGGTTCCGCCCCCTTTTAACAAAAATAAAATAAAAAGTAAGTTGCTAGTCTCATTAAGCTCATTAAGCCACTAACAAGCAAGCCTTATGTCATGTATGGATAAAGCTGTATGTGGATTAATCTATCTATATAAATTGGGAAGGTTTTTTAATTGGGATGAGCAGGTTTGGAAAAAGACTTGGCTTTCTACAAGCTCCCCCCAGAAGCTTACTAAATAAGCCAATTTCTATATCATTAAGCCACTACCAAACAATCATATATAGCTGACCGATTAAGCTGTGTTTTTTACTTTCTTGATATAAAGGTTTGACAAGGAGCTGAAAAAAGACGTCGCCATTAAAGTTATCGATTTGGAAGAATCGTAAGCCTTCTTTTTTCTTTTTTACCGTAAACCTTTATTTGATAACAAATAGTTCTACACCATTCTAGGTTTCTAACAAGGAGAAAACACAAAGATGTTGCTAATTATTTCTCGTGTTATATATTAAAATTTTCATCTATATGTTTGCAGAGAGGATGAAATCGAGGACATCCAAAAAGTACGTTCACATCCTTACAAATTTCATTTACTTCTAATAAATCTTTTAAATATTTATAGCTTTGCGAATTATATATTCTTTCAGGAGATAGCAGTTTTGCAACAATGCCGATCTCCGTATATAACGGAATATTACGGGTCCTACGTGCACCAAACTAAACTATGGATAATAATGGAATACATGGCCGGGGGCTCCGTTGCTGATCTAGTAGGTTACTTCACGGGATTCTAAAATTTTATTTCACAAATAACACGTGTTTATATTCCGTTTATATTGAAACAAGAATTATGTATACCCATCTCCCATTTTCGAAAATAATTAATTTGATTTTTCGTTTAATTTTTTTTATGTGAAATAATTAATTGATAAAGTTCCTACCTTTCTTGCTTAGATACAACCAAATCAGCCATTGGATGAAATGTCTATAGCCTGCATTTTACGTGATTTGCTTCTTGCAATTGAGTATCTGCACAACGAAGGGAAGATCCATAGAGATATCAAAGGTTCTTATTTATAACCCTTAAGACTTAGTAACGAGTCATATCTATAATTTTTTTTTTGAAGAAAATTGTCTTTACATAAGAATCCCATTTGTGTAAAAGTTGTTTCTTTTTTCGATCTCTGAAAATAGGCTTTGCACAAATGTCTTACGCATTTGCATAAACACGGCTAAAAATGGAAATTTCGGTTCCAAAAGTGGCTAAAAGTGAATTTGGTTGGGGAGATTTGGCTATTTCGGTCAATTTTACTTGGATTAGCTATTTTTCTAAAATTAGCGCGTGTGCATTTACATCTTCATTTATTTTTGTTTCCCTTTATACTACCAAATTGGGACATAAATCGATAATATATCGAAGAATAAGTTAATATTTTTTCTTTATAGGTAATTTCCATATCCTGTAATGAAACTTTAGTTTTTTTTACGCCTACTTGCATATCAACGACGTTTTCTCACATTTTGGCAGCTGCAAATATTTTATTGACCGAGAATGGTGATGTTAAGGTACTTCTTATCTTAATTTATATCAATCGAGGGTGATTATTTGTTACATTTAAAGAAAAAAATCGTTCTTATTACAACAAACGACGTAATAAATATGAAACTTTATGCTCATGATGCTTTTTTTTTTCTTCAATTTTGACAGGTTGCAGACTTCGGTGTGTCTGCACAACTAACCAGAACAATTTCTAGAAGAAAGGTATAATCGGGTTCATGTCCTAATGACTATTTTTCAACGTTATGTGTTTCATGTGCAATTTGTTTTTATATTGAACATAAAATATTCACAAAAAGCCAGTTTCTAATAGATTTATCGGTAAGCAGACATTTGTAGGAACACCATTTTGGATGGCACCAGAAGTAATTCAGAATTCCGATGGATATAACGAGAAGGTTCTCCTGCTTTTTCCTAAAATGCCCTCCCCCCATTTTTTTTTTAAATGTACGCCAATTGGTTTTACTTTCTTCTTATTTTGGTCCAATTTGCAGGCAGATATTTGGTCGTTAGGAATAACCGCAATTGAAATGGCCAAAGGGGAACCTCCGCTAGCTGATCTTCATCCAATGAGAGTGCTTTTCATTATACCCCGCGAAAGTCCACCTCAGGTTCGCGAATATCTCTCTATTTGCATCGTTGTTTTAGGAGGGCATTTTGGTAATTATGACCTTGTGGGTGCATTTGCTTATACGATGAGTTATGAATATAACGTTGACGTTTACTATTGGATCTATGTTGCAGTTAGACGAGCACTTTTCTCGGCCAATGAAAGAATTCGTTTTGTTGTGTTTAAAGAAGACGCCTGCCGAAGTATGTAGTTCTTTTTCCCCTATGACTCCGATAGTTTGACTTTGATGCTGTATTTGTTTTGTTTTTTCACTAGAAAAATAATGAGGTTGTTGAACTATGACAATTGGGTCGTACTGTTTATGCGGTTTCATTTTTTTTCTTCCTATTACAGAGGCCTAGTGCGAAGGAGCTATTGAAGCATCGGTTTATTAGGAATGCTAAGAAGAACCCAAAACTCCTGGAGAGAATCAGGTGCTCAAAATAACAGTCCGTTTTATAAGTAAATGCCTACTTTCCAATTCTACCCTTAGGAGAAATTTATTAACTCGCTCTATCATTAAGGGTAAAATTGTCATTTGGATGATTAAAAATAGGGGTGGTAGTGGTTCAGGTTGGGTTTGGGTTTGGGTTCGGGTTCAACCCATTTATTAAACAGGTTGGGAAATCTCAACCCGGCCCAACCTGGTTAATTAAGTGGGTTGAGATTTTCGAGCGCATCCCAACCTGCTACCTAAATGGGTTGACAGTGGGTTGACTGTTTATGATTTTCTCAACCCAAACTGTTAAATAAATGGGTTGACCCATTTAATTTCAAGATTGTAAAATTTTAAATAACATAAAAGGATTACACTATTTAAGTTTATGATAAATGCAAATAAATTGTTCAAAGTTTGGATAAAACAAACCACAAATTTAATTTCTTATTTGAATTTTGATGTAAGTAAAATTAACATTTAAATAGATATTATAACTAAATAATGATATTTAACAAAGAATAAAATTAAATAAAATTATATAACGTTTTAGATGGGTCGAAAACATGTCGCAAATTTTAACCCGACCCAACCCACTTAAATACATGTGTTAGGCAAATTTCCTCCTTTTCCCGTTGCAAGTAGATTGACAAAAAAAACTTCTATTTTAACAGAGAACGACCGAAGTTCCAAATAAAGGAAGACGAGGATTCGCCAGATGTCACAAACGCATCAGGGGAGGGATCCGGAACCGTTAATACAGCAAGCGTTTCACGACTCGAAGATACCGTTCGAGCCAGGTGGGTTGTAGGTTGTAGCCAACGATATCCTAAATAAACGTTTGACCGTACTTAAACATCGGCTGAATGGTCTATTTTTGCTACACAAAACTATCAGAAATGCCGGCTGGGACTTCAGCATCGGAGGGTCCACGGGTACCGGGACAGTTAGAAGTGCCGTAAGACCACCCCAAGCTCGAGATCGGAAAATCGATGTTCCTTTGAATCAAACAACTCAAAAGAAAACTGTTGCAGCTTCTGGGGGCGGATCGTATCCTGCAACGGAAGTTTCCATCGGAAGAGACGTTGGAGAGTTGTCGTTTCGAGAGGGAAAACAAGATTATTACGAGGAAGATGTGAGTCTTTCGCATGCTTTCCGTTTCTTGTCCCATTTTGGTGTTTGACATTTTCTTTTTATTTATTTATTTATTTAATTCTTGTTGCAGGAAGATACGTCTCTGGGTGGCACGGGAACGGTTGTCGTGCGATCTTCGAGAGCGGAAACATCCTCGCACCCTGGTGACGGAAGTACTACGGTAGGCTTGCAGACTGATTTAAATAATACGGGAAGACAGGGGTAGTTTAGTAATTAACCAATCTTGTCCCGTCTTGATTTTTTTGTTCCATCTATTTTGTCGTGCCAAGCGTGGGACAAGTTTTTATTCTGTTCTGTTGTGTATTCTCCTGTATACCAAAACGCACCCTAATTGTATGACGTAAAACTATGTTTGCCTTTGTATTAATGGGTTTCATGGTGTCTGTTACAGTTAAGCAACATGTTTGCTTCTCATGAGGAGGATGCTTCGACCAGTGGCACAGTTGTGTACCGTGGAGTACATGGTGATTCAGATTCTCCTAGAACTCCTAAGTCAAGGCTCGGAAGCCAAGAGCGAACTTCAATTGCTTCCCCTGAAGATAGTGCGATAAATCTAGCAGAGGTTGTTTGTTTGTTTGTTTTTTTTTTTTAATTATATTCTACCATTTTGCATTTAAGGGAAAAGTCCAAATGAGAACTATAAATATTTGGAGAACTTATCATCTAGACATTGCTGTAATTCAACGATCAATTGATTTTTAATCTCTATCAGGCAAAGGCTGCAATTCAAGGAGGGATGAAGAAAGGAAATGTCAGAGATAGGTCGGGTTTGGGCAAGGCCAACAAAGATGCCGAACAAAGTAGAAGAGCGGAGAAATCAACAAATACTACCGATTCTTTGAGGTAAGACTCGTTCTACTTATTATAATCGACGTCTGTTAAGTTAAACCTGTCAAAGTTGTAGACAAATAGGTAATTTCAATCTTTTTATTAATTGTCGTCTAAAATATTGTAATCCTTGCTATAGAGATAACAATGACTACCATGATGCAATAAAGGCATTCTCGAAACCTCGCCAAACAAGTGGCGATGAAGAAGAGAGACTCAAAGTAGCTGCCACGTCAGCGTCCGCTCCGTTGTCTATTCTGCTAACGCCTTCTTTGAAAGAGGTGGGTATCATCGTTATTATTCCATTATTTCTCATGTGTATCTTTTATATATCTATCGCACATTCTCACACTTTTAGGGGCCGTTTGTTTTTTAAAAGTTACCTCTTAAAACCTCTTAAGTCTGAAAATTAAGAGGTTTGCAGACTTAAGACTGTTTTATGTTTAAGAAACGGACTGAAAACCTTGTACCGTTCTCTGAAATTTTAAGAGGTGCACCATCCACCTCTTACTTTTTACACGTGAATTTAGACTTCAGACTTCAGGCCTCTTAAAAAACAAACGACACCTTAATCTCAAACCCATCCCATGCATTGCATGTGATAGGGAATTGATCTGGTGCATCTCATCCTAATGTGCATCCAAGTGTGGAGATCCCTTCTTACTCTTCTCACGATAACTCCACTTCTCACTGGAACCCAACCCTGTTGCACAATAAGGTGAGATCATATATTTATTTAGGTTGTGATGAACTATAGTTGATGCTATGTGCGTACATTTAAATAAAAGTGAATCTTTTGTTATAGATGATCCTAAAATGATGTTTACTTTTTGCAATATAATGTAGGCTGTTTCGGATGATTTAGACACTTCTGTTGTGCATTTGGTTATAAACTCGTTGATGGATATGGAGTACACAAAGCCCGGTTCTTGTGAATTTCTCGTTACAAGGTTGCTTCACCGGCTAGCAAGGTACTATTATCTTCTCATATTTGTCTATATTTAAGTCTCCTCATGGCCATTGCGGATTTTCTTGACTGTTATCTTCAGGGTCTCTTGGGATTAGTATGTCTAAAGATATAATTTTTGTTGTGTTTTTCACATGAAGATACTCTCTTTCTTTTCAGTTCAAAGGAACCTTCGTTGAAAAATCTGCAAGATGTGGCGATTCGTGGGTTTTCCAAGGTAAAAAGGTAACTGAACCACCAGAGAATGTGAATGCAGAAGGTGATGGCAAAAAGAAGCAACAGAACAAGGAGGCTCAATCAAATGCCAACTTAAGCCCACTTGCAAGGTTCTTGCTTTCTAGGTACGTTGATCAACCCTTTTTACGCTCAACGTCTCGCCCTTTCATATATTAAACCACAAAAAAGAAACAACTTCAGTTACTTGTATGCACATGTGCATACCATTTAGATGAAAATTTACCAGATCAATCAAATTTGTTGTGAATGACGAACTGATAAATTTATGAATGGTTTTGTTGTCGATATGATTGTAATCTGGATACTTGTTTGGTGCAGATGGCACGGGCATACTTCTCGAGATGTCAACACAGCTTAAGAGAGATCGGATTTTGTTGATTGAGATTTTCTTTATAACTTTCGTGGTGCAATTTTATGTTTTTTTATCGATTAATTTATTCAAATGTACATAACATTTTAGAGAAATCTGTAAATTGTTCTGGCTGAGGTTAATTTATATTGTATCTCTATGGTGGAATTTTGTTGTATGCTAACATGCCCTGCCTACATCTCTTTTATGTTTGTGGGTTGTAAACTTTGTGCATCTGCAGTCAAGGATCATTATTCTTTATATTGTAATTTGTTTGATTTATTGGTTTTGATCGGTAGCTGTAATGCTGTATGGTTGTGTACTTTCCGTGTACTTTCTTTCGACAGATTCTAACGGAAAATTTAACAGATTTTAGTCTATCAGTGTTGTGGTGGAGTGGATAAGGCTTGGGGGGTTCATAGCGCCTAACCTGGGTTCGAGTCCTTCCATGCGCAACCTATGGACATTTACAAAGGGGCATGCTTTAGTCCTGATCTTGCCGGGGATTAGTCGAGCCATAGGCTCGGACCCCCTTCAAAAAAGATTAATAGATTTTAATGATATGGGGTTGTTAGGATTCTTATTATGAAAGAAAAACTCCACTTATACAAAGAAGGGTTAATTACATGGGTATGTATCGAACTTGTCACGTTTTATCATTGTATGTATCGAACTTGCTAGACTTACCATTGTATGTATCCAACTTTATCAAAACCTATCATTGAATGTATTCTACTTTTTTTTTTGGAAGAGGTATCCCAGACCACATTGGGCCCAGACTAATCCTCGGCAATTTTTGGGCCGAAGCCCGACTGCTAAAGCATGCAGCCCGGGGTCGAAGCCCCCGTACCTCCAGAATGCGTCCCCCAGGGCTTGAACTCGGGTTCACCACTATGCAGTGCCCAAGCCTTACCACTAGGCTAACACTCCTTTGGTTGAATGTATTCTACTTGTCACGAAAGTGTATCGAACTTTAGATTTTGATAAAGTTGGATACATACAATGACAATTTTAGAAACTTCGATACATACAATGGTAAGTTTATAAATTGAGTACATACAATGATAAAACGTAACAAGTTCGATACATACCCATGTAATTAACCCTACAAAGAATCCAAATAGAAAATGGATAATAGATGAACAAGGCAACACTGAATAGGGCAAGATGGCAGGACGAGAGAACAATTATATTGCGATCTGGTGCTTGGTACGACTGGATATGACACGACAAGATAAGTCGTCACTAAAAGTTATTAGATGATTTTATATATCATATAATAGCTATAAATGAAACAGATAAACTATTGTATACAATTTTACACAATTTTTATATACATAAATACATGCATATATAATAGCACCAATTTTGAATGAAAAATTTGATATAAGCAATTCGTACAAAGTGGTGGTGGTGGATGGTGGTCGTCAATGGTGTGGTGGTGGCCAATGATAGTTGTGGAAGTAGAGGTAGTGGTGGCTGATGGATAACAGTGGCTGTTGAAAACGTGAAGATGGTAGATAGTGCTGGTGGTGGTTGTGGTAGGCAGTAGTAGTGACTAGTGGTAGACGATGATGGTGGTGGTTGTAGTTGTCGGTACTAATGATGGTGGTGGTTGTTGAGGTAGAGGCAGTGGTGGTTGGTAGATGACGGTGTGGGCAGTAGTGGTGGTGGTGGTCGGTAGTTGAAAATGGTTGTAGAAGGGGTGGAGGCGGTGGTGGAGGAGGTTATTGCGGTTGAAGAGGAGGTAGAGGTGGCCGATGGTGTTTTTTTAAGGGGTTTACTTCATGGAAGTGTATCCAACTTGTCACGAAAAGCTATTGTATGTATTGTACTTTCATTTTTACCATTTGGCATATCAGAGTTTAAAAAATGGTTATTGTATATATCCAACGTTATCAAAACTTACCACAAAAGTGTATCGAACTTGTCACAAAAATGTATCCAACTAGTAACAAAATACATTAAATAGTAGGTTTTTATAAATTTGATACATACAATAGAAAAAATGAAAGTCCAATACATACAATAACTTTTCGTGACAAGTTGGATACACTCCCATGAAGTAAACCTTTTTTTTAAGTGTTTATTGGCGCCATAAAAATGTTTTGAGATAAGATTTTTATGTTATTTTTCTTTGTTTAAATATTTCTTTTTTACCCCCATCCATTATCTGAGTGGCTGGCTAATATAACATGTCAATGTTGGTGGCTTCTTTTCGTAGTCATTTCTTCAAACACTTGGCGTGCACTTCCTTTTCATCCATTCGCACCACTTCAAAGCTCACCCATGGATCCAATTCTATGTTAATTGGTTCCAGTTCCACAAGAGAATATTACCCATCAAGAAAGTTGAAAGATTTCTTGAATTTGGGTGCAATTAGTGCTGCATCATTCTCTACCTCTGCTTCTGAACCTTCGACCACTGGTTCCTACTTATCCGTGGATATACAATGTCGTCAAGATGTTGCAGTAAGATCTTCACTTTCTATATATATATACACACACACATGAGTAATGATTATTGTTCATGGATACATTTCAAGTTCTCAATTTGTTTGTTCAGGATATGCTTTCAGAGGCGCTTTTATGTTTTGGTGCTGTTTCCACAAGCATGGTTGAACCTGATACCTGTGACTCCAATGATGAGGTAAATAAAAGGATACATTTCAAATATATATATATATATATATATATATATATAGTGGAAAGTTATTTTGCAAACCATAAAAAACGTGCAAACCGTGCAAACTCATGGTTGCACACGTAAATCAATGAAAAATCTTTTATAGAGTCGTTTAATATGATGAAAATGTTTCATATACTAAATTTTGTGATGAAATTGTTTCATATGAAGGTGTTTATTTACGTAGAAATGAAAAAGTTTCATAGAAACGATAAAAAAGTTTCATATGAATAAAAAACACCAACATATGAAACAATTTCCTCAAAATTTGATGTTTATGAAACATTTTCATCATATTAAACAACTCCATGAATCAATTTCACTGATTTTACGTGTGCAACCATGAGTTTGCACGGTTTGCACGTTTTTTATGGTTTGCAAAATAACTTCCCTCTATATATATATATATATATATATATAGAGAGAGAGAGAGAGAGAGAGAGAGAGAGAGAGAAAGAGGGTCAAATAAGAATGATATCTTTTTAAGAGAATGCGAGAATGATTTTTTGTGTACAAAATCACATGTGATTAAGCACCGGACGAAAAAAATGGACACGCGCGACCTTGCCGCAACTTAAGGTCACGGGGTAAGTCGCGCAGTTGTTAATCACATGTGATTTTCTATATGATTTACCATATGAATCATATATGATTTTGTACATGTTTTTTGTACCTGAACTTTTTCTTTGTTAATCATATATCATTTTGTACACAAAATCATTCTCATATATGATTGGCCTGAGATGATTGGCTGAGATTCATTCTCGTATTCTTTTAAATTGATGTCATTCTCGTTTGAACCTTCCTCTATATATATACATGAAAGTTCAGCTACAAACTTAAATCTGATTGCGAATGTGAGGATAGCTGAGAGTGCGCCATGCGACATATTCAGTCTGAATAATCCCGTATTATTCGGTCCTACTAATACAACATTCAATATTATTCTGATAATACTGAATGCAATATTATTCGGACCGAATAATACCGAATGATGTATTATTCGGATTGAATAATATTGAATGTTGTATTCGGACTGAATAATATTGAATGTTGTTTTATTCAGACCGAATAATCCCGAATGTTGTATTATTGGGACTAAAAAATACTTAATGGTGTATTATTTGGACCGGATAATACATGATTATTCAAACTGAATATTTCACGGGGCGCACTCTCGGCTATCATCATGTTCGCAATCAGATTTGAGTTTTCAATTGAGCCTGAAGTGTTAAAAATGAGAATTAGAGAAATAATCCTAGCCCTTTGTCCAGTCAACATTTGTGGCTTTAAGCCTTTAACTATGAAGCACCAAATAATTTCTCATATGTAGAAGACAGAGGGTAGTTTCGTAACTTTTATAAATAGACGACAAACAAGTTCATCATGATTGATATATGAATTACACAGGTTCATATATGAATAAGTTATGTGGATGTTATGCAGTGCACATGTGCATACAAGTAATTGTGCATGTTACAAGTTACTTGTATACGTATATATAATCATGAAGTTCTTATTCCCTTGGTTCCTTGAATCCATGTCACTTTGCAGATCTCAATTGGTTCGATATTTACTGTAACTCAAGATGTTCATCGAAGTATTTCACAGGCAGCTGACTCCATAGGCTTGAAAGAAACACCTGTTTACAAAGTCACAGTCGGTCACCAGTCCGATTGGATCGAAAATTCTCGGGTTAGATTGCTTTCTAATCTCTGTTACATGATCCATTCAGACAGCTAAATCCATACAAGGCTTCATTCAGTCTAGTCTTCATTTAGTATATAAACTTATGTTTGCAGGAATGTTTCCATCCCATTGAAGTTACGGAAGGACTTTGGATTGTCCCCGAGTGGATAACTCCCCCGGTATGATTTCTTCTATTCTAGTCTTCAATCATAGTTATAAAATGCGTCTGATAGAGGAGATATCCAGACCCTTGTAAGGCAAACTTTGTTCCCCCTAACCAATTTGGGATCTCGTAATCAATCGTCTTACAGAGTCATTGTCCTCAGTGCCATACCAATGTGGTTTTCCTGGCTCTGATACCATTTGTAACATCCACCGGTAAATGTACAAGATGTTGTCTGATTCACTTAGTTTTTAAGTTGTTGTAATTTTGTAGTTGGGATTTGGACAGGATCTTGAAGCAACAATTATAAGTTTAAACCCTGGGCTGGCATTTGGAACTGGAGACCACCCTACTACCAAGTTATGTCTCTTGTTATTACATGGTTTAATCAAAGGTGGAGAAAAAGTTTTGGATTACGGCACCGGTTCTGGGATTCTTGCCATTGCAGCGCTAAAGGTAATTCCGCACTACAACATCCATCCATCCATCCATCCGGACCCCACGTTAAGTTTTTCATGGAAACGGTCGTTCTACTATTTGAGAGTAGGGGTCAGGTCTGCCTACGTTCCACCCCATATGCCATCTTTGGGTGGGATATTTTGGGCTCAGTTGTTTGGTATAAGAGCATCTCTAACAGAGTCTTCAAAATGGAGATTTTGGACTTTTCTTACTTTAATACACTCTAGAAAACGTTATCCAAAATGAGGAAAATATGAGATAGAAATAAAATTTTCTCCATATTTGGAGGAGGGATA
Source organism: Centaurea solstitialis (assembly GCA_030169165.1). Classification (NCBI taxonomy): domain Eukaryota; kingdom Viridiplantae; phylum Streptophyta; class Magnoliopsida; order Asterales; family Asteraceae; genus Centaurea; species Centaurea solstitialis. The sequence continues at coordinate 84,747,847 of CM058041.1, forward strand.
ATAAACCTCAAAAGTTACATTTTCGAGGAAGAGAGCATCAGAATAATAATTGCATATAAAATCTGTTTATAGTTTATTTGATATTAAATGTATTGAATATTTTAATAATATAATTGATGTTATAACCTCTAAAATGGAGAAGCTGTTGAAATTGGATGCAATTTATATACACACATATATAGAGAAAGAAAGGTGGGGACCGGGGAGGAGGGAGTTGAGTTGCAAACCTATTTTCTCCATTCTAAACGGGAGGATAGAGGAAAGTGTGACATGTGTCCCCATTTATCATGAATAATGAACGTGAGTCTTTTATATTGTTCATGATGAATGATACACCATTCATGATGAATACCTTGTATGTCTAGGACACGTGACATGCTCTGTTTCACAACGGAACACCCTGGTGACTGTTCATCCGCAAGGTATACATATAAATAGCTTGTATGCAATTTCTCCGATATACATGTGAATAAAAACCAAAAAAAAATTCAATTACTTGTATGCACACCGTTCAGATGAATGGTTACCTAAGTGTTCCTCAATTTTTTCAATTTTTATGGGAGTTTTTCCCTGGACCTCCCCCTTTTGTGTAATAATTTGCATATGGGTTGTTGCCAAGTTGAGTTATGAATCTTGAATACAGTTTGGTGCAGCCTCATCAAGAGGGTTGGATATAGATCCTCAAGCCATTACAGCTGCACGTCATAACGCCGATCTCAACAACATAGGCCCCGACAAATTGCAATTGCAGCTTCTTCCTAATAACACCGATCCTTTGTCAACAGACCAATGGCAATGGGCAGCCAAGGGTAACGAGACTGCTGCTTTAAATGGCGTAGAAATGATCTCCGAGAAAGAGACATACGATGTGGTTGTTGCAAACATTCTCTTGAACCCTTTGCTAGATTTGGCAGATGAGATTGTTTCTTATGCCAAGCCTGGTGCTGTAGTAGCTCTTTCTGGTATTATATTGGACCAGGTATCTTCCAAATCCCGTAAATATTTTGAGAATTTCATGTGAGGTGTGTATGAGTATATGCCGTAGACATACTTCTTTGTATATATATGTACGTGTGTGGAGGTTAAACGAGAACAACTCCATTTTGCAAAACCATGAGAACACCCTTATCACATGCACTAATATACGTGAAGGGACCTATTGATGTGCAGACGACGTCCCTGCAACTTAAGTCATGCCAAAGGTCGTTTGCTTCTCTGATTTGGTATCACGTGTGATTGATTATTATCATGTTAACAACTTCATCACATGTGACAATACATGTGAAAGAGCCTAATAATAGTGCAGGGGCGACTTGGCCCACAACCTTGGTCACACTAGAGGTCATATGTGTCTCTGATGTAGGATCACATGCATATCATATGTGATCGAACATGGTACCACACGTGATTAACTGTATTAAAGGTTTATCTCTCATTCTCATAAATTGAAGATGTTATCGTTTGAACCCTTCTCAATATATATTATATTGAGAACCATGACAATCAATTATTCATGATGAATATACCTAATAATGCCTTACACATTTTCATTATTCATAAATGAATAATTCATGGTTCCCATATGAATATGTCCCTAGTTCTTTTCACATGAATTTAGTATAAATCAACAATGCGAGTTAATGGTGTTTTTGTTTGTCTTAGATACCAACCGTTACAGATCGATACTCGAATCTTTTAGAAGGCATGACCGTATCGGAGATTGATGATTGGGCTTGCATAAGTGGAACAAAGAGGAAGGTGAAAGAGTAGTGATAGGTTATAGTTTTATAAACATGAGATGAAGGTTGGTTTGTTGAGTTCAAGAAATCTTGGAATTTTTTGTTACTACTTTAGGGCACACAACTAAACTATGCCATTAATTCTCTCATGTCCATTGTCTGCAATTGGTTCAAAAGGATATTCCAAAGAATTCTTTTTTTTTTCTAATATAATTAAACCAAACAAACTCAATATATACTACTTTATGTTATAAATGAATTTGCCAAGCTACAAAATAATCATATTTACAGGAATTTACATCAAATATGGAGAAAAGCCACGGTTATTTTTGTATAACCTGGGCAAAGGTTACAACCTCATGCAACCCTCGTCTAAAGTTCAAACTATTCATTTAGATTTCTCATCGATTCTCTAAATGAATTTATCTGATTTCATCGAATTTCTATGGCAAATGTTGATGTGCATAACAGTTCTTGCGTTGTATTGGATGAAGGTGGTACTTTCAGTTTCATTAAACCATATGCATTCCATGTTAGTATATGCATTTAATCAAAATATACTACGCATTGCAGGTAAGATTATTACATGAAACAAATAATCAGTGATGCATTCCATTAATCAATCATAACGAACGAACGGACTAAATGAATGGTTTAGATGAGGTTGTAAAGGGTTGCAACCTTTTACTGGATTGCAAAATAAACCACCCATACTCGATAATCACGCATTCTCGATATCATCCTGCTATCAAACTTACGTAAATACTGACTTGCAATCTGAGCTCAACGACTTCGGCACACAAGTGATGTGAATCAAAGCAAAAAAAAAATAAAATATAAGCACATAGCAAGAATCAGAAAAACCAAGTCTATTACAGCATATTCTTTATTTCACATACAATTTGTATAGCACAAAATTTAACCAAACAAAAACCATCATCCATGTGTTCTTTTTAAGCATAACTCTGCGCTATTTCTTCCAACTTTACCTTGCTTCGGGATAAGAATGTCGTATGGCCGTACATTACCAGAAAACGTATATTGCAAAAATCACCGCTTGAGTTGCCTCCGAGCCAGAGCAGGAGCTCTGTTGGGGATGTAAACCTTATAGCTCACCTATTATCAAAGGTTCAAACAAATTTGCATAATTCTTTCATTACATTAAATAGAAAACTCAATAAACACCAATAACTGCACAAATTCTCATTGGCCTACAATCTTGGCATGAACGGTTGTTTGTACCATAAAAGATTGTGTTTTACACATGCTCCCTTTGTCCCAAAATAAATGTCCACAATAAAAAAAGACGCACGGTTTTAGAAATGTGCAATTATTTATGACAATTTTACCCTTGATAATGGGGAGCAATGAACTTCTACATATAATAGAACTGGAAAATAAATGGTCAAGTTTGAAAACGGACACTTATTTAGGGAAGTAGAAAAGTGGACACTTATTTAGGGAAGTAGAAAAGTGGACACTTATTTTGGAACGGAGGGAGTACTAGATATTGCAAACGGACAATGTGTCAAACCATATAAGCCATCATTTCAACATTCATGGCTATGAACTACAAGCAATAAAACACTTACCTGCACCATTTCACCACCTCTCATCACAGACATCGTCTTCTTCTCAAACTGTGAGTTGTTGCTATCAGTTTGCTGCTCCTTTGAGCTACCCTCTTCCGTTTCAAGATCAGTGGCCGCCTTTTGACCATCGTCAGTTTCTTTAACACCATTATTATCACTTGCACTCTCCATATCTTTAATCTTATTTTCTACACTAGGGGTTGTGGACGATAAAATCGCAGTTTTTAATTTGGGTGCAGGTGGCTGAGATTTACCAGATTCGGTTTCATGATCAGTTTTAGACTTTTCTTCTTTCCCGGTGGAAACCGAAGGATCTCTTCTCCACGTAAACCTACTCCTCGGGATTACCGGTTGTGGCACAGCCGTCATGCTAAAACTGTCCTGCTCAGCAGCAGGTGGTCTGTTTGGAGTTTGAACAATTGACTGCTTAACACCACTTTGATCACTTTTATGCTTATCATCAACAGGAACTACTGCTTTCGTTTTAAGCCCACCCCGGAATCTACTAAGATTTTCTAAAGCTTTCTGCCTCAATATCAACTCCAAATTATCGACTTCTGAACCAATATTACCCGAAGAAATGCTATCTTTTTCCTTAGAACCAACACATTCCGTATTGGCATTCTTGTTATCATTTAGGCTAGAAGAAGAGTTTACTTCTCCAATTACACTTGTTAACATCCTTCTTTTCTCAGGTGAAGCATTAAAACGATCAACTAATTCCTTCTTCGTTTCCCCATCGTTGCTATCGTTGCTTTTACATGACGGGTAATCGTCATAGTCGTACACAATCTCTTCTTTAAGCTCGTCTTTTCTCATATCGATATCGCTCCCTTCTTCGTTCTCCGGTGGTTTTGCAACGGTAATGATAGACTTTAATCGCCTAGAGTTGTTTTCCAATGTCGCTTTCTCAAAGATGTTGTCATCGGAACTATTGCTTAATTTACTCGGTGAAGAACTCCTAGACCTACTTCTATTCTTCCTATTTACCTTTCTACCCCTGATAGGATCTCTATGACCCTTTTTCTTTTCGATGGACCTAAGTGACGACTCTTCATCGCCACTACTATTTCCATCGCCACAAGTGGAGCAGCTTGCAGAATCGCTGCTTGAAGAACTAATATAAGCGTCTCTTCTCGGCTTCTTCTTCTTCTTCTTGATCTTCTTACTTTGCTTCTTCCTATGGGAATCAGATTTTTTCTTGGACCCTTTTCTCTTCTTCACAGGTGGTGAACCCCTGTCGCTCTCTTCGCTCAATGACCGTTTTCTGGACCGTTTCCTACTACCCTTTAATTCGTTCCGTGTGTGAGAGCGTGATCTTCTACTTCTATACTCATCCTCCGAACTGGAAGATGAAACTAGTGATGAGCTAGTTGAAGCATCATCAGAAGAAGAAGAAAAGGAATCATCATGGCGACGAAGCTTCTTGGATTTATTTCTGCTACTTCTCTTTTTCCGACGACCCTAAGGACGTTTTTACCAACATGAACGTGAGTTCGAAATGTGTTTCAAGTCAATACGTATATCAGGCTGTTATTTTCATTAAAATTAATATAAGAGACGTTAATTCTTCTTCACCCCTTTCCAAAAGGATAAATTAAGTATATTGTTAGGACCAAAATAGTCTTAAATATTGAAAGTTTTATAAAGTCAGTTTATGTACTTAATTGTAATATTCAGTATTGCAATATGGGGATTGGGGCATTAGGCATGAGTTTGCATGTACATGACACCTACTATATAAAGGAGTCTAGGCTTGGAGGATAAAGTGTGAAGTGTGTGTAGTTTCTTAGAGTTCTTTGTACATTTGATCTCTTTCAATAAAACACACAATGACTTGTGATTCTCATATAAATTCCTCTCGCGAAACTTGTTGAATTGTGCATTAACAGATATCAAACAAAAATTATGTTTTTTTTGGCATCACAATAAAAAATTCAGAATCAGATGAAGATTTTGCCATATTCCTGTCCTTCCACCTCATTCAGTTCAAGTTTTAAAACAACAAATCACTCCATAACATAGCAAGCGATCTACAAGATAAGTCGAAATTTCTAAATGCCGAAAAGTAAATTACTTATCCAGTTAAGAACCCTAAAATTGACTAAAATTCACATTGTAATCATAGAACATTGCGGAAAATTATCAAGCATAAGCAAACAAACACGAAATTAACCTAATACAACATCAATTTATGAAGATCAGACAATATGAAACCCTAAAAACTAGAAACTCGTATAAAATTTGACAAACCTCAGAAGAAGCCTTCAGACTCTTCTTCTTTGAATGTTTCCTTTTGGAGGATAAGCCACTGCGCCCCATTTAAGCTTCTAATTCGCTACTGATTTGGCACCTGCGATCAAAATTACATAAAACAACAAAAGAAAACGCGAAGCAGATGGAGAATTTCGGAAAACCTAAATTGATTAGATTAGAACGTGATTAGGCGTGAAATCGATCAAATTAGCAGATTAAAACCGCCATTGAAGCCAAATCAAATCTCTCTTTCCTTTCTCACATACAAGATGATGATGATGATCAATGGAGTCACCTAACGAACAATTGGGCAAAGTGTGTCGAGCAAGTAGATAGATTTCTTAGATTTCTTTTCTTTTTATACCGGAAAGTTGAATTACAATAATGGTCCCTGTACTATTTACTAATTTACAGTTTTGATCCCATAGGTTTAAGTTTTGTTTTAAGAGTCCCCAGTTTATTTAATCACTAGTTAGTAGTTGCTCATGTTGTAGGCCTTAAGGTAAGACTGGACTGGAAAGAACAAGAATAAGGAGTCGGAGATGACATAACGAATTGTCTATCTGGTGTTTAGCATGATTAAGATGAGATAAGACTGGGTTGGAAGAGTTGGCAATAAATGTGGTCTAATGATTTTATATAATGGTTACTGGTTGTGGTGGAAGACTGTAAGTGGAGGTGGTGACTATGGCAGAGGCGAAAGTAGTCGATAGTACGTTTGTAAATTTTCTGTTCTTTTCATCTCATCTTGTTCCATCTATGTTTATAAAACAAAAACAAAAAACATTTTGTGTGATTCGGTTCCTTTCTCTATTGCTATTTAATATCCCGTCCCATGTGCCAAACGTAAGTTAAATTTGGAGTCTCTGTGATTTTTGTTTAATGGATAAGGTGTTGATAAGTGTTAATTTATTACCACTTATTATAACACTTTTTATCCTTTTTATCTATTATTTAGCCCATTTTTAGTTAGTTAACGTCTTTAATTATATGATTATAAGCTTTTTATAATTGCGTCTAGTTTAAAATAAAACTTTAGTTTTAGCTTAATTATAGTCAATATTATTATGTTTTACTTACGTTTATTTTTATAAATAAATTGTAGGAGATCGTCGAGATGCCGAATTTACAAAGACGAACTTAATGAACCGGATCTTGAACTTTTTGAAGCAATTTTGATGGCAAGCTTGGACCAAGTTTGGAAGATTTGTTGGGCTAATTTCTACAAGATCAATGGGCCAATTTTTAAAGCCTTTTGGTGAAGATTTGGATCAATTTGATGGAGCATCCATGATTAACTAGTTACCCACTTTTGAAGATCCATGGGTTAACTAGTTACCCATTTTGAAGACCCATGACCATGGATCAACCCATGGTTCATCCAACTTGTTCACCAAGCTTCTTCTTCTTCTTTATATATGGATGTAGCTAGTAAATAAAACACACCACAATTCTTCCCATCTTTGGGAAGAAATCCACACACCCTTCTTCCAATCATTTGGAAAAACTCCATCATCACACTTCTTCTTCCAATTATTGGGGAAGAAATCATCATCCATCGCCATTCTTCTATTGTTGGGAAGATCACGATCTTGACTTCCAACCTTGATTAGTTGGTTGTCATCACTTTGCTTCATAGTTCATAGTTGCTTCTTGGATATTTTTTGGTTCTCTCTCAAGAAACCGAAACTTAGTTCTTTTGTTACGAAATATTCGGTTCACACTTTCGGTTATTTTGGGTTCTACATTTGGTAAATTAATCTACGTATTTTTGGTACTAATCTGTGTTCTTGTTTAATCATTGCTTATAATCTTGCTTATTATCTTGTTTCTTATAACAATTGTGATATATATATACTTATACGCATATATATATATACATATAATTCGAGAGCTTTCTAATGTGATTTAATTTCCTCTTATATAATTGTGTTTACTTACGCGCTCATAGTGTTAACTGGTTATTTTTCCAGTATACCTTTATATCAACTGCTCTAAATTTCAACTGGTCAATTCCAATAACTGCACCTTATCAACTGTTTTAATTTTCACTGGTCAATTCCAGTAACTGCACCTTATGAACTGTTTTAATTACCGCATTTTATATTTATTCTTGTGATACTAACGTTTTCTTGTTCAATTAATTATTAGTTCAAAAATAGTCGTAAAACAACCCAAGCATGGTAGGCTAATTTCATAGCTTGGGGTGTAATGTTTATGTTGGAATTTTAATATGGTAAAAAGGAAAAAGAAGTCTTTTATATAAACTCAATTTTTACCACTTTAAGTTTAATGCCTCATTAAAGATTGTATTTGGATTTTTACCAGTTAAATAGATATACGAAAATGCGGTAGCTTTTCAGAAGCTACTAAAATGTTATTTTGGGGATATATGAGTGAGTGACAACACTCGTTGCTATTATCTCACGTCTTTAGCATTTCATTAAAGAGTATGTCTATAAGTTAACTAGTAATAATCCAAGGACATGAAAATGTGTTCGTCTCTTAAGGGGCTACAATTGGCACTGTTCCTGAAGTTGGTATCAGATCTAGTATCCCATTAAAGATTATAACTAATTATTTAACGATGAGTCAGATGCATGAAAATGTGTTAATCTTTCAGAGGTTACGTAAGTGTTGATTTTTAATATATTTTAACATTTCATTAAAGATTGCATCTAAACTCATCGATAAATAATTGGGCTATATGAAAATGTGATAACTTTTCAGAAGTTACTCGGATATCACTTCTGCATAATTGAGATTATTAAATTACTTCCTATCCAATTTATCTATTTTTATTCCAACTAAAAGACTTTACACCCCTGGCTCCTTTTTATAACTGTTCTCTTAAAGTAGCTCATAATCAACCAACCAACCAAATATTTTTCATCCAAACCCCATTTGAAGTTAACTTTCACAAAGACTGAATCTCGAGAGATTGTTTTCACCGCTTCCCTGTGGGATCGATATCTGGTACTTGTACCATTTTATTACTTGTTTTTAGAAAAACGACAGTAATTGGAGGTTTATACTTGGACCGAAGGTTACTTGTTTTATTTCTTTTGCACACCAGTTTCTGGCACCATCCGTTCACGCAATAATTAATCAATTCAAAACAAACAAGGGGGTGTGTAAAACAGACGAACAAGTTTTTGGCGCCGTTGTCGGGGAAGCAACAAAACAAATTTTCAATTTTAGTTTTACAGAGTTAATTTTTCTACCACCTTGTTGAGAAAAAAAAATTATATACAATTATATATTTTCGAAAAAAAACAAAAAGATTTTTTTAGTTTATGCAAAGAAAATCACGTGGGGAATTTTTTAATCTAGACCCCGACATCGAAAGAACATTTAGGCGTCGTAAAAAGGAGCAAAGAAATTTGCAAGCTTCTACTTCGTTTGCAATGGAAGAAGGCAACGCATTTTTAGAAGAACTTCCATTTCCTGGAAACCCACCTGATGGGAGGTACAACAATGATGGTCTACCTCCACCTCTACCACCACCTCCTGGAGGTAATGGTAGAAATCGGCTGCAAGACATCCAACCACGTGTGGCAGAACCACATGCTGGTCCTGTACCTATCATTCAGGAACCTGGACCACAAGTTCAGCAAGAAAATCCAGTTAATGGAATTTTATGAAATCCTCCACCACCTCTTAATAATAATCAGCAGATTGAAGATGCAGAACAACACATCTTTCGTCTGGCCAATTCCAAAGACAACAGTATGATGGATTATGTTATTCCTATTGTACATCAATTGCAAACAGGAATACGTGATCCAACATGCAATGTCCCGCATTTTGAGCTAAAAACTGTGATGTTTCAGATGTTACAGAATAATGGTCAATTTGCAGGATTGTCAAAGGAAGACCCACATGCTCATCTCAGATCTTTCTTAGAAATTGCAGGATCATTTAGACTACGTGGAATTTCTGATGACGCTTTAAAATTAAAACTTTTTCCTTTTTCATTAAGTCATCATGCCAGAGCATGGTACACTTCTTTAAAACCAAACTCTATTTTTACATGGGATCAAATGGCTGAAGTGTTTTTAAAAAAATATTTTCCACCATTAAGAAATGCTCAGTCTAGAAATGAGATCTGTACTTTCAGACAAGATGATGATGAAGCAGTTCCCACCGCATGGGAAAGATTTAAGGAATTGTTGAGAAAATCCCCTCACCGTGGCATTCCCTACTGCATTCAGCTAGAGACATTTTATAATGGCTTGAATTACCCAGCCAGACAAATGCTCGATGCTACTGCAGGAGGAGCTTTTACTGATAGTTCTTACAATGAAGGATATAATATCCTTGAAAAGATTTCAAACAACAATGGACATTGGGCAGATTCTCGTGCAAAACCTTTACAACTACCTGGTACCAAGGATGATGGTAATTATTCAACACTTGTTAGTCAAGTACGTGATATGGCAGTGATGCTTAAGAATCTCACTACTAACAAGCAAGTGGTGTCTAGTATCAACACCCCTGACCCATCAGAGCTACCTGTCCAATGTGCATATTGTGGTGAAAATCATCTTTTTGATAATTGTCCTGGAAATCCGGAGAAAGTCAATTACATTGGTAATAATGATAAAACTGGACCTTTTTCACCAACCTACAATCCTGGATGGAGAGATCATCCACATTTAAAGGGGAACAGTCCTACTCTTAACCCACAGTTACCTAGGATACAGGGTCAGACTAACCAGTACCCTCAACAGCAAAGACAGTCCAATTTCCAAAACCAAGGACAGTCACATTTTCAAAATCAAAAGCGTGTTCATTTTCAAGATGAGGAACCACCTAGATTTCAACACACTTCACACAACCACTCACAAAATCACCAACAGACCACCTCTCCTAGATATCCACCAAGGCAAAACCAACAGGTTGAGCCTTCACTAGAAGCCATGATGAAAGGGTTTATTTCTCAAACCCAAGCATCAATCAAAAACCTTGAGACCCAAGTAGGTCAAATGGCTCTAGAAATTAGGAATAGGTCGGCTGGCTCTCTACCTAGTGACACTGAGATCCCTCAGAGACCAGGAAAAGAGCAGGTTAAAGCTGTAACTTTAAGAAGTGGAAAAGACTTGAATAAGTCTGAAAAGAAGGATGGAAGTCCTAAAAAGGATTTTGCATCATCTTCTTCCACTCCAACACACACTGACTCACCTACTCCAGCTGAGTCAGCTTTCACCTCACCTGTCCCTGACTTTCCACTTTTGTCTCCTATAACATCTGCAGGGTCCCAAAGGACAGAATGGAAACCTCAGGAGAACATCAGTAAGGATGTGTCACAATCTGGTGACAATCCCAAGACCATTGGTCACACACTTCCCAAAGAGACAGACAACACTTTATCCACCACTGTGATAAAACCTGTCTCTGTCACACCTACACCATCACCATCACCTACACCTCAAAAGACTACCACTCCTACTCAAGTCCCTCTCTACATTCCATACCCTCAAAGGTTAAGGAATCAGAGAGAAGAAGCTCAATTTAAACAATTTCTTGATGTTTTCAAACAATTGCATATCAACATACCTTTGTTGGAAGCAATTGAAAGAATGCCAAATTACACAAAGTTTTTAAAAGATATTTTAAACAAAAAGAAAAGGCTGACTGAGTATGAGACTGTAGCTCTGACTGAGGGTTGTAGTGCTCTGTTAACCAAGAAAATTCCACCTAAGATGAAAGACCCAGGAAGTTTTTACAATTCCCTGTTCCATAGGAGGTAAGATCATTAGGAGAGCCCTATGTGATTTAGGTGCAGGCATTAACCTTATGCCTTTATCTGTCTTTACAACCCTAGGAATAGGTGAAGCAAGACCTACCACTATATCTATTCAATTAGCTGATAAGTCCATAGTTTGGCCTAAAGGCAAGATTGAGGATGTTTTGGTACAAGTAGATAAATTTATTTTTCCTGCAGACTTTATCATCCTAGATTGTGAAGTAGATCAAGAAGTCCCTATCATTTTAGGAAGGCCTTTTCTAGCAACAGGGAGAACACTGATAGATGTCCAGAAGTGTGAATTAACCATGAGAGTCCATGACCAAAGGGTGACTTTTAATGTGTTAGATTCCCTTAAGTACCCTGATGAGAGAGAAGAGTGTTCCACCTTAAGTGAAATAGAAACCTGGTGTGAGGAAAATACTTTAGGAGAAATCTTGTGGGATGTAGAACTGATGATGAGACAGAAGATGACAGTAAGGAAGTACCCTTAGTAACTGCTGCATTTGAAGTCTTAGAGAACGAGGATAGGAAAACTCTTGTCCCATCCTTAGAAGTTGCACCAGACCTAGAGTTAAAACAACTTCCATCCAATTTAAAGCATGCATTTTTGGGAGACTCAGGAAAGTTGCCTGTCATTATTTCATCTTCCTTAGAGGCAGATCAGGAAGAAAAGTTGGTTCAGTTGCTTAAACTTCATACCAAGGCCATAGGATGGACCATTGCTGATTTGAAGGGCATAAGCCCTACAATTTGTCAACACAAGATCATTTTAGAAGATAAGAATTTCAACTCTGTTGAGCCTCAAAGGAGACTCAATCCAGTGATGAAAGATGTGGTTAAAAAGGAAATTCTGAAATGGTTAGATGCTGGTATCATTTATCCTATTGTCAGTAGTACATGTGTCAGTCCTGTACAATGTGTACCTAAGAAGGGTGGGGTAACTGTAATCACAAATGACAAAAATGAACTCATACCCACCAGGACAGTCACAGGTTGGAGAATCTGTATGGATTACAGAAGACTCAACAAAGCCACTCAGAAGGACCACTTTCCTTTACCTTTCATTGACCAAATGTTAGATAGGTTAGCCGGTAAGGAATTTTACTGCTTTTTAGATGGTTATTCTGGTTACAATCAAATTGCCATAGCACCTGATGACCAGGAATAGACCACCTTTACCTGTCCTTATGGTACTTTTGCTTTTAGGAGAATGCCTTTTGGATTATGCAATGCACCTGCCACTTTCCAGATATGTATGATGTCTATTTTTTCTGACATGTTAGAAAACTCCATGGAAGTTTTTATGGATGATTTTTCTGTATATGGGACATCATATGATGATTGTTTACAAAACCTGGAAAAAATTCTTAAAAGATGTGAAGAAACTGATTTGGTTTTAAACTGGGAAAAATGTCATTTTATGGTCAAGGAGGGCATTGTGTTAGGGCATCTCATATCCAAAAGAGGCATAGAAGTAGATAGAGCAAAGTTGGAAGTAATTGAGAAATTACCAGAGCCAACCACAGTCAAGGGAATCAGAAGTTTCCTTGGACATGCAGGTTTTTACAGAAGATTTATAAAAGATTTTTCTAAAATTTCAAAACCTCTTTGTTTATTGCTGCAACAAGACCATGCATTTGATTTTAATGAGGAATGCAAAACAGCTTTTAATATTTTGAAAAAGGCATTGGTCACAGCCCCTGTAGTAATCACACCTGACTGGTCAAAACCTTTTGAGGTTATGTGTGATGCTAGTGATTGGGCAGTTGGAGCAGTATTGGGACAAAGAAAAGAAAAGATTTTTCATTCCATTTACTATGCCAGTAAAACTCTCAATAATGCTCAAATTAATTATACCACCACTGAGAAAGAATTATTAGCTGTGGTTTTTGCTTTTGAAAAATTCAGATCTTACTTAATGGGGACTAAGGTTATCATTCATACTGACCATGCTGCCATTAAGTATCTTATTTCTAAAAAAGATGCAAAACCTAGGTTAATAAGGCGGATCTTGTTGTTATAAGAATTTGATTTGGAGATTGTTGATAGAAAAGGCATAAATAATCAAGTTGCTGATCATCTGTCCAGATTGGAAAAACAGGACAATCCAGAACCTGGTACTGACATCTGTGAGACATTTCCAGATGAAAAGATTTTTGTTGTGAAACAATTGTCAGTACCATGGTTTGCTGATATTGTCAATTATTTAGCTTGTGGGATTATTCCTAAGGAGCTAAATAAACATGCACGAAGAAAATTAATTTTTGATTCAAAGAAATATTTGTGGGATGACCCATTTTTATTTAAAATTTGTGCAGATCAGATGATCAGGAGATGTGTCCCTAAAGAGGAGACCACTCAGATAATCCACCACTGTCATTCTGGGCCATGTGGAGGTCATTTCAGTGGAAGTAGGACAGCTGCAAAAATTTTGCAGTCAGGATTTTTTTGGCCTACTTTACAGCAGGACTCTTACAGTTTTGCAAAAAGCTGCAATGAATGTCAGAGAAGTGGGAATATTTCCCACAGAAATGAAATGCCTTTAAACGGAATTTTAGAAATAGAATTGTTTGACGTTTGGGGCATTGATTTCATGGGACCTTTTCCCATCTCAAATAACTGCTCTTATATTTTGGTAGCTGTAGACTATGTGTCTAAGTGGGTGGAAGCCATGGCTTGCCATTCCAATGACGCTAAGACAGTAATTAAATTTTTGCAGAAACAAATTTTTTCAAGATTTGGTACCCCGCGTGCCCTGATCAGTGATGAGGGTACCCATTTTATAAACAAAATGTTGGAGGATGTCTTGGAAAAATATGACATTAGGCACCGGGTAGCGACAGCTTACCACCCTCAAACCAATGGATTAGCCGAGCTCTCTAATAGAGAGATAAAAGGAATCCTTGCTAAAGTAGTCAAGCCACATAGAAAGGATTGGGCATCCAAACTGGATGATGCCCTATGGACTGCCTATAAGACCCCGATAGGGATGTCCCCGTATAAATTGGTTTACGGAAAAGCCTGTCATTTACCCTTAGAATTAGAACATAAAGCCTTTTGGGCCATCAAGGAATTAAATATGAGTCCTGACGAGGCTGGCAAGAAAAGATTTTTGCAAATTTGCGAGCTAGAGGAACTTAGAAATAACTCTTATGAAAATGCCAAGCTCTATAAGGACAAAACAAAAAAATGGCACGATAAGAGAATTATTCCTAAGGATCTTGCAGAAGGTCAGCAGGTACTCCTATTTAATTCCAGATTAAAATTATTTCCGGGAAAGTTAAGTTCCCGATGGACTGGGCCATTCACGATAGCAAAAGTTCATACCTATGGAGCTATTGAATTAATTGACCCTGAAAAAGGTACAACTTTCAAAGTGAACGGACAACGGCTGAAACCTTTTTACCCACCATCGGAATTAACCACAGCAGTTCTAGAACCTTTTAAGTTATTTCAACCTCACTCTCAGTAATTAACTACTATGAATTTCTTTTTACATCAATTTTGTTAAAATTTTTCAGCCCAAAATTTTCGGCCCAAAATGATTTGTCTAAATTTTCGAGGCCCATTATCAGCTTGATTCATTTTGGCCCACTAACAAATCTCATGTTTATTCTTCTCATTTATTTAATCTGATTTTTTTTATAATTTAATTAAACTAATTTTGTATTATTATTCTGTTAAAAATTGCAGTTCATTTAATGCACTGAGAAAAAAAATCTTGTAGGCGCCGGCTCTTTTATGCATGCAGGAAGAGCAGAAGTCACAATCAGTTTAAAACATCAACTCTGTCCTCTCCATCTCTCTCGCTGCACCCCTCGCCGATCAAAGGACACCGCCGGCGACTGCAAGTCACCGGCCACTTTTGTACTTCCGACGGCGGCAAGTATAACCTCGTACCTCCGACGACAGCAAGTACAACCGTACCACCTCTGCCACTCTGCCACCTGCTCTGACACCTGAAATCGACACACCCATCGCCGCCTTCGTTAAATCGAACCTCTAATCGACCGGCGACTCTTCGAAGAGAAAACCCTAACCGCCACCAACGATTCTCGACCACCGACCAAACCTTCATCCGTACCCTGCTCTGACCCCCTGTAACCCATCAACATCGTCGTTGGCTCGTTGATCAAAGCACGGCGGCGAAGTTTACAACCTATAGAGGTTGTGAACTTTGCTCGCTAACACTCTCATCGATTAGCTATTTTCAACGATCACAGACCAAATCGCTAAACTGCTATTTTTTTCAGCAATCGATTAATCAACTTGTTGAGTTTTTTTTTATTATTTCAGTAACCACTAATCTTTCATTGATCCCTTTCATTTTCAGATATAGCTGACCAGATCGCTGATCCATCGTTGGATATTCTACACCTTACTTCTTGCTACTCTGTTCTCCATTTATATTTTTAAAAACTGAACTTGTTCTTCGAACAAGTTTGGGGTTACTTGTCACTTTTTCCTTTTATTTTCAAACACTTAACTTGTTCTGTGAACAAGTTTGGGGTTGCTCTTTGCTATTTTTCATAAAATTTATAAAGTCTAGGTCGGCTATGTTTAGTGTGTGCACCATTAAGCGTAGATCACCTATTTATTTTAGTAACTTAGGAATTTTTATGGGCACTGATCTTCTTGCATCTTTTTTAAACCACATTCATGTTATGCATATTTCATTTTCAAAATAAAGCTTATGTTTCATAAACTTTGTCACTTTAGGACATAGCCTGATTAAAATTACCAGTTCTCCATAAGTATTTTGCCCCCCTCTCAGCTACTTACCTTTATCTTTTAGTCTATCTCACTTAACTTTGGGCCACTTTTTCCTCATTTACAAATGGTCGATACATAGTATTAGACCTGTTTTACCCTCGGCCCATTGTTATTTTATCTATCGTTTTCAGCCAATGAGGACATTGTCTACTCTAAGTTTGGGGTTGGGACAATGGGCCTCACATTAGTTATGGAAGCCACAAGCAAAACCTCACGGATACACTGAGAAAATACTCATGAAGTACCAAGGAATAAAAAGGAGCATAGTTCCATTCCTTTGGAAGAAAAGTGTCATAGACACCAAATGCAAAGCATAGATCAAAGCATCTATCAACACCCCAAAAGAATGGTAAAATCTTTGTACCATCGAGTAACCCACAGAAAAGTTGTGAGCAAAAGGCCATAATTCATCAAGGAAAAATACATACACCGAATACACATCCCAATACCCCTTGATAAACACAAGAAAACCTAAGATGTGAGATAGAGTCTGACTAGCTGATAATTGGTATAAATCAATTTGTGAGGAAGGCAAGTTTATGAAAGACTAGTTTTCCTAACTTGACAGATTTACGAACATTTTTTCATAAACTAGTGTGCATTGCATGGTGTATTTGGAAAGGTCCAAATTTTTTTTTTTGGTTCAACCTTACTTCTAAGGATGATTACCAACTTTTAAGTCTTTATTTTTGTAACACCCGTAATTTTCGGTTGTGATATCGACTCTTTAATAAGATTTGGAAAATAGAATTTTGGATCAAATCTTGTATTTTATGGTTTAGTATGTTGGAGAATCCAATTACGAGTCCAACGGTCCTTTCGGAATCGAAATCGGAGCTATAACGAAGAAGTTATGACCAAAACAGTTTTCGTCCTAAAAAGTGCAGCAGGCTAGCGGCCGCTAAGGTTTTGGTCTAGCGGCCGCTAGGGGGAGTTTTTCTTGGTTCTGTTGCCCTACAAAAATTAGTTAGCGACCGCTAGGGGAGCTAGCGGCCGCTAGAGTAAAAGCCTAGCGGCCGCTAGCCACTGTCGGGTTAAATAGCCTCTTTCTTCATCTTAACCTAACTTTCTCATCTCAACTCCGTTTTCTTTGGTTCAAATTGCGATTTTCTCCATTTTTCAAGCTCTTCAAGATCCCATTGATGGTTTGGTACTCAAGATAACAAGACTTGAAAGCTAGATCTCCTCCACATTCATCTTCTCCACTCATCCATTCTCCACCATTGTTGCTAGGCTTAAGCTTTTCAAGATCTAGGGTTTTCTACTCAAGATTTGGCTAGGTAAGCTCATCTAAACCACTTGAGGGTTGTTAATCCACATAATAGGAGTTATGAAACTAACCTAAGGTTTGATTTGCTTGATTTTAGGTTGTTCTCATATTTGACCTAAATCTTGGATTTGGGGGTTTTGATTACAAACCCTCAAGGTGAGTTCTCTATATGGTTTTAAAGTATAGATCTAGTCTTATATGTCATAGATCTGGAGCTAATCCAAGGTTTTAACTCCTTATCAGTTTAGGTGATTACTCAAGCTTTAAGCTAGGGTTTTTGGTGAAAATTGGGGCTTTTGGCTTTACAAGCCTCAAGGGGAGTTGCTAAAACTATTTTGTTAAAACTAAGAGCGCATCATCTTGATTGATATATATATATATATATGTCTTGCTGGGAATTGTATACATGGAATGATCAATCGTATGCTACCTTGTATGAGCTACATTCATAAGATTATGTGATGAACGTATGCATGATAAATACGTGTATTGAAATATGCCATAGAATGATGCAAAGGGGCTAGAGACCCTCGATTTATACCTCCGTTGATGATGCTATGCTAAATTCAGTATCGAGGTTTTGTATGTAAATGACATGGACGAGATGCTATGCTAAATTCAGTATCGAAGTCTTGTGTGTAAATAATATGGACGAGATGCTATGCTAAATTCAGTATCTAGGTCTTGTGTGTAAATAATATGGACGAGATGCTATGCTAAATTCAGTATCGAAGTCTTGTATGCAACACCATGGACGTGACGCGATGCTAAATTCCGTATCACGATCCTATTTGATAATAACATGGACGAACCAACGCAATGTGTCCACACCAAACAGTCTTGGGAGGTTCTGAAATAGGAATGCCCCTATGTCGCCGGCCCTCGGGTTGCTCCTTGGTGCGCGGGCCTCGGATGATGTTGCCATGCTAAATTCGGGACATCGAGGTGTTTGGAATTAGTGAATGTTGGGGCATTGGTTGGTGGAAATGGGTCGCTCCCATTGTTTCCGAAGATAATAATAAACCGGTTTAACTTGCTAATGGTATTGCTAGTATAATCTTGTATATCTCGCATGTCTTTGAATATTCTACGCGCATGATATTATTTGTACAACTCACTAGGCTCCTTTAGCCTAACACTTGTTTGGTGTCGATGTGTCTCTCAGGTACTAGGGACGCTGTTCCCAAGTAGGTGCCGGGAGTGAGAGAGTGAGCTCTGGGGGAATGTGTGAAGAGACCGGTCCATCTAGACCGCGAGGCGATAGTAGAAATTGTTGATCCTTTTGTAGTCTCTTCCTTGTTAGGAGTTAGACTCGTTGGTTATTATACCACTCCTTTAAAGTATAAACGTTGTAATTGTACATTACTTTATACCCCATCTTGGGAAGAGCTCACGCCATGGCGTTACTTTTGTGTACCACTTTTGTGCAAATGAAAGTTTTTGTTCGCCCCGATTTTTAGGGTGTTACAATTTTAGTCTTTTTGTTGCTTGGGGACAAGCAACGGTTTAAGTTTGGGGTTGTGATAAGTGTTAATTTATTACCACTTATTATAACACTTTTTATACTTTTTATCTATTATTTAGCCCATTTTTAGTTAGTTAACGTCTTTAATTATATGATTATAAGCTTTTTATAATTGCGTCTAGTTTAAAATAAAACTTTAGTTTTAGCTTAATTATAGTCAATATTATTATGTTTTACTTACGTTTATTTTTATAAATAAATTGTAGGAGATCGTCGAGATGCCGAATTTACAAAGACGAACTTAATGAACCGGATCTTGAACTTTTTGAAGCAATTTTGATGGCAAGCTTGGACCAAGTTTGGAAGATTTGTTGGGCTAATTTCTACAAGATCAATGGGCCAATTTTTAAAGCCTTTTGGTGAAGATTTGGATCAATTTGATGGAGCATCCATGATTAACTAGTTACCCACTTTTGAAATTTGATGGGTTAACTAGTTAATCATGGATGCTCCATCAAATTGATCCAAATCTTCACCAAAAGGCTTTAAAAATTGGCCCATTGATCTTGTAGAAATTAGCCCAACAAATCTTCCAAACTTGGTCCAAGTTTGCCATCAAAATTGCTTCAAAAAGTTCAAGATCCGGTTCATTAAGTTCGTCTTTGTAAATTCGGCATCTCGACGATCTCCTACAATTTATTTATAAAAATAAACGTAAGTAAAACATAATAATATTGACTATAATTAAGCTAAAACTAAAGTTTTATTTTAAACTAGACGCAATTATAAAAAGCTTATAATTATATAATTAAAGACGTTAACTAACTAAAAATGGGCTAAATAATAGATAAAAAGGATAAAAAGTGTTATAATAAGTGGTAATAAATTAACACTTATCAGGTGTACATTATCATTGAATGAGTAGGTCTAGGATTCAACTCCAAACACGATCCACACGCTTTACCTCGACCATTATGATTCTGGGACTAGTAAGGTGAGAATGCTCCGGATGGTGAGAATGCTACCCGTCTAAACGTGTGTTTTTTCTTAACTCGAGAATAAAGATAAAGCATTGCACCCCGAACGATAATCCAACACAGCAACATCCTACAAACACGTCTTATTTCCAACATACAAAAACATTTTTCCATCATCTTACACCATTTATTCTCGTATGTATATATTAATCTAGGGAAAATAGTGGCATTAGGCTTCTTCCGCATCACTTGAACTCGGACGGGTATCAATGTAAAATTCTGAATCAAGTCCATCAATGATCCTCCCTCTGCCCAACAAATACATATACGTCATCACACGAAAAAACTAAAAACCATGAAAGAAATAATCATGTCCCATCTTGTTCCACCGATTTTAGTGAAACAAAAAAAAAACTTTTTTATCCATCCAATCTCTACCCTATGTCACACCAAGAAACAATGAGTTTGTTCTGTCCCATATCGTGCCAAACGTGGGACAACGATTTTTGTCTTTTTCTGTCCGGTCCAATGCACCAAAAAAAAGCCTTAAAGACAAAGGGAATACCTTTCAAGAACAAATTTGCCTTCTTTATACTTCTGGGATTGTTCATGTGCAGTCTCCTGTTTTCAAGATTCATCCCAAAATGAAACCCGTTAATCTCTAAAGCGCTACTCACAGTTAAGTGAGAGAGCCAACAATCAACATAACACATATTTGAGAATTCTGCAGCAATACAGGTTAAGGGGTAGACTCAAATGTAAAGATTTTGAGAGCTTGTGAACCAATTGAACTATGCCTTATTCATAGCGAATGAGCATAAAACATTCATGAATATCATTACATTTTCATTTATTCATGATGAATAACCCTAAATTATGATTAGTGATATTCATCATGAATAGGTGTATTTATTGCAGAATTTCACCCAAAAATACACACAGGACTGTGTGGATGATCTCTGTGACCATGTGTGATTAGTGGAAGGGGAAGGCTTACATATTTCCAGCCAACGATCTGTCCACAGCATACACAATATATATCTGTCACGGTATGCATTCCTGAAAGCATCATCCTCTCCTCAACAGGTCCAGCTGTCACGTTCACCCTAAATCACAAAACGCTTGTACAATAATGACTCCAATGGTTACCTCAACAACACAAGGCCACTGAAAGAACAAAGTGCTGCCAATCATATGATATATGGAAAAGAAAAGCTTTTGGTCCTTTACGATGTCCAAATGTTTTTATTTTTAGTTTTATGTGCTTAATATTGTGTCCTGCTTATTTGCCGGGTGTAGCTTTGACTTTTAGTTTGCATGCTGATTTTTGTTTGATGAATACTAAGCCATTTAGAATTTCGCAATAATCATACTTGAAACATTGAAACGTTTCTTCTGTCTATACATACATATATATCCCCTGTGTATGTGTTTTGGACAAGTGTCTTATCGGTATGGAATGGATCGTCTCCTTAATTGTTTGTGAGCCTGGATTTCACTGCAAATAGGTGGGAAGATGGAGTTCAATCACTCATTGTTTTAAGGAAAGATTTTAATCAGAAGAACAGATTACAAGTGCTAATTGATACCATAAATTTAGCTCCTGCTGAACTTTTTTTCAGCATTTGTAGGTTATAGATAAGAATACTGGAGATTGCAGGATAAATACCAGACACAAAAGAGTCATTTTCATGTGACTACCCACAAACGTTTAATTGTGAAAATCTATTCACTCGTGCCAATTTTCACTGAAGCTGCCGTACAACGTAGAAGAAACAAAAAGAAAGCCTAACATAAATCTTTTAAATCGAAAAAGAATCAAGAAAAGTATGACCTCTCTAGTTGTTTGTGGGTGGGTTTCCATTCTATATATGAGAAATGCACCATCGAAAGACACATTATTCAACCTTCTTTCCATTCAACTTAAATTCCATTAGCAACAAGAGAAAAGGACTAGGTGGTTTATATCAGAGAACTTACGGAACTAATTACCCAACAAGAAACTACGTCTAATTGACATCAACGGGCAAACAACTAGAAGTTGTATATCCTTGACCCAAAAGATGATTGACCCTTCCTTCCATGATAAATAAGCTCCTTGCCCAAAGGTAAAAACTGAAAAACCTATATCGAACTCCACATCCACTCAAGAAGCACCTGGGAAGATTATATATGGATATGCTATTATAAAAAACAAAGAGAATCATGTGATAAGCTCCCTATCAAAATTACTTACGTCAAAAAGGGTTAAAAAGGTATAGGTGTAAGGCTCCATTGATTGGTCATGCAATAAGGGGCTATTAAGCTGTCTTAAGTAGTTAGAATATATTTTTATCAACACTGACACATAAATAGTGTTGGAGATGCTACAGAGGGCATCAGTTTTGTAATACTCTATTGGCAGTAGCCTTGGGAAAGTTATCAGCCTCTCGAAAGCTGGAATTACTATTGGAATCATCCGATTTTCTTGCAATAGTATTGACGACTTACAGAGGTAATCATCGTGTTTGGATAGTTGTATAAAAAGAGGGAAATGTGAGCGATAATAAAATTTCCCATTCCATATAAATAGACATCTTACCCACAAGGCATAGTTTGGAGTTAGAGACCACTTCTATTAATATTGATATTAGCTCAAGTATTGAAATTTTAAATCAATTGCAGAAATCTTATTATGACGGTGCCTAAATAGACCCTAGCATACTGTTGAACCCTAGTTCTCCGTTTAGAATTATGTTTCCTTCTCTTCATTGTCTCATCCCACATGAATCAAAAGGTTTAATTATTTTGTGATGGAAGGAGTGTATGAATCTTTTCTACTAATGAGACTTAAATCATATCACAATGTAACGGAAGATGCATTAATCCCTTATAAGTCCAATTTGCTACGTCAATCTGAGAACTATTGATCAGGCTTGCATTGCATAAAAGCCAATCATCTTCCAAAATGGAATATGCCCAAGTAACTTCCACACCAACTGAATCATAAGACCCCTTAAACAAGCATTCAGAACTTGCTCATGTTTAACAGCAAAAAGAAAATCAACCCTTGGTAGCGAATGCTCATACTATTGACATAGAACTGCACGTTGTGTTTAATGCATTATGCAACACATATTTACTTATTCAGTACATTAAACAAGCATTAGAATCCATGCATGAAGTTTGAACGACTTACACATTGCTGAACAGGTATGCTTTCCCTCTGCGGCAATGAAAACCCTGATCGTATCAGAAAAAAAAAAGAGCATACAAACATAAGCATGATGTAGTATCCATAGAATCACCAAATATTGCACTTCAAGAAGATTATAGGGTTATCAAAAGTAAATACTTGTGATGATTGGACAAACACTCCCCCTGTGTTTATTATTGACGAGTTAAGTTTTTGAGTGTAGTTGTAAAAATCCAATCATCAAAAGACAAGCATAAATGAGAATCACGCATAACACATTCCAGACGCTACTTGTCTTACTTTTTTAAATCGATCGAAAATCTGACGCTTAGCGAACTTTTAAAGAATGTACAGTTTTAACTATTTATACAAACCCCTGGGATGGCCCAGATAGAAAAGTCCCTTAGATAGTAAAATGGAAACATCAAGGAAACAGAAAGTGCATCCGGAAGCAATTCTGGAAATCCGGAAAGTAAAAGCAAAAAACCTCGAGAAAGGACGTCCACAAAAGAGAGTACAAACTCCATACAGTCCGGAAGCAAAGAATAGATTTTTGTATTTCTGGTGCAATCATTTCAGAAGCAACGTAAATGCCATTGCCATCAGGAAAGCTTTTCTTGATATGTTGAGTGTGTTATTACTATATCTCATATATTCATGCCAGACATACAAAATGATATTGATATATGTTGTTGACTACTTGTGAAGCCTACATGCAAATTTAATAACTTATTGTTGATATCCTGCTCATGAAATGTGCCATGATATGCCCATGCTACTTGGAATTGCAGTTTAATCATAATATGAATGATCGGTATCCAATTAGAAGTTTGCATGATTCCTTAATTGATTATCTTGAATAATTTTATGTGCTGCCCATGTAATAATAGTTGATGCATGCCTACGTCTGCTAAATGATTAAATTACATGTTCAAGTTTTGGAATATATTCTTCCACAAAATTCCTTCCAAACTTGAAAACACTGAGGTGTCGTTTGTTTTTAAGAGGTTCAAGTTTTGGAATATATTCTTCCACAAAATTCCTTCCAAACTTGAAAACACTGAGGTGTCGTTTGTTTTTAAGAGGTTTGAAGTCTGAAATCTAAATTCACGTCTAAAAAATAAGAGGTGGATGGTGCACCTCTTAAAAATTCAGAGGACGGTAGGAGGCTTTCAAGTCTTTTCTTAAATACAAAACAAACGGTCTTAAGTCTACAAACCTCTTAATTTTCAGACTTAAGAGGTTTTTTGAGGTAACTTATAAAAAACAAATGACCCCTGAATGAGCAAATGTTAAAACTTAAGGGTTTTATAAAAAAAATCATGCTCATAAAAGAGTTGTGCTTGATGATTCCTACTCGAGGAAAAAAAGGTATTGAGCTACTAATTACATCTTGGTGTCTTAAGACTTTTCAAAAAAATAAATTGTATCTAAGATGTTCTTAGACTATTCAAAAGAAAGAAAGTTCTAACTTCTAAGAAGTTTTTAGACTTTTCAAAGAAGAAAATTATGATCATCAACAATGGTATTTAATACTATTTATCCATCTTCTTTCAATTTGTCTAAAATTCATAATGAAAGAATCATGTCTTGTGAGCTACCGATTACATCTTGGTGTCTCTGAGGTACTTTTTTGATCATTTTGAAAATTTTAATGTACATGTGCAAGTAATCTTCCTCTATATGTGTCATTAAGTCGGGTAATTGGTATTACATGAAGAAACTGATATCTGGCAAATTGTTCTAGTTGTTTTTCACTTGTATTAAATCAATCATCCGAAATTGTCTGGTTTTCATGGTTTTGTCATGAGGAAGATTGTTGGTGCATTGGTTGCCATTTGTGCATTTGTTGCACCACCGGATATTGATGATTTAACAAACCTTCACTTAGTGCTAAGGAGCTTAATTTGTATTGTAAAATTTATCCTTGATGATGTTAGGTTATGAAAATGCACAACCTATAGGCAAACTGAAAGCTGATACGTTGACCTTAGGAAGCGTACCAAAAAGGCAAGAACCTAACAGCTTCTAGTCGAAGAAACTTTTCAAGATCACTTCATGCTTCAAGTAAATGAGTTAAGTGCAAGTAATTTCGTATTCTAAACAAACAAGTTTGAAAATTTTCAAATCAAGAAAAACATCTTTCAGTATTTTTCTAGCAGAAACCAAATTATCGATCATAAATTTAATATAATAGATTTTATATAGTTTATAGGACAAAAACAATTCTTGCAAACAGTTCTTTGACTTTCAAATTCAAAATATTATTTTAAATTTTCTGAAAATATAATAATCAACAAGAATCATTCAAACAGCAGTAACCTACTCACTCAATCTAGGTTATATCTTAAGACTCTGCAATTTGACCAAATTCTTACATTTCATCCAATAACCACCTTCACTTTCTGATTTCATAAATTCAAACCTAGCACATTTCACATTCAAAATTGAAGCATTTTAAGTTTTTCAAACACAACCACCATATTCTTTGTTTACGATCATCTTAGGGTTACAAACGCAAGTTCAGCTACGAACTCAAATTTCATTGCGAACGCGAGGACAGCCGAGAGCACACCACGTGGCATATTCAATCTCAATAATCATGCATTATTCAGACCGAATAATATTGAATGTTGTGTTATTCCGTCTGAATAACAAATGATTATTCAGACTGAATATGCCACGTGACGCGTTCTCGGCTATCCTCACATTCGCAACGAAAGATGAGTTTCCATTTGAACCCGACCCGACCCTAGGGTTCCAAACCACATACATAACCAAATTACTAAAATTCAGAATGCAAAACAATTCATCCACCCACACAGCTTCTAGATTCCAATTGATCACTTAATTAAGCACCAAACTAACAAAAATCATCAAACAACGTGACGAATTAACATCAATTAAATCATCAACCCGATCAAACAAATCGTAACAAAAAAAAAAAACCTAATTAACAAAACCAAAAACTACATAGCTTGTAACAAACAGCATATATATACATATATATATATATAATAAGATAAAACGAATTAGGAATTGAGATCATATAGAAATGGAATTTTACCCGGGAAACGACATTCTCGGCGAGGGCTAAATTAGTTTTGCAGAACTTGCATTTGTAAGTCCTTCCTTCTAGCTCCACCAAGAATATCCGACCCATTTCTGTACTCAAAATTACACAAAATTACACTGGAATTAAGTGCAGTTTATCAAAACCCTAGATGACTGATTTGGTTAATGGAAAAAAGAGTGATGAGAGAAGAAGAACTGAGACCAGAAAAATCCACATCCACCGCCCATTTTCGGAGTTACGTTACGTGACGTACAACGCCGCTAAGGTTGTTGAAAACTATCGGGCTTATTTGGGCCATTATTACTTTTGGGCCTTGGAGATTCTATTTTTACATTTATAAATAAGTACTGTACTGCCACGTGTTATCTTCTCGTGAGCCGTAATAAGTGGTCTCTCATCCAAAAGTGTATTTAAACGGAGTTTGCACCCGAAATAACCTGAAGAAAACCATTCCCAAGCCCCAAACGACTACATTCATCCATTCAAACGCGCGCGCGTCGTGTGCAATTTACGGGGTTGTGGCCGGATAATGTTTCATATTGTTGGGTGCAAAATCCGAAATGCTGGAAATGTACTCATCGCCGATAGCTTCGTTTTAATAGTTCGTGTGCCTGAAACGGACTCTCGTTGCAAAAGTTATGGACGTCTAAAATTTTTGCCCACGCACCAAAGGGGTACCCTTTGGTAGCCTGGTCCAGAAGCATCCGGAAAATTGTGAAATCTCCAGAAAATTTACGTAGGCCATCTATAATGATAATGAGTAGGTTTGCACCTGAAATAACCTGAAGAAAACCCCTCCCATTCCCCAAACGACTACATCCATCTATTCAAACGCGCGCGCGTCGTGAAATTTACGGGGTTGTGGCCGAATAATGTTTCATATTGTTGGGTGCAAAATCCGAAATGCTGGAAATGTACTCATCGTCGATAGCTTCGTTTTGATAGTTCGTGGCCCTGAAACGGATTCCCGTAGCAAAAGTTTTGGATGTCTTAAATTTTTGCCCAGGCACTAAAGGGGGTACCCTTTGGTAGCCTGGTCCAGAAGCATCCAGAAAATCCCGTTGCGAAATCTCCAGAAAACTTACGTAGGCCGTCTATAATGATAATGAGTAGGTTTTCACCCGAAATAACCTGAAGAAAACCCCTCCCATGCCCAAAACGAATACATCCATCCATTCAAACGTGCGCGCGTCGTGCAATTTACGGGGTTGTGGCCGGATAATGTTTCATATTGTTGGGTTCAAAATCCGAAATGCTGGAAATGTACTCATCGTTGATAGCTTCGTTTTGATAGTTCGTGGGCCTAAAACGGATTCCCGTTGCAAAAGTATGGACGTCTTAAATTTTTGACCAGGCACCAAAGAGGGTACCCTTTGGTAGCCTGGTCCGGAAGCATCCGGAAAATCCCGTTGCGAAATCTCTAGAAAATTTACCTTGGCCCTCTATAATGATAATGAGTAGCTTTACACCCGAAATAACCTGAAGAAAACATTTCCCATGCCCCCAACGACTACATCCATCCATTCAAACGCGCGCGCGTCGTGCAATTTACGGGTTGTGGCCAGATAATGTTTCATATTGTTGGGTGCAAAATCCAAAATGCTGGAAATGTACTCATCGTTGATACCTTCATTTTGATAGTTCGTGGGTCTAAAACGGACTCCCGTAGCAAAAGTTATGGACGTCTTAAATTTTTGCCCAGGCACCAAAGGGGGTACCCTTTGGTAGCCTGGTCCGGAAGCATCCGGAAAATCCCGTTGCGAAATCTCCAGAAAATTTTTAAAATCTCTATAAAAAATAGATTCTACTTCAACAGATTCTCTATTTTAGAGATTTTAACACAAATTATATTTATTATGATACTTTATAACTTCTCATTCCAGAACACTTTTTTAAAAAACTGGATATAAATAATAATAATTCAATCTCTAAACTTAATTTTTTTTTCATGTATTCTCCATTTTAAAGAACATTAAAAAAGAATATCTTGGAGTTATATAAAAAACAGAACATTCATTTTTTTCTATTTTATAGAATATATATATGTTAGAGATGCTATAATGTTGTGCAACCATATATCATCTCCTAAACCTAGACCTGCAAACAACATCGATACCAACTTGCATGTCAACAACAAAATCTATTAAAGTTAGGGGTAATTTACTAAACACTTACCTGGGTTAGCATTTACCGCTATCAGTACCATATAACCTTTGTCAATTGGGCATGGAAATCACCGAGCAGTAACAAGGACCGAGAGTTTTACCCGGTAAGTGATAAAAATTACTCGTAGCTGGTAAGCGATTACCGGTTTGAAGACGTTTACCAACAATCAATTCAGATGACTGAAAATGTTATATCATAAGGTAAGTAACGGTGATCTCCTTGCGGATAAGTGTTTGGTAAACAACCCCTTAGAGCATCTCCAACAGCACCCCCAAAACCGAGAAACTGGAGAAAATAGAGATTTTCGGTTGATTTATTGCTACAATAACTTTCCCAAACTTATCTCCAAAATATGTGTTTATTTTTAAGAAAATTGTGTAGTTTTTTTAATAAATTATATAGTTTACTTTATTTAAGTTAAATATAACTATTATATGATGTATAAAATCATCAAATAATTTTTTTGATAAATTTGCCAAGTTCTATCCAGTCAGTTTTAGACATACCTAATACAAAACATACACTTGTCTTGAAGTCTCATCCTACTTTCTTTCCTGTCCATTTCTATTTTGCACAATCCTATCCGATTGTATATATGTATCAAATGCCACCTAATTTTATTTGCTTAAAGTTTTTTTTTTTCGTTAAACATCCTTTTATATATATTTATTATATAAACTATGTGAGTATTCTCTTTTTACAAAAATATTTATAATATATTAAATATAAAATACCAATGGTATTTGTTAATCATAAATTATGGATTTAAAGATTGTTGCACGTAGTAAGATTGGAAGGAGCCAACACACATGGACCCACCAAAAGCGGCCGCCGGGCCTGTCGTCTTCACGTGAAGTGAACAAGCGTCTTTTTTTATATTATTTTTTTTTAATAAATCGTAGTAAACCATATCATTAAACTAATTAATTTATGGAATATATATAAATCAAGAATTTATTCAGTATTTTAAACAGGATAAACATGGGATAATTGAAATTAAATATTCATGCATAATAAAAAAATCTTGAATAAAAAATAAACGTGCTACATTCTTATTTATTTTATTTTGAAATTGGGAAAAGATGTGTATACATGTATGTGTATATATATATATATAATATAATAAATGATGGAGTGTTTAACATTTTAAATAGGGCCAAGAGGAAGGAATTAAAGGGAAAATGGAATTGGGACGGTGAAGTTACACGTGACGACCTCAGGAATCCCGACATAGACTTCGTCAAAACACCTCAATACCTCTTTTGCCCCCACATCCATCGTAATAAGATGAATCCTTTTTCTTTTTAAATCAAGATTCTAAATATCGTGGCAAAGTCAAGCCTCAAGCCTTACGAGTTACGATGAGGTTATGCCGTTTTTCAAGGCATGACTTAAGGCGGCAAATTTGTATATATATATATATATTGTGTATATAGATGTCCGTGTGTCTCAGTGTACTGAACAATAATTATTAAAATTCATTTAAAACTATAAACAAAAGAACATACATGTATTTGTTATTTGATAAAATATACAAAGCTTATAAACCATAAATTATAAATTATAATTCGCCATAACACGCCATTCGCGCCACACTGCAAGCCACGTCTTAGAGTCGCGCCACGGGCCTTAACGTGGCGGCAAGGCTGCACCTTGACGTTATGGTGCGCCATATGCCGTCATAACACGTTTTTTAGAACATTGTTTAAAATAATAATTATAAAGTAAACAAATAGACTTAAAATAATATGAGACCAATTTATGTTGAGACCGTTAACAGAATTTATGGGATTGTAAAAATCTTAAACCTTCACTAAAGTATATTTAACAATATTTATGTTGTGAACGTCTAAAGTATTTAATATCATCACAATATTTTACTATAAATATTTAATGTTAATTTATAATTTTATGAAAATAGGTTAATCTTGTATGAACACAATCCAAAAAGGCAACTACAAAACCCTTATTTGATCTAAATAAAATCCGATTCTTGTTACTTAGATTCTTGAAACGAAACACAAGTAGTTTACAGTTTGTGTATAGTAATGAATTTCGTCCTTGGTTTTAGAGGTATTACAACATTTTTAACAAATTATTTAAAAGATAAAGATTTTAGAATAATGTTTATTACAATAACAAATTTTTTTAATTATTTTCTAAAAAGAAAAATGAATGAGCTAAATGGTATTTCTCCAAGTTAAAAGAGAACTTTATTCTTATTCGTATTTTTACAAATTAAATTATTTTTACAGTAAAGCCTATATGGAATCAAATGTATGAGAAAGATAATGTAACAACCCAAAATTCCAACAAACCTAAAATATCAAATTGAGCCCTAAAGTTGCACCAAAATCTCAATACAAAATATACTCAAATCTAACTCAAAAGTTACAATGAAACAAAGCTACCACAAGTGAGATTTATTTTCGATACTTCTAAATGAAGTCTCAAACATCAATTACTACTCTAGTAGATGAAATACTCCGAAACTAAGCTACAAAATACCTTGACTCAGAGTTTCCCTTTATCTTGCTAGCACTTTCCACTTGATACGTTCTTGAAAGTTGTTTTGGTTTTAAAACCATTGTTAAGTTTGGAACAGGTCAACGACACATAATAAAACAACATATACAGCGGGGCGCATGACCCCAAGTTGCAACGCAAGTCACACAAATCTTTGTTACCGCCTACGCGACCTACCATAACAGCATCACTACACAACATACACTTGTCTAAAACCTACTCCAAATCATGAATTATCATATTATATCATTCATCATTGAATTTCTTTAACATAAATACATAAATCTAACATAACCCATTGCAATACAAGATCTGCACTCATATTTATATACTCTATAAAGATTTACATGATCCAAAACCTAAGATTGACATTCCCATATTTGAAAGTCATTAAAAACTCATCTATTACTTTAAGACTTTAAGGTCTCTTGTAGAAAATGCCCAAATCAAGACTCCAGCTACGAGAGATTCATTTGAGAGTGATTGTTTTTCAAAGAACCCTTGTTTTTAAAAATAATAACTCAAAGGCAGATAAATCTACAACAATGTGGGACTTACTAATAGAAGATATAAAGCATGGATTTGTAACTAAAGTATTAGTAACCTTCACTATTCATCTTTAGTTTTCTCTAATGAGTCCCATGTCTTCGTAAACTTCTTCACATACATACTCTAGGAACCACATGAGCTAAAGAAATTAAATTCAGCCCTCATTAGATCTCAACCTCACACTTTTGTCCTCAAGTATCTAAGGATTCTGCCAAATAGCTTGTAGCCTAGTGGCATTTGGTGTTTGGTAAGGTGTCTCCCCTCCCTTGTGGTTGTGGGTTCGAGTTCCGTCGTGGACGTTGGTGTAAATTTAGGAGCAGGTTTAGGACTAGGTTTATTGGGTGTGTGTTTACGGTGGAAGAGAGTGGCAATGGCAATGAGGTGGTCACAACGTAAGAGATGTAAAGCTATTTACTTTATTTATTGCTTAAACTTCGTTCATTTGTTGTCCATTTTCTTAACGATCAACTTACCTGGATTGCCACCACCAACCATTGTTGATCTCCCGCCATTTTTCTTACCAAACACCAAAGTTATTTTCTAATAAAAGATGTAAAGCTATTTACTTTATTTATCATAAAATTTAGGCTCAATAACATCCAAATAATTAGTTTTGAGTTTATTCTATTTTAGGACCACATTTTATTATGACAATGTAGAGCATAGTGTAAACTTTACAATCAATCATAGTGCAAACGTAGTGTGTGTCCCTCATGTCGCGGTGCAAACTGTACAAATCTTTGTTACCATCTATTTCACCTTCATGACTTGGGTCGCATTACTCACTACACAACCGAAGCTTGTCCAAAACCTACTAAAAACCATGGATTCCCATTTTCTATCATTTGTCATTGAATTTCTTTGACTTAAACAACCGAATCCAATACAACCCATTACACAAGATCTCCATTCATATTTAAACATTCTATTAAAAATCAGTAAAAACTCAAATACTACTTTTAAGACTTGAAGGATTCTTATAGAAATTAAGTGCCCAAATCAAGACTCCAACTACTCATTTGACAGTGGTTTTTTTTCCTAAGAACCCTTGTGCCTTCATGCGATAGAATTTGAAGGAACTATAATGGTTAATTCTATTGATCAAATCTCAATTATGTGTTATGTTCATTCTCTGAGTTCATATAGCACATCTGAACCACATATGTATAATGTAAATTCCTTGAGTTCTAGCAAAGAATTCCAATTCATTCATCTCTTAAGTAAAACTAGTATGCTTTTATATTTACTTCATTCCATCCAACCTCAACATGACGCTTGTCACCATTACCATTGTTGACGCCACCAACACCACCATTACCACCAACATAACACTATCGTTACCATTGTCTTTGTCATCACCTACCACCGTTGCTGTCGCTGCCACCACCATTATGGACTCCACCCACCACCACTATTTTATTTCACAAACAAAAAAACATGTTCAAATTCCTTTACCAAATTCCATTTTAATTACTGTTAATTAAACGCATTGTCAAACTTAATAAATTCCATTCCAATTCATTCACATCCAAATCCATTTTATACGTATCCCATTATATGAACGAAAAGCTACCTAATTTTCATATCATAAACATCTTTTTTATTAAATTGATTATAAAAAATGAAATTGAAAACCACTTTGAAAACTTATATGCAATACATGTAAAATATAAACCAATTAATTAGGATATTAGGAATTCAATTATATTTGTAGGGTGTGAAAGATGTGAGATTTAATCCCTTGCATCACCATTAGCTTTTGCAAAATCATTTGCGAGAAAACTTTCCACTTCTTTACTTTATCTTAGGGCTGATAACGGGTACGATAAAAATTATTTATTATCATGTATATTTAAAACAATGGCCAATGGTATGGTAATTAATTATTTTTATCATAAAACTTTATTTATATCCATATTATATCTACTAAAATAGCTAGTAACTAAATGAGTATTAAATAAATCATTTTGAATTACAACAAATATTGCTAAATATCAAACATATACTATATGTATTATGTAGAAATAAGTTCATAGGTATAACAACTATTTTAGTTTAATTTGCTCTAATAAACAATATAACGTTATTTTAAACATAATTATGATATACTATTTAAAATAATGTAAAAAATACAAAGACAACATTTGTTTCGTTTTTTCTCGTCCTTATTTTTTCTTTTTATCTTTGTCATTTGATTACCATGAAATAGATATAAAATTGAATTACAGATTAATTCATGACATTTAATTTTTACATAATTTCACATATGTCCTATTGGGTAACACACAATTATGACCGGATAAATGAACTAAACTTTCATTTACTCACTTTATTATCAAAAGGGATAAAACATAATAGGAAAATGGGTCACGATAATAAAATTAAGTTTATTAGACGTCAAAAATAAATAGCCGTTTTAATAATGTGTTTTATCTAAAAGCATTACAAAAAGTTTATGAAATGCTTTTGGACATCGTAACATGTTTTTAGAACATTCTTCAAATAAAACATCTTATTAACTATTAATAAATTTGAATAATTATTTTCTTAATTATCTCATTAATTAATAACATTAACCATCTTAATTTAGTTGAATTATAATGGATACCATGAATCTCACATATTTTAAAGTTTTTGGGGGTATTTGGGATTACTTATTTGAATATGCTTATGACTTATCTTTTTTCTAAAAAGTTCATAAGTTGTTTTTGAAATGTTTTAGTTAGTTTATCTTTTTTTCTGAAAAAGCTAATAAGAAGGTTTTTAAAAAACTAAATTTTTATAATTTCTTAAAAAAAGAAGAAATAAACACTTTAGTTTTTATCATAAACATTTTCAAAGAATCTAGCCCCTATCTCATATTACCATACTACTTAAAATAATTAGAGCAAGGTCTAAAAAGGTCAGTCAATTTATAAAGTTTACTTTTACCCATAAAAAAGGCTTATCAAGTTATCATACAAACCAAGAATAAACATAAAGCTAGTTTGATTTATTGTGCGTTTAAGCTTGGCTAATATTCGTGCAGAAGCTTTTTCTTTGCGCTTTTTTTAATTTGCTGTTCTATAAAAAAAGTTAGATTTTCCTCTAATTTCCTTAAAAGTTATGCGAGTATAGTTAACCAGTAAAAAATTTCAATAAATTACTTTTTTTGTCATAAAATAAATATTTATTACTCTTTTTACTTTTTCCAAAATATAAATCCAATTTAATATAAATATCTACTTTAATGGTAAAAATGTTTTAAATTCTTAATTAACATGGAAAGAAATATACCATTTTATAATTAAGATTGTTTTGACAAACTAATTGATAAGCTATTAGTTTCTAACTGATAAGTTAGCTTATCAATAAGTCATATTTTACAAATATTAATTTATAAGTATTTAAATGATCATCTTAAAGTATAATAATTATTATTAATAAAATTATAATTAAAAAATAATTTTTAAAAACATATATTAGCTTACGAGCTAGCTTATTTTTACTAAAAACATGTCAGTCCAACTTTTACTTGTTTGGTTTGATAATTGATAAAGAGACTTAGTATCAGGTGAGACCAAACTGTTTCCGTAAGACCGCATGAGACCAATACTTAACTTATGAAATTTCACAAAAAAACACCGTAAAGGTAAATAAAACTCGAATAACAGACCTAAAAATCGTTTTCGATGCAAAAAAATATCCAAAACAAGGTAAAAAAACAAAATCTTCACAGCTCAAATGCTGTGAAGGTTACAAATAAATAATGCAAACCTTCACAGCGAAAATGCTGTGAATGTTTCGTTTTTTACCTTTTTTTGGATTTTTTTTTCTTGATAGTGTTTTTTAGTATGTTTTTACGATTAATGTTCAATTTTTTTTACCTTCACAAATGTTTGATGTAAAGTTTCATGTAAAGTATGTTGGTCTCACCCGAACTTAACCCTTGATAAAGATGTGTTATGTTTTTATTTTGGTGCTGAATTTATAAACAAAAATGATTTTAATATTAAAAATAATATATATATTTTGTGTTATTAAAAGTTATAAAATTCCAAAAGTGTTTGAAAGACGGAGAAAATAATGAAAGGGAGAGTCGCCGTCAATGCCGTCCTTTGGCAGAATGAATACCTTTTATTTTATTTGGTAAGTAATAATAATAAATGTGACCGCCAATCTGGGCCGTTGGATCTAATAATTGTTTTTTGTGTTAAAGCCATCCAAGGCCGTTAGATGTGATGATTGTTTTTTTTTTTTGGCTCCCATCCAGCAACAGCAGCAAACTTTAAAAGCAGCCACCGTTTCTGGTCACTCCACCAGTCGGCGCTTCCCATGTTCCAACCCACACCCGATAAAATAAATTACTGCGCCACGTGCCCTTCCTTTATTTTTCCACTTTTTTTCTTTTCTCTTTTAAATACTTATTTAAATACATATAACAAGGTCATCTTCAATGAATGGTGATGGTTGGTATCAATGGTACTAACTGCCACCTTAAATCATACCAATTTTTCACTATCTTATCAATATTTTACCAATACCATATCAATTCATTCTCAATAATACCAGCTTCTTGCTATTTACATTTTAATTAATTAAAAAAAGAAAAAAAAGAGAGGGTGAGGTGGGTGGGTGGGAGTAGGGTGGGTATGCTTCACAATCGGCATCTGGGTACCGTTTTGCTTGCCGGCTGGTTGGTAGCGCTACACCCGTGGTGGTGTTACCACCAGTACCTGTATGCATACCGGCTGGGCTGCAGATGGCTTAAGAGTATGGTTAGTAAAATAGCTGGTAGCTGATAAGCTAGCTTATAAACAAATTATGTTTCGTAAAAACTAGCTTATGAGTATGTAAATATCCAAAAAGAGTATCTTTGAATTTAATAATTAATATTAATAAGGGTATAATTAAAAAAAACTAGCTAATGATACATAATTGAATGATTTTTATTACCTTTTAAGAAGATTTCTAACATATTGTTTAAAAGAGAAAATCGAAAATGGGTGATGATGAAAATTGAGAAATCTTCAATAAAATATTACATTTATTTAGAATTTATGTTAATTATAAGATATTCTAATAATTTGTTTAAAATATTTAGGTTTATCTCTCTAAATATTTATCTACAAAGTCTAAAATTAATTGTTTAAAATAGAAAAGTTTTAAAAAAATAACTAAAGTATTTTAATATTTTTCATCAACAAAATAATTAATTGTTTATTTTTGTAAATATATTAAAATAATAAATATACTATATATTTTAATTAAATTATGAAAATTCTCTAAAGTAATAAGGTGTTAGAGACGAGGAAAAGAAAGATTATAAAGATTTTAACCTTTCTATTTTGAAGAAAATTTTAGAAAACTTATCAGCAATGCTCTAGTATTTTTAGAGATTCTATATTTGGAGAAAGCCTTTATGTCCTTTGTTTTTATATGATAATTATTTTTAGGGTCTTCTTGGCATTCATACAAACTATCTTACTCTTTCCTACTTTTATAATTCTAAAGATACTTTTATGAAAGTTGTTAAAGTAAAATACTAGTATAAAATCCTTATATTGTTCATTATCTCAATAAAGGATAAGTCGTTGGAGATACACTAACGAGTATATAACTTAAAACATTAATATGACTTATAACTTATTCGATCAACTATCAAGTATATATAACTCTTTACTAGTGTTTAATGATATAACAAATGAGTTATTTAGTAACCTTTTATAAAAAAATTTATACATAATGCCAAAAAACTTGTTCCTTCTCTTTTCGAATCATTATGGAATCAAATTAAAATTCCTATTTTGATCATTTTTTTATTGTATCGAATTCCTTTTGATTAAAAAATAATATGTTTCTATCAATCTATAAAAAAGCTTGTGAAAAAAAAATTCAGATAAATTAATCGAACACATGTAACTTTATCCATACAAAATTTAATTAAAAGTAAACAAATATCACCTTAGAATTACGTCCATTATTTGCTGGTATGATGATGGCTTCTTTTTTACGACTTTTTATTATTTAATTTATAACTTTTTTTAATATGTTGGGGGATGGGGGGCGGAGGAGGAATCAATGATCTTAAGCCGTCTGTTTCATTTCAGCCATGTCTTAACACTTGGCTGCACAAATGGATCTCACCACTGTACAACAACCTTATTCCATAGTACAACCAATCAATGCACAGACGCCATTATCGAACAACAACAACAAAAAGCTTCACCAGATATCGATTTCAGATAAAATTCACATGCGAATTAAAAATGGACGAAAAAACTAAAAAAATTGCAGAGTTTTGTGTTTGTTTGATATCTGTACAAAAAAGGAACAAAAGATTTTAACATTATCAGCGCATGAAAAAACATTATATCATCAGGCTGCCTTAAAATTCCTAATACATTTTCCGATTTTTTCATTATATTTTTTTTTCTCTAACTTTTTTAGGTTTAATTGCTATGGCGATTGAAAAAAAAGGGGGAAACCGAGAGGCGGTAGGTGACGGCGGTGGCGGTGGTGGTGGCGTACAAACTACATCCGGTTTCAGGCGACTTCCGGCGGAGGAAAATTTAGATCGAGATCGAGAGCGAAGGTTTTCTCCGGCTGTGGACGAGACGATCGGAAGAAGAAGAAGAAGGAAAACCGAAATTGACGACCGACGACGAATCGGAGTCGCTCTGAGCTCCGCCGTACACGGCGGCGGCGCGAGGTGCACGAACGACGACGGATCTGTCCAATCGGAAACGGTTATTGTTGTTGTTGGTTTGATGAATTGTAGAGGAACAACGAATGAGCGATCGGAAAACCGACCGGAAAGTGCGAAGGCTGAGATCGAGCGCCGCCGCCGGAAGCGGAGCGACGGCGGCACCGGGACGGAACAACCGCGGCGGAGTTAGACGACGACTCGACGGTGCTGCTCTCGCCGCCACCGCTAGGGCTTTTCGTCGTCCTCGTCGTCGTCACGATCTTCTTCTTCGCCACCGCCGCTGCAACAACAACAGCACCGACTCCGCCGATTCCGCGTTTCGGCGGCGACAATTCGTTCGGCGTAGGGAAGTTCGTCTTGGCCTTATCGCCGCGGAACTCGCGAGCGGCGGAGTCGTACGCACGCGCCGCCTCCTCCGCAGTATCGAAGGTACCTAACCAGACACGGCTCTTCTTCCCTGGATCCCTGATCTCCGCCGCGTATCGTCCCCACGGCCGCTTCCGTACGCCGCGGTAGCGAGTCTCGGTGGTGGCGGAGCCGCCATTGCCGCCGCCGCCGCGCTGGCGATGCCGTCAGGTTTCCCGCGAGGAGCCATGGGTGGAGGTGGTGGTTGTGTGTAAAAAAGGAGAGAGATTGGAGGACATGAGAGAAAAAGGGGGATGGGGGTTAGGGTTATATATATAGTGGGTGTGGGGTGCGTATAAAAAAGCACCAGTCGCATGACAAAAGGGCGCGTGTGAGTGTGTGGATGAAATGTTAGGCTCCTCCTCCGTGGCCTGGGCCTAATTTCAAGAGGTTTTACCACCCACCCATACTTTTCCTAAATTAAAGGTGTTAGAATTCACACTTTTTTTTTACATTTCACCACCCTCTCCTTTTTTCACACATTCACATTTCCATCATACCCTAAACAAATTACTTATATTGAAACAAATCGTCTGTCTTACATTCTTCACGACGGTTACAGTTACGGATGTAAACGTAACTGCATTTTTAATAACGATGATATGCTTTCTTCATGGCTAGGTTACGATTAGGTTTTTCACATGGTATCGTACGTGTGTAATGTAATGTGACTGTGTTATAAGAATGTATGCTTTCTTGATGTCGAGTGTCTGATGTTTTGTTATAGCCTGTTACGTCAGCGGTTCGTTAGGTTTGAAGACGTTTTGAGGTTTAGCTTGTGACGTGATATTTTTAAGTGATGCCTTTTTGTTAGGCGCGTGAGTGGTTACATTGCTAGGTTGTTATGGACTGGTAAAGGTTGGTTGTAGGTGGGGTGCTACGTAAGTTAGTTGATGGAAGCCTGTAAATCTACGGGAATAAAGGGGTTGTGGTATCATGTAGATTGAATATAAAGTTACGTCAACAGAGAAACTTGCCTTCATGGTTGTTACTGTTAGGTTTAATATGAAAATGTACGGATTTGGTGTACATTGTTTGAATTGAATGTATGGATTTGTCGGTTTCGGTTGCTAGTCATATAGCCTCATTATATTTGGTATGGTATTACAAGGTTTATGGACATCTGAGGTTAACCACGGACGTGATCTTTATGAATGATACCTTTTGTATGGCGCGTGTTGATTACGTGACTAGTTATTCGATTGATGAAGGTTTGTTGTACGAAGGTGCTTCAAGCGTTCATGCACAAAAGGGTATATATGTTTATATCTCTATGGGTGTTGGGGTGGTAATGTCATGTTGACATGAAACTAAATTTGTATCAATAGATTTTCACAAGTTCTACTTTAGTTACTTAGGCTGTTAATCTGACACAACTGCCAAGTTATACCATTTGTATTTAAGAGTTGTAAAGTTACTCATTTAACCCTCAACCGTCCAAAAAAACGTCAAACCAAAAAAAGGAAAATGCTCAAAACTTATAGTGACCGTCAGTTATCAATTGGAAGCAAATAACCAAAATCTAATATTATTCCTTATCATTGGTTCTCCTTACAAAAACGGTTACTCTTATGTCTTCTAAACCATGGTTTCATAAATGCCGCCTTTTTTTGTTCTTAATGTAACATATATGGAAATCGGTTCCTAATCTAGGGTTGTAGAATTATTGAAATTGACATATAACCATCACGAAAAGACGTTAATAGAAAATATGCTTCTTCTTTTTTAAATCGGTACATAACTGGCAACAACATAACCAAAACTATATTAAAAAACAAATTGAATGATGACGGTAACTTCATACCTATTTTGGGATCTGATGGTAACAACTAAACCATGACCCTCATTTTCGAACACCTTCATTTTTCATTTATCACTATTCTTTTATTTCATGGCTCTATGATTCTTTTTTGTGCCATTACCAAATAATCTAGTTAATTGATGCTAAAGACGGAGACGAAGATAATGATATTAGACAATTAACTTTTTGTTCATATTTTCATACGAATTCAATCTATATTTTTTTAATAATTTAATTACGTATCAATTATTAATACAATATGCTATTTTTCGAGACATGTTCAACTTGCCAGAAAAGACAAATAACTTAGATGTCACATTCCATACATTTTTTTTATCAAATTACTTATTGAACATATAATTTCAATAAAATGAAAATTTTTAAAAATAAAAATTATATATAAGTTTATTAGAGCATTTAATAGAATATTTTTGTAATCAATAAAGAAAATCTCCATGAATGCTAATAAATCATAACATTTTTGTATTAGAACTTTTAAATACACCTCAAAGAAATAACATTAATTCAAACACTTATGGTGTTCAAATCCAAATAAATATAACATTTAAAAAAGGTATAAGATTTATTAGAAAAGTATATAATTATGATTAAATTGTATAACATGAAACCAACTTTCACATTATGACATATTTATTTTTTATAATTCTTAGTTTTCTATTATGAAAAATAAAACTAGATGAAATCATCCAAAAATATGTTAAATGCTATCTTCTAAGCACATTGTACAACCATTATATGCATTCTTTTTATAATTTCAGGTTGTATGGAAAGAGCAAGTAAAACAACAAGTATAGAGTCATCTGCCCTCAAAATGTAATTAGAGGAGCCAATACCTTCAAGGTTGCATGATAAAATTGCAACTAAAAGTAAGATAATGATCTTTTCTTAAATAGTAATTTTATTGATTTAAATCATTAAATGTTAACCAACAAAGTAACTTTTATCTTCCATAAATAGTAATGTAAAAATCAGAATGAACATAAATTTACAACAAAATTTACCTTTATCTATAATAAACGTTTAAATTTTCTTCTTTGATATTAATTTATAGCCATTACATGGTTTCACACTTTTAGGATATATTATTTTGATAATTTCAACTATAAGATAAATTGGCATCGTTTGATAAGAACAAAGTAGCTTATAAGCTAGCTTATTTTTTGTATACGTGTTTGGATGGACAAAAAGTAGCTTATAAGCTAGTTTTTTGATAAATTACTTGAAGGTTGCTTTTTTATAATTTTTTTTCCAATTATACCCTTATCAATATTAATTATTATATCTCAATATACTCTTTTTAATCATTTTACATACTCATAAACTAGTTTTATCAAATATTATTTGTTCATAAACTAGCTTATCAGCTACTAAATAGTTTATCATTCAACGGTTAGTTTATCAAAATATAGTCTTAGACTATAATTCAATAGTTGTTATTTACATAACTAACAATCATACAAAATATAACTATTAAACTTCACTTGTTTTATGAAAAGAAAAAAGGGTTTTTATAAATCTACCCCCCTGCAAATTTACTGACACAATTTATATACCCCCCTCTCACAGCATAACTTGAAAAAAAGTTTACATTTTACCCCCTGTAAATTTGTTTATATTTACACTTTATACCTTTTGGTTATTTATTTTGCATTTTCCATTTTAATAATATTAACATATATAATCGTATATTAATTAAAGTACGTTAATAAAATACGTTTTAGTTTTAACAAATTATACCATTATCATCGTCTCGTCGATACGTTCGAAATGAGCCCAATATTGAATATTTTTTGATTTTTTTTCTTCTTCTTATACATAATGAAATTTTTTAATATGTTTAAATTAAATTAAATAATTTTTTTTTACAAAATTGTTTCATATTTTGATGTTCTTTTCTTAAAAATAAAATGTTTTCAATTATTTTCCTGATTAAATTGATTTCTACATTCATAAGCTACCTTATCAATTAGCTTTTGACAAACGCAACTTATTCACCAGCTACCTTATCAGCCATCAACTACCTTATCAGTCACCAGCTACCTTATCAGCCATCAACTAACTTATCAGCTGATACAGTTTACCAAACATAGCCAAAATGTTTTCAAGAATTTTCCCGATGAAATTGATTTCTTTTTTTTTGATGAAAAATTTTAATTTTAACAATCCATACTACTATAATCTTCTCGTCAATACTTTCAAAATGAGTTCAATTTTAAATACCATTTTGATTTAACTATGTATAATCGTCTCGTTGATACCTTCAAAATGACCTCAATATTGAATATTTTTTTAATGGTGTAACTTAAAACGTATTTTTTAACATGTTTTACTACGATTAACCAATACGTTATAGCGGCCTATATAGTAGCTAAATCAAAAAATATTCAATATTTGGCTTATTTCGAAGGTATCGACGATAATATTATAATAGTGTAACTTATTAAAAAACACAAAAATATAAAACAATTTTATCAAAAAAAATTACATAATATAATTTCATAATATTAAACAATTTAATGATGTATTATAAGATAACGAAATCCAAAAATATTCAATATTGGGCTCATTTCGAAGGTATCGATGAGATGATTATAATGGTATAATTTATTAAAATTAAAACGTATATTATTAATGTATTTTAATAAATATACGATTATATGTGTTAATATAATAAAAATGTAAAATAAAATATAGAAACTAAAAGGTCTAAAAGTAAATAACTATAAAACTTTAAGGATATAAAGTGTAATATTTTAAATAGAAAAATAATAAAAAAATCATTTGTGAGGGAAGGGGGTATAGAAAGTTGTAAGAAATTTTGCAGGGGGTAGGGTTAACACCACCCAGAAAAAAAGGATTCACTATTTTATATCAAGGTATATTTTCTTTTGACCAAAAAGAAATGTTAATAATTAATGGATGAGGTGAGAGGAGCGTGTGGTTCACGCGCTAGAAAGAGCGCGTACACACGTGTTAGCGGTGGAGTTTGAAAATATTCATCAGAGTCAATCTCAAGTTTGACTACGTGAGTAGGAGGAGTAAAGCCCACCTCTCCCCCCTTCATGACGTTTGCCTCTTTAATTGCTTCTCACTTGTACAACTTTACCCCTTTCACTTATGCTATAATGCATTTTTGGTCTTTTTAATTTCTCTCTCTTTCCAATACTTTATCTTCAATTTAATGTCGATCTAACAACTTAACTGAAAAACCAGGTCGAATTAAATGTATCTGTATATATAAATCAAAAGTAAAGAATATATAAGTAGGATGTATGAAGATATCTTTATTTTAGATGGTAGATAGCATTTTAACAAGGAATAGTATAGTTGTTATCTTACTGCTGCATACAATTTGTGTAACGATCACAAATATCAAAAGGCAACGTCGTGATTTGAACGTTTGATAATTGTATTTATACCATAAATGCTAGTAACTTCTACCTTTGTTTTTTTTTTTAAATGTTGACCGTTTTCTTTCTCGACCCGGTTTATGGAATGTATGGATTTATCTTCTGAATATGGTGATTGAGATGTTTAATAGTGAGAACCAAATGATTATTCCTTATAAAATGGTTGAAGTTACAAACGGTAGTATATTTATGTTTTACGTTAAAATTGGTTTTGCTGCAATAATTTTTTTGTGGAAGGATGTCCTAGACTATCTTCAGACTAACCTATTATGAATAAACTCAGTTGCCACAATTGTTTCATATGTCTGAAATTAAACCTCTAGCATATGAGATATTCTACCACATCCTTCAGGGTATCAAACACACCCATGACCCTTATGGTAGCAATAAAAATCTTATGGATTTTTCAAATATGGTTATTTTAAAAACCAAAGCTAAAAACTGGATTTTTCGACTGACTTCTTCAAGTCAGAACAATCAAATTTTTAGCTTATCCAAACGCCACACTTTATATCTTTGATATTCATTTATGTTTACTGACACCTTTTGATCAATCACCATATTTTACTTTCTTGTATAGACAATTAAATTCATGCTATTAATAGTTGAAAAGCTATACAAAACGTACATTTAACCTTCTAGAAAACCGTTCAACAAAACCTAAAGTAGTAAAACGTTAGATTGAATTTTTTTTCTGATCAATCCATTTTATCCACTAACTTAAGATCATATCAATGAATTTAAGCTTGTAGAATAATGTAAATAAATCATACTAAATATCTTCAAACTTAACATACCCCAAAAATGGAGGACGTAAAATGAAAATATTAGAAAGTAGCGGGGCCGCTTATGAAAATTTTGGTGACGACAGGAGAGAGAAAATGTAATTGTAAGAATTCTCCTGGATCGGACTTCTTACAAATTCCGGTTCAACCGCTTACGCATTAAATTTAGTAAATAATATTTAAAATATATTTTAACAAATTTTTTATTAAAAAAAAAACCGGAGATTTTAAGGATGTTGGATAAGTTTTTTACTTTTTTTTTTTCTCCTATAACAAACCTTCTAGATTTTATTTTTTTTTAAATTTAAATAATAAGTAAAAAAGGGAGTGCGAAATTAGAAATAAAAGATTTGTCTAAATATAACTATTCACAATATAAATGTTTTATAAACATTTTTTAAGAAATTCTGAATTCAAAAATTAAAAAATAATATTTTATTATATGTGGATACCTTTAAGATATAACTT
Source organism: Centaurea solstitialis (assembly GCA_030169165.1). Lineage (NCBI taxonomy): Eukaryota > Viridiplantae > Streptophyta > Magnoliopsida > Asterales > Asteraceae > Centaurea > Centaurea solstitialis. Next base: position 84,792,741 of record CM058041.1, read on the forward strand.
ACAATTTATAGGGGGGCTAAATACATCATATGAATTGCTATCTATACCAAAAAAAAAAAAAAAATGAATTGCTTCTCTTACATACATCAACATTAAAATACACTTTTTATATTTTCAATAAATTTATACCAATTCTTAATGCATTCTCATCCTTAACAAAATGATGTAAATAACAATCCTTTATAAAATATTTTTTGTGGAAGTTAAATATATTTCTTTTTAGTAATTTTGAAAGTTAATTCTCCTTTTCACTTTTTTATAAGAATCCATTGTGATCTTGTAGATCCTCTTAATGGTAAAATTTTAAATCCAAGATATTGGAGTATTCTATAGCAAATATGTAAGTATATATTTTTTAGATTTAAAAGTTTTCTTTTTCGTACAAACAATTATCCTAAAGTGTAAGATGACATAGAGAAAAAAGAAAGAAAGTAAAATTTTTTTTGTTAAAGTGTCTTAATATTATTTTTATCAATAAGTTAAGGATTCATATGTTTTTTTTAAATATCTGTTTTAAAACTTTTAAGTATGAAAATTAAGAGGTTTATTGATTTGAGACTGTATGTTTTAATTTTAAGAAATTAAAAACTCTTACTGGCATCTTAAATTTAAGAGGTTTATTTTTAGATGTGAAATCAGATTTAAGCTTTAGACCTCTCAAAAAACATAGACACCTAAATGTATTACAAAAAGTTTTTTTAAGTATATGAGACTATAAATTGTTAAATTCTTGTAATAATATAATTAATACGAAATTGTTAAAATAGAGGAACTTAATAGTTTAAATGTAATTGTTTTTGTGATTTTGATTTTAAATACTATATTTTTAAGAAAGAAAAGTTATAACGTATGCATTGGAGATGCTCTTAAAAAATAGACTAAGGGTCGTTAACCAAATTCATACCGAGTAGGCCAGTAAGCGCTTACCGACAAGATATTTCTATTCAACTACCATATCGCGTATCATTCTTGGTTATGAAACGAACATCGGTAAGCATTTTAAACTTAGTAAGTGCTTATTGGGTAACGATTACCATTAGCTCCTTACGCTGTCTCTTACCGCGTAAGCTTCGAGGTCATCACCATGCTCGATGAATAAGGTAAGTGTCATGTTATGTGTTTATCCCGCTAAGCGTTTAGTAAACAATCCCTAAATATGGTAAAATTTTGTCTTAGTGTCTATAAACGTTCAATATACCTATTTATTTTTAATTTGATCGGTGATGACATAAATTTAACTATTAATTACACAAGTATCAAGTTCTCAAATGTTTTGTTACACGAAAAATACTTTAATAAAATCTGACATTTGTCACATAGATAGGAAATCAATTTTTTTGAAAAGCAGCAATTTATTTAAAACTAGCAAGGTGCTAGAAGGAGAACAAACACCAGAAAGAAACAACAAGAAAGCAAGAAACACCGACAGCAAAAACAAAACGGTAGCAAACAAGCACCGCACCCGAAAAAAAAAGCAACAGCCTGAAGACCACGAAAACCAGACTAAATGAATTCGAGCGGATTTAAGCACCAATCAGCCCAAGTTAACCTCCTTTTCAGATTGCCACGAGAGTTAATCCACAAAAGAGAAGAACTCTGAACAAAGCCCAACAAAGACGAGCCTTCAAGGAAGCTGGAATTGTGAGCTTTATGAAAATGAATACAAATACAAGCTAAACCTTTTTTTTATCGTTACACTAATAATATTTAAGGCAAAATCATTATTTTTGTCGCATTTTATACTGAATTAATTGCTTTGAAAAACTAACTCACTTCAAAATTCGACGAGTTATTTACCTATATATTGCTTAAATATAGTTATGCGAGCAAGAAATTATAAAGAAATTGCTTAAATATATTGCTTAACATTGACCATCAACTACATGAAATTTGTAAAAATAATGTAAATAATATAATTGCATGTCGTCACATTTTTCTACGTTTAACAAAAATACATATTTTTGTACAATATGTAAATGATAAAAAAATAAGAATTTGATAATCATTATATATATATATATATATATATATTATACGAAAACATGACAAGATAATGAATCAACCAACTCTCTTTTTTATCTATCGTGTAATCAAATTTTTTTGCAAAAGAAAAAGAAAATAAAAAGGAAGTTTGGTGATGGAAAACAACTAAAAAAGTATATCGATTTAATCGACAATTAAATGGAGAATTAAACCATTTTATGATTATCTAGAAAAATATAATTATAAATATCTTTTTTTAATTTTCATTTTATTTCTAAATTTGTTTTATCACAATGTTATATTTAATGCAAGCAACAAACTTGATCGTTGATTGAAGCTGATGTTGAAATCGATGGTAATTAAATGAGTAACGGTGGAGCACTCATATTTGGTTGAATTAAGATATAAAAAGAAAGTTGTTCGGTATTGCTTATGTTTTTTAGTATGTGTGTGTTTTTAAGTGAAGTTGACTTTATGTATAGTATTAATTTTTAAAGATAATTAGGTGTGCACTTTTATCTTCTGACTTCTAAGCGATATTGATCAAATCAAACTGTATTTGATGATTTATTTTATTGTCAAGATAGCTAAGTTGTATGATTGCTAAATCTTTTATTTGAACATGGATAAAAGGTGAATATATAATATGTTTGAATGATTTTGTGCTATACTTGTTAAACTTCATATTTTCAATGCAATGAAACAAGTATTGTTTTTAAATATGAAAAAAAAAAACTTAATTATCCTTAAAAAAATTGTTAATTTGTTAGGATGACATATAACTAGTTAAATGAAACCCTAAAATGGATTAATTACATATAACAACACATAGTTTAAAAATGTTAAAACCCTAACTACATAATCACAAATTGCATTCTCTATTTGATTTTGGCATATGGTTATTGATCATGGTGTTATCTAATTTGTGCATACTTTACATGACATGATGCATTTTTTGTATAGAAAGGTAAATTATCAACCCTTAAATTTGTCTGTATATATAATAGTAACGAAAAAAACATAATAAAATATGTTTTAATGCAGTTTAACCGTTTACAAATAAGAGTATGTTTGATAAACTAGTTGTTAATTGAAAAGTCGACTGACAATCTAGTGACAATCTAGTTACATTTGGTAAGAATTGAAAAACAAGCTAGATGACAGATTTAAAAAAAAAAACTAATAGAATATTCTAAAAAAATATTCAATCTAACATTGCATAATGTAATTCAAACATATCATCAATACATGTCATCATATTGACGTAAATTGTAGCAACAAAATCGTTTTCCAATTATTTAGACTACTGAACATTTCTTGTATTCCATATCATATTTGCAGTATCATTAAGAATTTATCGTGTCTTACCATGAGGGAAAACAATCATGCTATCTAATTCCTCAATAGGTATGCATTCACAATGTTATGCAACAATGTTGAAAATAACATACGTCATATAAAACAATGAATGTAGTTATTCAACAGTTCCTATCTGATACAACTATTGACGTCCATATAATTTATAAATCCTACAAGACATAACAATGATCTCTTGAGTTGGATAGAATTTCAATTTTTGTACATTTGCAAAGAATAAGTCTAGAAATAAAGATCAATAATAACACCATCAAGTGGAACATCAATGGTTGGGCCTTCATTGCACATCTTCTTTGCCATGTACTTTAGCTCTATCTCTTTATGTCATTTTTGGCTTATTGTTAGTTGGTTTTGCTGGTTTTGTATTTTGGTCTTTGTTAGGGGGCTTGTTAAAGCCTGCCTTGATTTGTACTTGTTTTTTTTTGCTGTTTTTTAATATATTTGCCGGTTTTCCTCACAAAAAAGGTGGAACATCAAACAAAAATTTGACTATGTTTAGTCTTATTAAAGTAAGAGTAAACTACAATTTTGGTCCCTGTGGTTTATCGATTTTTTTGAAAATGGTCCTTAAGGTTTCATAACTCAAGAAATGGTACCCGTGGTTTGAATTTTGCTTTGAAAGTGGTCCCTGGCCACTAACGACGTCAAAAAGCTCCGTTAGAGCCAGGGGCATTTTCGTCCAACCATGCTTTATCACTCTTTTGTCTTCTCCGGTGACCCTCCGGTCACCTTCTCTGGCAATCCTCCGATCATCATCTCCGGCGAGTCTCCGGTCATCTTCTCCGACAACTTCATTTCATCTTCTCCTTCGGTTACTATGTCTTGATTCATCTAAACACATAAATATATGTATGTATATATATACACACACAGATACAAGATACATACACATATATACACACAGATACATACACATATATAACACATAAAACAATCAAATGCTTGCTTCTGTTCGTAATAGAGATGATAGCGATGACCCATATGAGATTTTGATGAAAAATCATCAAATGCTTGCTTTTGTAGTGTTCATGGTGGAAGGTTAATAATCACACCTCATTTGATTTTCACATCTGGGATTTCACAAAACAATCAAATCAAACAACAAACAGAAATCGACTTCTAATTTCCCAAAATCAAGACAAATATTCAAGTAATTCAACAAACAAAACCCAATTGGGGATCAATTTAAGATTCAATCTGAACGCAATTGAACCAAAAAAAAACCTAATTCGATCTACGAGGAAGAGAAATGGAAAGGTTTCCTTTCCAAATCTATACGATTAAACTACAAATTATGTTGTCTGCCTTTGGGAGCTGAGCAGCCAGGTAGGCCGGCGACACATGAGCATCGGAAAAGCCACCGAAAAAGACTCTTGGTTCTGAATACATCTCCTTCTCCGTCATCGTCTTTACCGGAAAAGCCACCGGAAAAGACTCTTGGTTCTGAATGCATCTCCTTCTCCGTCATCGTCTTTACCGGAAAAGCCACCGTCATCTTCAATTCATCATCCTCAACTTCCCACCTGATTCATCCATCACCACCGTGTACGACAACGGACTCGACGAGAAAAACGCGAACCTCGCCGCCAGCGACCCCATCGAATCGAAATCAAAACCACAAACTAAGAAATCTTAAAAACCCATTAACACAGATGGAGATTTGAGTGATTAATTTAAGGGATTTGGAGATTTAATATTGTGAAATTGGGGATCTAAATCTTTGCACTAGAGATTTAGATTTGGTTTTTAATCAATATGTGTGTGTATGTTTATATATGTATGTTTATATATGTATATATGTGTGTGTATATATTAGGGGTGAGCAGGAAAAACCGAAAACCGAACCGAAAACCAAAAAAACCGAAAAAACCGAACCGAAAAAACCAAACCGAACAAAAACCATTGGTTTTGGTTTTGGAATTTTCAAAAACCGAAAATTTCGGTTTGGTTCGGTTTTAACCTTAGGAACCGAACCGTATAAACCGAACCGAACCGAATGTAAAAACCGAATCAAACCGATTACAAAAAACCGAACCGAACCACTTTTAACCCTAGTTTTCTAATTTATACTTTTCTAGTATCCCGCCAACCCCCAAGCGCCCCTTTTTTTCTATCTTTTGATTTTTACCAAAGTAACCACTCTTTTTCCTCCTTCTAGACTAGCTGCTGCAGCCACCATTCACATTCACCAACTCCGACTCCACATTCACCATTCACATTCACACACACACATATATATATAGATTAATCTGGTTAATGTCTATGTTAATATATACAAATGTCTCCCTAAAGATTACAAAAGGTCAGATGGTTCATCGTGATCAATGGTGATGTATAAATGGCAAGAATTCTTTTATCCCAAAATTATGTTGGTAGGCAAAATATGGGTTAAAAAACTAAATTGAGTTATTACTGGAAGTTTTTGAAAGTTAATATTTAGTTATATATCTCTTGATATATAACAAATTATCAATCATGTTTTTGATGAGGAAACTAGTAGTCATCTAAGGTTGACTGATCAATCGGAGCTTACAAATCACATTTTTAAGAATTTTGGATTTTGGATTTTGGTTTTTGGAACCAAAAACCGAAAACCAAATCAAAAACCAAAAACCAAAAACCGAATCAAAAACCGAAAACCGAACCAAAAACCGAACTAAAAACCGAAAACCGAAAACCGAAAAACCGATTGGTTTTGGTTTTGGTTTTTTAAAAACCGAAAATTTCGGTTTGGTTTCGGTTTTACCCCAAAACCGAACCAAACCGAACCGTGCACACCCCTAGTATATATATACGTCTGTGTGTATGTTATATATATATGTGTGTGTATGTATCTTGTATATGTGTGTGTATATATACACATACATATATTTATGTGTTTAGATGAATTAAGACATGGTAACCGGAGGAGAAGATGAAATGAAGTCGTCGGAGAAGATGACCGGAGGCTCGCCGGAGATGATGATCGAAGGATTGCCGGAGAAGGTGACCGGAGGGTCACCGGAGAAGACAAAAGAGTGATAAAGAATGGTTGGACGAAAATGCCCCTGGCTCTAACGGAGCTTTTTGACGTCGTTAGTGGCCAGGGACCACTTTCAAAGCAAAATTCAAACCACGGGTACCATTTCTTGAGTTATGAAACCTTAAGGACCATTTTCAAAAAAATCGATAAACCACAGGGACCAAAATTGTAGTTTACTCTTAAAGTAATGAAAAGCTAAACATCATGAAATTGAATTTTCCAACCCCTTTGATTATCATACAGAGTCAAAACCACAAAGCCAATACTTCAATCATTGTCTACAACTTAGGGTATACCATAATTTGCATTATATTATTTGTTATTTTCTATTATTTATTTCTGTTAATAGTTAAAAATACTTAGTAAATATCGGAAAATTGATTGAAATAGTCAATCTCAACCGTCAAAATCCATTTTAGCCAAATTTTAATCGAATTCCAGCTTGATCCGTGTTAACGTGAACACTACAGATTTGCATATACTTTATTTTCAAGTTAAAAGAAAAGAAAATGATAGTTATGCTAATTTGCATAAGGATAAAAAAAAAACTTAACTTAAAAATAGGCTTTAAGCAATATATTTATGTAAACTCGACTAAAATGAGACTTTGGTATCAAAATGATTAAAAAGTGAATTTGGTTTAAAATATTAGCTATTTCTATAGATATCGCATAATATTAGTGCTCTTGGTAGATGACAAGATGTATAGAGTACTTTTAGGGTCCCACGTGACATTTAAATGGAAATAAAACTAACTTGGCCGTCTACCAAATGCGTATCCGGGTAAGCATTTATCGGTAAAACTCAACACCATCGTTGACTTACTTGGTTAGAAACTTAGAATTTAGTCCACCAAAATGTATTGTATGCTAGAATTTTTCCGGTAAGTGCTTACCGTGATAAGCTTCACCATCACTTACCAGGTAAGACTCTCGGTCCTTGCCTTAGCTCTTACAGGGTAAAATTTATGGTCATTGCCAAGTTCATTCGGTAATATGATTTGACTTAATAAATACTTACTATGGTAAGCGTTTGGTAAACAAACCTAGCTATCACCATTAAGTTTTAATTGGATCATTTAAGGACTTGGGGTTTAGTATGTAAGTCTCTATAGGGGGCCTTGTACATAAATGCATCATACACACGTTAATTGTGATTTGTGAATGATGGGAATTGAGAGTAAAACCCTAAATAAAAACAAGAATGTGTTGGTACAAATTTCAGATGAAGAAACAAATATGACAATCAGATTCTGTTTGAGTAAGGAGTTGATTTGGATGTCGATTTCGATTCAGCGATTGCGTTCGGCCGTTTTGGATTTCAAAGAAAGAGATTCCATGATGAGAGGAGGGGGTAAATGGATGGTGATCTGGTGGTCGAGGGATTGGAGAAGAGAAAAACCGAGGAGAAAGCAAGGCTTTTTTTGAGCGTTCTAAGCTAAGGTCCTTTTCTTATAGGTATAAGATAAGGGGGTTTTGTTGTACAACATAAGCTTATATATAATATATAAGGGGTTTTTGTTGTACAACATAAATTTAAAACAATTGAGCGACCAAGGTCGTTTGCGTGGTCTCATAAGTCGCTTAATTTGAATCTCGAAACTTGGGTCCCACAACTCTTAGGACAACCTTGACAGTTGATTTTGGTTACGGAAGCATATTTGTTTGTCTTCTATTTGTAAACATTACGAAACTACCCCGCTATCTTATGCATATTCACGTAAGAAAGTATCTGATGCGTCAAAGGTGTTGTGGTGGAGTGGTTGGTGCTTAGAGGGTACATAGTGCCCATCCAAGTTCGAATCCCCCCATGCGCAAACTTAGGACATTTGTCAATTCCTTTGTAGCTCAACGGTCGGTAGGGGGCAGTGGATGGTATCCCTGTCTACTTGGGTTCGATTCGAGGGTGGAACAGGAGGCGACACCCCAGTTCATGGGTTGACCTTCGGGCCGGGCATGGGCGAGGCTATGGGCCGGTAACAGTTTCCATGTTTGAGAGGATTAGTCGGGTGCCCGAATGGATCCCGAATACCTCTTCGACTTCGGTCGGGGCGTGTGTGTGTGTGTTTGACTGCCGTAAAAAAGTATTTGGTGCTTCATAGTTAAAGCTGCAGATGTTGACAATGTCTAGATCACTTCTTTACTTCTCATATAGTTAGTATTTCACATTTGAGCCTCTTCCTATATGTATGTGTGTATATTATATATATACATACATATATAGAGGCTAAATAAAATGAGAACCTTAAAAATATTATAAACTCATGAAAACCAATTAAAAAAAAACTTTTACATGATTTTTTAAATCAGAATAATTGAATTTAAGATATTGTTTCACATATGTTTGTATCATAATATGATAGTTTTAGGGGGTGCTTAATTGGGGGTATTACAGGGTAACGAATGGAAATGATAATGAAAATTGTTGCTTTGTATGATATTATATAATGAAATCATTCCTGTATATCCATTAATTTTTATTCCATTAATTTTTTTAAATCAATTTTTTTTTCCATTTGTCATTCCATCTTTTGATGTTAAATGGAACATCTCTCGTATTTCCAAAGTGGAGGATTTTTTTTTAATATGAAATAATTTTTCATTGATTATAGTGGGTTAACCAAGCAACATCAATACAATGCTCATTTTCGTTCCCATTCTCATGCATTCCCATTTTCATTCCCATTCTCATTCCCTAAAATGAGTCAAGCACCCCTTACATGTACTTATTTCCATCATGTGCACTTTTTACATGTATTTTCCATTTCACTATTAACAAAAACAAAGTTCCATGTGTAATTCTTTTCACAAGGGAGACTCAAAGATATGTGAAACAATATACTAAAATTATCGGTTTTAATGAATAATTGATATAAAAAGATATTTTTATTTTGATTCTCACAAGTTTGTAACTTTTTATAGCTGTTATTTGATTATTGTCATATATACACACGTATTTGATTATTGTCATTTTATAACTTTCCCATATATCTATATCTTATAAAATTATGGATGGGCTTTGTAGAGCGAGTGAAGAATCACGCACTGGCGCGTCTTCCGTCTCTTCTCTCCACTCGCAAGCCACCTGGCGTTATTCTCGAACGACAGGTGGTGTAGCCTTCTTCCCCATTCATCCAAATCTACAGGTGTCGTCTATGGAACCAGACCCACGACCACCGTTAATTTACCCCTCTTCTATTTTCTTTCTCTTAAAACCCTTAATTGGAGTTGAAATGGATTGGGGCTTCAGGGAATTGGCTTGAAGAAAAACATGCGGTTCTTCACTTATAAGATATAACGCACTGGGGCTTCAGGGAATTGGATAGACGGTTCTCTAACCAAGCTGTTGAAAAAGGTCTGCTCCCAACTTTGTGCCATTGTCTGCTCCTTCCAGATCATTCTAAGCTCAAGTACTACCATGTTGATTTCTTGATTAATTCCAGGTGTTCTTGATTTTGATTTCTTGAGAAAATGAATGCTTATGTACTACTATGTTTTTTTTCCAATGGTTTCCATGCAAGAACCTGGTTTTCAAATCGTGATAGGTACTTCATCTTCACCTTTGATCAATAATTTTACCCAAAAACAGAATTAACACTTAACCTTGATTAATGTTGGGTTCCAGGGAAACTTTGATAGAAAAAATTAGATGCATATACAAAGACATTATTGGGAGCATCAGGCATCAGCTAGCAGATGGACCCAAACTTCAACAGCTCTAATAGATTCATCTCTGAAGAACCCAAACTTGCTATCAAATTTAGATTCACACTTGACATCCTGAGACACTAATAGTTATCTTCTTTGGCATGCTTTTTCTTTCTTTCCATGTGATGTTCGGTTATTTTCATGAGATATATACATTTTTGCTACTTTTCATGCTCATATTGGGGATGATATTGTTCATGTTTACTAGGTTTTTTAATTAGATTTTGGATTACCAACACGTTCTTCGTATTGTACATGATTACAGGTTTGCATACTCGATGCAGAAAAAGATGGAAGACAAAACATCAATAAGTTTGATGGTTTATCCTTAAAATTGTGTGAGTATTTACTTTTGTGGATTTGTTTTTGGTTGATATTTGTAAAGCTTTGTTTCGGGCTTTTTCATTTCTCGTTATTTGTTACAGTTTGGGGCATTGTTTAAAGGGGTACATAGAGGCTTAAAAAAGGTTACAGTGATGATTTAAATCCAAGGCTCACTCGCTGCCCAAAGCCCGTTCCTTCGCTTATGTTCATTCATTTAGGTAGACATTGCGAGCATAAAATTATTGATCTGATATTTGGAAATCAATTAGCAAAAAAAAAAAAAACAATTCTTACCCAATGCTGTTATTACTTATTAGAGAGGTTTATAGAAAAACAAACAGATAGAAAGAGGGCAGCTGAAATTTCATCTTAATTTTAGACTGTCACATTATGAATAATTTGTAGACTGATTTGGTTAACCATGTAGTTTTTTTTTTCAGGGAGATGTATGTTTATTGATTTGATCCATATCATTTCAGACTCGTAATCTGCAAGTCTTTTTCTTGTTGAAAATTATGAATTTTTGTTATTTCATATGTAGCCTTTGAAGCCTTCTGACAGAGCACAAGTGGACTCCAAAGAAGTTAGGCTTCCTGATTCAGGACCAATCCCATTGGACGATCAGGATGTACAAATGGTTAGTTTGCAAACTTTGCATACTTTAGTTGTTGCTCTATTTTTAGCCTTCATGTAGAAAAGAAAATGACTTTTATGGTCAAATTGTAAAATTTATAAAAAGGGAATATAGTTACTGTTCAATCAAATAAGTTTTGTTACTTGATTCTTTCTAGAATTTCAATTAGTCCAGATCACAATTGATCAATTTGACCATCAAAGTTGCGAAGATTAGTTTTTATTTGGATGCGGGCAGATTTTTCATCAATGGTCCATTTTCCCTATCATCTCATCACTTGTACTTTAGGCTCTTAAGCTAAGTTATGATCTCCATCTCAATGAGATAGACTGTGTGCGACTGCTTGTTTTTGCCAATCAAGAGGTAGACCTTCTGTTACCATCAATTTATTCAGGAGTTAAGTTCCGGTGAGACCAAGCCTTTTTGGTGAGACCGGTGAGACCAACATATTTTACTTGAAACTTCACATCAAAACAATTGTGAAGGTAAAAAAAATTGAACATTCATCGTTAAAACATACTAAAAAACACTATTGAAAAAAAAATTCCAAGAAAAAGGTTAAAAAACGAAACCTTCACAGCAGTTTTTTTTGTGAAGGTTCGCATTATATATATGTAACCTTCACAGAACTTGAGCTGTGAAGGTTTCGTTTTTTAGCTAGTTTTCGATATTTTTTTGCATCGAAAGTGAATTTTAGGTCTGCGTATTCGAGTTTTATGTACATTCACGGTGTTTTTTTGTGAAGTTTCATACGTTAGGTATTGGTCTCACGCGGTCTCACGGTAACAGCTTGGTCTCACCTGATCCTAAGTCTTTATTCAGTGTCGCCTGAGTTAGATTTTTTTTATCTGATTGATAAAAAATGCATCACTTTCAAGTAATGGGGGATTGCTAGGGCGAGGGCTGTTGGACATTTTGGTCTTCCATTTCGATCCACCTATTCTCTCTTTTTACCCTGCAGTTGGAGAATCTTCTTTCTACTACAACAGTCATTATTTATGTTATTACTTGCATATTTTAGGCAATTGTGCTTGATCAAGGACTTGAGGCTGATCTTCTAGCTGACATTCGTATATAAGTTGAAGATTTAATTAATAATGGGCTTCGACAATGGCTGCTTTCTCTTATAAAGGTAGTCTTTCTGTCCTTTGTTATTTTTATCCTATGTTGCATTTGGCATATAGGTTTTTTGTGCATTGCTTTAAAACTCCCCTTTTAGCCTCTCTTTTGAGATCCAACAAGTTTCCTATATGAAGAGTAGATGTTACTAGGCAGAAACGCAGGCGAACGCAACATACAAAATAGAAGTTATGCAGTTTTCAAGGTTGAAGCATGGACTAGACAAGTGATATAATACATTCTAAATACTGGCATACTTCTACTGTCTACACCTCATAAACTTGGCCATTCACACCCATATCTATGTATTTCTTCTGTTTTATGTATTGTGGAGAGGTTAAATTTAAATACTCGATGTTTGTTTACTGTTCTACTCCCCAATCTTTCTTTTGTTGTATCAATTACCACCAGGTAGGATACATAACATAGACTACAACCACTAAAAGACATTGCTAGATGACTATCGTTAGGTACACTATTATTGTAATGTCTTTTATTAATGATAATATAAGCACTTATAACAGGTTTCAAATCCAATTGTCTACATCCATGAATTCATTTCTAACTATAACATTATACTTTACAAGATCCGTGGGCATCGGGCCGTCTAAGGACGGCCGAGACCATGCCTAGTATATATATATATACACATGAAATTCCTCTAGTTCTTCATTATTTCTCTCAAGTTTCCATCATCAAAACATCATTTGGTTCACTAGATTCAAGTACAACTTGAATGAGATTGTTATATACCATCAAGTGAGATGTTAAATAACAAATAAATTTCTATCTTAGAAGACTACTTTCATGGAGGGCTCACTCTATTGTTAGTTCCTACTACATATGTAAACTTAATGTGGTTTAGGGATTTTGTATAAGGAATTAATTTCTACGAGTTTGTTTGCTTAAATATATACACATTCTAGTGTATTGTTGTAGATGTTTTTTTTTTAAATATTAAGTGGGTCTATCATTTTTAGTGTCTTTTGTGTTGTTTTTTTTAATAACTGAATTGAAGATGTTCTTATATTGATGCTCGATTAATTACTCGTCATGTAAAACATAATTAATAAAAACTTCATTAAAACGAGCTTATATATGAAGGTGTTTTTTTCCCAATAAACTCAAAAATTAAACCAAATTACATAAGTTAACAGGTTATTTGGGAAAAAATTTAGTTTTTCATAGATTGAAATAACATGTTCCTAATGATGAGGAATAAGTTGGGAAAACTTGATTTTTTATAGAGAGAATTATTTATATAGCCATTTGAAAATTATGGATTCACCTCCTAGCCATTCTCCCACACCGTTTCACCATTTAACCCAAAGCATCGCCCCACAATTAGTCGCTTAGGGCGACCACCAGGTTTCCGGCAAGAAATACAAAGCCGTCGCCCCCCAAACCATGGCCCGGGGCGACGGTTATAATTGTTTCACTTCTGGTTGTGAATTTGATATATAGATGACGATGCATGGTATCATATACACATGGGCCCTTATGTTTTGGAAATATTGCAATTTACTACCCTTAGTAGACAAAACTCTCATTGTAAAATCCAGCCAGATGTGTTTTGGTATGTTTTGGTATCAACAATAATTTGCTACCCTTGTAAAGGGCCAGATGTGTAAAATTCATAACCGTCGCCCCGGGCCATGGTTTGGGGGGCGACGGCTTTGTATTTCTTGCCGGAAAACTCGTGGTCGTCCTAAGCGACTAATTGTGGGGCGATGCTTTGGGTTAAATGGTGAAACGGTATGGGAGAATGGTTAGGAGGTGAATCCATAATTTTCAAATGGTTATATAAATAAATTTCTCTTTTTTTATATCGATCGTACCTAAAAACTTACTGAATAAATAATTTTCTATATTATTAAATAATTTTTTTATATTATGAAACCACCTGCAAACAATATATAGGTGAAAGAATAAAGGGGCGTTTGGCAGAATTCTGACGGAATCTGAAAGAATTGGAATGACCAATTTCATTGATCAAATTCCATTTAACCGTTTGGTGTACCTCTGGAATGAAATAGAATTCCACATATTCTACCGTTCATGGATTTGGTCATTCCATCACAATTGAGGAATTCAAATTCATTCCATCTCATTTACCCCAAAAGACAATATCATCCTTAGCTTCCGAACCTAATCTACCGACCACCACTGATCTAAACCACCATTGCCGACCAATGTTCTAACCCACCATTGACCACCACCGACCTTACCCACCCCGACCACCACCTTTCTGACCCACCGCCCACTATCACCGTGTTTAACCACCACCATCGACAACCATTGTTCTCAACCACCGATGACCATCGTATTGAACCACCGCCGACCACCACCGTGTTAAACCATCGACGACCACTAGCGTTATGAAAAAAGGCATTTTATTTTTACTAATATTTTATTTCAATTCCAATGCTACATCAAGTGAATCAAACAAACAGATTCTAATACCTTTAATAAATTCCATTCCAACGTCTACCTATCGATAAACATGTGGTCAAACTTATAACATTTCATTCCAGTTTATTCAAGAACCAATCACATGTGAATGTAGTCGTTAAATACAGCATAACACTCTTGTGTTCTTTGTGTTCTTAATGTGAGCCAAAGCTTTCTATAATTTCACAACTTCAATCGATAAAAACTCATTCGAACATAGACCAAAATCATCAACGAAACAATATGCAACCCAGAATCCTGCCATTGATATCCCTTTTCTCCAAGAAATTTCACATCTTTTCCAAATCCCAACCTCAAACCCTCCTAAAATCCATACACAATCACCCTTTAATCTTCATTAACCACCAATTACTCTCAAATTCCCAAACTTTCCACAATCAAACTCATCAAAATCCAACGAATTACAGCGAACCAAATCAAGAATCCCTCCCGCCGGCGACCTTAACTCCGGCCGACCACTCAGCCATCGACAACAAAGCTCTACAAATTCAACAACTACTTACCCAAATCACCCACAAATCAGTAAATGAAATCGAACAAGGCCTCACTCGATTAGGGTTGTCGCTAAATGAAGATTTAGTGCTTAACGTCCTTCGCCGGAATCGCTCCGATTGGAAGCCGGCGTATGCGTTCTTCAATTGGGTCTGTAACGGTAGCGGGTACTCACCGGGAACCGGTTCCTACAACGAAATGCTCGACATTTTAGGCCGGATGAAGCGTTTCGATGAAGTCCACCAAGTGCTCGACGAAATGTCTAAGAGAAATGAAAACTTAATCAATGAGCGAACTTACGGGATTGTCGTGAATCGACTCGCGGCAGCTCATAAGATCGAGGAAGCTACCGAGTTTTTCTACAGACGTAGAGCGTTGGGTCTCGATCTCGACTTGATCGCGTTTCAGACGCTTTTGCTATCGTTGTGTCGATATAAGCACGTCGAGGCCGCGGAGTTCTTGTTCCATTCCAAGAAGGCCGAGTTCCGACATAATATTAAGACGATGAACATCATCCTTAACGGGTGGTGCGTTTTGGGCAGCTTACGGGAGGTGAAACGGTTCTGGAACGATATCATTACGTCCGAACACAAGCCCGATAGGTTCACGTACGGGATCTTTATCAATTCGTTAACGAAGGCCGGTAAGATCAGCACCGCGGTTAAGCTGTTCCAGGCCATGTGGGCGAAAGGGTGCACCCCGGACGTGGCGATCTGCAACTGCATCATCGACGGGTTGTGTTTCAAGAAACGGGTCCCGCAAGCTCTCGAGATTTTTAAGGAAATGAACGAGAAGGATTGCCGTCCGGATGTGGCTACGTACAATTCGCTCATCAAGCATCTTTGCAAGATTCGGAGGATGGAGAAGGTGGAGGAGCTTTTGAACGAGATGATCGAGAAGGGCGGGGATTGTTTGCCGAACGCTAGGACTTACGGGTACTTGTTGAATTCGGCAAAGAATCGGGAGGAAGTTGTCCGGATTTTGGAGAGGATGGAGAGAAGCGGTTGTAAGATGATGGCGGATACGTATAATTTGGTTTTGCGGCTTTTCGTGGGGTGGGGGGATGAACAACAGGTGAAATCAACGTGGGCCGAGATGGAGAGGAACGGGTTGGGGCCGGATCAGAGGTCGTATACCGTAATGGTGCACGGGCTCTACGAAAAGGGTCGGTTAGAGGAGGCGTTGGCGTATTACGAGAAGATGGTATCGAAGGGAATGGTATCAGAGCCGCGAACCAAGGTATTAGTCGAGGCTATTAAGATCAAGCTCGAGAATCAGGACCGGACAAGGTTGGTGCAGTCGTGACGGGCTTTTTAGCCGAATGACCATTGAAATGGCCCTTCGTTGTATTTTTAAAGTTTTTTTTGGATGCGTGTTTTACTTGAGCAGGACAAACGAAAGTTATTGAGTTAAAAACAACTAAAGGTCGTGTTTTTAATTAAAAACTCATTTAATGTCATTTATCCGAGAGGCCTAGTTGGGATTCGGAAACTAAAACATCCAACTTCAAGTGATGTGTATTTTTATCTTTTAGGCTACCCACACCGGTTGGGAGGGCTGGCGGCGGGTTGGCCCGCCAGGTTCAAAAACACCCGGCGGGTTGGCTGCGCCCTTTCAATTGCCGGCGGGTTATGGGTGGAGACGGCTTCTCCAACCCGCTTTATTTTGTGTGTGTTGTGTGTGAGAGGGTTGAGAGGATTGGGTAAGGGTTGTAGAGGGTTATGGGAGGGTAAAGATAGGGTTGGGAAAAAGCTGATGTGTCAGCTGACGTGGCATTAAAAAGTGAGAGGGTTGGGAAGGTTGGGTGTGGGTAGCCTTATAGCACTACTTTCATCGTTTGTGTGAACTATGGACAAGGTATAAAATGACATGATGTTATACAACGAGATGGGAGAAGACTAGTATTTCTTACAACCGATGAAACAAATTCAAGATCATTAAACTACAATAGTTTAAAGTACGCTACGGAAAAGCAAAACATCCGGCATCATATCACCTTTTCCAGTTTAAAGGCAGAAAGGTGAAAATAACCGACACTTGATTTGTACATGAACATGGCAACATCACCCATTTTACAACTTCAAGAACACTAAAATCTGTCAGCAGTCGCAACTTCAGGTTGAGCTTCACGTTGTCGTCCTTTTGCCAGATATGGACCCTTTCTGATAGCTTCCACCAGCTGCATTATAAGATAAGATACAGAATGTGCGTGAGCATTTGCCGGATATATATCAAGTTAACAAACCAACACAGTAACATAAGAAGGGGAACCGACTTGTTATTTCCATGTTGTTGTGTTCCACTGATTTAATATATGATCATTTGGCCTAAAAATGCAATATTTGATCCGACACAGTTTGGTAAAAGCAATAAGTCGAATGTTGAGTAGAGTTCGCCAATATTTATAGGGTTGGCTTGCATTACAGTTGGGTAAATTTTGCAAAAAGTTATACATGGAAAAGGAATCATTTGCAGTTTCTGTAACCACCCTAAATAGAAAACAGTTCTTTTGGACTGGAAAATGCCATTTTCTTGCTTTCTTGCACAAATGGAACCCGTAAAACCAGAGGCGGATCTAGGAATTTTAATTAGGGGGGTCAAAGTAGTAGAGTTAGGTTGAAAAATATTATGATTGTCATTAATTACCACCATTATTGGTTCTAGATTTTGGTACTTTTTTCTATCTTTTCAATGAAATAATAAAACAATTCACAATTATGCATCAAATGATTAATAATGGACAAAAAAATTAACAATTAAGCATCAACTAACAAATTTAAAACAAACAATTAACAGTTATCCAAAATTTAAGTTTTTTGTATCTATTAACAATCCTTAACCCTAACAATTAACAAAAACTCTTTACCATTTTGCCTCAACTAACAAATCTAACTTTTAATAATTAAGAACTAACAATACATTAAGCTGCTTATTACTAAATATTAAATAGTACCAAATAAGTTAATCACAAAATCAAAGAATTGAAGAAAACAAAAATAGAAATAGAAATCGATTTGCTTCCATGAAAAATATATATGACAATGATAATAGTAGCTCAAAAATAGATTTAAATTGTTTCCTAGAGCTATAAATATTATTTGGCAAACTTAAAAATGGCTTTTAATTGCTAAGAACTCATGAAGAATTATAGGGTCAAAGTGTCAAACCCTTTTTTATTTGGGGGTCAAAACAGTCAAAACAAAACAATTCCTATAGAATGAAATATATCCCACTCAATTAGTATAGAAGTTGGAAAATTTATGGGGGTCACTTGACCCCCAACCTGAGCCTTACATCCGCCTATGCGTTAAAACGAAATATTAGACAGTTAACACAAGTTGGATAGCAACTTCAAGGGGCAACACATTCGTGGTATTGAAGTAAAATGAAATCAAACCTTTTCAGCTGTCCCAGAAAGGGCTGGATCATTCAGAAATTTAGGTGATGATGCAAGAGCCTTATAGATCGCCTCACAACAGTTGTATCTGGCCTCCATACCTGAAACCCAACCAAACAAAAGAACAAACTTAAAGAGAAAAAAAAAATAGTGAATGAGAATGGAATTACCACAAAGGGGAAAATGGGATTTCCTTAAAAGTGCCCAATGGTTGGATTTTAGATATTGTTAGTATGCATAGTCCCATTTTTGAAGTTATTGGTGGAACACGAACACCATTATAAATAGGGACAAATAAATCAAAATATAATGAAAGTTGGTTTAGTTTTCTATTTGGCGTAACAATTTTTTCTCTCAATAGATGTAACGAAGTTTCAACATTTCCTATCTTGAAACATCTAATGATGTGGATAAAAGGGTTTATAGCTAAGTGGACGATAAACTTGTTACCCACATCACTAATGTTACAAGATTAACAGGTTAATGGTCAAAACAAGAAATTTTGAAACTTCCTTGCATTGATTGAAAAAATCTTTGCTAGACTAAATAGGAACTAAGGCAAACTTCGTTGAAATATGATGCATTTTGCCATCATAGATAATATCACCAAGAAATACCTATTTTAGTTGTTTCTGTAACCGGATCTGTCACTATATTTATTATCTCTTGCCTGGAGCAGATTTCCACCAAGAACCATGGTCTAGTAGCCAATCCTGCTATCAACCTATAACCCTGCAAATCATTTTATCCGTGAACTCAAGGCCCTGCTAATCAATTTATCAAGTTCAACGATTTCCAATAAGTTGGCAAAAAGACATTCAAGGCCTTGGCAACCACTATAGTCAACAAAACCCTGCCACATGTTTCATGTTAGCAATTACAAGGACAAGATAAAAGAATCTCACCGCGATCCGAAATTCAGACTCGAGTTTAAGAATGGCAAGAACAAGACCCTGCCACATGGAGAGTAACAACATTGTTAAGTAGAAGGCACCTGACTTGAAAATACAAGGAAACCAAGTAAGACTCCTCTGCTAGGACATGAATTACCAAACTTTAAAATTATCAGGGGTTAACAATGTGAAGCATCTTATCATCAAACTGGAAGATCAGACATTTATGCAAATCTTTGACCCTATTAGACGGCATATAGTTTAAGTAACAGCAATATTAGGCACGGATTATAGAAGTTGCCCCAAAAAAAGAACTAACCGATGGTATGAGCTTCGGAGTGTTGGATGCTGTTTCATAGATTAATCTACGCAGGTTTTCTTCAGCATCAGCATTCAGCAGCTTGTTGTTCTCGGGCCGAGTTTCTCCTACGATGTTCCCAAGAGAATGCAAGGCAGCCTGTTTTCCAGTTCAAGAGTTATTGCCAGTCATATCATAATAAGACATGCATAGGCTGCAAACAGAGCTTTGTGACTATTAAGTCTATAACACAAACATGTAACTGCTCTTGTGTACCAGTTAAGTGACCATTAGGGTGCGTTTGGTATCGGGACAGGATTGAACAGAACAGGATAGAACAGGACAGGACAGAACAGGACAGAACAACTGTTCAGCGTTTGGTAAGACATAACTAAACTAAACGGAACAGGACAAGACTGATTAAATGACCAATTTACCCCTACATTGTTTATGTCTTTTTACCACCACCACAGACACCACCACCACCAGTCCACAGCCACAATCAGTCCACAACCACAACCACCACCGCCACCAATCAACCACCGCCACCAGTCTACCCCACCACCACCAGTCTACAACCACCACAGATCCACAACCCCACCACCAGTCCATAACCCCCACCACAGATCCGCAACCACCAGCAGCACCACAGATCCGCAACCACCAGCAGCACCACAGATCCACAACCACCACGAGCACCACCACCGGCGTTGAGAGAGAGTCGGTGGTCTCGAGAGAGGGTCTTCGGCGTCAAGAGAAGAGGTCGTCGGTCGAGAGCGTAGGTCGATTCCAGATGGGGAGGTAGGGAGGAGGTCGCCAGCGTCGTCGAGGGAGGAAGGAGCCGCCGTCGCAGGTGGTGACGGTGGTGTTGCAGCCGCCGTCGCAGGTGGTGACGGTGGTGTTGCAGCCGCCGTCGCAGGTGGTGACGGTGGTGTTGCAGCCGCCGTCGCAGGTGGTGACGGTGGTGTTGCAGTCGTCGTCGCAGGTGGTGGAGATCTCCGGCCGGCGTCGAGGGATCGGAGGTGGTGTTACGATATTGGAGGTGGAGATTGAACCATGGATTTTTGAAGGGAGAAGAAGAGTGTTTTGGGAGAAGGAGGATGCTTCATCAGTGGCAGGGAAGAAGAAGGGTGTTTTGGGAATAAATGGCTTGTTCCATCTAGTCCCACCAATTTTGAGAGAACAAGCCTGTTCAACTTGGGTTCCATTTAGTTCCTGTCTTTTCCACTTTAAGTCTTGCCAAACATAGGACAAGAGTTCCTTGTTCTGTTCTGTTCTAGTTAGTCCACCTACCAAACACACCCTTAATGTTATATGGGGAACAAAGAAAAGGCCAGACCAGCACCAAGACTAGGTCAAAGACTCTTCCAAATAGGAAAGTGAAAAATTATTGGTGGAATTGTGACTTATAAAAAGAGCTAACCAGTTGTTTGCCACGACCATGCAGATCAAAGGCAGTGCTAACAACATGTCTAGCAGCAGATGTGTTTGATAGTAGCAAGATAGCTCCCTGGGTTGCTAGAACCATTGGAAACAAGCAAAACCGTTGTCAGAAGACATATCATTAAACAAAATAGAACTGGCCAATAATGAAAATTAGGGACTTAGAAATCATGATAAATCCAAGGAATAAAGAAAGGAAAACGAAAAAGTAAGAAAGAAAGAGAAAAACAAGCAACCAAATGTTTCACAGATCTAAAAAGTGGTGCAATGGGTCCAAGTCTGTTCAGTATTACGAATAGAATCTCAGCTATGTATAGAGCATGGAAAGTTAAAAAAACATTTCAAAAATGATGGGTCGTCTCCAGTTCTACATTAGCATGTTATATTCACCAACATACTTACATGATCCTATTTGACCCATTGCTTCAAGACCACATTCACATTCATCTGCATCTTGATTGTCTAGCAATGAAAGCCTTTGATCAATGGCTGAAATCACAGCTTTAACACCTACATCAAAAATCAAAAAGTACCGTTAAGATAGATAGAGCAATCAGGCGATCATTTATATACTCAGAACATATTTAACATATGCATGCAAGATCCAATTCTTGCAATTAACTAGTTAATAAACATCTGCATCCTATATGAACACATCTGACAGATACAGCTTCTAAGAAATTAATTTTCTACGGTTAGATTTAAGACAATGGTCATTTAAAAATTGCAAAATAGAATCCTACAAACAGCGTGAACACTATAGTCTCACTCCTTCGCCAGGTAAGCAGGATAGCTATACCATGGTTCATTTTATTGATTTGTAGACTGCAAGTATCAAACTTTTGAAAACTGACAAACAGATAGAGATAAGAGAGAGAGAGAGAGATACTGGATTCATCTATAAACATGAGAACATTCTCCTTTGATAAAAGCCGACCGCTTATCATCATTGCTCTTGACCTCAACATCGATTCAGCAGAAGAATTGCTGTAGAAATATTAAATACTTAAACAGCTTACAACAGGCATGCATCATAGATCAGATACGAACATAAAGCATATTTTTACCATGCAAATACCTGATTATAGAAATAAGTAACTGCAAGATATTGGTCTGCAGCACGTATTCCATTCCATGCTGGACCTCAGCCAACTGCATAACACAAGATAAAAGCAAGGTAAATGTAAGAGGTACAAAACCCCAACTCACAAGATAATAAAATGCAAAGCCAAACCCATGTCACAGAGATTAAGAAATAACGCCGTTTAAAGCAACTTTTAACATAATTTATAAATGTCAAGTGACAGATGATGTGTTGATACTTGATACTAATACCCCAACTGAAGCAAGTACCTACTGGTTAAGTACATCATATAGTGGTTGCAAATAAACGTGAGTTTTGAAACAATGACAGAATGATAACAAACCTCGTAAAGGAGCTCCAGAATGCTCAAGGTCATGAGTGTATCTTTAGTATTGCGAACTTCTGCCTCCAAGAGACCAAGGAGATTTGAGTTGTAAACCAATGATGCCACTGCACTGGAGGTAGAAAATAGCTTCACTATCAATGCCAAAACTCGTGCTCGTCCCTGAAATGAATTTTCAGAATAAGAGATGCTAAAGTACACATTTGCATAAATAAGTTCAATTCTTATGCATGCTATACAGCTACATATTGATATGTGAATCTCTGCAAAACAATGTCACACACAATTATCATTTAGAGTAATTAATTATCTAGTAACTATATTTGTTTCACATTATATGGACAAGGTGTGAAATTTATTCCGATAATTAAAAAAGGTTAACAGAAGGTAACTGCACACAGCAACAAGGACTACAAATAAAATCCATAATATCAGTTATGCAACAGGTCTGGCCTAAACCAGATTCTACCATGAACTAACCTGCTGCCTAAACTCCATGTTACATAAACTGATACGAGCATTAACTAGCATACCAGTGATGAACATCTTGCTGCTAGCTTTGTAATATCAGTAGCTTCACTGGGAGTAGCTGGGAATATGATTTCCTACAAATGGAGCAACTGAAGGTCATAACTTCCCATAATTGTAACAATATTTAAGATACATATTAGATTATAAGCAGAAGCAGATGTGAACTCACAATTCCCTGTTGAGAGCCTGCTATATTCCGGATTGCATCTGTTGCGGCAACAGCCACTTGTTCATCACTAAGTCAAAAAAAGTTTTTATTTAGCTTAGAGAAAAGTTAACCAGGTTTCACATCAGGAGAACAATATCCTATGGATAATTTGGAAAAAGGAGCTAGTTAAATATTTGCTCAACAGTGAAAGACACAAGGATTACTTGGTTCAACTTTGGCCTTAGCTAGTTGAACTTCTAGAAGCAGTAATTAGTAGTTAATACATGTCAACTGATGCATTTTAGAACCCTGATAGGTTATGAATGAAATCTCTCACCACCTGAAATAATTGCATCTCCTATAACATCTAGTCACTTTCGCCCATTTTTCTTGCTCAAAATGAAACTTATATGTAAAACACTCTGACTTTTCACATGGGAATTTGTGTTGGTATAAATGATCTGGGTGTCCCATCGTTTACATAAAATTATATGTAGAATATGTATTCAGCTTACAATAGTCAACATACTGCCTATGTGAAAGCACTTATGCATGGAAGCTAGGGATGTCATGGTGCATGAATAAAGATATTTAAACCAAAAATAAGCTGTGAAAAGTGAACCAAAAAGATAGCATAGTTAAAACGAAAATTGTGTCAAAATGTACCCATCGATGAGACAATTAAGTAGAAGCGGGTACACGCCATTCTCTTTTATCAGTGAAGTAGCTAAATCAGTATCTCCAAGATTCTCCAAAAGGCTTGAGATCTGAGCATAATAATGAAAAATTCCAGCAGTTACTTCGACCATATAGCAAACTAACATGCAATATAAAGAAAGCGAGCTACATTATCAAACCCCCTTTCAGAGATAGGAACACTCGTGGAAACCAAATTTTCCTAATCGGAAAGCGAAAAGGAGTTGCTCTCAGACAACTTTCAATTCTAGGAAACAATGGCAGTAACATTGAGACCAAGAAGAGAAGCATAAGAGATGACACATTATGAACAAAAACAATGATTCCCAATTAAAATGGAAATGGTGTACACTGACAAGAATGATTGCAACATTCAATCTCTCTGACAACTCCTACATAGATTTCAACCGAACCGTACGATAAATGTGTTTTCAAATGAAAACAGTTGGTCATTCACGTTCATGAAGATATAGCATGTTTTACAAAACCTAACATACAGTCTACTACAAGTGTTAATAACTAAATACAAGTGTTTTCTTGGGTCAAAGATCGTTTTAGGCAATATATCTTGAGCTCAGGTATTGGAGCTCTGTATGCAAAATACTAATCATGCACATACTGAATATAGAAGACCAATATGCTTAAAAAATTGGAGACTCACAGGACTAAGCTGGCACAAAGTCATTCATTAGGTAATGACTAATGAACACAAAAGTATGCAACAAAAGCAGCTATTGTATGTTAAACAATACCGTTTTACAAGCCAAACTTCTGACTCTCTGAGAATATGCTTGCAGGCCAACCACCATGAAAGGCTGAATAAAGACAAACAACAAATCAACGATGTAAAATCAATTAGATAGTTCTTAAGTTGTATCGTGAGATTATGAAACCAGTAATCATAAATCTTTCTATAGAGAGTGGTGAAGGATCACTTAATCGTAAATCGTAAAAGGATGTAAGTGAATGGTAACAGAATTTGTTGAGGTATGGAAATGAAAAAACACAGAGAGTGGTAAAGGATCACTTAATCTACCTTGCCTTGTTTTCATGAAATGTTTGACGATCACCCTATCTATTTTTACTTTTTACGGTAAAAACACATAGATATTACAGAAAAACTAAATCAACAACAGCAACACAAAAAGAAATAAGTTAAGCTTTAATAAATAAACAGGCATACCATGTATTCTGGGATGAGGGAGGCCCCATATTTTGTTCTAAATATCTTATCTAGACAATCAATCAACGCATCCTCCAAACCAGGCATATCTCCTTTGGTTTGCAGCGCACTACAACAAAAATATAAGATATAGAACTCCTTTTTTATTGAGAAACGATAAATCAAAGAATAAACACCACTTGCAGTAACAAAATCTCCAAAATTAGCCCAACTTTACATAGAATTTCCTCAATTTCAACATAATACATCCTTGGATTTCAATAATTTCAGAATAAGTGATAAACTCACTAGCAAAGGAACACAAAACGTAAACCGATGAACTATGTTTTAGTTAACGTATATTAAACCCAACTAAGGTTGTGTTCGGCAAAAATAAGCTAGTTGATAATCTAGCTTATAAGCTGGTACATGTTTGCATGGACCATAACCCAGCTTATTGAAACGCAGTTGGAGTAGCATTTCAGGAGCTTTTTGTAGCTTCTTTCCAATCATTCCCTTACTAATATTAATTATTATATCCCTATATACCTTTTTTGGTCATTTTACATACTTATAACCTAGTTTCTTGTGAAACATAATATATTCATAAGCTAGCTTCTTAGTCAACCGCTAGTTTATCAGCCACCAGCTTAGTTTGCCAAACACACCTAATAAGTCACTACTGTCACTTACACCAATCAGTTCCTGATTAAACTTGAATCATGATATGTACAATTTCCTATACAACTCATAATACTCCATTTCACAACAGAAACTAAATAGCAACGACAAAAATACACAAATCAAAGTGAAGAAATTAGATAGAAAAAGCTACTTGATGATAACAGGAAGGGGAAAAGAGCTGAGAAATTCCTTCACAGCAACTTCTGATCGAGTACCTGAAAGTTTACATAAACAATGAGTAGCGATCAAAACGATTTCACAAAAATAAACATCAAAAAGGAAGAAAAACAAGCGTAGAATGCAAGCTAACCAGGATCAAAGGAGAAATCAGAAGCTGCTTGAAGAAGCTTCGAAGCATCAAAAGAGTAATCCACCTCCATTGCCGACATACTTCGAGTAGCAGTTTGGATCAGTATCGATGGTAAAACTAAAACCCTGTGTGTAGTGTGTGTAGTGTGTGTAGTGTGTGTAGTGTGTGTGTGTGTTTCTTGCAAAATAATCCAAAAACCCACCGCTTCACTTTTTTCTCCTTTTTCTGGTGATGTGAAGGATCCGTTTATTTGACCCGGTATTTGTATTTGATGGTTTGATGGTTTGATCTATAATTCTATATGCAGCCCAACGGCCCAAACAAAGCATTGGGCTCTTTACTAAAGAAGTTTTCTATTCATACCCGTACACATGTGAGACTCAGTATAGAAATGTATGAATGTATGTGAATGGAAATAAGCTATAAAGGGGTAGGGATAGCAACCCTCCTTACTAAACACTTACTGGATGAGCATGTTTTCGATAACTCGGTAAGTACATTATTCTCACTTGGTTTTTTGTATAACATTATTGTCGGGTAAGAATCATCTCCCTCACTTACCCAGTAAGATTTTTGGTCCTTTACCTGGTCTTTGTTATGGCTCTTACCGAGTAGGATTTTAGATGGTTTCCTTGCTCAATAGGTAATGATAGTAAAGTAAAAGTAATATCTGTTATAACAGTCCTTAAGAAGTGGTAAATAATAATTACAAGTTACGTGGAAACATAAGATAAATTGGTCATATTAAGCAATAGGGATGAACATGTTTCCATGCAATATATAGGAATTATAGATGACATCGATCTGGAACAACACATGATGTCAAAAAGAAAAACCTTGTATCTAATTGAGAATCCGAATATGCTATATCTAAAATCGGCTTTATTACGGATCTTTGAGTTGACCATCAATGGAGTTAAGGAGGATGAATCGTTGAATTCGTTAACTTGGGATAAGTTAAAGTATAGGGATTTGGGAATTAGAGATACCCATCAAACTCGATCCTAATTCTGACACTCAAGTTCTAAATACACACATATATATAGTCAATTTGTATAAATATTCAAACCATAATTAATGATTCTTTTTATTTTTATAAATATCTCAATTGATTAGGTTGCATTGGTTGTACAAATGAGAAAGTAAATATAAAGTTTTTTATTTGATATGTACTTTAATTTTGAGAAATTTGATTCGTGATGTAAATGTTGGAGTGAATTACATTTTTTGATCCCTATAGTTTGTCCAAACACTAATTTATTCTTTGTAATTTTTTGTTCACCACTACCATCAGTGCCACCGTTGACCACCTCTGCCTCCTCCTCTACCACAATAACCCCATCCACAATCGATGTGGTTCACCACCATCATGGTTCATCGTCACCACCACCACCAATGCGAGCCACCTCACCTATATCCTCCACCATTATCATCAGTCACCGACCACCATTATCCATCGATATTAACTAAATTATGTATATAAAAATTGTGTAAACATGTTTATAAATTAAATTATTTTCTTTATTTGTGTTAGTTATAACCATCATATTATATTTAAAATCATCAAATGACTTTTGGGAAACTTGTTTAGTTTGTCATGTTAGCCCTATCAGTACCAGACACCAAACATACACTTGTTTTGTCCAAACCTATCTTATTTAATCCTACTCTCTTGTACTGTCTAATTATGCCAGCATACTAGGCGCTACCTAACATGGATGAGGACAAGAAAGGAGAACGGAGATGGGTGAGGATAAGAGATAGAAACGAGGATGGGAATTATGAGATTCAATGTTCCTAACTTTATTGCCATATTCAGTGAAACTAAATAACAATAACAAAAATATAAATTGATAGTGAAATTATCAACATGTAATTGGCAATGAAATTAGTGTCATAAAGTAAACACTAAAAATTCAAAATGTCATAGATATGATGTAGTTATCGACTCATGCTTGTTTTCGTCTATAGTATTAAAAAGATAAAATACAATTGTTTATACTTTCTTTCCAATTACATTTTATAAAGGATTTATTTGCTACATGTTTATACTTTCTATCCAATTACTTTTTTCCATTTCCTATTTTGGTGAACCTGTTTTGAAAACCTCTACTTTAGGAAACATATTTGATGTCTTTAATGCAATCAAGTGAATGCATTGTGTCTTTGATGCAAATATAACTTTGTAACAAAAGAAATCTTGATAAAAAATTACAAATTTTTTTTGTTTAAATATCTTATCATATACACCAATGTGTAGCTTTTAAAGGCATGTTCTATAAAATAAAAACTATAGCAAAGTATGTGTTCTATATAGCAAAGCATTTGACATAACTCATCGCACAACGTTAAAGGCTTGAATCCCCCCTCCCAAAATCAAGTTATTTGAGTGGATGCAATGATCATTTGTTTCCGTTATATCATCCATAGGAATAGAATTGGCTTAAATAGTATTGTATTTTTTTGTCTCTGTTTAGCTGAATTCCTCAAGTGTAAAAGAATGTTACATAATTTTCGCCAACTCGTAATCAATGGACAAGAAATAATTCATATTAAAAATAATAGCTACTCACAAATTGCAACTTATTCATTCAAACTTATGCGGATTAATAATATCTAAAACAAGTAGCAAAAGAAGGTATATAGTTATTTTTAGGGATTACTTCTTCAAAATGTATCCAACTATCCCCAATATACTATTGTGTGTATCAACCTAAAAAAATTCCTTTTGTATATATCAAACTTTATTTTTGAGTCTATTATGTGTATTTTTGAGTCTATTATGTGTATCTAACTATCCCCCAATATACTATTGTGTGTATCAAAAATACACACAATAGACTAAAAAATAAAGTTTGATATATACAAAAGGAATTTTTTTAGGTGGATACATACAATAGTATATTAGGGATAGTTGGATACATTTTGAAGAAGTAATCCCTTATTTTTATTGATGATTATTTTCTAAAAGGTCACATGTGTTTTAATTTTAGAAACCGTTAATGAGAAAGAGTACATGCCGTTAATTCAATTCCCGAGAACAAATTGTGGTGGCTAGTTCATCTCAGAAATATATGTAGTATACATGATATTAAAAGACATTTGACAATCATCAACACTCACTAGCAAAATGAGTTGGTGAGAAGCATACTAGTAGGATGAATGTACTAAAGCATATTAGCCAAAAACTCCTACAAAAATAATGTCTAAAATATGAGGACTAATGCTTTATTTCTTTCATCCTCCCCAATATGTCAATTTTCGCATTGATAGTTTGAACAATGCATTTTGAAGTGAAACCTTAACCTTCATTAAATAACTTAGCATCAAAAGAAGCATCTTGTGCAATAAAAGCACAAAGTGCACTTTAATAACCTATAGTTGTGTATAATTTTGAGCATCAGACATATTTACTAAAGATTTTTTTAACCAAAACTCTTTTTAGGTAACCAGTTTTATTCTTTAAATATTTATTAACCAATTACTTAGAATTTTGATATGTGAATATTTTGAAGATAACTAGTATAACCCAATTTGTGGTGTATGCAACTTGTGCAAGCCAAATTTGGGGTTATGCAGAATGCTTGAAAGTATTAATTTGATGCAAGGGAAATGATATGTTATACATTAACATGTCTGCCATAAAATTGATAAAGAATTCTTTTTTCATAAAAATGAAAAAGCAAGCGGATAGACACAATTTTTTCACTTTTGTTGATACCTTAATTGTCGATGAAAGTGTTGCCAAACTAGTTCATAGTGGAATAATTCTAAATTATCTCATTTTATTAGTTAATGTTGTTAACAACTGATCATTTTTTAAGTATATAATACTTATATATGGCAAACACTCACACACATCCTTATATTTGATGAGGTCTAACCTACTTATTGGAAGACTAAGATGTCGTTTACTAACCCGGATGAACTCTTACGGTACCACTTACTTTACCGATTAAATATGACAAAGACAACAAATCTTACCCGATAATAGACATAACAAGAACTAAGACTCTTACCAGTAAGTGAAAAAAAATGAATCTTATCCGATAAAAGCACTTATCGGGTTTAAAACGCTTACCAACAATCTATTTTAATAGGCTCTATGTGTTTCGTAAATGACCCCTAAAGTCTACCAGTAGCATACGTACCGCTAGGCCAATTACCTTACGATACAACTTGTAACGTCGTTGGAGTCTCGCATCGACCACATAATTTATCATTTATACAAACTTTACCCTCTATATAAACACTTTTTCTTATAGAGAATCTCAAAACGTTGCATATATCTTAACACATATAAACGCCTCAAAACACCTGATTGCTCCCCTATAAAAGACCCAACACTACCAAACAAAGAATCTCGATTGCGACATACTGTTCACATCAAACATCGTATTTGAAATCTTCGTACTTTAAAAAAGCTCCCATCACTTTATCCTACAAACAACAAGATAAAACAAAAACACAAAATCAAAAAACATGATTGATGGTCACATAATATATCCTATGGACAAGTCGAATACTACCACTACTACTACTATAACTTTATAAATAGTTGATATTTTGTCTTACATATAAATATAAATTTATAAAAATGGAAAAACCCGAAACTTTAGGGGCGGATCTTCATTATGATCACCAAAATACAAAAAAAATAGAATCATTTTTTTTCTGGCTGGCGTGCTATATGATGGGCCCATTTAGAAGCCATAAATGGTAATAGACTATTCTAACCTTTCGTTGGTATCTGATTCATATGGCCCAAATTTAGCCCATATACTCAACGGCCCATATCTCAATCGTATCATAAATTCTGACACACGTGGAACTTTGGTGGGTCCCACCCGCCTTTAATTGAGAAAACGGTAAAGTTGTATTTCCAAAAGTTTGATGATGGACCTCCCTTACTCAACTACTGTCAAAACCTAATTTTTCCTGCCATTTTCACCTGCAACTTTTTCTTTTTATTCTTATTTCTTTTGTATTTTCTTTAATAATTGTTGATTTATACATATATGATGGCTTTGAGGCCAAGAGTACCACATAACTATCTGGTTTTATGATTTTACAGTAACATTAGTGTTACATCAGTTTTTCACTATCCTATTATTAAACCAGTACAAACCTTTTAAATTTTGTAACACAACTTTTCATATTCTTTACATTTTTTTATTTTATATATAACTAAGGAGAGAGGAAGAGATAAAGTGGGCGGGTTCGTGAAACTGACCGGGAAACCGCACGGGGAAACCACCGAGACGCATACCACATGCGGGTTGAGCCTGGCTAATGCGGCCAAGCCATTGTTGTGGTACCGTCGGCCTAAGATTTGAAAAACTTTGAAAAGCAATTATTTATGATTATATAAACAAACTTGAGATCACATGAAAGTAAGTTTTTTTTTGGAAACAGGACGAAACCTTTGGAAAAAATTTATTAGAAAAAAAGATACAAACAAGCTAAGACCTTACAGGAAAGTAAGTTGTTTCATAGTGTTTTTACTGTGAAAGTTCAAATTTTTTCCCTTTATAGTGTTTTGCTCTGAACTTTCAAGTGTAAAAACTTGGTCCCACTAGTCTTACAAAAACATGTTGGTCTAACGTGAATTTGACCTTATATAAACGGGTATCACGAACAATATTTTGATTAATGATTATGTGGAAAAAAACTAAGATAAAAATGTAAAAAATAATCTAAATATTTGATCATTTTTAATCTTATTTCATCCTATGAATTACACACTTTATAAAAAATGATTTGGTACATCTAATAATATTGATCTTTAATTATAATTGATCCAAAGATGGAAATAACTTATTACATATTTCATGGTAACCAACTCTAATATTTAATAGTCTTATATGATTCGAGTTCTTGGCTTTTTTAGTTCTACATTGGTTGAGCCAATTTTATTTTTATATGATCAAAGTTTTTTTTTTTTGTCAGCTAAGTTACATGATTAAGAGCACTAATTTTATCTTTGTCGGGTTTTTTCCTTTGTTTTTCGCACGTTGGATTCTTATACGAAGACAATAACTCTATTTTTAGATATAAGATTAAGATAGATGTTATGTTTGTTTACGTTATAGCCTCTGCAATCTTTAGGTTGAATATACATGTTTAATTGTTAGATCTTGTTATTATTTATCGTAAATATTTTGTATCCCATTATTAATGATATTAGTTAATATGAACAATTTTGTAAATAATTTCTATATACAGTTTTTATATAAACCAAATCATACATATACTTATATTTCACGTAGACACATAGAGGGAGAGGGAGATTAGTGAGGAAAGATCAAATGACCAAATTACACGATAACTACCAACTTACATATGATTTTGCACTGAAATCACAGTCCTTACGAAACACGACCAATGCAAATGTGAGCAAGTGTCTCCAACCTAGCTCATGCTAATCTCACATGCTTCTACACATGATTGTTAGTGTAAAACCAAATATGACTTGGCAATTTTCGTGCATTTATTTGGTCATTATTCTTGTGTCAACTCATTTCTCTACAAACCACGTCAACTCTATAAACTTTGACTGACTAATCAGACTGCATTAAGGGAATTTCATGCTTTGTGTAAGTTACAAACAATTTTAATTATCGGTTACAAACACAAAGATTCCATGATTTTAGTTGGACTTGTGTTTTATAATGTTAGTCAACAGTTGACATTCATGTTAATTTTAGTTAAAGATAACAAGAAACATCATGATTGTATTGATGACTTATAACATCAAGTTACATATGTATTAATCATACTCGCATTGACGACTTACGTACAACAAACCAAATCGTGAACACATGAACCCAAATCATGATTGCATTGCAATAATCTCATGAACACATGAAACCAACTCATGATTGCATTGATGACTAACGAACATCAAGTTACAAATGTATTAATCATACCTGGATTGATGACTCACGTACAATAAACCACATCATGAACTCATGAACCCATGACATGTATTAATCATTCCCGCATTAACGAATTACGAACAATAAACCATGAAACCTTATGAAACTAACATTCAATTTATGTTGTACATCTGAGGGTTGTCAAACATTCGGCCGAACATTAAGTTACAGATGTAGTAAACATTGACAACCTAGAACCAACCGATATCTTGAGAACACACGTAACCAATCTTGAATACATTAGGCGATTATAAGTTGTTTAAATAAAAAAATGTCATGGCAGTAAATATAGGTTGTTCGAATAATAATAGAACTGTTATTTTCTTTAAATTGTTTTCATTGTCCTAACTCATGTACAATTGAACATCTATCATGAACACCTTATCAATAATAAATCCACTACTGAAAGCAATAATCACACATGAAATTCCACTCTAAACTAATCATGGGATTAAAAAATACCACATACCAAAATCGTAACCCTATCATATATGACAAGTAAAAACAACATTGTATTATAGAATGATCATTAAAAAACAATAGCTTTGTCTTCGATTTTGATTATGTCTGATTGGCACTTCAAACAAACTCTGTCGAGTGCTTCATATGTGTAAACAGCTGTTTGACAAATGACACAATATTGTCCAAATTCATATTGGCTATATCCTTGTTTCTAGCAACCGTCGAGGTTTTTCTAGGGGATCCACATCATGTACTACTCCCATCCAACTGCTTAACTGCAACGTACCAAGAACTGTATGATGTGACCCAACGCTTTGTGTTAAAAGGCAAAGTATTACTTATGATCCAACATCTCTCTGATCCACATCTACGGGTTGTCGATGGTGTTCTTGAAGTTTGAAAATGATGTTTTCATCATAACCGCTCACTCCTTTCCTACCGAGGCAGTTAATCAATAATTATTTAAATACTAAATCAATCAACAAGAAAGCGCTAAAATATAATTTTTATCCAAAATGCCGCTATCATTTATGTTCAACTATATTACTATAATAAATAATCATAACTAATTTACCTCAACATCATTAATGGAGGGTGGATGATCGTTATAAAAAGTAATACTATAATTTGGTTTAGCAAATGAACCTAACCTTAACTTTTAAATCAATTAATCTAAAACAAATTATTAGATCATCTCAAATAGTATACTATATTTTTTAAGTAATGCAGTATGAAAAGTTAAAATCTCTAAAAAGAAACTAATACCCATCTCTAAAGACTATTATATTTTAGCAATCTTAATTTTAACTAAGTTAATAAAATAGTTAATATATATAACAAAATATTATGTTTTATAATGTAATTTCAACGTTTTTTTTTTGAAAAGTAAATAAAATAATGGTTTTGACTCTTCTAAAACTATTGATTTTTTTTAATTTTAGCGATTTTTATCATTTTTCATCTTTTATTTATTAACCTATAAGATGATATAGTTGCTGTAGTTAAAAAATTAACATTTTCTTAAACATAACTGTTAAATATTCTTAGTAAACTTACAGCTTTAGATTTTGACAGAAGCTAGTAAATCCATTTATTTGTCCTTACAAGCCAGATTATTTTAAAATATTTAACTATATAGGATAGCCCGTCTATATATACGTGTGTGCATATTAATTAAAGAATAGAACAATGATAAGAAGGAGGGTGGCAGTGGTACAGTAAAACCATTGGGTGGGTGGTGTGTGTTGTAAAATCAAAGAGGGTAGAGGGGGTAGTAGGGTAATTTGGGCAAGTGGAGTGGGGTCATATGTTCAAGTGAAATAAATATGTCCTCCCTTTCATCATATAATTATAGCCCCCCTCTACCCCTACTCCCCCCTATAGCCCTCACTAGCTTCCATGTGAATACCTGAACTCAAATCCCCCCCTCATCTTTTTCCCATTTTCATTTTCATTTTTATACCTACCACAACTACCCATTTAATGCCCCAATACCCATATCCAATCCAACACTACAAAACAAAAACAAAGACTTTAACCCATAAAAATTACCAAGAAACATAAACTAAAAAGTCTACAATAGTTTTATATAGGTTACAACTCGGTGGAAATGCTGATGGTTCGTAGAATTCGATGTTCTTTTTCAGAAAAACTATAAGATCATTCAAAAGTTCCTAAGTATTCATACGATACGACTTGGTGATGGTTTGTAAAATCACCCTTTAGAACGATTTTTACAAAAACATATTGAAAAGTCTTTGATTCCTAGTGACACACAAAATCTCATGGCAATATGATGTTTCCGCAATCATCCATAAATACAAGAAAAAACTGATTACTACAGCTAGTTTGGCTTTCACAACTTTTGTGAAGAACAACATCCTTTAGCGACACATTTCTTTGGAAGTAAAATCTTGATTTAACAGTGATGCAACGAAAAATACATTCTACTACAATGTCAAGGGGACTAAAAATGAACAACTAGCAAAATCATATCATATGGACATGTTTGGTGTTGTAAACATGTCAACAACGCGTTTTGAGCAACGCATGACAGATTCTTGAACTATGCACTTAAGTGTTTTGTGGGACATTTCAGAATGTGACCTCGAGAAGCCTCGCAGAACAAAGCAGAGCTAGTGGCAAAGCGGACAATAGCGTTCGTTTAAGCTAGGTTTCAAAGTATAGAGCGCTCCTGCCGTCGAATGTGGGGCAAACTTGTCGAGGACGATTAGGTCCCTAAAAGGGTGTTTTAACCCTTAGCCAAATTCATATCGCGTAACAGGAGAATGTTGGGTTCAAAAGTAAACTTGGGCTTAAAAAAAGTGTTTGAGCCACAATGCAGGTTCTTGAATTACAGTTAA
Source organism: Centaurea solstitialis (assembly GCA_030169165.1). Classification (NCBI taxonomy): domain Eukaryota; kingdom Viridiplantae; phylum Streptophyta; class Magnoliopsida; order Asterales; family Asteraceae; genus Centaurea; species Centaurea solstitialis. The sequence continues at coordinate 84,828,623 of CM058041.1, forward strand.
GCATGCTTGGGTGCAAGTACAGATGGTACCTCCTGAATACCTTGTAAGTCGCAAACAACTTAAAATGGACAAAACGACAATATGTATGTGGTAGGCAGATTTATAACTATTTTTTCAAGATGACACAATTTCAATTATAAGAAACATATATAAAGATATTTTCATAAAATTAATATTAGTTAGGTGGCTATTTCATTGATTCTCAAAAGTAAAGTTTCAAGTTCGAGTTCTGTTACTACAATTCTTTAACAAACACACTAAATCCAAAATTAAAAGTTGGAATCCGAAAAAGTTTACTCTTAACAAAACTTGAACCCAAGACCTCACAATTGAAAAACAAAAAACCCACGAACTCAATCAAAGAAAATTTTATGGTATTACTGGAGTTTCAAAATATATACGCAGACACACGGCAACCTGATACGAAGACAGCTTTCGCAATTCGCACCCGTGTAATTTTCTACACTACGACGAAGAAACAAAACGACAACATACATGTGCCACCATATGCAATGAATTAGGTCTGCCCATGTACAATTCCTCCACCGTCCGTCTTTTAACCGTCGTGACAAAATCTAGTCTTTTACCAAAAACCAATTATAAAGATCGAATTAACGAAATGGGATTTCGATAATAATATCGAATATGGAGAATGAAATTAAAGTACAATAACATAACATTGGATAAACAACTAGTACTACGAATAACATAATACAAACGAAGCTCCATTATAGAGCAAAATCTTAAAAACGACAATAACATTTCAACGTACAACAACTTAAAGCATAGGGTACTACCACTACTGCATTTACTTTGGACATTCAATACTCCAAAGGATCATCCATGGATAATTAAAGCCGCCGCCATATATAATCAGAAGCTCCAGATACAGTCCAATTCAGTGGGCCCAGGCTTCTGATTATCCCAGTTCTGATCGCCGGAAGAATTCCCGTAGTTTTCATGGTCTCCGGCGTGGATGGGCGGCGCCGGCGGCGGTGGTGCGACGGCGGAGTAGAAGAAGGGGAGCTGGAGATTCTCTTGGAGGGTTCTTAGGCTCGGGAAGGCGGAGACGGCGGCGCCGGCGGTGAGTGGCTCCGGCGGCGGGATGTCGAAGAGGGGTGGTGGTGGTGGTGGTGGCCGAAGTTGGTGGCGGTGGAGGCTGTGGAGAAACAGGGCACGTGCTCTTTTGAAACCGGGTGGCTGTCGTAGGAGAAGCTTTGGGTGTCGCCGGTGAAGGTGGCCGAAGTGGCGGAGGCGGCGGCGGTGTAGGCGGAGGAGGACGAGTCGAGGAGAGGTGGGAGCGAGCCGGAAACCGCCGAGGAAGAGCTGATGACTTCTTTTCCGAAGCTCATCCCGGCGCCGGTCAGCCATTTTTTTCCCGCACCGACGATGCCTCCGACTCCGGCTCCGGCGCCACTCTTTTTAAAGACACGAGAGATCACCCATTCATCCTGTTCACGAAAATAATAGACTACTTTATAAGATATAATTCATATAAGCAAAAAATTAAAGGAGCTTAGCATATAGAAGTTGTTTTAGGTGAATGTTTGGGATTGCTTATTTGAAACAATTTATGGTTATTTGTCTATTGGTGTTCGGAAAAGTTAAACATTTTTAAATTTCTTTAAAATCTTCTTATTTAATAGTTGACACTACGATAAGTTTTTTATCCAAACACTTAAAATTACTTATTTGTCGTTATAACCAACAACAAGGCATACAAGGAGTTTAATTTAATAAACAAACCCAAACACCCTGTAAGTTTATATAATGTTTTTAGGCATCTTAGCACACTTTTCATAAAAAATGTTGTATTAGCTATTTTATACGATATCTTTAAATATTTATCTATATGACACCATTACAAACAATGTCGTTCGTTTTAACAAAAATGTCTTCAAAAATTGTTTAGGAGATCCAACAATTTATAAATTAAATCCGATAATTAAATCTATTAGATCTTATAAACTGAATTTCCTTAAAGACATTGAAAAATGTCATATAAACTTTATAAATTAAATCCTGTAATTAAAGTATTACATCTTATAAACTGAATTTTGTTAGAGAGGGGGGCAAGAACTTCAAATCTTTAATGGTGTAGATCAGTGTACTAGAGTCTACAAATACACAACTTTTACCGTTAAAAAATCCTGCATTTAATACTAACTTTTAACTAAAATAACTAACAAAAAGACACCATGCAAAAACCTAAAAATCTTAGGACACGCACAACACTATTCATCCTATCCTATGAAACCCTAGATTTGGGTCATCAAGATCTTCAAGATTTAAGATTAATTAAGATATATATATATATAATTATATATACATACCTTTGAGCTTTTGGAGAGAAAATGGTATGCAAATTTGCCTTCAAGACGATATTCATGCATCACCCAATTGCTTTTTTCCCCTTTTGGAGCCCTCCCACGGTAGAAAACTAGGGTTTTCTTCATCCCAACTAGTGCTGATGTCTTTGAGCTGTAGATCTCTCGATCTTTTCCGGTGGCTTTCCAGTAACCGGCCTCCGTTGCCCGGTTGGTCCGAAGACCGGTCGGGTATTTCCGGTCACGCAGACTGAAAAAGTACCACTCTTTCTCCCCCATCTTTGCTCTTTCTATACCATCACAAAAAACCCTAAAAAATTACTTCACATTTTACACAAAAATCCCTAAAACTAATACATACATACATATATATATTATTTATTTATAGGGTCAGGGTTCCCATGAGATCAATATGTTTTTATGAGACCGGGAAAACCAAGTTTTTACATTTGAAACTTTACGGTGAAATACCATAAATGTAAAAAAAATCCAAACTGTCACAGCAAAAACACTGTGAAGATTGCCTTCACACTGTTTTGCAGTGAAGTTTCAAGTGTAAAATCTTGGTTTTACAAGTCTCACAAAAACAGTTTCTGTCTCATTTAAGTACATATATAGATTGGGATTCATGTGAGATGAAGTTGTTTTTGTGAAACTTGTAAAACCAAGATTTTACACTTGAAATCTCACAGCAAAAACACTGATAATGTAAAAAAAATCCGAACCTTAACATCAAAAACATTGTGAATCTTAACTAGTTGTAAAATCTTGATATCACTAGCCTCACCAAAACAACTTAGTCTCACATATGATCCTAGTATATATATATATATACACACATATATTGCAAGACCCATGGATCACATTTACAGTGTTTTTAATAAAGATTTGTAAAAATATGGTTCCAAGAAAACAAGTTGTTCTTAAGTGAACTAAACCCTATAATATATATTTATATCTGTAAATATAATTATATATATGTATGTATATATATTTTTACATACGTGGAAGCTCCCATGGTTCACATTTGTTGAGATCAACGTCAGCAAACGCCCGGCCGGTGAAGCTACCATCGAGCACCTTCCTTAAAAGGTAACAAGTGATAAGCTCTTCATCAGTGGGATGAAATCTGAACCCAGGTGGCAAACACCCTTCATTGTTATTACCACCACCACCATTAAGCTCAAAATGATGGCTGAAAAACTCCATTGAAAAAAACCCCTTCAGCTAGCTGGCTTAACTTTTTGCCTTGGTATGATGACGAATGAAATGTATACGTATATATATGTATATATATAGGAGTTGGAAGATGGCGTTTATTGGGATTCGTAGAATCAACAAAAAATTAATAATAATGACAATAAATGTACTATCATTGAAACGTTAATTAATTAAAAAGATTTCTTTCTTTTTTTCTTTTAAAAAAGAAAAATTAGGGTTTTTTTTCTTCTTTTATTTTTCGTTTATTTGGGGGTCTGAAACACTGCCGTGGCCCTTATCATATCCATAAGGGTTTAGAGAGAGAGTAAGTGTTAAGAGTATGCGTGCGTGCAAGAAGAAGTGTGCAGGGTATTCCCCTTGTCAGTGAAGAAGAAGAAAAATAAAAGAGAAAAAAGGAATGGGAATCAGTACTTATTTTGATATTTCTAGTAAACTATATATATAATATTAATATTTTATCATATGTTTAATTAAAGTTTTTGTAACGTTTTTATTTTATAGATATAGTCGATTAAAACCCATTTCAATAATAGATTGGAATGATTTTATATATGTGTATTAAATGATTATTATAATGTGAAATAAGTTGAAGTGACAGAATAATGGGTAGGGGCCTTTTTTTTCTTGGTGAAATATTGCATGGCAAGAGGAGAAGGAAGATGTATCTTTCACCGTAATAAATAAACATTCGAGTTCTGTAAAATATCTTTATTATAGTTTGTTTTTTTGTGTGTGTGAATAAATGCGGTAAGTAATCGAGTAGGAGGCTAGTTTAGGGTCGGTTATGGAAGTTGATGTTTTGGGTCGGGTTGAATAATTTTTCGTAAAAGTGGTTGAGTATGAAGTCGGATATTTTGTCGATGTTTGAATATTTCTAGATGTTATTATTTGATGGTTTCGGTATTTAGTTATTGTTGGGAATCGTGGGATACAAGAACATGCACAGCGGATAACATAAACGATTCCCAATCGAGGATCCAATCCTAAACCATGCAGATACAATTAAGGGTGTTACAGTGGATTACCTTTGTGCGAATAACAGCTCTGAATCGCAAGCAGGGGGTACACCGCTACTGGCACCGGTCGAGAGGGTTGCTAGACCACCGTTAAGGATTACCCGAAAAAACAAAACGAACCTTCCTCCTCACTGGATTTAGGCGCCGGTTTTGGGAGAGGGAGAGAGAGAGATTTTTCTGAGTTTTTCAGTTGTAAAATCATTGATTCATCAAAGCCCCTAAGCCTTTATTTATATTGATGATATCAATTAAATAAGGCAGTGTTTGATTCCAAATCAAATACCTGATAATTATCAAATAGATATTTTCCATAATTATTCTCTTTGATAATTACCTTATTAATTAATCTAACTGATTAATTAACCTATAAATAATTTAACTAATTATTTATTTCTTTTTCTCTCTAAATAATTAATTAACCAATTAATTATTTCCCATAATCCAAACATTCTCATTTTGGTGTGCAGCAGTGTGACCTACTAGTGTCTTATAACATTGGACACGATAACCCCGTTACTGTCTCGCACATAATCCTAACAGACTCCCACTTGTGCTAGACATGTAACTGAACTGTTATCATTCGCCTAAGGAGGTCCCTAGCCAGACACTTAGGTTAACCAGGTTATAAGATCTCTTATATTCAGAGATACAATTCACGCTTGAATTTGTACACAGGTTCATTCCCTTTGCACACGATATTTCTAAAGTGATTTAAGACATGGAGTGGAGGATTCATTTCTTAAAATCAAGTATTTCTTGACTCTGATTTCGATTGCCTGCAGTAACGGATATTACTAAATAACCCCTGTTATTCTATCCGAGCGTGGCCACGCGTTTTCTGCCAATCTTAATCGTCAAGGGGCCCGGAAATATCTCTCTTTTGAAAGAGGTGCAAATCCCTTCTTGACTACTTGCATTTGGATCCACGGCTTCCGCTGCATCTAGTCACGTCCCGTATAGCCACCCAGTTACGGTGCAGCGTTAGTACGTGCTAAGAGTACAGTGGTCCTCGTGTTCCCAAACCAAGTATCTCAGGTCTGAGGACAACCTATCAAGTCAGTGCCTATGACTGAGGCTCCATGAAGCAGACTTGATTACTGGTCACTTCCAATACTCAAACACTCTGATGAGTATCTATAAATACTTGGTCACATCACTTGTGCTTTTACTCTCTACTTTGAATAAATCATCAAGTATTCATAATAGCGTTAAACTCCCTATTGAAATTCCCATTTCAATAAGTGGCTACGGAAATTTAGATTTCATACAAGACTTTGTAGAATCAAGGATACGTTAAATATGCGAAAAATAGTTAATTTAGAACAATCATGAAATTAAAACCTCCATTTATTTCCAACACACTGTGAAATAAAAACTTTACATGATTACATTGTTTCTAAATTAGACTATAGTAATAATTAATAAACTAAGTACTAGCTACTGGCTTCCAGGTACTGCATCCCAATGGAATTCGCATGTGCCTCATGCTTTGCCCTTGCTAGTGGTTTTGTCAGCGGATCTGCGACATTGTCTTCTGTTGGAATCTTGCATATTCTTACATCTCCTCTTCCAATGATCTCTCGGATGAGGTGATACTTTCTGAGCACGTGTCTCGACTTGTGATGCTCTCTAGGTTCCTTTGCTTGCGCCACGGCTCCTGAGTTATCACAGAATATATCTATCGGTCTCGAGATACTGGCAACCACTCTGAGATCCGATAGAAAATTCCTCAGCCAGACAGCTTCCTTTGCCGCATCACATGCTGCAATGTACTCTGCCTCTGTAGTTGAGTCTGCAATCGTGTCCTGCTTCGAGCTCTTCCACGAGATCGCACCTCCGTTTAGGGTAAAGACGTACCCTGACTGTGACCTGAAGTCATCTCTGTCGGTCTGGAAACTAGCGTCAGAGTATCCTGTGACACTAATTTCATCCTCAGAACCTCCAAAGACCAAGAACATTTCTTTCGTTCTTCTCAGATATTTGAGAATGTTCTTGACAGCCACCCAATGGGGCTCACCTGGATTCTGTTGGTATCTGCTCGTAACACTTACTGAGTAAGCAACATCGGGCCTAGTACATAACATGGCATACATAATTGATCCAATTGCAGAAGCATATGGGACCGATTTCATCCTGTCCTGATCTTCACTAGAAACAGGACACTGTGTTTTGCTTAACACTATGCCATGTTGCATTGGAATGAATCCTTTCTTGGATTCATCCATCCTGAATCTCTTCAGTACTTTGTCAATGTATGTACTCTGACTAAGTCCGATAAGCCGCTTAGATCTGTTTCTGTAGATCTTTATACCTAGTATATAAGCGGCTTCTCCAAGGTCTTTCATCTGGAAACATTTACTTAACCATTCTTTAACACTCTGTAAAGTTGGTACATTGTTTCCTATGAGTAGTATGTCATCCACATACAAGACCAGGAAGGTTACTATACTCCCACTGAACTTAGTGTAAACACATGGCTCGAACTCACTTTTAGCGAAGCCAAACTCTTTGATTCGCTCATCAAAGTGTAAGTTCCAGCTTCGAGATGCTTGCTTTAATCCATAAATAGATTTTAGCAGTTTACACACCTTATTAGGATTCTTAGGATCTTCAAACCCCTCTGGTTGTTCCATATAGACGTCTTCTGTTAACTTTCCATTCAGAAAGGCTGTCTTGACGTCCATTTGCCAAATCTCGTAGTTAAAGTACGCTGAGATGGCCATTAGAATCCTAATTGACTTTAACATGGCCACTGGTGAAAAGGTTTCATCATAGTCGATACCATGAGTTTGTGTGAATCCTTTTGCGACCAGTCTGGCCTTGAAGGTGTGTACATTTCCATCCATGTCGGTTTTCTTCTTGAAAACCCATTTGCGTCCAACAGCCTTACAGTGTTGTGGCAAATCAGTCAACTCCCAAACTTGGTTGTCATACATGGATTGCATCTCGGCCTTCATGGCTTCCTGCCATTGTTCAGACTCGCTGCCTGATACAGCTTCTCCATAGGATGTTGGTTCATTTAAGTCTCTGCTCTCTTGAGAGACTAGGAACCCAAGATACCTATCTGGTTCTTGTCTTACCCTGCTGGATCTGCGAAGGTCCTGTGTTTGCACTTCCTCAATCGGCTCTGATTGAGGTTCAACATTGTTATGTTGAATTTCTGGCTCAACAACTGGTGTAGTGTCTTCTTCGTCTACTATCTGTAGATCTACATCCTTTCTGGTGTTCTCTAAGCTGAGAAACTTCTCTTCCAGAAATTTTCCATTCCGAGCAACAAACACTTTGTTCTCTTCAGGGTTGTAGAAATAATATCCCACGGTGGTCTTGGGATATCCAACGAAGAAACACTTGTCGGATTTGGGTTTGAGTTTTTCTGAGGTAGGTCGTTTGACGTAAACCTCACAACCCCAAATTTTTAGAAAAGATATGTTGGGTCTCTTACCCTTCCACAACTCGTATGGAGTCTTTTCTACCGATTTTGTTGGCGCTCTGTTCAGTATGTGTGCTGCTGTTTCGAGCGCGTGTCCCCAGAATGATACTGGCAGCGAAGAATGACACATCATCGTTCGTACCATGTCAAGTAAGGTACGATTTCTCCTTTCTGATACACCGTTCATCTGAGGTGTATACGGAGGTGTAAGTTGGGATACAATCCCACACTCCATCAGATGATTGTCAAACTCATCACTGAGATATTCGCCACCACGATCTGACCGTAAGAACTTGATCCTCTTGTCAAGTAGATTCTGTACTTCATTCTGATATTCCTTGAATTTCTCAAAGGTTTCAGATTTATGTCTCATCAAGTAGACATATCCATACCTACTGAAGTCGTCAGTGAAGGTAATGAAGTACCGGTATCCTCCTCTTGCTACATGACTGAAAGGTCCACATACATCTGTGTGGATTATTTCAAGCAAGTCAGTAGCCCTTTCATTCTCACTGTTGAAAGGTTGCTTTGTCATTTTCCCAGATAAACAAGATTCGCAATTATCAAAAGGTTTGTAATCGAAATTGCCAAGAAAACCTCCCTTTAGGAGTAGTTCAACGCGTTTCTTGTTTATATGGCCCAAACGACAATGCCAGAGGTAAGTCTGATCCTCAATATCCTTGGATCGCTTACTTATATGATAGATTTCACTATTGTTGTCTTTAAGATTTACAGTGTATAGACCATCTACGGGTGTAGCTTTAAAATAGAAAATATTATCTTTAAAAACCGAAATCATTTTATAAGAATATTTATAGTAAAAGCCTTGGTCTACCAACAAATCAAAAGACAATACATTCTTAATCATGTTTGGAATATAATAACAATTATTAAGTTCCAAAACTAGACCCGAGGGTAAACTAAGACTATAAGATCCCACGGCTTCAGCAATCAACGGAGTGCCTTCGCCCACTCGTAGGTTCGAACGGTCCTTCCTCAGAGTCTTTCTTCTAGTGAATCCCTGTAAATGATTACAAATGTGATTACCACTGCCTGTATCAATTACCCATGATTCATAAGAAGTGATTAAGCAATCTATCATAAAGATACCTGGAGTATCGGGTAAACCGATATCCATCTGGTCGATGTTCATCGAGTGCTCGCAAATATCCTCGCTGCCGCACTCTGGGCAACTCAGATCTCCCAGCTCATCTATTATGTCAGTGTCCATGAGATTCGCAGGTTCGGGTACTGGCTCTAGACTGGCCAGGATATCTGCATGAACTTTATCCACGTCGCTCTTTGGTTCCTTCATGTAGGCACTAGCTGTGTCCTGAACTTCCTTTGTGAGGGAGAACCACATGAGATACACTAACTCTTCCTGAGTCATCTTGTACCCCAGACGTGATAAACATTTAAAAAGCCTTCTCATATCAACAAGATGGTTTTTAACTGACTGACCCTTCTGTAGCTTCAGGGAGAGAATCTCTTGCATGATCAATAGCTTTCCCGTGTGCTTGTAGAGACCTAGCTGGTTCTCCACATCTCTCACAACCTCGTGACATGATTTAACTCTTAAATCTCCCGTGAACTCGGGTGACATAGAGAAAATCAGAATGGACATTACATCCGATTCATCTGTCAAGTATCTAAAATACTCAGCAAATTCCTCTTCAGGGGCATTGCTTTTAGGTCGTGATACGGGTTTGTTGATCACATAAAGCTTATCCTGGGCACATAAAACGTTCCTCAAGTGTAGCTTCCAAACTGGAAAGTTATGGCCCGTAAGCTTCCACTTGCCCATGATAAGGCGAAGTGACTCTTCAGGTGAATAAAACGGAATACTAATTTGAGACATCTACAGAAGAATATAAAATTCCAGTTTTAGTTTATAATTATATAATTCTAATAAATTATTACCCTTAAAATAAATTTATTAGACTAGAATCCATATTTCACATGCGTCGGGAAGCATGTGATCATGTCATACCGACTCATGCGATCTATGGTAGGTAACACTATACCAATCGTATTCCCTATCTGAAAATACGACTTCTAGATCGCCGGGACATCGGATATCAATAATCCGTGCATATTTAGTCCCTCTAGTGCATTTTGGCCTGGTACCACCCAGTGAATAAATAATTACCAAAATAGATTGCACCACCCGGGACCTGGACAAACTCTGGCCGGTACCACCCGGAGATAATTCGCAGAGTTTTATCTCCTTCCAGTTTCGGTTTGAACACGGGCGTTCATAGTGTGAGCACTTACAACGCCCTATGTACCTTACACCGGAAGTGCCCCTAAAGTGGGTTGCACTTACTAATCTATGATTTTTAACAAGGGTCTAAATTGCCAGTTTTCTATTTCCAAAAACTTTGAAAAACTGGATCCAAACACTAACTGTATTTGTATCCTTTTAATTTTTAAACAATCCGTTCAAAAAGGGGCAATTTATATTTAATAATAATTACGTAAATTAAACAACCACGCAATTTAAATATAAACAGCACAGTCATAGCTTAAACCCTTAAACTAATGTTGTTTTGTGAGCCAACACAAAACCAACGGTCTCAACCCTAAGTGACAAAAGTCTTCAACTTCTGGCACTCCCACTGGCTCCGAGATCCATGGCCGTCGTCTTGTCTCCGTCTTGACGTAATTAAAAATTATTACAAATGGGCTAACAATGGCACGCAGGCCTCCCAACTAGTCTAATAAAATATTAAAATTACAAAAAAAGGGTTGTAAATGGCTCGCAGGCCTCCCAACTATTCTAAAACGGAAAAATAAAATAAACACAACCACGGGTCTAAAGGGTTCAGCTATGACTTATCATATAATTAAAACACATCTGAATTTTAATTTAATAACCATATAACTAATAATTAATTTAAAAACAATTAATTAAAACTTATCCTGAATCGTTTTAACCTTATCTGGGAAAAACGATCCTTAAACTCGAAAAAATATCCGAAAACAGATCCCAGACTGAGACCCGTTAACGAAACGAATCACGTTATCGAAATTACCACCGATCCGCCAAAAACGTGGCCGTCGATCGGGGTTGGTTTTTATCGTTGGCAACGATGGTGACGCAACCGCCACCACCGCCGCCCGTACCACCATCCAAGACCGGCAGCAGCAGTAGCTAGAAAGCCACCACCACCGCCGCTTTGTCGCATTGATACTCTCCGGCGACAGTAGCGGCTTGAGAGCCACCACCGCCGCCCACCGGTGTATCAAACAAACATCATCACCACCGGCATCTTAGTCGATCGACGACAGCAGCGGCTGAGGGCCACCGCTGCCGCCGTGATTGCGCGGCTGATGTGAACAGCAATCGCCGCCACCACCGTGACTGGTGGTGCGGCGGGTAAGGGAATCGACAGCAGACGGCGTTTGCCGCTGCTACCGCTAGCTGTTCGATCGATCGCCACCGCTGTGGTGGTCGATCTCGACGAATCGCCGCCTATCGGCGGTTTTGTACTTCGATTGACACCACCGCCACCACAAACGGTGGTGCGGTGGTGGTTCTCGTCGATCCTGCTTCCAATCGCCACCGCCACCACAAACGGTGGTGCGGCGTAGTCGACCGACCACAGCCGCGGCCACCATCTGTGGCGCGGTGTAGTGGTTGTAGCGAGAGGACAGCCGTCGGCCACCACTACCTGTGGCGCCGCCGGCGGTGGACATACGGTGGTGTGGTGGTTCGGCCGGCTAACTGCCGCCGTTCCACCACCGATTTCGAAAACGTTTAGGTTTTAAGAAAAATTCAATTTTTATAAATCTAAAACACATATAAAAATCAAATTTTCAACAATCCTAATCAATAAACCTGATCTGATAGGTTTAGGAAGTGGCTCTGATACCACTGTTGGGAATCGTGGGATACAAGAACATGCACAGCGGATAACATAAACGATTCCCAATCGAGGATCCAATCCTAAACCATGCAGATACAATTAAGGGTGTTACAGTGGATTACCTTTGTGCGAATAACAGCTCTGAATCGCAAGCAGGGGGTACACCGCTACTGGCACCGGTCGAGAGGGTTGCTAGACCACCGTTAAGGATTACCCGAAAAAACAAAACGAACCTTCCTCCTCACTGGATTTAGGCGCCGGTTTTGGGAGAGGGAGAGAGAGAGATTTTTCTGAGTTTTTCAGTTGTAAAATCATTGATTCATCAAAGCCCCTAAGCCTTTATTTATATTGATGATATCAATTAAATAAGGCAGTGTTTGATTCCAAATCAAATACCTGATAATTATCAAATAGATATTTTCCATAATTATTCTCTTTGATAATTACCTTATTAATTAATCTAACTGATTAATTAACCTATAAATAATTTAACTAATTATTTATTTCTTTTTCTCTCTAAATAATTAATTAACCAATTAATTATTTCCCATAATCCAAACATTCTCATTTTGGTGTGCAGCAGTGTGACCTACTAGTGTCTTATAACATTGGACACGATAACCCCGTTACTGTCTCGCACATAATCCTAACAGTTATAACCGACAATCTTGTTCCCATACGCTTGTTTATTACCGAAGCTCAAATTAACATGTGAGGTGCTCCAACCCCTTATATATACAAATCAAGACACACAACCATATCTATGAGAACTTTCGTTTTTCTTATGAGACGTTCGAGTCATGTTGATCAACGGTTTGTCTTTTTTTGTGTCGGATTTTGGCTTAATATGAGAAAGCTTGTTATAAAGTGGAGTCTCGTAGAAAATAAACCTACTTGATAAACACAAAATCTTGAGCATTAAATCAATCATTTAAGAAATTAGATCTAAGTGTGTAAGTGTTATAGTTTGCGCTTTTGGTACGCTTATACATATTAACTTAAAGGTCAAAAGATGGCATTCGGCCTTGATCTCTTGATCTTACATCAAATTATAATGTTAAGGACGATTTATATGGATTTTATCAACTGTTTTTGTTGATTTATGTTTAATTCATTGCTTTCTATAAGAAAATATCTCATTTCAACATTTTTATACATAAATATCTACATCTATTGACACGTGACCAGTCGGCCATTCCTGACATTTTGATCCAAAACAACCATTAATATGTTTGATTTATTTTTGACAAAAAGGCACTTTAATCTTTTAGTTTTCCGTTTCAAGTCATTTGGGGATTGATTTTGATCTTTGTTCAAGTAACTTAGGGATATTTGCATTTTTATGTTAATGTATATAAACATTTTAATTTTAAGGTGTCTTGTAATATATGATGTATATGCTAACATACCTCATGTATTTTAAAGTTGTTATAGCATCACTTCCAACATTCGGACAAAAAGATAAAAAAAACCCACCTTAATTAGGATTATAAAATGGTTTTCAGACTTGTTAATGGAAAAAGATCTATCTCACATTATCCATGCTTATATGCATATATATATATAAAACATATATAATCATCATAATGGAAATTAAATAAAACTTAGTTGGTATATAAAAGTTTATCATAGTTATGAAAGAAAGTATAAAAACCTAATTAAATTCATATTCTAGTGTTTTGACCATGTTTTTATTTAAACATTTGTATATGTGTGCATTTCTATATATAAATGCCAAATTCAGTTACAAAACTAACTTCTGTTGTGAGCCGAAGGATAAATGACAGCATGTCATGTATTAAAGACGTTCGCAAGATAATCATCAATCATCATGAATACAGTATAAAATTCTCATTCATTATTTATGAAGCATGAGGACACATAAGAAATGTATCACACTCCTATTTATCTTTTAATTAATACACAACAAAATTATGTTTACAATTGGATTCTCTCTCTACGTAAAATGACTTAATGATCAATGAGTGGGTTTATTACTCTATTTATCACAAACATTCACACAATATACTCTATTATTTACTTGAATGACTACATTTGTATGAAAGTATATGGAGGGGTTGTTAAGGATTGCTTGTTAGTGACTTAATTATTATTTTTTTGAGAAAAAAATGATACATAATTTTTAGTGTTTGGATGGTGGAAAAAAAAAACTGCTTATATCTTATTCAATACACTTTGGTGGAAAATAATTAAAAAAATTTTATATAAAATTTTAGAGATTCCTCCAAATTTAGATATTTTTTTTGGAAGAGGTATCTCATACACATTGGACCCAGACTAATCGTCGGCAATTTTGGGTCGAAGCCCGACTGCTAAAGCATGCAGCCCGGGGTCGAAGCCCCCGTACCTCCAGAATGCGTCCCCCAGGGTCGAACTCGGGTTACCACTATGTAGTGCCCAAGTCTTACCACTAGGCTAAAAATCCTTTGGTCAAATTTAGATATTTTCGTCCTCTATTTTTTTTTAAACATACGCTGTAACATAACAGCTCAAAGACAAACCTCTTTTAATTAAATCATCAAAATTTCCATTATAGTATAGCTATTAGAGAGTCTTATAAATCGTAAAAATTACATTTTTACAAACATAAAAAGTACAGTTATCGTAAGCATGGCTAACTAGAGATCTCCACATTAAAGATGAGATGCACTAAAGCAATTACAATTCATGGGATAAACCTGAGATTAAAAATGATCAATGATCTGGATCTCTTATTACCCTTTTCGACTTAACTCTTATTCTCACACCATCATTCGTCTTTAGAGCATGAGAATACTTTTACTATTTATTATGCTCATCACAAAAATGAGATTTTCTTAGTTTATCACTAATTAATTTTTTTGGAAGACATAGCGGCATTGAACTAACGAACGACTACTACGAACACATACACACACGCCACCCCCCGGCGGTATCTGGCATCCACGGGTAGCCATTAATCTGTCGCTAGTCCCGCCAGCTTACCGTGGACTTAGAGCCCAACCATAGTCTTTGACTGGGCCGGGGCAACCCAGCCTATGACTGGACCAATCTAAGGATTGGTACTCTTCATTCGTCAAATTAACTTCCTTGGATTCGAACCTGGTAGACTGAGATGCCATCTACACTTCCGTAAAATATTACCACCCTTAAAAAAACCAATTGAGCTATACATGATTTATATCACTAATTTAAATTTTAATATAACAAGAGAATTATATTATAGTATAATATATGTAATATAGAAATTTGGAATTTTGGGGAGGATATTGTTCCATAAAAGCTGATTCATATCTCTGGTGGCAGACTAGTACAACATTAAATAATCCCACGGACAGGGACGCGGACGCTCCAAGGGTAAATACGTCCATTCACTTTGCCCCTTTGCTTTGTGTCTCCGACTCCCAGTATGTGGTCTGAGCTATCATTTTCTTGTACTCTTTTTCTTCTAATTGTTTCTCTCTATGCTAAATAATTCAATATCTCAATTATTTTATTTATTAATGAATTAATTAAAATTTAAGTCCTGTTCTTGAGTTGTTTTAAACATGGAAAAGAAAGGATTTACAAGGAAACTTAATAAAAATGTGTTTTTAAGTTTCTTGGAAAAAAAGAAAGGAAGAAATTTGGATGGATAACTTTTCTTTTTTCTTGTTGAAAGTTATCATTCCGAAAGTTGAATGATTTATACATTCCACTTTCCTTTCATTTCTTTCCCCCTTCTCTTTTATTTTTATTAATTTTTAAACTCAAAAACAAGACTTTAATGATTATACATTTTCATCACAAGAGAAAATTAATATGATTATACATGTGAAAAATGATACAACTTAATATGATTATACATGTGAAATAATTTTTATTCAACTTACTGGATTTTGTGATAAAATATTACAAAAACAGGTATATGAGAAAATTTAAATGTTTTCCCATTTTGAAGAAATAAAAAGTTAAAATCTTTAAAAAAACTTACCTTCATCTTCAACAAATTTTTTATTTTGAAAATTATGCAATCAATTATATTATTAAAATCAATACAACTATTAAAATATCATTTCTTTTCCCTAAATATTTAGGGGGTGTTTGGTTCATTTCAGGGAATGGGAATGAAAATGAAAATGAGAATGCAGGAGAATAGGAATGAGCATTGCATTGATGCTGTTTGGTTAAACCAATATAATCAATGAAAAATTGCTTCATATTAAAAAAATATGTGTTTCCAACTTAAATATACAAAGAATATTTCATTTGCATCCATAGATAGAATAATGCATGAAAAAAGAACCAAGTAAAAATAAAAATTTTATTCCCCCCAATTTGGTCAGGAATGAGAATTAATGAATCTGCAGGAATGATTCCATTATATAGTATCAAACCAAACAGCAGTTTTCATTCACATTCCCATTCCTGACCCCTCAATACCCCCAACCAAACGCCCCCTTAATGTAAAACAATTTTAATGGTAGATTGAAAAAAATATATATATTCTCTCTCCCAAAGTAATCATTTTTGGAAGTAGATCCAAATTTGGAGATTTTCTCCTTCTCTCTCTCACTTTCTCCATTTTGGAGAAGGATTTGGGAAATCTCTTAAAGCAAAATATCCCTAAAATCTCCTAGGAAAAATGTTAGAGATGCTCTAACTAAAAGTTTCATACAATAACATTAACTATTTACTATTTTTTGGCTTTTAAGTAATCAACTTTGTCAAAATGACTTGATATTAAGGGGTGTTTGGTTTAAAAAATTCTCTTTTTAAGTTTGAAAGTTAAAAGGTATACAGACTTATAATTGAAAGTTAAATGTCTAAAAGCCTTGTATCTGTCATTTGTGGGGTTCCAACTCAAAACCAATTGGTTATGAGTGGAGTAGCCCAGGACCCTTATAAGCACATTATAACTTCACTTTTGTGTCCGATGTGGGACATTGCTCAACACGCCCCCTCACGTGTGGCGTTCTTCTCAACTAACACGTGGATACTTTGGGTTACCTGGAGTCCGTGCGGCTTTTTGACCAACCACGGGTGAACCTTGCTCTGATACCATGTCAGTTTGTGGGGTTCCAACTCAAAACCATTGGCTATGAGTGGAGTAGCCCATGACCCTTATAAGCACATTACAACTTCACTTTTGTGTCCGATGGGGGACATTGCTCAACAGTATCGTCATTTGGAATTTTAAGAGGTGCATCATCCACCTCTTATCTTTTAGATGTGAAATAAGATTTAGACTTCAAGACTTTTAAAAAACAAACGACACCTTAGCGTGATAACATATTCTCGATATCGTATGTCACACGTTTTCCCATATCATTAGTTATAACATGATCAACACAATTTAGGGGTTGTTTGTTTTCTAAAAGTTACCTCTTAAAACCTTTTAAGTCTGAAAATTAAGAAGTTGCGGAATTAAGAACGTTGTTTTATTTTTAAGAAATGGTCTAACCTCCCATCATCTTTTGAAGTTTTAAGAGGTGAACCATCCACCTCTTATTTTTTAGACGTTAATTTAGACTCCAGAATTCGAACCTCTTAAAAGCCAAACGATACCTTAATGTAATATATAATCTTAGGGGTGTTTGGTTCAGGCACAATGATAACAATGGCAGTAAAAATCAAATAACATGGAATATAAAACAAGATTATATAAAACCATCCATTTTCTTTTATTTCCGATCCCATTAATTACTGCTTATTAATTTAATCAAACATCCCATGAGGTTGAAAATAAATATAACTTCTATTTGTATGTAAACATGATATATAACAACAACCATGCATAAAAAGGATTATGTAACTTTGTATCACTTTTAAACAAAATATATAATAAATCTAGATAGATGTGAACGAATGTCTGTATCTTTTATGTTGTACTTACTGATAAAAACATGATTGTCCAAGGGTGTGACATTTCAAGTCCAAAGCAACAAGATGTTATCAGTAAGCCAAAACTTTGAATTTATAATGACCTCACAATTCTATCATTGTCGGGCAAGTTGTTACAAGTTCCCTCAGTAAAATCTGTGATGTCTTGTCACCTCTTTACATAACCCTCTTTGTAATTAGTGTGTTTGAATTTACCTAAGGTGTTACAATCATTTCTCTTTTGAGACTTGTCATGCTTGTAGGGTTTTGGCCATCGTTGTGATGTTACAAGTATCCACTTTGAATATACCATTTGTAACACCAAAAACCCAAAGCAATAAATTGGTTTAGTAAGTTAGAATCAAAATTACAACTAAGATAGGAATTATTGATAGCCTGCAATTTTGAACGTATACAAAACTTATAGATCCAAATTTCTATTAACACGAGGCGGTAGTTAATAAAGGGCCTTTGGCTTAGCCATACCATACAACTCAACCTTATTGATGTTCAAGTGTTCAACTCTTGCCAAAGATGAGAAGTGTGTATGAGTTTAATTTGCCGTATATAAATACCCTATACTTGAAAAATATGATTACACATATTTATAATTTAAGATAACTTTTAAAAATATAATGTTTGACCTAAAGATTGGATCATACTATAGTATTTATGCTTTTGAGTGACAGTCTAGAAAAGTGAACGTCAAACTTAAAAAGATATGACGTTTGATTCGTACATGATTACAAATCCATCACATTTCACATAAAAGCTATCTATTTTTTTTAGTAGATGCTATGCTTGCATATATTATATACTCTTCAAACGATACTTTTTAAGTGGAATTAGTAGGTCAGTTTGATTTGATTTTCTTTATTAAAGATCGAGCATAATTCAAATTAAAATGAAAACATACTTGGCGTATAATTACGTAAATAAAGTTACAAATGTCTTCAAAGTGTACCTTAGTTACAAAGGGGTGAGACAACATTGCCGAAATACAAATCAAGTCCCATGTTTGACCCCCTTCTGTTGATCATGATATCCCCAGTCGTTGAGTAAGCCACAAAAAAAAACCACCGACATTCTTGTCCTTGTATGCGAGTTCCATGGTCAATTGGGGTTGTCGATAATCAACTTTTTGCGCAAATAAATTATGGTTACAAATGTTTTTTAAAGGATGTTATTTGGAAACTACACAAAAGTAAAAGGGGTGATATTGTAAACTTATAAAAAAAGGATGATCAATTTGCAAAAGAAAGAAACAATAGATGTCGAGCGGGTATTTGAATCACATGGCCATTTGACATTCATTACCCAACCAAGCAGTTGATACGTCATTTCAAACATCTCATTCATGTAATTACAATTACCCCCTTATTAAAATACTATTTTTCAAATCCAAAAAATAAAACATTTAATTTAGAACAGCAAAATGTTAAAACCCAATAAAACTATCTATTGTATTTTATAATTTTGTGAATTACTTTTCTAAATATATAAATAATCGGACATTCATAAATGAGTAAGTGCATTTTTTAACATTAAAAAATTACATATAATTGGCTATTAATACATTAATAGCTAATTAACAAAAAACTGAAAAACTTCTTTAAGTCATCGTCTCCCCATTAATGGCCCCTTTCAATCGAACTCCCTCTTTTTTTATAGGGTTTGATTCACCACTTCTTTTTATTTGTTTATGCACGCTCGCTTGAATTGTTATTAAAAAAAAGAATTGAAAAAACAAAAGATAGATAGAAAAGAGGGAGATCAACCGCATGATCCAACAATACTGATGGGCGGTACAGAAAGCGAACGATAACGGAGGACACCAGGGTGGCAATGGGTAACGTTTTTTTTGGAAAAGGGCAAGGGGAATGTTGTTGTTGGGTTCTGAAGGGTTTCAACGATGTAGGTAACCAATTTCTTAAAGTTTGATAGCTTGTTTATCTAAAACAATTGTTTAAAAAAATCTAATTATTCAAAATAAGAAAATTTAATAGTTTATTTAACAATAAAGTTCATTGTTTTTTTACAAACTTTTTACCTTGAATAATTTTTTTTTAAATGTCAAAACTATTGACTACACTAGTTATGATTTTCAAGTTTGTTTTAAGATAATGTCAAAAATGGTTTGATAATCTAGACGCTATCTAACTCCTTGGACAGTTCGTGATTCTTCAAAATCAATCTATTGACATAAGGTGGCTAAGAAACACATGATTATAACAAAGGTTTAGAAGTCACATTTTAGATACAACCAACAACATTTTTTAGCATTTCACTTGCATCTCAAAATTTGCTTACAAAAATCCATAATCAAGATAAATTAAGAAAACTACAAAAAATTAGATATGCATTTTAGAAATGGTTGGACTTTGGAAGGTGAAAAATCAATAAATGATGGATATGCATGTATCTAGTCATCCATCCCATCCATCATGCATTTGCATGTACATCAGGCTTTACATCATATCATACCATCTAAATCCCATCAACTATTATAAACCGATTGTCATATGAATTCTTGAGTAAATTACACTTTTGGTCCTTTTGATTGTCATTCGTTATCAATTTTAGTCCTTCTTTTAAACTAACAACGATTTTAGATATTGTGGTTATCATTTTGTTTTTTTATCTCAAACCTATGAGTCGGTATGTGCAAATTGTATAGCCTATTTTTTGACCTTTGTGACCAACACAAGTAGGGATGCTCAAAAATTCGACAAACCTAACGAACTCGATCCACCCAACCTAATCCAATGCGAAATAACCTAATCTGAAGCAACCAGACATCCAATCAGGTTGGAAATTTTCAAACAGTAAGTGTTAGGTTGATATTGACTTAGGGTCATTTGAACCCAACTTAACTCAATGTACCTGATATCATTTTATTTATTGAATTTAGTTTGATTGTTTAAGCTAAGCTTTTTGTGAGTTTGGTACATGCATACATATGTATGTGCAAATCAGAAAAGTAGTTGATGTACCAATGTATTAATCCGTACAGTTTGGGGTAGGCTGGGATGCGCTTTAGCTTGAGTTGGTTTGAGTTGAGATTTTTCAAACGTAGACATTGAGTTGGGTTTTTCAGATGAGTTCAACACGATCAACCCAACCCGTGAGCACCCCTTAACATGAGGTTGAGAGCTTGGCGCTCAAACTTGTCATATTAATGACTAGTTAACTCGCCGATGATTGAATGGTAATTGAATGCTTGATGATGATTAGATGGATAATCGTGTCGATTTTGGTTGGTTATGGACTATCATTCAAGAATTGACCTATTGAAATTTGATGTTGAGAATTTCATCTGATCTGATTCAATTACAATTGGATATGCAATCATCATCAATCGGTTCTAATTAGACCAATCGTTCTTAATTGGATCGATTGAATTTCTATAGTTTCCTAATTTTTAAGTTAAAATACCAAATACAATGACAAGTTTTATACTTATTAAATCAATTAGAGGTTTTGAGATTTTGTTTCCGAACTCAAAAGAACAAAGAGCCAACTTTACTCGTTAAAATATTAACATCATATACTTTAAGGGTAACCACTATACACATTTTTTGTTTAAAATCACGTTATATCATGCACTAAGAATGTAAAACGTATGTCTTGATGTTGATATATATATATATATATATATGGAGAGAGAGAGAGAGAGGAGAATTAGTAGGTGGAGATTAGGGTTGTAAACGCACCGAACAATACGAACATAGCTTGATTACATAAGCTTGGGTTGCGGTGAGGAGTTGAGTTAACGTGAGAAGCGTGATGGGTGATTATGAACCTTTGGATGTATATTATGATGAGATTTGCACCGAGATAAGCTGCAATAGATCAATCTCTCTATCAAGCACGATTCATTGGGGGTCTTGAGACTAAGGGCTGCTTGGTATGCGGAATTCAAGTGAATTTGATGGAATTGGAATGACAATTTCGTTTGAATAAATTTCTTATTGATGTTTGGTTCGCGAAGTTAACTTGTTGGAATCATTTGAATTCCATAATTTAAAGAATTTATCATTCCATGACTCAAGTGAAAGAATTGAAATCTTACCAACCAAACGCATGGTCAAATTCATTCAAATTCAATTTCAGTTTCTTGAAAAGTTAAATTCCTTCCAAGAATTCCAATTCCATTAAATCTCATTATGCAAACCAAATACGTCTTAAAAATAATCAATGATTCAAATACACTTCTCATGTTAACTTAACTTTTCACACCATCCTTCATTTCAGTGCCATGATATACAAATATATTTATATATAAACGAAAATAAATAAATGTAAAGAAACGTAAACAATTAATACACATAAATAAACAAACATTCACGGACGTAAATGAATGGACAAAATCGTTACTTGACATTTTCATTCATTTAGAGCATCTCCAATGGGTAACACTATTTTTTACACCAAATGTTAAAAGTAGTGTAAGAAATAGTGTAAGATTTAGTGTTACTAGTAAATCTTCTCCAATGGGTAACACTATTTTTTACACCAAATCCTTTTTACATTAAAAAGTAGTGTTAAAAATAGTGTTACGCCAAATATAGTGTGATACTATTCATCACATTAAATTTAGTGTGAAAAAAGTGACCCAATTGGAGATATGAATAGTAACATTTACACCAAATTTAGTGTTTAGTGTATGATTTGGTGACCCCATTGAAGATGGTCTTAACTGGAAAAAATATTCATATTTATTTATTTATTAAATAAATAAATAAAACCAATGACGTATAGCTCAGTTGGTAATGATTGGTAGTAATATTTCTCCAAAATCGAAAGGCCCCAATTCGAGCCCCAAGCGCCTTCATAGGCACAACCTTTAAGTGAGTAAGGTATATCTTCACATTACGGACTTGACACACGATTGTAGACCGATTGGGATTATCAGTATCAACCTTTTATCCACATTCATTCATTTAACTAAAAAAATATTCATATTTATTTATTTATTAAATAAATGAGGTTAATGACGTATAGCTCAGTTGGTAATTGTTAGTAGTAGTGTTTCTTCAAAATTAAAAGGTCCCGAATTCGAGCCCCAGGTGCCTCCATAGTCACAGCTGTTAAGTGAGTCAGGTATATCTTCACATTACGGAATTAACACACAATTATGAACCAGTTAGAGCATCTCCAATGGGTAACACTATTTTTTACACTAAATGTCAAAAATAGTGTAAAAAATAGTGTAAGATTTAGTGTTATTACTAAATTTTCTCCAATGAGTAACACTATTTTTTACACCAAATCCTTTTTATATTAAAAATAGTGTAAAAAAATAGTGCAAGAAATAGTGTTACACCAAATTTAGTGTTGCACTATTCATCACACTAAATTTAGTGTGAAAAATAGTGACCCCATTGGAGATGTGAATATTAACATTTACACCAAATTTAGTGTTTAGTGTAACATTTGATGACCCCATTGGAGACGGTCTTAGGATCATCAGTATCAACCTTTTATCCTTATCCAAAATAAACAAACGTTCCGTTCCAACAACTTACCGACCGTTGAACAAACGTTTTGTACCAATGACACAATGCATTTATTATTCCATGAGGATGTTGAAAATATCAAAAAGGGTAATGGTTAAAATACTTGTATGTGAAGTGAAATTTGTTTGTATTTGGAAAAAAGGAAGAAAGAAAAAGGTGGGGTGGGGGGCAGAGAACCCTAGAGAAAGACAGTAGTTTGTGTTTGTGGTGGGGTTGATGACGTCATGTCCGCCGCCCTCCTCCTCCTCCTCCTGCTACGGCGGTCTACTGTGATGACTAGTAAATGCCACCGACTCTCCCAGGTGAATTATTTCACTCCTCCTGCCGTGAACCACCGGTTTAACCCACTGACCCCTGGCCCCTGGCCCCCCTCTCTTTTAATAATATGTAACTAAAATGTTTATATAAAATTTTGATGTGTTATATGCAATGTTTCAAAAACCGGGTTTACTCGGTTGGTCGAACTGTAAACCAGTGAAGAGGCTGGTTCAAATTTCACCGGTTTTATGAACCGGAGTGACCGGATGGTGTATTGATAAAATCAGTAGATCGAACCGGTAAAAAATTGGTTGACCCGTTTTTTTTTTTAAACTTATGTTTTTGAGTTTTTAAAATGTTTTTTGGATAAATAGAAAACTTGTTATTATGTTTTTTTTAATATTTTGAATTGATGTACGACTTATCATAATGTTATTTTTAGTATTTTAACTTGTAGATATCAAATTTTTGGTTTTATACTTTTATGTATATATGTATGTAGAAAAATGAAAAATACATAAAAAATGCTTTAAACCGATTGAACCAGTGATTGAACTAGTTGAACCATTCAAACCGACAACCGATCATCACACCCTTTTTATATGACCATAGATGATGGCAATGGCGTTGTGTTTTCAAATTTTATAAGAAAAAAAAGAGAAAAAATGAGCGGAGATAAAAAAAGGAAAAGGGAAAAAAGTTGTAAGTATTATGGATATCATCGAGAAAAATAAGGAAAAACACGGTTACATACCTAAGGCTATTGCGTACCGGAGTATTGGATTGTGCGGGTTCAAAGCCGGCTGGTTGGGCGGGTACGGTTACGCCGAAGACAGGTTCAGCGGGCTAGGGTTGTGAGCAGTGTTGACACACCGCTCGTTTTATAGGCGGGTTGTTGCTTTTGTGTGTGTGTGTGTGTTGTGTGTTTTATTTAAATAAAAATCGAGAGAGTTGGGAGGGTTGAATACTAATCAGATAGGTTCAGAGGGTTATTGGAAGGGTTGGAGAAAAACTGATGTGACAGTGGGGTTGGAAGAGTTGAGAGAATTGGATACTGGGAGCCTAATAAGTAGAAACGGTCCTAAAATTTGTTTATATGGTGACACCATAAATAATAAATGAACCTGAAAAAGTTTCAAATGTTATAAGTAGTAATGGACCTGAAAAAATTATTAGTGTTAAAAGTAGCAACCGAAGAGAAATTTGTTTTATACGGTGACACCATATATTATAAACAAAAAATAGTTATAAAAAACATAGTTTTTATCAACATGTCTTCATTTCTTTTTACTGACATTCAATATTGTCCCATGTGATTTTAGCATAATTTCATGGTTTCGAGAGATTTTTAAGTTTTTTGCTTGATTTTCAGGGAAATTTTAGTTTTTATAATCGATTTCGAGAGATTTTTTCGGTTTTTCTTTTGTCGATTTCAAGAGGTATTTTTCAATTTTTTGGTTGATTTTAGTGCTTTGTTTTTTGATTGATTAGAAGGTATGCTTGACCTTATTATGCTTTTGAATATCATATAATGACACTTTCTAAAACAATTAAGTTGCACTTTTTATAAACGTAAATTTTTTAACTTTGGTGAAAAGATAATATGGCTGCACATGCCATCGTGTGCTTTTGTATAGGTTCGTCCTTTATAAGAGAAACCATCACCATATAAGACGAAATTTATGGAAACAAAAATTAAAGCCTCGTATCTAAATGTAAAGTAAAATGTTTATAGGACGCCTAAAAGCATCCTAACAAATTAATAAGCCGCACACTTTTGAAAAAATGTCTTATATCAACCATACTTTTTCAAGACACTTGTTTTTTAAGACAATATTCCAAAAATGTCCTATAAAATTGCTAAATTAAAGTTTTTTTACATTTTTTTTAAAATACCCGTTACGATTTCCAAAAACTTGTTATAAACTTATTACAATGCCCCTTGATACGACACTTTATTTTTGTTCCTACAAATTAATTCTTATAAAGTGGTTTATTATGATACTTTATTTTTTGATGTCTTGCCAACTTAATTTTGTTGTAATCAATGTTAGCATTATAGCATAATTACAAGAATGTGCACTAACAAACAATTGATATGCCGGAAGGTAGGGGTTCAACTTTCAAGTGTAGAAGTGAGCTTTTTTTGTGTCGAAACGGACTAGGCCACTTGAGGGGGGAGACCATCATAAGTGATTAGGTAAGAATTAAGGGATCAATTACAACCACAAGGGTGTGGTGTAGTGGTAATCATCCGGGGAGGGCATAGCTCTCAACCCGGGTTCGATCCCTGCAATCCCCCTTGTGGCCACTGGGTTTAATCTCAGGGTTGCATGCTTTAGTGGTCGGTTGCATTGCCAAGGGATTAGTCTGGGCCAAAGGCCCGAGAACCCTTTACAAAAAAAATTACTAAACAATTACTCAGTAATTGATTGAGGATGATAATGACTAAACTTATGTGGTAAGAGACATGTAAAGGCTGAGAGTCTTACTCTTACCAGGTTTGTGCAGGAAATGACTCTAATCCGATAAGTTTTACTTACCAATAATCCATTTTCATGGTCAAAAATGTTATATAATAATTGTTTGTAAACACTTAATTACCCGATAAAAATTGGATGTCCTCAGCCCATGAAAGTAACTTTTTACCTATATTACTTTAAAATACAGTTGGGGCTTTCCCACACACTCTTTTATATAAATCTGTCCTTAATAACATAAGTAATGGTTGTTTAAAACTTTAAATGTGTTGTTACTATGATGATGTTATGCCACAATTTGACCACCCCCACTAATCAATCCGTCCGAGTTGTACCTGGTTGAGTTACGCTTTAGATTATTCTATTGTATTCAAATTTCGTTGTGTAGTCAAAACTTAGTCCACATTTCGTTGCTCCAACTACTAATCCCAATCTCCCAACCAACCCAATTTAACCTGATAATAACCCTAATTTAACAAAAACTTGCCAACTAGCAATTGCCAAACTAAACTCAATTCGCCCTACAACTAAAATACATATAATGCCTACACTACCGCTCCCCCAACATGCCCATGGTCTTGAACGCTTTGAGTGATACAAATTCTTGGACAAAAGCAACCAAAGTTTCTATTTAAAGAATTCTTAAACCATCTTCAACAAATTATTTGAACTATAGATAGTGGGGAGGGGTTGTTCTCTATTTTCTCCAATGGAATCTTTATATTGTTTTAGAAAATAGAGAAAATTAGAGAAAACTCAAATTTTAAAAATTCTCTAAAACTTGAAGTGTGAGAAGAAAAATTAAAAATTTATTAATCTCTAACCAAATAAGGGTGAACTATTATTTAGATTGAGTAATATAGTATTCAGTAGTATCAATTTGAATAATATTGAATGTTGTATTATTTAGTCTGAATAATACATGATTATTTACATTTAATATGCCACGTGACATGCTCTCGGTCGTCCTCACGTTCGCAACGAATGATGAGTTTTCATTTGAACCTGACCATACATGATACATATATATATATATATATATATATATGGGTGGGTTCAAATGTAAACCACTTTTTGGTTGTGAACGTGAGGACAACCAAGAGCGCGACACGTGACGGATGATTAGGCGCCACGTTAGGTCCACGGCGGATGACTAGGCACGATTCATGGGAGGGCATTGAATTAAAGGGGGGGGGGACCACACTCAAAGCCGCCACATGTCGCGCTCTCGGTTGTCCTCACGTTCACAACCAAAAAGTGGTTCACATTTGAACTTTCCTCTATCTCTCTCTCTATATATATATATATATATAGAGAGAGAGAGAGAGAGAGGAGGGGGGGGGGGGGGGGAGTTTCAATTGCAAACTCAAATTTAATTGCGAATGTGGGGACACCCAAATACGCGCCATGTGTCACATTCAGTCTGAATAATATTAGATTATTCATACTGAATGTTATGTATTATTCATGGTGAATAAAACATGAATATTCAGTTTGAATAATATTGTATTATTCAGACCGAATAGGACACGTGACACTCTCAGTTGTCCTCACGGTCATAATCAGATTTGAGTTTTCATTTAAACCCGCCCCATATCACGCACACACACATAAGGTTCATGTATATATTAGGGGGTGAGCAATGAGTCCCAAATCCTAATACCGAACAGCTACCGTACCGATCTTGGATTCATCTATTTCAGTACGGTAATCGGTTCCATGTTTTTCCTATAATCGGCATTCGGTAATATCGGTACATGGTCTCCTCTAATTACCGAAAATACCAACTTGTACTGAAAGTCGAAAAAGAATACCTCTTTTTCACAAATCCCAAAACAAATCTCAAATGTATTTCAAATAAAACGGTTCATTACGGTAAATGGGTGATGTACCAACTGTAAACCTTTAAAAAATTCTAATTTCTTGCACTTAAATCAACCCTTCAATATCTAACTTCAAGAAATTAAAGTTTGAAAGTTGTAAAATGTAAAATCGGGACTAATAGGGTATTAGTGTAGAAATACCGTTACCGATACTGGTATCGAACCGGTACAGTATACTTCTAATAGGTCCGGTATTTGGTATTAATTTTTCCACATTTTCCGTATTGGAAATTTTCAGTATCATACCGATTCGGCACGATACCAGTCCCATGCTCATCTAGTATATATTATAAAGATGGGTCGTAAATCACAACTATAACAATAGATAACCCCAAGAAAAAAAACGTGCTATTTCTTAGTGCTATTTCTCATTTCTTTGTATTGGTTGTACACCACAGCAAGGCTGTGTTTGGCAAACATAAGCTAGCTTATAAGCTAGTCCATCCAAACATGTACCAGGAAGCTAGCTTATAAGCTAGTTTATAAACTAGCTTTTTGAAACGCTACTTTAAGTAGTTTATGAGGAGCTTATTATAGTTTTTTCCAATTATACTCTTATTAATATTTATTATTAAATTCAAATATACCTTTTTTGGTCATTTTACATACTCATAAGCTAGTTTTGCCAGACATAATTTGTTCATACGCTAACTTATCAGCTACTAGCAAGCTTATCAATTAACATCTAGCTTATCAGCTACCAGCTAGCTTATAAGCTACGCTTGCCAAACATAGCCCAAATCTTATACCCTTAACTCGTAAACCATATAAATTGAAAATCCCAAAATCGTAAACCACATAAATCATAAAACTTAAACTATATAAAAAGGAGGAAGTGATGACAAAAAAGTATATATCAATTATAAATTTATAATGAAATGGTTACTTTCAAATACAAGCTGATCAAAACCCCCAATATATTTACGAACTCAGTTAGATACCGTAAATTTTCAAAACATAATTAGGTCTTGCAATTTTTAAAAACCCCAAATTAGTTTAAATCAATTAAGAAACTAAGGTATGCCTTTTTTAAATCAATTAAAAAACTAAGGCGATAATACTACTACAGATTTTGGGTTCAAACCTTTCAATGTCACATCAGCTTTCCTTTATATCATCTTTAAATCATCACCAACCTTTCAAATCTCGTAACACAATCTTTCAATATTTCATACCCTTTATCATTTTTTATTATACCATCCTTAACCGAACCCCTCATACCCCTCATACATGTTGTCATCTCAGCGCCACATCAACTTTACCAACACCATACCATGCCGTCCTTAACGGTACCAATTCCATACCCCTCTAAATAATTAATTAAAAAAATAAAAGAAAAAGAAAAGAAGAGAGAGATAGAGAGAAAGGTGGGGTGGGGTGGAGTGGGTAGAGGAGAGAGACCGGTAAGGCCATGCCGCTGCCCTTCCCTGCGGGACTTCTACCGCCCATCCACGGCGGTGTTACCGTTGGTATCGACTTGGTGCCACTGCCATTGCGGATGGCCTTATATATATACTAGAAATTGCCCGTGCGCGATGTCGCACAAAGCATTTAAAATTCTATAACGAAGATGGATAATTGATTATTATTTTTTGACCCATGTGAAAAATAACATTTAAGATTTTCTTTAACATATTTTTGTTCATATATGATTATTTATCTTAATTAGGGGTGCCAAAAATAACCGAAACCGAATAAACCACCCGAACCAAATGACATTTGGGTAAAATGGTTCGGTTAAACCGAATAACGATCCTTATTCGGTTCGGTTTTCGGTTAAATTTTTTCTAATTCGGTTAAACCGAATAACCCGAATAAGACATTTTTCTAAAATTTTAATAATTCATGTATGTAAAAAAATTAACCAAATACATGTTATACTATTATTATTTTACATATTTTATTGCTATATAATATTCTTTTACTGATAATCTATAACGGCTTTTACTAAGATTGCGCTTTTTGTTTGATTTACGTCGAATGAAGAAAAATGATGCCATTGAGTTAGATATTTGTTTTTGATACATGATGTCTTTTTACTTAATATAAGTCAATTGTTGAGTATGAATGTATGACACAATCATTCATTAGAAGCAACAAATATTTAATAGGAGCAAATTTTTGAAAAATTGTCCAACAAAAAGTTATAAATCTTTATTCGGTTTAACTAGTTACCGAACCGAATAACCCGAAAACCGAAGAACCCAAAACCGATTAGACCGAAGCTTATTTGGTTTGGTTATCGGTTAACTTTAAAGCTCCTAAAAAACCGATTAACCCGAATCGAATAAACCGAAAACCGATTTAACCGACCAAATAACACCCCTAATCTTAATATGATAAAGATTTAAAATGACACATGAAAAAATAGAGGATTAATAGTAAACTAAATGACCAATCATAAGGATATTAACTGTAACTTCCAAATTTATAAACAATTTAACATGTAAAAATATATGAACAAATTAATTCATATGTATTTTTAATATTTAATAATATGATTAAAATCTAAAAATATTCGATATTGGACTCATTTTGAAGATATTTTCGAGACGATTATAATGGTATAATTTGTTAAAAATATAAATAAAATTTAAATACATTTTACGCAATTTACATTATTTATGTTAATATAATAAGGGTGTAAAATGAAAAATGAAAAAGTGAGGGGGTAAAAGTAATTTAATTAAGTAACTATAGGGATATAGAGTGTAAGTTATCAATTGAAATATGAATTGAAATTGAAGACGTGGGTGGGAGGAGTTTCTAATTGATGCATTACATAGTTGTACTAAGGGTATTAAGAGTTGTAATATTGGTGAAAAACAGTTTTGCTTAAAATATTTAAGAATCTTATATATATATATATATATATAGATATATAGAAGAGAGAGAGAGAGAGAGTTTTGGTTATACCCTTATTAAAATTTTATTTTTCTCAAAAACTAGTTTATATAGGTATAATTGGAAAACATTACAAAAATCTCTTGAAACACTACTCCAACTAGCGTTTCAATAAGCTAGTTTGTGGTCCATCCAAACATATACTAGCTTATAAACTACTTTATCTGTTGGCTTAGTTTTACCAAACTCAGCTTTTAATACATACAATATTTTGGTTGTACCTATAGCAATAACCTTTTATAAAACCTCTAAGGTTGTCGGTATCGCCTTCGGCTTCAAGGCGGGCTTGTGGGCGCAGGCTTCGGCTTAGGGATGGCAATGGGACGGGTATTGATAATCCCAGTCCCATACCCTATTATGAAACCATGTCCCATACCCGGTCCCGTCCCGTCGGATATCCCATTATCAAATAACCATCGGGGTCACGGGTATTCCCGCGGGTATCGGGTATCCCGTTTATATTTTTAGTGGATTAAAATTTAGTAAACAAAATTTAATTTATTAGAATTATATGCAAATCACGTCAAACAATAAGTTGAATTCTTTTTAAACTTTCATTTTCTAGCAACATAAAATATTCATCAAGTTCAACATTGAACTAAATGTAATGTGTGTATATATATATATATATATATATATATTAATAAATTTGTAATGTATATAATACATTATATTAATAATAAAATTATTGAATTATCAAATATATATGGTTCGGGGCCGGGTAAATGGGATCGAGTAAATGGGCGGGTATTGACTAAAACCATAACCGTCCCAATCCCGTGAAATTTTTTTAAAAAAATCCCATACTCGGTACCATAACCGTTTACCCGGCCCAATCCCGTCCCAAAAGTTTCGGGTTCGGGAATTCCCGTCGGGACCGGGTATTTTTGCCATCCCTACTTCGGCTTCACGGCGAGCAGGGCTACGCCCCAATCGGTTTCACGACGGGCTTAAGCTATCGGTTTGTGGAGGCCACTCAGCCCGTCTATCTCCCTCTTTAAAAAAAAAAAATTAAAATCTATATTGAGTATTCGATTTTGTGGGTGGCAATACTCGAAATATTTCAAGCTTGTTGTGGGTTTATCAGTAAAGTTAATGTAGCAAAGTGGACTTGCAAAGTGGACTTGTAGGTTGAATGGGCTAGCTTGGTACATCTTAATTACAAATAAGTAAAAGAAAAAACAAATAAGTTGAGAAGATACAAACAGTTAGCAAGAATCAAACAAAAAGGTCAGCCACCTGCCTTTGTCTTACTCTTAAACCCTTCTCCCCAATCCATAACCACCATTTTCATGTAAGACAACCATGGATGATTCCCCTTCTTTAATCTAGTATTTTTTTCACTCTATAAATTCCCCCAATTTCACCCTCACTTCATCCATCTTCCCTCATTTTGATCTTGATTCAGGTAAATTTCTCCCTCTTCTCTTCTCTAGGGTTTTGATTTCTGATTTTGATTAATTCATCTTCTGTTGTTTGATTCGATTGCTGATTATAATCTATATCGTAGTAGTTGAGATCGAGAATATGGAAGAATCAAAAGTTCATGTTTTCAAATCATCCTCAGAGGTATATATATTTCGTAAAGTTCTGATGCCAAATTATTGAAATTGCTAGTTTATAAGTTGGGATTTATGGTGAAATGATGATAATCATTGATTAATTTGATTGGGTAGTTGCTTGAGAAGTTGCATCAGAAGTGGAATTCAGTTGATAAGGTGCCATATCCAGCTATGTATTCAAGTGTTTATGGTGGAATTATTCTTGATCCAGCAATGATGGTGATTCCCATTGATGATCATATGGTTCATAGAGGACATGGTGTATTTGATACATCCATCATTCTTGATGGGTAAGTCCTTGATTTCATTCCTAAATGATGGTTAATCAGCTTTTATAGGACGTCAAATCTGTCTAAATGCCATAATAGTGATGTCTAAGGTGTTGTTTGGTAAAAATAAGCTAGCTTATAAGTCAGCTTATAAGTGGATGGACCATAAGCTACCTTTTTGTAAAGCTACTCTCACTAGTGTTTTGGTGACTTGTGGGGTTTATTAATTTTTTATTCCAAATATACCCTTGCTAAGTTTTACACTATCAATTTTTAAACATTCGTTTTTGTCATTTTACAGTCATAAGCTACCTTGTCGGCTACTTTTTGACAAACGCATCTTGTTCATCGGCTAACTTAGCGGTCATCAGCTGCCTTATCAGCTAGTTTGCCAATTATAGCCTAAATGTCATATTAATTTGTTATATAGGACTTAAAGATTATACGACCAAACAATTATGTGTCCCATATAAAAGGTGGTATAATAAAACATTAGGACATATTTGGTTTAGGGGAATGAAAATGAGAATGAAACAGAAAATGACAAGAGTATGAAAATGGGAGTGAGTTTTAATTCCTTCCAATATAATCAAGGAATGAAAATTTGGGCTTCTGAAGGAATGAACCCATTATGTTATATAAAACCAAACGGTTTCTTTTATATTCATTCTCATTATTACAACTTGGGAATGAACCCATTAACTCATAGGACGTTTTTATAAGACAAGTTTTAAATAATATCATATAAAATGACTAATAGAATAATATATTTCATGAGTGTCTTAAAAAACTTGTTAGGACGCAAAAAGTGTGCTATCAACATATTGTAACATCTTTACATCAAACGTACAATTCTTTGGTCCTATAAACTGAAGTCATATAAAACAGTTTATTAGGACATTTAGACATATTTGTAGTGCTTCAATCTTTGGATTTAGGTGTAATTGTTTGGTCTCAAAAGCCGATTTTGTTATAGTGCTTCAAAATCTAGAAATCCATGTTTATATGATTAATGTGCCCACAAATTTAACACCATATCAGTATGAAGTTTCATCTTGATATCAAGATTCCATTCCATCCAAAACCTCAAGATTTCTTCTATTTTGGCAGATACCTCTATGAATTGGATGGTCATCTTGATCGATTTCTTTTATCGGCATCAAGAGCAAAGATCACGTCTCCATTCCCAAAATCGACTCTTTACACCATTCTTGTCCAGCTAGCCGCAGCATCAAACTGCAAGAAAGGAACTTTAAGATATTGGTTAAGTGCAGGGCCCGGCGATTTCTTACTTTCTTCTGCAGGCTGCCCAACTTCCGCTTTCTATGCGATTGTTATAGACGAAGAGTTCTCTCAGTGTAAAGAAGGTGTGAAAGTGATAACTTCCACGATCCCCATGAAAGTTCCGCTATTTGCCACAAGCAAAAACGTCAATTACCTCCCAAACGTCCTCTCGAAACTGGAAGCCGAAGAGAAAGGCGCATTTGCATCCATTTGGGTGGACGATGAAGGGTACGTGGCCGAGGGTCCAAACGTGAACGTGGGTTTCGTGACCCATGAGAACGAGCTCATCCTGCCTTTCTTTGACAAGATTCTAAGTGGGTGCACCGCGAAACGGCTGCTTGAGCTGGCTCCGAAGTTGGTTGAAAACGGGAGTTTGAAGAGTGTGAAAACCGCAAACATCACGGTTGAGGAAGCCAAAGGAGCGGCTGAGATGATGTACATTGGAAGCACGCTTCCTGTACTACCGATCATCGAATGGGATGGAAAAGCTATCGGCAATGGTAATAAATTACTATTTTTTTTTTTCAATTTCCTATTTCAAAAATGTTAAAAAGTCCCACATTGGTTACAAAAGGTTTCACCATACAGAAGAGAAATGATCATAGTCGGATATAACAAGCCCTCCCACATCTCGGCCTAGATGAGTACATATTGCTCCAAAGTGGCGAGTCCTAGGGGCGGTTGAATTTTTGATACCATGTGAGAATATGTGGAAGCCCATTAAATTATTTAACAAAAGAGAAAGGGAGGTCTTAACGTATTTTCAAGAGAAATAGTCAATATTAGTTGATGTGGGACTTTAACAGAAAGAAACTGTCTTTTTCGTGGTTTAATGATGTTGGTTGTTACAGGGAAGGTCGGGGACTTGACGATGGCACTATCAGACCTCGTTTGGGAAGATATGGTGGCTGGTCCTGAGACACACAGGTTAAAAGTTCCTTATGTGTAAAAAACACCGAAATTTGTTGTCAAGATGGGTATTGTATCATTTGTCTTTTTAATGCGAGGTAGCCGTCAGTGTCCAAGCCAGCTTACAGGACTTATTTTATAAGATCCTAAAGATAATAGTCAGGAGAATTCCCCAGTGATGTCGAGGATACTCAAACGGGTGATGTGT
This sequence comes from Centaurea solstitialis, assembly GCA_030169165.1. Taxonomy (NCBI): domain Eukaryota; kingdom Viridiplantae; phylum Streptophyta; class Magnoliopsida; order Asterales; family Asteraceae; genus Centaurea; species Centaurea solstitialis. The sequence goes on from CM058041.1 coordinate 84,863,624, forward strand.
GGGCAGGAGCTCCATGACCTTAGCGTTTGTTTGTCGGTTGAACCGGCCCGTAACGTGTGTGTGTTGTATCGTTTGCTTGTGGGAAATGGAAATCAGCATTTGAATAAAAGTTTGGCTTTGTGTTTACAAGTGTTTCCAAATCATCTTTAGATCATGTTCCAATGTTGTTATAATTGCGTTTGACTTTTAGAGTATTTGTTGGAGATGTTTTTAGCAGTTGGACTTCTGGGTAGATAAATCCACTTCTCTCCTTATGACTAGGGCCGCACATGGGGTTGGTCAGGTTAAAGGTATTTGAATAACTCAGCGCAACTCACACAAAAGTACAACCGAACCCAAATCGTACGAGTTGGATGGAGCAAGGGTTGGTTTGGTTGAAACTCGGGCATATCATTTTACAATCTAACTAAGCGATTGCATTTAAATGAACTAAAATTAAAATGATAACATACAAATTAAGCTAAAATTTACATAAGAGATATTAAACTAGGGGTGAGCATCGGAACCGGGTACTCGCCTTTGGAACCAGAACCGCCTTGGAACCGGAACCGCCGGTTCCGGAACCGATTGGGACCGGTTCCGGTTCTCATTTTTTTGGAACCGCCAACCGCCGAATACCTGCCAAAACCGGTTCCACTGTATTTTAATAAAATAATTTATATGTTTATTATGTTTAATTAAAGAAAAATTGAAACTGTTATTTAACTTTTTACGGTTACACATTTATACATGTACACTTATGATCACTTTCTTCACTCAACTTATTTATTTTCTTTTTTCGATATCTTTATATCGTATTTATCATTTTAAGTTCCGTTTTTCATTTTCTTTTCATTTGGAAAGAGATTTTGTTCATTGAATACATTTTCACCGTTTGTAATATTTGTTTCGTTACGTTAGAACTATATAATAACTAATAATAACTTTTTTATAGCATAAAACCATTAAAAAATATTTAAAAATATTAGACACCGGATACCCGGTTTTGGAACCGGTTGCTAGATATAAAGAACCTGTGCAACCGGTTGCAGTTCTTTCATCCTAGGAACCGCTGGTTCTGGTTCCATGTATTTTAGCAATGTACCCACTTTTGCTCACCCCTATATTAAACTACATTTGCATTTAAGGTTAACAATTACATGTATCAATTAAAGATTTTACATCATATTAAATCTATGTTAGCAAAAGACATATTTAACAAAATTTTAACATCTGAAATGCAAAAATTATATAACTTAAAAAATCTGCCCCCATGCAGGATCGAACTACAGACCTCCAGTTTACAAGACTGGCGCTCTACCACTGAGCTATAGGGGCATTTTGAATTTCTTTTCGCCTGTAAATCTCTTTAAACCAAATTACGTATATAATTGCAACCTTTTTTTTTTTTTTTTTTTTAATTTCCTTTTTCGTGGAAGTAAATTGTATAACGCGACGATAAAATATTATTATTATTATTGTTATTATTATTATTATTATTATTATTATTATTATTATTATTATTATTATTATTATTATTATTATTATTATTATTATTATTATCATAAACTGCATAACCACATGATTGATGGTTGTATTTTAAATACTAGAAACATTTTTTGTTAGAAAGAAAGAATCATTGGTTTGGTTCGACATATACAATTCCGTTCTGATCAAATCTTGTATCAGATATTTAAAAATAAAATAAAATAATGTATGTGAATATGTGATTGTCCAAAATAATGCGGTCATGGTTTTTGTTTCCAAAGAAATTAGGAGATATCGGACTATCGTCTTTTTTTTTTATCAATCGATTCTTAAATTTAAAAGAGATGTGTTGTTCTTCTTTCATCTGACCAACATACAATTTGTTATCAAACCTAAATTGTGAAACATGTCCAATGAAATGAATTGAGATTTTTTTTTTAATATTGATTCAAGATCGAGGTTATAAGACAGATTTCAAATGATTATTCATTATGTTTTAATGCTAATTAAACGGATGCTTTTTTAGAATTTTTGCTGCTATAGGATTTTTTTTACCTGTTCTTGTCCAAAGCCTCATAATTTGACAAAACTTTGAGCTAATGTGTGCATTAAACTCTTTTTTGGCTGCTTTAGAAATCTATGATTTCTATTTGGTCTTTTGTTGAAAGCCTCATAACTTGACAACATTTTTGAGCTAATGTGTGCATTAAACTCTTTTTTGGCTGCTTTAAGAATTTATGATTTCTATTTGATCTTTTGTTCAAAAACCTCATAATGGAAAATTTAGTTTTTCTTATGGTATTTTTAACAGGAATTGCTTAAAATTACCATTACGAACCACATTGAAATTCATTTTATAGCCGTATTTCTACCTAATCAATCGAAATAACCAATATATCGCAACTAGTTATTTAGCAACTTATGAAATCTATCTTTTACGAAGTTAAATATTCATGAAATAGCAATTTTGCAACTTACTAAATGTTGATCTTACAACTTACAAGTCACACTTTAACAAGTTGAGAAAGTAGCGTTTAGCAACTTTTGAAAATGTTACTTTATGATATTAAATTCGTACAAAGTAACTTGTTAAAGTGCTACTAGCGAAATAGTTTTATATTTCAGTCAATTATATAAAAAACAACTATAAAATGAATTAAAAAGTACAAAATAGTTATTTTGAGTAATTTCCTATCTTCAAGATCACCATTTGCTGCTAGAAAATCACAATAATAGAGTTGTTATTTTCAAGTCTAATTTGTATATATTTATAGTATAGAATGATCAATTTCACATTAGATAAAAGCTTAAAAGTGAAGTAAAATATTTTAGAAATTCTAGAACCACCTATTTTTTGAGTATCAAATATCGACATTAATACTAAATATTTTATCATGTTATTCATTAGTTACCGGCTATCTGAAATCTCTAGGCTAGAGAGACTTCTTTTCGTCTCTCTCTTTGTCCTTCCATCACGGTCGAAACCCTCGACCACTGAAGTCATACTATGCTCGACCTTCTTCAAAACTTTATCACTTTTACCATTCCGCTCCAACCGATACCGAATCATCTCATCTTTATTGGTATCTAGAAAATGCAAGATCACGACCGTCACTACTGAGGAAACAAACATCGGGATCGGTCCAAAAATCCATAGGACCAAGGTACCCGCAAAGTAGAGGGCCCGTAATCCGACGGCCCAGAAGTTGCTTCCTCGAATCACCGCCTTTTGGATGTGATGGACGGGCACTTCACCGTTGGGCATGCTTATGAGGAAATTCGCGTGCACGAAGTGCCTCGTGGTTTGCACAAAACACGCAAACGCTAGCAAGAAGCACGATAGCATGGCGATGTACTTGATCGAGGCCGTGGAACGGCTCTTGTCCCCTAAGACGAAGTTGCGTGCGAAGAAGTTTGTCGAAGAACCTCCGAGAATGGCTCCAATTAGGGAACATAAAGCTAAAGAAATTGAAGATAAAGAAGTGGCTGCAGATAAGTGACTACTGAGGACTGATATAGCAAACCCTCTATCTCTAGCATCAATCTGCATCAAGATAATTAACCATGGTTAAAGAAACAAAGATGGATCTTCAAATCACATTTGTAACATATGTGAAACTTTATCATATTACTTTCCGAAAAAGCCCTTGACGATAGAAGGAGGAAGGGGTGTTTCCGGCATATATTAAAGAAAATGTACAACTGATGTAAGATTTTAGCACGCCCGGATATAGTATGTAAAAGGTGGGAAGATGGGTCCACAAAAAAATTTATTTAGGTTAAAAACATTTTTTTTTTACTTTTAACCTTAGTTCTTGGTAATTTCCTACATGTACCTAAATAAAATGCCTCGAAATCAACACAAAAAGAAAAGAAAACATCTACTTGAAATCAAACATAGTAAAACCTTAGAACTTCTTCGAAACAGTAGAATTAGGCTAAAGACACATGGGATGACTTTGTGTGCCTTTAATTTAACTTAAAATAGCCCCCTATCGGCAAAAATCCTGAATCCACCATGGCCTTCAATAAGGCTATATGCACAAAGATGTCCCATATGACTTTGGCTCTGATACCATGTGACATATACGGAACCCATCAGATTACTCTTTAAAAGAGCATTTGAGGATACAAGGAGAGGGGTAGAACATATATTAAAGAGAATGTGTGTAAGTCTGACCGGTTAAGGACTCTAAAATGCCTCCTCCAATGGAAAGGAAAGATTTCCCAGAGTGTTGAGTCCCACGCAAAGATATCTATATGGTAGACATCGGCTCTGATACCATCTCAGATACATGTAACCCCATCATATTACTCTCCATAAAAGCAGAGAACAAGGTTCCAACGTATACTGAAAGAGAGATTTTCCAAGTCTAACCAACGTGAGACTCTAACAACATCAGTACCTGAAGCATTTTCTCAACCCAAGCTTTTTTGTTATGATTCTCGTAGCCGATCGTGGTAGTTTCGGGGATCCTGAGGTATCTGTAAAGAAGGAAGAGATGATAGATGCACATGATCAATAACCCCAATGGTACCAGGATTAAATCCAAGTATGATTCCTTCCATGTCCACCCCATGTTTTTGTTCAATCTCTTCTATATATGTGTTTCTTTGAGAGGTATTTAAGAGGGTTTGGGGAGTTGAAAGATATGAACTTGACACAGACTTTGAACCTTCAAGAAATTTGGTAAATAGAAGGCAAAATGTTTTACCTTTTCAATGAGATTTGGTGGGCAATTGCTTGTCTTTTTGAATATTTCCACTTTGTCTAAATTTCTAATAATCTATCCTGTGTTATCTTCTAGTCTTTGGTCTAATCTCTCTCTCTTTTTTCTCTATATCTACATAAAGATTAGGCTAATACATATCTATATATTGCCAAATGTATACATACCGGCTAATTTTTTTCTCATCACATCATCTAAACTTACTTTTTACATTTTTAACGTATAATTTAATCTTGATTCGGATTAAATAGAACACCCGAAAAGAAAATTGTATTATTGCTACTTTAGTTTAGGTTAGGTTGGCTTTTTCTAAGATGGCAGCCTCACCAACAATCCATCTTTATATATAATTTAGTGTATGATTGATGAAAAGTTTATAAATTTAATCTAGATATGACGTTTGCACATTGGGGTTAAGTAAAGAGTCATGATGTAATATCTTGCATTCATATTCTAGAATATATTGGTAGTATGACATGATTATTGATCACCCATAAAAATTTATATGTTTCACACAATAACAATTTATAGTTTAGAATGTTGTTATATGAATTCTTATTTGTGTTGATTTAAGTTAAATCATGTATTGAAATTTGTAAAGTATGATGTTATGTGTAAGGATGAAACTAGTAGATATGAGCGTATTTAGTCTATGACTAACCTTTTTTACATTCAAACACTACAAACACGTAGCATAGATTACATGTAAACCACAATCACTTTCTGCGTTAAGTCCAAGCCCGAGCCTGAAAACCCTTGTACCTAGTAAGTTTGAGGTTAGGAAAAACCTTACAGCCTATCAAGTCAACATTTTTACAAAGCCCAGTTAAAGAGCGGTCCAGAATAGCCCTCGTAAAACTTAGAAAATCATATCAACTCTCTTTCAACCCCAAAGATCGAGCCAGGGTCCAAAAAAGCTCGAGCTTTTATGCTTACTAAAGACGTTTGGATCTTTCTAAGCCCATATTCAATAAACAAAAAGAAAATACTTGACTTTTTGTGTACAAGTTGACCAAACTTTAGGGTTAAAAAAAGAACTTGATTAGGCTTTTCAAGTCGAACTACAATCAAATCTTAAAAATGAAGTTGACCTGATTAGTCACTCATGCCTAAGTTTTTAACCTGCTACACTACGGTTTCTTTCTTTTTACTAGGATTGTAGATTAAAGTTCTTTTTTTGCACTTCTATGGAGCTCATGAATCTTACATAAAACTTTAAAAAAGTAATATTGAAAAATTAAAAGTTAACCTTTTCGTACTATCTTAACAAGTTAGGTATCTAATACAAGTGAAGTGACCATACACATCCAACTCTCAAGGATTTTGTTAAGAAAATGCCAACACAAAAGCCCAATTTGTTAAAAGACGAAACTATAAAGGCCCATTTAGTTAATTTTCAAAGTAAGAACATAATTTGTTAAGAACACCAAACCATAAGGACAAAAAAAGTAATCCACTCTTTGGTGAGGGAATGCATTGGGTCTTTTTATTCTAGGACCCATTAGTAATAGACCAAAAGAAGTGATTAGTTTTGATCTTATCTCCCAATGATTATCACTCCCCACCATTTTGCTCTTTTATGGTCACCTATAATTATACCCATATACATGGTGAACCTACATTAAAATATAGGGTGAAATGGGTCATTTTTTATGGTTTTAAAAAATGTTTTTGAAGAATGTTATTGTATTATTTGGTAGGGGGTACTATCTTTTTAAAATTGAAATTTTATGGTTTAGAAAAGTTGTTTTTGAAGAATGTTATAGTATTATTTTGTAGGAGGTATTATATTTTTAAAATTGAAATGCAAACACGAGATTTTGATGGTAGAGACGGTAATTGCTCATTTTTTTTGTAACAAAGACTTGAGTTCGAGTCTCATTACTGTTAAATTTGTTGATTTTTAGCTTAGCTTGTGATGTTCTTTCATATATCTATTGTGTTATTACAAATTATATGTAGACAAGCAGGGGCGTAGACAGTAGAGGACCGGTCAAAGCTGCAATCTTTGACTAGTCAAAATTCTCATAGACACGCATCTATGAGGGGTATTTTCGTAAATGTTACAATCAGGTCGGATATGAAGATTCATATATGAATATCCCATATATGATCTATGTAATTCATATATGAATCGATATGTGTAATTCATATATGAAGATTCATATCTGCACTATTTGTAAAATTTACGAAATTGCGCCTCCGTGTCCTACAACCCTTGCAAGTAATTATTCGGTGTTTCGCAGTCAAAGTCGCCTTTATTGACCAGACGAGTGGTGGAGATATGATATTGTGTAGTTTATTTATGGATCTTTATATGTGAACGTGTTCATATATGAATTTGCACTATTTGTAAAATTTACGAAATTGGACCTTCGTGTCCTACAGCCCTTGCGAGTAATTATTCGGTGTTTCACGGTCAAAGCTGCCTTTATTGACCAGATGAGTGAGTGAGATCACTTATCTATTTCATTTTCTTTTTGTCATTTCTTATTTGAACTTAATACTATATATCTAGAGAGAGAGAGAGAGAGAGAGAGAGAGAGAGAGAGAGAGAGAGCCACTTTATTTATGAACCAAAATAAAAGTGTGAACTTATGAACCAAATCTTAACCATTGATCAAGTAAATTAACCGATGTGATTAAGTGAGCGGTTACTGGAATTCCATTTACTTAATCACATTCGTTGATTTGATTTGATCAAAACTGTATTTCACGAACTTGAGAGATGAAAACACAAAAATAGCTGTAAAGGAGGGATTAGAAATGTAATTAACTTGTATTAAGACAACAAACTATTTTTTTTAATTAATCAATTAAGAAAGAATAATAGCTTTTGCATTTTAAGGAATATTCGGAGATGGACAAGGTTTGGAACCAAAAAAGAGCACAATTGCCCATGGTCCCACTGTGATATTTCATGACCTATGGCCCACCCTTATTAAATATAGCCAAAAATTGGTAAAGGTGTGAATTTGATCGTAACAGGTCAGGTCTTAAATTGATTTTCTGTGAAATCGGATAGATAGAATCGGTAATCGCTTGTAGTCCCAACCTTTATAACTTACCGTTAATATACACTTTAAATAATACACTTTTTATTTCATATTTCTTTTGAAAAACAACTAAAATATCATGTAAAAACTATTACAAACTACTATCATAGTAAAAAAAAAAAAAACTTATTATTTATAAAAAGTTGTGCATAATGGTTTAGAACCAATTGGCAATTTGTAAAGCAAGATCCATGTTTTTTAGGTGTGGGTTTGAACCTTTTAAGCACAATTTTAGTAAGTCGTAACGAAAAAGAAAAGACTTATATTTAAAAATTCTAAGCCCAACTTTTCGTGTGAATCTCATGTTTTTTTTGGTGACCAAAAAGAATTGATCGGTCCTTAAAAAAATTGAATATTATTTGATTTGTTTTTCAATAGATGATGTGTATGAAAAAATAATAATGTTGTTATCTGACATGTAAATCACATGTTATCTAGTACACGTGTACTGAAACACACAAAGATGATTTTTGGATCCTCAAAACATATCAATCCTATGATTATAGGATCAAAAGTAATTTTATGTATGATCACACAAACACAAGTTATATTGTACACAATCACATGTGATCATGCATATGGTCGTGTGATTATGTAAATAATGACACGACTATTATATTCATTCTAGTTTTTGAATCAGATATGATCATGTGTAAGATACATACAACACAAATATAATGCATAATTGCATATTATAAATAACCACACTTGATCATGCATAGGATGATGTACCACTATTGTATGATCATATACACAATCACATGTGATCTTACAAATGATGACATCATGATTATATTCATTCTAATGTATTAAATCAAATGTGATCCTATAAAGTATCACATGGCTATTTTTATAAATCATAAATTACTTTATGCCCAAGATTTTAGAGAAACATGATAACCACACATATTAAAATATACATACCTGATGAGGTCATTGTGTTAGTAAGCATACCGTAGGATGAAACACGAAACCTTCAACTGGTAATTGATTTCTCTCTTTTTCCCTTTCTCTCTATAATGAGTTGTAGTTTTTGTGATGAATGAATTGATGGAATTCAATCTCTTATTTATAGGGGAAGAGAGGACCAATTACCTAAAATACTTTGTTGTATATCTTCCATCAAGATATTCATAATCTTAATTGTATTAGGATTTATCTCCTTACCAAATTAATAATCAATGAATTTGGTATCTTAATAATCAATCAATTTAGTATATATTCCAAAATAAAGATAATTACCATTGACCATATAATGAGATATAATTATCTTACAGTCTCCCACTGGTCAAGAGTATTATCTTTTAACAATTAGAATTTGGAATCATAAGGCGCGCATAAATACTAAATTAATTATTCATAATATCTTCATTAAACAAGTTGTTCACGTAAGTCATAGCGGTTCCATATTATCAGTTTATTCATCAATATGGTTCCTTCCATGTACTATGACGTAACCAACTTATCTAACTAGATCTTTAAGTAGAAGTATACATGATGGTCCCATAAGGTTCTATATTCAAGAACAATTTCTGTCAACAGTTATTCATTCACATAAAGTATACAAAAATGGAGACAGAACCAAAATTCAGAATTTCAAAATAAGAGTTCCACAATTGTTCAATTTAAATATAAGAAACAAGACTTAAAACTCAGTAATCAGTAATCTTCACTAGACCCATACTAGGAACGTGTTGTTGAAAGGTCTTAGGAGGTAACCCTTTCGTTAGTCCATCTGCTATCATGAGATTTGTACTTATATGCGTGATGAACAATTGCTCTTTCTGAATTGCTTGCTTCACCAATAGATATTTAAGGTCCATGTGTTTTGTTCCTTTGGAATATCTATCGTGCTTTGAGAAAAATACAGCTGCCTTATTATCACAATAAAGATTCAATGGTCCAGAAACAAAATTCAAGTCTCCAAATCTCGATATGAAATTTCGCAGCCATAAGCAATGATTCATAGCTTCATGACAAGCTACAAATTCAGCTTCCATCGTAGAATTCGTAATAATCGACTGTTTGACACTCTTCCATGATACTGCTGCACCAGCAAGTAAGAAGATATATCCAGAAGTGCTTTTCATCGTGTCTACGCATTTGGCATAATCGGAATCTGAATATCCAACCAACTCTAGTTGTTCTGACTTTCTATATGTAAGACAAAGGTCTTTTGTACCCTGTAAGTATCTCAGAACTTTCTTTGCAGCCCTCCAATGATCCATTCCTAGATTGACTTGATATCTTCCCAACATGCCTACAGCAAAGCTGATGTCTGGTCTTGTACAAACTTGTGCATACATCAAACTTCCTACTAATGAGGCATAAGGAATTTTCTCCATCTGCTTACGTTCCAATTCATTTTTAGGACATTGATAGAGACCAAATTTGTCTCCTTTTTGAATTGGAGCAACACTTGCAGAACATGTGGCCATGGCAAATCTTTCCAAAACTCTTTCAATGTATGTTTTCTGGGAGAGTCCTAGTAATCCACGTGATCTGTCACGAGATATTTCTATCCCTATCACATAGGAAGCCTCACCCATATCCTTCATTTCGAAGTTTTTAGAAAGATACACTTTAGTTTCATGCAATAAGCCAAGATCACTACTAGCCAATAATATATCATCAACATACAAAACCAAAAATATGAACTTCCTCCCACTGATCTTGAGATATATGCATGGATCTACGACATTTTCTTCAAAACCGAAAGCGTTAATGGTTTCGTTGAATTTTAGATACCATTGTCGGGAGGCTTGTTTAAGTCCATATATTGATTTCTTAAGTTTGCAAACCTTGTCTTCCTGTCCTTTCAAGGTGTAACCTTCAGGTTGACTCATATAAACTTCTTCTTGCAACTCACCATTAAGAAACGCTGTTTTCACATCCATTTGATGTAACTCTAAATCGTAATGAGCTACGAGAGCCATGATAATCCTAAGAGAGTCTTTCTTTGACACGGGAGAAAAAGTCTCTTTGTAATCAATGCCGTCTTTTTGAGTAAAACCTTTGGCCACAAGTCTAGCTTTATATCGCTCTACATTGCCATTACAGTCACGTTTTGTTTTAAAAATCCACTTGCTTGCGACTGCTTTGTGTCCATCCGGCAATTGAGTGAGATCCCAGACTTGATTATCTGCCATCAATTTTAACTCATCGTTCATGGCATCAATCCACTTTTCAGAATTATCACTAGCAATGGCTTGTGAATAAGAAACTGGGTCTTTCATTATCCCTATGTCAAAATCAGATTCTTGTAGATAACAAACATAATCTTTTGAAATGGCATTTCTCCGTTCTCGAACAGATCTTCTTAGTGCCGGTTGTTCTACAATTTCTTCATTGGCAATGATTTCATTATGGGATTGTGGTTGATGTTGTGGTTCTTCATTGTTTGTCGATTCAACAATGGTAGAATCCACTAACGATCCTTCATTGTTATGCGGTTCAACAATGGAAGGAATCGTCTTGTCTGCATTTTTTATGGGTAATGGGATTGTTACCCTAGTTTCATGCACAGACTTATCTTCCACAAAAGTGCTCCCACTAATCATGCCATCCATAATGAATTTGACGTTTCCAGTTTCTATAATTCGCAACTTATGGTTAGGACAATAAACTATGTACCCTTTGGATTTTTCAGGAAAGCCGATGAAATATCCACTTATGGTTTTCATATCCAACTTTCTTTCATCAGGATTATAAGCTTTCGCCTCGACTGCACATCCCCAAACTTCTAGGTGTTTCAAACTGGGTTTCCAACCTTTCCACAGTTCAAAAGGAGTCTTTGGAACTGCTTTGCTAGGAACCCTATTCAAAATATATACAGCCATGCGAAGAGCATATGTCCATAATGATACGGGTAAATTAGCATGGCTCATCATGCTTCTAACCATTTCTAAAAGTGTGCGATTTCTCCTTTCAGCTACACCATTCTGCCAAGGAGATCCTGGCGTTGTATATTGAGCTGCAATTCCAAGCTTTTCGAGGAGCTTGGCAAAAGGTCCAGGATGTTGTCCTGTTTCGTCATATCTGCCATAAAATTCTCCACCTCTATCTGACCTTATGATCTTCACCTTTTTCTCTAGTTGTCTCTCAACCTCCATGATAAACGCTTCAACAGCATTTACTGATTGAGATTTATTATGCAATAAATAGAGATAACAATAACGTGAATAATCGTCGATAAAGGTGATAAAATAATTTTCTCCACCAAAAGTTGGAACATCAAAAGGTCCACAAATATCTGTATGAATTATTTCAAGGAGCTGAGAACTTCTTTTGGCACCTTTCTTTGTGTGTTTTGTTGTTTTGCCTTTAATACAATCCACACAACTTTTATAATCAGTAAAATCAAGGTTTGAAAGAACACCTTCTTTTACTAATCTGCGAAGTTTTTCTTGGGATATGTGTCCCAACTTCTTGTGCCATACAAACGAAGAATTCTCTTTGTTTATAGTTCCTACTTTATGATGCATGGTTAAATGGTTTTCAAATATGGAATGAGATATTAAAAATTTATAAAGACCATCCACAAGAATTCCGGAACCAATAGTAATAGAATCCTTATATAATTTGAAACGACCATCACCCAAATAAAATCTAAAACCTTGTAAATCAAGTTTAGAAGCTGAAACTAAATTGCGAGAAATTAAAGGAACATATAATGTTTGGAATAAATCTAAACTATGCCCTGTAACTAGAACAAGACGATACGTTCCAATAGCTTCGACGGGAACTTTATCGCCGTTTCCCATAGTCAAGAAATTTTCAGTTGGGTCTATGATTTGGGTTGTAAGGAATCCCTGCATCGTATTGGAAACATGAACGTTAGCACCTGTATCCAACCACCACAAATTCGAAGGTACATGTGAGAAATTTAATTCTGAAAAACTTACGAATCCTAAAGGATTACCTTTCTTTTCAAACCATTCACGTCGTTTCGGACAATCCTTTTGGAAATGTCCTGGTTTCTTACAGAAACGACATTTCTCATCTTTCTTTGCCTTCTGTTGAGTAGGTTGGACATTATCGTTCATTCTGGGTGGTGCTCTTTTCTGGCCTCTTCCAGCCTTTTTCCCAAACTTATGATGTGCTCCTTGAGTACTGAGATGTGCAACTGTGATACCTCGACGAGCCAATCTCTTTTCTTCCGTATCAAGCTGATTTCTCAGCCCGTCCACCGTCCAGTTAGCTTCATGCGTGTTATAATGCATCTGGAACGGTGCATACTGTTCTGGAAGAGAGTTTAGGATAAATGTGACAAGGAAAGTCTCAGTCACAGATATGCCTAAATCATTAAGCTTAGTCGAGATGTTTTGCATCTCAGTAACGTGATCGTACATTGAACGTGTACCATCAAACTTCATAGTAGTGAGTTGTGCCATTAAGTTTCCTGCAACGGACTTATCTGCAGTCTTAAAGCGTTCCGCAACAGCATTCATAAAGTCCTTAGCTAATTCCTTTGTAGGGAGTGAGGACTTGATGTTTGCAGATATGGTCATTCGCATAAACATAAGGCTCAATCTGTTACTTTTCTCCCACAATTTATGGAGTTCTTTGTCCTCTTTGGTACTTTTATCGTTAAGTTCAGGAGGCTTTTCACTTGTGAGTGCAAGATCAAGATCAAGAACACCCAAAGTGAATTCAACATTCTCACGCCATTCAGAGAAGTTGGTACCATTAAGGAGTGGAACAGATGAAGCATGCGAATGCAAGTTAGTGGGAACAGGAGCTGAAAAATTAAAGAGATACATAAATATGATTGTCTAGACATATATAAATAAGATTCTCCTGTGGGATAAATCTTAAATATTTAAATATTCAAAAGGAGTTTAAAATTAACATAATTATGTGTATGAGAACATATTATAACATCTGTGGATGTACAATAATGCTTATAACACATTCTTAATGTTGTTTAAAATACGTGAACAATAATCACCTGTGGGTAATTATGGCTCTAATAATTTTGTACAACAACAATTTTTTTTTTCTCCAATTGAATAAGATCAAATAATTATATTAATGTTATTTAATCATTATCACTGTGGCGACAAAGATTATAACAATTTAAAAGCACACTTGAAATTATAAGAACAACATAATCAGTATGCACACGTGATTTGAAAGTTTTATTTATCAAAACGATAAGATGCGGAAAAAATTAATATTGTAATTTAGCCTTAGATCTAAGTTGTATTTAAAAATCCATAATGGCCAAATATACGAGAGAGAAAAAAAGAAGGAGAAATTTTCATCCCAAATATTATATGATGGAGTGAAAATAATTTATATAAACAATCAATAACCAATCAAACTCTAAACATAATAAACTTAATTCATACGTTCTGTTGAAGATTTATTTAATATAAAAAAAATCAATGCATAAGGTGCTTTATCTCTTTAAAATACGAATTTTCTTTTATTGGATTATTATAAAACACAATATTTGCAAACATTATTATTTAACATACTAATTTGTTTGTCAAAACTATATTAATAAAAACACAAATTTCAACTATTTTCCCATTCACAAGTTTGCGGAAATAATGGAAAATCAAAGAAATACATGCCCCCTTTTTTTTTCTTAAAAAAAAAAATTCAATGCATAGTGAATCATTGGTTGACGTAAATAATGAAAACAAAAGAGATACAAAGCCTTTTCTTTTATGAATGTATGCTAATCATAAGAACCAATTTTAAGTTGTTTAGAGGATTATCATGAGTTCTAAACATTGCTCTGATACCAACTATAAATCATAAATTACTTTATGCCCAAGATTTTAGAGAAACATGATAACCACACATATTAAAATATACATACCTGATGAGGTCATTGTGTTAGTAAGCATACCGTAGGATGAAACACGAAACCTTCAACTGGTAATTGATTTCTCTCTTTTTCCCTTTCTCTCTATAATGAGTTGTAGTATTTGTGATGAATGAATTGATGGAATTCAATCTCTTATTTATAGGGGAAGAGAGGACCAATTACCTAAAATACTTTGTTGTATATCTTCCATCAAGATATTCATAATCTTAATTGTATTAGGATTTATCTCCTTACCAAATTAATAATCAATGAATTTGGTATCTTAATAATCAATCAATTTAGTATATATTCCAAAATAAAGATAATTACCATTGACCATATAATGAGATATAATTATCTTACAATTTTTTATCACATGAAATAACAAATCATGTCTAACTCACTTGGTCTTCCTAAGGGCGGTAACATCCTGGAGAGGGAGGGAGTGTGGATGGGATCCCAGCCTACCCGGGTTTGAATCCAAGGGGAGTCAATTGAGGGCATGTGGAGTACCTAGTCCTTGGGCTGGTTCAGTCATAGATTGGCCACCAGCCCTAATAAAGACTATGGATGGGCCTAGGTTTAGCGTAAGCTGGGCCGAGACAGGCGGTGGATTAGTGGGTTGCTCGTAGATGTCTGATACCGCCGAGGAGGCGTGCATGCGTGCGTGTATCTGGTCTTGGTAATCGTTTATTGGTTCGATGCCTCTATGCATTCTAAAAAAAATATCACTAGAAATAATTAATAATTCAATAATCCACGGTATAAAATTAATTTAAGGAATATATTAAACATAGTATTACTGATATAAGAAAACTAAATGTGATGTGTTTAAATATTAAACAAGAATATAATATTGTTTATATTAAGTTTATTATTGTGATTCAATAAGAATATTAAATATGTTGTTGGATGACTATTTCAATGACAAAAATAATTTTATCAAGAAATAAATCGATATTGAACTTTTAGTTACACCAATATAAAGGTACTTGTGACATAATGGATGGTGACAAATATTCAAAAATAACAATGAATATATTAGAAAGATCAGGTTTCTTAATGGGTTGGGGCTAATTCCCATGCCTAATTTCAGACCCATAAAATTATGATAACCTCGAGGTGCATTGAATGTTATTTCACATGATCATTTTCCATCTACGATTTTTATTTAGTATACTGATTAATATATATTTGTTTTACAACGTGAACATATTTTATATATTTGTGAAACAAAAAAAATAGAACTAAAGAGTTTCATGTTGTGAACCGAACACATATGAAAGGACCACATTGTAAAACAAATATTGTCCGTTTTGTCTCACTGGACGTACGACTTTGTTTCTAACGACCTAGTGAAGACTTTCCTGGGGATCACTCATCGACCTCTCTTGTAATTTCTTTGATATATTTTTTAGAGAATTAAAAAATTAAAATCTCTAAATAAAATAACCTTTATATTGTAATAATTTTTTATTTAAAAATCATACAATTAATTATATCATTAAAATATAAAATATAACTTTTATTTAAATATGAGTTAAATGCAAACTTGGTCCTTGTGGTTTACAAAAATTAATGACTACGGTCCCTCTAAAGAATTTTTAACTAACAAGGTCCTTGTATTTTTCATTTTTATAACACATATGGTCCTTCTTATAAATAATATAAAAAAAAATTAGAATTAAGAAAGGGTAATTTTGTCCATTCATCTTTTTTATTCCTTAATCTTAATTAATAACATATTTTGTACCTAGACTTAGGATCAGGTGAGACCAAGCTGTTACCGTGAGACCGCGTGAGACCAATACCTAACGTATGAAACTTCACAAAAAAACACCGTGAATGTACATAAAACTCGAATACGCAGACCTAAAAATCACTTTCGATGCAAAAAAATATCGAAAACAAACTAAAAAACGAAACCTTCACAGCTCAAGTTCTGTGAAGGTTACATATATATAATGCGAACCTTCACAAAAAAAAACTGCTGTGAAGGTTTCATTTTTTAACCTTTTTTTGGAATATTTTTTTTCGATTGTGTTTTTTAGTATGTTCTAACGATGAATGTTCAATTTTTTTTACCTTCACAAATGTTTTGATGTGAAGTTTCAAGTAAAATATGTTGGTCTCACCGGTCTCACCAAAAAGGCTTGGTCTCACCGGAACTTAACTCTTTGTACCTATTTAATAATTTAAATTTATTTGGTCCCTTTTTAATATATTATACTATATTATTATTTTTATGTCAAAACATGTATATATTATTTTATATTGAATATGTAAATGTTAATACCGCCTCTAACTATATCTATTTACTTGACAAATTATACAAATATATTTTATATTTTCATATTAGCTTTATCATCCATTTGAAGCAAATTGAAATTTATGATTAATTTCGAGTTCTATTATTAAAAAGAGATCCACCAAATAAAAAATAAATATAGCATATATGTAATTAAATATAATTAATATGTTTTTCTCATAAATCATCTATTAACACATACCTCGTATGATCATTTGGTATCGAACTTTATGATTTTATGAGTTTCTGCATGGCATGTCAGATGTATAAAATTCAAGGCCAATTATTAATAAAAATGAAAAGTATTTTATTTTTTATTTTCAAGGTCAACTTTATGGTTTTATAATTGTACATATTTATTGATATTTATACCTCTTATATAAATATATATGCACTGCAAAAATCAATTAGAAGATGAAATAAATTGAAAATACATAAAGCTTAATAGATGATTTATGAGGAAAAATATTAACTTTATTTAATTACATGTGTAATTTATATTTATTTTTTTCTTGATGGATCTCTTTTCAATAATATAACTCAAAATTAACCATTAATTGCAATTTGCTTCAAATAGACGATAAAACTATCATAAAAAATAATATATATATATATATGCTTAATTTGTAAAATAAATTGATATAATTAGGGGTGATCTTAAAATTTATGTATTCAATATAAAATAATATATACATATTTTTGCATAAAAATAATAATAAAGTATAATATATTAAAAAGGAACCACATAAATTTAAATTATTAAATTAATCAAAAAGGGACAAAATATGTTATTAATTAAGATTAAGGAATAGAAAAAGTGAATGGACAAAAGTACCCTTTCTTAATTCTACATTTTTTTAATATTATTTATAAGAAGGACCATATGTGTTATAAAAACCAAAAATACAAGGACCTTGTTAGTTAAAAATTCTTTAAAAGGACCTTAGTCATTAATTTTTGTAAACCATAAGGACCAAGTTTGCATTTAACTCTTTAAATATTTAATCTAAAATAATTTATTGATACAATAAATAAAAAACAATTTCACCTTAAAATAACTTTTTTGAAGATATCTTTAAATTTGAAGATTTTCATCATATCTTTCATACTTTATTCATTTTAAAGAATTTGTAAAAAAAACATTTAAAATCTTTATTTTGGAGAAGTTGTTGTAGATGATCTAACAAGCATCGTGCAAACCAACTATTCATGAACTACAACCAAGTTTTATGAACCGTTACATCATTAAAAAACCGATGACATGTTAAACCGCTCCTTGTAGATAAAGTGGTCCATTGCATAAAAAAGCTAGGGACCATGTCATTTAAGTAAAATTATTTTATGCCTTTAACCGTTACCAACTTGTTATATAATATATACTAACTATTTAATTCTATAACTTTTATAATTTATAGCTTTTAATAGTTTTTGAAAAAGAATACGTGTTTCAAGAATTTAATTTGTATTGAGCAATTTAATATCTTTTTCAAATTTATTATTTGTATTAGATAATAAAACATTTAGAATTTGTTTTTTACATTTTTATAATGTTCAGATTTTGCTCTTCTTATAAATAATAAAAATGAGAGTTTCGAATATTTAAACCCAAAAAAGAAACAATAAATTTATTATTTTTTAACTTAAAATTCATTCTTTTAAGGTTTAAACTATCAAGTTATAGTTAATAGTATGAAAACCAAGCTTTTTTTTAACGGCATGTTAAACTCCATTATTTTTTGACATGCATAGTAATATATATTTTATGTATTATTTTAACTGATTTATGTATAAACCAATATGTCATAAACTTACGTAATATTTATTACGCACATTCATGTATGTTTATCCGTTTACCACAATCCTCTATATTAATATGATATTTATCAAGTAATATCCTAAAATACGAGCTTAAAAGTTCATATAGCAACAATGTAAAAAAAAGATTAAGAGATTAATTTCTAAATTTCATAGTTGTAATTTAAATGTTAATGCATACAAGGAGTAAGAGTACACCTCTAGTCATAAAAAAGATGTAGCTATATTTAGAAATACAATAACAAATTGTTTAAAAAAATAGTACATACTTTATCTTATTGTCTATCACAAGAGATCTAGAACTAGGAAGTTAAATTAAAAATATATCTAGAATAATATTTTTAGTTTACAAAGTTATGATAAGTTCTCTTTTTGTTTGTTATAAAGTTATAGTATGTGTCGTCAATTATAGCAAATAAAACTATGTTTTCCTTTATTGTAATTTGATTAAAAGAATATATCTTCTCTAGAGATACAAGTTATTGAAAATGATATTCCAAATATCAAAATGTTCATTTATAATAATTATTCTTGTTAGCCACATTTCATAAAGTTTATCATCATAAAACCGATTAAATATAAATTTTGTACATAAAATAAAATAATTTTGTAACAATTCAATATTTTTTTTAATTAAATTAGCGTGTATCATGTTTTGGAGTAGATTCGTTTTAAAATACAGTCACATGATAAGTGATGTATGCAAACATAAGGCATGATATATAGGGATATTGTTTTTTTTTTAAGGCTGTCCGGGGCAAAGCCTGATTAATCACTGACAATTTTGGGTGCTAAACATGGCCCCACTTAAATATCCTTAAGCATATGCATAGACTCAAACTTGGTTAGGACACCATAAACCTCTCGAACCATAACCAATCTGCCACAACACTATCCTATATTGTTGTCATGATATATTGTAATAATAAATGTATATTTTTAGATTATATTTTGTTAAAAAGGCAATTACATTTTAGAGTAAATTATGGATTTGGTCCTTAAGGTTTAACAAAAATTACGGATTTGGTCCTTTAACTTCATTTATTACACAGATGGTCCCTCAGGTATGCATTTTGTTACGGATTTGGTCCCTCCGTCAAATGTCCGTCAAATACCTCCGTTAAATAAAGGGCATTTTTGTCATTTTACTTTTTCTACCATTTTTAACTGATTTTCATTTTTTTTCTTTGAATCTTCATCTTCTTCTCTTAAATCTTCATCTTCTTTATGATTATCAAGAACAAACCAAAAACATTAACAAAGTGAAACCTTGAATCAACCATATTAAAATGAAAACACTAAACCATATCAAACCTTAAATCAAACTCTTAAATCCAATTCCAAAACACCAAGAACATTTAGCATATTCCAAACCCAAATCCAAACTCAAACCAAAATACAAATCTATATTTCAAATCCTAAGAACATTTAACAAATTCCAAACCCAACCAATTCTAATTCCAATTCCAATCCCAACTACAAATCTATTTCAAATCCTAAATCTAAAATACACATCAAACATACAATGCAAAACTCTAAATCAAAATTGAAATCGTACATGAACAAACCAGATCGATCTGGAAGTAGATGGAAAAAAATCGAAATCGAGATCAATCAAAACCCTAAATCGATCTGGTGGTGGTGATGCCGGAATTGAACAGATCAAAACCCTAAAAAACATAGAGAATGAGGAGATGGAGAGACATATCAAAACTTCATTGAACAAACCAGAAATCAATCTGGATGTTCGGGTTCTGTCATCGGACCTGTTTGTGGTACAAAATCAAACCAGACCATCGATTCCCCCTTGTTGTACGAAATCGATGGTCATGCCTTATAGAAGTCAGACGTGGATGAAGGCAAATCAGAGAAGTCATGCCGGAGAAGAAGAAGTCATGCCGGAGAAGAAACCAAAATCAGCGACGGTGGTGGTGGCTGTGATTTTGGGCAAAAAACCAAAAACAAAAATACAGAGAAAGAGAGAGTCGGGTCTCGCCGGAGGGTCGGGCCGGTCTCGCCGGAGGGGATGCCGACGAGGCGACGACTAGGTTTCGCCGGAGGGTCGGGTCTTGCCGGATGGGAGAGAGATGAAGAGAACCACGGTGGTGCCGGAAACGTGGTGATGGTTGTGCCGAAAACGCTGGTGGTTATTGTGCCGGAGACCGTGGTTGACGTCGAGGAGGTGGTGGTGACTATGCCGGAAACGGTGGTTGATGGTGGTGGTTGTGCCATGGAGATGGTGGTGGCTGTGATAATGAATTCCAAAAGGAACCCTAAAAAAATGATATCTGGGTTTGGTATTCTTGAGTTCTGGCCTCCTGGGTGTAAAGAATGAGTTTCAATTTTCAAGTTTGGTCCTTGTGTTTTAAGAAAAGTGATAAAATAAATAAATTAATTGAAAAGACTAATTTACCCTTATACTTAACGAATTATTGGACGGTCGTTAGCCTCAAGGACCAAATCCGTAAGAATCTTTAAACCATAGGGACCATCTGTGTAATAAATGAAGTTAAAGGACCAAATCTGTAATTTTTGTCAAACCTTAAGGACCAAATCCATAATTTACTCTACATTTTATTTCAATCTTAATAGTGTTCATTCGACAAATATATATACGTAACACTATTTTTACTCTATTGTATATGATTTGACAAAAAATTTAGTAGCTACTTATTAAACATAAGACATTGTTTATTAATACAAAGAATTTATGTATTTTATTTACGTTAATATGTATATTAATACCAATAAAAAATATCTTAAAATGTTACTAATTATAAATATTAATTAGATGGTAGTTGGGTGGTTTTTGAATTAGATCAATCAATATTATAGAATGCCAAATTATCATCAAAGAATTGAACGATCTAATTTGAATGTTCAATTTTTGGATGTTGAAATTTGGATCATCGGTAAGTATAAATTGTATTAGATAATTTTTTTCACCTCTCGTTAATATATAAATGTGTAAAATGAAATTTCAAAATATAAGAGATATAACGTAATTTGGATAACTTATTATAAGAATATAAATTGTAGTTAAAAAACTAAAAATGACTAATGTTAACCATGTGTTGCAAGTTTGTAAGAGAGAGTAGCTGACTAATGTCTAAAGCTATGTTTGGCAAACTAGCTGAAGAGCTAACTAGTCATTTTATTATCTAGTTGTGTAATAAGTTAGCTTATAAATAAGTTATTTTTAGTAAAAACTAACTTATAAATATGTAAAATGATCAAAAAAATTATCATATAATACAATAATTAATATTAATAAAAATGTATAATTGAAAAAAAGTACAAAAGATCCTAAAATGCTACTCCAACTAGCGTTTTCAATAAGTTAGTTCATGGTCAATCCAAATATGTATTAACTTATAGATAGTTGATTTTACCAAACACAGCCTAAATGCACTTCTATTTACTGCTAAATACATTTTTAACTATTAATTTTATTTTCACACAAATCAATCCCAATACTCCCGTTCACACACACACACACACACACATAGAAGAAAGTTCACATGTGAACTCAATGTTCATTGTGAACGTGAGAACCACTAAAATCGCATCACGTGGCAATCTGAATCGGCACTTAAGCTTTATTCAGACCAAATAAAGTTTTATTCATTCAGTCTGAATATTCATGTTTTATTCAGACTGAATACAGACTTTATTCCGTCTAAATAAAACTTTATTCAATCTGAATAAAATATGAATATTCAGACTAAATATTGCCACGTGACGCAATACTAGTGGTATTCACGTTCACAATGAAAAATGAGTTGACATTTGAATTTGACCCTGTGTATATATACACTTTATAATCAAAGATTTTTAATAAAATACATAAACTTTGTATTCTTTTTTGAACCAACAAACTTAGTAAACAAATTTATGAATTTCATAAATGTGACATGCGTCACTTAATTTCCCAATGGCGGTACTTTTAGGATAGCGAAACCAATTGAATTTAAGTTTCGTACATAAGAAGTAAGCAATCACATGTTAAAATATATATAATATATGAAATAATAACTCACTATTGTTGAATTTTATTTAATATATTTATCAGATTTTGGGATAACATCATCTTAGAATATATATATCACATGATAATGAAGCACGCAAGCATAAGGCATGAATATATGCCTATTGTTATCATACTATATTGTAATAGTTACTATCTGGTAAATAAATATTTCAAATTAAAATTATGTTATTTAGCCGTATAACTTTTGGTATTTTGGTTATAGGGGTGGGTTCAAATGTGAACCACTTTTTGGTTGTGAACATGAGGACAACCCAGAGCGCGACACGTAACAATCTGACATCCGGGGTCAAGGCTAATTCAGTCTGAATAAATCCGCGGGTTAGTGTTATTCATACTGAATAAAGCGTTATTCAGAATGAATAAGCCTTGACCCGCAGCTAACCTGCGGGTAACCCGCCCGCGTCAGAGTGCGGCTAAGCCTTATGCATACCGAATAACGCTTTATTCAGTCTGAATGATAGCGTTATTCAGTATGAATAACACTAAGTCGAAAATTTTTTAGATTGTCACATGGCGCGCTTTGGGTTGTCCTCGTGTTCACAACCAAAAAGTGGTTCACATTTGAACTTTTCTCTCTCTCTCTCTCTCTCTATATATATATATTATCAATATGCATGTGAACTGAAAATATTTGAAGATGTTTATTATTTTTTATATTTTTTATATTTTTTTTGATGTTCTTTCATGTGTGTATATATATATGTATATGTATTAATTGATATTCTTTATATATTATAAAACATTAACAGCATTTTTTAAAACTTTTAGAATTTTAATTGTCACCTTAATTACTAGATGCTTATAACATCTTAAAGTCGCATGTTCCACCTTTATGGAATTTAAATATATGGAATAAATATTAACCGATAAACTCCAACTTATATAAATAAAACCGATAACCATAAAACAATATTAAAAGTATTCAAATTCTCAATTTTATAATCAAAATTATATTACACTTTATTACACGAATACACTTTTATTCTACAGTCAAACACTTTTTATTAAAATATAAAAACGTTACATTTCTTACCATCCAACAAACTTTTTAAACGGATTCATAGATTTCATAAATTTCCCTACAAGCGGTACTTTCTAACAAACTCTAAAACCATGGTCTCTTAAAATATTCCCTAAAAGGGCATTTTTGTAATAAAAAATCTCAAAAAATACCTTTTCTTTTTCAAGTCAAAGTTGTCAAACACATGTTCAAACACTTGACTCGAATAAGGACAAAATTGCAGTTAGTGGCAGGGTCGTAAATAAGAGGATTTTCAATAGCATTGCTAAAATAGAAAATTTTGGGTTTTTTCTTCAAAAGTGTGCTTCAACAATATCGTTAAACCATGTGCTAAAATAGAAAAAATTGAAAGTTTTTTTTTTAAAATATAGACTTTCTCTAAAGCCTCTAAATAAGGAGAGACAATATTTTTTAAATGGCAAGCTAATACACACACGTTTTCGAGGTATTCTGACACCCACTTAAGGGTGTCACCAACTAAACCCCGTCGACCATGGCCCAACCCAATTAAGTGTACTACTATATGGCAGATCACTAATCTGGATATCGTCTCATGCTCACCACGAGGTTTGAACTCGGATAATCAGGGATACCATCCACTGATCCTTCTAAGGATGTTACCTTACCACTGAGTCAAACAAGGAGTGATTACTATTATTTTAATTTATTCCATCAATAGCATAATTACTTGTTTAAAACTTTTTAAAAAGTTTATTGAGATAATAAATATAATATATATTCTAATATGGTCTGGTTCAAATGTGAACTCATTTCTCATTGTGAACGTGATGACTATTAGTATGGTACCACGTGACAATATTAAGTCTGAATATTCATGTTTTATTCAGACTGAATAAAGCTTGAATATGCAGATTGAATGAATAAATCTTTATTCAGTCTGAATAAAGCTTAAGCGTCGAGATTGACACATGACACGATTTTAATGGTACTCACGTTTATAATGAAAATTGAGTTCACATTTGAACTTTCCTCTATTCTAATAACATAAGTAACGATGGATTCCCTGAAATAAAAAACTGTATTTTTAGAAAAATTATAGCAAAACTGTTAAGATGATATCATATATAGAAAACGCACACGTGCGTGTCACGTGACAAAAAAAATCGTAAATAAATTGCAAAACGAAGGGTATTGGATTTGGGGAAAACGAGAAAAACAAAATTGCAGTTAACGGTAAAACAGGGGAAACAAGAAAAACAGGCGTTTTCCTTCCAATTTCCATTTATCAAAAAAATATTTTTTTCTAATCCTCCTGAAAAAGATAAAAATTCAGATCCAATTATCCCTCTTCAACCCCACAATCAACCCTCATTAGGTACCTTTTTCATCAATCGCTTCTTGATTTCGATCAATTTGGTCTTTAATTTCGTTTTCTTTTCGTCAATTTGGAGGTTTTTGGATTTCAAATCGATAAAATTAACGGTGTTAACCGAATTACATGCAGCATGAATTGATTGAAGTAAAATGCAATTTGGTTTGATTATTTGTTTGTTTGATTATGATCTTTTTTTTTTTTTTTTTTTTTGTTTATTTGGATTGTGACATTAGGGCTTTTCGGTTGAAGGGGCGCAAAATTAACTTAATTCAAGTTCTGGTGTCCGTTGATGATAAGAAGGTATGTTTTTTTTTGTGAATTTGAGTTTGTTTTTTGTGAAATTTTGGTTCAATTTTTGCTCATTTTGATGGGTTTTGAATGTTGTTAGTTGGGAATTTTGCATAAAATTGAAATGTGGGAAATGAATTTGAACATGATGGATGCAATTTATGTGGTGAGATTGGTTGTAATTTGATGTTTGTTTGTTGATATATGTGAAAATTAGGGGGAATTTGTTCAAATAGTGTTGTATCTCTAAATGGATTATATCTATATATTCACTAATGAATTGCTATTGAATCTCTAAATGGATTTGTATTCATTAATGAATGTTCAATTATGGTATTGAAATGCATCATGAAAGAATTATTTTTGTTGCATTTTCTTCACTTGATCAAGAAAGTTATAAGTTGATGCCGGATTGTTCGTATACAGGATTTAATTTACAACTTATCGTTAAAAATGGGGCAACGGAACATGGTTTTCACCGGTCCAACGATCGATAACGAAATAGAGCATGCCCGCGGCCTTCTTCCCGAACCCGGTGTGGTCCCTTTCGGTCGGGTTGCTGCGAGTTTTCGTCAGCCAAATGATCATCCACCGCAGCTAGGAAACGTTCACGGGCTTTTGCCCTCCGGGATCGACTCCGCCACGTTCATGGTGGCGCCACCGGGGGCGAGAGTGGTTCCGGTTCCAATCGCCCCCGGTCTTCAAAACCAGCTGCTGGTTCCGGCCAACCAGGTCATGGACGGGTTCAACGGTGCGTTTAAGGGAAAGATTGCCGGCGGGTTTCCCGTAAACTTTCGGTATTTCTACCCTGCGCCGGGGTCGAGCTCTTTCGTGGTCCCCGAGTTTATCCCGGTGGTCATGGGACCCGGAAACCATCGTGGTCCGAGGAATAGACCCGTTGGTGCCGTTGGTCTCGACCACCCTGGCGTACAGCTCATGCCGTTGAGCCATGGTGCCCAACCGCAACCCGTTCAGGTGGTCCCCGCCCCGTGGTTGGACCCGCAGTTTCGTGGGAATGCCACCGGAATACCGTATATGCAAGGTGGTTTTCTTCCGTTTTACATCTGAAAAATTTATACTTTTTATCGTGTTTTATAATGTCGTCTTACGTAACAAAGATGTTTTAATTTCAGGATATGCGAACGGATATCAAGTGATGACCGCTGCAAACCGAACCCCGGTGGCGGCGTTCGTGCAGCCACCAGTTGCGTCTCATCCATCGTCGCCACCGATTCCGCCGCTGCGTGGAGGCCCGAACGTGGGGTTTAATCCGCATCTGGCGTCGACTTCCCGCATGGTCCCTCTCCAAAACGGGGTGGAACTCGTACCGAGGTTCGTGGGTCCCGCACCGCCGGTCGGCGTTCGGGTCTTCCAGCCCCGTCGTCAGGATCTGATGGTCGAGTCAGCCTCAAGACACCGTGGTTTTCCGGCCCATTTGAGGGTTCTTCCCGAAGATGTATATCTTTCTCGATCTCTCAGTATCTGGCCAATTCCCGTCATATTAATTACACGCAGAAGTTTCACTCATTCGTGCTTTTTGCATATGTAGGGAGTTGCGATGCTCGATATTTCTAATTATGGACATAGAGTCGATCATCACAGAGATATGCGTTTAGATATAGATCATATGTCTTATGAGGCAAGTTGTAGAAAAGATTTAAAAAACGATCGAGATTACTTTCTTTTTTTAGTTGCTCGCGAAAAAGGACGTATTTTTCTTGAATCTTTATCGATCTTTTTTGTTATATGTAGGAGCTTCTTGCATTAGGTGAACAGATTGGCAATGCTGGCTCGAGTTTATCGGATGATTTCATTCTTGGTCATTTGAAAACGAAAACTTTCACGTCTTCTAATTCGGAAGACGGGTCTGCTGCCGATCAAGCGCTTAATTTCTGCACAATATGCCAGGTATTTCTATGATGCAAACACTTTTTAATAGCAAATTTTAGATTTATTTATCGTTATGTGCATGAAACCTGTCCTCCGAGAGATTTTTAATCGTAGAAATCGAGTAGCTTGTGAGAAAAGTTAGCCAAAATCCGACGGATCGCTTCGTCGGAACGGCTAAAATCCTTTGGAAACGATTGTAAAAACGACGGTTTCTAGAGAGAAACGGTAACTATTTGTGGAATCAAATATTTCATGTTATTAAAATTTGATGATATCGATTTACACACAAGATTTTCTTGTTACACTTTTCACAAGCTAAGGGGTCTTCGCATAAACTTACGCTCTACTGGTTAGGGTAGAGGTGAGATCTACGTACATCTTAGGGGCTGTTTGGCAGTTTCTGAATGGTTTGGTACAAAATGATTAAGAGGCTCTTAAGACAGTGCCAAATTGAAATATGGTTGTTTGGTAATTTGTTCATAATGAAATTAGGTCACTGAATGGTTAAGGGACCATTCAAAGGGTTTTAGAATCTTCCAGTGGCAGACCTTCTATTTTTTCAAACAAGATTCACATGTTAGTGATTCAGACGTTGCCTCTTTAATGGAACTATTAATTGGATACACGGGTTCGTTCAATTTGGTAATTTACATACAAGATTCTTCGTTTCATAAGCATTGGAGTGTATTTCAGATTGTTGATTGAAAGTCAAACTTTTTTCTTAAATTATCCATCAAGATCGCAAATTTCTCATATAATCCGGTTGTTGGGCAACTAATCAGTGAACGATGATTTGGGTTTTACAGATGGACTACAATGATCAAGAAAAGATCGGGATGTTGGATTGCAGCCACGAGTACCATGTGGACTGCATCAAGAAGTGGCTAGCCGTGAAGAACAGTTGCCCGGTTTGCAAATGCACCGCACTGGCTACAACACAAGGGAACGACCGCGAAGAACCCTAGGCAGGGAGGGCATGCTGTTTTCTGCTATATAAGAAAAAAAAAGGAAACTGCAAATTATGGTAAATATCAAAAGTTAGTTGGCTGGTGGGATGTTATATGTTATAAAAAAAAAAACTAAAAGTAAGTAGATATTTAGACCTGTTATGTTTTCTTTTTGTTGTTCTCTGAGATGCAACTGTCAACAACTGTTTTTAAAAACTGTTGTCTTTGTTGGCGTTAAAATCTTGAAAACGTTTCTGTACATATCTTTTTTCGTGTCGTTATCAGTGTATGAACTCCGTGTTTTCGATATGTTAATACTAGGTTGAGCATTCATTGGTTCTCTTTGGTATGATGTGAAATGTTGGTAAGGCTTACAATCAAACGTTGGTTTGCTCTACTTTTTGGAGCAGAGGTCAGGTCAATGTATATTCCATCCTCTATATCTCACCTCTAAGTGGGACATAGTATACTGGAGACTACTTTTTGGGGCAGAGGGCACGTAAACCTCACCTCTAAGTGAGATTATACTAGGGTCTACTCTAATTTTTGGGCCAAATGTCAGATTTGTATACATCTCATCTCCAGACTCCACCTGTGAGTGGGATTATACCAGGGTCTACTTTACTTTTTGTGGCAGAAGTCGGATCTGTATACATCTCATCCTGGAGACCTTGTTTCTGAATGAGATATCTAGTTTGTTTGGTTTTATGACTAGTTTGGTTCAATTTAGACTTGAAAAGACCTTAGTTGGTGCATTGAGGTGTGAAATGCATCAATCACTTGTAGATTGTAAATGGGTATGTTTTAACCATGATTTTGGGTGAAAGGAGGTTTGAGGTTTCTATATGAGATCATCTATAAAATTAGCAATTGATAAAGGTTTACTGCTGATTTGGGTTTAGGAAAAAGGATGTAAATTTTAGAACACAAAATATATTTATTTAGGTATCATTAAACAATAAACATGATAGGAAAAAACTTAACAAAAACTTGTTCAATGTTTTGATGTAAGTATGTAACTATATAAGTGCATTTATTTTGTATTACTAAAATCGGTTGAACAGTCATCAAAGGTGTCCCGTTGATTCATGGGTGGTCGATAGAGCCCAAATAAGAAAAATAGGTCGAATAAAAATTAAAAAAATGAGATAAACTACTCGTATCAAATTAAAGCCTTGCAGTCTTTTCCAGCTCTTTCACTCTTTCCCGTAAAGTCTTTTATCATGTATAGTTCCCTCCACTCTTGTTCTCATACCAAAAGCACAACCAAATTAAGAAGTCAGATGATGAATTTAGGAAAATGAGTTTGATTTTCTAACGACTAGAAACAATAAAAGAGTAATAACTCTGATGACCAATTGTTAAGTTGGAATAATAGTTCGTGATAGTAACAAAATCGGTACAAGAATGTGATGTTTATAGTTACATGTTATTTACTTGGTGTTAATCGTCTTTTATCGAATAAAAAACGTTGTATCCGATGACGTTTTCTTAGATACGGCATTTTTGGTGGTTCACGTGCTATAAAGTCAAAGTAACAATAATATAAAGTGGGCCAGGACAACGGCGGATTAGTGGATTGCCTCTGGATGTCTGATACCGCCGGTGAGGTGCGTGTGCGTGCGTGTGTGTGTTAGCGATAGTCGTTCTTTGGTTTGATGCCGCTGTCTTAAAAAAAATGATATAAAGTACTTAATTTAGAAAAAAATCCTAAAATATCTAAAAATTTGTATAATTATTTGCAAAACGGCTTTTAAAAAAGGGTTCCTTTTGCGGAAAGTGGTAAGTTGAATTTGTTTTAGTTATGTTCGTTTTTATGTTGCTTTTAACATCTTCAATTAGCTATGTGAAAGAGAGCACAACTTGTTCTCGAATTTGAATTTATATTTATCATGTCCTTTTTCACGTTGCTTTGCATTTTAGGCACGTTGCACAAATTTTCTTTAGAATCATGTACCATTTCACTAGGCTTGTTGAAAAGCGAAGCAATATCAAACCTTGATGTTTGAGTTTTAAGATTTACGTTATGATAACAATCTGGAACCCTAACCAGATAAGGAATGACATCGGAGAAGGATGGTATTCCCAACAAGTCAATAATATAAAGCGAAAAAAAAGGGATAACCATGAATAGTAGTAACCATGTTTTAATTACTACTTCGGCCAATATATAAACTTTGTAAAAATGGCAAAACAGATCGTAAGTGCAATAAATCATTCCTTCTACTTATCGGTATCGAGTGGGTTACTCATTTCGTGCATTTTCCTTCTCGTCTTGGCTAAAAACCTTCTTTCTATACTTACCCACCTTCTGTCCCTTCTCCAACTAACGTATCTGACCATCATAGAATCATAAATCCGTATGCATACCTTCCTCTTAGAATGACACCTTTACACAAATGGAACGATGCCAAAACCGAGTTTATAACATACGAAACGCAACCACAAACGTCTTTTTCCTACCAAAATAGAAAAAGATCATTCTATCCTGATTTGGTATGACGTAGAACAAATTCTTATATAGCGTTGGTCCTCAGAAGCTACCACCAAATATCTTGATTGGATTTAAACAAAATCTTAAACTGACCTGTCCATTTTAGACTGGTATAAATATGTCTAAATATATAACCTACAAAAAATTTGTAACATATCTCATTAAAGAGTTCACTACTTCAAACCTCGATAAACTTTTAAACTAACCAAATGAGCACAAATCAAGATTTGTTTGTGTTTGACAACTTTAAACAAATAGACACATAAAGGAACGATATCTTTTGTTCATGTTTACTCGTTAAGGAAATAATCTTATTCGTATTTGTTCATTAATCTGATGTCTACAATTTATATTATTAGTAATAATAAGCAAGTAAATGAAAACTATCTTTAAAGGTGAAAAGTTCATGATTAGAGGGGTTGAGATGATAAAATGTAAAATCTTGAGATTTAAGAGATATAAAAAACTCCTATAGAAACCAAGTTATCGTACCAGCCTTTAGGCTGTTTATCAAATTTTTATCGGCTAAACGCTTACTAGATAAGAGTCATTTCTCACATTTATCGCGGTAAGAGTCTCGGTTTTTGACTCCTTGCCTTGTCTCTTACTGGGTAAGCGTTTAGGTCCTCGTCAAGCTCAATCAATAAGGTAAACGATTTTGTCACATTGGTAAGCGCATATTTTGGTAAGTGTTTAATCGGAATATTGGATAGGCATTTATCGGCATTAAGTGTTGTCCTCAGTTACATTATCGTTTAACATTATCGGCTATCAAAATTGATTGTAGGTAAGCATCTTTTATCCGATAAACGCTTATCAAGTAAGAGTTTTCTCCATCACTTGCCTCGTAAGATTATCGATCCTCGCTATGTCATTTACTTAGTAAGGTTCTTGGTATTTGCCATGCCACCTGCTAAGGCAAGTAACAATCAATAAGCGCTTACACAGTAAACATTTAATAAACAATCCGTCACTCTCACTGTATTCCACTCAAAAAGCATTCTCCCCCGACGGATGTACTCAATCGTGGCCTTTACACAAAAAGGGTTTGAACGGTTGTTTCTTTGAAGACACTGCCTTTTGCACAAGCGTGGCAAAAAGATACAAGGAATGAAGGCTAACATATGATGAACAGAGCACGAAAAATAGAATTAAAAAAAAGGTAAACGCCATCCTCTGGGGCGTCCCCATCGCACCGGTCCCACAACACATGCATCCCATTGGTAGAGGCGTGGTTCCCATGGTTTGAAACTGAGACTTCGCACGTATGGATTACGCCTAGGGGTGAGCATAACCGGGTACCCGGCCTTTTTCCATGGAACCGGAACCGGTTAGAGCGGTTCTTAATTTTTTGGAACCGGTTCCGGAACTGTCGGGAACCGGTTCCGATACCGGGTACCCGGTGACCTATTCTTTATTTTTTTTCAAACATTGCATACATTATAAATGTAATAAAACCCCAAGTTTAACGAATAAATATGACAAAATATAAAGTAACAACTTAAAAACATAATAATCCGATAAAAAGTACACGTAAAATCTTAACAATAAATACAAAAAATAGCGAAATAAAACATGAGTCTTGAATCTTGAGGCAAAATGACTTCGATAAAACTTCATGTCAAGTCGTCAAATACCTAATAAGACATGAAAAAACAAGTTCATAAAAGATCTAAGTTATGGCCAAAGAAAGTAATCTATTTAAAATATAAAAAATATATATTTAAAAATACCGGGTACCTGCCGGGTAACGGTTCCAAAATTTTGAGAACCGGAACCGGTTTTGACCGATTCCCTATTTTTAGGAACCGGAACCGGAACCACTAACACCGGTTCCGGTTCCGAAGCGGTTCCTGTTCTAAAAGCGGGTACCCGGTTCCAACATATATAGTAAAGATTTGGTCCAAGTCTAGCCGATGTGGGACGTTAACAGGGAAAATGCTTATTAGGTAAGAGTTTTCTCCATCACTTTCCCTGCAAAATTATCGGTCCTTGCTATGTCATTTACTTGGTAAGATTCTTGGTATTTGTCATGCCACCTGCTAAGGCAAGTGATAATAAATTAGCACTTACACGGTAAACATTTAGTAAGCAACCAGTAACTCACTGTATTCCACTCAAAAGCATTCTCGCCCGAGGGTTGTACTAAAACGTAGCCTTTTATACAATACACAAAGGGCTTGAGCAGTTGTTTCTGTGGAGACACTGCCTTTTGCACAAGCGTGACAAAAGGATACAAGGAATGAAGACTAACATATAATGAACAAAGCACGAAAAAAAGGGTAAATGCCACCCCTCTGGGCGTCCCCATTGCACCGGTCCCACAATCATCACAAGGGTGGTAAATCAATGCATGCATTCCTTTGGCAGAGAGAGACGTGTGCCCATGGTTTTAACCTGAGATCTCACACATATGGATTACACCTACACCTGAATTATAAAGCATTTGATACTAAAATATTTTAGGCGTCCAATAAACTCAATTTTGTTGTAATGCCGACCTCCTCCTTGTATCAATTTGCATAAATGTTATATGAAATTGATAATGTCATCCATAACATACTCGTAAAATGGATTATGCATAGCTTCAAAAACGGGTCAAGGAAAACGGTTCGGGTTGGAATCGGGTAAAGAAGATGACCTCTTTAGGTATTGTGCAACGTTGACACACCAAGTTATTATATTTACAGTTTGGTCCCTGATATTACATTTTAATCTAAATAATTTTCCTAACTAATATCTACTTTTGTATTTTGTCTAAACTTAAGAAACTCTAGATTCTTTTCGAAAACGATTTTATAAATTTAAAAGAAGTCATCACTGTAGTTATGGAACTCTACATGTTTTAGCTTATGATGTGAGATTTTTGCTATAGGTTTAATTATTTTATGGTTTAAAATTTACGTTGTGTTCTCTAATAGAAAGAAAAGTAGAAACACGGAAAAAATTGTTATACTCTTTGTTTCATTCTTTTTGGACGAAAAGAAAAGAAAATAACAATGATTTTCGTTCAAAACGTTTTTCTCAACGTGAAACCTACAATAGGTTTGAAAAATGAATGGCTTGTATACAATTTATTAAAAAAAATTGTACATTATGATCCTTAAAATGGAGTGCACATGCAAGTTATTGGTTAAGAAAAACAACAATTGTTGAGTCATCTATCATCGTATAAAACAAAAGATTTTAAATAACTTATTTCTTCTCGTTCATTCATATCCTTATATATTTATAAAAGAAAATACTTAACTAATCAAACATATAAAACAATAGAGTTGGGTTTGGTGAGAAGTTGAATTAACGTGAAAATCCTAATAAATGATTACTAACCGTTGGATATATATTGGGATGAAATACATTTGATCAATCTCTATCTCAACACGTTTAATGAGTGGGTTTCAAAATTAAAAGTGACCAATAATTCATATTATTATCTCATATTTCTCATGTTAAGTGAACTTTTCAATACAATTTTTTTATGTAATAATATAGCTATGATAAATGCAATTATCTATTGTCAAAAAATAATCAACTAATCAAACATGTCATACATTCACTTACCCAATGTACCTTGGTTACCAAGAAAAGTGTTCTTGGATCAAGAACTTAATTAAATATATATTTAGTTTGTTACAAAAGATGATGATCAAGATTTTGATATATATACATATGCTAAACACTCTTTATTTATTACCAATAAATAAACTCACTGTAGTACAACTGTCATTGCATGTGTGCACAATCATTAAACCATGGATTGGCTTTTCTACAATATTAATTCTTTAATTCTCATATCCTCTCTTCACTGTACAACTGTCATTGTAGTAGCAAGTTGTACACTGCAAATATATAAAGGTCATTTTCAGATACCATTTTTAATAAAAGAAATATGTACTATGACAATTAATCTGGTATAAATGCTCATTGTTCTTTATGAGGTTCATGTTTAAGGGTATGATTTGTGGTATATTGCAATGGACTTGAATCTAGTAGATAACAATTGATAGTTTGTTGTATAGCTTAGATAGCCAAACAGTATTAGTAAAAATTTAATGTTTTGACTTAATAATAAATAATTTAACTATGGATGGGTTTATTTAAAAACTTTGAGGCTATGTGTAGTGGGACGAGAGGGTTGGCAGGTGGGAGGCCGGCAGGCTCAACGGTTTCTGGCTGGGGAGGTCTAGCCACACTGCTCCTTTCTCAATTGAACCCATTGTGTTGTGTGTGTGTTGTGTTAAATTAAAAAGTGAGAGGATTGAGATGGTTGAGTACTAATCAGAAAGGGTTCCAGAGGGTTAATTGTAGGGTTGGAGAAAACCTGATGTGGCAGTGGGGTTGGGAGTGTTGGATAATGGATACTGATAGCCCGAGGAACGGTTTGCAGGAATTGAATGAATTTGAGTTTTGGATTTTAAATTCATTACCGTTTTATGTTTAATTCGTATGACTGTTTGGATTTTAAATCTCTCTCTTTTTTTAAATCTCTTAAACATAGGATGTTAAAATTCTATAGGGATGACTAGCATTTAAGGAATTTGTATTTGTATTGGTCAGGGTTACGTGAAACCAAACTGTTTCTATGAGACCGGTAAAACCAAAACTTTACATATGAAACTTAACAGCAAATACTGTCAATGTTACATTCACGTTGTTTTTAACTGTGAATGATCAATTTTTTTTACTATCACAACATTTTCACTATGAAGGTTCGGAATATTTTTTTACTTTCATAGTATTTTTCTATAAAAGTTTGGATTTATTTTTACCTTGGTTTGGATTTTTTACCTTGACAGTGTTTATCACTATGAATGTGCAAAATTTTTTTACTATCACAACATTTTCACTATGAAGGTTCGGAATATTTTTTTTACTTTCATAGTATTTTCCTATAAAAGTTTGGATTTATTTTTACCTTGGTTTGGATTTTTTACCTTGACAGTGTTTATCACTATAAATGTGCAATTTTTTTTTTACATTCACGGTGTTTTATTGTGAAGTTTCATGTTTAAAGTCTCACTAGTCTCAAAAAAACAGTTTGGTATCACGTGAACCTAGGTCTGTATATAACAATATTTTAAAATAGGTTAAAGACATTTGTTTATAATAATCAGTTAAATAAGCTTTTTTTATAACTTTTTATGATTTTTAATAAATAATGAAAATCAAATCTATTCTAAATCTTACAAATTGAACATACAAAAAGATTCCAAATCCCTATCATAAAATTCAATACATTTTATTTCATTCCTACAAACCAAATGGACCCTAAGGTGATGTTTGGTTTGCAAATGCTGAAATAAATAATGAAATTTGAATCTTATTAAATTTCATTCATTCGTTTGGTTCATTCCTTAGCAACTACTATAGGTATTTTGATGGAATGAAATTCAATTTTATTTTCTTCGTAATGTTAGATTATCTCTGATCCAAATATAACCTAATAACAAAAAGTTATATTAAACTATTTTACTAATTTATTTAATACTTATATTTTTTAATAACTAATTTATTAAATATATTAAGTTATAATAATTATTTTAGTAAATTATTTAACAAAATAAAATAAAATTATTTATTAATTATTATTTATTTTAGTAAATTATATAATAGTTATTTTATTAAATTACATTAAAGCATTCAAAGTAAGAGCATCCTCAGTGGTTTTTCTAAGATAGAGAATATGAAAATTTTGGATATTTTTTGCTACAAAGGAAGTAAGAGCAAATATTTTTTTTTCCAAATATAAGGAATTCTTTAAAGAATATTTTAATTATTCTCACTAATTAAAATCTTTGAAATTTTATGTTTTGGAGAAAGAAATATTATATGAAATTATATATTTTTTTGAATGGTAGATGAACTAACAAAAATGTTCCAGCGCTATTCGGGATCCATTCAGGCACCCGACTAATCTATGTAAGTCTCAAACCGTCGCGCAGGGTGGTCCGGAACCTAGGTATCTCTACTTGTTGCCGCAGAGCTTTGAACCCGAGTAGTCAGGAATACCATCCACTAACCTCCCTCCCAGTATGATACCTTTATCACTAAGCTAGACAAACTTTCTTATCGATAATACCATAATTAACATAATAATTTTTAATATAAATTAGAAAAAAAGAATATATTGGAGAAAAATGTAATATATTTTGCAGATGTTTATTTTGATTCTCCATTTTATGTGTACTAGGGTCAAGATTACTAACTTCAACTAATATTTTGAAGGTCGGAAAAATATTTAAAATGTTGTGGATAAGTGTGTCTTAATCTAAATGATATGATGATAATATATATATATATATATAGAGAGAGAGAGAGATATGGATAATTTTTTTGGAGTTAGATTAGAACTAAAATATTTTATAATTATTTACTTGTAACCAATGTTCGAAAAAGCTTGTCGCAACAGCTGTGTAACACCCGTTTCCAATTTTAAGGCTTAACGGAGTGTTAGTCAACTTTCTAACCTGGTTATTATGTAATGTAGGAGTCCAAGGGCTTAATTGCAAATTGTGGAAGTGCAAGGGAGGTTGTAGCAGTTGTTGTGTTTAGGGTTGAGAACCCTTAACCCTTTTCATTTGGCAGTTTCCAGATAACGTAAAAGAGAGAGAGAGAGAGAGAGAGAGAGAGAGAGAGAGGTAGCGATTGAGAGTGAAATGAGCAAAGGAGACAATTGGAGATTGTGATCAAGCAATTGGAGCGGTGATTGCGCTAATTGCACATAAGGTAAGAGTTCTATGTTAGTTTTATTGTCGATTATGGTTTATGTTGGAGTCTATCGATGGTTAGGGTTGAATGTTAGATTGGTGATCATGAGATCATCAATTAACACGTTTATGGTCGAATTGATCGCATGTAATCGATAGATATCGATCCTAGTGGTTGTAGAGTCATTCTTTGATGCGAATTGGGATGAAAATTGAGGTTTTGGCATGATTTCCGAAGTAAAGTCGCGAAAGTGGGCATCAGAGAAGTCCCGTGACCTGGCCCGCGACCTGAGGTCGCGGGGGCAGGGTCGCGCAACTCTCTGAGTTGATTTTCGTATTTTTTCGTTTGCGGTCCTTTTTGGGATTTGGCTTTGGGCTTATGTTAGGGATGTTATGAGATAGTGATGGTTAGATTTTGAGGGCAATTAGACTAGTCTAGCTATGGCTAAGACTAGTGTTTCGGTATGGAGTGTCGAGTGGTCCCTTTGGGCTATGTTTGATGTGTTATGAGCTTATGTTTGGTTAGGTGTTTTCAAGTGACTGTTCTAGCTTGTGGAGAGTATTGAATTGCTAGCAATTGCCAGGTGAGTACTTCACTTAACTCTTGTTGTTATGTATGTATGGTTACGATTGCATGTGTGATTATGTATATGCGTTCCTTCGGGGACATGAGAGAGTACCTATGGTGGTAGTAATACCCTAGGAAAAATATTATGTGTATGCGTTCCTTCGGGGACATGGGAGAGTACCTATGGTGGTAGTAATACCCCTAGGGAATTTGCAGAGGCCTGGTACCAGTGTCATTTATTCTTCCTTGATGGTATTGAGTCGTAAAGAAGATTGGAGACTTACATGTATGTAGTTGCTATGTACTTGTGATTGTGTGTGCATGATGGTAAGTGGTTAAGTGTGTGCTCACTAAACTTTATGCTTACCCCGTTGTTGTTTATCCTTTTTAGTACCTGGTACGTCCCAGAAGGGAAAGAGAAAGCTTCCGAATGAGACTCCGAGGTTGCAGCAGTTCAGTCTAGGCATGAAGTTTAATAAATGACGTTGTTGAAGGGATGAGTTATTTTTCTTGGTTTGGCATGTAAACATATGGATTTGGGTTGTTTAAACTACGATCATGATTTCAAGCATTTAGCTTATATTTTCTTAAAACTTATGACTTATAAATGGTTTTTAATGTTGGTTTTGGACGAGCTTCCGCTTTTGTACGAACTTGGTTACTTTTCAGTAAAAGTAAATGTTTTAAGTTTTGGGATGTTACAAGCTGCCATGGCGTGCCGTGGCTCAAGGCTTGTGTCTCACGCCACGATATGCCTGAGGTACACCATGGTGTAGTGAGTGGATTTTGTAACACGATATTTGATTTAACTTATCATTTTAATGTTTTGTACTTTTGTTTACTAGTTTTTAATGCATAACATATTTTTAATTGTTTATTTTCATTGATGCACCGAGTAATAATATGAAAACATATATGCATGTATATAATATTATATATGATATAGAGATTTGACACTATAAGTCACGTCTTGAAAAACACATATCATTGACATGGCTTCCAAGGTTTGAGGATTAGCATTGCCACTACGTCATGTCTAACGATATTTAGAACATTGTTTGCAACCCAATCTCTGTATAAGTGTTTTTGGTGAATAGGAATTACTGATTTTGTCTCTTTATTTTATTGTTATTATGTCTAGTTTTTCTTCTAATACAAAAATATTGTTAAATATTTTAAAAGATCCCATGATAAGAAGTGTTAGCATTTCAGATAAAAGTAGAATGCTATAATATACCCTACTAAATAATTATCGACATTACCATCTTATAGCAATTCTAATGAATAAATAAATAAGCTTTTATTGATTATTAATATATACTATAAATTTACAAAATTATTATTGTATAAAATAAATTTAGATCTGGTTTCTAACTTTCCCTAATCATTGTTATTGTCTCCTAAGTAAGTAAATTAACAATATAAAAAAATAAAAGCAAAATAATTAGCCCCCAAAAAGGAAAAACATTCTGAGAGAAGAGAAATCAGTAATAAAATTGAAAAGACAATATGCCCTCCATGTGACTTGATTTCGAGACAAAGGAAAGAGGGTGTGGGGTGCTTTACTCACATGGGGAGAGGGGTAGAATTGTCATTTGCTCCACACCCATTCCCCGTATTTTATATTGCGTTGCAAATGCAATAAAGTCGTCAATATCATACTATAAAATTATAGTTTTATAGTTTTGCTTTTCTGCAATGCAATTTTATAGTTTTTCTAAAGGGCATAAGTAAAATGTAGTTTTATATAGGGTTTAGTTTATGAAAGTGTATCCAATTTGTTACATAAAATTATTGTATGTATTGGATTTCTAAACTTGCTTTTTAATGTATCAAAGTTTGCTAACTTACCATTTAATGTATTTTGGACAACTTTTCGTGAAAAGCTGGATACATTTAATGTTATATATGTTTAACATGTTAATTGAAGGAATTTTAGTATTTAAACTTCGTATACAAAACATTTTAAGGAAACTTTTGTTCAGTGAGCTTTTTATAAATCAAGTGATTGTTGTTGAAAGAGTTGGTATGCAACAGTGTCGTTTTTGTTGTTAAACGTTTACAATGTATTCACAAAACTTACAATTCGTTCATAAAGTTAACATTGTATTCACAAAGTGGTAGGTTTGGATCTTATTTTATTAGGTCGGGTGTTTACAACATGTTCAAAAACTATACTACATATCTTAAATCCGTAATATTTTCATATTGTGCTCATAAATTTAACTTGATGTTCATAATATTTAGGTTTTTTGGTGTTCGCAACAAAGTTTTGTTGGATTATTTGGTGTACAAGAAATTTTGTTGAATTGTTTGATGCTCACGATATGTTCAATTGGTGTTTACTTGTGTGCACAAGTAAATTAAGGTGCCATTTACTAATCACTTATCAAATAAGTGTTTATCAATATCATTTACCTTATTGATTGAACAAGATGGGAACCGAGAAGTTTACCTTTTAAAAAGTAAGGCAATGAGCCACGGACCGAGACTTATCACGGTGGTGTGAGAAAATGGCTCTTATCTTGTAAGTGCTTACTGGGTTTAAAATGCTTACCAACAATCAATTTTCAAGCCTAAGATATTACACGATAAGATAGTTGAATGTGGATCTTTTACCGGTTAGTACTTACCCGATAACAATATGGTAAATGACCCCTAAGTTTTTTTAGGTAATTGGCTTTTTAGTTATTAGGAGAGGAGATTTTTAAAAATATGCACAATGTAAAAGAAAAAAGTCAAGATCATTAAATTTCTAATTTAACATTTAATTTAATATAATGTATGTTTTATATTAGATTTTACGAATCTCTTAAATTACAAAGTCCTCTAAATAAGACCCGGTAACAATGTGTATATAGTATATGATAACTATTAACCATTTATCCTTCTTCTCTAATACGTGAGTCTCCATCATAATACTTTTTCTCTTGTCATTTCCTTAAAAATCTTATTCGCGACCACTTATTCTTGATATTTTTTATCCATCAATCATATTTTATTATATGGACGAAACACGCGTATATTATTCTACCATACTTCTAAGTTAAACGTGAAGTCGCAGATTATCAACAATTATGAAGAAAAAAGGTTGGAATTTTTTTGGTTAGTATTTTTAACTTATTATTTAGATCACCTTATCCATGAGAATCCTTAAAACTAATAATATTTTTATGAATTATTTTAAATAGTTCAAAACTATAATTAAACTATAACTAATATTGTAATCTTTAGGATAAAGAAACCGTTGAAGATGAATGTAATTCTTTTAAAGATTTTGATTTTTGAGTACGCTTTTTGAAGAGTTTGCTAGACATTATTCTTGCTAAACCTCGTCAAAATTAGTTATCCCAACTATAAATATATCGTAAATAATTAGCAAAACAATATCGTCAATAGACCTTCTATTTCTATAGGATGTTTGTGATTGTTGTTTACATGACAATACAACACATACTTACAAAAATTAATTAGAAAGGGGTAGATTAAGTAATTGTAATATTTCTAAAGTTTTTAGTTCATATGTCATATCTAAATAGCATCTAACTCGTATCTTAGAGAGAATAAATATTTCAACGTATGTTTGGAAAAAAGATTAGACGAAAATCCAAATATATGATATTGTAACATGGGCGTTTTAGCTTGACATCAATCTAGTATTTTAATATATCTAAGTTCAAGATTTGTTAACTTTTCACATGGGTTATTCTAATTTGTCATAAGGATATAGTTTTATCTTGATCGTATATTGTATTTTTAATAAATTCTTTAAAATAAAGAAAATTATAACTCTGGTTATAATTTTTTGCTTTCATAAATAATAAGAGTGCATGTAATTATGTAAATTGAAAACTTTTAAAAAACGATTATTATGATAGAAAATTTCAATTAGGTGTTTATAAGAAAGAAATAATATTCTATTATATATTGAGTTTTTAATAAATATATGAAATATTCTAGTTAATATAAATAATATTGTAATCTCCAAAATGAAGATGTTCTTGATGTTGAATGTATTTTTATTTTGAAGATTTTGCATTTTTGGTGGATACTATATTGCAGAAGCTTTTATCATCTGGTTTTTGTCAAATACGATTAGTTTAACATCGGGGATAGTACACCAAAATGTATCCAACTATCCCCAAAAATCTATTGTGTGTATCCACCTTTCAAAAATGCTATTTGATGTATCAAACTTTATTTTTTCTTCTATTGTGTGTATCAGATGACTTGTAACCTGTTTAACAGGTCACCTCCACCGTGCCGCCGCCAGGAACCACCGTCGTCGCTGCCGGAAACCACTGTCGCCGCCGGAAACCACCGAACCGCCGAGAACCACCACCATCAACCATCGCACTCGCCGGCCAGCCTCGTCGCCGGCAACACCGCCGCTGTCACCACTTAACAGCACCGCCGCTATCACCACTCAACACCACCGCCGTTGTCACCACTCAACACCACCGCCGCTCTCGCCGTTCAACACCATCGCCGCTGTCACTATTCAACACCATCGCCGTTGTCACCACTCAACACCACCATCGAACCGCCACCACCATCGAACCGCCACCACCATCGACCCCACCACCACCATCGAACTGCCACCTCCATCGACCCCCCGCCACCACCATCGAGCCGCCACCACCACCATCGAGCCGCCACCACCACCATCGACCCCACCGCCACCTCCATCGACCCCCCGCCACCACCATCGACCCCCACCACCACCATCGACCCACAGCCACCCAGAACCACCATCCCCACTGCCAAGAACCTCCCGTCGTCGTCACTAGCTGCCGGTAACCGGCTGGTGACCGGTTGTGCAGGTCACAATACACACAATAGAAAAAAAAATAAAGTTTGATACATCAAATAGCATTTTTGAAAGGTGGATACACACAATAGATTTTTGGGGATAGTTGGATACATTTTGGTGTACTATCCCCTTTAACATCCAATTTTTCGGTTATTAGATAGTTGTTTGGCCAAGAGCCAACTCGTCTCCTTATAACATGCCATATATAGTTTTAGCAAATTCATTTGCAAATTAATCTAATCAATTAATGTGACATCCTAAAGCGCAAAGCAACAAATCAATAACTTTGAATCCAACTTAAACTATAGCTAAATTTTTTGGTGGCGCAAAACAAATCCACAATGTGGAATTTAGTTGCGATGTTATAAACACCCTCCTTCTGGAACTCATCATACCCGATGTGGTTTGCGTTGACCATCATGATGATACATGAATCGACTCTGATACCACTTGCAAACCTCAAAACCCAAAGTAACAAATTGATTCAAATAACTTCGAATATAGTTTAAAACACTGATGAAAATCACTGATAATGTCATTTTTTATCCATGATGATTCTACGTAGTACGAGTTGTTATTATTAAAATCTTAATTTAAAATATTTAAATAACAAAAATAAAAGGACAAGATATCTTGTTCATAGTGGTACCATCATATGACATTAACCAGTGCACATGCAATTGAATTCTTTTTACAGGGCACACAAATGGAAACAAAGGCCCATTTCTGGACCCATCAAAACCTTCTATTGTACTGTACAACCTCTGCATGCACATTATATAGTTATGTAGTTTTTTTTTTCTTTTTTAATAGAAACATTTTTAATATCATTATGTTTTTTTCCAAAGGCAAAGAAAGGAAAACAGGAGCTTCGACAACGTCAACACCTCGGCTAGAAACCCCAAATATTATTAAACAAAAATAAGGAGAAGAACATCCCGAGTCTCAAAGGTTGAGAGCAACAAAAGAAAAGGAAACCCAACCTCTAAACCAACAAAAACCAACAAAGAACCCAAACAACATCAAATAACCGAGAACCCCAATGGGGCAGCCTACCGGTTAAGGTTTGGTGTTGGGAAAAAACCCACCCAAGTTCGAATCTGGGGTGAGCAACCAGGGACCACTGAGTGTTAATCTCAGAGGAGCATGCTTTAGCTCTCGGTAAAAATTACAAAGGATGTAGTTTGGGCAAACCCATGTGAACCTTATCCAAAAAAACATTAGATAACCGAGGTCCAAGGGCAAGAAGACCAACTATCTAAGATTACCGAACCAACTCTTCTACTCGAAATCCATAAAGCTGACTACCTCATGATACCCGGAATACGTCCTTCGCTCTAGCTTTAATGACATTGTCTTCATCAGCCTTCCAGATTGACTTTCTCCATTTCCTAATTGACCATAAGGCAATATAACACACATCCTTGAAGATTCCATTAGGAAACCTCTGATTTGCAAAAAAAGAATCTAAAGACACGAAGCTATCCACCGTAGAAGGTCGGGAAGACGATAACCCCCACCATATTTTCCTCAAACCGGTTCCACCAAACGGCAGCCAAAGAAGCAATGGTCAAACGTTTATATATGAGAATCACAGAAAACACATCTCAAAAAAGAGGAGGCAAGATTGATACCTCTTTTTTCGAGATTTTCTTTCGTAGGAAGTGCATTGTGTCGAAGCCTCCATATATATGTTATTGTGTGTATTCACCTAAAAGCCATGTTTTTGTATAAATCGAATATCTTTTTTGTTATTAATTTAAGATTTTAAATAATCATTGCATATA
Organism: Centaurea solstitialis; assembly: GCA_030169165.1. NCBI lineage: Eukaryota > Viridiplantae > Streptophyta > Magnoliopsida > Asterales > Asteraceae > Centaurea > Centaurea solstitialis. Next base: position 84,908,222 of record CM058041.1, read on the forward strand.
ATATATATTTTTGTGCTAACTTGATGTTGGTGTCTTTAAAAAAATATAATTAATAATTAAATTAAATATTTTTATTAGAATATTTATTATATTTTATTGTTTATGAAAAAATAAATATAACTTTAATTCTATGTTAGGTATACAAACATTTTTGTTATTGTTATATTTATTTTCCACTAACTAATTATATATTAATAAATAATTAAAATAATTAATAACTTATTTGGTGATAATAAAAATTTAGTATTATTTTAATTAATAGTAAATTAATAATAATAACTAATATTATTAAATGTGATATACTAAACTAAGTCATTGAAATTTTGGAGTCTCATTTTACATGTATTTAAGCTTTAGATTTCTTGCATCTTAATTTCACTTGGACTCCTTCCTATTATCTTTTTTTAATGTTACTCTGGTGTTTTCTTTTGGAAAATTTTGACTTTTACTCTTTTTTAAGTTGTTAAATTGAGTTATATTAACTCTTTTTTTCTCTTTATGTCAAGGCCTTAATTTTCTTTATCTCATACTCCATCTTGACATTAATATTGTAAGTCTTTGATCTATTTTATCATACTTTTTTAGCCAACTAGGATGTTGACCTTTAGAAGCAAAGATTTGATTTTGTTCATGTTACAAGTTATAAAGTCCATTTTGTTTTAGGTTTTGGGATGTTAGGGTTTCAAACTCAAACCTTTCTCTTTAGGGTTAATTACATGGGTATGTATCGAACTTGTCACGTTTTATCATTGTATGTACTCAACTTATAAACTTACCATTATATGTATCGAACTTTCTAAAATTGCCATTGTATGTATCAAACTTTATCAAAACCTATCATTGAATGTATTCTACTTGTCACGAAAGTGTATCGAACTTGAGGTTTTGATAAAGTTGGATATATACAATGGCAATTTTAGAAAGTTCGATACATACAATGGTAAGTTTATAAGTTGAGTACATACAATGATAAAACGTGACAAGTTCAATACATACCCATGTAATTAACCCTTCTCTTTATTAGCGACTTGGTTTCTATGTAAACAAGCGAAGACCTTTTGTTTTTGATAATCGATGCATTGTATGATTTTTTTTTTTTTGAAAACTCTGAAGCATTCGGTTTAGAATGCCATATTCGTTGCAGTCCCCATCTCCTGAAGCGCTCTTGCACACAATCTATGCTGAGTTCATTGATAATCCAATTGAACACATGTGTTTGATTTATGTACTACTTGAGCACCCCTCCCAAAAAAAGAAGAGATGGATGCCTTGGATCTTTCGTTGTTGGGGATGGGTTGGATAAGGCTTATGTTTTTCCCAAGTTTGGGAAGCAACAACCTATTGTTTTTGTAAGAGGAAGAGGCATCATTGTGCTTCTTAGCATCCGGTCAAGACATGACGACTTTTCTTTAACTAGATATATAGAAATACCTACTTGGAAACTTTACTTGAGCACCAAGTTCTGATCCTACAAACATGGAGGTTCAATCATTTTTCGATCCTTGGAGATTGAATGTAAGATGGTTGTCAATGCCAGTAGTGGTGTCTAATACTTTGACATCCTATATCTATCAGAGAAGATGACTATGTTGACTTTGATATAACCATTTTGTCCTTGCACTTAACGGAGATAATAGACAGAAGTTAGAGTGACAAACCAAATCAAGTACAAATTCCATAGGTAGATGACTCTTTTGTAATAAATAAAGATAAAAGACCCAATCCCATAACAAAAAGGCAAACCTCATGGACCATATACGTAATTCGTTCTTTATTCTAATAAGAACAAGCATATGGTTATTAGCAACTTAATAAACTTGGTAAAACTCACACCTTGTTCCATCATCTATACACGATTATTTGGTAATGGCTTAATGATATAGAAGGTGGCTTATTTAGTAAACTTTTAGAAAGACTTCATGCCGAAAGTGAAGTTTTTTTAACATTCTCTTCCAAATTCAAAAACACAAACACGTTCTTTCCGTCTATTTAAAGATATCCATAAATAAAAATCTTCTCGGTATATGAAGACAAATTAAAAACATGGAATTCGTAAGGTAGAATTTGGTACACATACATGATTAGAAAGGACATGATTGGACTAGACAAGAGAGAAAAATTGGATGGGATAATACAAATATTTGCCTGATGTTTGGTATAACTAGGACTGGACATGACGGAACTAGATAAGTTTCTCCCAAAAGTTATTTGCTGATTTTACATATCACAAAATAGTTATAATATAAACAAATAAAGTAAATAATCTAATTTATAAATGTTTTTACACAAATTTCATAAAACATAAATACATACATATATAATAGGACCTAATTTGAACAAAAAATTGATATATTTGATGGTGATGGTGAGGGTTATGGTGGAGGTAGTGTTGGTTATGGTAGAGATGGTGGACAACAGTACTACTTGTGTAGTTGTGTTGATGATGGGACGTGGTTGTGAAGAATGTGAAGATGGTAGACAATAGCAGTGGTGGCGATCGACAGTGGTGGAAAAAGTACTTGTGACAAATAATAGAGGTAGTGGTGGTGGTTATGGTGGAGTAGTGATGTCCAACGATACTAGTGGAATTAGCTATAGACACTAGTGGTGGTAGTTCATGGTGGTGGTAGGCAATGGTAGTGGTAGCTGATAAGGGTGGTGATTATGGTAGAGGTGAAGTGGCCCATAGTGGTAATGGTGGTGGTGATGAACTATGGTGGCCAGTGATCGACGATGGTTGTGGTGAGGAGGAGGCCAATGGTGGTGGTGGTGGTGTGGTTGTAGAAGTTTAGGAGGAGGGGTTTCCGTAGAGGTGGCCAACGGTGGTGGTGGTAGTGGCGGTGATAGACATTGGCCGACAATGGTTACCGAGGTGGTGATTGGGCAGTGATAGAAGAGACGGTGGAAGAAGGTTGTTGTGGTAGAAGAGACGGTGGAGGTGGCCAACAGTGGCGGCGACGACGACGACGATGGACTGTGGTCGACGGTGGTTACCGCCTTACCGGTGGCCGCAGCAGTCACAACTAGTGACGATTACTACTAAAACAAATATCATATTAAGTTTATAAATCAAACGGTGATTAATTAGTAATATTTTAGTTTCTGGTTTATTTTTTGACTTTTTGTTCCATTTCGTTCCACCTACTTTAGTTGAACAAGGAAAAGCCTTTTTGTCCCACCTTGTCCAGTTTTCGTCTTTGTCCCACGTCGCACCAAATGTGAAACAAAGAATTCTAATTCTTGTTTTATAAACAACGAGCTTTGTTCTGTCATATCATGTCCTCTCCCGTCCCGTCCCATCCCATATATCAAATGCAGCTTTAAATTTTTTTGGAAATCTAATAAAGGAAATTGAAATATAGGAGGAGGCAGTCACATCGGCACGTGGTGGGCTGATTCCGCCGGTTATTTAAACTACCCCTGAGTGAAACCGTTGGGAGGACACAGCCTGTTGCTAGCTGTCATCATCCTCCTCCATGTGACCCACCTCCATCCTCCATCTTCCTTCCCACCAAAATCACAAACAAAAACCCCCAATCTAAATTCTACTACTACTACTGCTCTATATACTCACCTCCCAATTCCACATTTCCAGACCCTAATCCAACACTCCAATCTATACACTCATTATCAATCCTTCTTTCTTCTTCTGAAGTTTTTGATCTTTTTATGGCGCAATTGCCGCCAAAAGTGCCAACAATGGCGCAGAACTGGGCGTCGTTCCCTTACCAGAACATGCTCTCGATGCCGTCCTCCGCCGCACAGCCGCCGAATTGGGTGGACGAGTTCCTCGACTTCTCCTCGGCCAGGAGGAACTCGCACCGGAGATCCGTCAGCGATCCGATCGCCTTCATCGAAACGCCTAACTTCATCGACGAATGTCGTACCTCCACCGGACCTAATTCGTTGATGCCGTGCTCTAACAACAACAACACCAGTGTCGGATTCGAACGATTGGACGACGAGCAGTTTAGCTCCATGTTTCCGGCCGATGACGTCGCCGCGAATTCGAACCTACCGTCGACGAGGTCGTCCTCCAATCCTTCGACTCCGTCGGATCAAAACAGTGACAATGACGAAACGAAACCAACGCCTCCACCGGAGCACAACCACAATAACTACCAGCAGCACCACCACCAACACCACCAGCAGCCGAAGAATGAGCCTGGAGAGGTGGAGGACGGCAGCGGATGCCAACCGGAGACGGAATCCGCTAAGCCTTGCTTTAATTTCTCCAGCGAAGGCGCCACGATTGTTGATCCAAAGCGAGTGAAAAGGTACAATTTACCTAAAACCGTAATTAAGGATTTCATAGCGATTGCTTAAGCTACAAGCCAAATAACTAAATCCAGTGCTTAATTACATCATCTGTTTTTAACAGGATTTTAGCAAATCGTCAATCAGCTCAGAGATCACGAGTGAGGAAGTTGCAATACATATCTGAACTCGAACGCAGTGTTACTACGTTACAGGTTTGTACAAAATTCGATCTCCATTTGATTCATTCAGTTCACAATCATCCAAAATTCATTCAATTATGGAATCTGAATCGATAAGAGCTTGATCGTAACCTCAATTATGCTCAATGAACGTTCTAGAACACAAATCTAGTGATTCTTGATTCGATTACAATTGTAGTTAAGAAATTGGGATGGAATTGAGACAGAAAACTAATTAATACATGATTTTGTTGCTAATCATGAAGACGGAAGTATCGGCATTATCGCCACGAGTAGCGTTTCTGGATCATCAAAGGCTGGTTCTCAACGTCGATAATAGCGCGCTTAAGCAACGAATAGCGGCATTGGCTCAAGACAAGATCTTCAAAGACGGTAAGTAATCGAATAATCTGGCAGTAACCTGGTAGCTGACAAGCTAACTGTTCACTAATTAATAAGCTAGCTAGTAGCGGATAAGCTAGCTTATGAATAAATTATCTTTCGCAAAATCTAGTATGTAAAATGATCAAAAATGATATCTTATGATATAATAATTACTATTAATAAAAATATAATTGGAAAAATCTATAAAAATATCTATAAACGTTACTCCAATTAACATTTCAATAAATATACTGGTCGAATAAATTAAGAAGATGATTGAAATGATTGCAGCTCACCAAGAAGCATTGAAGAAGGAGATAGAGAGGCTAAGGAAAGTGTATCAGGAACAGAACATGCATAAGGCGGAAGAGGATGATGAAATCGCCGCCGTAAACGACGGTGGATCGGCGGCGGCGGCCGGAAACCGGAGGAGTGGTACGGCGGAGGAGGAAGGGATGTGCTAAATTGCGCCCATGCATGCACGTGATGTGTTTCCCCGCTTTTGCTGGTGGTGTGAGAGTGGTCCCCATGATTGGCATGTGACTTTTTTAATTTAACATGGCTTCCACAGTACTTCTTTTTCTAATGTTTGTTTTTATTATTATTATTATTTTTTTACAAAATATTCTTATTTATCATTTAGATTCTTTTGCCCAAAAATAGGGTGTGGGGTATTGGTTGGATTTAGGGCATAGGGAGCATTGTTGTAATTGTGTTGTTTATTAGTTAATATTTTTTTTTTTATTAATTTATGTTTTTTTTATCATTTGGGCCTAAATGGGCCCTTATTGTTATTGTACAAGTTCAAAAGGGTTTGAATTTAAAGATCAATTTATATTTTGTTTGGGCTATGAATTTGTTGATGCTTTCAATTTATCTGATATCTTGGAATTAGATGATGGTATGGGTTATGGAAGGATTATTGAATTAGCAAGCAAGACATGTTGTTTTTGTTGTGGAATGGTTACCAAAAGCCAGTGTTTATGTATGAGAAACAATTTAATGAGAAGATTTAAGGCTTGCTATAATTATTTGGCAATTATTATGGTTGCTTTTTGTAACAAATTTTATGTAGGATGGATACATAAATTGTAACTTAATTCATTTATCTAATCATATCTATTCCTAGATTAGTATATAATGAGGAAGAAAAATGTTAGACGGATACTTTAGATTGTGCTGAAAGGCTATTTGCTTGTAGCTTGCGTTTGATACCGGAATCGGATAAAGCAAATATTGGTTTTTATTTTCCTATTATTCGTATTTTTTTATATCATAAACTCTAGGAACAATCTATTTACTTTGAAGGAACATACAATCTCCTATTTTCAATGGTGCTGCTTTTAGCATCGATAAGTTTGGTGAAATTCAATCAAGGTCCTTCTGTTGGATTTTGTCTAGATGTAGACTCTTTTTCGTTCTCGTGGGATGTTTGGATAAAATCTTCAATCGCTCCTACTTTCTGATTTTATTCCTTTAATGTTTTGTTGTGTTTTTTTGCGAGTCTCTTTCATTGTTGTTAGGTTATTTTGGGTTTGGTTTGCTTTCGATTTTCAAGACCTTGGTTGTTTGGCAATCTACCCCTTTGCAGATTCCTTTGTTCTATTTTCTTTGTTTTTGTTTCATTTTATTATATTCGTCTTTCAAAAAAATTCTTTTTATAGCCCCATTTTAGTTGTAATAAGAAAGTACATATAGATTATCAACAAATTGAAATAACAAAAAAAAAGGTTGACCATTAATGTTATATCAATATACTACATATATTCATTTTAAATAACGAACAACATGACAATAAATGAAAATATAAAAAAGAATGCTAGCTATACAGAAGCTAAGGTAGGAATTTAGATCTTTGAAGGTAAGGTAGGTGTATTTGAGGTGCAAGTTAAGCACATGGTTGTTAATATTAATAATAGAACTTGCTACTTTAAAAAGTGGTTAATGGCCATAATTTTATGTCCATATACATTGTCATTGATCCAAAACCTTGAAAAGTTGTCTTAGTCCTATCAAGGAAATTGAAGATGAATAAGCAAAAAAGAAAAATACCCCAACAAAAGATACAAGAAAACTTACATTAGTGACAAGTAATAATTATTTCTATTTTTAATGATAGTAAATCATGGACAATTTTATATTTTTTTAATAATTCGTTTATCAAACGCTAATCAGATATATTTTTATTAGATCAATTACTTTAACAGATGAACATGAAAACAAGTGGAATGTTCTATGATTGGCTCATATTTTGACACTTTTACTTTTATAAATTTACGTCATACCATGTATGCCTATACTTTAACTCAACTAGATTTGTTTAGATTTTTTATTCAATTATAGTTGTAAGAATTTTTCTATGCATTTTTATATTTGTGCATGTTGTGTTGATGATGTCGTTATTTATTCGTACGTGGTCAGTATTATCCTCTGTCAACTCATCGGAATTTGTTAATGATCATATAATCAATTGGACAATATTAAAGGGGTAGTTGATGATCAGCAAGAATGCAATATAGAATGAAATCCAATATTGTATCATTGTTGATATATTTTCGTTTACTATTGATTTTCTGGTATTAACGTTGTTTGCATCATTCAAAATGCATTCATATTAATCTTGAGAAAAGAAGCAAGATTGTGTCGCAACTCAAAACCAAGCTTCTCCATTTTCATATTTGAATTAAACGTAACATTCAAGTTTTTTTTTTTTTTAACTCAAACTCAACGAATGATATTGAAAAAACACGCTCCTTCCGTTTATGAAAAAAAAAGCTTCAATACAAACTCTTCCAATCCATATAGACAAATCAATTCACACAATTAGCTTCATCTATTCAAAACTGAATGAAAAACTAATCAAACAGTTCCCTAACTAATGCGTATGTAACGAAAAAGAACAAAAAAGGTACATAAGGGTTGTTTTGGATTGCTTGTATAAGTTGATAAGTACAATAAAAGTGCTTATCACCTTATGTGGGGTGGAAAAGAAGTTGTCTAAAAAAGTGTTTGGATTGCTTATTGCTTATCAAATCGCTGAAAACCCTAGACTAGTGAAACCAAATCAGTGAAACCCTAAATCGATCACCCAAAATTAATCACAAACACTGGAAAACCAAAGTTGAATACCCAAATTAGTGAATCCCGAAATCACAAACCCAAGCCAACAAAAAATCAATCCAAAATAGCAGACTCTAATAATTGATTGTGAATCAGTGAGATTGCATTTAAATCGGTCCCAATGATCATTGAGAAATCGAAGATGTTTGAAGGAGAAATCAATGCGTCGATGCCTAAATCGAAACCTTAAGAAATCGCGTTCGCCAAGAAGTCACTTCAGTTTGACTTATCAAAAACTCCATTTCTTAAAATTCCCTTGGATTTTCATTTCAAATTCTGAAAATAGTAGTCCATTTGCAAATTTGGGCTAAAACAGGAAAGAAAAAGAATGGATTTCAGGCCCACCGGCTAGGACATCGGACCGCCTCCTCAGGTTGCATCCCATCTTGGCAACCTGGTCCGGCGACCTTAAGTCTCCGAAGCAAATGTTTTTAGAAGGTATTCGAGGCTTTGCCACTAATTCCAGCAAGGTTTACCAACAGTTAAAAACATGTTATTTTGAGTTAAACCCATTGGTTTTTAAGGGTATCTGAGGCTTTGGCCGACCAATACGACTAAGGTTCATCCACAATTAAAACATGTTGTCCCTAGTTAAACCCGAGTGGCTACAAGCCTGGATTCGAACCCGGGTCCCCAGTGGCCACAAGCCTGGATTCGAACCCGGGTAGAAGAGTTAACCAGCCACGTCCTTGTGGTTTTGCCGGAGCAAGTTATAAACCGGTGACGTAGCTCGGCGATTGTCCATGGATTACTTCGAGCAGATGCATGGCCACTTACAGTTGTGAAGTAAATGTTGACCCTTTGCACCTCAAAAACCCTAATTTAGGTAAGGAGTGGAAACCAAGAAAACCTAATTTGAATCGAAGAACAAAGTACATTCACAGGTCGATAAAATCGTTTCTGAAAATTGATTCTACGAGCGAGGGTTTTATTATTAATGCCTAAATATTGGAATAGGTTTCAGAGATTGAAGAAAGCAAAACAATCATAATCTATTGAAGATCATAGTTAACTGGCAGAGTTCTGATGGGATCCGGTGCATTTGTGCAGGTATACCGCACTTAGATCATAATTATATAGTTTTATTGAAAGCAATAAGTTTTCATCGGCTTATCTAACATTCCGGCGGAAAGTTTTAAAGTATATTCAAAGTTTGTACTTTGTATATTGTTGATATAACATGTTCTTATTTGACTGTTGAATATTAATGATATCACTATCATGAATACCAAATCCACAAGTACATATTATATTCTTTAGTCATTGTCATCTTGATAACAAGTTCTATTGCATGTACGACATTATCTCCATTACCATGTTACTTGTCCTGCAATTGTTCACTTTGGAATCTTAATTGAATTTTATGATACGATTAAGACGAATCGTGTGAGATTTAATGCTGTTTCGATAATCTTTTTCTGAAAGCTAAAGCAATTGACTTTAGAAAATCGTAGGCTTTGTTTATACGGTGGATTATTTCAAGAAGAAAACTCTTTCATTTCACCTACTACAACTACTCCATTGATTGAATACGTTTGAGGACTGCTAGTGGTCATTTTAATCATGCGTGTTGCGTGTTTTTGATGTGAGAAAAATCGATCATTTGAATGTCTTTTGGTCGAAAGTTATCACCTAGTGGGACTAAATTAAGAGAATAATCTTGCTGATGGATGGTGGATCCCTGTGATAGGTACTTGGTTGCATGTGAGATTAGCAGCCATTTTTGTCTATTTCTTTAATCTTAGCTGAGTAGCTGGCATTGCTACTAGCTTGCAAAATTGCTAATAGTTTAACATATAATTGAGATCAAATCTTCTCTTATAAGTCATATCAGGCAATTAATAGGTTTTTTCTTAATTAAATTGGTAGAAGATACCCGATAGCTTATTATACTTAATCAGAAATCCATACAATCCATTAATAACTTGGAGTGGTTCCAAAGCTACATATTTCTTGCTTGCTGAAATTGATATGTATGTTTGTGAAAGCTTCGAATAATCAATAAACCCCCCAAGACTTCTTGGAGTATGAAAGTGATATTTCATGTTTTAAGGCACCCCAAGAGGTGTACATGATAATTTGGTATGTGAAATGACCAAAAGAATTATGTGTGAAAATATGTGGAACCCCTGTATGTAATCTCCAGAAGAGCCCTTGAGGAGAAATGGAAGGTTCCAACATATATAGTGAAGACTTTGGTCCAAGTCTAGCGGATGTGGGACTCTAACATTATGGTCAGACCAGATGTTTTAAAACACCACAATTACTTCCACAAAGTACAACTCAAGTGGATGTGATCGTCATTTGTTGAACTCATTTCATTAATCGTTACCTTAACATTCCTTGAGGCGGCCTTTTGAATTTCATTTGGAAAAAGGCGAAAAGGAAAAACGTATTCATATGGTATAGGAACCCTTGGTTGACCATGTAGTAGATTAAAGCTAAACATCTGAGTAAAGTCCCTTTAATAAAATTTTTAAATGTTTCAGGTTACATGCACGGTACTATTTGTAGATGCATAAATAAATTAACTTAGGAGTAGTTGAGCTTTCAAACAAAATTGAATCTCCAAGACTCCAACAACTTCTGTAAGATAGGATTATATCGATGTTGACACTGCTGATTTTATAATTATATTACCTGAAGATTTCTAAGGCGATGTGCACAGCTCATATATTGTAGAATAAAAGAAATCGAAGTTGCAAAGCAACATTTGGTTGACCGTGTAATGGATCAAACTACAAGTCTTCCTTCAATTTCCTTAGACTTTCAAGAAATTTCATCGAATAAATACCTTCTCTTCACACGACCACCAGAGAAAGTAATCGATATCAGACATCTTTCTAAACATGGGAAAGTTTAAGAAACTTGCATGCTACACATCTTTTCTTCTTATTGTGTTAGCTGTGGAGGTTAGAGGACGGTTCTTACATTCTACTGCTTCCGAGTTGATTTCAGATGGCGCGGATGATCTGGCTCAAGGGGCAGGATCGTCTTTCTTGCGTTTTAAAGGGATTGATTCTTCAGAAGAGCATTGTGAGCAAATGTATGGGTTTTTGCCGTGCTCTGAAAATCTCCTAGGCCATTTCTTTCTGATTATTGTTTACGAGTACTTGTTGTATCAAGGAGAAGGCTATGTTGCTTCTGGAGGTAAACGGATTTTCAAGATTCTTGGTCCTGGTGTCTTTGGTGCAAGTGCTTTCCAGGTCCTTGGTTTTCTTCCGGAGTCATTAATACTTCTCGGTATGCCCCCTCTCCATAATATAGGCTGTCTTTGATAAGAAGACCGATAAATTGCAGTCGTGAGACTAGCTACAAGCCTACAACTGCCATAGAGTTTTTCGGGAAATTGACTCAAATAACCAAAGTAAACAACAATATTGGTCTCTTAGCCATTTCTCTCCCACTTTTACCCAATTTTCACTACGGCCGCAATATCCAGGTCCGCAATATTTCGCACCTAGCTAAAAAACACCCAAAAAAATGAATCTGGTACAATTTTCTTTTAAAAAAGATTTTTTTATGGTCCTAGGTCCGTAATTGCGTACCCGGATATAATTTTCTTTTAAGAAAAATTGATCAGAATTGCTATTTTTGTGTGTTTTGGGTAAAAAGTGGGAGAGAAATGGCTAGGAGATCAATATTGTTGTTTACTTCGGCTATTTGAGTGAATTTCCCTGAGTTTTTTTCATCATGCGGATAAGATTTTCGTTCAATATTTTTTTTCCCGGCTTGTACTAATGTTTTTTGTGTCTAATTACAGTCACTGGACTTATGAACACTAAAGATGTAGCTCAAGAGTATGTCCTGACTGGCGTTGGCTTGCTAGCCGGATCGACAATATTCCTTCTCACTTTACTATGGGGAACTTGTGTCATCATTGGTCGTCGAGATTTTTCCTCAGAATCTGGTTCCAATTCTTCATTGGTTCCTACCAGAAGCCTTTACAAAAAGCTGCTTGCATTTTTTACTGGTTAGAATTAGATTATGTGTTTCTCGGCTTACTTTGTTTCATAGATTGCGGGTGTCGTTTGTATTTGTTCCTCTTAATTCGTTTTGTTTTCTTTCTGATTCCGCCTTGATTTCAGGTTGTGGTGTGATTACGGACGGAGAGACAAGTTCGGCAGCACAAATTATGCTTATTTCAGTTATACCGTTTCTGTTTCTCATGATTCCGAGGTTTTTTGGCATGACATATACTGTTCATGGATACATCTTCATAATCACACTTCCTGTTTCCGTGACGTTGTTGCTAGTATACTTCATTTATCAGGTATGTATGAGATCTGTAACTTTTACTTATTGAACATCAGATTAAAGAAGATGAATTAGATTTTTCTCATTTCCCGTTTTCGTAAAATAGTTAAGGCATAGTAACGAAAGTCACCCGAGAAATCCCTAATGACCCACTTATGTTATACACAGCTCTAACCATCACTAATGAAAATGGTTTATGTTCAGTTCATAACATCCTGCAATACTACCATTTAAGTTGATGTTGATCTTGAATTAACTCTTAGGTGGCTTTTGTTTTTTAAGAGTGCTGAAGTCTGAAATTTCACTTTTGATCGATAAATGATAAGAGGTGGTGCTGAAGTCTGAAATATAAAGAAAAAGACTGTTTTTTGTAGACTGACAAATGTCTGAATTTGTTTAAATCGTGTATTTTCTCCATTAGAATGTTATAGTGTTGGACTTACATATAAATTCATACAATTTCACATATTTATTCATCATTATAAAATTTACATCTAAATTATAAAGTCAGCTTTCTTTTAAACAAATAAGGTTAGTTGACAATGTTTATATATAAGTTTAAATTAGAAAGGTACCTAATTATTATAGATTAAGTTTTATTATAATCCAAGTGAATCAATTGAGAGAAAAGGTCTATAAGGTTAATCCACCGAGAACAATAAGAGGCAAATAAGTGGTTCGCTTACATCTTACCAGATAAGCGGACAATAAGACATAAGTGGCTCTATAATTTTGGAAAAAAAAACCAAACAGTTTAAACGGCCCTACCTCTTACTTGAATCAGACATAATAGGCTGATAAGAGCTTTTCTTCAAAAAAACAAACAAGGCCTTAATTTTGTGTTTCTATCATCACAATTTTAAATTTCTTCTCATGTAGGTGTTTGAGCCTTCGATCCAAAAGAGACGATTGTCATATGTCAAACACGAGCATTTAGTTTTGGACATACTAAAACATTTACAGGAGCACACCGCAGAAAAAAATTCTCACTGAAGATGGTTTAGCCAACATGCCTGCTATAAAAAGGTTCGTTACCTTTTCAGAATCCCTCTTTGTTTTTCATATGTGCTTCCTGTTGGTTTCAATTGATTGACAATTGTTGGTTTGCAGTTTGTTTACTAAGATCGATCGGGATGGCGATGCTTACATATCTTTTCCTGAGCTGAAAGAACTTCTCCAGGATATTAAATTCAGGCAAACTTGGAACAAGGAGAAAACAATTGAAGAAGTGATGAAAGAATTCGATTGTGATGGAGACACAAAAGTAACGATTGATGAATTCATAGATAGATTCACAAAATGGCTTGATGAGACTAAGAGTGCTGTCAGTAAGCCGTATCGCTCAGTTGATTCCTGGAAGGACTTGTATCAGGTACTTATCTCTTTGTACATTCTATAGAATTTCTAACTGAGAACTATGTGCAATCAAATGCATTAATTTATGTGTTCAAACTTTATTTCGTAACAAATGCTAGAAAAATCCCAAACCAACTGTGTACGAAATACCCTATTTGAATCTAGTTTTGCTCCTTTGACGAACCCGTTTTGCCCTACCCATTTTGCCACCTATTCGGTCCTAGTGTCTGGTACACTGGACGGGACAGAACAGAATAAGGATCACTGTTCCATGTATGACAGGACTTTTATGTGGAAAACATAATTCTATTCCATCTTGTTCCATGGGGTGTGGGTGGAACTTCCATCCACACCCCATGGAACAAGATGGAACAGAATAATGTTTTTATCAATATAACATCTAGATAAAACCACTTCTCTTCTAAAACATCAAATATGTCCCCCTCTTTAAATTTTATTTCATTTTTAGTCCTTAAAATATTGTTTTTATACACTTTCTATATTTTGGTTAGTTTATGTAATTTATTAAACATTAAAAGTAATAATAATAAAATATATAAATGTATAATATAAAAATTACAACTAGATAAAGTTTTAATATTTGTGTCATTTCAATTGTCTTGACGAAAACCTTCCAAAGGTATATTTTGTTATAAAAATATTTACTCTATTACAATTTAATAAATTGCATAAACTAATCAAATTTTATAAAAGATATAATCAATTCATTAGGGGTAAATTGGCCATTTTATCTGTTCTATCTAGTTCTATCATACCAAACGCCGAACAATTGTTTTGTTCTATATTGTCCTGTTTTGTCCTGCATGTCAGTATACATAACGCACCCTAAATGATAAAAAGAAGATCCTTAAAACATTTAATTCTTTTAGGTGGTCCAACCATGGGTACAAACCAAAAGGAAAGAACAAGAAACAATGAAGATCCTCGTATCAGAAATTATCAGCGATTCTAAAAACACTTCGCTTGGGAACTTCTATAAAGAAGATGGAACACCAAATGTGTCTGCCATAAAGAGGTAAAGACCTTAATAGTCTATTTTCTAGAAGGATAAGTCAAGTTTTGGTCAACCATCTGAATCCTATTGGAATTTTAGATTGTTTGAGAGGTTAGATGTCGACAAAGATAATGCTGTATCGATATCCGAGCTGAAACAACTTATGATGGATGTCGACTTTGGGAAGACATCGTGGAATGTGGATGAAGCAACATCTCACATAATGGAAGACTTCGACAGAAGTAAAGATCAACAGATTGATGAAGAGGAATTCGTTGATGGATTTAGAGAATTGCTCAAAAGGCCTAACGATCAGATGACTCCCAAGACGCCTGGGCCTAACGATATATCCAGGGTAACTAATCTCATAATGAAGTTCTTTACTTTTTCTTTTTAAAAGTATTATATATATATATATATATATATAGGGAGGTAAAGGTTCAGGGAAAAACTTCAAAAAATGAAAAACTGAAAACACCCTGGTAGTAGCCCTTCAGCTAGAGTCTAGACTGCTGGCCGGTATGCACTTGTGCATAAAAACAAAAAACAACTTAATTTACTTGTATGCACAAGTGCATATTGTCCAGATGAAAGGCTACCTACCAGGGTGTTCCTCAGTTTTCCATTTTTTTAGGTTTCCCCTGAACCTCCCTATATATATTATATACATACACACAACAAATACTCATGCACACTCCTCGTCATTGGTGAGGTTTGAACCTTGGAGGTTGGGCTCTACCGGTGAACTTGGTACCACTTGGCCATGACCCTTTGATCTCATAAAGAAGTTAATCGTATTAAAAGAGGTACCCGTTGACTATTGAGGTCAAGTGAGCTAATTGGTAACTTAAAAGTTGATAAAACTTATTTTGATTTCGAAGAAATTTTAACAAGTGCATTAAACTTTATTTTAAAAAAGACAACAAAAACTGTTCAGCATAAACTTCTATTAAATACTGCATTTATTTTATTTATTTACCGAAGTGGTAGGTTTGTGCTAAAATGGTGAAGTAATTTAATGACCATGCAGAAACCATGGGAAAAATGGGAAGATGATGATGGTGTAGATAGATCTGGTTGGGCATGGACACAGGCTATAATGCTGGTGGTGGTCGGGATAGCCGTGTTAGCACTTCTCGCTGAACCTCTTATTCACAACGTTCAGAATGTCTCCAACTCGGCCACCATACCATCTTTTTTTGTATCCTTCGTCTTGGTTCCCTTGGCCTCAAATGCTAGAGTAGCGGTCTCCGCCATCAAAACTGCAAGTCAAAGAAAAGAACGAACCACGTCGTTGACTTTTTCCGAGGTCCGTTCCTACCCTTCTCACTTAGCAAAATCTTGTAAAATCTGCTCACCTCTTTTTGGGCTACTTTCATATGTACATTTGATAGCGACGCATACTTTTACTTCTCACACTTTTCCCAAGCTAGGTAGAGGTCAGATGTGCCTAAATCCCAGGGGGTTGTTCATGGGAGAACTCAGTTGTTTGTGGTAACCGTGAGGTTCAATATGGGACCACTCATTGCAATAATTGATGACTTTAAAAAAAAAATGCCCCCAAAAAAGCTACCTGGCAGTTATAAGCATATTAATTTAATAAAATGATTGGTTTACTGTGGATCTCAGAGTTATCACAAACTATTGAGTTCTCATTTGATTAGGCCCCTAAATCCTACCCCTGGACCCCACTCCTCGGGTGGGAAGGAGAAGAGGGGGTGAATGGTGGTTGCAGGGGTGGTATCTTGGGGAAGGGGGAGGGGTTTTTGGTCTCTTTAGTTTTAGTTTTCTTTAAAGCTCAAATACTTTTACGGATGCATTGCATACTTGTACGTTCAAATTAAACTTTTCTAAAAGTTGAAAAATGACCAAAATGACCAAAATACCCCTGATGTATCACGTGAGGTCGCTTTATGGTTGACTTTAACAAACGCTGGGGTCAGGGAAATCCATGCAAATTTCTAAACCGAATTAGCGATTGCCGATTGGTAAAGTTGGTCAAAAGTCAAAACACATGTATGATTGATGTGGTTTTCCTCCTATTCATATTTGCATTTGGTGATTGAATGTATGTGTAACTTATTTGAATAGATTATTATTATTTTTTTGTGCCGAATAACACAAATGACAATTTTACCCTCAGTCTATATTAATATTCTCGATAATTGACGATTGATTTCTGTATGGTTGATGCAGATATATGATGGGGTGTTCATGAACAATGTTCTGGGATTTTCTGTTCTTCTAGCAGTCGTATATTTTCGAGGACTGATATGGCATTTCACTGCTGAATTATCGATCGTGTTCATTGTTTGTGTGATCATGGGCACGGCAGCAGGATTCCGATCAAAGTTCCCTGTTTGGGCGTCGATTGTAGCGTACCTGCTTTACCCTTTATCTTTGATCTTTGTATATTTTTTTGGTGATTTTTAACAGAATAGATTTAGAGAGTAGGAAAGGAGAAAGATGATGTATTAAATTTGTTCTTTGTGTCTATAAAGCTCAAGTCTTGGAAATTTATTGAAAATTGGTAAAACAATCTACTTCAGTTTATTGAATTTGCTCTTTCTTCTAATTATGTATAGAGTCATAATTGAGATATATAAGATCTCACGTTTGGTTGGGAGGAGAACAAAGGTTGCCTTATAAGGATGACTTGATACCTTTTTTATCAGATGCGTTTTAAAATCATGAGTCTCGGTGTGGATAAAGCAAATAATATTTGGTATGGTTTGCCCGGGAAATTCAGAGATATGAATTATGACTTCAAGACTTTATTGGTATTTTTCTTTGAGATCAAACTACATTTTCATTAAAATTTTATTTTTAAGAATTTTGATTTGAATATTTTCATTACATCAAACCAACTGCCAAATACACCACGTAGTCTTCATATGTCAATCAATTCCTCGCACGGTCCCCCCGTCCTCTCGTTTAGCCACATAACATTGCAAGTTGCCCCTAATTTTTTTCAAATTCAAAAAATCTAGTTTATGTGTTTGACCTTTAAAGCGATATATTCTTTTATGTCTTAAATATTAGCCGACATAAATAAAGTGTATTTTGACTAATCCTTATTGTATTTTATGTAAATGAGATTATTCGTAAGCAAGTTTTGCAATTTACCAGCATGAGGCTTGCATATTATACATTATATTCTTGAATAACAATACCTTTTATTAAAACAACCAAACATACAGTAAGTTTACCCCAGCGAAACAATTGAGAACCACTAATAGCAAAACAAAAGTTAACAACCAGTGTTTGCAAGAGGCAAACGTGACGTCAACGTGCAGCCCAGTATGCTATTCTATGCCAAACTATTGACAAAAACAGTCTGTATCAGTCTTTGATCCCACATTACATCGTTAATGGATCCACGAGCCATTCATTCCATCCCCTCACATTCTTCTTTGACCTCTTCATGATCCACTCAAATATTTGCCACTAAAATTTGATGAATAGATCTGTCATGTTCCTCCGATCCGCCTTGAACACCTTCTTGTTCCTTTGGGCCATACATAAGTGCCCATTTTACCCCTATTCATACTGAGCTTCCTTTCACACTTTCCTCGTTTGGATTGTTTTCTTGAAGAACATCTAGAACAGTTTTGACCCCCTTTAGATTTTTCTTCCACCATTTTCCTGTAAGACACTAAAACTCCACAGTCCACACCCTCCTAATATCCGAACATGAAACAAGCGCATAGTCCAACGATTCGACCATTTCCCCACATCTCAAGCATAATGTCGATTCCCATTTTATCTATCATTAATCTACAAGGAATTTGACCCAATCGTACCCCCTACATGAAAATGCGTACCTTCTTTGGGACGAGTGTTGACCACTTCGTTTGAAACATTTGCCTACTTGGGTTCTCCTCGATCTCTCCTTGTATCTATCTCATCCTCTTTATGTTGTATTCCTTTGAATCATCAAGAAACCATTCAACTTTGTCCACTTGGTCCTTTACTGGTGTTAACCTGGCAAAAGCCTGGACATGAGGTCTTCGAGCTCCCCTATTCTCTTCCTCTCGGTTGTTGCCCACCTCCATTTCCATTTCCATCGCCTTTCGCCATCGATCCATTCTTCTCTATTCGTAATGCACACTTTCTTCTCCTCCTCCAACCGAAAAAAAGCCTTGGGAATTCTTCTTGGAAACTAACGACGCCATTCCATCATTTCGTCCACATTTTGGTCTCTTTTTTGTTTCCGATTCTTTTGCCTACCACCTTCCTTTTCTTTTTTGCTTCATTAGCGATCCCCTCCTCCGACTGTTGGACATCTCTTTTAACCTATGCAGCTAAGACAACTCTCCTCAATCAACTACATCCCATATCTCGAAATGCTTATATACATGTGAAGATTCATTCTCTCCAACTACAACTTTCGATGACAGATCCATCTCTCGACCTCTCCAAATACATGAATGAAAGTTAAACAAACTGAGAATCTAGATCTTCTTGATACGAAGTCACATTTTTTGAGCTTATTTCATGTCTAGCTTTTGTGTTAATAGGATATCAGAGTTTTAGAAACCAACAATGAAATGTTTCTTATATACGCGTTTCTTTTTTATATGTGCTATTTAATATTGTCATCATTGTACACATGGTTTATGATTCTTCCCAATTTCTTACATATGCTTTTATTTTGTTTTCATTTTTTAAGAAATTAAAAAAAATACAAATTACTAATGTTAGTCTGATAGAACAACAAGTGTTATGGGTTTAAAGACTCACTATTGAGTAAATCTTTTTTATTTTTCTTACCAATCGGCCATATTGGCTTTGAATTTTATACATCCGATACGCGATTTTAAAACACATAACCCATAAAACTGGTATCGTGTGATGAAGAATAAAACCGAACATGAAACATGATTATTCTTTGGTTTCTCAGGTTCAGATTTGAGATGTTTTGTGTCGCATCGCGTTCAATTACAATATCTAGTGTTTATTAAATTGGACTATCTTCACAAAAATGTATCCAACTTACCCTTATTCCTATTGTGTGTATTCAACTTCAAAATGTGCTATTGTATGTATTATACTTTCAAAATGTGTTATTGTATGTAATATTGTACTTATTTACTGTTGAAATAGTACATGTAATTTTTAAAAGTATAATACATACAATAACACATTTTTAAAAGTATAGTACATGCATTAGCATTTTTTGAAAGTATAGTGCATACAATAACACTTTTTGAAGTTGAATACACACAATAGGAATAAGGGTAAAGTTGGATGCATTTTCGTGAAGATAGTCATATTAAATGTGATCGATATTCTACTTATCAAGAGTCATGGTTGAGATATTTATAAAAACAATTGAAATTAGTTTCTATCATGATCTGAATATTTATGAAAGATGATCAATATTCATTCACTATGACCAATATTTTTGATTAAAAAACATTAGATATTTATGAAATTGAATATTTGTTATAATAGATGGACAATTGAAATTAGTTTCTATAATTTATATAAATTACAAAGTTGAAATCGGTTTATATAATAATTTGTATAAATTACGATGTTTGCAAATAATTGACTTGGATCAAAAAGATATTGAAAACCGGTAAAATAAATAAATAACCATTGGTTTTCAATAAAGAACTTAATTAAAGATAAATTATAGCAAAATAAAACTAATTTGTATACCTTTTTATTTGGAGAAATTAATGAGTATTATCTATTTTAAGGGCTAAAAAGAAAATTTAGAGTGATAACTACTAGGGTTCATAATATTATTTTGGGACCAAGCTACAATTTTCATTAAAAATTTCATCTCAAGATTCTTTATTTGAATTTATGCATTACAATATTGTACTATATAATGTATTGTACAAGTTTATCACCTTTTTTAGTCGACACATCAAACCAATTTCCAACTACACGGGTTGTCTTTATATGTAAGTCACTTCTCACACGGTCCCCACACCATATCGTTTACCCACATCACATTGTCACCATCATTTGCTCTTTGTTTTTTCAAATTCAAAATTTTTAATTCTTGTGTTTTGACCTTTAAAATTATATACTTTATGTCTTAATTATTAGCCGACATAAATAAAATGTATTTTAGCCATTTTAGCCGATCTTGATTATATTTTATGTTAATGAGAAGCGTAATTGAATCGTCATTTTAGCACAATTTGCAATTCACCAACCTAGAATATTCAAATTATGTATTATAATTAATATTTATCGAAACTATTAATAGGATAACATAAATGATACATTTTTTACGAACCCAATAAACGATTTCATGAAAAACGCAAGGCATCTTGTTTTAACATGGTTTTAATCAAATGAGAACTCGTTAGTTTATGATAATTGTGAGATCCAATTTAAACTAGTCATTTTATTAATAACTGTCTAGTTTTCTCGTAGTATTTTTGGAGGGTTTTTTGTATAACTTTTTTAAATAATTAATTATTAAAATGACGGGTTCATGTTAGATTTTAAAGTTACTATAAATAACTGAGTTTTCTCATGTCCTATATATAATTTGAAAAAACAATGTATATTCCTATAATAAATTAAAATAATATACAAAAACATATATCAAAGCAATAGTAGCCCAGTAAGTGGTCGGTAACATTTTTGGAAGGGACAGTGGATGACATCTCTGTTTATCTGGGTTCGATTCATGGAGTGAACATGATACTCTAACCATGGGTCGGTTTTTCGGTCGGTTAATGGTCGCCAAGAATTAGTCGGGTGGCCCATATAAATTTTGGATACCTTATCGACTTCGTATCGAACGTATACGGGAGATATCTGCCGTTAAAAAAAATCCAAAAATCTTAAATTTATTGAACAATTATAACACCTCATTGTCGTGAGGCCACGAATTCTATGGTTGACGTGTGACCCATGAAGCGCCCACGGATAAGATAAGATCGGAGCCACAAGTTGGTGCTTTATTAAATATTAAGTGAGACAAAATCTACAATAATAAATACTTTCCATCAATGTAACAAGTAGATATTGTGATTTTATATCAAATCAATACCACCATCCATCAAGATATTCTCAAAAGAGAATATGTTAATTCTTGAAATCAATATGCCTCTACTCTAATCATCTATTTTTTTTTTTAATTCAGTTGTAATTCTAAGGCCACTATGGTAGTTGAGCCCTTGAGCCCTATGAGTCGTCTGTGCCACATCAGTGCCATAACAATTTTTTCATAAGCCCTTTCGAACCCCTTCTATTAGCATCCGAACCTTTTCCAACCCTCTCATTTTTTTCATTATTTAAATACACATCACACACACACACGACACACACAAACCGCACAAACACCTCACACACACCACAGCTGGATGCTCAGCATCCCCAAGACCCCAACTATCCAAGGCCGCAGCCCACCATCCCGACGACATGCATACCGGAGCTTGCCGGTAGACCGCCAGCCCACATGCGCCGCTACCAACGGCCTAACATATGTATTTCAAAATGTAAATTTACGGGTTGATAGTATGAAAATATTCTATTTTAATATTTATCATTTAACAAATAACTCTTCTGAAACTCTATATTCAAGTATATATATTCTAAAAATATATGTTTCTTTAGAATAAATAAATTTCAATACAGACACTTAAGTTGATTTTTTAAACAATAACATGTGTCATTTATCTAAGCACTTTAAAATATGTTTTTAAAATAAAAAACTAAAAATATGGACTTTTCAAAGTTAGATTTATCATGATATTCAATGCATTATCAAGTAAGTTTACATATAAAATAGAATTAAGAGTAAACTATAAATCTGGTCATGTGGTTTCTTAAAAATAACATTATTTATTTATTTAGTTTGAAATTCAAGAGAAGACCATTTTGGTTTGAAAACTGTTATGGATTTGGTCCCTCTTAATAGTCGTAAGATGAGAGAAATTTTTGTTCTTTTATTGATTTTTTGTCTTTTACCTAGTTAAACACTACAATGCTAAAATCATAAAACTGATTTTGATTAAGTAAAAGACATAAAAACCAAAATCTAAATTACAAAATATAAACATATAACCTAAATCGATGTGCTTGTGCATTTCTAAGGCGAAAATATTAATAATTATGTTCTTTAACAGTCGTTCAAAAATTTCTTTCAATACTCAAATTATATTTTTTAGAGAAAATAAACAAGAAATTGAAATATCAATATATGAGTTATATAATTGTAAAAGATCATATAATACCCCTAGTTTTGGATGGAAAAAGTTCACTTCCATGAAGAAGACGGACTAAAGTCGTTATAACTTGACAAACACAAGGAAAAAAATTTCTTAAAGTAAAGTTAAGGAACGAAAAGCATTAAAATGGCAAATATTAAGAACTTTACTCTTTATCTTTTAGGCTTTAGCCACCTTCCTAAAATCTTTTTCTTGTGGTGTAGATTCATAGGAAAATATAAAAACAAAAAGAAAGAATGAATGGATTTAATCTATGTTATTTTGGACCCTTTATTTATTTTGGTCTTTATAGTTTACTTTATTACAATACAGTACTTTGTGATATGTGTTTTTTTTCGGGTTTTTAGTCTCTTCTATTAACTTCCTCAATCCATTTATGTATCTCTTATATAAAGAGTAAAATGATCCTTTTAGCCCTTTCCTCATTTTCCGAATAACATAAAGACAATAAATCTCATACATTCCCATCATCAAGAACATATGAACATCAAACTCTAATTAAAACATAAATCCACAAGCAATATATCAAAAAGACTGTTGTAGAACGATAACATTTTCTTTCTTTTGTTCAGTGAGCTCTTGAACTCAAAAGCAGAAAAAGGTTGGCTCTTGGGCATATTAGACTATACATTGGGATCACTCGCCGGAGGTAGCAGCAGGTCATCGGACGTCACCGGAGGTAGCAGCAGGTCGCCGGACGTCGCCGAAGGTAGCAGCAGGTCGCCGGACGTCGCCGGAGAGGGAGGCGGATCTGAGGTCGTGAAATCGAAGAGGAGATGGATTTTGGGAGAAAGCGGCTGGAAAAAAAAACAAGGGTTATTTGAGGGGTATTTTGGTCAATAAATTCCTTATTCCACTTAGTTTCATGGGTAGGGGGTGGACACACTTGTCCCATGTCTTGTGCTAGCTTGTTCTACTTAGTCCAAGGTTGGAGCGTGCCAAACGCTGGACAGGGCTGTCCTATCATGTCCTGTCCCACACTCCCACCCTGTCCAATGCACCAAACGCACCCTTATGGATAATGGGTGTACGAAAGTGGAGTTGTACTTTCAAATGTGTGATGTTTATACGATACAATATGAAATATAATATGATACATACATCCATTACTAGAAAATCACAAAAACGGACAATATTATCAAAATGTACCTCTTTAAAAATGATTCCAACAGAAAGAACTAACGCTCGTTAACGAAAAGGATGAAAACCGTTAGAATTTTCCAAACGTAAAGGTTACAATACATCATCAAACATGAAGGACCAAATCCAAAATTCAACTTTTTTATTTTAAAAAGTGGATTCAGATGGTCTTCTATTATTGGTTCACTAATCAAACAAAGGCTTCTTCGGTGGCCCTTTCGACGGTTACACTTACACACACCAGATCACAACCACACCACCACCGGCCGACCACCACCGGCCACCATGGCCAACAATTCTCTTTTCCTCCTCACAATCTCAACTCTCCTTATCTCCACCGTCGCCGGCCGCCTAATCACCACCACCACCACCACTTCATCATCGTCAGATCTCGTCTCCGACGGCGTTCACGACGGATATGGAGTTGCACTTCGTACCTTTCTATCAGCTGGAGAAGAGCCGGAATCGTGCGAGCAGACCTACGGATTCATGCCGTGCACCACTACGATCCTTGGAAACCTCTTCCTGATTCTGGTTTATGGATACCTCATGTACCTAGCTGCCACCTACCTCTCTGCTGGTAGCGAGCTGCTACTGGAAATTCTAGGGCCAGGTCTGGTTGGAGGTCTATTGCTTCCTAGTCTCGGTGCTCTTCCTGACGCTATGCTGATTCTAGGTAAAAATAACGATTTAAATTACTGAATTATCACTAGTTCGTTCTATCTCGATGTTGATTTCTGTTTTTGTTCGTTATCTCGAAGCAAATTTTTGAATGATCGATTAGGTTAGATTTGTGTTATATCTAACATACTGGAAATGAATTTTAGTGTTCCAAAATCTGAAGTGAATTTTATTTAGTTGATTTGTTAATCGTCAGGTGATGTTGATTTCTATTTTTGTTCGTTTTCACTTTCCAATACAAAATTTTGAATGACTGATTAGGTTGGGTACTTAGGTTCGTGTTACATCACTGGAAATGAATTTCAGTGTTCTGAAATTTGAAATAAATTTTGTTTAGTTGATTTGTTAATCGTCAGTAAGATCTATGTTTCTTTTGTATTGGTTTTCATATTTGGATTGCTTGCTCTTGGAAGTTCTGAAAAGGTGCATAACGTTCTGTTTCACGGAATAACAAATTTAAGTTGTTGATGAATTTTTTGCCTGTATACTTTCTGCCGAATCAATTGCAGGACTAGGACTTGGATTTTGTATATTTCAGTTTCAAATTTAGTTTTCTGGATTTTCATTTGCTAACTAATTGTTATTATTAGATAATATGAAGCTTAGAAGTTAGAATGTAAATTAGGTAGTGTAGCTAAATCCTTCACTAGACAGCTCTTATTTTTCGTTATTGACTACCTGGAATGGAAGTGTAGCAGTGATCAACATGTTTGGCTTTAAGTAATGAAATATAAACCATATAACCTCCATTCGTAGTTTCTAGTTGGAAATCAATGGAGCTCTGGAAAGTATTTCTCAACATTTTCGAATGGGGCATGAGCATGTTTAAGTTAGTGGCAACACATGAGTTTGTCTTTTCAAGTTTTCTTCCAGAATTTTAGATATTATCGTATATCTTATTCTTATTATCTACCTGTTTTTTTGTAGTATCTGGACTATCTGGAACTGTTGAGGTTGCTCAGGAACAGGTCTCTGTAGGAATGGGTTTATTAGCTGGCTCGACAGTCATGCTTCTTACTGCAATATGGGGAAGCTGTGTCATCGTTGGCAAGTGTGATATAGAGAACTCGATCGCTATAGATGGCCAAGATACTAAAGGGTTTAACTTAGTAGGTGAGTACTTTATCTTATCAGATGTTATTGATACATGAATTGTTATCTATTCCTTGTTTCATTAGTCAAGCCAGCTTGAGGGGTAAATCATTATTTATTTATGGAGACATGCCTGTTAACCATCCATAACACAATGGTGGAGCCTTGGTGTCTTTTTAATTTTGATGATGGTTTA
Organism: Centaurea solstitialis; assembly: GCA_030169165.1. NCBI lineage: Eukaryota > Viridiplantae > Streptophyta > Magnoliopsida > Asterales > Asteraceae > Centaurea > Centaurea solstitialis. The sequence goes on from CM058041.1 coordinate 84,934,106, forward strand.
CTAGTCAGTATCACCAAACAGATACACCATCTTTTGCTCTTTCATCTCATGTGTTGGTTTTTTTAGTCTAGATACTGTGTCGGATCTTTGATATTTATCCTCACAATTTGGTTCTCTTATTGTGCACCACTACATACCCTGTCACATATGTTCAAAAATCATAAACGGTTTGAAGTTGTGGGATAGTTATGTTAATCTGGGGCTTGTCCTTTGGGTGAACCGTGAACATCTAGACTGCTAAAAGGAGACACGCATGACAACAGTACAATAAAAAATTAGGATCAAGAGTTTCCTTGGCAAGTTTGATACTTAATAGTGTATGCTAATTATTGTCCATGTTGTATATGTCATACTGCAGGCTCTGGTGTCACTACTGATATCTGGACAAGCTATTCTGCCATGATTATGGCTGTATCTGTGCTTCCATTTATAGTTGTCCAGTTCCCACAAATTATGCATTCAACTTCTGGAAGACACTTGGCAGTTTTAATTGGTCTTATAGTCTCGGTCTGTCTGTTAATCTCATACTGCATTTACCAGGTAAATATACATACTGCAATGAATTTCTTAAGAGTTTAACTGTTTGAGGATTAAAGCTTTATATTGTGCTCTTTGCTTGGTTACATTAATGATGTTAGTGGATGATATCTTGCATAATTAGTTATCTCTCCGTTTTCTTTCAACAGCAATTCATGTAAATAATTAAAAAGTTGATAATCTTTTTGTTGTTTAGAGTTTTCTTTGAGAATATTTATCAAATGACCATTCATCATTTTTTACTCATTCCAGGCAGAGCGTTAAAATAGTAATTTTTCTGTCATTAGAACTCTTCATTTAGGCAGCACAAAAACAAATTATAACTGTCCCTTGCTTCTTACTCCGGACAAACCTCATCTATCCGGACAACACTTATTGGAAAACAAACAGGCTCTAAGTGTGGTTTTAGTCTTTTGGACTAAAAGGTCAAGACATGGGAAACTAGTTGAAGTTGTAGGAAAGTAATAGATGTATTTTATAATATTAGCATGACATATGGTTGAGATCTATTAACGGTGTGAACTGGTAATATCAGATCTTGTTAAACAATTCATTTTCTATTTTCTTTCTATAGTTATGACACATTCTTATGGTAGGGTGAAGACATCAGATTTGAGGTGGGGTTTCGAAAGTATATTTGTGTGATTCCATCCAAGAAAACCATTACTTATTCTAATTGTGACTCTTCTGGTCATGTTGAGTGGGGCCTTTTTTTTATTTTTTATTTTGATGTCATTCGAGAACCTTTTGCAGGTTATGCAGCCTAAATTGCAGAGGAGACGCCTTGCTTTTGCAAAGCATAAGCATGTACGATCTAGAATTCTCCAGTACTTGAAGAAGCGTGCACTTGGAAGACTCTTAGATGATCGGGGGGAACCTAACAAGGAAGTTCTGGAAAAGTCAGTTCCTTTACATCGTTTGTGTATCTACAGTATCTCTCTCACATTAATAACCTTTTATTGGAATCAATGACAGGCTATTTGAGTCCATTGATGTGGATGGAGATAAACATCTTTCACATTCTGAACTAAGGGCACTGGTTGTAGGAATGCGATTATATGAAATAAATTTGAAAGAAGATGATGCTGTTGATAAAGTTCTGAGAGATTTTGACAAGTCTGAAAACAATTTGATTGATTTTGAGGAATTCAAGGTTGGAATTTCAAATTGGCTTACGGAGGCCAAGGGTTCCAAAATAGATGTTCATACTGCTGGTCCTGACACATTGAAGTACATTCATGACTACTATGAGGTATGTATGTGTTACTATTGTAAGTTTAATTTACATTGTCAACTACATGATTATCATAATCATAATCTTGATCTTGCAATAAGTAAACATTGCCTCCAGACATTGTCATGGTGGTGGTGTTTGCTGATGCAATCCAATTGCAAGGAGATACATTCCGTTTTCCATCATTGCTTGTAACCTGTAAAACGTAGTTGTATTTTGTGAAAAGAGGAGGGTCTTTCATGATGAAAAGAAGACCTTTATTTATACCAGGTGGAGAGAGGGAGAGGGAGAGGGAGAGGGAGAGGGAGAGAGAGTGAATTTCATAACTAGAGTAGAGTCTTATCAGGTTAGCTTTAGATTTAATCTCAACCTTCTATCAAGATAGATATTAACTTAGGAAATATCCTTTTAGTTAACCTTAGTTATCTGTTATTTGATAGCATATATCCTTACAAAACTAGGATTTCTATAATGACCATATTTCAGTATGTTGTATATAGAGATGCACAAGGCCTGGGCCTTCCAAGTCTGCTCTTGGTAAGCCAAAATAGTCCAAGAATTTTGTTCACGGGCCAGGTTTGGGTGTAAGAATAGGCCTGATCTGTTCTTTGGACTTCCGCGGGTTTATGGATTTTTTCGAGCCATGATTTAACCGGGCCTTGAAAATAAGTTGGCCTGATCTTTAGGGCCTGGGCTTTGGCATTTTTTGTGCATCTCTAGTTTTATATATGTTATAGGATCATGACATACAGAATATGTATTTTTCAGGAGACAAAGAGAGAGCATGATCTTCTGGTAGATGATGCTGGTGATGACGAAGAAGAGGGGGTAGATGATCCCCAGCGGACAACAATAAAGGCTGTTCTACTTTTAATATTGGGCTCTGCTATTGCAGCTGTGGTTGCTGATCCTCTTGTAGATACTGTTGGCAATTTTTCTACTGCGACTGGCATCCCTTCTTTCTTCATCTCATTCATTGCGTTGCCTTTAGCAACCAACTCCAGTGAGGCAGTGTCTGCAATCATCTTTGCCACCCGCAAAAAGAAGCGATCTGCGTCTCTCACATTTTCAGAGGTGTGTTTTTCTTTTTCCTTTCCTGCAAAATGTGCATATATTCATTTTTCATGGCAAACCTCAGCCAAGGGTAAATAATTGACGGTTTAAGAGGTAGTATTGTAGATCTGATTCATTCATTTATGATTATGGTAGTACTGGTAGGTTCAAATGAGAACCGTAAATATTTTGTGAATCAGAGAAACAAATATTCATTTTCAAACTCATGATGAATATCGTGATAGATATTCATCATGGAAATTAGATAAATAATATGATAATACATGATATCATGAGTAATGAAAATGCATATTAATTATTTAGTAATATTAATGAATATTTAGGTTGCTCGTGAATAATACATGAAATACTAATATTTATAATTCTTGTTTGAACTTTCTCGTACAAGATTGGACAAAGATATTTGCTTAGTATTCCTATAAAGTAAATCTCACACGGATTTGCTAGTGACCGCAGAAAGTAGTAAAATGGTTTTCTATACTCATCTCCAATTTGTGAAACTTTGGGAACAATTTATTCTAGCAAAATCCTATTCTCAACCTCTTTTACAAGCCAGAAGTCTTTACAGAAAGAGTAGAGGCACAGTCTGCATGCTGCTGGTGATGTGAATGTCATCAATGTTTTTGGTGTAATTGTGATTTACTAGAGATCAATTAGGTGACAATGCAGATACAAAGCTAGTTAGAAGGTGCAAAGTACACACTCACAAATGTTGCATTTATTACCTAAGAGGAACGAATTATTGTATTAGGAAAGCAAATACTCTATGTAGGTTGGATTGGATTTGATTCTTATTTGATGGTTTGTGTTTGTATCGCAGTTATATGGGGCAGCAACCATGAACAACATACTTTGCCTATCGGTATTCTTAGCCCTTGTTTACATGCGAGGATTGACGTGGGATTTTTCGTCAGAAGTGCTGGTTATTGTGATTGTTTGCGTTATTATGGGAGTCTTTGGTAGTTTGCGCACCACCTTCCCTATATGGACATCTTTCATCGCTTTCTTCCTCTACCCGTTTTCCCTCATCCTGGTATATGTTCTTGACTATTTCTTTGGTTGGTCATAGATTTGTTTACCTTTTTTCTGGATTTGGTTACAAGCATTTTTATTGTCAAAGAGTGAGATAGGTAGAAACTAAAAGTTATGAGAACCTTAATTTCACTGCTTTTGTTTATCCGGATTTAGCCGATTGGCACCCGAGTTGCTTGTGATCTTCTTCTGTAACTATTATGAATATATCTTAAAAAGTATCGGTTTTGGTCCAATAGTTCACAATTCTAAGGTTTTTTGGTTGGATGGTTGGATCTTCCTCATTATAGATACTTTCATCTTTAATGAGACTTGAACCTTGACAATTATAAATGTTGGTATCTATTGGTAAACCGGGTATATCCGTTATGTATTAGGTGAATGTGGTTTCAAAGATTGAATGTGGTTTCATATTCTTCGTAAAGTTAGGAGTATTTTTGTCTTTTTCATTATATTTTAAACTTATATTATATAGAGTAAATTATGTTTTTAGTTATTATAGTTGAAGCTTATTATCAAATTTTGTCCCTCTTTTAAATTGTTTATAATTTTAGTCACTATGATTTTCATTTTGTTTCATTTTTGATCTTTTTAATCAACTCTGTTTCTATTTTTCCTTTTCTGTTTTATTGTATCATATAGTAGTTATTATTTTATTCCATGTGGTTTTGTCATTTTTTCATTTTTGTGTTTTCTATCATTTTATTTTATTTTTATTATTCACATTATATTATGAAATGTATGTAAATTAACTTTTAAAAAAGTTATGACAATATCTTTAAAAGATTTAAGTGTTAAGTATTTTTAAATTTTTATTCAAATTATTTGATGTATATATAAATTTTCATATGCACTGATCAATAAAATAATTTATATTTTAAGTTGGATTTAAATATAAATGATAAATGATGAATAAGACATGAAATGATAGAAAACTACAAAGCCACTAGGACTAAAAATTGTAGTTACCATATGATCTAATAAACAAAAAAGAGAAAAGGACAAAAATAGTTAATTATAAGATCGGCATGGCAAGCCAAAGCCCATCAACCCGAAGGCCACACAGCGGTGTAGCCAATCAACCCGAAGGACCCGATGGCTTACCCAATGCCATCGGGTAGACCATTACGGATGGTCTTATCCCTTATAATTATAAGATCAATGGATGAAATTGAATAGCTGTAATTTAAAGTAATTAAGTAATATAATGATACAAATTCATTAAAACGCCACTTTCAAGGGTAAGTATGGTATGTTCATCAAAATAATACCCTTGTGAAATTTGGTAATGTATATTCATGGCAATCATTATCCCTAAAAAAATCATTTACTTCTCAATTTATTAATTAGTATTGAAAGAGTTGTTTCATGAATGAAACAGATAAGGGATAAAAGCAAGTAATATAAGTATAACGTTGTATTTGAAAAAGGAGATACTTGGTCATTCAAAATTAATTAGTTGTTTGTTTCACTGGTGAAATGAAAATTGGAGATGGTGGTGAAATGAATACCAATTGGATCAAAAGATGTAGCAACCAGATCACTACATCTTTAACAAGAAATTGGCAAAAGAAAAGTCCCTCTCCGACTAAAAACATATGTTGATATTTATGGTAATAGTATCTTCATGCCTAAACCGTTGCATCTTTTCTTGTTGCTGGTGGAGAACATGACTTGCAATGAAGCAGATGAAGACATCGTTGGTGGTGTAAGCAGTGGATGTGCTTAGATACGATGAATAGGGTTATGGGTTTTAAAACCGCCGCCTCTAATCTTGTCAGTGTTAAGGAACGCGGTCAAAGATGAAGCAAATAAAGCAGTCGTAGGTGGTGAAAAAAGTGGATAATGTAGTGGTGATGGTGGTGGTTTTTGGGATTGTGCATCATTGTTTTCTGGGTTAACTTCTACTCATTATTTCCAAAGTTTTCTATGAATATTTATGTTGTCATTTTGATTGTGTTGATGATAAAACACAGGATGATGGCTTCACATATGTAAAAGTGATGACAATGAAAAGGTGATGAATTTTTTGATAAAGGATCATTTTTCAAATGGTTTTATATTATGATAGATTAGTGGGTATGGAATTGGGTTGGTTTTTTGTAATTAAGGTTTAAATTTGGATTTGGTATGTGAAATTGTTTTGGTGTGTGGGGTTGAAGATGACCTAGTTGTCGAAGAAGATGACCAGAAAGGCAAAGTGGCCGGAGATGGGATTATGTTTCGGTTTTAATTTAATTTTTATTATTTAATGTTTTACACTTGTGCAAACCACATCTAAAGTGGTACAATAAAGAAAATATTATAGAAATGACCAAAATAATCAAAAAGATCTTCATCGTGATGGTGTTAATGTTATGGATCCAATTTATAACGAAAAACAAACTACACATATTTGATCCATAAAAATACTTCAAATGACCCAATCCACGATTTTCACATAATTACATGGATGATCATCATAACTTTACGCTATACATAAATCATTCACTCTTTTTTTTTTCCGTTTAGTTTTATTTATAGACTAACAAGTCTTTTAAAAAGAATAGAAAATTTATGTTATCTCTTTATTTATTAGTTTAATTTTTTTCTATGTATTCATTCATTCAATTTTGGTGGATTGTCTACCTTTTTTAATTTTTCTTTCTTTTTCACTTTTATTTTCTTCATTTTAGAGTATTTTTTAAAATAAAAGAAATTTTGAAATCTCTTTTATTTTCCTTCTAATTTAAAGGTGTTGGAGATGCTCTACCTAGGGACCACATCCTCTGATTATATATGTTAGGCTTTTTGGGCAACACATTCTCTCTTAACTCTTTGTTATCTTTGATGTCAAATCCAAGTGTTTGATTTCCTTTATTTTGTTTGTTTTCCATCAACATCCAAACAAACCCAAGAATAAAACTGAAAGAAATAGACAGGGAAACATACCACAAAGTTTCTACCAAACAAAATATGTAAGAGGAATCAAAATGATGGAAAGGAATTATGGTCTTTTAAAACAGATTCTACTAAAATGACAACTTTTTCTTTGTTTCTATTATAAAAAAAATCAGAAAAAAAATAAATTTAAAAACCAAGTTGAAAACAATGGTTGTTTTCGATTCTATATTAAAATAGAGTAAACTCTGAATTTGGTTCTTGTGGTTTGGTTGAAATATCTGGAAGTGAGGCCTCAACTTTGATAAGTCTAGAAATGGTGCTTGTGGTTCTTATTTTGCTTTGAAAGTGGTCCCTAGTAACTAACTTCTTTAACATTTCCGTTAGAGTAAGGGACGGTTTAGTCGTTTTATCTATTTTCTTAAATATAATTTAAAAAATATAGTATATAATTTATATTATTATTATATATTTATAATATATAAATATATTGTATATAGTAACAATATAAGTTTTATATTTTATATTGTGGACTATTTTCAAAACCATATGAACTATTTTTAAATTTATCAAAGTTTAGGTGTTACTTTAAAAAAATTCACCAAACCACTGGAAGCAAAATTGGAGTTTACTCCTAAAAAAATAATATATGTTACTAGATCACCTTAAGCGAAGTTATAGAGTTGGTTTTGTAAATTAGATAATCTAAATATAGGTTTTGTCAAAATAAGTATGTAGTTCAAAATTTTCTTACGTGAAAATAGATAACTTAATTATTGGTTCTTTAAAACCTTAATGTGAATTAAGTTTGTTACATTGTGATTAAATTTGCTCTTTCTTAAACATTGTTGATATAGATAGAAATTGTCGATTTTCTTGTAATGCACAAAGCATATGTAATTTCTATTTTCAAGAATTATTTTTAGCAAAAGAATGTTTAGGTAAAAAGCCTAACGATCATAGACCTTTCTCAAAAATAGGTAATGAATAATACAATAGGTACAAGCATTGTTCATATATTATACATTACGGTAAAAGTATGATAAGAGTGTAACGATTAAATATATAGAAATCAGTCAAATTTGGAAAAATATAAAAGCACTACGAACACTCATAGGAAAAAAAAGAAGAAGCAAAGGGATCGAATATTCGAAGAAGATTAGATTGTAAGAATAATGTTCAAGAAATCATCCCCAAAAAAATTCTCTTTTGTTAAAAAAAAAATGATTTTTCCAATCTTTTATGTTTTGGGTATTTTTACAAGAATACTCGGTTTTGTAACAAAATAAAAATGAAAATACGATGGTTTAAAAGGTCAATAACAAAAAAAAATGGCATTTTCAAGTTCAATAGAGAAATGAGAAGGCACCCCTTCATGATCAACTTTTTAGCATATGGTTAGAGGCTAAAGAAAACAAATTAGCAACTAATACCAACAAAAAACCAAAATAAAACATGAATAGAAATTGAACAAGAGGCTTCTTCTACAGCTTCAAATTGAGATCAACATGTTCCCCTGCTTCCCCATTGCTGGTTCCAGGAGTCTTTGCTGGTGGAAAGAAGCTATGCAATGGCTGTTGGTTTGACCATTCTCCTCCAGATGGGTTTTTTGTTTGACCCTAATACCAAAAAAGTCAAACCATTTAGTCAACTCACATGTCAAACTAGAATGGGAAATAACTCACTTGATGAAATAATGGTAGTGTTGGTTCTCTTACTATAGGTAAAGGTGACAACTTCTCTTTCGAACTCGAGTCAGATGATGCTCGAGGAGGTGCCAACGTGAGAAAATCTTTGGTGAGACCGCGGTTTTCATCAACATGTTTCGCGCCTAAGCTTGAAGGGTTTTCTCTGCAAAAGAATCCAAGAAATCTTTAAAAAAATAACGTCTTTCTGAAAGGGTGTCCCAGGCTATGCTCACACTAATCCCGATAAACTCAGTGGCCACAATTGTTGTGTATGCTTGGAATTGAACCCTGGGCAGATGGGTTATCCCACCACAACCCCTATGATTAAAAGATATGGCAAATTGTTCTCTTTTTTCCAAATTCCAGGTGGTTTTTTTCTTGGAACCTTACGAATTAGATATATGTAAAACCCTGTTAGATTACTCCTCCAAAAAGGGAGAAATAACGGAGGAGAAAGGGGTTAAGTCTAGCCAAATTGGGACTCTAACATGCCCCCTCTAACGAAGGCTAGACAGGGCATAGACGTCAGAGACCATTGATGTAAATCTTAGCTCTGATACCATGTAAATATATGTAGAGCCAACTCTCTAATAGAGCACTTGAGGACGTACGTATAACGATTATCTTAGAGCTTGTACAATGGTTGCATGTAACAAAATATGGATCAAAATGGATCTTTTCTGTTACCTGAACATAGGATTGGGAGAAGCTAAACTAGGAGTGCCTCCATTGCTACAAGAAGTTGATTCATCTGATCTTGAGATTGAAGAGAAAGGGAATTTGTAGTTGGAAGAAGGAATTGGCATATTTTCCATTGAAAAAGGGTATGATCTCTTCATGCCAACCATCTGTTCATAACCAAATGAAAACCAATGTTTAAAAAAAGATGCAACATGAATAGGCTCTCTGCCTTTTGAAACTTGAAAATGTCAAATTGAAATGTTAACATAATTAAATAAACCTTGTCTTCATCTGGCCACAATGGTGGGTAGTTGTTGCCACAATAGCTTTGGTTTGAAGGGGGCTCCATCTGAAAATTCACCACAGATGATGATGATGATGATGATGATAATGATGTGGTTCCTAATGAAACATTATTCACCTGCAAATAGTTCATAATTTTAGTTCATTGTAGGGTCAGCTTCACATGACACCAAGCTGTTTTTGTGAGACTGATGAGACCAGGTTTTTACACTTGAAACTTCACAGCAAAACACTATGAACATAAAAAATCCGAACCTTCACAGCAAAAACACTGTCTGTGAAGGTTACCTTCACACTGTTTTGTTGTGAAGGGTAAAAAATCCGAACATTCACAGCAAAAACACTCTCTGTGAAGGTTACCTTCACAGTGTTTTGTTGTGAAGGTTATAAAAAATTCAAACCTTCACAACAAAAACACTCTATGTGAATGTTACCTTACCTTCACAGTGTTTAGTTGTGAAGGTATAAAAAATACAAACCTTCACAGAAAAGACACTGTCTGTGAATGTTACATTCACAGTGTTTTGTTTTGAAGTTTCAGGTGTAAAAATTTGGCATCATTGGTCTCACGAAAACAGCTTCATAATATAAATTAAACGAGAATCTATGGATTTAAACAAAAATATGAAGAAAATAAACTAAAAAAAGACTACCAACCATTGATGAAGAACATGGTTGCTGAAAATGTTGTGATCTTTGTGAAACATTAAGGTGTGGTGGCCAAATAGTAGGGTTTGATTCATATGGCAAACCAACTAGATTCGTCGGCACGGCCCGATTCTGATTCTGATTCTCGATCCACGATCTACTGCTCGTATGCATCGGTTTAGGCACGAAGACCACATTCACACCATCCGTCCTCGGCATCAAACGGTGGTGATTCGGCGGCAACGGCGGCGGTAACGGAACCAACGCCGGCCGGAAACTAGGAACCGGTTGCATGCTTGCCGGAGAAACGATCGAATTCGGTTTCGAAATTCCTACAACATCTTTCTTCTGTTGTTCCTCTATTATCTTCTCAAGTTGCGCCACCCCCATACCTCTCTGTGGCACCTTTTTCTGCTTCAACTTTTTCGCCGATCTACCGCCACCGCCACCGCCGCTATTACTACACTTAGGTATATGTTCTTCTTCAACCATTGAACACATCCATCTAAATCACAGGTTAACAACGGAATACTACTCTATATATATACATATATATGTATATATATTCGAAAAAAAGGTGAAAAATCAAGAATTGTGGATTGAATTGAAATTGAATTTAAAACAGATACGATTGAAGTTTGCTAATAAAAATCTAAACGATGAAAATCTATGAAAAGAAATAGATAGATAGATAAAATAAAAAAACAGAAAGATCTTCCATAACCTAAATAGAAGAAGAGAATCTACAATTGAAAAGCTAACATTTCTGAAAATCAGCTGTTTGTTAAGCTGTCGGAAAGCTGGATCAAATCAGTGAGCTAAAAAAGAAACAGATTTATATGATGAAATTTTTTCGAAATTCAAAATCTAAAAAGTTACAAATTGGAACGCAATTCTCGCCCAAATCCTCGCTCCACTTCCAGTTTTTCATTGCTACAACTCCTCTCTCAATTCTCAATTTCTCACACACAAAAACACACACACACACACACACTCCCACACGAAAACACACACACACACACATTCATTCAATCGTGTGTTGTTTTCATACCTCCAAAAATGACGTTTCAAATTCACCAACGATTATGTTTTAATGCATGATCGGGGAAAGCCGGACCCTACTTTTGAATGAGATATACTGAATTTATATGGTTTTAGTATAATTAATCGGAGTGATGGTGTATATGAGGGGTTCATATAAGAACGTAACTTTTTAATAAAACAAGAAAAAAGATTCCGTCGGGACCATGTATGAATCATACATGATTCACGTACGAGATCGTATATGATTACGCGGCTTTGCTCGCCGCAACTCTATGTCGCGTGGCAAGTCGTCCGCGTCTGTTTTTTTCCGTCGGTATAAAATCATATGAGCAAGTTTTTCTTTTACAAATCATGTCTATCTCAGTTGGTCTTCCTAAGGGGGGTAACATCTTGGGAGGGGCTGTGGGTGGTATCCCCCTAGTCTACCCGGGTTCGAATCCAATGGGAGTCAATTTGAGGGCATGAGGAGTACCCAGTTCTTGGGTTGGTCGAGTCTTAGACTCGCCCCCCCCCCCCCCCCCCCCCCCCAGCTCAGTCAAAGAATGTGATTGGCCTCTAGGTTCAGCGTAAGCTGGGCCGGGACAACGACGGATTAGTGAGCTGCCCTTTGATGCCTGATACCATTGGGGAGGCGTGCATGTGTGTGTTCGTGGTAGTCGTTCGTTGGTTCGATGCCACTATGTCTTCCAAAAAAAACATGAGCAAAGTTTTTCGTGTTTTCTTGAAAAATTATTGTTCTTGTGTGAACCTCTTTCTGCTGTATATATATTAAATTTGAAAATTTAATTTCAATATAAGTAATAATGTATCAAGGCATCAAGCAATATTTTTGTTTATTGTGTTGTGAGTAATTCACTTTTGTTTCACATAGCGTTACTCTACGTAATGTTACTTGTCTCATTTTCTTAAGTTGTATTCATATCCACCAATCATATTAATACACCTAATTAAATGAGCTAAGTGAATTTGAATAAAAATAAAAAATGATGTGCCTTGATTTCATTCGTGGAAATGGAATGAGATGTGTGATGTTAAGACATTAGTTTACGTGTTAAAAGATTGGTATCTATTTTCTTTTGGGATTGCGATGTTTTTTCATCGATTTATACTAGATTACAAAAAATAGGTTAAATTTCCACTTGAAATGCTATGTATGTTACTATATATGTCCTTGTATTAATAAGGTTAAATTTGTTGTAAATTCGAAAAGTGATCTTGGCTGGTTTTGAACAAGATTATGTTTTGATATTTGATGACTACTTTATGCATAATCGTATAAATAAAACAACGACATAAAATTTGCATACAAATAAATGAAAATGTATTTAGGATTATGAATAATAGAATTGATTGATTTCTTCAAACGAAAATGGTATTACTTGGATGCTTTAAAAGTTATAGTATGTATGTTTGCTAACATCATCACATATGAATATAAGCATGTAAATTCAAGATTTCATATCATATGATTATATAATAAATGCATATATATTGTTAAACATGTGTGAAAAATATTTAACTTTCTAGGATGTGTCACATCTAAGAGGAAAAAAACTTGAATTTTAAGCAAAAACAACCCCACAAAGATCTCCAAGTTGAATCCAATGAACAAAGCAAAACCATAAGAGCATCATCAAAATCTTTCCTTAAGTCATGAGAATGGATTCCCCCTTTCTCAAGGGGTCCCATGTACAACTTTTAAAAGATACTATGTATATACATATAGAGATTCTACTCCAAAATCAGATCCAAGAGATAAGATGTGTATAATTTTTTGAGTAAAATCGCAATTTTCTCCCTACAATTTGTTAATAATTTTGTTTTTCGTTCATTTGATTTAGAAATTGTAATTTTTGTTCTTAGACTAATTAGTAATTACCACAACAAATTACAAGGACAAAATAAAAACAAAAAAAAACGTAAATTATAAGAACGGAAACAACAAGAAATACAAATCATAAGGACGAAAGTAAATTTTAAACTATGTAAACAAAACTTGTAAATTTTAACAAACTATAGGGATAGAAAAAAACGTAATTTACTCTTAGACCTTTTATTTTCTCCAAAGAACATAGAGTTATGTTTTGAAAATCCTCCATTTAAAAGTAATATCTTAAGAATTTAATAACAAGTTAGGAAGATTTCAAAAGGTTGTAGTCGTAGAAGAAAGTAGCACAAAAGAATAATATTTACATGCATATTAAAAAGGTATTTTTAGGGTGAGGGTACATTTTCCCCCCACATCAAAGACTTAATACTCACGCTTTGAAATTTGAAGTACACTCTAAACTTCAAAGAAGTTTGAACTTAGAGGATTAATCTTTTCAAGGTTTGTTTTATGAATTCTAAATGATTTTAATAAATTTGTCTTCTATTAACTTTTCTTTTAGAGTTACAATCGTTTAATATTGTCGTGGGTATCTACTAAAATTTTCTTTCGTTGTGAATGCGTTGTGGGATAATAACGGTTTTGTCATTTTCCCCCCCAAGGTATTAAAAGCCCCAAGCAAACATCAAATCTGTTTTATGGATTGAAAAAGATTAAGGTGACGTTTGTTTTTTAATGCGTGTTAAAGTCTGTAGTTTAATTTCACTTCTGAGTTTTAAGAGGTGGTAAATCAATAGGATTATTTGTTTTTTTGTAAATTGAGAAACGTATGAATATATATAATTGTCTATTTCATCCCTCAAAATTCAACTTAAATACATCAATTGAGATGAACATAGATAATCTATGGACGGAACAAATTTGGGCTAAAATTGCACCCCGAAATTGTTAACGTCATCTTCTCATTGGAACCCAAAATTGTTCCAGTCCTTAGAATGGTTAATCCATCGGTTTTCAATTGAATTAGAATTGTTAATTCTTTTGACAAAATTCCAATTTTTTTTGTTTAATTCATTACTTGAAATTAATGATTTCATCATTCCAAACAAACATGAATACTCCACTCATTTTAAAAGATTTCGTTTCAACTTTTACCGACCAAAATGCAAAATCCATATCAACCAAACTCTATATTGCGAACCAAACGAGCATGTGACCATTAGGTTAAAAGCCCAATGATATACCATCTAGGCATCAACGAGTCATATCCAGTAAATTAAAGGAGTATCGTCCATCCCTAAAATGAATTAAGACAATTATACATTTCCAACAATGAAAGTAACATACTACGACCTTTGTAAACAAAAAATTAGAAACATACAATAACTTAATAAATAATAAAAATGGTTCCGCGGCAAAAACTAATTTACCTTTTATTTAAGATACGTTGTCATTAACAAGTAAATAAAGTTTTTGACTAAAAATCAAAACAAATAATTGTTACATCAAACTTTGATGTAATTTATCCATATAAACACAATATTTGCTTTCTAATTTAAGGCTATCGGTATCCGAGTCCTCTAAGCCCTTCGAGGCAACATATTTGCGTCATATTAGCGTCGCATTAGCTTTATCATAAACCCACTATAAGCCCTTTGGAGCCCTCTCTGTTTGTACTCGAACCCCCAAACCAAATACCTAATACAATTAAAAAAGGGAAAAAAGTGTGAAAGTGGGAGAGGACCAGATAGGTCGGTGTCTCCACGCCGCTGGAATAAACGGGTTGATGGGTTAGTGGGTTAGAAAAGTCAACTCAAACCATTTATCTTTGTGTCTGGTTCATGTCGTGTCAAGAATTGCCACCCTTACCCATACCTATTATTTCGTTATAAAGTCATTACCACCATCACTCTGTAACTTCGATGTTTTTATATCTTAAGAAATCGTGATTGTTAACATTGAGAAAGGTTTCAATTTCAAACCAATTTTCAGTTGTAAATCGGGAGAAAAAAGATAACCTTGTCATCTGCCATGTGTCAATATCCAATATGAATAACGAAATGATTCACTATGAATAACGATGATGTACATTCATAAGCTATTATAGATGAATGACACAACATTCATGATAAAATGATATATCATACAGGATGAATAATAAAACAATCATGATCCATTATAATTGATTCATGATTCATGATACAATATTTATGATACATGTTACATTATTCATAATGAATAACATTTAATTCACTCTTCTTTGTCCTCCAATTCACAACCGAAATATGATTTTCATTTGAACCACTTTCATAAAAAGTGACAGATACCATTATACTCGCATGACTTTATATGAAATTATTATATTCGCATGAGTTTATATGAAACTAAATGGTCTCATTCAAAGATTAAATTCAGATTTTTTTCTTATTAATAAAGTATTTATTATTTTTCTTTCAGTTAAAAAACAAAAGGTCCCGTAGCTCAGTTGGTTAGAGCGTTGGTCTTATGAGCCGAAGGTCGCGGGTTCGAGCCCCGCCGGGACCATATTTCTATAATTTTTATCCTTTTTTTTAAAATACGACGTCGTTTGATTCCTTTTATTTTCTTTTAGAGATAATTACAGATTTGGTCCCTAACTTTTGTCAATTATTATAGATTTGATCCCTAAACTTCTATTTACTACAAACACGACGTCGTCTTCATACTATATTTTCTTATATTCTATTTTCCCTCAATACGACCTCGTTTTAGATCCAAGAAAAGGTTGAAGTTTCACTTTCTGTTATAGGTTTGAATATTCTGAATTAATAAATTAAGGAAGGTAGGGGTTTGAAGATGAAACCCTTCCATCATATCTTGTATAATCTTGTTGGTGTGTCAGTTTCAGAGGGTTCTTCTCACCTAAAAACAAACCCCCCATTTTCATGATTTCATCATATATCTGTCAAATTTAATCCCCCCATTCCCCCATTGGGTCCCACAATTACCTTCCATTTGTTGTTGTTGTTGTTGTTCTCTTCTTCATTCAGACTTCAGACTACAATTACCCTTTTTATGCACACACATCCCCTGTTTTCTCATCATCATTCCCTCTTCTGTTTAATCCCTTCTCACATTCTTCTGGTACGCCTAACCCTCTCTTTCTTTCTTTCTCTATTTATTTATTTATTTTATAAATTGGTTTCGATTGCGGTCTTCTTTATGATGATGATCATGATCTTTGTTAATTGCTTCGAAATCGTGTGTCTTCTTCGTTTCGTATTGTATTGTATTAAACCCTAATTTGAAATTGGAATTGCTTTTGTGGAATTGGTGTATAACTTCTTGTTTGATGTCTGATTTGATTTCTAAAATATGGTTGAATTTTTGAAGTTTTCGTATTCAGATGATCTGATCAGATCAGATCAGATCATGGCTGTGTGTTTGGCAAACTGGCTGATAAGCTAGCTTATAAATAAATTATGTTTGGCAAAATCTAGCTTATGAGTATGTAAAATGACCAAAAACGGTATCTTAGGGTATAATAGTTAATATTAATACGTGTATAATCGGAAAAAGCTATAAAAAGCTCTTAAAACGCTACTCCAACCGGCGTTTCAATAAGATAGCTTATGGGTTTATTTAAATATTAGCTTATTTTTGCCAAACACAACAACTCAGATGTATTTGTTTAATTAATTTCCATTTTTTTTATTGAAGAAGTTGGAAGAAGGTGTCAAATGGGTGTTTGTGGGTGGTTCAAGAAGTTAATCGCAAAGAAAGAAGCCAGGCCCAAAAAAATTGAGGTAAATTCCCTTTTTGCGCTTTTTTCGATTTGTACGATGGAATTAGTAATCGCGATTCTTGATAGCCGATACAACAGAATTCCAAGAACGCAAATGGACCAAAGGTTCGGGACAATGGTGGTATCGAATCGAGTTTTCGTGCGGGTAGTACCAAAGTTATCGGTCGAAGCACCGGAAAAGAATTTGCCGCCACTCGAATCCAAACCGCTTATCGTTCTTATAGGGTATTAATTGTTAATTTGTTATACGATTTTGATACATTTTTTTACAGGTAGATTGTGGTTTTTCGTTTTCTAAATTTGGCTTTCGGGCAGGCAAGAAAAGCATTACGTTGTCTAAAAGGGACGTCGAGATTTCAGGCATTGGTCGAGGCAGATGCTCTCACGAAGCAAGCTTCTTCGGCTCTCGACAAGATACATTTTTGGAGCAGGATACAATTGGAAGTGAAAAGCCGCCGCTACTGGATGGCGGCCGAAGGGCGGATTAAGCAAAAGAGGCTTGAAAATCAAGTGAAAGTCGAGTCTAAACTTCACGAACTCGAGGTACGAAAAAAGTATGCGTTTTTTAATTTCGAAGTACTAGAACTATAATGGAAGCCAATTTGTGGGATCAAAAAAGTCCCATGGTCCCCTCTGATCAATCCTAGTGGTAAAGGTGTGGGTGTAATCCATATGTGTGAGGTCCCGGGTTCAAGCCATGCGCACCGCACCTTTGCCAATGGGATGCATGCGATGATTTACCTCCCCCATGATGACCCGATGCGGTGGAGGCGCCCCAGAGGGTGGCTTATACCCTTTTTTTTGTGGGATCAAACGCAATTCACACGAAAGATTCACTCGTAGGTTGAATGGTGTGGCGGACCCGAGACGATGGAAGAGATCGTGTCACGATTACAACACCGTGAGGAAGCCACAAACAAGCGTGAGCGTGCAATGGCTTACGCCTTCTACCATCAAGTACGTTCAGAAACAAAACTCGTTATTCCATGTTTGTTAGACGTTTAAACTGGGACGGGACAGAACACGAATGACTTGGACAAAAATGGGGATTTTGGGCCCACGGATAAAACAAAAACCACGGAGGGGAGATGAATTTGGCAAATTATAAATTTGCAAGATTCTTTCATTGTTTGTCCAATCCTGTCTCCTCTAGTCGGTGTATACTAAAATCACTTGGAGCATCTCCAAAAGCTTCATTAAAATTTCTCTAAGACACGGACTCAAAAACCAAAGTCTCTAAAAAAAAAATTATATTTAACTCCAACAAATTCTCTATTTTAGAGATTTCAACGCCTATTATATTATTAAAATATTTTAAAATTTATCATCTTAATACACTTTTTAAAAGGAATTTATATAAAAAAATAATAATTCAACCTCATTGGTGAAAATGAATAAAAAATGATTTCTCTTTTCATACGCTTAAGTTTTAAAGAATTCTCAGAATTTGAATTTTTTTTTTTAGTTTTCTCTATTTCAGAGAACCATATAGATAGTCTATTGAAGCAATTTATAGAACAAAAGTCATATTTTCTCGATTTTTGAAAAGCTATTGGAGACGGTATGCACACATGTTGCACTTACAATGGCACTAGCTCTTTAGTTAGAATTGCACATACAATTGCACTAGCTCTTTAGTTAGAAATGCTTGAAAATGACCTTTGTGGGTGATTTTGTAAAGTGGAGGGCAAACCCAAATCGATATTTTGGTCAAGCTTACTACGATCTAAGCAAAGATAGTTGGGGATGGAGTTGGAAGGAGCGGTGGATCACGGTGTGCCCATGGGAGGCTCGGGTGGTTGCAACGCCGCTCAACAAACATAGCAAGGCGTCTAAAGCCACAAAGCACGGCGCACCAAAGATAGTGGTCGCAGTGAAAACGTCGATGCCTAATGCCAAGGGTACGATTAAAGCAACACATTGAGATGGCAAGGACAGATAGACGAATTTCAAACGAGAACAATAAATATTTTAAGAACCTAGAAGCTAACTATTTCTTGTATTATTCAAAATAAATAGCCCTAAAGAGATGATCATGAATAGTATTCATCATGAATATCACACATATTCATCAAGAATATCATCATATCTCTCATGATATTCATTCTCATGTTCTCAAATATTTAGTGATAGTGACAAGTTTTGTGGTGAGCAAGAGTGGTTTGTAATTGATTTGTAAAATATAATGGGTGTGATTATTAATAACATATATCATATGGGTTATACTATTATTTAAGATGAAGTTGGATTATAATATAAATGGGAGTATATATTGTTCCAATGAATTGTCTTCATCAAACCATAAAGAAGTACTAGCAACCATGTCCTTATCTTCCAAACACATCATCTTTATATTATTAAACAAATAAAATTCAATTAAATTATATTGACAGAGAGATTTGCAGGGCAGAGGGACCATAGACAAAGGTACAAAGTTTTGTTTTTTTGTTTTATTCAGCTTCCAATATTCATTATGAATATGTGATAAACAGTTAGGAATCAAAGGCTTATGTCCTATCCATTTATTGGCAGGCTTCCTTTTTACAGTAAAGGCAATCTTCAATGAATGTACCACTGCTCATTGTTCACAGATCATATATAATATTAAATTGTCAAAGCACCCTGTTTTAATATCAAAATCAGTTCCGTTATGCATTGAAAATGTAAAAAACAGATTTTGACGTCGATGTTTGTGAATAGGAGAACACTAGGCAGGGTGCATTTAGCAATACACTGGTCAGAACTATCTGTTATAGGGATTGTTGTTTGCACCCTATGAATGACAGAATCAGGTCATTCTCTAAGTCGAAAATGTAAAAAGCATACTAGGATGTTGGCATCTGTAATGAGAGCAGGGGTGCAATTAACAATTAGCAATTATGGGCGTGCAATTAGCGTCCCCCTTTATTATTTTAATAATGTCGAGAGTCTGAAACAAAGATGGGGAGCTTTTGAAGATTTTAATGCGCCCTCAAAACCATGCCAAACGAAAGTTATCCGAATCGAGTTAATGCCACATGGAACAATCAAGATCGAAGTTTTGAGAAGTAGAAAGCATAATCAAACGTGAATCGATAGTGTTCCTATAAACGTAAGCAACGACGAGATCACATTCTTTTTGCGGGTTTTTAAAGAATTTGTTTGAATTTTTTTCGCCATTGCCTTCATCAACAGTTTTCAGTAGATCACAAATGTTTTCAAATGGAAACATTCCCATTTCCCGATTTCGTAACTTCAAACGATCAAACTTCGTTTTCGAGTAAGAATTTATGCTAAATATTGTATTAAAGAATCACCAAGATTCTATTTTTCTAAATTGGGTGAAGAACCAAAGTGGAATTACTTGCTAAATTTAAGGAAACATAGAGTAATTGGCATCATTTTTAATAGTCTTGAAACAGAAAAGGTCATCCAAACAGAGTCTAGAGCTGAACACATAGCTCAATTTAAACATGAAAAAACTGAATCTTGAAATAAAGTAGGAATAACAAGAAAGCTAAATTGTGATAGAAAAAACCTGTGAATCAAACTCAGATTTGTTCTTCACTTCTTCTCACTGTGTAGAAACTAGAAAGCCATTGGATTCAACACATTGATACCTCTCATCCAAACCTGTATTTGTTGTCAAATTTTACAGAAATTAGATTAGTACGAAAAAGAACACGAAAACGAGAATTGAACTAATTTACTCGATGAGAATTTTACCTTTTGGATGTGTCGAGAATCAATCGCGAGAATCGGAGGAAGCAGAGGACGGCTTGTCGGAAATGCCGTCGTGCTCCTCGTCGTCGTCTTCACCTTGGATTCGTGCCGGGATGTGGAACCCGGGAAACGTGCCGGAATACTCGCCGGAAAACGAGGGCGGCTGCGGCGGGTCGACCCAGGCACGAACCGGAGGCGAGTTGCTGGACTGAAGGGGTCCCCTCTGAGAAATGTAATTGAACAACTGGTTGTTCGTCGGTTGGCCGAACAACGGCTGAAGAAACATCGGCGGTTGGACCATCGTCGTCGGCGAACCGAAAACAAACCCGGTGGACGAAACACCGTCCCCACCGCCACCACCGCCCCAAGCCACCAACCGTTGGAACCCGCCCGGGTGGTTTTCCGGCCAACCCGACCCGTCGAAAAACATGTTATTTCCGTGGTGGTGCGGTGGCGGCTGCGGTTGGTGGTGGAGGATTGGATCTTGAAATGATTGCAAAGAAAGGTTTAGATCTTGATTTTGATTCTGATTCTGGTTCTGATTAGTGGGTCTGGAAATCAGCTCCGGTGGCGGTGGAAAGTGGTGGTGGAATTGCATATCTGACGACGGTGGCGGCGGCGGCGTGGTGGAAGAAGCGCCACCCACCGGAAAAAAAGACTTGATAGTATTAGCTATGGAATTCGAATCAAGATTCAAAAAGGTGGGATTTTGAGGGTTACCCATTTGATTATCTGCAATTTCATCATCTGGGTGTTCATCAAAACCACGGTTCGTTAGGTTTTCCTCATCTGGGTGGTGGTGGTGGTTTTGCTCAAAATTCAAGATTCCGGCCGAACCGGAAGAATTCGTGGGTTTCCAGGCCGGTAGCTCAGCGAGCTCGTCAATGGCGGTTTTCGCCTTTTTAATCAGCCAATCCACGGCCTTACTCGGCCGGTCGTAGCCAAGGCGGTCTTGAACGTCGTAGAATTGGATGGCGGTGTGGGCGGAGAGACGAACACGGCGGTCTCGCGGCCCTTTCGCCGTGCAGACTTTGCTGTGTCGATCTTTCCGGCCGGTGGACCGTACAATGTGGCCGCCTTGAACCTCCACAATCTCGCCAGCACCAGCTCCGGCTCCAGCTCTCAACCCTAATCTTGACGGCCGGGTGGGTTTTTCTTTCTCCGGCTGCTGGTGGCGGTGGTGGTGGAAATTTTCTGCCATTTTTTCCGGCAAGTTGAGGGCATATTCTTCTTTTTGTTCGCCGTTAAATGAAAGCAAGTGGGATCGCCTTTTGGGTGAGCTTGCCGTTAATCCGCCGTTAAAAAGTCGATGATTTTGATGGAATCCATGGAAATCGATTTGGGTTTCTTCTGCTACATTCAATAGTTCTTCACTAAAAGAAGATTGACGATAATGGTTCGAATTCCTCTGAGAATCCAGTGTCAAATAGTAATAACAACAATAATCTTGATATTTTTCTTGAAAATTTACAAAAAAAAAAGAAAAGAAAAAAACCCAACTCCAAAATGGACAAGAACACCAAGAATCCCTTCTTAAATTGTTTCTTGAAAATTTAGAAAAGGAAAAAAAAAACCCAACTCCAAAATCAACAACACTACTAAAAATCCCTTTTCTAACAATAATCTTGAATTGTTTCTTGAAAATATACAAAAAAGAAAGGGAAAAAAAACCCAACTTCAAAATCAACTAGAACACTAAAAGTTTCTTTTTAATGATAATCTTGATTTGTTTCTTGAATTTTTCAGAAGAGCCCTGATAGTGCAACTGCCATATTCAGAGTCCATAAAAAAATCAAGAAACCCTAAAAGTGTAGAGCTCCATGAAGCTAAAATAGTAGGCTAACCCATCTTGAATTTGTGTTTGTATGTAGGTTTTTATAAAGAACAGGCTTTTTGGATGATAGACTACCTGTATGAGTAGTACAAGTTTACAGAGCCCCCAAATGGGAAGAGAATGGTGGTTTTTGAGGGTGGTTTGTGGTGGTGAACAGTAAAAAGGGATATTTGGAAGAGGAGGAAAGGAGGACATATTATTAATTTTGGGGGCCTACAACAAAGACAAAGCCTTTTTGGTTTTTGGATGGCAGTGGGTGACATAAAAAGGATTATTAACACCTTGAGGTTTCTTATAAACTAATCACATTACTATTTACTTATTTAAATAAAAACAAGAAAAAGGTTCTCAAATAGATAAATAAGTAGTTAAAAAGGGAGAGAAAACAGATTAAATGTTTCTTGAATTAATTGAGTTAATGGGTTTTTTTTCTTTTTCATTTAGGAGGTAGGGATTTTAAATGTTTCATGAATTAATTGAGTTAGGCTGTGTTTGGCAAGCATAAGCTAGCTGATAAGTTAGCTGATAAGCTAGCTTATAAGCTAGTCCATCCAAACATGTACCAGAAAGCTAACTTATAAGCTAGCTTTTTTAAACGCTACTTTAAGTAGCTTATGAGGAGCTTATTGTAGCTTTTTCCAATTATACCCTTATTAATATTAATTATTAAATTCAAATATACCCTTTTTGGTCATTTTACATACTCATAAGCTAGTTTTTGCCAAACATAATTTGTTCAACAGCTAGCTTATCAGCTACTAGCCAGCTTATCAATCAACAGCTAGCTTATCAGCTATCCGCTAGCTTATCAGCTACCAGCTAGCTTATAAGCTACGCTTGCCAAACATAGCCTTAATGGGTTCTCTTTCATTATAGGGAATTAGGGATGGATCTAGATATTTTGTTATTTGATTGCATTATTTGATTATAATAAGCAAATAGAAATAAAAAAACTTCATAACATCATCATAGTTTATTAACGCAAAGTCATGTGTACAAGTCTTTTTAAAGCAAAAAAAATCAAAGATATGATAAATCTGAAATATAAATCTAAAATATGTGGAAGTATCAACGTAATTTCATAGAGTCATTCGGTCTCCACGAAATAATTTGATCTATGGACAGCATCATTGTGGTAAAGGTCGCAATGCCAGAGGAGGGAATTTCCGGTGGAGCGGTGAAATGCGCTAAAGAAATAACCATAACAGGATTCAAACGTGGGTATGGGATGGAATAGAAATCTTGCAAACTAACTCTACCAAGTTAAACTTATGTCCTTTATTATATGCCTACACACAACAACTTGATATAGTGACATGTTTCTTGACCTTATAAACTTTTGTATGTAACGACGGAGGAATAAAGCACTGGCTTGTGCATAACATCACCAATTTTTATCGTAAGTTGCGTTAGATGCTAAAAATCTTGTATTTACTAGTTGCATTACTTTAAAACGTCAACCTAGCCTCGCCTTTTATGTTTTTAACACAAGGATTAGTCAAGATTGAAATTGTACCTTATATGGCCTAGGTACCTTTCGTGCTAGAGTGACAGCGAGAGTGCCACTTTGGCACAATCGCTGGTGACAATCACGGGCACCACCCCAACAATCGGTACAACTTCCGCGAGAGTGTCTTGCGATAGTGCCATTTGGTACAATCACAGGCACTACCGTCTCCGTGACCCCAAGCTTAAAATTGATCCAAACTGTTGTTTCCCTCCTTTCATCCAACACTTATAACTTTCTACCCTGTTTTCTCCAAGTCTAGAGCGATTTTGAGTCCCCCAAACCTCACTCCATCATTAATGCTAGCCTAGATTTTTGGGAAAGCTTGGTTGGTGCATTCAAAGCTTGTAGGAGGTATTTATTGCTAGAAACCCACCTAGTTCATCTCTGCTTCAACCTCAAGATCTCATCTTTAAGAACTAAGGTTGTACCATTTTCTATGTTTTGGTTAAAAACCTAGATTTGTGAGTTTTCTAAACTATTTTGTTGCACTAGATACACATCCTTTAGTGTCTATGGTTTTCACTTGCATATTTTCATTATGAGTTTACTTCTTAGTCAAAATGTATTTCAATCAATATATATAAGAGAGGGCTTCATTTGTAAACCACTAAAAGAGTGTAAACCTTGTAAACTAATCATAGCCGTTGATCAACAAAATCAAAGGAGGATATGGATTCATAGAAAACATGGAAATGTGAAATATATGGCAAGTCATTGATTATGGAAATATGAAAATGTGAAATATGGAAACGTTTTTGAAAATCAACGGCGTGGATTGGTTTACATAGCTTACAACCTTTTAGTGGTTTACAAATGAACCTCCCTCTCTCTCTCTCTCTATATATATATATATATTTAGAAAAAGGGTTATAAATACCATTATGAAGAGTTATGGTTGGATTGTCATGAGTTATGTATATATGAACTTGCATGATCATTTTTTATGGGAAAATCGCTATATTAAAAAAAAGGTATAGGCCACCTTCTGGGACGCCCCTCATCGCACCTGTCCCACGGTCATCATGGGGGAGGTAAATCATTGCATGCATCCCATTGGCAAAGATGTGGTGCCCATGACTTGAACACTAGACCTCACACATATAGATTACATACCTTTACCGCTAGGAAAGATCAAAGGGGACAAAAAATGGAGATTGATTTATAGACTTGACCTAAAATGGCTATATTATAGTCTTGACCTAAAATGGAGATTGATTTCATGAAAATGCCTAAACGTTCATAATATGACCTCGAGTATTATGTAATGTGTCTTAGTCTCCCTTAAATTATGATCTTATAAACTTGCATATACGGGGACATTATTTGGAAACCTACCATGGCGTGGGTGATGTTGAAGTAATGTAGCTATGATGGTTTGATGTGTATTCAATGAGGAAAATGTGTACTTGATGAATTATGTGAAATGTTGGATGAACTA
Source organism: Centaurea solstitialis (assembly GCA_030169165.1). Classification (NCBI taxonomy): domain Eukaryota; kingdom Viridiplantae; phylum Streptophyta; class Magnoliopsida; order Asterales; family Asteraceae; genus Centaurea; species Centaurea solstitialis. The sequence continues at coordinate 84,959,323 of CM058041.1, forward strand.
AGTTGAGTAGCTACTAGGAGGATATAGTCTTGGGCACCATCTTTTGGGTATGCGCTTAAGACCCCTTCATCAGAGGTATTGTCATTGGTGTAGTCCTCGGATGTGGCCTTTTGGGTCACTCATGTGAGTTTGTACTAGACTTTTGGGCCTCACGAAATACCCGTTCAATTAATTTCGTATTGTCTGCTTTGGGATTAGTTGAACTTCACGTTATGCACCCGTTCGCCACTTTGTTCTCAACTATTCTCACCTTCTGGAAAAGACGTAGTGCCCAATTTGTCTTGATTTTCGATTGATGAACAAGAAGGCCTAAGGTGTATTAGCCCTTCGGGTCTCTCGTGCTTGGTGCTAAGGGTCTTCCTCTTTGATTCCAAATTGAATTGCTTATTCATTTACTTGATATATAAATATATGTTACCTAATTGCTTATTCATTTACTTGATATACCTTATTCTTGTTTGATATCGATGTGTATTTTGGGTTCTAGTTGCGCCATCTCTAAGAAGGTGTAGGAGGTCAGAGTGAGCTTGGGGAAAAGATTTTTGGGATACTTGCATTGAGGAACCATTATTGGACATAAACGTGACCTTTTTGTAATCTTATTTCCAAATAGAAATTAGATTTATTGGTTGTCATTGTTTTGTCCCGTTAAATTACAAACAAATACTTAAAGAAGTATTTGTTTATTTCCCCATATTGAGAAGACCTCATGTCGTGGCATTTTTTTTTGGAAGGGTGTCCGGGCCAAAGCCCGACTAATCCCGACAATTTTTGGAGAATAAACATGGCCTCACTTAAATGTCCCCAAGCATGCACACGGGAATACTCGAACTCGGTTAGGGCGCTATGAACCCCCCGAGTGTTAACCAATCCGCCACAACACTAGAATACATGTCATGGCATTTACATACCCTATTCTCATTTATGGAAAGTTTTTTTTATCCCAGTTTTTAGGGTGTTACGCTGTGCCTCCACTTGCACCATCTGGATCGGTCCCTGAACCGTGAGTCTCACCTTTATATTTATTTTGATTTCGAGGCTTGTGAATAAAAAGTATGAAGCACATGGACCGAGCTTGTAATTTTTCTTTTGAGAATGTTTTAGTTTCTTATTTAAGAAAATAATTTTGAGGTTTCATATATAGAAAAAAAATGTGCTTGGGTATCAAAACCACATGTTTTAAAGTTATGTTCTTAAATAATAAAAAGGGTGTCTCAATTCTTGATTAAAACTTGTTTATTGAACACGCAGTTCAAATTTGGACATTGGAACTAGACCCTACATATATGTAGAGTTATGTTTGGACTTATTTTTTGAAAAGGTTACTTTAAAAAAAGTTAGTCAATTTATGACTATTAATTTTTCTAAAATAATGATATGTCGTTTTAGTAAAATTTCCTTTAGAATCGGCTTAAGAAAATATCTTATGTTTTTAAAATATATTAACTTTTGGAAAATATTTGAACTTGCTTCTAATATTATATATATATAGGGGAAGGTTCAAATGAGAAACATATCAATTTAAGAAAAAAGCGAGAGGCAATCTCAGCCACTCATCTCAAGCCAATCATATATGACATGACTTTTGTGTACAAAATCATATATGATTAACAAAGGAAAAGTTCAGGTACAAAAAACATGTACAAAATCATACATGATTCATATAGTAAATCATATAGAAAATCACATGTGATTAACAACGTGCGCGACTTGCGCGACTTGCCCCGCGACCAGAGGTCGCGCGTGTCCTTTTTTTCATGACTTTTGTGTACAAAATCATATATGATTAACAAAGGAATTCGCGACTTGCGCGACTTACCCCCGCGACTTCAGGTCGCGCGTGTCACTTTTTTTTTCATCAAAAATCGAATCGAATGGCTGAGATTGCTTCTCCTATTCTCTTAAAAAGTTATATTTTTCATATGAACCTCCCTCTATATATATATATATATATATATAAGAAAGTTCAAATGTGAACCACTTTTTGATTGTGAACGTGAAGACAACCAAAAGCGCGACACGTGGCGGAGACTAGTCAATAAAGGCGGCTTTGAGTGTGCCCCCCCCCCCCTTTTAATTCAATGCCTCCCATGAATTGTGTCTAGTCATCCGCCGTGGACCTGACGTGGCGCCTAGTCATCCGCGACATGGCGCCTAATCATCCGCCACGTGTCGTGCTCTCGGATGTCCTCACGTTTACAACCAAAAAGTGATTCACATTTGAACGCACCCCTATATATACATATATATAAGGATGATTATACAAATACGATATCTATTTAAAAGAACATATAAACTAAGGTCATCCGCTACGGGCAGCTTCAAGAGGCCGGTACCAAGCTGGTACCGGCGGTAACACCGTTGTGGATGGATGGTAGAAGGCCAGCAGGGAAGGAGACCGACAAGCTGCTACCGTTCTCTCTCCTCTACCCACCCTACCCCACATTTCTCTCTATCTCTCTCTTCTTTTCTTTTTCTTTTATTTTTTTAATTAATTATTTAGAGTGGTATGAAATTGGTATAGATAAGGATGGTATGGTATGGTGTTGGTAAGGTGGTGGTAAAGCTGAGGTTGCAGCTGGTATGGGTGGTATAATAATGACTTAAGAAAATCATATATGGATTTGCATTAAATTTCAAAAAAGGCCATGGGAATGCCTTTGATAGCAAATTGCAAACTCCCACGAACCATATATGATTTTGTACATAAATCAAATATGATTTTCTTAGTTCTCGTGTTTTTTTTAGATAAGGTTCACCTGGATTTGTCCAGACTACATCCTTGGTAATTTTTACCGAGAGCTAAAGCATGCTCCCCTGGGATTAATATTCAGTGGCCCCTGGTTGCTCACCCCCGGATTCGAACTTGGGTGGGTTTTTCCCCAACACCAAGCCTTAACCGGTAGGCTGCCCCATTGGGGTTCTTATTTCTCGTGTTCGTTTAATTAAAGATCTAGGTCTGACATATATGCATCCCAAATATAATTCATGTCACACAATGGTCAAATCTCACAAGCACATAAGAAGAGACATTGTGGACCAGATGAAGTGTGTAGTGTCACGCCATCTATGACATAATGATGTGCCTATGGTACCCTTATTAGTTGTCATAGCTCGACGTACTAGGATCAAAGTGTCACAACACATGAAATATCATAAAGTACAAAGTATGATCAAGTGATATGAGATAACATAGATATAAATCGAATAAAAATAATTATATTAAACAATACAAAAATGTGGGGCATGTAGGCATAAATTACATAATGATGACATAGAAATAAATTTAATTAAACATAATTGGTGCAAGGAGATCAAATCAAATAGTATGCAATTAATATGGTGCCAACAACATCAACTAACAAATTAATGGATATAAGAGTATGTACAAGGATGTTAAGAAACAAGTAAACACATAATTAGAATCATTAGGCATGCAAGCTTACTATGAATCAAGCAGACGTAAATTCAATAAGTTAAACATTCGTACAAGTATATGTCAAAATTGTTCATGAAATGGGTGAAAATAGATGAAATTTGCAATTTCTAATAAAATTTGCTATGAACATATCATCACACGATTCCCCCTTTCTTAACTTGCGTACTTTTGAAAATGTTTCTAGAAAACTATTTTTGAATGAAAAATATACCTTTAAGGGGGTGCTTGGTTCGCAAAATGTTTTTGGATGTAATGGAATTCGACAAAGGAATTTGACTTTGAAAGAATTGAAATGAAATATTGTCAGGTTTAACCACTTGTTTGTTGTCAGACTTTGAATGAAATTTGTTACATTATATGTTTGTTTGATTCACATAATGTAACTTTGGAATCAAAATAAAATTACTGTAAATGACCAAAATACCCCCTTTTTAAAAAATTTGAAACGAAACGCATGAACGAAAGTTGGTTAGGAATTAATCGTTCCAGTTCCTTCATGTTTCATTGGAATCCTACCAAACGCCCCCCAAAAATTGGAAATAGTGAGGATGACACTTCTATGCATTATGTTCAATATGGACATAAAAAATAAAAATACATAAATGTACATACTGATAAAGATAACACATTCTTTTGACTAACTGAATCACTAATAATTAAACTTTATTATTTAAGTAAATATGATATATTGTTAGACGTCGCTCATCGTTTATAATTATAAATAGTATTTATAATTTATTGTTAACGTAATAAAGTCTCAACATGTCACACACATAAAATGTATATTGAATAAGAAATTGAAGTAATTAAAGTGTTAAATTATTATGTGATTTTGTGATGTTTAATATGATTAAATATAATCTGATAATAATTTAGCTTGTTTGACAAACATGTAATGGAAAAAAACAAACAATCACATATCACATTAAATAAGTGTAAAATGACAAGTATGCCTTTAGAAGATATGAGACTTTTGTAAAAGCATGGACCACTCTTCCAAGCATGTGGTAGAGATAATAAATGTTTATTTTACCACCATCATCACACTTGCAAAAGACACATTAAGTGAAACATTTTACCACCATCATCACACTGGCAAAGATACATTTAGTATAAAAGGAGACACATTTAGTGAGACAATATTATTATCTGTTGTTAAGAATTGATGACTAATTCAATTCTTTCTATTTATATTCCACAAGCGTCGTTTTACTATGAACAATTAACCAAATTAACCGAGTTTATAGTTTTCTATTACATATAAAACCATTAAGAAGTTAATTCATAGTTTTGTAGTATATTCAACAATAATGACAAAATTTCATGTTCAGTTATTTTTTGTTACTCAGTGACAACTATGTCCTAATAGATAAATAAACAACTTCTGCTTTAAAATGTTTGGATGATATTACTTTTGCATTGCATGACGGCCTTACAAAGTACCACAAGTTTTTACATGAGTTGGACTTTTGCAGTGTCGACAACATATGACATGTTAAGTCCCATAGATGACATGTTTTTGTGTCATCTTGAACTATGACCACATATAGGAATTTCAAAGATGGCTAACACAATTGCATCTTGGAATGTAACAAAACCATATTGCATGAGGTAGAGACGCTTGTAAAGTGGTCATGGAAGAAAGAGACTTCTTGTGAGAGAAACTATTAGAGGTAACAAGAAGCTTACAAATACATTGAGCTTGTAAAACTTCAATTCAAGTTTGACAATATGAAAAAAAAAAATCAGACAACCACCAACACTCTTGTTGGGGGATAAAGCCAAGTTGTAGAAAAAGACAGCTCCTTTAAGAAAGAAAGTAACAACTAGTACTTTCAAAGGGTTAGTTTATTTGATCCTATATGTGCAGATCGTTCGTCTTTGAGGCATGTTCGTGGTTGGTGATTGGTGAGACATAATTGTTTAACTATGGTTGCTACCCAAAATCTAAATTGGAAAATCGATATCCAAATCATCTTTGATTTCTTAAAGAGACCGATGTATACGTGGTCAAAGATGTAATTAATGTGAGTTAATGGTTTAAGTATTATCGTCAAAAATCTATTCAAATCTAAATTTATAAGTCTCAATCTTACACAAAACAAAACAATTATTTTCCGAATATGATATAAATTTGGATTACAATAAAGAGCCAAACAAGTAGCTATCAAATCCTTCCAAAATCACATAAGGAATCACGTGAATAGGTGATCCGAATATTAATTATGATCCTTTGAAGATTATCCATTTTAAACAAAATCTTCAATTAATTAATAAATACTCATCAACAGAGCTTACTTGTACCAAAGGGCTTCTAACCCGGCGGTACCCAGGAGTTTGTAAGGTGTTTTCCCTGGCTTTTGGTCAGGGGTTCGAGCCCTATAGTGGGCAAAACTCAAAAGGTGTAATTTAGGAGTAGATTAGATTTGCTGTTAAAAAAAACAAAGCTTACTTGTAATAAATAAAAGATGGAGGTAAAATATGACAAAAAAATAAAACTTACGGGGGGTCATATGTAACTTCCTTAGGAAGATAACTACCTTCATTCCACCATTAAAATCAAGAACTCATCCACACCAGTTCTCACAAGCCCATTTTGCCGCCAAAATCCGAACTATGATCTGTCTACCTCTTCTCCCCAAAACCCCTATTGGATCCCAAACCCAAGTGTTCAGATTCTTATCAACAACCACCACCACCCAATTTGTTCATCTTCATCAGGGTCGTAAATATTCGAAAAGTATTGATATTGGTCACAGGAAGAATAAAAATTATGAGTATAATTGGGGCTATTGTTGTCCTTGTTCGAATTCGGGTTCTTTCGATTCGAGCGAAGAGGAATTCGATATGGAATTGGGACGGCTGTTGAGGCTGTTGCCGGAGGAGATGCGGCGGAGGGTTAACGAGCACGAAGAGCTTCATCAGCTGATTGAGGTTGTTATGGATTTGGGTCGGAAACCGTTGGCTCGGTTTCCGTCTGGGGATTTTGTGTTATCGGATCATTTGATCACGGTGGATGATCTCTTACACGCTACTTCATTGGTAAAATATGATTCTTTAGCTTCTTGCACACCAGGTGTTTGATGAATTGCTTGTTAGATGATAATTTAAGTTATTTTTTCTCTTTTTGTGTATGTTTGTGCATGATTTCTTGGAACCCATCTAGGTGTATTAATCTTGATAGAGAGGACAATGTTATACATGGCTCAATGGGTAATTGGGTATGTAGATATGAAACTAGAATAGGAAAACAGTCAAAAGTTATGATTTGGTACCAAGAATATTGTAAACTATTTGAAAGCCCACCGATTTTGTAACTATTGTACTTAAAGTTTACTGATTCTATATAAAGTTAGATCTCAGGGTTTGTTGATTTCATTGTTCAAGTAAAGATTGGGTCTCTCATTATGGAATTTTAGGGTGTAGAAATTTGGGGATAGGCCAAGGGCAGCAAAGGATGTAGTTAACAAAGGAGAGTGGTGAATCATGATTGAAGAAATTTTTTAGGGGTGGATTTTCTATTTTTTTGTAAAACCGACCATTGTACCACTTTGATGAGTAAAACTATTATAGGTAGGTGATTTTGCTATTGATAATCGAGCCGGCATTAGCAGAACTTTGCACCGAATTAGTGCCATCAGAAACCGGAAGGCTGCAATTATTGGGTTAACCTGTCGTGTTGGTCGAGCTGTATCAGGAAGTGCCAAATTATTGCAAGATTTGGTTAAAGATGGATCGTCTTTATTGCTTATTGGACCTCCAGGAGTTGGAAAAACTACAATTATCAGGTTTGTTTTATTGTATGCATACAGTGTACCCTGCATGTAACATGAATTGCAAAGTTAGGTCCCCTTCGTTAGCAGCTTAATGAGCTTAATGGGACCAACAACTTATTCGGTCAGCCATACATGACTGTTTGGTAGTAGCTTAATAATATAGAAAGTGGCACATTAAGTAAGCTTTTAGGAGGGAGCTATATGCATAACACCAAGGTTTTTTCATACCTGCCCCTCTCAATTAACAAACACTCTCCTTCTATCTATGAAAAAACCCTCTCAAACAAAAACCTTTCTAATCTATTCAGACAGACTAATCCACGCAGACAACTTTATCCATACAAGACTTAATTGAAAACCAACCATACAACACTCATGTTTCAAAGGATGAGCTGATACTTACATTCAGTCTTCTTGCCCTTTTTTTGTCTGATTAGATAAGCTATGTCATATCTGTACTTTCATGTATACAGTGCAGCTATAATCATGCTATATCTCTCTTTGCAGCACTCCCTCTCACAACCTTTCTGGGATGACAAGAATTTTGTGTCCTTAAATTTCAACCTATTGTTTTAAAGTGGACTAATATGCAACCACTTCAACTATTGCAGTTGACATTATAGTTTATTTGCATGTTTTACCATATTAATACATAGTTTGTTTATTGTACGACATGTTTAACGTACAACATGTTCTACATGCTTTAGAATATCTTTAGCATTTTCCTGCATTTGTTATATTTCCAGATTTACTTCATTTTCCCTGGTGTCCTTACATGTCCTCCCGTGGTACATAATATCAAAAATGTGATTTTTATAATACTCATTTGGGAGAAACATCATACATCTCTCATGATAGATCCTGTGAGCTCCTATAGAAGATCTAGAAAACAGAACTCAGAAGAAAGCATTACTAGTATTCAACAGTGTTTCTTAGCTATATTACTATTTACTATGAACAAACCCATGATCTGTGTTTAACCCGCTGTACTATTTGACAGGGACATAGCTCGAATGCTTGCAAATGATTATAAGAAACGTGTCATGATTGTTGACACCTCGAATGAAATTGGTGGAGATGGCGATATACCTCACGCAGGTATAGGTAATGCTCGACGGATGCAAGTTCCTGATTCTGATATGCAACATAAGGTAGTAGACTGAACCTTCAATTGAGTGGCACTCATTTAATAGTTCTCTTCTAGATATACATACAGTAATGAGTTTGGGACATAGATCTCGACGGGAATCTATTCTCTTTTTTTTATATAATATGTCTAGTTCATTCATGGCTTCCACTTAGAACAGTATGTAATCAGTAATTATCACTTAGGGTTCCAGGCACTTATTCTATGCTATTCACCGTATCTTTTACATGAATAGTAATCATCTTTTCTTAAGCCAGCATATTCAGTCTTGATGATATATAATCTATATGTATATATGTGTATAGGAGTGAGATCGGAAGAGAACCCGAAAAAAAAAAAAGAACCAAAGAACTCGTCCAAACCAGTAGACTTAAGATGATCTAACGGATATGGTTAGAAAGGTGCTTACGACCACCTTTCTAAAAAAATAAAAATATCACCCGGGGATTTTTCAAATTGAAAATCGACAAAGTATAACCACCTGGGTTGTTGGTAGAGTCCTGCCTCCGAGGAGGTCAAGGGCTCAACCTCATCGAAGGGGAGGACTATCTGTTTGTGTGAATATTTTCCATATATAAATATTATATACTTAAAAAAACTAAAAGCATTAATGTTGATCCTAATTAGGAATGGAAGGAGTAATGGAGTAGGTTCAACTTTTAATATTATGCATGTCGTATATGGTTCCAAACATTTGTATTGGGTTCTTATTTACTGATATTTTATGTAAATCATGTAATTCAGGTGTTAATAGAAGCAGTCGAAAATCATATGCCTCAAGTGATTGTAATTGATGAAATCGGCACGAAACTTGAAGCAGCAGCTGCAAGCACCATTGCACAACGTGGGATTCAGTTAGTTGCAACTGCTCATGGTATTACAATAGAGAATTTGGTGATGAATCCTTCCTTGGAGATGCTTGTTGGAGGAATACAGGTAAGTTGGCACAGCTGTTTGCTGTTATTTTTTGAAGTATATATAATATATATGGCAAATAATCACACACCCTCGTTAGCTTCGGTGAGTTTGAATCCTTGAACTCTACCGGTAACCAAATACCTCTAGGCCAATGGCCCTTTGGTTGCTTTTTGCTATTTTTGGCAATGTTGCCAGTATCAAATGAAATTTTGAATTTTTGTTATTTTTCAAGGGCCAGGGTTATAAACAAAGAAGATTATGTTTCTTGCATTCTTTTGTTAGAATGCCATGTAGGATAGGTCAACTGGTCAACATATCAAACTTTTATGTCTTATACTGCATTATACATGGGTTGCACAGAGTGTGACGTTAGGAGATGAAGAGGCAAACCGAAGGGGCGTGCAGAAATCAGTGCTGGAGAGAAAAGGTCCATCCACTTTTGATTGTGCCGTGGAGATCATTTCTAGGGTTGAGTTGAGAGTTCATAGTAGCCTGGAAGCAACCGTTGATGCGATTCTTTCTGGTATGTTTTTGTCGGTGTTGTATCTCTTCATGACACTTCACGCGCTTATAATCTTCTTAACCAGTAGGAGTGTTTTTTCATAATTTGATCTTTTTAATTTTTTGTTTATGTTAAGGAAGGCCGTTCCCCAAAATATCAAGTTTGCAAGTTAAATCAGGGAGAGGTAGATATTACTCTACAAAATGATCCCATTGCACACGATTCGTTTGTCAAGAAGAGTGTCACCACAATTGAAGGCATTCCACAATGGACCGATGAAAAGCTTACCTCTGACAAACACATTTCTAAAGAGTCTCAAAGCGAGAAAGAGAATTCTTATGACAAGCCACCCTTGTGTTTATTCCTTTACGGGGTATGATATCACTCTTCCATGTAGAAGTATATATCACTCTTTTCCAAATGTTTTTGCTACACTTATATATATATATATATATATAGTATTAGGTTCAAATGAGAAGTGCTAAAAAACACAAAGTAGAGAAGTGATCTCCACCACTCATCTGGTCAATAAAGGCGGCTTTGCCCGTGAAGCACCAGATAAATTCCTTGCAAGGATTGTAGGACACGGAGGGGTAACTTCGTAATTTTTACAGATAGTGCAGATATGAAGATTCATATTTGAACACGTTCATATGTGGAGATTCATATATGAACTACACAGATCATATATGAAGATTCATATATGAATCTTCATATCCGACCTGATTGTAACATTTACGAAAATAGCCCTCGCAGATGCGCATCCATGCGAATTTTGACTAGTCAAAGATTGCGGCTTTGACCGGTCAAAGCTGCAATTTTTGACTAGTCAACTTTGATCTCAACCAGATCAATGGTTGAGATTACTTCTCTACTTCTTATTTTGTTAGCACTTCTCATTTGAACCTCTTTCTATATATATATATATATATCATTTCAAGCCTAGTACATTTCAAATGACAAGTGTACATTGCAAAAATATAATGAGGGCCTACTGTTCTCTGCTGTTTAGCTCAAGTATGTGTGAGGTCGGAAGTGGCGTTTGGTTTTATATTGTGGGCAGTTATTTTAGGTTTCAGAGACAATGGCAATACAAGTATTCAAAAACTTAAAGATGGACTCTGCTGTTGAATTTACGGAGAATATTAGTGAAGCAGATGCAATAGTTGCACTATTGTCCAAAATCAGGAAAAATTCCCGGATTCAAGCTGCTGCTCACTCTAACGACATACCTATTTATGTGACAAAAGTAAGCATTATAAACTTTTTATGTCAATAATTCCCCAAAGAGATCTTTGCTTGATTGGTTCATCACATTTTATGGTATAGACAAGCTCGTTGACGCAGTTAACAAAGGCCATAGAGTCATTAGTGACTGATTATGATAATGGTTTTGAAGATATTGAAGATGAAACTCAGATAAATGAATCAGAGAAGACAGATGCTTTGGAGGTAATTCATCTTTCTGTTCATAATGGTGATTATTCATCTCGTTTATTTCTGGAATATAACGTGAGTTCTAATTACGTGCTAGTTTATTCTTTGTTTTGTTTGATGTGCTCAACAAGTGATATATTTCTGACCATTCCTGTATGTCCCGTTGATGGACTTGGTCCCTATTTATGCACTTTTAGCATACACATTTTTTGTGCACTAATTTAAGACTTTTGAGGAAGACATGAATCAAAAAGGCAATAAAGTAATTCTTCTTGGCTTAAGCCAAAAACTGAAAACGTAGAGTATTAGGTTGGGCGTGCAATCCTTGTCATTCAAGTTCAAATGTTTTCATCAATATGAAGTAATTTGCAGGTGGATAACCTTCATAATAAGGAATTTTGAAGTTTTGGTAGTGGCAAATTTAAATCAACTAGCAAGAAGGATTAAGAAGCGTGAACTATGCAGCAGAATGTTTCTATTAATAAGAAGGATTAAGAAGGGTGAACTATCCTGTAGGGAGAGTTATGACTAATATGGAAGTCTGGTGGATGGAGGTTTCTATTGTCACCATAAAAATCACCAACAGAAAGGGTGCTCCTTGAGACTACCATTACCATCTGATGTGTGAAAAACGAAGTAATCAGTGACATCTGGAAGGAGTCCTTGTTGAAGTCGCTTGCTGTGGACTAATTTTCAGGCATTGATTGTCGTGGCATATCAGCTTACACCCTATTATTCCTTTTTGGCCTGGTTTATCGCTTGACCCTTAAAGTAGTCCCTCATTTGTTGGGTTGGAAAGAGTCAAACCGGAGACTCTACACTCAGTTAAGTACACTAGAAACTCTGAACCACCTTTTAGGTTCTACGCTGTGTGCATATTGCTCCCCTAGGTTCCAAAGTGTTATGTCAAGGGGTTGGTATTTTTTTCCTCGACCAACAAGATGGTCATAGCATGTAGCTTTTTTTGATAGTTCTAAGTTGGCCTGATTTGCTTGCTAGGGGACTTGATTTAAATATTAGCAAGAATGCCAAGAGATTAGTAGTAAGGCCTTCATGCTTTGTTGATTTGTTGTTGGATGTTCTCAAACGAGATAATTTATAGATGCCTTAACATTCTAAGCTAAGAATATTCTAGGTCCTAAGAATTCTCGAGGAAGCTACATGATACAAAATCTCCTAGCGCATTTGGAAATTCTGAACTTTCCAGGAGAAGGTTAGGAGAATAGGAGGTCCGAAGTCATGGTGTCTTTTTTGGTCAATGCTTGCAGTAGGTGGCGACTCGGTGTCCACTGGGAGTATTGGTGATGTTTTGGCCCTTGACAGTCTCCCCTATCAAGTTCATGACATTCTCATGTCTGCATTAGGAAGGTTTATGCCATCTTTCTAGATTCGCATTCCGGAGATAGCCTTTATGTTTGTCCCCCTTGCCCTTTTAATGGGCCCCATCATTGTCCCACTTCATTGATTTGCAAAGAGTGTTGCTAAAGGGCTTCGAAACTCACAGAGATAAAACTTCTCTTTATAACTCATTTTAACATTCTTAAAGACGCTTAGGGTGCGTTTGCTACACTAAACTGGAGATAAAAGAACATGGATCACTATTTTATGGTTGGCATCACTTTTATGTGGAACACATGGGACAAAGTGGAACAGACATGTTCCACCTCCACCCCATGGAATAAGATGGAGAAGCCTATGTCTTACCAGTATAACCTTAAAATAAAACATATTTCCCATCTAAAACATCAAATACGCATCCCTCTTTACATTTTTATGATTCTTTAAATTTTATTTATCGTGCTTTAGTTTCTTTAAACTTTCACTTTACTATCCCAAAAGTTACATTTTTTATATTTTGGTTAATATATGTAATTCATTAAATATTAATAATAAAAACATAATATAGAAAAGGTATAAGATAAAATTTGAGAATTCCATAAAATTCATATTTTGGTGTCATTTTAATCGTATTAATGAGAACTTTCTGATGATATATTTTATTATAAAAAGCATTTAATTTTGTCATAATGTTTAATAAAATTACATAAATTAATCAAAATATATAAAATAAGAAATGGAAATATGAGAAAAGTAAAGCGAAAGTTTAAAGAAGAAAAAAGTATTTATAATGTGATTTTAGGTATTTTTGATTTTATGGATAAGATAAAATAAGAAATGTTTAGGTCTTTTTGATTTATTAAATGTGAGTTTTTTAATCAATATTTGTCTTATATGTTTCTGTATTTTTAATATTATTTGTTAATTATTGATTATTTGGTAAAAGAACGCTAAACAACTCATTACGGGTAAATTGGTCATTTTACCCGTCGTTTTCTGTCTTACCAAACACTGAAGAGTTGTTTGCTCTTATCTGGGTACCAAACGCACCCTTAATGCATGCCATTTAGGTTTCAGGATGCTGTTTATTGACCCCGCCCGCTCATAGGTTGTCAGGACCACCTAAGGGGCTCCGGCCCTTAAACCCCCCACTTTATGGTGATATGAGATTTAAGTCGGCTTATACAGCTGTGCACTCCGCCCCACCTAACTTGTTTCCGAAGCTTAACTACAAACCTTTATCTATCTCAAGTAAACCCCGACTAACCAAAATGCTTGATGACACTAAAATCACCAACATATGTCGTTCATTTTATTTCCAAATGCAAATACAAATTACCATAATCTGAATTTAACATATCATTGGTGCTTCTATCGTCTGAACAAACAATGGTGGAAACAGGCAGGTTCCGGGATCCTAGTTTAAACAAAGAACCCTGATGTTTTGTTGGTGTAATCATAATCAATAGTGTAGATTCCCAAGGGAGTGAAGTGTTGAGAATCTGGGTATTGTGGTTACAATCACTTGGATAAGTTCTTGGATCGTATATGAATTACACTTTTAAAGTTTTATATTTAACCCTTTACTGTTGTAGCCCGTAAGTTTCACAAAACAGTATATTGATAATCCAAGAATTCACTCTCGTATTTAAGACATGAAAACTCGAGTATGCCCCATGCTAGATAAACTGTTTTGTATATTTATATTAGAGATTGACGGTTACAGGATTGTTAGCCAATTAGAAAATAGTTGCTTGTGGATAAGGTTGAAATGGATTACTAAGCAAACTCAGAAGCTTTTGAATCAAAACAGTCGAGGACCGTTTACCAAAATCTTACCGGGTAAGCACTCACCAGCAAGAGATTCACGTTCATTTATCTTATGGTGTAAAATCATTGGCTGTGAAAATGGATTGTTGGTAAGCATCTTAAACCCAATAAACACTTACCAGGTAAGACTCTGAGTCTCTGACTCTCGGTCCTTGCCTTGTCTCTTACCGGGTAAGCTTCTAGGTCCTTGCCATACTCGAATCAATAAAGTAAATGATATCAGTAAGTGCTTACCTGATAAGTGCTTAGTATACGGCCCCTCAGAAGCTCTAAGTCAGAACCCTTCATAGTCAGAAGCTCTTGATGATGCAGAGTCAAGCTTCTGATTCCAAACTTAAGGGATGTTTACCTAAATGATTACTCGATTAGTGCTTACAGTAAGATTCAATGCACTTGCTTGCCTTACCGGTAAAATTCTAGTTCATCAAAATGGCACCGTATGCAATAATTTACCCGGTAAGCGCTAACCGGATAAAAGTCGTCACGCTTACTTACCGGGTAAGAGTCTCAGTCCTTGCCATCGCTCTTAGCGGTTAAGATTCTTGGCACTTCTCATTTTCATCTGTAAAGTAAGTGCTCCAGTAAAGCACTTATTGGGTAAGAATATGATAAACGGCCCCTTAGTCTCCAAAAACACCAAGCGGCACTTTGTTTTAAAAAAATACCTCTGAAAACCTCTTAAGTCTGAAAATTAAGAGGTTTGCGTACTTAAGACTGTTGTTTTATTTATAAGAAGAGGTCTGAAAACCAACGTCCTCTGAATTTTAAGAGGTGCGTCATCCACCTCTTATTTTTTAGATGTGAAATCAGACTTCAGACCTCTTAAAAAACAAACAACACCCAAGTATCTAACCTCCTGAATTATATTAAAAAGTATAATATCTTAAATTTACCGAAGATCCTGAATGCATTCAACTTAGTTTTTTTAAGATCTCTCCATTATTTTGCAGGAGGTGAGGATTGCCATTGAGCAGGTTGTTATCCCAAAAGGGCAACCTGTAGAATTACTTCCTAGACCATCCAGCATTATGTTGCTTCAGAAGGATCTCATTCATAAATACAAACTACAAGCAGAACAAGTTGGTTCAGATGTAGATGTAAGGCTTCTTATCCTACCATATCAAGGTAACAAACAAGATAAAAATCCTGGTGAAACAAGTGATGATGAAGATGAAGATGAAGATGAAGATGGTGAAATTAGTGAGTTATCTGAAACAAATGGCTCAGCCTACCCAATGGATAGGTTGCCTTTCCTGCCTGACTAGGTAACTTTATGTAATTCTTTTCTTATTTATTTGTTAATTTATATATTTGCTAAAACACTAGACATCATGATTCTTGCTGTATATTACAATTGCATATATCAATATCCAATTATAGTTTATCTGTTTCATTTGTGATTTTGTGAAAAGTTAAATAAAGAATCAGTAAAGGATAAGACCCATCATTTGAAATCAAGAAAACAAAATGATGGGTTTGAAAATATGTCAACTTTTTACTTATTAAGACCACCGACCGGTAGTTTCTTGATAAGGTTGTTGTGATGCTTGTACTAAAATCCACTTGAAGTAGGTTAGATGCCTACTAATTAGAATGTAGCTTAATGGTATATGGTTGGCATTATCCTATCACTGGCCGGTGCATGCCATTGACTTTTTCCATTAATACAAATAAATTATTGATATTTAGTTGTATTTACATGCACACATTCATCCTGTTACACCAAACTTTTAATCTCATTCTATTTGTTTAAGAAAGATAGTGATAAGTCAACTATATTTGGTCAAATGTGAGTGGTACAGCTGGATGATTCAGAATTTATCATTTTTTTTTAATCTTTGGGTCATTGACCTTCTCTTTAACTTGTGCATGAATCTTGTTGCTTATCAACATTGCTTAGAACAAAGACAAAAAAAGATGTTATTTAACCCTCTTTCACTATTTTGATTGTTTTACAAATTGGGTAGTTTTTAAAATTTTGTTACCAATTGTCAAATGGAGGATGGTTGTTAAATCACCTTATTTCTTGTTAAAAAGATAAAGAAGATTATCCCAAAACTGTAATGGTATGCATTTTTTGAGGGAAGTAGGTGCTATTATTATGTAAACCATGTATAAGGGAATGTGAGATAAGCAAAAAAGTGTTCATGCTAACCATATGTTAATGCTATAAAATCATTGGTTGTTTGCTCTTACCAATCATTTACTTTTATTTGTTTTCAAATAGAAACAAAATTTGGAACAAAGAAAAAGACATTGTCACTTGTCAGTTTTCCCAAAATCCAAGAGCACTTTTTAGTTTTTAGCATATTACATTATCAGTCTCTTGATAATTGTTGAATCCACTTTGGTCCTTCGAGTTTTGGTTTTGTGTAGGCAATCCTTGAATGAAATTTTTCTTAACAATGATATCTTTTGTTCTGGATTTTGTCAGCCTTAACATATAGCATTGAGTGAAGGGGAGGGAAGTTTGGTTGAGAACTTGTTTTTCCTTGAGAACTGTGGAACTGCCTACAATGCGCCACGTCCCTTTTCAGGATGAATATGGACGTGTCATTCATGATGAATAACAAGTCTGTATTCACCATGAATGTGTGTGACTCATGATGTATAACACGTCTACGTTCGTGATGAATATGCCATGTGTCGCATTGTGGATGGTTCTCTGGCTCCCAATGATCCGCTAATGAAAGGTATCATAGTCACACTTTGTTTTCCTCTTGCTTTTACATCCATATTCTTTTCCCAAGTTACCACGTTTTTTTTTAATGATTTGGCTTGGAATTATAAGAAGACTTCTTTCGGCATACAAGCTTAATCTTATGAAAGTGAGAACTGAGGGTATTTGTTTACCTCTTAACAGCTCCATTAAAAAGCAACTTCTGAATCACTAAGAGGTAAATCTTGTTTGGCAAAAAAGACTGTCTCTTAATAGTTCCAAAACCCTCTTAATGATTTTGTATCCTGGGTCTCTCTTAACCATTCAGAGCCTTGATTTCATTCGTAACAATTACCAAACAACCATATTTCATTTTGTACTATATTATAAGAGCCTCTTAATTGTTTTAACCACTTAATCATCCAACACTAAACCATTGAGCAACTGCCAAACAACCCCTTGAGATTGTTTGAAAGTGGTTTGTGACTTTGTGTAGAGAAGTTTCAATGCAAAACCAAAATTCGATGGGTAAATAGTGAAAGACCAGATAATAGTTGAGGGACCGTTTATGAAATTAACTCAACACCTTTTTAAAACTTCATAGGGTTTAGAGTAATTGTAGTGGGCATCCCTCTTTTTCTCTCTGGTCGGGCACTTTTAGAATATAAGAAATGAGTACAATTATCATTTAGCAGTACCATAAAACCTTAAACAAATCTACTACTAACTAATATTTGTTAGCAAGCAAAAATGTATATGTCTTAGGTTTAATTCATTTGTGATACCACTTAAAGCCCTTTTAAGATTAAGGTTGACATTAGCTGTTAAGCAGTATCAAATTATTGTCCTTAATGCTCTACCTCCTTTTCCCATTTTTAATATATGGTTTTATCGTCCTTTCATTTTGTTTTTTTAAAATTGTTTTCTTGTATGGAGTTGGTTTGTGGTCAATGATCATCTCTTTTTCTGCTTAATTTATGCCTACCCCTTTTCTGCTCTTATTTTGTTGGTGGATTACTTGATGACCAACTCGCACAATAGTATCGATCAATATTCTAATAAACTTTACATCTTATGCAAATTTAGACGATTTCCTAGTGCATTTGTTCATAACATCTAACGATAAATTGTGCATTCTTTAAAGCTAGTTGAACTAGAAAGCTTGATTTGACAGTGACCATCAAGATACAAAAATTAGGGTCTAAACCACTCCAAGTTGGGTTTATAATAAAATTGCTCATAGCCTATAAAGATTGGGTCTTGGGTTCTGTGGATGCATGCTGCAAGTTTCCATTAGAACAAGATGACAAAAGGCTGAAATGGTAGATGATGAATCATGCCTTATGCTTATGGCCAAAAACCAAAAAGAGATATGAATCTAGGATTAAGCTCGCTATTAGTCGTTAAAAGTAGACCTACTCATAAAAACTTTATAGGTAGAAAAAGAATACCAAATTACAAACCTTAGTGACATGGAGGCAACTTGTATAGTAATAACTCTGTATGGGGCTTGTCGACAATATCTAGGGATGATTAAGAAAACATGATTCTTGATGTATATTGGTCGGTATATAAAATATTCTTCTACTTCTAAGAAACCGAAAAGGGTGCCAAAAAGCGGCATGCTTTCACGTCCATCTAGTAGAAACAAAAATCCCTTTGTTATTTTATGTAGCATGCTTTTCTTAGGGATGATGAAACGGTTTTAAGTCGAAGATGAAAAAGGGGATTTGATTTAATGAACACTAAAACCAAGAGATCAAATTGAATACTTATTAAATATTGCACTTCCACTTGGATCAAAGTGGCATTGCTTAAAAAAAACTTAAGTTGGAGGTCTATATAAGTGCATGCATCTTAGTTATACAACCACACAATTTCATAACCTGCCTTAACTAACTATCTACAAAAACAACAAAAGAAATGGCATCTTTCCTTAGGGTTTGGTTCTTCTTGTTTCTTGTTCTGTTTTCAGTCAGAGGTTCTGAATCCCGCATTCTTATTGGTTCGTTATCTTCCAAGAACAATGGAGGGTCGTTAATCGAGAGGGCCGAAGAGATTATTGAGGTAAGTACTCGAAGACACGATATGGAGGAACTCAGCAAGCGTTATAACACGAACCGCTTGAGCCCCGGTGGGCCTGACCCTAAACACCATTAGAATGCACATATTCGGGGTCGGTTAGAAGAGGAAAAGTTGAGATAAATTATGTTAGTAAAATTGGGACAATGTCTTTATTGGCCCAAATCAGATCTTGATATATCTTGTTATTTCTCAAATTTTATGGCTGCCATTTGGTTGCAGTTGAGATTGTAAGTTGTATTGAGTATTATAGTAAAAAACTTTTGTCTATTTTCTTTGTTGAAAGATGTGAAAAAAGGGGTATTAACAAGACCAAAAAGTTGTGTCATTTTCAGTAAAGGTATATGACCAAATATTTTAGTAGTTCAAACTTAAAATAATCTTGTTCTCTCCTATGGCTTTTCTTTTTAGTGGTGGTCCATGTCTATAAGCCTATAGATGAGCTTTTTATAATGGTTTATGGACATGTATGGATGCAATTGCCATAAACAGCTATTGCATGAAAGAAAAGCACTTGTTCTTTACCAACTTTACCCCATTAAAGTTTGCCTTATATAGCACAGTTGGTTCCAGGATGGTATACGTGTACTTATACAAACAGATACGGGTTTGAGTTTAAAATCACAGTATAAGTGTCGCAAGTTCTTTAAGGATTGGGCTCTTTTTGGACACAAGGCTCTTAAGTTTGCAGACTAACGGATCTGAAGTGTATCTAATTTGTCTCATATGATTCTTAGGGTTGGAACAATGTGGATTGCCCTTTGAGGTTGGTTACAAACCCCTTTTTGTACAAACGGAATCCACATAAGTTTTTACTCTTATTTTTTAGTAACTATGGATGTATGGGCTAGTTTGTTTGTATCTTGACTAATCTCATAGGCCATGAAGATAACAACCAGGAAAAAAAAATCTTTGACGTCCGAAAATAGTCAAAATGGCGGCTTATGGGGAGGAGTCCACAAAAGTTGTGGCCTTCTCTTTCGGCATCTTAGAAGATCTTTTGTTGAATCCATGGTGTAAAGGTTGGGAGACGTATGTGTAGTCAAATCGATCAAGATGTAAGGCATAGAGTTGTTGGTGGTCTCTATCATCGTACACGTTAGAAATGTAAGCCTTAACAAGTTGACAACTGTCTTGAGGCCCATAACGAAATATGAAAGCATGCTTTGAACTCGAGACATTTGAGATGATGTCCACTTGCTTGTTTGTGTCTAATGTAGTTGTATACATTTATAAGGCATGTCCTTTTCATTTAGGTGTTTTTTCATTGTCAATTGTTTTGTACAATAATTTGCTATATTAAAAAGGATAAAAGAAAGTTATCATTTCTAAAAGCACTCCTCTGTCAATTTGGATAGAATCACGTATAGATAAACGTAATCTAAACGAAATCTTTGATTTTATAGTTTATTGTTAAAGTTTGATTTGACGGTTATTTTTTATTCTATAAGCACATTCATATAATTATTATTAAAGATAACATATTTAACATTCGATATCAACAACGATCCTCTACTAAAGATTTGGAGCTATGAAAATTGTATATCATTTGAGCAATGTCTTGATGTTTATACATTGTCAAATGTCAAATTTGGTTTTGGTCGGGACTTATTTAGGGGCATTTGGTTTGACCAGATTTTTTTTAAGGATTTGGATTTCGCAAAAAGAATTTGGTATCTTTGGTACATTTGATTTGTAAGATTTAGAATGAAATTGAATTCGTTCTTTGTAGCTAATTTGTAAAAACAAACAAAGTAATTAAATCATTTTTTATTAATTGATTATTAAAACAAACTCTATAAAATTCATGAAATAAAAAAAAACTTACGTTCCATTTTTAAATCCTATGTTAGTGTGATTTTCAATTGCAAACTTTCTTTTATACCAAACACATAATTAAAATGGAATTCAGTTTCAAATTCTTATTATCAAAGTTGGCTATACAATATTATTTAAAAGTGATGTGTATTTTTATTTAAAAATAAAGTAGCTAACCTTCAAACAATCGAATATCCACCAGATTCTAGTTTGTACTTTTTAATTTAATAAAGAATACATTAGTTTTCATATTGGATAGTTTATTATAATCCTCCACATTTATTTTCTTTTTAAGTAGGACTTTTCCACATGATTGGTTAAAATTAGAGCAATATCACAAAGATAATTAATTATATGAAAGAGTAATTAAAGTTAGATTCCTACCTTTGCAAACTTGGACATTGTTCCTGAACTGTAAAAATTTGGATTTGATCTGCCACTTTGTCATTTTCAAACAATTTTAGTCTTTAGTTTAATAGAGTTGGGTTATGGGTAGAAGGAAAATTACGATGAGAAGGATCTAAAAGGATCTTCACCCTTGGATAAATCTTAATTAAAAATAAACACGAATAAGATGCACCAAAGGCACCTAATCAGTTGAAGTGAGAAAGGCAATTCATGAAGTGAGGGCGAGATTAAAGGTGATCAAGGGTTCATATTGTTTTTTTTTTTTGAAGGCATAACGGCATCGAACCAATGAATGATTACCACGAACATACGCATACCTCCCCGGCGATATCGGGTATCCACGGGCAGCCCACTAATCCGGTTTTGTCCCGACCCAGCTTACATTGGACCTAGAGCCTAACCAAAGCCCCAAACATATTATATGATTGAACCAGCCCAAAGACTAGGTACTTCTCATGCCCTCAATTGACTCCCCTTAGGATCAAAGCTGGATAGGCTAGGATCCCATCCACAGCCCCCCCCCCCCTCCCTCCCCCCCCCCCTCCCCTCTTAAAAGTAAAAGTGACTAAAATACCCCTCTTTTCACCAAGATTAACGAAAACAATTAAATATGGTCCAACTAAAGAACCAAAATTGTTGAGAATTAACAAACGGCAGGAACCATGAAGTTTAGGGATGATATCCTTATTGCAAACCATTTAGGACCAAAATTGAACTTTAACCCAATATCTAAAGAGTAATGAACCGCCAGTTGAAGTGATTCGAACAAACACCTTCTCTAAGAGTCTAAGTCACTCGTTCATCGAAACAACCCTTCCAGGTGGAGGCAGACTTGCTACATCCTAGATTTAACTTCGCACATAAGCAATAGTTTCTTGAGTAAATATTAGCCATCCAGATTTTGAAAATTGTTGTAAACTTATCACTTAAATATAAATTAAAACTTTATCGATTTTATATTTATTAAATTAGTATAAACAAACATTGGTCTCTATAAATCACGTTTTTTCATCACATATAGTGTTAAACCATCACATTTATAAAACTAATAAAGGACAACTTCATGAGACATACACTTGCATTTTATTTCATTTTCATGCTTTCAAGAATCAACATCCACCCATTTCATTTTCAAAGTTGACATTTTTATGAAAAACACATGCATCATGAGTTTTGATTATTGGTTTCTTTATATTTTATTGGAGAATAATATTTCTTTTACATAATTATGACTTAAAAAAATCGAAACCAAACTTATTAATGATTAAACGAAGTACAAATTCTCGATAAGCCACTTAGGAGGAGTCACTGTCATACCAGTAGTTGGCATGGCAAGGCAAATTATGAAATCCATTATGTTAAATGTTACTATTATCTTTTTTGCAAGCATTCACTAATGTAAAAACAAATAATTCAGTTTAAGCGCGTATATCAAAAATATACAATAGAGAGATAGTCGTGTTTAAACGAGTACATTGTCTAACAAAGAGAACACGAAAAGGCAAAACACGTGTGGTTTTACACTAAACTTACATGTAAAATCACATGTGATTACACACGACCTTAGCTGCAACTTTCTGGGCCAAGTCTCCTGTACACCCTTGTGTTGACTATGTTTCATAATAATATTTGATCAAAATGCAAAATCACATTCCTTTTAGTTTTTCTTAATAATATTTGATCAAAATGCAAAATCACATTCGTTTTGGTTCTTGATTGTGATTATGTTTTCATTTGACCATTTCCTAATGTAATCATGACCATATGAATGAAACATGTTATCTTTTACAAATATCTCAATCTAAGTAGTGAATTATAGTTATTGCATATAAATATTGTTGGTTTCTTTCTCTAAATATACGTGTGTGTATGGGGTTTATCCCCCCAAAATTAATAAGTTTAAATTCCAATTTCTATTATCAATATTTCTACATTCTAAGATTCTGAAAATAACATGTTTAAGAATCATGTTCAATTCCAACTGTAGGTGCACTCTTGGGTGGAAGGAAGGTTGTTTGACAAAATCATTATATTTTCAACAAATTTCACTCATACAAAACTTAAATGCATAATCTAGTATGCAATGTAAGGAGTTATTGAAGAGTCTCAAACCCATACATAGAAATTCTTTAATAATAACTCAAACTCTAGAACAATCTTTGTATTACAACAATTATATTAGGTAATCGTCTTCCAGTGTTGTGGCGGATTGGTTATTGCTCGGGGGATTTATAGCGCTCTAACCGAGTTCGAGCCTTCCAGTGTACATGCCTGGGGACATTTAAGTGGGGTCATGTTTAGCCCCCATAATTGCCGGGGATTAGTCGGGCTTTGGCCTGAACACCCTTCCAGAAAAAGAAAACAATATTAGGCAATCTAACCAAGAGAAAATGCTAACCAGTCATATGAATTTAAATGCTTATGAATTGTTTATCACATAATCTCAAGTGATATTTTCGCATTTGGATGAGTGAGTTTGGCTTAGAAAACGCTCTCAAATAAGATTTTCACGTACAGATAAAATGCTTGATAAGTTCTAGAGAGTTGTCGGCAAAAGTTATTGAAAACTAATGATTGATAAGTTCCAAGATACTTATTGCAAAACTCCGTAACCAATATTACATCTGAATAGAATTTTTGACCTTCCTTAGAAAAGAGGTATACACTTTTTGGTTCATCCAATTGATAAAAATCATATGCATTTCTAAGTGTGTATATTAAATCTTTTACAAGGTAGCTTTCATTTCAGGTGAAACACATGAAAAACAGTTTTTGGTATTTATCATAAACATGTGAACTTGGATCACAATTTACACAAGAAAATCCCTGAAGACATGTACAATGCTAAAAGATTGTCAAGGTTTTACTCATAATGTTCATCAAATTTTAAAAATCAAAGATTTCCCTTTTTTATGGAATCTTTTTATACAATTATCCGCAATTTTATATTTCTATGTATTAAATTTTATATTTCTATGTTCATCAAATTTTTCTTTTGAACAGTTTCGCCTCAGCGGTAGAGGCACAGGGTTTGAACACGGTTGATCTTATCCGGGCCCCGAGTTCAAACCCACTCCACTACACCCCCTAATTAATTCGGTAGGGTTGCTTCACCTACCCCCAGGAATAATAACCCCAAGGGCCCCAAGGGAAATACCCCCAGGAAGCTCCAAGGAAGAAACCCTCTAGAGAGGCTCGAACTTGAGACCTCCCCTTCATAGTAAAAACTCCCTACCACCAGGCTATAACCCTTGATGGCGTATGAATTAGTTTTTGTGGTGTTAAAAATTAATAAGTCAATAAGTTAAAAGTGTTTAGGTTAAAAAGTGGGGTTATGTAAAAATAAAAAGCCAAAATCTAAATCAAAAAGTCACTTTTCAAAAACTGATTTTCTTATTATATCAAAAAACTATTTTGAAAACTGATTATCAAGTTCTCAAACATTATTTTTAACTTGTTGCTTTTTAAAAAGTCAATAAACACTTTTAAAGCACACTCCTAAAAGACCCTTTAAGCATTTTTGTTTTCTTATCATGAATTTAATCTTGAATTAAAATTGTGTCATGCTTTTCAAACTGATTTTTGTTGAGGCTAAATTTTGATATTTCATTTTTCAAAAGTTATCTAATAACCTAGATGATAATAAATGACATAGAAAACTACTTAAAAATTATTCAATTTTGAGGTTACATGATATGATGATTAAAAAGAAATCACTAATATACTCTATCACATTAAAATAAAAAAATACTGAGAAAGGTAGAGAGTTCTTTAATCATATTGGTTTAATGGACAACTATTACATTTCATATTATTTTACTATAAAAAAATAAATTTATAGGATATTTAAAATAAATAAGTGTCTTAATAGAGTATTTTATAGGATCAAACAAAAATTTTCTTATCTAAAAATGTTACAATAAGTTTATAACACACTTTTGCATGTTGTAACAGTTTTTAGGACAATTTTAAAATAAAGTGTCGTATTAACTAATTTTATAGAATGTTTTTAAAAAGCGTCCTATAAACCCATCTCTTTAGAGGATATTTGTGTTTATAGAACAATTTTTCGAATAGTGTCCTATAAAATAATTAATATGACACTTTATTTGAGAAATGTTCTAAAAAAACTTATTACTACGTTCAAAAGCATTTTAAAAAAAATTTGTAATGTTTTTAGATAGGATGCTTTTGGTATGGTCCTATAAAACATCCTATTGCGATGCTTATTTATGTTAGAAGTCTTATAAATTCAATTTTGTTGTAGAGATTGAAAGATTATTAAGAATTTATTGCATGTGTTTGATGGGTAAAGAAAACAAAGGAAAAGACGAGGAATAAAGGTGAAAAATGAAACATGGTCATTGAGTTTTTGACTATTTGTATAAAACGAGGTTTTTTGGTCCCGCGTTGCGGGGAGATGGGAGGTCATAAAAAAATAATGACATAAATTAACAAAAAATAATTGAAATGTAACATAAATCGATAGGACAACTATGGCTCAAGTGACGATTAACTTAGAAAAGAAAATCTCATGAGAAAATATAAAATGGAAATCGGGTTAATGTAACTTTTGGTGTGGTCATTATCTCCGGTTATCTATACAGTTAAAATTAAGATTAAGTCTTCCAAATAAAAACAACGATTAAGTCTTAGAAATTAAAGACAATTAAGTATTTGGAAAAAAAAAATAACGATCACGTCTTCGGAATTAAGACGCGTTTTTTTTCACAATTAAGTCTTTAGACATTTTCTGAAAGACTATATAATGGTATGAATTATAAATATTTAAAATATTTTTATATATTATATAAGAAATCATAATTAAATCCAAAAATATTCAATATTGGGCTCATTTCAAAGGTGTTAAAGAGACGATTATAATGATGTAACTTGTTAAAATTAAAACGTATATTTTAAATGTATTTTAGTCAATATACGATTATACGTGTTAATATAATAAAAACGTAAAATGAAATATAGATAACTAAAAGGTATAAAGTAAATAACTAAATAACTTTAAGAGTATAAACCGTAAATTTTATAATAAATTAAAGGGTTTAGTTCCCCAAAATGTATTCAACTTGTCACATTTTGCTATTGTATGTATCCAACTTTAAAAATAACCATTTAATACATTAAACTACCAAAAGTTACCATTTCATGCATCGTAACCTGCTATCAAAGGTTACCAGCAGGTCACCCATCTCCGGCGACTTTTCCGGCCATCCGGCCATCTTCTCCGGTGAGATTCCAGCGACTGCACTATTTCCGGCGACCCATTTTTCCCGGCGACCTCAACCATTTTTCCCGACGATTGTTTTTCCGGTTTTTTGAATGGCGTCGGCTACGGCAGTGGCGGTGGCGCTTGCTGCTGCCGTCATCGCAAGGCCACCGATGACGACAATGGTGGTTGTTTTCGCCATTGTTGTCGCCGGCGATGGCGACATTGGTGCTCTGACCGGTGACGACAACGGTGGTTGTTTTCCGGGGTTTTCTCCTATCGGTGCTCTTTCTCGAGGTCTCGAACACATCGGTGCTCCTCCGTGGGGGATCGAAGTGGTGGTCGGTACTCCTCCAGGAGTTGCTGTGGCGGTGAGACAGTGATTTCTCGATGATCGAGATGAACTTCTTGAGGTGGTGGATGTATTCGGGCCCCCGAGACACCGGAAAAAACAATCGTCGGGAAAAATGGTTGAGGTCGCCGGAAAAAAATGGGTCGCCGAAAATAGTGCAGTCGCCGGAATCTCGCCGGAGAAGATGACCGGAGATGATGACCGGAGGAGATGACCGGCTACCTGCTAAACAAGTTTCATGATGCATGAAATGGTAACTTTTGGTAGTTTAATGTATTAAATGGTAATTTTTAAAGTTGGATACATATAATAGCAAAAGGTGACAAGTTGGATACATTTTGGGGAACTAAACCCTAAATTAAATATTAAAAAATGTGATAGATAGCACTGTCGTTAGAAACAGTGTCATCCATTTGGTAAATGTATATATAGAATATAAAGAGAATAATTGGAAAACTTGATAATAGCCTTTAATCTTGTTAAAATGGTTTTTGAAAAAGCTAGATTATTATAAACTGAACGTAAAAAGAAGTCTTTTCATAACTTCAAAAAAGAAAAAACGATTATCAAAGATGACATTGCTAACTTTAATTCATGCTTCACGAGATGATTTCATTTTCTTTAATACAATCGTAATTTTCATCTACCTTTTTTTAAAGAAAATTTGATACATGAAATAAAGTCATAACTATTTTTATCATTTACAAATTTATTAATTATCATTTACAAATTTATTAATTTTGCTTATTATCATCAAAATCAATAAGTTTTATCAAATGTATTTTATAATAAATACATTTTTGTATACTTTTATAAACAAATTAAATTCTTACTCTCAATTAGCAATATTATAGATTGTGTACCAGCTTAAATAAGAAAACAGAACATGTCAACATGTAATATGTTGTCTCCCTAGAACTTTACATTGACAATATTTTGATAAGGTCAAAGCTTAAGAATTGAGCATCAGTAGAAGAAGAAAAATTGGATTAGAATTTCTTTAAATGCTTTGCACCTTCACCTTATCCAATATCCAACACTTGTTAACCAAACTCAAGAGAGTCCCCCACCCAACACCCTCAATCTAATGTCTTTGTGCAATCATTCAACTTTTTTAAATGTATGTATCCATACAATAAGATTTAAGAATTAGATTTACATTCAAACATAGTTGATGTTTATCGAACAATGTCGACATGTATTTTTGCTTTTTAGTGTAAGTCGAACTCATGTCCATTGTCGAATACACACACACACACACATACACACACACATATATATATATATATATATATATATATATGAATTTGGACATAATTGTTTTTTACTAGAAATTGACGTAGCCAACGGGAAGATGTGAACTCAAAACCATCTTAGTCATATTTATTGACGAATTAAAAAACCTGACATTTATCTGTCTAATTGATTGATCTTATGAGTAATTTTGAATTTTTCTAGTTAATGCTTGAAAATTGGGCCATTTTTAAAGGGGAATGAGGATGGAACACGTGTTTGTGTAAAAATGTCAAAGACTTGGTGTTAACTTTTTGTCTTCAATTTTACAGGTTTTTAATTTCATCTTATCTTTTCTATATCGTATCAATAAAAGGGGAATTAAAGCTAATATGAGTTTAACTTTTGAAACCCAGATTGAATTTGAGACATATATGAGAGTACAAAATATAGGTCAAGTTTTTTTTTTTGATAAGGTTCACCTGAGTTTGCCCAGACTACATCCTTGGCAATTTTTACCGAGAGCTAAAGCATGCTCCCCTGGGATTAATACTCAGTGGCCCCTGGTTGCTCACCCCCGGATTCGAACTTGAGTGGGTTTTTCCCCAACACCAAGCCTTAACCAGTAGGCTGCCCCATTGGGGTTAAAATATAGGTCAAGTTAACTTACTTTAACACAAAGTAACATGCCTTACTATGTGTTAAGGATGTTATTATGTGTTACGGGTTTCATGGTTAATGTGTATTAATATTGCATTAGGGTGTGTTACAATTGTAGGTTAAGATGCGTTAATGTTTTCATGTTAATATATATTAAGATTGTAGGGGCATGCTAACATATATCCATGAATGTTTAGGGTTGTTATGGTAAAAAAAAAGGGTATACGCCACCTTTTGGGGCGCCCACACCGCACTCCGGTCCCACGGTCATCATGGGGGAGGTAAATCATCGCATGCATCCCATTGGCAAAGGTGTGGTGTCCATGGCTTGAACCCGAGACCTCACACATATGGATTACACCCACACTTTTACCACTAAGACAGATCAGAAGGGACGGTTGTTATAGTATGTAATATGCCTTAAAGATTTTTTAATGGTAATGTATATTGAAGTTAAATATTTAATGTATTCTATAGACAACTTCAGGTACATTAACGTATTTCATGGGGATTAACACATGTTCTCCAAAATGATTTTCATTGGAGTTAAGTTTTATAACAAAAATGCCACTATGCACATCCAAGCCATCAAAATCCAATAGAAAATTTAATCCAAGGGAATCATACAGTTTTATGAAAAGAAAAGTTCCTACAAATCCATAGCATGTATGTATTTTCATAATAGTATATAAATAGTAGTGTATTGTATGCATTTGTAACAGTTTAGGGCGTGTTTACTTTTTGAAAAAAAAAATCATTTTTTTAAAAAAAATGAAAAATCAAAAAACTTGTTTACTTAATTCAATTTAGAAAAGAGTTAAATGCAAATTTGGTCCTTATGGTTTACAAAAATTAATGACTAAGGTCCCTCTACAGAATTTTTAACTAACAAGGTCCCTAAAGTTTTGGTTTTTATAACACATATGGTCCTTCTTATAAAAAAATTAGAATAAAGAAATGGTAATTTTGTCCATTCACTTTTCCTATTAATTTAATCTTAATTTATAACATATTTAGTCCCTCTTTAATTAATATATAAAGTTATATTTATTTGGCCCATTTTAAATATATTTTATATTTTTATGTTAATTTTATCATACATTTGAAGCAAATTGCAATATACTTAGTAAAAAGCACATCACTAATCTAAATTTTAGTATGAAAATAACAAAAACGAGTAAAACAATACATAATAAGTGAAATTATGAAATTACAACATCATGCTTAAAATAACACTAGCAATAAAAAACATGCAAAGTTTGACACCAAATGATTATACGAGATAAAATTGTGTCAATAGATAATTTATGAGGAAGACATATTAATTCTATTTGATTAAGTGGCGTCTTGGAAGATTGGGAGGAGGAAGTAGCTAATGGTGTTTGTTTGTATTAGCTTTTTGTGTTTTTGTTGGTTGGGTTTTTTCCTTTTTGGTTGGCTTGTTGCTTGTTTACTTTTGGCTACGGCTTTGTTTCGGTTTGCCATAGGGCCTGTCTATGGTTTTGACTGCTTGCTCGGGTGTTAGTGCCCTTTTGCTTTTTCTTTTATAATATTGCCGGGTTTTCCCCCCCAAAAAAAATTCTATTTGATTAAATATGTGATTTATATTTATTTTTTTTATCCAATGGATTCCTTTTCAATAATATAACTCAAAATTTATCATAAATTGTAGTTTGTTTCAAATGGATAATAAAACTAACATGAAAATATAAATGTATTTGTATAATTTGTAAAGTAATAAATATAATTAGAGGTGGTATTAATACTAATGTATTCAATATAAAATAATATATGCATGTTTTTTGGCATAAAAATAATATAGTATAATATATTTAAAATCAAGTAATTTTAATTTATTATATTAATCAAGGAGGGACCAAATATGTTATAAATTAAGATTAAAGAAATAGGAAAAGTGAATGGACAAAATTACCCTTTCTTAATTCTAATTGTTTTTTTAAGAAGGACCATATGTGTTATAAAAACCAAAACTATAGGGACCTTGTTAGTTAAAAATTCTGTTGAGGGACCTTAGTCATTAATTTTTGTAAACCACAACGACCAAATTTGCATTTAACTCTTTAGAAAAACTTTTTTAAGAAAACAAAATTTTCATTTTCAAAATTCATACTTGAATTAGAAAATTATTTTTTTATAGTTTTTCAATTCTCATTTTTATTTTTCATTTCCATTTTCCCCTTCTCATCGTCGGCCACCGCCATCACTGTCGCCACCCCCGCCACCACCGTAGCCACCGCCACCGGCACCACCGCCGCCACCACCACCTCGGCGGCCACCACCACCACCCTTGCTGCCACCATCACCGCCGCCACCACCCCATGACCACCGCAACCACCACGGCCGTCGCCACCACGACCACTGCCGCCGCGACCACCGCGGCTACTGCAACCACCACGACCATCGCTGCCACCGTCGAGGCCCCACCACCACCACGGCCACCGTAACCACCACGGCCATCGTCGCCGCCACCGCCACCGCCGTCACGACCACCGCCACGATCCCTGGGCTACCACGGCCACCGCCGCCGAGGCCACCGCCACCACGACCACCACCGCTACCGCCGAGGCACCGCCACCCCTGCCGTCGCCGCCGTGACCGCCGCCGCCGCCACCGTTGGAATATTTGAAAAAATGGAAAATGAATGTAATATTATGTAGTTTAAAAACTATTAAAAAGTATTAAAAAGTTCATACTTTGTAGTTTAAATTAGGTTAAAATGGAAGTATGAACATTTTTATAGAATTGTGGTCTTATAAGTAATCTGAAGATCAGTTTATAATTAGCAATTTTTGAAAATTTCACAAATGAATGTAATATTATGTTTATCAATTTTTAAAGATTTTAAGTTTTATGTAACTATTATGGAAAAATTATTATATGGTTTCGCCCTTATAATTATGAAGATCCAAGGATAAAATTTGGGTTTTAGCCTATATGATGACAAAATTTGGGTTACACCTTAAAAAACTACAAAGATCCTGCAAAATCTTTATCTCCTTTTTCCCTAAATTTGTATTTTTTTTTTTTTTTTGGCAAATCTCTCTGTACCCCGCCTCAAAACCTAAGATTTTGATCTAGGCTAAAGTCTGGGCTTTGATATGGTGGTGGTTAGACCAGATTTAATGTTCTCGAAGTTGAAGATATTTAACAAACTTCGATCTGTTTATGATTTTGATCAACTTTGATAAGCGATAGTGGTGGTTCGAGCAACTCAAAGAGATTCATGTAATCTTCTTTTGATTCACTTCTGATCATTTAGATTCTAATTTTAGGGTTATTTTGATTCACTTTTGATTTTAGGTTCTGACTTAGGGTTTTCTTGTTTGCCTTTAGATATACATATTTAAGTTCTTATGTTTGAATTTGGTTTAGGTTTGAATGTTCGATGAAGGTTTTGACGTAAAGTTTTGATGTTTATGTATAAATCTGATTTAGTTTTGGGGTTGAATGTTTAATGGTTGGCGCATGGTAGCGGTGGTCACTGTAGTCAATGGTTAGCAACAACTATTCTTGAGGAGGAGAAAGAAGGGTAATACTAAACAAAAATGTCATGTCATATCCATACATATTCAAAGAAATTGACATGTTATCATTGTAATAATCGGGTTATCTATTATAATCGAGACCATTTTTTCCTTATAAAGATTGTGATAGAGCTTGAATGTATCAATTGAAAGTATGCATAAAATTAATAAAAACGACTACGTCTAACATAAAATTAATTCAAATTACCCCATCTATATTTATATACATATTGTTTTACAGATAATTTTTCTTTATATTATACAATAATAGTTTATATAATAAAAAGTATATGTTTTCAAATTGAACTTTAAATCTTAAATCACATGGATGATTTGCAAATAAGAATTCTCGCATAAAAGTAAAAAATGTATACAAATGTTGACATTAACCAAAAAGACATAACTTAGTTGAAAATGACAATATAAATATAATATAAAACAACATCAAGTAAAGGTTATTATGTCCTTTTGTGTCAAGGGAAGTCTAAAACAACAAAGAAATCATAGAATGGTGACTAGATTATTAGCCAAAAGTTGCACCACTTTTTATTTGTCATTTTTACCTATTATAAATGAATGACTATTGATATCAAAGGGTTGGGTTCTTTTGGAAAATTAAGGTTAATGTGAAAAATAGTTATCAACGGTTGGATGCATATTAAGATAAAATGTGTCAAGATAAGATAACTGAAATGCGTCAAATTAATTCACTTCTAAGTTTTAATAAATTGCAATTCATGAAAGGACATGGGATTAAAAAGGATCAAGAGTTATCATTTACCGAACTTTTCATATGATGGTTTATCTGAAATTAAAAGTATAACAGAAGATAAAATAATGAAGTATTTGTGTGAGGTTGGTTCTAGTTGTTAGTAATCATTTTTATCCAAATAGTAATATCGTGAAATTGTTTATTTATTAGATTTTGACAATATTGAGCTCGAATAGTTTAAAATAATATATTTATATAAAGTCTGAATTTTATGACATGGAATCAACTTCTTTGGCTGGGTTGGTATCTAATTTTTTGGATTTAGTGATTCATGGCTTCAAAGATTCAATATTGGCTGAGTTATTTGTATATTACTTGTTTATTTTTATTTTATAAAATTGGCTATATATAATATTAAATAATCACTCACATTTCATAATTCATATAGTCAATTGCTAGAGTTGTGTCTATGAATTACCATGGTCTTTAATTCTTGGCAAACCTTGATTATTTAAGATAATAAAAGATAATAAATGATTTTATTTGTTCCTTCATAACTTTGTTTTATAATCGTAATTCTTAACAATTGAATTAGGATGGCCTTAACTTAATAATTTCTTTATTCATTATCAATTAATTGATATGGCTTATTGATTTTTTAAAGCGGATTTAGCTGTGTTTTCTTAGTTTAGATATATTTGATTATGTGATTTAAGTCATTGAACATATATACAAAAACAAATTTACGAGTTATGTAGGTACAAATAATAGATTTAAAAGAAATGTTCAAACAAGAACGTTGGCTATTTAAGAAACAAGAAAAACTTTGCTTATTCACAAACGCTAGTGAAAAAAACTGGTCGTGGACAACTTTAGATGCAACTTAAAAGTTGTAGGAAAAAGCGCTTGAATTATATATGATTTTATATATTGACGAGATTTTTCTTGTTTTCTTAAATAGTTAACATTATCATATGAATCAACCCCTTAAAGTATATCCATATCAAAAGGGTGATGACCAAAGATGGTCTAGCCTAGCGGGTGAAGGTAACACCCTTGTGACCTTCAGGGGATGGTATCCTCAGTTGACCAAGGTTCGAACCTTGCGGGGGATGACTTGCTGCGCTACCTAGCTGTTAGGCCAGTCCATAGGGTCGTTCATGGGCGAGTTCATGGGCCGGTCCATAGGGCCGGTTCATGCGCACAGGGGATTAGTCGGTGTCCGTTTGGATCCGGATGCCCCCAGAACGTGTGTGAGTTATTTGTCGTTCAAAAAAATATATCAAAAGGGTGATGGTTTAACACTCTAATGTACATATTTATAAGACCCATAATAATGAGCTTTTTGTGTTGAATTTGATTGACCGAGTTAACCAAATTTATTCGAGCTTTTACACGTCCCTACTTATAAACATATATATTAACAGAAAACCATATAAGTTTGATTTAATTTTTTTCTTGAACGGCAGAATACTCACACACATGTCCCGACACGAAGTCGACGAGGTATCCAGGATCCATATGAGTATCCGACTAATCATCGACGAACATAGACCGACTCGAAAGCCGACCCATAGTCAAAGTATCTCCACATACTCACCCATAAATTGAACCCGTATAGACAAATATACCATCTATTGTCCCTCTCAATAGTATTACAGACCATTATCCTATTACGATTACCTTAAAAAAAACAGTAAAGATGAAATACAACCATCACTCATAAGTTTTAAATTTTATGTTTTTCATATATTTTATCAAAGTTCGGTGGCCGTCATTAAAATTTTAAATTCGTTTGGTTGGTTATTGTTTCTTTTTTTTTTCTTCCTAATTGCCGTTAAATATTCACATTGAACCCATAAGAAAAAGGAGACACTTGAGACCCACTAACCAACTTTTGTCTCATACCTCAAAAATCCTCTATATAAACCACTCGTTTGTGTTTGTCGAACCATGCCCATTTTGAACGCCATGGCTACTAGTGCTTTCAAATACACATTTTGTGTCTTGCTACTTTTATCCATCTCTTTATCGGGTTCGCAATGCGCACGCTCGTTAAATAGGTTTTCTGCTGACGTGGAGATTAGAACTGATTTACGTAACATATTGAATAAACACGGGTTTGATAAGTCGACGTTACAATATTACTGGAGGAGGGCGATGTCGGAAAACGTTCCCGATAGACTCGCCCCTGGAGGTCCCGACCCTCATCATCATCTTTAAAGTTACTCACATCATCATCTTTAAAGTTACTCAAGGTTCGGTTTTGTAATAGTAATTTTTAAATGTAACTGATGCTTGATTTACGTTTTTATCTGAATAGTATCATTTAGCTCTTTATTTATTTTTATTGTTTTTTTTTTTAAATTTCGGGAGATGTAACAAAATATAAGTGCATGGTTTCATTATGAAGCATGGTAATATGTAAACTATAAACATGAAACATAAAATGTCATGGTCATTTAAGTCAAAATACAAATGAAATAAACATAGTCTTCAGATGCACTCCGTTTCTCGAGCAACACAAATGTTGCATCACGTGTAACTTTTTTACGTATTTCCACAAACACCCCTTTTTGTTTGGATCAAAAGTGTAGCCAATTTACTTATTTGGAACCACGGTCCTTGTTTTACTTGGATGATTCGTGGTTAAAATGGTCTTTTTTCGTAATGCATGGTTTCCATTGATGAAAAATCAAACCCCATCCATGAGATCTCAGCATCAGGTTTACAAATACATGAATCGCATTGTGATACTCAAATAACTCCATCAAACCTGAGACCCTGAAACTTTCACATTCAGATATTGGCTGAGTTTTGTGAAGCATTACATTTGGATCATCGACCCTAACCGGCTACCAACAAGTAACAAGGCTATGAAGGCGGACAATCTGGAATTAAGGGCTTCAAATGAAAGTTGCAGTTGCAAATAAGTTGAACCTACCTTAGGTTACAATGTGTTGGAAAAAAACAAGTGCGATTTAATCTCAACTAAGTTTAAATGGGAATTATTTGATAAAAAATTTGCTCTTATGGAAGCAAACAAATAAGTTCTTAAACTTATTGAAATCAAGAGAACTCTAATAGGGTTATTTTATTTCATCAACTGTAAGAATTTATCAATTAAAAATG
The DNA here is from genome assembly GCA_030169165.1 of Centaurea solstitialis. NCBI lineage: Eukaryota > Viridiplantae > Streptophyta > Magnoliopsida > Asterales > Asteraceae > Centaurea > Centaurea solstitialis. The sequence goes on from CM058041.1 coordinate 84,995,535, forward strand.
TCCAATGATTTGATTACTCAAAATATGAAAGTTTGTTGGGCTTTTAGAAATTTTTTCCATTTTAATATAACCTTACATGCTTTAAAAAATCAAAATTAATTAAAATGAAATGAAATTTGTATTGTCTATGTTTAATAACTTTTTCCATCGGTGAATTTTGCAATTGTTGGTTACGTGAGGGTAAAATTTCAATTTATATTAGTATAATTCTTGATTAATTAAATATTATATCACAATCAACTAATGTTATGTAAGTTGAAAATCCGTCATATCATCTAGAGTTGATAAGAATCAGAAAGAATCGAATATTTGTTATATTAACCGAGGAAAAAAACATGGTTACAAACTTATAGCAAATCAAAATCAAAGCAAACTCTGTTACGTTTTTAACTTTGCTCAAAAAAATGTAAAAAAAATCAACATTGTTTTGTAAAAAGCATATCAATTTCTATTTTTATTTTAAATTTATTAGATAGATAAATATTTTCTTTAATTTCATGAATTACATTTTATCCTTGTCTTTTTTTGTTATCCTTGTCATTTTAGTGATCATTTTATATTTTTATCTTGACATTTTGACATAAATGGTTAGAGGGTTTTGTATAAAACAAAATCTTCACAAGAATAAGACAACTTATAGGCATTACTAACTAGTAGATTTTAGTTTTGATTGGTTAATTGAGGTTTCTTGCAAAAAGTGTAACAGACAAAATTTTATGAAATAAAACCAAAGATAACAACCAATTGATTGCCAGTCATCTTCAAACATAAGAATAATGGTATCGCCGACAACAAAATTATGGCAATACGAACTATGCATTGATGGATATGACTATGACATACTCTTCTCGGTCTTTATGTCATAGAGATGCGTTGCTTGTTGATGTCTTTTTATCACCATGATTGAACCTGACAATCACAAATAGTGTCTTCGTGTCTTATAGACACCGTGTAATAAATATCTTAAGTTTTTATTAAATAGAAGAACCATAATAATAAGTTTTTTGAATGTGAACAATATTCAATTAAGAAAAGAAAACAATGATATAAAACACATCATAATATTGATTTAGTTGAATTTATAAAACAAAAGGACATGAAAGATCAAAGACAAGAAAAGCTTATGTCTTATTAAAATGTTTTGATTATATATGAACATGATGGTTATGTATGACGAAGTTGTTGATAACTCATAAACTACTTAATTAACTAAGAGTATATTAAAAACCTAAGGGCTCATTTGTTTTTGTTGAAATTGAATGAAATGGATTAAATTTTATTTTGAGATTTGGATTTAGATTTAAAAGGATTTAGAATCATTTTATGTGTTTGGTTTGTAAGATTTGAAATAGATATGAATTCCATCATTTATAAAAATATATTATAAAATTATAAAATATAGCAAAACTAATTAGACTACCTTTTAATTAACTTACTATTAAAAACAATGTTTTTAATAAAATTTAAAACACTATATATAAATCCTATGAAATCCCTTAAAATCCTAACCGTCTATTAGAATTTTAAAATCCTTTATTTGAGGGATTTCAATGAAATTTTAGTATTTCAAATTCATTTCAATCCCATATTTGGTTATAGGATTGTCCTATTTGAAGTCACTCAAACATAGGATTCTAAAATCCTAAGAGCATCCACAATGTACTCTTTCATACGTTTTTTAGAGTTTTTGGGAGCTTTTTTAAAAAGCAAAATCCCCACTTTGAGGTTTTTCACATATTGTAAAGGTTTTCGAGTGAGGTTTTTCGTAAGGTTTTGCGTCATAGCTCGTAACTGCACAAGCTAATTTTTCAGAGGTTTTTCGTATTTAATCTGTTTGAACTTTATAAAACTATCGTATTAATTGTTTACATCTTAATCACTCATTAAGAGGCAAACTTCTAAATTACTAACAAGTGAATCATTTTTGACAAAAAAGTCTATTTCTTAACGGTTCTAAAACTTTTTAAATGATTTTGTATCTTGGTCTCTCTTAACCATTCAATGTCCTTTTATTTTGAACAATTCCCAAACAACTTTCATTTTATACTATGGTATGTTTGGTAAACTATTTGATAAACTAGTTGTTGACTGATAAACTAGCTAGTAGTTGATAAGCTAGCTTATAAACAAAATATGTTTGACAAAAACTAGCTTACGGGTATGTAAAGTAACCAAAAAGATTATATTGGGATATAATAATTAATATTATCAAGGGTATAATTTGGAAACAACTACAAAAAACTACATCCAAACAACTTATCAAAAAGCTAGCTTATAAACTATTTTTATCTATCCAAACATCTACACAAAAAATAAGCTAGTTTATAACTACTTTTAGTTTACCAAACAAGGGGAAGGTTCAAACGAGAAACATGTCAATTTAAGAAAAAGTGAGGAGCAATCTCAGCCACTCATCTCACGTGATCACGGAGGATTGACGCGATTCATGGAAGGATAGAGATTATTAAGGGGGGACCGGTCAAAGTCGCATTTGTTTACCGAGATGAATAGTTGACATTGCTGCTCGCGTTTTCTTAAAAAGTTATATTTTTCATATGAACCTCCCTCTATCAAACAATACCTATATTATACAAGCTTTTTAATCATTGTAACCATTTAATCGTACCATACCAAATCATTCTGCAATGGACAAATAATCTCTATATGAAAGATTAATAAAATTACAAGAACTCATCTAAAAGATGGTTGAAATACTTGTTTAAAAAAACCAACTAATATCGAACAAACAAAATAATAAATTTATGAAATGTTCTAGCTTATCGTTACCAAAAATGTTCGACAACTTTAAATTAAGGTTATGGCACATGAGAAACGTTATTAGTAAGTTATGATCTTAGGCCATCCTTTATGGTACCCCTCATACCCCTCATACCTGTTGCCACATCAGCTTTACCACTACCCTACCAACTCCATACCTTTCATCCACTATCGTACCCTTCATACCCCTCATTAATTATTTGATTAAAAAAAAAGAAAAAAAAGAGAGATAGAGAAAGAAGAGAGAGATAGAGAGAAAGAGGGGGTAGAGAGAGAGAGAAAGACGATCGGTATGTGGGCACCGATGGTATCCCCTACCGGTACCCTACCGATCACACACTTCGGTGTTCCCGGCGGTACCGGGTGGTACCGACCCAATGTGCCGATCCATTGCGGATGGCCTTAGTCCCTGCAGTTTGTTATAAATTTTTGTTTTAGTTCATGTTTTAGAAATTGTCATTTTAATCCCCATGGTTTGTAACTTTTTTAGTTTTCATCACCGGGCTATTTTTAAGCACAAGAGACCAAAAAAGTAAAGAAATGTAAACCATAATGGCAGAATCAACAAAAATATTTAAATTCTGAAGACACAAGGATGAAGCCAAATAAATTTTTAAACGGTGACACCATTGCACTATAAGAAATATGCATAAATATATTTTTCACAAAGTCACTATTGATTTAGTGGTTGGTTTTTTGTTTTTTAAATTGAAGGTTTGTGTTCAAGTCTTGATATTATAATTTTTTTTTTGAAACATACTGGATATAGTATTAAAAGTTAAAAACTAGAAAAACGACTATAACAAAACTTGAACCCAACACCTTAATTTTGAAAAGCAAAAAACAAACCAACTAAACCAAGGAAAAACTTATGTCTTTATTGTAGTTTCAAAATATATATAGTAACACATTGCAAATTAGTACGGTGACACTTTTCACGACTTTATATTTTCTTATACGGCGATGAAGAAACCATACTGTGGCGCATGCCATCATCGATATTTCATTAAGTTCGTCCCTATAAAAATCAAAATAACAATAAATTACAAATCATAGTTACGAAAATCCGAATTTCTAAACCTCACGACGAAAGTTGCTATTTTTAGCAAACCACAAGGAAAAAAAATCATAATTTACTCTCACGAGAAAAAAAACATGAATATAACACGGGATGATTTTATATAGAAGAAAATACATTAACGATAAAAAAGATGTAAAAAAGACAATACTTGAAGGACCATTTGTGGAAGTTATTGTTTAAAAAGTGGGACACGTGGCGGAAAAGCCCCAATTTTCCATCGAAAGGCGCGTCTAGAAAAAAAAAAAACATAAAAACGGCAATAAGCAAGGCGCTTACGTTGCTGTATAAAAGAGAAAGTGGAGCAGCTTTGTTCAGACGCAAACCAAAGCGCGTGTATTAAAAAATCAGCATGAAAGCGAGCAGACTTCTTCGGATCAGATGATTTGCATCTCACCCTTCTGAATCGTTTGTTTGAATTTTATTTTAGGTTCTCCATAACCTAAATTTATATATTTATATATTTTTAATTTTTTTTATATATATAAATTTTAATTTTTAATTTTGATTTTTAATTTTCCCTCTTTCGTTTTCCAGATTAGGTATACAGATCATCATCATCATCATCATCAATTCATCATCATCATCATCACGCGCTGAAAACCCTAGTTCCGTACGGTTTTTGATCTCTGTTTTTCCTTCCGATTTGAAGGCTTTTAGCCACAGATCTGATGCTAGGGTTCGATTTTTCGAAATCCTAGGGCTTCAATTCTAGGGTTTCGTATTTTCCATGGTTTGATTTATCGATTATTGTAATATCGTGTGTTCGTTGTTTGAAAACCTAGGTTTTTATCGAAGAAATTCGATTTCTTCCTTTTGATTTTGGGAAATCGGATAAAAAGTTTTTGAATTTTGGTGGATTTTGGTGGATTTGGGGATTTGGGGGTGTTGGTATATGTATGGCTTCAGGGATATTATTAGATGCGGATAAGATAAGCAAAGGGAAGAGTAAGTGGGGAGAGGGTAATAAAGTATACACAAGAAGGGTTAAAAAGGCCCATAAGACCACCACCACCACCACCGCGGCCCCCGCCCCCGCCACCGCCTCGTCCCCGACCACCACCGTCACCACCACCAACCCGCCTTCGCCACCCGCAGCCGCAAATAACGACCAAACCCTAGCCCTAGCCCTAGCCACCGAGGATGCAAACTCGGAAAGGCAATTATCGCCGGTGCTCGAGGTGGTATCGGATGATCGTTCGATTCAAAATCGGCAGCTTGAAGCGGTTGCGGTTTCCCCGAACGGGCCTGCCGGGAACGGGGTGGTAAAACCGGTTGCGGTCGTGGTGGATGGTCGGGTTAAGATTAATATAAAATCCGCGAGGTCGAAGGATGAGATTGTTGAGCTTAGGGAGAAGCTAGGAGCTGAGCTTGATAGGGTCCGGCGTGTGACTCAAAAGCTTGAAGATAAAGAAGCTGAGCTAACTGCGTTTTCGACGGTTGTTGGTGTTGCGGGCGACGGTGAGGCTTACAGCCATTCACAGTATTCCGGTAATGATATAGTGGAGAGGAGAGCTCTGCTTAGAGTGAATTCGGAAATGGGTACCGATTTCATGGACCGGAGGGCGTTAGCGAGAGTCGATCGTGAAATGGGGTCGGACATGATAGACCGGAGAGCTTTGATGAGACTGAATTCTGAAGTGGGTTCGGTGACAAACAGTGACATAAGGCCGTTTAGGCCGCTAAGTGTATCGGTTGTTGATAACAGCCATGGGGTTGGTGAGTTTGTAGAGAAAGAGAAGAGGACACCGAAGGCTAATCAGTATTATCGGAACTCCGATTTTCTTCTCGGGAAGGACAGATTACCTCCCGAGAGCAACAAGAGGCACAAAGTTAACGGTGGAAGGAAGCATAGCAAGGATTCGGATTACAGTGTCGGTCATGAAAGGCACCGGACTCAAATGTTCAAGAGTTGCAGCAATTTGCTGCAGAGATTGATGAAGCACAAGCACGGTTGGGTGTTTAACGAACCCGTTAACGCAAAACTTCTCGGGCTGCACGATTACCATGACATCATTAAACACCCGATGGATTTGGGCACCATTAAGAGTCGTCTTGCCCAAAATTTCTACAAGTCCCCCAAGAGTTTGCGGACGATGTCAGGCTCACGTTTCATAATGCCATGACTTATAATCCAAAAGGGCAAGATGTACATGTGATGGCGGAGCAGCTATCGAATATCTTTGAAGAGAGGTGGCCGGTGATCGAATCCGAATCCAATCCCGATTGGAGATACGGAGCGATTTACGACGCAACCACTCCGACTCCCACTTCGAGAAAGGTCCCGCATTTCGCACACGCCCCTCCGAGGACGCTTTATAGGTCCGAGTCCATGACCTTGCCTTTCATGACTAGGCAAAAACCTTCCAAGTTTGCCCCACCTAGCAGGACACCCATGCCGAAGAAACCCAAAGCCAAGGATCCCAATAAGCGGAATATGACTTATGAAGAGAAGCAAAAACTTAGCACAAACCTTCAAAGCCTACCTTCCGAAAAGCTCGACAACATTGTCCAGATCATCAAGAAGAAGAACACCTCGCTTTCGCAACACGACGATGAAATCGAAGTCGATATCGATAGCGTCGATATCGAAACTCTCTGGGAGCTAGACAGGTTTGTCACAAATTACAAGAAGAGTTTAAGCAAGCATAAAAGGAAAGCTGAACTTGCTCAACAAGCAAGGGTGGGAGCTGGCAATGCTAATCAGCCTCTGTTAGAAGTATGGATCTATAATTCTTTTTGTGTTTTCGTACACAGAACTTTAAATTTAAGAACTGCATGATTTAACCATATCACATTGTTAAAATGCAGAACCTGGCAACATCCATTCAGCAGGCCCCAAAAGAAAATAAAGCAAGTAAGAAATTGCTGTTTTTGCAGTTCAAATGTTTGTTTGCAGGGGTTGATCACCAAAGGCTATTTGCTAATGGTTTGTAAATATCTCTTCTGTTTAAGCAGGTGAGAAGACTCTCACCAGTACTCTTCCCGACCAGGGACAGAGGAGAGGAGATAATGCCAGTAGGTCTAGTAGTTCAAGCAGTTCTAGCAGTGACTCTGGATCCTCTTCAAGCGGTAACTAATATTGGTTCTTTTTTGTCCATTTGATGGATGATTGATTAAGTCATAGTGAACTTGCTACTTGCATTAGTTTTGGTGGTGCTGGTGGTTTCATTTATGTGGATGCTGAGTCTGCAGAGTCGATATTTTCAGTATTCTAATCCTTTTGATGGTATATGCAGATTCGGATAGTGATAGTTCCTCTGAAGATGGATCGGATGCGGGTCATTCACCTAGAAGTTGAATGGCATAGATTAAGGTATCCATCACGTATTAGCTAATGTAGATTCCTCATTCTTTTGTGTGTGTTATATGCTAGGTTTTACTTCCACTTTTTTTTCATGATGACTTGGTTTTTAATAGCTCCTTTTTGTTGTTGTTATAAAATTGTTATTTGAAATAGTATTGAGAGATTCTAGAGATATCTGGATGGTTGAACCATCGTATCAGTTCGAAAGATAACTGGTTGTAGATGATCTTATATTCTTATATGCCTTCTTCTAATGCTTTTTGGATCTTTGAATGTATTATTTAGTGTTTATAGTCATGCATCACTACAATTTCACTTTTGGACAATTTGGTAAAATCATGGTGATGGAGTTATGTATTTTTCAATTTCATACCCTGTGTATAGATGGAAAGGAATAATGTGTTGATATTTTATGTTGTTGAAGTGGTAAAAAAGTTTCTTTGTAGTTTTACATTTCCACGTCTTTGCTACTATCGTGTTTTTTAAAAAACAAGGGAGTCTAAACATGTATATGTGCTCTTTCTTTGAATTGGACCTACTATGCGAGGTAAGGGCTCATTGTTAATAGTTACTAGGTCCTGCAAGATTTGTTATTTCAGATACATTATATGTGTCGGAAATCCTTTTTATTGTTGGAGAGATGAAATTAAAGTTATTTGAATTTAAATTAAAGAAAACAAATAAGTGTTGCTTGATAGAAGGGTGATATGGGAACAAGAGTTTAACAAATAAGAAATTGTTGACGTGGAAAATCCGGATGGAGGATAAAAGCTGTGGGTGACGTCAAGTCACCACTACTGAAGAACATAATTGGCGTCTTAGCCACGTATAGTAAAACGGAACCAGTAAATGATGATGGAATCTTAAAGAGAACCTGATGAAATCTCGGATTATAATCCACCCAACTATGAGGTTGATGACATCATGCCATTGTTGTCGGGTAGGATTTTTCACCATAACAGGAAGTACAAGGTATTAGGTAATGCAACTGCTAAATTCCAATGAGTGAATCAGTCTATTTATTAATGTGGGTGAGTGTTGCCATCTTATTTCTTAGTTACAAAAGTAATGGAGTAAACATCTTTCTAAATGGTACATCTACAGAAAGACCCTGCTCTCCAAAATGGAACATTCAAACTAAATGTCAAAAGGTTTTCGAAGAGGTCAAAAAGCAAGATTATCTAAATGATGGGTGCACCCCTGTACGTGATGATGGTCATGGGTGAATTGACGCTTTTGGTTCCTTGCTCTCTGTCGTTTTAGTCTCGAAAGTTGAAACCTTTATTTAAAACGTCATAGAACCCATCATCATGTTTATTATAATTTATAACAAGAAACACAAATTTAAAATGAAAATGCACAACTTAATGTACCGCTCGATTAGCTAAGCTCATAAAATCAGTGAGAGTGCATTTTGGTATGCAGTGCTTGAAATACTTTAGTATGTCGGTATCTGTCACTATATACTATATAGTGTATGTAGCTAAGTTCATTTGTTGACTTTAGGAAACTTTATATAATCTTTTTAGTAACACCTTATAAGCATGTGTTTAGAGCATTAATAGCTTATTGTGTGTTTCTAGTATCTGATGAAATAGGTAATTTAACTTGCTCGTATAGGAAATAACGTATTTTAGTCGAGTCTATCAAGTGATTCTTTCCCAGAAAATACGAATCTATCAAGTTGGTAAACAATGATGACAGTAAGTTAATTCGTATCCAGCAGGGGAATGAAAAAACAGAAAGATTTAACGCACTAAAATAAAGGTGATAAATGCACAACTTTGGATATTTGATTTATATGCTATTAAGCAACAATTTGGTATATTCAGAAGTAAAATCTATCAGGATCCAGTTTATGCTTTTGGTTTTTCACATGTTTTTGTGGGAATACTTGTTCGAGTTTTACTCATTCACATGTGAATAGACAATGTCACATCTGTTTTGTTGTTGTGTGGATGTGTTGGTAAATTTGGTGATGTTGTGTTTTGCAGTTTGTTGCAGATTTTCATCAACTGACGGTCTCCTAACAAGAATGTTTGAGCGATGGCCGACCAACCACATGATGAGCTGGTAATGCTACACTGCTACCTCTGAAAGGTGTTTGATGTTGATTTTGTAATTAAAGATGGTGGCTTTTTATTAGAAAGTAGGGGTGTATGATATAAAAAAAGATTGGTTGTGGCTGTGGCTGTGTAGCAAAATGTAAGAATTGGCTACACATTTTAGGTTAATGTGGTAGGGGGCAACAACAGAATGCAGTCAGATTGTTTTGAGGTGGACTTGGAACCACAAAAATGCCATATTCTTGATGATGGATGGGGTGGTTGCATTTTTTTGTATCGGTCATAAAATATCGAATGAAAATGAAAAAAAAAAAAAAAAAACCGTAGGTGTTAGCGTGCAGCCGTATATAAGTTGCTTCATTTTTTGTCATGTATCTTTGTTCCTTAAATAGTGTATGTAATGTTTGTTAGTTGCAAAAGTTGTCTATTTAGATTTTGGAACCTCCTTTTGCCATTGAATCATGAGGAAAGGTGAAAATGGTAGGAGACCAACATCAAAAGGTTCCATTTTCCACAAATTATTTTAGAAAAGGGTATACATATGAACTTTGGTTCAATGGGGGGTTGGGTTGGGTTGGATTGGAATTGGACACTGAGGTTAAGTGAAGAATTATGCAAGGTGTAATGTTTTAATTTGATATAGGTAGTTTAGTAATTTACCTATCTTTTCTTTATCTTTCTATTTTGGTTTTGTCATAAACCAGTCTAATGTTACCCTAAACATGGGGCAAGTTTTGGTCTTGTCTTTTTTGGTTTCGAATTTGGGCACTACCTTGAGGGGTTAGTTGGTGCATGTGAGCTAGCCTGGATATTTGCGGTTAAAGAAAAGGTTAAAAGGTTTGTGGTGTTAGGAGATGATAATATGTTTAAAAGAAGCATATCGGACATTAATAGGTGTGTATTGGATGATTTGATATATACAACATGCAAAAGTATTTTACTTGTAGGGCTATTTATTGAACATGTACTGGGTAAGCACTTATTGGGTGAGCATTGCAGCTATTGAGTGTCTTACCAGGTAAGTGAAGGTGGACTCTTACCTAATAAGCGATTATTGATGATTTACCATAAATTCTTTTGATGGTTGGGAATGTTATGTGATAAAGTCAGTAAGCATAATAACTCTTGTCGATAAACGCTTACTAGGTAAGCATTTGTTATAAAATATCTCGCCACTCGTTGCCATTAGATGTGATAGACTCGTCTCAACAATGTCCTAAATCAGAATTAAAATTTTAGGGGCTTTTATGAATCGTTAACTGGTTAGGCTCTACCAAGTTACCTACTTTACCATGGATTAAGAAATTTATGGGTATGAGGTAAAGGTAGACAATCTTAAACGGTAAGTGATAAGGGCAAAGCCACATTCTTGTACACATGAATCGGATAAGGGCAAAGCCACATTCTCCATGTGTCTCAAACATCATCCTTTATTCAGTATCGGATGCTAAGTTGACACTTGTATCTTCATCTGTCTATTGACCCTTATCTGGAGAGCAAGATGGACATCTTTCTCTGTTATGTTCTCTGAATTGACATATCTTGAACTGAGCTTGTGGGCTCGACTTTATATCTATATATACATCTCTTTGTTCTTATCTCCTTCCTCCTTGTAACTTGCATTCTTGTAAGTTTCTTTTACATAAGTAAACCTTCCAACAAAGATCCATCCTTATCTTCTATACACCTAACGTAGGAAACGAAATTAGGTTGAGCTGAGTATTGTTGAAGGAGCTATAGAGAAGTTACCTACTCTATCAGGTTGGGGCTGGAACGCCTGCTAAAAGACTCATAGCATGACCCGGTGATACTTTTGTCAAAGAGGAAGACAGGTACGGAAGCATGTTGAACCCTTTATTTATGTAATCTTAAAATAAGACCAACTATTTAATGTGTTAGAGATTGTAAGGAAATCTTTTAATAAAACCACTTTAAATCAATTATTTATTCGATTATAAATACCAAAAGAATTACACAAATTGTTTAAGATTAAATAAAAATTGAGAACTATTTGTAGACTACTAAACTCATCATCTTGTGGTTCGATATCGGCCTCTAAATAATTGTGTAACTAATTGATAAAAATTTTAATGTATACCGAATAATTGTGTAATTAATTTCTAAATACTAGTTACACGTATTGGACGATAATTTGATCATAAGTAACTCTTCATATGATTATAATGGATTATAATTAATCATTTTATATAATATTCCTTCAAACATTAATGGGTTGATTGTTGGTTTTTAAGGTTTAAGTTCTACGTCATAGCAATAAATATTTACATAATTTAAGATATTGATACAAGTTCTTTCTTTCTAAATCAAATAGATTCATATCTGAAAGAGTTTGATAATTAGTTCTTTTAAATTGACCATTTGTTTCCCTACTAAATATTTTAGAAATGTACAAGCTTCTGACCGAATGGATCATATATAGAAACCGAAATAACAAATGATAATGTAGAGTTTGGCACTTGAGAGAAATGTGAGAATAGTGTGATACACAAACGCTTCCATTTATACAAATAACAAAATGACATCTTAGTAATGAAATCGGTATTCCTAGTAATGAAAAGAAGAACAAAAGGCAAAAATGTAACACCCTAAAAATCGGGGCGAACAAAAACTTTCAATTACACAAAAGTGGTATACAAAAGTAACGCCGTGGCATGAGCTCTTCCCAAAATGGGGCATAAGTAAATGTATAATTACAACGTTTGTAATCGAATGAGTAAATTCAATAACCAAACTAGTCTAATTCCGTCTAGAAAGAAGACTACAAAAGGGTTATCGTCATCATAAGTCTCGCGGCCTAAAGGACCGGTCTCTCAACTTTCCCCCATGCTCACTCAAGCCCAAAGCCTACTTGGGAGCGGCGTCCCTAGTACCTGAGAGACACATCGACACCAAACAAGTGTTAGGCTAAAGGAGCCTAGTGAGTTGTACAAGTAATAACATGCATGAAGGATGTATTAAACATGCGAGATATGCAAGACTATATTAGCAACATATATACATGTATAGCATTGGTTGGGGGAAGTGGGGCGCGACCCACTTCCCCCAACCAATGCCCCGACATTCACTAATTCCAAACACCTCGATGTCCCGAATTTAGCATGGCAACATCATCCGAGGCCCGCGCACCAAGGAGCAACCCGAGGGCCGGCGACATAGGGGCATTCCTATTTCAGAACCTCCCAAGACTGTTTGGTGTGGACACATTGCGTTGGTTCGTCCATGTTATTATCATAAGAGACCGTGTTACGGAATTTAGCATCGCATCACGTCTATGTCGTTTCACACAAGACCTAGATACTGGATTTAGCATAGCATCCAGTCTACATCATTTACATATAAACCTCGACACTGAATTTAGCATAGCGCCATTTATAGAGGTATACATCGGGGTCTCAAGCCCCTTTACATCGTTTCGTGTATGCCCCATTTCGGATATCAATTCCATTCTTACATAATCCCAAGTCATGTATCATGTCGTGCATTTCGTATAAATACATTTATCATACAACCCGTAGGTTTAACATATACGAAGTAGCATACGGTAATTTCATCTCATATAAGGAATAATACCATCCAAGTCATTCGTACTAGTATAGCACTTCATAAATATCATGGGTATCCTCAACTAAGCACGAGAAGTAATCTATACCAAATTCACATATATCCACATAATAAGGCAAGAAATAGACTTCATCAAAATGATGTGCTCTCAGTTTTAACAAAATAGTTTTAACAACTCACCTTAGGGTTTTGTGATAAAACCCCCAAATCCCAAGATTAGGTCAAATAACGAGCACAAACCTAAATCAAGTAAATCGTGTTAGGATTATGTGCGAGACAGTAACAGGGTTACCGTGTCCAATGTTATAAGACACTAGTAGGTCACACCGCTGCACACCAAAATGAGAATGTTTGGATTATGGGAATTAATTAATTGGTTAATTAATTATTTAGAGAGAAAAAAAGGAATAAATAATTAGTTTAATTATTTATAATTAATTAATCAGTTAGATTAATTAATTGGATAATTATGGAAATTATTTCAGAGATAATTACCAAGAATTATATATGGAATCAAACACTGCTTGTTTTGTCCATATAAATAAAGGGTTTGGGGTATCAGTTAATTGATTGATTCAGTTCAAAAACCCAGAAAAATCTCTCTCTCTCCCTCTCCCAAAACCGGCGCCAGAATCCAGTAGGAGGAAGGTCTGCATTCGTTTTTCGGGTAATCCTCGGTGGTGGTCTAGCAACCCTCTCAACCGGTGCCAGTAGCGGTGTACCCCTTACTTGCGTTTCAGAGTTATTGTTCGCAAAAGGTAATCCACTGAAACACCCTTAATTGTATCTGTATGGTTTAGGATTGGATCCTCGATTGGGAATCGGGTTTTTGTTATCCGCTGTGCATGTTCTTGTATCCTCGATTCCCAACAGTGGTATCAGAGCCACTTCCTAAACCTAACAGATCAGGTTTAAGTTGTTTATTTAGGTTTTGTAAAAATCATTGTTTTTCGTTTTAAAAAAATCTGATTTTTAAACCTAACGAAGCAACGATCGGCGGTGGAACGGCGGCAGTTAGCCTGCCGGACCTCCAGGCCGATCGTCGATGGATCAAACGACCAACCGACTACACCACAGTTTGTGGTGGTCGCCGGCTGTTATCGCACCAAACCACCAGCCGCACCACCGTAAGTGGTGGCGGCGTCGGCTACAAACACGAACCACCACCGCACCACCGTTTGTGGTAGCGGTGGCATCGATCGGAAACAAAAAAAACCACCACCGCACCACCGATTGTGGTGGCGGTGGTGTCGATTGGAAATCACAGCCGTCGAGAGGCGGCGTTAGTTCGATCGAAGGACGGCCACCGCACCACCGTATGTGGTAGTGGTGGCGTCGATGGTTTTCCGAGATCACGGCGATGGTGGTAGCGTTAGGCTGCTGCCGTCGTTGGTGGTCCAGCGGTGGCGATCAAACGAGAGGAGGCAGGCGGTGGTGGCGGTAGTAACCGCTGCTGCCGTCGAATCTTCAGTCCGCCGCACCACCAGTCGCGGTGGTGGCGGTAATTGATTGTTGTTCTCGACCATGGTGCGACCACGGCGGCGGTGGTGGGACGTTCCATTGCTGTCGCCGGTGGTGATGGTTGTTTGATACGCCGACGGGCGGCGGTGGTGGCTCACGAGCCGCTGCTGTCGCCGGAGTAGATCGGGGCGTCGGACGGCGGTGGTGGTGGCTTTCTAGCTGCTGCTGCCACCGGTGTTCAATGGTGGTACAGGCGGCGGTGGTGGCGATCGTGTCATCGTCGTCGCCGATTGAGAAAACCCCGATCATCGACCACGTCTTGGCGGATCAGTGGAAATTTCGAGGTCGTAGATCGTTTTGATTGTTTATCGTTAACGAATCTCAGTTGGGATTTGTTTCCAGATAAACTTCGAGAAAAGAATCGTTTTAATCAGATTAGGTTAAAACAATTCAGGATTAAATTAATTTATTTGCTTTAAATTAATTTATGTTTTTATAATTATCCGGTTAAAATTCAGTTGTATTTTAATTTGTTTAATTATGTTAAGTCATAGCTGAACCCTTTTGACCCGTGGTTGTGTTTTATTTTATTTATCCGTTTTATTCGTTGGGAGGCCTGCGTGCCATTTACAACCCCTTTGTAATTTTAATGTTTTATTAGACTAGTTGGAAGGCCTGCGTGCCATTTAAAACCCATTTGTAATAATTAATTTTAAATTACATCGAGACGGAGACAAGACGATGGCCATGGATCTCGGAGCCAGTGGGAGTGCCAGAAGTTGAAGACTTTTGTCACTTAGGGATTGAGACCGTTGTTTTGTGTTGGCTCACAAAACAACATTAGTTTAAGGGTTTAGGCTATGACTGTGCTGTTTATATTTAAATTGCGTGGTTGTTTAATTTACGTAATTGCTATTAAATATAAATTGCCCTTTTTGAACGGATTGTTTAAAAATCAAAAGGATACAAATACAGTTAGTATTTGGATCCAGTTTTTCAAAGTTTTTGAAAAAGGAAACTGGCAATTTAAACCCTTGTTAGAAATCATAGATTAGTAAGTGCAACCCACTTTAGGGGCACTTCCGGTGTAAGGTACATAGGGCGTTGTAAGTGCACACACTATGAACGCCCGTGTTCAAACCGAAACTGGAAGGAGATAAAACTCTGCGAATTATCTCCGGGTGGTACCGGCCAGAGTTTGTCCAGGTCCCGGGTGGTGCAATCTATTTTGGTAATTATTTATTCACTGGGTGGTACCAGGCCAAAATGCACTAGAGGGACTAAATATGCACGGATTATTGATATCCGATGTCCCGACGATCTAGAAGTCGTATTTTCAGATGGGAATACGATTGGTATAGTGTTACCTACCATAGATCGCATGAGTCGGTATGACATGATCACATGCTTCCCGACACATGTGAAATATGGATTCTAGTCTAATAAATTTATTTTAAGGGTAATAATTTATTAGAATTATATAATTATAAACTAAAACTGGAATTTTATATTCTTCTGTAGATGTCTCAAATTAGTATTCCGTTTTATTCACCTGAAGAGTCACTTCGCCTTATTATGGGCAAGTGGAAGCTTACGGGCCATAACTTTCCAGTTTGGAAGTTACACTTGAGGAACGTTTTATGTGCCCAGGATAAGCTTTATGTGATCAACAAACCCGTATCACGACCTAAAAGCAATGCCCCTGAAGAGGAATTTGCTGAGTATTTTAGATACTTGACAGATGAATCGGATGTAATGTCCATTCTGATTTTCTCTATGTCACCCGAGTTCACGGGAGATTTAAGAGTTAAATCATGTCACGAGGTTGTGAGAGATGTGGAGAACCAGCTAGGTCTCTACAAGCACACGGGGAAGCTATTGATCATGCAAGAGATTCTCTCCCTGAAGCTACAGAAGGGTCAGTCAGTTAAAAACCATCTTGTTGATATGAGAAGGCTTTTTAAATGTTTATCACGTCTGGGGTACAAGATGACTCAGGAAGAGTTAGTGTATCTCATGTGGTTCTCCCTCACAAAGGAAGTTCAGGACACAGCTAGTGCCTACATGAAGGAACCAAAGAGCGACGTGGATAAAGTTCATGCAGATATCCTGGCCAGTCTAGAGCCAGTACCCGAACCTGCGAATCTCATGGACACTGACATAATAGATGAGCTGGGAGATCTGAGTTGCCCAGAGTGCGGCAGCGAGGATATTTGCGAGCACTCGATGAACATCGACCAGATGGATATCGGTTTACCCGATACTCCAGGTATCTTTATGATAGATTGCTTAATCACTTCTTATGAATCATGGGTAATTGATACAGGCAGTGGTAACCACATTTGTAATCATTTACAGGGATTCACTAGAAGAAAGACTCTGAGGAAGGACCGTTCGAACCTACGAGTGGGCGAAGGCACTCCGTTGATTGCTGAAGCCGTGGGATCTTATAGTCTTAGTTTACCCTCGGGTCTAGTTTTGGAACTGAATAATTGTTATTATATTCCAAATATGATTAAGAATGTATTGTCTTTTGATTTGTTGGTAGACCAAGGCTTTTACTATAAATATTCTTATAAGATGATTTCGGTTTTTAAAGATAATATTTTCTATTTTAAAGCTACACCTGTAGATGGTCTATACACTGTAAATCTTAAAGACAACAATAGTGAAATCTATCATATAAGTAAGCGATCCAAGGATATTGAGGATCAGACTTACATCTGGCATTGTCGTTTAGGCCATATAAACAAGAAACGCGTTGAACTACTCCTAAAGGGAGGTTTTCTTGGCAATTTCGATTACAAACCTTTTGATAATTGCGAATCTTGTTTATCTGGTAAAATGACAAAGCAACCTTTCAACAGTGAGAATGAAAGGGCTACTGACTTGCTTGAAATAATCCACACAGATGTATGTGGACCTTTCAGTCATGTAGCAAGAGGAGGATACCGGTACTTCATTACCTTCACTGACGACTTCAGTAGGTATGGATATGTCTACTTGATGAGACATAAATCTGAAACCTTTGAGAAATTCAAGGAATATCAGAATGAAGTACAGAATCTACTTGACAAGAGGATCAAGTTCTTACGGTCAGATCGTGGTGGCGAATATCTCAGTGATGAGTTTGACAATCATCTGATGGAGTGTGGGATTGTATCCCAACTTACACCTCCGTATACACCTCAGATGAACGGTGTATCAGAAAGGAGAAATCGTACCTTACTTGACATGGTACGAATGATGATGTGTCATTCTTCGCTGCCAGTATCATTCTGGGGACACGCGCTCGAAACAGCAGCACACATACTGAACAGAGCGCCAACAAAGTCGGTAGAAAAGACTCCATACGAGTTATGGAAGGGTAAGAAACCCAACATATCTTTTCTGAAAATTTGGGGTTGTGAGGTTTACGTCAAACGACCTACCTCAGAAAAACTCAAACCCAAATCCGACAAGTGTTTCTTCGTTGGATATCCCAAGACCACCGTGGGAAATTATTTCTACAACCCTGAAGAGAACAAAGTGTTTGTTGCTCGAAATGGAAAATTTCTGGAAGAAAAGTTTCTCAGTTTAGAGAACACCAGAAAGGATGTAGATCTACAGATAGTAGACGAAGAAAACACCACACCAGTTGTTGAGCCAGAAATTCAACATGACAATGTTGAACCTCAATCAGAGCCGATTGAGGAAGTGCGAACACAAGACCTTCGCAGATCCAGTAGGGTAAGACAAGAACCAGATAGGTATCTTGGGTTCCTAGTCTCTCAAGACAGTGGAGACTTAAATGAACCAACATCCTATGGAGAAGCTGTGTCAGGCAGTGAGTCTGAACAATGGCAGGAAGCCATGAAGGCCGAGATGCAATCCATGTATGACAACCAGGTCTGGGAGTTGACTGATTTGCCACAACACTGTAAGGCTGTTGGACGCAAATGGGTTTTCAAGAAGAAAACCGACATGGATGGAAATGTACACACCTTCAAGGCCAGACTGGTCGCAAAAGGATTCACACAAACTCATGGTATCGACTATGATGAAACCTTTTCACCAGTGGCCATGTTAAAGTCAATTAGGATTCTAATGGCCATCTCAGCGTACTTTAACTACGAGATTTGGCAAATGGACGTCAAGACAGCCTTTCTGAATGGAAAGTTAACAGAAGACGTCTATATGGAACAACCAGAGGGGTTTGAAGATCCTAAGAATCCTAATAAGGTGTGTAAACTGCTAAAATCTATTTATGGATTAAAGCAAGCATCTCGAAGCTGGAACTTACACTTTGATGAGCGAATCAAAGAGTTTGGCTTCGCTAAAAGTGAGTTCGAGCCATGTGTTTACACTAAGTTCAGTGGGAGCATAGTAACCTTCCTGGTCTTGTATGTAGATGACATACTACTCATAGGAAACAATGTACCAACTTTACAGAGTGTTAAAGAATGGTTAAGTAAATGTTTCCAGATGAAAGACCTTGGAGAAGCCGCTTATATACTAGGTATAAAGATCTACAGAAACAGATCTA
Organism: Centaurea solstitialis; assembly: GCA_030169165.1. Taxonomy (NCBI): domain Eukaryota; kingdom Viridiplantae; phylum Streptophyta; class Magnoliopsida; order Asterales; family Asteraceae; genus Centaurea; species Centaurea solstitialis. Next base: position 85,014,332 of record CM058041.1, read on the forward strand.
AGCGGCTTATCGGACTTAGTCAGAGTACATACATTGACAAAATACTGAAGAGATTCAGGATGGATGAATCCAAGAAAGGATTCATTCCAATGCAACATGGCATAGTGTTAAGCAAAACACAGTGTCCTGTTTCTAGTGAAGATCAGGACAGGATGAAATCGGTCCCATATGCTTCTGCAATTGGATCAATTATGTATGCCATGCTATGTACTAGGCCCGATGTTGCTTACTCAGTAAGTGTTACGAGCAGATACCAACAGAATCCAGGTGAGCCCCATTGGGTGGCTGTCAAGAACATTCTCAAATATCTGAGAAGAACGAAAGAAATGTTCTTGGTCTTTGGAGGTTCTGAGGATGAAATTAGTGTCACAGGATACTCTGACGCTAGTTTCCAGACCGACAGAGATGACTTCAGGTCACAGTCAGGGTACGTCTTTACCCTAAACGGAGGTGCGATCTCGTGGAAGAGCTCGAAGCAGGACACGATTGCAGACTCAACTACAGAGGCAGAGTACATTGCAGCATGTGATGCGGCAAAGGAAGCTGTCTGGCTGAGGAATTTTCTATCGGATCTCAGAGTGGTTGCCAGTATCTCGAGACCGATAGATATATTCTGTGATAACTCAGGAGCCGTGGCGCAAGCAAAGGAACCTAGAGAGCATCACAAGTCGAGACACGTGCTCAGAAAGTATCACCTCATCCGAGAGATCATTGGAAGAGGAGATGTAAGAATATGCAAGATTCCAACAGAAGACAATGTCGCAGATCCGCTGACAAAGCCACTAGCAAGGGCAAAGCATGAGGCACATGCGAATTCCATTGGGATGCAGTACCTGGAAGCCAGTAGCTAGTACTTAGTTTATTAATTATTACTATAGTCTAATTTAGAAACAATGTAATCATGTAAAGTTTTTATTTCACAGTGTGTTGGAAATAAATGGAGGTTTTAATTTCATGATTGTTCTAAATTAACTATTTTTTGCATATTTAACGTATCCTTGATTCTACAAAGTCTTGTATGAAATCTAAATTTCCGTAGCCACTTATTGAAATGGGAATTTCAATAGGGAGTTTAACGCTATTATAAATACTTGATGATTTATTCAAAGTAGAGAATAAAAGCACAAGTGATGTGACCAAGTATTTATAGATACTCATCAGAGTGTTTGGGTATTGGAAGTGACCAGTAATCAAGTCTGCTTCATGGAGCCTCAGTCATAGGCACTGACTTGATAGGTTGTCCTTAGACCTGAGATACTTGGTTTGGGAACACGAGGACCACTGTACTCTTAGCACGTACTAACGCTGCACCGTAACTGGGTGGCTATACGGGACGTGACTAGATGCAGCGGAAGCCGTGGACCCAAATGCAAGTAGTCAAGAAGGGATTTGCACCTCTTTCAAAAGGAGAGATATTTCCGGGCCCCTTGACGATTAAGATTGGCAGAAAACGCGTGGCCACGCTCGGATAGAATAACAGGGGTTATTTAGTAATATCCGTTACTGCAGGCAATCGAAATCAGAGTCAAGAAATACTTGATTTTAAGAAATGAATCCTCCACTCCATGTCTTAAATCACTTTAGAAATATCGTGTGCAAAAGGAATGAACCTGTGTACAAATTCAAGTGTGAATTGTATCTCTGAATATAAGAGATCTTATAACCTGGTTAACCTAAGTGTCTGGCTAGGGACCTCCTTAGGCAAATGGTGACAGTACAGTTACGTGTCTAGCACAAGTGGGAGTCTGTTAGGATTATGTGCGAGACAGTAACAGGGTTACCGTGTCCAATGTTATAAGACACTAGTAGGTCACACCGCTGCACACCAAAATGAGAATGTTTGGATTATGGGAATTAATTAATTGGTTAATTAATTATTTAGAGAGAAAAAAAGGAATAAATAATTAGTTTAATTATTTATAATTAATTAATCAGTTAGATTAATTAATTGGATAATTATGGAAATTATTTCAGAGATAATTACCAAGAATTATATATGGAATCAAACACTGCTTGTTTTGTCCATATAAATAAAGGGTTTGGGGTATCAGTTAATTGATTGATTCAGTTCAAAAACCCAGAAAAATCTCTCTCTCTCCCTCTCCCAAAACCGGCGCCAGAATCCAGTAGGAGGAAGGTCTGCATTCGTTTTTCGGGTAATCCTCGGTGGTGGTCTAGCAACCCTCTCAACCGGTGCCAGTAGCGGTGTACCCCTTACTTGCGTTTCAGAGTTATTGTTCGCAAAAGGTAATCCACTGAAACACCCTTAATTGTATCTGTATGGTTTAGGATTGGATCCTCGATTGGGAATCGGGTTTTTGTTATCCGCTGTGCATGTTCTTGTATCCTCGATTCCCAACAAATCGAACCCTAGGTTAGTTCATAACCCTCATTATACGTATAAATCCGACCTACAAAGGTTTATTTGAAGCTTACCGAGTGAGATCCAAACTAGAACCCTAGGATTTGAGCTTCCTCTCTTCAAGCAACAATGGTGGTGAGTGGAAGAATGGAGAAGATGAAGTAGGTGAAGTGTGGTTTCCACTCGAGCTAGCTCCAAGTATGGATTCGACCTCAAGATCTTGTAGGGTTTTGGATTTGAAGAAAGTAGAGAGAAAAATCAGAAGAAATGGACAAGGGATGAAGGAGTTATGACCAAATGAAGATTGGATGGGTTTAAAACCCGTTTCCTGAATTTAGCAGCTACCTAGCGATCGCTAGGCTTGAGGGCTAGCGATCGCTAGCCTACCTTTTGTGTGGTCGTTAGCCTGATCGCGAGCAAGAACAGCAGGCTTGTGTTTTGTGCCTAGCGATCGCTAGGGTAATGGCTAGCGATCGCTAGCATCTGATCATTTTAGTCCTATTTTGTTTTGGCCATAACTTCTTCGTTATAGCTCCGTTTTTTATTCCGAAAGAACCGTTGGACTCGTAGTTGCATTTCCTAACATATTAGGCCATAAAATGCACAATTTGGTCTAAAATTCTAAATTCCATATTTTACAAAAGAGTCGTTATTACACCGAAATTACGGGTGTTACAAAAAAAGAGCCCATAAAATAGCCTACTACAGTAACTGGTATCTTAAAAAGTTATCCATAGCTCGTTAGGCCTAATCAATTGTAACTCAATAACTCATCTTTACTTGGTTAGAACTCGGTCTTAACTAGAGATGGCAAACAAGTCCAATACCCAAACCTAGTTAGATCGGGAAAACCCCGAGTTAGCCAATTTAACATAAGTTATATATTAAATACATACACATGCATGGATAAGGTTAAGTTCAAACGAGAAGATAGTCAATTTGCGAGTAAATGCTTAGTTTCAAAATGATATGGATAAAAAATGATACTCATGCCTCATCATATATGATTAAACACATATTGCATTGACCAACACATGGCAGATTTGATCACGTTTATCAAGTTTCCCATGTTGTGTATGTGTTCAATTAAATATGATTTAACATATGTATCATATGTAATCACATATGATCTTAGAACTTTTTTCTTCTTGCAAATTGATCAACTTTTCATTTGACCCTATCTACATGTATAATATAATGCCATGGAGTTTATAACACATGTAACTTTTTTTTTTTTATTATAAGAACTTCTGAAAGAATGTATTTTATTATTTGAGAAACATTTGATAGAAATATCGAAAAGCCTCTTAAGCACTTCGTCTCTTTTCAATCGAGCTAGTTGTATTGTAAGGCAGTTGCCTTACAACATTCTGCTTATATATAGGCTTCCCCTTGGTCAACAAACAACCATATACACCGTCAAAGAAACCTTTGAGTACGTAACCTTTAAACTAGTACATCATATGCTTATTTCATATGATCTTTTTACGTCTAGGACTATCGTTTAAAATATTTTATCAACATATAGTTGTTTCACATCTACTCGGCTTACAATGTGCACAATTTTTAACTTGTTAGTGAAACAAAAGATGTACAAAAAACATATCACACCATGAACCAAATACATATGAAATAATCGCATTGTAAAACATATACATATTAATCAATACATTAATATTTCCCTTATATAACAAAAGAACATGTAAAACAAAGCTTTACGATATAAGTTCTCATGGATCTTAAAAATTTTAGAGTTTTCAAATAGTTAAGCTCTTCTAGTTAATGTCTATCTAAGAAGTCTTGTAAACACAAGACCCATCTCTATCCTGGCCCTTTGGCATCTCTATCCTAAACCGGTCATAATGAAACCATTCATGCACCCGACCTGGGTTGTCCATATCCACATTGTGATATCATAAGGGTCGCAAGGTATCACATTATACCATTCAATCACATTATGTTAATTACGGGGTGTTTGGGAGTGTTAATGATAAGAAAACGTGTATCAACTTCCCCAAAAAGTTTAAAGTTTATGCCTTCTCAAAAAACTACTTACAGCTTTCCCAAAAAACTTCTTCCATTTTTTCTAGAAAGCTAATAAGTCATAAGCACCTTCAAATAAACACTTCCAAACACCAGCTATATTTCAAATATCTACAAAGAAATATTACACATAATTTTCATCATTATGTTAGCAAAGTGAAACAATTATCACGCATCGACAATGGTCGTTGCCCCATCATGATGATTCTTGTCATCCATCTTGTGTTTGGATTTTATACCAAACATCCTAACCAGATCAAATATGTGCAAAACACCCTCCTTCCGAAATGCAAAAATGAGTGTTAATACCATCTAGGGTCACACACTCAACTCACCTACACACGATTTGGTCTAAACCTCTAAACACAAACCTAAACTCGCAAAGCGCAAATGGCCAATACCTCTATTGTGTTTGCATCTTTTACAACTACAGCAATTCACAAATAAATCTAGCCCGGCACATCTAGCCTGCTAAAAAGACTTGGCAGATTGTTCTAACAAGCCCAGACTGCACCATTACAATTTAATGGACGGACCTAAACGATGCAAAAAGGAATTTCGAACAACCCCACAATTGAAGACACTAGATGATCAGAAGCCAGATACCACAGATCTAGTAAGCAAAAATCTGCAACAGCATATTCAAATCCACATGCCCGGAAGCAACAAGTTCACAAAATGCAACATAATGGCTCATGATGATGTGACTAAGCTATACAATAATCGACTAGTTCGATACCAGATCTTCAGATGAGTGTGATTCTGCAAACATCATTACCAGTTTTTGCAAACAAATGCAAAATCTGTAAGAAGCAAAAGTACCATTTGGAGGACCATCTTATCAACTAAAGGAGAACTGGCCAATCTCCATAACTGGAAAGAATTGGCGGCTGAGATCCATGACGTGCTCATTCCTAGTCTCTTCCAGGTACGTCGTGGTTCTGGTAAGGGTTTCCACCGCCTACGTTGGGAGCATAACCGTTAGGCCCTGGTCCAGATTGGTATGGCATTCCTCCATTGTTAGGGTTTCCATACTGCGGCTGCTGCTGGTAGTTGGGAGCATTATTAGGCATCCCTCCACCCATGTTTTGAGGCCTCATTCCTCCCATGTTATTTGGAGGCATGGGAGGCGGTGGGCCGGCATTGTATGGCGGAGGTGGACCCTGCCAGTTATTGGATTGACCTCCATGAACATTGGGTGGCCCTCCCATGCCACCTTGTTGTCTTCCTCCCATGTTAGGTGGCGGCCCTCCGCCCATGTTGGGTGGCGGCCCTCCGCCCATGTTGGGTGGTGGTCCTCCTCCCATGTTAGGTGGTGGTGGACCTCCTCCCATGTTGGGTGGCGGCCCTCCGCCCATGTTTGGTGGTCCTCCGCCCATGTTAGGAGGTCCACGGTTGCTTTGCATGTTCTCTCTCCTCCTCTCGAAATTTCTTGATCTGTCAAAGTTGCGAGGCCTGTCATTCCTCCTGTTCCTCTCATTGGCCCGAGCATTGTTTCTGATCCACTCCTCATGGTACTTGGGATCATACGGAACAGCTTTCCCGTCAATAAATGGTTCCCCTGATGCAAACACAAGCATTGTGAGCATTTATATGATATTTATATTACTCTTCAATCTTCATCAAGAAATCATGATTCATAACACCAGCAACTATATCAACTAAAAAATATAGCCCTTTGATTTTAGTCTGTTCCATTTTCATTTCACAAGGGTCTCATCAACAAAAACACTTTCATAATCACCAGACAACATACCACATATACAAAGGGATGAAACCTAGAGCAAAATAGACAAGTTTTAACACCATAACAAAAAACATCCAAGATAGCTATAAGCAATGAAAAAGAATGGGATACCTCCATAATCCTTGTTCTTAACATCAAGGTAAGAATCCGGTAGAACCCAACGAACTCCAGGTAACTCTGATATAAGAAAAAACAACAAGTACACAAATTCATTTGTCAATACACAATCAACAAAGAGTAAAATTTGAGAATTCAAAATTCCAGTTACCCTTGATCTTGTAAGAGACTTCTTCAGACACTAAAGCTCCAAAAGCATAATAGCATCTTGTTGAAACTGAGTAGATTTTCATCCTTGCTTCATCATAACTACAAATTAAACAGCCAAAATTAACTTCCAATAAAAAACACATCCAAAACCCTTGTGCACTATCTAAAGTGACCTCCTTAAATCATTTATTCTAATAACATGTGTATCATTATACTATCGAATGCAAATATGGATATCATCAAACAATTTCTATAATCAAGCGTTAAAACCAAACAAATAGCGATCAATCAATTAGGTTTCCACTAAACAAACACTGTTAAAAATTTAATTCTGAAAACACATATAAAACCTGAAATGATTTATGATTCTCACCTTCCAACAACCTGAGCTAGGGTTTTGATATACGAATCAATGATCTCATCTCTCGTAGGCTCGCCTTCCGGTTTCTCCACCACGACCAGCCAGTGCTCGAAATCGCAACCGTCGAGCAGAATCGTCTCCTTCGGGGGACGATTGGACCAGTTAGGCGACGGATCGTTCAGAGAAGATGTGGTCTGGCGAGTCGAGAAGGCACGAGAACTGGCCGCCGGAAGGGACGGGTGGCGGAGACTGGCGGCGGCGATGGCGACGATAGGGCGGAGGCGGAGAAGATGAGCAGAAGTGGTGGTGGTGGAGAAGCGTGGGATTAGGGTTTGGTTGGCGGTGGAGGTGAGAAGAGTTCGAAGAAGAAGGCGAGTCGCCATTTTTGGGGATCTCTGGATTTTCTGGGAGTTTTTAAAACCCTAATTTTCAGATTGAGGGTTTTAGGGGATCTTTCTAGACGATGAGGTGAAATGTGAAATGTCGAAATTGCCCTTTCGAATGAGTCGGTATAAATATCTTCAAGATTTTTACATATATAGTCCCTGAACATATTGTTACGAGTTTTGTTTATAAGAAAACATTCCAAATTATTTAACTTATAACTTATAATTAAAAGGAAGAAAAAAAAAGGTAAATAATCAAGAACAATCTAATTTCGGATTTATTCATGGTATTAGTGAATTTGTTATCCTTAAAATCATGTTTAGATAGTGTATTCATCTGTTGTATCACAACATTATCACATCATTATCACAGCAAAATCACATAAAGAATCGACGAAATATGATGATTGTGAGCATTATTCTTATTGGTTTATGGTTATTATAGTATTGTAATATCATTATCATGTCAAGCAAAACCACAACATATAACGTATTTGATTATCAAAGCACTATGAAATTATATCACAACGAATCATATTGTTATCACAAAAATGATCATATCAAAAGAGAAGACCTTGATTTATCAAAGTTCAATCACACTATTATAAGTCTTCGATTATCAAAGTACTATCACATTATATCACAACAAAATCATATTGTTATCATAACATTATCTTATCATAAGAGAAATTCTTGATTTATCCAAGATTAATCACACTATTATAAGTCTTTGATTATCAAAGCGCTATCACGTGTTATCATATCATAAATCATATTGTTATCATATCATATGGGACGTCCTTGATTCATCAAAGATTGATCACATTCATATTACAGGAAAATCATATCATTATCACAACATTCACATTATTATCGACAACAGATGCATCAACATAAACAACCTTTAATCATAATAACAATAATAAAAAGATAAAAGCAATTTAAGATAACAAAATATCGCTGAAAAATATTAATTTATTTTTCATTTATTCTAATCTTGTATGGTAATAAATAATTTGGAGGCACAAAGACGTTCTTACACTTTCATAAAACAAATATGTTCTTGTTTGAACATTTGCCTAATAATTTATCCGTTTATTAGTCTTGCAGTATTTAACAAATTTAATCGTGATCTTGATTCTAATGTTTTAAATTCTCCCAATTCTTTAAATTTAAACAAGTTTATACGTGTTTCGGAGATTTCATAACAAAATTGTTTTTTAATCAAGTTCGATGAATCCGAACTTGTCTTGTACAATACAATTGAAGATTTCTATAGCGATATGGGAGAACACGTTTTGCAATCCATAATCGTCGTCACGTCAACCACACCATCGTATTGCTCATGTTTTCACCGTTCAAGGTTTCATTGGGTTCGAGGCTTTAGTGTGTTTTGTATTTTGCAGATAGTCTTTGTTCGACTTCTGCCATATAAACAAACATCGATTGCTCAATGACACTACAATACATGTTCAATCATATCCACCAGCATCCAAAGGAATTCTACAGCTTTCTCTTCAACACCATCTAAACGTTTCAAACTCGAAAAACCCCCCAAAAGAAAAAAAAAATACGGGCACCTATCCGTCCCATAATGACTCACACTTTCAAGTTTCAACATATATCTACAAAAAAATGGCACATCTACAACAACTTCACATTCTAGGCGAGCGTGAATGGCGAGCGTTTTTTCTCGATTTCCTTAAAAATGTGTGCGACCATAAAAGGAAGTAAGAACATGGGCACCTCGAGATCATCTATCAGTGATCGACGTGAAGGTCATAGTGGCACGCGATGATGTTGTGTTTCCATAAATCGCGGAATCCTCCGGCATTCCCGAGCCACTAGATGATGTAGCCGATGTGTTATTTTTTGCAGTTTTGAAAGTCATGAGCTCGGATAGTAAGCCTGGATCGGATAAATCTTTTTCGTCAATACTCATCTCGTCATTTAACATCTTCATGACGCTAGACATGGATGGTCGGTTTTTGGGAAGACTTAGGGTGCAAAGCAGGCCGATCTTTAAGTAGAGGCAAGCTTCATCCATATCGACATCCTTTCCTATTGAAGTGTCTACCAATTTTTCCAGCTCCCCTTCCCTGTATAGTTCCCATACCTGAAAGGAGGAAATGTTGTTAAACCATTTTTCAATCCTTTTGCAGGCCGTGTTCAACATGTATCAAGACTATAGATTGACTTGATAGAGTGTTCAATGAAACAAAAAGTAAAAGTTCACATCATATATTTAATACTAAGGGGATGTTTGTTTCCTAAAAAAAATACCTCTTAAAACCTCTTAAGTCTGAAAATTAAGAGTTTTGCGGACCTAGGACTGTTTGTTTTATTTTTGAGAAAAGGTCTGAAAACCTCTTACCGTCCTCTGAAATTTTAAGAGGTGCACTATCCACCTCTTATTTTTTAGATGTGAATTCAGACTTCAGACCTCTTAGAAAAAAAAGACACCTAAAAGTCTTACAAATTAAAACAAAAAAAATGTTTTAAAATGACAAAGTAACATATGAAACTCACGTTAATAGCATAATTTTTCTCGCATTCTATACGGAATCAGAAATCGCCAAATTGGGTTATTAAATAAAAACCCAAGTCATCATAATTGGGTTAAAGGTCCAAACAAACACACACACACATAGGAGTGTTCATCGAGTCGAATTTTGGGTTTCTCGAATTCTTCGAATCGGGTTGTTCGAATTTGAAATTTTTTTAGGTAAATTCGAAACTCGATTCGAATTCGAAATGAAACATGTAAAACCGACTCGAATTCGCATTGTCGAATTCGAATCGAATTCGAGTCGAATTCGGGTTTATCCAAATTCAGTTGAAAAAAATATTGTACTACAAAATCAGGGGATAAAAACTAATAATTTGATCCAAAAAAGGGATGAACATCCGCATTAGATTTAGCCATTCACTCAAATTGAGTATCCCATTCAAATATTAATATTACAAATTATCAATTAACAATTAACAATGACAAGCATCCAAAATTCCATATAACAACAACAAAATATCATATAACAAACTTCAGATAACCCAAAAAACCTCCTGCAATGTAGATAGCCAACAAAAACCCAAAGAAAAAAACTCCCACAATGTGGATAACTAGAAATTAATCATAAAGCTTGAAATTTATATATCTATATATAATCTTATGTGTATATATACACTCGAATTTCCAGTCGGATTTCAAATATTTTTATAAATTCAAAATTCGATTCGAAAACCAATGTAAACTTTCGAATCGAGTCCAAAACCGATTTGAAAACCAAACAAACCGATTTGTATTAGATTTTTCGAGTTTGAGTCGGTTCGAATTTCGGTTTTTACGAATAGCATTCAAATATTGAACACCCCTACACACACAGCTATTCAGAGAGTAATCATCTTGGATAGTATGAGTTATTCCCTTTACCACAACGGAAAAGGCATACAGGTGTAATTATCCCACTTTTTAATCAACTAATTAACAACTTTACCCTTCATAATAGAGGAGGACAGTAATGATTTTCTTCGTCCTTAATTGGAAAGTAGGCGCTTACTTTTAAAAGTGGATACTTATGTTGGGACAAACTAAATAGAAACATGGACTCTTATTTTGAGATGAATACATGCAACTGGTTGAAGAATTGCATACCCTTTCAAGAAGATATTGTTCTTCAACAGGTAATCGCCTGTTTTGGTTGGGTCTTCCGCTAACAATTTCCAAAAGCAGAACACCAAAGCTGTAGATGTCTGCTTTCCTTGTCAGCTGGCCTCGTATTGCATACTCGGGGGCCAAATAACCTCTGCAATAAACCAATACCAAAATATTAGTACCATTAAAGGAAACTGTGAGTCAAGGGAACCTGTTAAATGAGGTTAGACAAGTTCACCTCCATCCTAAAATAAGGGTCCACGTTTATTTTAGTATGTCCCAGATCAAGTGTCCACATTCAAAAGTAAATGTGTCTTTTTCATTGTGTAGATTTATTTTGGGACGGGGGAGTATGACTAAAATAGTAAAATGGCAACCACATTCAAACAGTAAGCTACTGCACACAAAAAATCAAATACCAGCACCAGGTTACTTTAGGAACCCAATCATGAACATCTTTCATCATGAATGTGTGATTCATGATGAATAACACGCCCATATTCATCATGAATGTATTATTCATGATGAAGATTCATAATGAAAAGGGACACGTGGCACGTTGTAGACGGTTCCCTGTTCTGAATCAATATTGGGTTCCTCACAGGACTTCCCTCAGGTATTTAATGCCTGTAAAAGCGGAGTAAGCCACCTTATTCTGATGAGGCATGCCATCCATCAGATGGCATTTTTATACTAATATATAGAGTAAGAGGTGTTGAGCTTACTGAGTTCCGGCAATGCGTGTGCTAACATGAGTGAGATGAGCGGGAAAAAGCTTTGCAAGACCAAAATCCGAAATCTTTGGGGTAAAATCTTCATCAAGCAAGATATTGCTTGCTTTGATGTCCCTATGAATAACATGAGGTTGCACTTCCTCATGAAGATAAGCAAGCCCCTTTGCGACACCGATGCAGATCTTCCTTCGAACTTTCCATGTGAATTTAATGCTACAGTGACCACTCCCTATATACACGCATGACACACACAAAAATTCTTCAAGAGAACACCAAAAGAACAAGCCGCATTACAGATGGAAAAAACAGGGTCTCAATTACCAAGTAACGTTTGATCTAGACTACCGTTTTTAAGGTAGCCATAGACCAAGATTCTATGATCTCCTTCCACGCAACAACCATGCAGCTTTACCAGGTTTTCATGCTGTATGTCTGAAATAATAGTTATCTCAGTCATAAACTCCCGCAAGCCCTGTCTAGACTCAGCACCAAGAACCTTTACAGCAACTACTGTGCCGTCTTTTAGCGTACCCTAAAGATAGGCAAGTGTTTTCTTTGAGAGATCAGCAAATAGTTAAGTGTATTTATCAAAATACAAAGAGGCATGAACATAAACATTTGTAATTACCTTGTACACGGAACCAAAACCCCCTTCCCCTATCTTATTATCAGGATTGAAATCTTCGGTAGCAAGCCGCAACTCTCTGTATGTATAAAATCTCATATTCTCAACATCCAAAAGTTCTGCATCCAAATATAAACTAATAAGATGCCATTGCCAAGATCTATAGTGTAAACACAGACCAACATTTAGAAACTATAAGTAATCAACGTTGATGCATGTTAATCCTTTGTGCCTTTTAATATGACATTGAGAAACTTCACACTAAAGCGTAAAAAGAGTAATAGAAGTGCAATTTCCTTCACTCGTAAGTCTTTCTATGTATAAAAGTTCTTTGGAGAAAGTTTTCATTTTGATGGTCCCATTACCATAAATACTTGTTATATATTGGAGCCAAAAGACATAGATCAATGGACACCTATGAATGAAAGGCTTTTAGTATAAACACATTAGAAGAGTATTAACCTATTTCATATGTTACAAATTTAATTCTGTGGTAGAACAAAATTTGTGTCTTTTAAGATGTTTATATATATATTTGCCTAAGCATGAACCTAGACTTTCAATGAAAGCCACTAAGGCTATGTTTGGTAAACTAGGTGATAAGCTAGTTGTTGACTGATACGCTAGCTAGTAGTTGATAAGCTAACAAATTATGTTTGGCAAAAACTAGCTTATGGGTATGTAAAATGACCAAAAGGGGTATATTCAGATATAACAATTAATATTAATAAGGGTATAATTGGAAAAAGCTCCAAAAAGCTACCTCCAAGTAGCTTATCAAAAAGCTAGCTTATAAGCTACTTTTTGTCTATCCAAACATGTACACAAAAAATAAGCTAGCTTATAAGCTACTTTGGGTTTACCAAACAATGCCTAAGCCTTTTATACAGTTATGTTTCATAATAAGAAAGCATTGAGTAAATACAGAAAAAACTTTGAGCATCATAGTGTCAGTAAAGCTGTGTTTGGTACAATGGACCAGACAGAACAAGACAAAACTCATTGTCCCACGTTTGGCGCAACATGAGACATGCAGGACAAAAACTCATTATTCCACGTTTGGCATGACATTGGAGAGGGGCAAGGACTGTGTGGAACAAAAAAAGACCGTTTTTTGTTGGTGGAACAAGAGAGACAAGAATGGGAAATAAACTAACCAATTACTAAACTACCCTCATTTGATATAATCTTATCTTAATATGGTATTTGTTTTAAGGGCCACCACCATCAGTCGCCTCCACAGCCAATTATCTCATGTCTAGTTCTATCGTATCATGTATGCGTACCAAAAGCTACATAAATACTCTTATCAGATGGTCTTACTTACCTCTACTAACATCAAGGTGGTTCCCCCGATTGTTTGCTGAAAGTTTCCAATAAAATTGTTAGCATCGAACAACCTACGATTATCATGTATGTACAAAAAAAGCTGAAGAAACGCTACTTGAAACATGAATCATATATAAAACTCAATACCTCTATGACCATTCTCTGTTGCTGAAGCTACCTTCCCAAAACAACAACTGAACTTAGCCATAAAAAAAGGAATCCTCTATTTTAACCAATAATAGATTATGTCAAATGCCTGTGAATGCAATACCAAAATGATTCAGCCAGTGCAAAATAATGTCATTGAAGATAAAAACAGAAACCATAACCTTAAAAATACATAAAAACAGAAACAATCATTCCACCACATCATCCAACCAAAATTCAATTTCAACAATCAACAGCATAAACAAGAGCATAGTAAATAACAATTGAGGATAGCAACAAATCAATAAGTATCCAATCTATGAACATAACATTTCTATAAAAATAAGCAGTATATGGTTGAAATTCACTGTTTTTCATTCCATCTATAATCTCCTAAAACCTAACTAAAATTCCTAAAAAAAACGAATATCAATCATCTTATCCAAAATTTCTCCTATAATTGAAATCCACTGTTTTCCATCTATAATTTCCTAAAACCGAATAAGTTGATACTATATATATATCTAACAACATAACACACGTACCTAAAAAACGAATATCAATATCCGGATCCTGAATATATCGATCTCGACGAAGTTGATACAGTTGATGAAAACCGCAATTTCGACAATGAATCAAAACATCCTAATCAACTTCGTTAATTAGGTTGATTAGGTTGTAGAAGAAATTAGTAGTAGGAGGAGGTTAAGAAGATGATGTGAAATGAAAGCTGAGTGATGATTTTGGTTAAGAAGAAGTTACTAAAGAGGAAATGAATGAAAGAATTGATCAGTTGCCATTGTTGATGTAATGAAAGGTTACAGCCACAGGCGTGTGTAGCGAGTAGGAGGAGAGAAAGGTCAATAATGAAGAATGTTGAAGAGAGATGATGATTTGACTTTTTGGAAGAAGGGAGACGACTCCCTTGTGAACCCACCTCAAAAAATGAAAAAGAAATGTCGACTCCACTTTCATATAAATTAACTTTGAACTAATAATTATATAGACTTTGATGAAAGATACATACGTTTTTTTTGGCAAGCATAAGCTAGCTCCATCCAAACATTTACCAGGAAGCTAGCTTTTTGAAACGCTACTTTGAGTAGTTTATGAAGAGCTTATTGTAGCTTTTTCCAATTATACCCTTATTAATATTAATTATTAAATTCAAATATACCCTTTTTGGTCATTTTACATACTCATAAGCTAGTTTTTGCCAAACATAATTTGTTCATAAGCTAGCTTATCAGCTACTAGCAAGCTTATCAATCAACAGCTAGCTTATCAGCTACTAGCAAGCTTATCAATCAACAGCTAGCTTATCAGCTATCCGCTAGCTTATCAGCTACCAGCTAGCTTATAAGCTACGCTTGCCAAACATAGCCATAATCATTAGAGTAAATTATGGATTTGGTCCCTAAACTTTGATAATTATGGATTTGGTCCCTGTGGTATGCTTTGTCTTTTGGATTTGGTCCCTCATATTAATGTCTGTTAAGTTTTTCGTTAAGTTTGAGGCAAAATGACTATTATACCCTTTTAAATTAATTTTATATTTTTTTTGTTGAATATTGATAAATTACAAAAAACCTATCTTCAAGTCAAACTCATATCTTCAAGGTGCTATCCCAGATTGGTGGTATACAAAACCCTTTCCCCTCCCCCTCCATCTACAAGTGCTATCCCATATCTAACTATTATACCACCGGATTAAACCCAACAAACCCCAAGATCTGACTATTATACAACCACCAGATCTGACTATTATATCTTCTCTCTCTTTTTCTTTTTTTCTTTTAGATCTAGGTTTGTCATGACGGGATCTAAGATGGCGGTGGCAGCGGTGGCAGCGCCGATGTGGTGATGGTGGCTGCGTCGGTTTGGTGACGGTGGTGGCTGCGTCTTCTCTCTATTTTTCTTTCCTTCTTTCAGATCTGGGTTCAGATCTAGGTTGTCATGACGGGATCTGAGATGGCGGTGGCAACACCGGTGTGGTGGTGGTGGCTGCGTCGGTTTGGTGGTGGTGGTGGCTGCATCGGTTTGGTGGTGGTGGCTGCGTCGGTTTGGTGGTCGGTTTGGTGATGGTGGTGGCTGCGTCGGTTTGGTGGCGGTGGTGGCAGCGCCGGGGTGGCGGTGGTGGTAGCGCCGGTGTTCTTCCTCAGACCATCTTCGTAATCAACATTTTCCTAGGTTTGTTGGGTTTGATTGGGTTTAATCAGTGTGGTTATGTTTAATTAAAGTTTGTTGGGTTTGATTGAGGATCTGATTTAGGATTAGATTTTGATTTAGGTTTAAAGATTTGATAAATGTTTTTGGTGGTGAGCATATGGTGTTCAGATTTGATTCATGTCAATTTTTGTTCAAGAATTGATTTTGATTCAAAGCTCTTGATGTTTCTAATGTTCTTGACACCATAGTTTAGAGGTTTAGATTTTTTATGTTTGATTTAGATTTAGAGTACATTTTTGGTTTTGAGTCAAGATTCTTAAATCTGAATTTGTTTTTGGTTTTAAATGTATGAACATGATGAAGACTCAAATGAAGAAGATGAAGACTCAAATGAAGAAGATGAAGACTAAAAGAAAAGAAGATGAAGACTAAAAGGGTATAATGGTCATTTTGCATCAAACTTAACGAAAAAATTAACAGACGTTAACATCAGGGTCCAAATCCAAAACAAACTTCAAACCACAGAGACCAAATCCATAATTATCAAAGAATAGGGACCAATTCCATAAAAAGTATTAAACCACAGGGACCAAATCCGTAATTTACTCTAATCATTATATTCTTTTGACTAAATTACAGATTATAGGTTAAAAATCACGGATTTAATCGTTTAATTTTATTTGTTATATAATATTTCTTCAGGTACATAATTTGTTATGGATTTGCTCTTTTACACTAATGACCGTTTATTTTGTTAGTTAATCATAGGGTAAATTGGTCAATTTACTATTTTTATTTCAATTAAGAGTATTAACTTTTTTTCTTTATTTTTTTGTTACTTTAGGGACCAAATTGCAATTACTTTATATAATTCATTTCATCCATAAGATCATTGTCGGCCACCCTCTTCACCGTTGGCAGTCACCGCCTCATACAGGCACCAACTCCGATCATCACCATCTCCTCTTAAAACACCACCTTCATCCCCAATCGGCCCTGAGATTCATCATCCCCCTCATCGGTTTATGGATCAAACCTAGGGGGTGACAGGTGACAATCTTGTCGTGTTCGGGTTGGCAGGTAAAAAAAGCTCAACCCAGGTAAACCCGAGTTGGCGTGTCGTGTTGTGTCGTGGTTATCAACCCTAATACATATACGTTTAAACCCGCACACGACTTGCGTAAACCCGTTTAACTATATTCGCTCGCAAGCTGACGGGTCATAAACGGATTAGGATATAGGCTAAAAGAATAAAAAAATTATTATAAAAAATATAAAAAACATATTAAAAATAGATAAACGGGTTGGTAGGTTAACTTACAAACCCATATACCAAGCCGAATACGGCCCAAAAAATAAACGAGTTAGCAGGTTAGGAGGTCAGAAAACTCAACTCAAACCCATTTTTTTTCATGTCAGGTTGAGAATGTGTCATCCCTAATCAAACCATACCACAAAAGCAGCATATCAATGATCCCCATGTCGGTTCCCCCCCCCCCCCCACCTTTCGATGTTTTTTTTTTTAATGATTTCCCGATTGAATCAGAAGAAAGGAAGAGAGGAGAAAGATAGTCAATTGTGGAGGAGAAGACACATGAGAAGACGTTGGGAAGATAGGGAGGGTTCGATTTCGATTTTCTGGGTTGGATCTTGCATAAAGGGGAGGGTCCGATTCGATTTCGATTTCTAGGTTGGATTTTGCACAATTGGAAGGGTTTGGTCTCAATTTCTGGGTTGGATTTCTGTGGGTCGCTGGCAAGAGAGATATGGTCGCCGATAGAAAGTGTGTGTATGTATATTGTGTATATATAATATTAATTTTGGTAAATTACATATTTGGTTCATGTGATTTGAAAATTGGAAAAATAAAGAAAAAAAAACTAAGACTAATTTATCCTTATAGTTAACGGAGAAGTTAACGGCCATTAGTGCGAAGGAACAAATCCATAACAAATCGCGTATCTGAAGGGTTATTATGTAATAAATGAAGTTAAGAGACTAAATTCGTAATTTTTGACATACCTTAGTGACCAAATATGTAATTTACTCTTTTTTTAATTTAAAAGAAAAAACTATTTCTTACCTTTTAATGTGTTTATCAAGTCATTTATCTTACTGAATGAATATGATATGTGTCGAGAATTTTATCCGGTAAGAGTATATAATAAGGATAAAGAGTTTTATCTGGTAAGAGTGACAACTCGTAAACACTTATTACGTAAATCAATTTACTTGATAAAAAAGTTATAGTGTCAAAATCTTGTTGACAAACGTTTGCTATGTAGAAGACCCTGTCTAATGAGCTTAACAGGACTTATCTTATTCGGTCAATTATAGATGGCTATTTGGCAGTAACTTAATTATATAAAAGTAACTTATTCAGTAAGTTTCTATAGAGAAACATAGTTCAGTTTTTTTAATCTCACCTCTTGCAAATAAAAGATAAGCTGCTTTTAGTTATCATTTATCCGCACAAAATTCAAAGAAAAAAACAACATCTAATAATACAAACTAAATGTAGAGGCATATTTTAAAATTGAAGATATATAATAATCATCCAATACAATTATAATACTTTTCTTAACTTGTTTATTTTGTATTTTGCATAACAACAAACATTAAAGGTCAAAAAAGGCCTAATTTATTGCATAACATAAACATTTATATCATTGTATTGGTTTCTTAGATTTTTAAAATGATGTTTAGTCAAGATGTTTGTTCTTTTAAACTATATATGGTATTTAAAAAAAAAATTATTAAGTATGGTGGTCGTTTAAAATGTAGAAAATAGAATATGCTTTAATTTCAATTAAAATTTGAAACTATTTGTGAAAAACTAAGTTTAAAAAGGTAAAAATCTAAGATACCGTATTTGAACTTGATATGTTTTATAAGATGCATACACATCTTTAAATAAATATTCAAAACGAATTTTTTAAAATGTCGTTTATAATATAATGACCCCAAAGTTACGAATTTCGTGAAATTATGTATTTAAAAATAAGTATTTAGCTCCTGTTTTAAAAATATGAAACACGATAGTTATAAAAGTCATTTATCAGAAAATTAAATCTTGAAAAATTGTTAGAGCATATTGGACCAATTTAAAGTAGTTTTATTTTGTCTACTTTTCTAGCTTTTTGCAATTGAGTTGTCATTTTTGATTAAATTAGTCTTAATCTATATGTTTGCTGTTTATAATCGTTATACTATGTTTACACTGTACTTTTCCTTATACAAAATCATTTTATTTTGACCATATTGAATAATATTTTGACCAGAGTAAACGTTAATTATTTACAGCTTCAATACTAGACAATAAAAAAAGGAATTACGAAAATACCCAAAATAATAAGACGTATTTAACAAAATACCCAAAGATATTTATATTTGCACCAATACAACACAATTTTGACAACTTTAGCCGATAGTCGTCGAAATGTGGCCCCTTCACTGCAAGCAATAAAAACTCACCAGTTTAAGGTCACAAACTTTGTTCACACGGGAGATCTTTTAACAATATTTATAGAGTGCAAAACAACAAGATTTTTTTTTCTTCCTCAATTCATTGGATTAAATAAAAAAAAACAACGTTGTTTCTGACATACGGTAAAAAGTGGTCCCACATGACTTGATTTGACCCTTCGAAAAGTGGGTTCTACCGTACCTTTAAGATGATTTATCTCGTTTAACCATCTTATTTTATACCCAAATTATTTAAAAAATCACACTACTTTTTACCCAATACTCAAAACTATTTAAATATGTTTCCTCTTCATCTTCTTCGGCTTCTAATTCATCATCTTCATTTAAATTGATTCCTCATCCACCTTAATACACCACGAACAATTTAAAGACAAAACCCTTAATTTGACGATAAACATGTAATCACAAAATCTAAAACATAATCAATATTTTTATATAAAATATTCAAGGTATTGTAATGTAAACTCTAAAGCTAAATCAAACATTAAAATCAAAAATCCTAAAATACAAATCAACCAAGTTACTCAAAACCTAAATTAAACTCTAAGACAAAAAAATCTAATTCAAACCATAATGAAAAATCAAAATAAAACGCAATTCATCTTAATTTGTAATAAATACCGAAACAATCTAAGATTTAGATTCAGATCAAATCCATATCCTAGCTATTCAAATGCAAAAACATAGATGTTGGTTGTTGTGGCGGTATTGATCTAGACCCAAGTTGTTCAAAAAATAAATCACCATGGTTCTTGAAACATTGATATGGCGGAGATGGAGGGAGAGAGAAAATTTTACCTGGTAAGTAATGAAAATGTCCCTTACCTAGTAAGTGTTTACCAGATTAAATATACTTATCAAGAATGTTATATGATAAGGTAATTAAATGATAATGTTCTTGTCGATAAGTACTTACCCGATAAACATTTGATAAACAACCCCTAAATCAAATGTAAGTAATTTAGTTTTCAATATGGATTTTGAATTTGTTATATAGTCAATTATTAGTTTTGCAGCATTTAGCAAAACTTAGTCTAATGTATTATGTTCTTTTGAGTTCTTTTAAGTTTAAAAGTTTACCTTATGGACAAGCTTATATGTTACCGAATAAGCCCTTACTTACTAATAAGGTTCTCATTTAAGGAGTAGCATTTCAAGTCATCAAAATGGATTAATGGTTAGGCTTATAACCCAGGTAATACTTCTTATTCTTGCATTCGTTTTATTGGACAAGATTCTCGGTATATGTTATGTTTACCGGTCTTTGTTATCTTCACCATGTAAAATAATTAAATCAGTAAGTGCTTACTAAGGTAAGTGTTAAACACCGACACCTTAGTTATATATACGGAGTTTGAATGTGTTATATGTACAATTATTAGTTTTGAATAATCCAATTTTATTATTTTGATAATAAAGTTTTAAATTCTTTACATTAAAAAGGTTAACTTGTGTACTAACTAGTTTATACGCGTTCTAGAGATTTCTTAACAAATTTATTTTTTCAGATAAGTTCCATTGAACCACTCTAAGTCGTCTCTAACACTCATGTTAACGAATCCAATATATACATATACATAACACTCATGTTAACCGAAAAAAATCGAAGAAGAAAATGCAAAAAAAATTCTAAAAAAACAATTTAGCCTCGATATTGAGACATACGCCCCTCTACCGCCTCAATCACCACCACAGACAACCGAGGCGTCGCCTCAGATGCGAATTTGAACCTCCTCGCCTTGGGGCGCACCTCGAGGCATACGCCTCAAACACTTTCTAAAACCATGGATCTGATAAATCTTTTTCGTCAATACTCATCTCGTCATTTAACATCTTTATGACATTAGACATGGATGGACGGTTTCTTTGAAGACTTTGGATGCAAAGAAGGCCGATCTTTAAGTACAAGCAAGCTTCATCCATATCGACATCCTTTCCTATTGAAGGATCCACCATTCTTTTCAGCTCCCCTTCCCTGTATAGCTCCCATACCTGAAAAGAGGAAAACTTTAAACCATGGAGAGTGTGTGCACATTCCAATCTTTCTGGAGGTCGTGTTATGAATGTATCAAGACTATAGATCGACAAGATGAGTAATATAAATAAATAAAACAAAAAATATAGTGTTTACGGTTTGGGGTTGTAGTCGCTAGCGAATTGAATGAAGAATTGCATACCCTTTCAAGAAGATATTGTTCTTCAACAGGTAAAGTCTTGCTTTGGTTAGGTCTTCCGGTAACGATTTCCAAAAGTAGAACACCAAAGCTGAAGATGTCTGCTTTCCTCGTCAACTGGCCTCGTATCGCATACTCAGGAGCCAAATAGCCTCTGCAATAAATAAACCAATACCAAAATATTAGTACTAGGATGATAAGGAACCATGTGTCAGGGGGAACTTGTTAAATGAGGTTAGACACACGTCACCACGGTCCCAAAATAAGTGTCCACACTTTTACTTTAGTTCGTCTCAGATTAAGTGTCTACTTTCAAAAGTAATTGAGTGCCTTTTTCATTGTGAACATTGATTTTGAACGGAGGGAGTATAACTGATATAGTAAAGTAGCAACCACGCTCAAACAGTAAGATGCGCACACACAAAACACAAATATTTGTACAAGGTATTAATAAATATTCAAAATTGATTAAAAACCTAGGAACCCTCCTAGCGCGACGAAACATATTTATCGGGAATACGGGAATGTTATTCATCATGGATTGGCAAAAATACTATAGGTGCAAGATATAAATAGGAGTGAATGCTTTAATTTTTGCCATCTTTTCATCTGTGAATTGTTAATTAAACCATCCCATTCGTCGACTCTACGTAATCTAATATTTCTCTCACGCATAGGTATATATTTTAGAAAGGGGGATGCTATGAAATCATGCCTGAAACTCGGCCCAATCTTTTACTAAAAGAATTGAGCCGAATCCAACATGTATATATTTTAGATAGATACATACTTATATGGTATAGATATATAAAAATTTAAATAAAAAACTCGAAAACTAAACAACTCAAATCTTTCTATTTTTGTGTTTTAGGGATTGGCGACTTGCCCATTCAGTGGTGACTTAGGCACTGGACATTCCCCAAATGAGTATTGTCTCTGGTAAGGTGAATTCAATAATAGACGCCTGTTGACATTTAGATCTTGGTAACTTTAAATATTTTTTACTCGAAGAAAATGGTAAAACTTATAATCCCTATTCATGCAATTACATCATTTTGAATGCATTCACTTCGAATTCAGAAGTTACGGTCAATAAGGTAGGGATCATCAAAACAAACCATCCAATGTAAAGACGGTTTTATACCACGTCCATATTAATAATAATGAATGTGTTATTCATGAATATTACTCCCGAAGAGGGACATATGACGTGCTTATGGACATTCCCGGATTCCTAATCAACTTTGCATTGTTAACACAGAACTTCCCCTCGGGTACTTGCTAATATAGAGTTAGAGGTGTTGAGCTTACAGAGTTCCTGCAATCCGCGTGCTAATATGAGTCAGATGACCGGGAAAGAGCTTTGCTAGACCAAAATCTGAAATCTTTGGAGTAAAATCGTCATCAAGCAAGATATTGCTTGCCTTGATGTCCCTATGAATAATATGAGGATGCACCTCCTCATGAAGATAAGCAAGCCCCTTTGCAACACCGATGCAAATCTTCCTTCGAACTTCCCATGTGAACTCAATGCTACAGTGACCACTCCCTACTCATGACACATACCAAAATTCTTCAAGAGAACACCGAAAGAACAAGTTGCATTATTTATAAAAAAAAAACAGTGTTTCAATTACCAAGTAATGTTTGATCTAGACTACGGTTTTTGAGGTAGCCATAGACCAAGATTCTATGATCTCCTTCCACGCAACAACCATGCAACTTTACGAGGTTTTCATGTTGTATGTTTGAAATAATAGTTATCTCGGTCGTAAACTCCTGCATGCCCTGTGTAGACTCAACACCAAGAACCTTCACCGCAACTACTGTGCCATCTTTTAGCATACCCTAAAGATAAGCAAATAGTTAAGTGTGTTTATTTAAATATGAAGAGTGGATGAAGTTAAATATTTGTAATTACCTTGTACACAGAACCAAAACCCCCTCCCCTATCTTATTATCAGGTTTGAAATCTTGGGTAGCATGTCGCAAATCTCTATATGTATAAAATCTCATATTCTCAACATCCAAAAGTTCTGCATCAAAATATAATCTAAATAAGATGGCTTTTCACAAGATGTAGAGTAAACCAGGTGTAATCTACATTGATGCATGTTACTTTTTTGTGTATCTGTGTGGGACAAAAAGAAACTTTTTTTCCGTTCCACCAGAATAGGTGGAACAAGATAAGACAAGAATGGTAAATAAATTAAAAATTACTAATCTACCCTTATATGATATTATATTATGTATGCATCATACCAAAAGCTACATAAATGATCTTGGCAGGTGTTCTTACTTACCTCTACCAACATCATGGTGGTTCCCCTGTTTGTTTACTGAAAATTTCCAAGAAAATCGTTAGCATCAAACAACCTAACATTATTATGTGTGTCAAAAAAGAGTTGAAGAAGCGCTACTTGAAACACGAGTTATATATAAAACTTAGTACCTCTATGATCATCCGTTGTTGCGGAAGCTAAATTCCCAAAACAACAACTGAACTTAGCCATAAAAAGGAATCTTCTATTTTAACCAGTAGATTATGTCAAATGCCTGTGAATTTAATACCAAAATGATTCAGTAAGTGCAAAAGATTGAAGGTAAAAACAGAAAACCATAACCAAAATCCTTTCATCTCATCTTCATACATGAAAATACATAGATAGGGAAATTGGCAAATATGCCCAAAGCCCCACCCCCTCATTTGCCTCCATCCCATTCTCTCAACCATTTAGCACCTCATACCCGTGCAAGTCCGTTAAAGTGTCCGTTTTAATGGACCCAACACAAAAAATACAAAAAAATTTGACCATTTAAAGGACCTAGATCCTTTAAATACAAAAAATCAGGTCCGTTTGACGAACCTAGGGTAGTTAAATGGACCACCAACTCCTTTAAATGGTCAAACTTGATCTTTTGTGTGTGTTGGGTCCGTTTTTAACGGACCTAGGCTAGTTAAATGGACCACCAACTCTTTTAAATGGTCAAACTTTATTTTTTTGTACTTTTTGTGTTGGGTCCATTAAAAACGGACCTTTTAACGAACTTGCATGGATATGAGGTGCTAAATGGTAGAGAGAATGGGTAGGAGGCCAATGGTGGGATGGGTCTTTGGGCATATAATTTCCTAAATAAATAGAAACAAATCATTTTACCACATCATGCAACCATAATTCAAACTCAACAACATAAAAATTGTCACTCATCACGAGTGCAAGTACTAATTAACAAGTATGCAATCTGAAAACCTAGCTTTTCTACCAAATAAACACTCTTTTTGGTTGAAATTCACTGTTTTCTATCTATAATTTTCCTAAAACCTAACTAAAATTCCTGTTGAATATGTAGGTAAAAGAAATCCATTAGATTACAATATAATCTTATATCCAAATACAAACTCAAATAAGTTGATACTAACGAGGGAGGTTCAAATGAACGTGAGAAGCAATATCAGTCATTCATCAGGTCAACAAAGACGGCTTTAACCGGTCCCCCTTTAATAATCTCTACCCTCCCATGAATCGCGTCAATCTTCCGTGATCACGTCCACCTTAACCGCGAGATGAGTGGCTAAGATTGCTCCTCACGTTTTCTTAAATTGACATGCTCCTCGTTTAAACCTTCCCCTATCTAACAACATAACTTTTTATAAAATAAACACACACACGTACCTATATCAATATCGGGATCCTGATGAAAAGGAACACCAAAAAGGTCGAAGAATATATCGAATTCCGATGAAGTTCATACAGTTGAAATTATAAAAAGAAAACTGATTTCGTTGAGAAATTGAAGACGAAATGTGAGAATGAATAATTAACACCATTGTTGATGATGTGATGAAGGTTACACAGGTCAATTCGTATGGAATTTTCCGTTGACTTTTGAAAGAAGGAGAAACGACTAGACTAGCATGCTTGTTCACACATACCTTCCGGTGAGCTCCTCCATGGCTCCACCTCAAAAAAAAAAAAAAAATTTCCTGTGGATATAAAATAATTTATATACTAAAAGTTAATATTAGAAGACATAGACTTTGAAAATATGTAGTCATCATTATATTTTAATTATCGAACAATTTGTATGAGGTTAGAAGGTTTGTTTAACAATTAATAGGATGAGTCATCATATTTGGATTTTTATTTCTTTGTCTAAATAAAATATTGAGTAAATTACGGATTTGGTCCCTATGGTTTGAGAGGTTTTATGGATTTGGTCCCTAAACTTTAATAATTACAGATTTAGTCCCTATGTTTGCAAATTCTAATGGATTTGGTCCTTGTGGTTTGCAAATTCTATTGGATTTGGTCCTTGTGGTTTGAAAATTCTATTGGTTTTGGTCCCTGCCTATTTGCACTACCAGGGACCAAATCCAAAAGAATTTGCATACCACAGAGATCAAATCTGTAATTACTGAAGTTTAGGGACCAAATCCATAAAACCCCCAAACCACAGGGAACAAATCCGTAATTTACTCTAAAATATATATTCTTTATCACCATACAGAAAAAATGAATTTTCTCATTTTTTTTTCTTATTATAAACCAAACAATGGATCTATTACTAAACAGATACTTAGTTAACTGCTTATTGGTATTACTTATCATGCAATCTTTTCCAATTAATAATGAAAACTACCGAAAATCTTATATGGTAAGAGTCATAATGACCAACGTAGTCTTACACGATAAGTGATGGAAATGACTCTTACCCAATAAGTGTTTAATACACTCAAACAATCAATTTTGATGGTCAAGAATATTAAACGATAAGGATAAGTAATGGTAATGTCCATTTACCCAATAAACCCTTAAATCAAAGGTAATCAATTTAGTTTTCAATATGGAGTTTGGATGTGTTATATAATCAATTTTCAGAGTATTTAGCAAAACTAAAACTAAGTCTAATGTTTTATATTATTTTAAGTTCTTTAAATTTAAAAAGTTACCTTATGAACAAGCTTAATTTTAAAAGTTAACTTATGGAATAGCTTATTGGCTGAAGCCGAGAAAACTTGAAACTTTTTTTTTTGCATGGGCTCCTAAAGGATGTGTTTGCGCCTTTAGGAATTTTGCGCTAAGGCCGGCAAGAAGTTCTTACCTATGGATTGAACTACTTGCTGGCGATAAGCACTTCCCATAAAGTTGCTTGCTATTTTCAATCAAAAAAGAAGATCGAACAAAATACAACTTCCCATATAGTTACTTACGTAACCTGTTTGTCCCGTAAAGACTCTTGCACTTTCTACATATGTCTACAAAAAAATGGAACATCTACAATACTACACATTCCAGTCATCGATCACTCGGAATCCTCAAGTTAACAGCCCATTTGTACATCTTGAATGGCAAGCGTTTTTCTCGCTTTCTTTAAAAATGTGCGTGAACATAAAAGGAAATAAGAATGACGACACCTTGAGATCATCTATCAGTGATAGACGTGAATGTCATAGTGGCATGTGACGATCCACAAATCGTGGAATCCTCCGGCATTCCTGAGCCACTAGATGATGTACCTGATGTGTTATTTTTTGTGGTTTTGAAATTCACCAGATCGGATAACAAGCATGGATCCGATAAATATTTTTCATCGATACTCATCTCGTCATTTAACATCTTCATGACATTAGACATGGATGGTCGGTTTTTTAGAAGATTTTGGGTGCAAAAAAGGCCGATCTTTAAGTACAGGCAAGCTTCATCCGTGTCGACATCCTTTCCTATTGAAGGATCCACCATATTTTTCAGCTCTCCTTCCCTGTATAGTTTCCATACCTGAAAAGAGGAAACTTTAAACCACAAAAAGTGTGCATGTTCCAATCTTTTTGGAGGTCGTGTTACGGATGTATCAAGACTATAGATTGACATGACAAGTAATAAATAAAGGGGAATTATAAATGGACCCCCTATGAGGGAATGGGTAATATTATGTGAGTGTACAGGTGAGACCCAGTATAGGAGGGTCTACTTTAGGGTATTAGCGGCCAGTGAGTTGAACGAAGAATTGCATACCCTTTCAAGAAGATATTGTTCTTCAATAGGTACACGCTTGCTTTGGTTAGGTCTTCCGCTAACGATTTCCAACAGTAAAACACCAAAGCTATAAATGTCTGCTTTCCTTGTCAACTGGCCTCGTATCGCATACTCGGGAGCCAAATAGCCTCTGCAATAAACCAAATACCAAAATATTAGTACTATGGTGATAAAGAACCACGAGTCAAGTGGAACTTGTTAAATGAGGTTAGACACACATCACTTCCGTCCAAAAATAAGTGTCTATGTTTCTATTTAATTTGTCCCAAATTAAATGTTTGCTTTAAAACGTAATGTGTGTCATTTTCATTGTGAACATTTATTTTGAACCAGGGGTAGTATAACTGAAATAGTAAAATGGAAACCACGCCCAAACTATAAGATGCGCAAACACAAAAGGTCAAATATATGCGCTAGGTATTAAGGGTAACAGAACCCAAAATTGATTAGGAACATTGGAAGCCCTTGTAGTGCGGCACAACATATTCATCAGGAATATGGATGTGTTATTCATTGTGAATAACATGACCTTGTTCATCACATATGTATTATTCATGATGAATATTCATCCTGAAGAGGGACACGTGGAGACCCAAGGACATTTCTTGGATTCCTAATCAATCGGGTCATCAATCACGTGGCAGTTTCTTACTAATAATAGCGTGTAAGAGGTGTTGAGCTTACTTAGTTCCTGCAATGCGAGTGCTAACATGAGTTAGATGGCATGGGAAAAGCTTTGCAAGGCCAAAATCCGAAATCTTTGGGGTAAAATCTTCCTCAAGCAAGATATTGCTTGCCTTGATGTCCCTATGAATAATATGAGGACGCACTTCCTCGTGAAGATAAGCAAGCCCCTTTGCGACACCGATGCAGATCTTCCTTCGAACCTCCCATGTGAAATTAATGCTACACCGACCACTCCCTATATACGCATGACAAAGACCAAAAGTCTTCAAGAGAACACCAAAAGAACAAGCCGCGTTACAGATGAAAAACACGGTTTTCACTTACCAAGTAAAGTTTGATCTAGACTACCGTTTTTAAGGTAGCCATAGACCAAGATTCTATGATCTCCTTCCACGCAACAACCATGCAACTTTACGAGGTTTTCATGTTGTATGTCTGAAATTAAAGTTATCTCGGTCATAAACTCCTTGAAGCCTTGTCTAGATTCAGCACCAAGAACCTTTACAGCAACTATTGTGCCGTCTTTAAGCATTCCCTAACGATAAAAAGTGTTTTCTTTGAGAGATCAACAAATAGTTAAGCGTGTTTATCTAAATATAAAGAGTGGATGAACTTAAATATTTGTAATGACCTTGTACACGGAACCGAAACCCCCCTCCCCTATCTTGTTATCAGGTTTGAAATCTTCGGTAGCATGTCGCAAATCTCGGTATGTATAAAATCTTATATTCTCAACATCTATAAGTTCTGCATCCAAATATAATCTAATAAGACGCCCTTGCCAAGATATATAGAGTAAAGACAGACCAATATTTAGAAACCATGTGCAATATATGTTGATGCATGTTACTTCTTTGTGCATTTTAATCTGACATTAATAGCCTTCACACTAAATCATGAAAATTTCTTCACTTGCCTTTCTATGGATAAAAGTTCTTTGGACAAACTTTTGGTTTGATGGTCTCATAACCACAAATACTTCTTAGGCTACCTGCACCCAACCCAATCAACCCACTCAACTCACTCACTTTTTTAATGCCACATCAGCTGACGCATCAGCTTTTTCCCAACCCTCTCTTTACCCTCCCATAACCCTCTACAACACACACCCAACCCTCCCAACCCTCTCACACACAACACACACAAGCTACATCGGGTTGGAGAAGCCGCTTACACCGCCAACCCGCCGGCTACCCACATGGCACACCCAACCCGCTCGAAACCGCCGGGCTCCGCGGGTTTACCCGCTGCCAACCCCGTCAACCGGTGCCTTAGAGTAAATTACAATTTAGTCCAAGTGGTTTGTTATAAATTTTGATTTTTGCCCCTTTCGTTTAGACATTTCTGTTTTTCATCTCTATGGTTTGTAACTTATTGTTATTTTCGTTCCTAAGATAATTCCCACCTTTAAAGTACAAGGAATAAAAATAGTAAATATTTTTAAACCATAAGGACCATGACCATAATACATTATAAATCATAAGGGAGAAATAACAATAAATTATAAATCTTAGAGATAAAAACTGCAATTTCTAAATTACAGGAAAGAAAACCGTAAATTCTAAACCATAGTGTTGAAAACCATGATTTACTCTTAAAATTGAAACCCAAAAGACACATATCAATGGACAAATCATGAATGAAACACGTTTAATACAAGCACATTAAAAGACTATTAGTCTAATTCATATGGTTACAAGTCTAATTCCAGTGTCTTTTAAGATGTCATATATATTTGCCTAAGCATGCACCTAAATTTTAAAGAAAGCCATTGAGTTTTTAAAAGCAGTTATGGTTCAAATAAGAAAGCATTGAGTAAATACAAAAAACTTTTGGCATCTATAAAGCTATGTTTGATAGTTGATACATTGGACTAGATAGAACAAGACAAAATTTGTTCTGCGTTTGATACAACACATGACTGGACAAAAATACATTGTTCCATGTTTTGCATGACATTGAATAGGGACAAAGACTGTGTAAGATTTAAAAAAAGCCTTTTTTGTTCTTCCAAAATAAGTAGGACAAGATGAGACAATGATGGAAGAAACTAAAAGTTACTAATTGACCCTCATTTGATATAATCTTAATATGGTTTCCGTTTTAAGGGTCACCACCATTGATCGCCTCCACAACTAATGATATCATTTTCGTTTATGTCTAGTTTTGTCATATCATGTATGATTACCAAAAGCTACGTACATGATCTTAGCAAGTGGTTTATCTTACCTCTACTAACATCAAGGCGGTGCCCCCGATTGTTTGCTGAAAGTTTCCAAGAAAATCGTTAGCATCGAACAAGCTAAGATTATTATGTATGTACAAAAAGAAAGTTAATTGGGTGGTGTCCGGTTAGAGACAAAAAGGACTTTTGGGGTTGGGATTTTGACCCGGGAAAAGGGTTTTCCGTTCAAAAGTTTAGAGAAATCTTGGCAAATAGAGGTGTCGTGAGTGTAGGCGGAGGGGAGACGGTGTGGGCTTCTTTTGTTCCTAAAAAAGTAAATGTGTTTGTTTGGAGGCTTAGACTTGGTAGAATCCCTACTAGAGTCGCCCTTGACAAGTTGGGTATTGATCTTAATTCGGTATTGTGTCCGAGGTGCCAGGAGACGGTAGAGGACCTTGATCATGCGTTTTTCAAATGTAGGGAGGTTAATAAACTTTGGATTCGGGTAGGGAAATGGTGGAATAAAGCAGTAAACGGTATCGATTCGGTTGAGCAATTTCTCCTTGAGGATGCTGATCTTATCCGTCACTCTAAAAATAAACCTTGGTGGGTCGGGGTAAAGTGGGTGTTTCTATATCTACTTTGGTCCCAAAGAAACCGCTTGGTATTCGATAACAACAAAAAGAGCTTGGATGATTGTTTCTTCGAATGGCAAAGATTAGCCTTCGAATGGATAAGCAACAAATCAAAAGGTCACTTAGATTGGTTTTCGTGGCTTTCCGGAGACGTGTAATACTTGATTTTCTGGTTCTAAATGGGCTCGGCTGGTTCGTTAAGATCTGGTTGCTGTTTTAGAAGCTTTGCGGTTTCTGTTCGGCTGAGTTGGTTCTGTTCTTGTTACGATTGGTGCTGTCATGTGATCTTGATGCGTATATTTCCTTTGGCTCGAGGCTGCTACTGTGAGGTCTTATAGCATAACCGGTTTGCGAGAGGTTTTGGATCAGGCGCGGTGTTTCTTCGGATCAGTTGCGGTGCTTTCGTGGGGCTCTGATGTTCGGGTTTCTTATGGTTTTTGCTGTTTTGATTGCTTGTTCTGTTAGCGTTTCCGGGCTGGTGGGTTTGCTTCTCGCAACCCTGCTTGTCTCGCTTTGTTTTGGTTTCGGGACTGTTTGTTTCGGTTGGGTGTTTCGATTCGTTGCTCTGTTTCGTTTTCTGTATGTACTCTGTATGTACTCTGTTTTTGTGGGTTTGGTATAATATATGGTTGCCTTTCAAAAAAAATTATGTATGTACAAAAAGAGAGGAAGAAATGCTACTTTATACATGAATGAACTATATATAAAACTCAATACCTCTATGACCATCCTCTGTTGCTGAAGCTACCTTCCCAAAACAAGAAAACAACTTAGCCATAAAAAGGGAATCCCCTATTTTAACCAATAGATTATGTCAAATGCCTGTAAATGCAATACCAAGATGATTTAGGGACTGCTTACCAAATACTGAATAATTTAGTGTAGAATGATTAAATAGTCGGAATAATTAAAAGACTCCGTATCATATAATGACATATAAAAGACGATTTTTTTTAAAAATTGTTCTAAAACAATCTTCAAATGACATAAATTAAACTATAAATTTACTCCAATCTTATCTTAATTGAAAATTAACGTTTGAAATTTTTTAAATGAAATTTCTAAAAACAAAAATACAAAATAATCAATAGTCGAAACCAATAAATATCTTATCTATGAAGTATTAAAATGATTTTTAAACTATATTGTAGAGAGAGAGAGTAAAAAATATTAAAAATATTAATATTGTTCTCTAAAATTCTTTTCTTGTTTCTTTTTGAGGTGGGGTTTTTCTCTCTTCTCCAACTTTATGAGATTTGCAGAAAGCTTCACCTTCCTATGAATGAATACAAAAATGGCAATTGAGAAAAAAAAATCTTTTATTTCCTTATTTTTCGTTCATTTTCCTTCCAAATGTATTTGTGTGGTCCTTTTTGGTTTTTCAGAAAAAGAATAAAAACATTTTGAAACATTCAAGCACTATAGAAGCATAGCAAAATACAATAATCTTATCAAAATACAAACTGAATTCAGTTGATATTATTATATCTAAAGCATAAGCTTTCCAAATAATCAACACATACCTACAAAACCAATATCAATATCGGGATCCTGGATGAAAATGAACACCAAAAAGGTCGAAGTTATCGATTTCCAATGAAGTCAAAAACCGCAATTTCTCTTGAAAATCACAAAACGCGACAGCATGAAAATGAATCAAAACATCTAATCCATTCGTACAAGGTTACGTCGTACAAATTAAGAGGAGATCAGATGATGTGAAATCAAAGCGATATTTTTCGTTAAGAGAATTGAAGACGAAATGATATTGGTAGAGAGGATGGGTGAGAATGAATTAAATGATTAATAGGAGGAGAGTGTCACTATCGTTGACGTAATAACATTTTCAACAGCTTCTTTAAAATCGAGATTTTAAGGGTGGATCTCCATCAACAGATTTTTTAAAACCATCTCTAAAATAGAAAAAAAAATATGAGAAAGAGGAAAAAAGAACTCTGAATTTAAAGATTTCTTCAAAAATAATTAGTTATGAGACATGATTAACTTTTTATGCCTTCTATCAATGAAAATGCTAGAATTTAAATATTTAATAGAGATAAATAATATTTTATTAGTTGTGTTGGATATTTTAATAGGAGGTGTTTCTATTAAAAACTATATAATTCTAAATATTTGATTTTATTATGTTTCTTAATTTAAATTTTTAAGCCCCCTAGTCATGATGAATGAATCTTATCACTTTTAATATATATCTCACTCTAGCTAATGAACTGGGAAGACTCAATACACCATTTGAATTGCTATATCCACTTAAAAAGTGAATTGCGTCATACACGTATACATCAACATCAAATATCACTTTTTATATTCTCAATACATTCATCCCAATTTTCAATGAATTTATACCCATAATAAATTGGTGTATATAGCAAACCCTTGATAAACTAGGATAATTTAATTTATTTTTTCTATTTTAATGAATGTATCGAATATAATTTACGAAGGTTATAATCGCGAGGAGAAAAGTCAATAGAAAAGAATTTTGAAGGCGATGCGTCCCTTGACTTTTGGCTCTTCAGAACATCAAAAAAGTAGATTCCACTGGATATAAATAAATTAACTTATAGTTAAATTTTTATGAAAATGTTTTTAATTTTACCTTTATTTTTATCATATATATCTAACTTTAAAATATGCTATTATATGTTTTATATTTTAAAAAGTGTTATTATATATATGCCAATAAATTAATAGGTAACATATTATAAACAATTACAATTTTTAAAAACATAATACATGCAATAACAAATTTAAAGTTGGATATACCTAATAGAAATAAAGATAAAGTTAGATACATTTTCACGAAATTTGTCCTAAATTTTATTTATTAAAACTAATATTAAAAAACCTATATAAATTTACGCTAAAAGAATGCAATACCAAAATGATTTAGGGGTGTTTGGGATTGCTTATTAAAACTGCTTATTGTGGCTTGAAACAACAAATAAGCAATTTTGAATGTTTTGATAAAATGTTTATCATGGCACCAATCAACAAATAAAAAGTTTTTAAATAAGTTAAAAGGGTTTATGACCTGAGAGGGTAACCAACTATCTATTTTGTACAAATGTTACCATGAAACTATTTTTTGTACTCAATTTACCATTCAACTTTATTTTTTTGTACAAATAATATCATTATGACCGGTAACAACCCGTTTTTTTCTTACGTAACAATTAAATTTAATTAAATAATGCTTATGTGGATCTGACGTGACAATGCCTAGTCATTGTCACGTCAGATCCACATAAGCATTATTTAATTAAATTTAATTGTTACGTAAGAAAAAAACGGGTTGTTACCGGTCATAATGGTATTATTTGTACAAAAAATGGAGTTCAATGGTAAATTGAATACATAAAATAGTTTCATGGTAATATTTGTACAAAACGGATAGTTGGTTACCTTCCCAGGTCATATTTTAACTATTTACAATTCATATCATTATACAGTATTTTAGAAAATGTTTGAAGACTTAATTGTGAATAGAACATGTCTTAATTCCGAAGACTTTGTCGTTATTTTATTTGGAATACTTAATCGTTATTTTAATTGGAAAACTTAATCTTAATTTTAACTGTTTAATCAGAAATATTGACCACATCAAAAGATACATTAACCAGATTTCAATTTATATTTTCTCATGAGATTTTCTTTTTTAGGTTAATCGTCACTTGAGCCATAATTGTTCTATCGATTTATGTTACATATCAATTATTTTTTGTTGATTTATGTCGTTATATTTTTATGACCTCCCATCTCCCCTGCAACGCGGGGTTAAAAAAACCTAGTTATTATTAAAAGACATAAACTATGAAATTATATAGTCTTCATATTTTTTATTTGGAAATTTTATTATTTTAACAATGATTTGATCTCCTACTCAAAATCAGATGAAAATGGTTAAAATAGCCATTACGTAGCTCCTCCATGGTAGGTCCTTTCCATAGAAATACCTAATTATAAGGCCATGCGCAGCAGGGTAACCCGTTGCAGCGGCTTCAACCTGGCGGGCTGGACGGCTTCAGCGGGTTGCGTTACGCCGTCCAACGGCCGGGTTGGAGGCCAAATGGTGTGGTAAAGCCAATGATAACCGCGTAGTTTGTGTGTGTTGTGTGTGTGGTGTGTGAGAGAGTTGAGGGGTTCGGGTACTAATCAGAGAGGGTTTCAGAGGGTTAATAGGAGAGTTGGAGAAAAACTGATGTGACAGTAGGATTGGGAGGGTTGGATACTCATGACCTAAGGGAGTGTTTGGAAGTCCTTGTTATAAAAAATGCTTATCAATTTAAATTTTCTTCTTAAAAAACTGTTTATTGCTTTTGTCAAGAATTTATAAGGTCGGGCTTACCGCCTACGATGCGGGTGTGGTTAGCACACCGGCACAGGACCTTGGGCTTGCACCCGACAAGTACCCTCCTCTTTCTCAAACCCAAGCCAAGACGAGCTCTCTCTCTCTCTCTCTCTCTCTCTTATATATATATATACTAATTAAAATAATAATAATAAGTAGGATAAATATTGGATTAGTTATGGTAGTGCTATTCCGCTTTAAGGTAAGAATGGTAGGATAGATAAAAGGCCGATGTGGTGGTATTAAATGACATCAGGGTTTAGTGAGTTTTAAGAGCAACGATACTCGTGATCTAAGCACTTTGTATTTTTTGTAGTTATTTTGGAGATTCTCTCAAATTGGATTGGCCTCCACCCAAACTTTTGGGTTACTCTCTGCCGAAAAATATTATTACCTTTTTTAAACATACTTATTCTTTAAGGATTTAAATGGTCCGTCAAAAAATAAGTAATCACCACAAAATTTAAATCCTTCATAAAAAATCGTCTTCCCACATTGATGCACGCCGAGCAATAGAAGAGAGGGCCTTGAAGTTTTTAGAGACCCACGATCGGGGAGCATACATGTCCGGTTTCAGAAGGGCATAACTCTCGCTTCGGGAGTCCGTTTTGGCCTAACGGACTTTTCAACCCCTAAAAACGTTGTTTAAGTGACTTTTTTGGACGTTTTAGTGCTTTTTATCGTTTTGGGCTTTTGTGTTCGGCCCATGGCTTTTGGCAGGCCCATTACGTTTCAGTACTCTTATTTATGTTTCAGTTGAGTCATTTGGATGGTCAGTTAATTAATCATAAACTTTCGACTTTCCTTCCAATTTTTTAGTTCTTGACTAAATTCGATTATTGAAGCTTAAGGTTTGGTATTCGCTGAATCAACAAACTTTAGAAGAGATTGAACATGGGCATTCACAGAATCAACATGTTGAATCTTTGTTTCATTCGATTTCGCTGCATCACCCATTGTCGGATATGTTAGATATTTTGGATATTTTCACAAGATTTTTACCAGGAGATCAAATTATTAAATTTTAATCATTAAAATAATGAAATTTCCTGTTTTATTTTATTTTTCAGTACACATATCAATAAAGAACAAAATAGGAGAATTCGGAGATGAGTAGATTTTCATCCTTGAGCACTATGTAAGGTGCTTGATTTGCTTGATGCTTTCTTGGCATAACATGTATATTATCATAGTAGCGATGCATATAGTCAAGCTTATTATCAATATGAATATCATCGTATAATAAATAAATAGGGTTCAATCAATTCTAGTCATAGAATGCAATTTTGTGAGATCCAATAATATCTTAGAGTGGTAATCTTGTGAGATGTAATAATATCTTATTTTAACCAATATTTACAAGACTTAGGATCACGTGAGACCAAGCTGTTACCGTGAGACCGCGTGAGACCAATACCTAACGTATGAAACTTCACAAAAAAAACACCGTGAATGTACATAAAACTCGAATACGCAGACCTAAAAATCACTTTCGATGCAAAAAAATATCGAAAACAAGCTACAAAACGAAACCTTCATAGCTCAAGTTATGTGAAGGTTACATAGAACCTTCACAAAAAAAAAAAACATACTGTGAAGGTTTCGTTTTTTAACCTTTTCTTTGGAAAAAAAATTTCGATAGTGTTTTTTAGTATGCTTTAACGATGACTGTTCAATTTTTTTGACCTTCACAAATGTTTTGATGTGAAGTTTCAAGTAAAATATGTTGGTCTTACCGGTCTCACCAAAAAGGCTTGGTCTCACCAGAACTTAACCCATATTTACAATATAAATATTTGTCTGGATTTAATGTTTAAAACAAAAAATACTTCTCTTTGATTGATTAATAGCATGAGTCATCATACAAGGGCTTAATGTTTGTTTGAATTAAGTATTTACTACGTAAACTATCTTTTACGGGTTCAACATGTATGGTTATATATGGATCTCATATTTGATCGGTTTTGACCTATATTAGTAAATTTTATGGATTTATGGAAACTCGGGAAAAGAACTCAAAAGAAGAAAAAAATTCAAGTGTCGTGACAGAGCCGACCTCGCGGCGCGAGCCAGCCGCTGGCAGAACTGCGCATCTGACCAATCCGAAGAAGATTGCGTTTATAAGTTTGTTCAAATATTTTATTACCTGATAAATAATTATTTAGACTATGTATTATTAATTAATTTTCTTTCTTATCAAGTTAGAATTTTTCTTTGCATTTATCAGTTTTCTTAATTATCTTTTGTTTAGGTTATAAATATGATGCTTTGCTTTCACTATAATTCAGACTTCATAAATACAATTTATTCTATTTGTCAGTTTTGAGATTTATTCTCTTGTTTTATTTCTTTCGTTTGAAAGATTTGTTATCAAGATTTGGACGCTAGTCGATCCATACCAGGCATCGTTACTCCGCCCCGCGTCAATATTTCTTGCAAATACAAAATTCTTCCATGAGTATTCTCTAAGGCATGGAATTTGGTTCACGTATTTTGAAGGAGTCTAATGAAATTGGAACGTTTAATACTATTGACCAGATTTCATTTATTAGTTTGGTTCATTCAAAATAATAGGAATCTTTGAATTTCATCAAATTCAACTTCAACAAATGAAGGAATTTGAAATTCTTTAGCAAATACTATCTTTCATTTATTAGCAAATACTATTTTTGATCCAATACTATCTTTCATTAAAATTCATATTTTAATGGAATGAAATTTAATTTTTTTCATAATGTCATATATATATATATAGATATATATTTGATCCAATATAACCCAATAACAAATAAGTAATATTAATTTATTTAATAATTAAATTATTAAATTACTAAATTATTTAATAACTATTTTCTTAAATTATTTAATAATTATTTTATTTTTGTTAAAAAATAAAGTAATTAATAAATATTTTATTAAATAATTTCGTGTTTAAAAAGATCAAAATTACCAAAAAGGTGTTTTAGTCGTACCAAAATTTCATTTCAATTCCAAAGCTATATTCTGTGAACCAAACAAACAGATTTTAAATCCTTTAACATATTTCATTCCAATTTTGCAAACCAAACAGGTGGTCAAACCAAACAACTTTTCATTCCAATTTCTTCAAAGTCAATTTTTTTTGACAGATTTCATTTTATCCAAAAATAATCTGTGAACCAAACTCCACCTAATACTTTATTTGTCTAAATAAAGCATATCCATTATTAATATACAAAATTTTGGACTTTCCCTTTTTGCTTATTATGAACCAAACTAAGGGGTTGTTTACAAATAACAACAAAATTTTGAGTGTTACATTGCAATCCTCGTCTTTGCTTATGAAATACTTGTTTGATTTAACTTTTTAGTTTGTTTGTCGTATTTTACTCTTTGTTCTGCTTTTTTTTTTGTCTCGGAGAAAGTCTTTGTTCGACTTATGCCATATAAACAAACATTGATTGCTCGATGACACTACAATGCATGTTCAATCATATCCACCAACATCTAAAAAAGAAATACACCTTATGCATATTCTACAGTTTCTCTTCAACACCATCTAAACATCTGGAACTCGAAACCCAAAAAAAATTAAAAAAAATACACCTTACGAGAACCTATCCGTCCCATAAAAAATCTTACGGGCACATGTCTACAAAAAATGGGAAATTTGTACATCTTGAATGGCAAGCGTTTTTCTCGATTTCATTAAAAATGTGTGTGACCATAAAAGGAAGTAAGAACGAGGGCACCTCAAGATCATCTATCAGTGATCGACGTGAATGTCATAGTGGCATGTGACGATCCATAAATCGTGGAATCCTCCGGATTTCCTGAGCCACTAGATGATGTACCCGATATGTTAATTTTTGTGGTTTTGAAACTCGTTAGCTCGGATAGTAAGCATGGATCGGATAAATCTTTTTCGTCAATACTCATCTCGTCATTTAACATCTTCATGACATTAGACATGGATGGTCGGTTTTTTAGAAGACTTTGGGTGCAAAGAATGCCGATCTTTAAGTAGAGGCAAGCTTCATCCGTGTCGACATCCTTCCCTATTGAAGGATCCACCATATTTTTTAGCTCCCCTTCCCTGTATAGATCCCATACCTGAAAAGAGGAAACTTTAAACCATAGAAAGTGTGTGCGTTCCAATCTCTTTGGAAGTCGTGTTACATATGTATCAAGACTATAGATCGACATGACGAATGATAAGTAAAACAAAAAAAAATATAATGTTTAGGATTGAATTGAGAATTGCATACCCTTTCGAGAAGATATTGTTCTTCAATAGGTAAACGCTTGCATTGATTAGGTCTTCCGCTAACAATTTCCAACAACAAAACACCAAAGCTGTAGATGTCTGCTTTCCTTGTCAACTGGCCTCGTATCGCATACTCGGGAGCCAAATAGCCTCTACAATAAACCAATACCAAAATGTTAGTACTATGACGATAAGGAACCATGAGTCATGGGGAACTTGTTAAATGAGGTAATTAGACACACAACATATTCATTAGAAATATGGACATGTTATGCATCATGAACGTGTGATACATGATGAATAAGATGCCCATGTTCATCACATGTGTGTTATTCATTATGAATATTCATTCTAAAGAGGGGCACGTGGCGAGGGAGCTTACATAGTTCCTGCAATGCGCGTGCTAAGATGAGTCAGATGACCGGGGAAAAGCTTTGCTAGACCAAAATCCGAAATCTTTGGGGTAAAATCATCATCAAGCAAGATATTGCTTGCCTTGATGTCCCTGTGAATAACATGAGGATGCACCTCCTCATGAAGATAAGCAAGCCCCTTTGCAACACCGATGCAGATCTTTTTTCGAACTTCCCATGTGAA
This sequence comes from Centaurea solstitialis, assembly GCA_030169165.1. Lineage (NCBI taxonomy): Eukaryota > Viridiplantae > Streptophyta > Magnoliopsida > Asterales > Asteraceae > Centaurea > Centaurea solstitialis. Next base: position 85,054,550 of record CM058041.1, read on the forward strand.
ATTAATGCTACACTGACCGCTCCCTATATACGCATAACACAAACCAAAATTCTTCAAGAGAACACCAAAAGAACAAGCCACATTATGGATGAAAAAACAGTGTTCCAATTACCAAGTAACGTTTGATCTAGACTACCGTTTTTAAGGTAGCCATAGACCAAGATTCTATGATCTCCTTCCACACAACAACCATGCAACTTCACGAGGTTTTCGTGTTGTGTGTCTGAAATTATAGTTATCTCGGTTATAAACTCCCGCACGCCCTGTCTAGACTCAGCACCAAGAACCTTTACAGCAACTACCGTGCCATCTTTGAGCATACCCTAAAGATAAACAAGTGTTTTCTTTGAGAAATCAACATATTAATAGTTGAGTGTGTTTATCTAAATATGAAGAGTGGATGAACTTAAATATTTGTAATTACCTTGTACACAGAACCAAAACCCCCCTCCCCTATCTTGTTATCAGGTTTGAAATCTTCGGTAGCATGTCGCAAATCTCTGTATGTATAAAATCTTATATTCTCAACATCCAAAAGTTCTGCATCCAAATATAATCTAATAAGACACCCTTGCCAAGATATATATAGATTAAAGACATGCCAACATTTAGAAACCATGCGTAATCTACGTTGATGCATGTTACTTCGTTGTGCATTTTAATTTGATGTTGAGAAACTTCAAACCAAAGCGCGAAAACACCAACGAATGTATAACTTTCTTCACTCATAAGTTTTTCTATGGATAGAAGTTCTTTGGAGAAAGTTTTCGTTTTGATGGTCTCATAACCACAAATACTTGTTAGAATCGCAATTTCTAAACCATAGGGACAAAAATTGCAGTTTTTAATGAAAACCGTAATTTACTCTACTTGTTATATATCAAAATTCAAACCCAAAGGACCATAAATCAATGGACACTCATGGATGAAAGGCTTTTAATACAAGTACATTAGAAAACTGTTAGTCTATTTCATATGGTTACAAGTTTAATTCTACTGTAGTGTGTAGACAGACCCATTCATGTGTCTTTTAAGATGTCTTATATATATATATATATATATATATATATAGGGGTGGGTTCAAATGTGAACCACTTTTTGGTTGTGAACGTGAGGACAACCGAGAGCGCGACACATGGCGGATGACTAGGCGCCACGTCAAGTTCACGGCGGATGACTAGGCGCGATTCATGGGGAGGGCATTGAATTAAAGGGGGGGACCACCCTCAAAGCCGACGTGGCGCCTAGTCATCCGCCACGTGTCGCACTCTTGGTTGTCCTCACGTTCACAACCAAAAAGTGGTTCACATTTGAACTTTCCTCTATATATATATATATATAGGGGTGGGTTCAAATGTGAACCACTTTTTGATTGTGAACGTGAGGACAACCGAGAGCGCAACACGTGACGGATGACTAGGAGCCACGGCGGATGACTAGGCGCGATTCATGGGAGGGCATTGAATTAAAGAGGGGGACCACACTCAAAGCCGCCACGTGTCGCGCTCTCGGTTGTCCTCACGTTCACAACCAAAAAGTGGTTCACATTTGAACTTTCCTCTCTCTCTCTCTCTCTCTCTCTCTCTCTATATATATATATATATAGGGGTGGGTTCAAATATGAACCACTTTTTGGTTGTGAACGTGAGGACAGCCGAGAGCACGACATGTGGCGGATGACTAGGCGCCATGTCATGTCCACGGCGGGTGATTAGGCGCGATTCATGGGAGGGCATTGAATTAAAGGGGGGGGGGGGACCACACTCAAAGCCGCCACGTATCACGCTCTCGGTTGTCATCACGTTCACAACCAAAAAGTGGTTCACATTTGAACTTTCCTCTCTCTCTCTCTCTCTCTCTCTCTATATATATATATATATATATATATGTGCCTAGGCCTGCACCTAAACTGCAATGAAAGCCACAAAAGGGGTGTTTGGGATTGCATTTGAAAACAACTTATTGACTTATTTCATTGTGGGGGAGGAAATAAGTTGTTTCGAGTGTTTGAATAGGAGTGCTTATCGCTTCTCGAAGAAGGTGATAAGTCAGTTTTAAGAAAGCAATCCATTTTAACTTTTCCAAGAATAAAATAAGCACTTTTTCATATAAGCATAAGTTGTTTTTCAAACACAATCCCAAACACCCCTTAAGACTTTTAAAGCAGTTATGTTTCATACTTTATAATAAGAAAGCATTGAGTAAATACAAAAAAACTTCCAACATCTATAAAGCTATGTTTTGTACATTGGACCAGACAGAACAAGACAAAACTTTGTCTTAGATTTGGTGCAACATGGGACCAGACAAAAACACATTGCTCATGTTTTGGCATGCATGACATTGGACATGGACAAAGAGTGTGTGGGACAAAAAAATTACTAATCTACCCTCATTTGATATAATCTTAATACAATATTTGTTTTAACGGTCACCACCACCACCGATCCCCTCCACAACCAATGATATCATCTTCAATCATGTCTAGTTCTATCATATCATGTATGCGTACCAAAAGCTAACTACATGCTACATGATCTTAGCAAGTGGTTTATCTTACCTCTACTAACATCAAGGCGGTGCCCCCGATTGTTTGCTGAAAGTTTCCAAGAAAATCGTTAGCATCGAACAAGCTAAGATTATTATGTATGTACAAAAAGAGAGGAAGAAATGCTACTTTATACATGAATGAACTATATATAAAACTCAATACCTCTATGACCATCCTCTGTTGCTGAAGCTACCTTCCCAAAACAAGAAAACAACTTAGCCATAAAAAGGGAATCCCCTATTTTAACCAATAGATTATGTCAAATGCCTGTAAATGCAATACCAAGATGATTTAGGGACTCTTTACTAAATACTGAATAATTTAGTATGGAATGGTTAGCAAATAACTATTTGAAAACTCTTCTGAATTAACTGTATAAAACTTTATCTCCAACCTTATGTTAAATGAAAATTAACTTTTAAAAACTTTCTAACTGGATTTTCTATAAAAAGAAATACTAAATTATTAATAGTCGAAACCAATAAACGATGTCTTATCTAAGAAATATAAAAATGTTTTTTAAACTATATTGTAGAGAGAATAAAAAATACTAAAAAAATTAATAATTGGTCTTATGGGTTGTTTTCTAAAATTCTTTTCTTGTTTCTTTTTGAGGTGGGGTTTTCTCTCTTCTCCAACTTCATGAGAGATTTGCAGAAAGCTTCACCTTCTTATGAATGAATACAAAAAATGGCGATTGAGAAAAAAAATTCTTTTATTTTCCTTTTTTTTTTTGTTTTAAGAACAAGTATAGAAATTGATGTTTTTTTTTTGGAAGGGTGGCCGGGAAAGCCCAACTAATCCCGGCAATTTTGTTTAGCCCCACTTAAATGTCCGCAGACATGCACACGGAAAGGTTCGAACTCGGTTAGGACGCTATGAATCCCCGAGCAATAACCAATCCACCACCACACCGCACATCCATTAGATTACAATGATCTTATCCAAATACAAACTCAAATAAGTCGATACTATATGATATAATATATCTAACAACATAAAATAAACACACACACGTACCTATATCAATATCGGGATCTTGGATGAAAAAGAACACCAAAGAGGTCGAAGATATCGATGAAGTTGAAAACCGCAAAACACGATGGCGTACAAATTTAATAGGAGAAAAATGATATGAAATCAAAGCGACTGAATTCGTTAAGACAATCGAAGAAGAAAGAATGAATGAAATGATTAAGAGGAGGAGTGCAGTCACGATTGTTAATAAATATGAAGCTTACACGCGACAAAAGAAAAGGTCAAATAAAGAAGAATTTTTGACTTTTGGCTGAATGAGAGAAGAGACGACTCGCTTCAGAGTTCAGACCTCTCCCCATCTTAAAAAAAAAAAAAAAAAAGTAGATTCCATTCAATAAATAAATCCACAGATGTATTCGTCATTCGTGTTTAAACTATTAAGGTAGTAGAATTAAAATTAACAATTTAGAGGTTCTTAGTTTTTTGTATAATTTGATTAATTCAAATTCTTTGCTATAATTTAATATGTGTTTAAAGTAATTTTTATTATAAAAATAATAATTAAGTATTATGTTAAAAGTAAAAAACTATCTTGATTATATTTAAATTAAGAATAACTAAATCTTGCCTTTTTTAAGTTTACTAAAATTAGTGGGATTTATTAAATAAAACATTACGTGTCAATCAGATAAGTCTAAGGTTGCGTTTGGTACATGGGACAGGACGGGATGTGAAGGGACAAAACTCTATATCTCACGTTAGCCGCAACATGAGACATAGTAGAAATTCAATGTCCCACGTTTGATACAACACAAAACAAAATAGAAATTCATTGTCCCATGTTTGGTACAACACGGGACAAAAAAGACTTTTTTGTTTCACCTAAATAGGTGGAACAACATGCCGGGTTTCCTCCAAAAAAAGAACATGGACAGAAATAAGACAGAAACTAATATATTTTTAGCTAACACTCGTTTGATATAAAACTTTAATATAGTATTTGCTTTAGTGTTTACCACCACTAGTCGCGGCCGCCGCAACCACCGGTAGTCACTATCGGCCACCTCCACCTCCTCTTCCACTACAACAACCTTCTCCACTACCTCTATAACCACCATCGATTACCTACCACCACTATCTATCACCTCTACAACTATCCATCGCCATTGCAGCCACCACCACCACCATTATTCACCATCTTCATGTTTTCCACAACCACCGACCACCACCACCATCGTCTTTACTACTATTACCGTCAGCCACCACTTCCACCTCTGCCATAACCACCAACATCAATTACATCAAATCTTATATATATATATATAGTTAGCGGTGGGTTCAAATGTGAACCACTTTTTGGTTGTGAACGTGAGAACAACCAAGAATTAAAGGGGAAAATTAAAGGGGGGACCACACTCAAAAGCTGCCTTTATTTACTAGTTACCGCCACATGTCGCGCTCTCGGTTGTCCTCACGTTCACAACCAAAAAGTGGTTCACATTTGAACTTTCTTCTATATAGTTTAGATATATATAGGGGTATATATATATTTGTAATTAACAAGAGAACTATTTTATCTTTTAAGTGGTTACCAAGTTATTTATCTTACCAGAGGAATATGGTAAAGCCGAGAATCTTAAAGCATCTCCAACAATTTCTCTAAAATAAGGAAAATGAGACTTTTGTTATCTAAATTGCTCCAACATATTCTTTGTATGGTTAGGGTCGGGTAAGTATAACCTGGTCAACCTGAGCTACGTGACTCGGCCTAGCCCAAAAAAAGAGATAAGAAACCTGAACCCGAACACCCAAATAAAATATGTAAAATGTAGGAGCGGGTTGGGTACCCATATGTACCTCGAATCCGACCTGAAAACACGTTTGATTTTTGGGTGCCCATATCCCACACGAATCCATCATCAAACATGATCGAATTTTGTGTTTTGTGCCTTTCTTCAATTCATTTGGTTTAAATAGGCTATATCCAACTCCCACCCAACCTGAATAACCTGAAAATTTTGGATATCCGGTTTTTTCGGTCGGGATGTAGGTTCTATATATGCTATCCGAAAATTTCGGATATCTGAAATTTACCAACTCGAACCTATCGATGCACACCCCTACCAATGGAAGATCACTAATGTAAGGGACCAAATCCAATACAAATTATATTAGCTAAGGGTTTTCTTGTAATAAATGAAAATAAAAGACTAGTTTTATAACAAAACTTTAAAAAATAAATATGTAATTTACTACAAATCATGTCTAACTCAATTGATATTCCTAAGGGCGGTAACATCCTGGGGGACCTGGGACTGTGGATGGTATCCCAGTTTACCTAGGTTCGAATCCAAGGGGAGTCAACTTGAGAGCATGAGGAGTACCCAATCCTTAGGTTGGGGGCTGGTCCAATCATAGACTAGACTGCTCCCAGCCCAGTCAAAGACTGTGGTTGAGCTCTAGATCCAGTGTAAACTGAGCCGGGAAAACGGCAAATTAGTGGGCTGCCTTTGAATGCCCGATAACGCCAGGAAAGCATGCATGTGTGTTTGTGATAGTCGTTCGTTGATTCAATGCCAGTATACCTTAAAAAATGTAATTTACTCTTTAGAGGACATGATTATTCATAAAAATAATGAGACTTTATTGTAGACCATATGAGCCACATGTATGTGAAATTGGTCATCATTTCATCCTACGACCCATTTTCAAAGCTCGTGAATGAATTATGAATAGACATAATTACTGTTAATTGTTATACTAATTTAAACCGTAAAATTTATTTATAACTGAAATAAAACTGCTTGATTATTTATGCCATATTTAAACAAATTCTAATAAAAACAACAATAACAATGATAAAGAAATCTTTGTGAATTGGAGTAAACAAACGTGTTTCCAAAAAGTATTATTGCTTGCTTTTTGAAAAATTCAATTCTCATGATGGTCGTTTTTGACCGTACAAACTATTTTGTTTGGTAAACGTTCTGAATTTGTTTATCTTGATGTAACTTTTACAAATATGACACTTCTTATGTTGGTTGATGTATGTATTCCGAATGCGTATAATGGATGGTCCAAACACATGAAGCGGACTGATTTGAATTCCATGAATTAAGATGTCGGGAATATTTAATCTATCTAGAAAAAGAAAATTGATGTCAATTTCAAGCATGGTTTTGAAAACCGGACCGGACCGGCCGGTTCAACCGGTTCGATCGGGAACCGGTAGCAAAATTGGTTCAATAGAACCGGTCAAACCGTTGGACCGTGGACTAGTGAGAACCGTTTGAACCAGGAGGTTGAACCGGTAAACCGGACCGCTTTAAACCGTTTTTTTCTTTTTTTCCCCTTTTTTCATCTAATTCCTAAATGCAAAGTTTGTATTTTCCTAAACATAGTTATATGACGTACTTTTGATATATTAGTATAGGATATTTTAATATTTTGTTAAATCTTTTTATATTTAGTATTCTAGGAAATGAAAACAATGATGAAGATGACATACTTCTCAAATGTTGTGTTTAAGTGTTTTTTGATTTTGCAAGTGTTTTTTTAATAATTATGACGTCATCCGGTTCTTTAAACGGTTCGGCCGGTCCGACTGGTTGAACCGGTAAATCAATAGGACAACCGGTTTGATGACCGGTCCAGTTTTAAAACATTGATTTCAAGCAATTTTGTAATAAATATATTTTATTTGATTTATGGATTTTTTTAGTCATGATTTTACCATAATAGCTGATTTTATATGTCAAGTTTATATATTTAATTAGTTTTAAAAAGTTTATGATTTTACTTGTTAAAAAACTATTCAAGATCAGAGATAATGTGTTAGGCTTTTTGAAGTTATCTGTAATTTTAAAAGCTTCCTTTTAGAATCCAAATTCGTTGTAAAGTACATCTTTAGATCAAAATGATCAATTAAACTGCTTTAAGTTGTTCAAAAAGTTAGTGATTTAATAAGCTAAAAGACGATTCATGTCTACCTTAGTTGGTCTTCTTAAGGGCGTTAATATCTTGTGGGAGCTGTGGGTGAAATCTTAGTATACCCAGGTTCAATCCCAAGGGAAGTCAGTCAATTGAGGGTATGACGAGTATCCAGTTCTTATGCTGGTTCAGTCATAGACTAGGATGCCCCCCAGCCCAGTCAAAGATTATGGTTGGGCTCTAGACATAGTGTTAAGGAAGCTTGCATGTACATGTGTGTTTATGGTAATCGTTCGTAGTTCGATGCCGCTGTGCATTCTTAAAAAATTAGCAAAAAAGTTTAAAGCTAGTCGGGGATTTATAAATTTTTTAAAATAAATCCTTAATTTTGTTTAACTATTTACTTTTAAAAAATACGACTTGCCCGAGTTGCAGGGCACGGAATTCAATGATAACGCACACGTGGGCCATGAGCATTTGTGGGATAATCTTGACAAGTTGCTAATAAAGTAAACTTTACTTTTGGTCCTTGAAGTTTAGTAAAATGTTTAAAATTAGGGCTTTGAATTTTGATGAGTTATGAGTCATCCTTGTAGTTTGCATTTTCTTTGAAAATATCCTTAATCGCTAACTCCGTCAAAGGTTTCTGCTAAAGTAAGGTGCATTTATGTATTTTCTTCATATTCTTTAATTTTCTTATTAAAAACCGATATAAAAGTAATATTTTGTATTTTCTATAGAATAAATTACATTTTTCTTTAAGTGGGTTATTAAAAATTGGAACTTCCATTCCTGTGTTTTAGAAATTGTTGTTTTAGTCCATGTGGATGTGCTTTCCAATTTATTGTAATTTTATTTATTGGGGCTAATTTTTGTAAATATGAAGAATGAAAATAAAAATAAATTGCAAAACACAAAAACGAAAACAATAATAAACTATAAATCATAGGAGTAAAAAATTGTGATTTCAAAATATAGGGACAAATATATAGCAATTTTCAACAAACCATCGGAAAAAAAGTAGTTTAGTCTTCATTATGCTATAACATTTCCCCCTCTTACTCTCACCATCATGATGTAACAACTTGTCGTGCATGAATAGAAAAAATAATTTGTAAACTTCTTATAAGCCTCAAATTGTAGGTTACTAATAATTTATTGGGTCAGCCTATAACTTCGGGCTTTGGGATGTTACAAATGATATCAGAATCGATCTTTGTACCATCAGGATGGTAGGACAAACTTCCCTAGGTATGATGAGTCTTTGAGGGGGGATATTTGTAACATCTTAGGCGAATCCCACATCGTCAATTACAAGGTGAAAGATTTTAGGTAGGCCTAATGAGGACGTTAGGAGTTTAAACGGTTGAAATTGTAACGACCTTCCCAAATGGATAGAAAGTATGATTTGTGAGTTCCCTATAAGCCTCAAGTTATATGCTACTAATAAATTCCGTTATAGTTTTGAGTTGGACTTGAAGTTATTAGACTAGTCTATAGCTTTGGGCTTTGAGATGTTACACATGACACAACCGGTGTACCAATCCCACAACAACATCCATTCACCAGATATCACAATTTTTTTGCTTGTGACACCATCGTCCCTTTGTATACGAGAATACCCATAAAGAAAGTAAGAAAGCTTCACCTTAAAAATAAAACTCATAAAAGGAACCTTGGTCGTTGCTGTGCAAACAAGGGGCATTCACATGCAAAATGGTGAAAACCCACCATGTTTAGGAAGTATTTCATATCCGTTTTTTTTTCATACCTTCCTTACTCTGGTGCTACATCAGCATTATACCTTCCTTACTCTGTTACTCACAGCGGTAGAAATTATCGGGCGGGTTGAGCCCGTCGGGCCCGGTGGGTTCGGCGGGCACCGCTGTGCCGTTTCATATGCCGGCGGGCAACCCCTGCGATGGCTTTTCCTAGCCGTTGCCAAACGGCTCTCTAACGGTAATAAATTAAAAAAATACTTTTTTTTTTCATTTTTAACTCCTATATAAATACCCCTTTACCCAACTTATTTTTTCACACCAACTCTAACTCTCTCTTCAACTCTTTAAACCTCCAACTCTTCAAATCTCATGAATCCAAACGATCGAAACCCCGGATTTTCATCCCGGCCCGCGAAAGCTAAACGTCGGGCGGAACCCGAGACCCCTTCCAACCCCAGTTTCAAAGTCGACGTTTCGCATACCGGGTTCAATCCACAATATCCACCCGATTATGAGGTCCAAATTTCGCCCAAAGGTTTTAGTCTCATAATTACTCATCCCGGGAGCTCTTCACAAGCTCCTCAACCCGGGAGCTCTTCAAAAGCTCCGTATCAACCATTTCCTAATCCCATGACCTATTCACAATTTCTTTCCACCCGATTGGGGTGCTCCTTATCAACCATTTCCTACACCCAATTTTGGAGCCGTACAAGATGATGGCCCGGAACATGAGGAAGAGATTTTCCCTTCCGATGAGGGGCAACTTTCACCAACGACCGAGATGGAACGTGACATACAGTTTTACACCGCCCCGCATGGCCATCTTCGGGGTAAACGACTCCAAGATGCTTTGAAGGGAAAAACCAAGATCAGAGCCAAATATGGCTTGGATTTTTAGTTTATTTAATTCGTAATTTTTTTTGTTGTGTAATTTTTAGTTTATGTAATGTTTTAGTTTATTTTATTTATTTAATTATGTAATGTTTAATTTTAATTAATTATGAATCTTATTATTAATTAATTACATGTTTTATTTAATTATATTATTTAATAATATAAAATAAATAAACTAAATTTAAAAATGAGAGGGTTGGGAGGGTTGGGTAAGAGTTGTAGAAGGTTGGGGAGGGTTAACAGAGGGTTCGGAAAAAACTGATGTGTCAGCTGATGTGACATTAAATCGATAGGACACCTATGGCTCAAGCGACGATTAACCTAGAAAAGAAAATCTCATGAGAAAATATAAAATTGAAATCGGGTTAATGTATTTTTTGATGTGGTCAATATTTCTGGTTAACTATACAGTTAGAATTAAGATTAAGTCTTCCAAATAAATAACGATTAAGTCTTTGGACGATTAAGTATTTGGTTACAGTGGACGCGATCATTGAGGATTGACGCGGTTCATGGGAGGGTAGAGATTATTAAAGAGGGGGGACCAGTCAAAGCCGCATTAATTGACCGGATGAATGGTTGAGATTCGTTCTCATGTTCACAATGAAAAAGTGGTTCACATTTGAACTTTCTTCTATTTATTTTTAGAGTTAATTACATATTTGGTCCCTGTGGTTTGATGATTTTAACACTCTAGGTCCATTTTTAAAATAATTATGGATTTGGTACCTGTGGTTTACATTTTATAACGCTCTGAGTCCATGACTCTAACAGCGTTTGCTTTTGCACCGTTAAAAAACTCATGTGCAATGCACATGGTGGGCATTTTTGTCTTTTTATAGGTTTTCTCCATCATGTCAATCTTCTTTCCCAATTCAAGAACCCAGATTTTGAAACCAGATGCAAAAGAAAATTAGTCCATATTTAAATAAATTCATATCCATATCTAAGCATGCAAACAAAAAATCAATCATAAATCTTTAGAACATTCACAAATAAATTGTTACCTTCAATTTCAAACATAAAATTGTTATAAATAATCTCAATCACATATACAAACACAAATGACAAAACTAATATTTTAAGAACATTAAAACCCAAATTCAAAAACTAAATCTAAATCAAAATAAACAAGAAAAAACCCTAGATTAACAATTAAATCAGAATCTAAATCTAAATTAAAAAAAAGAAAAAAGAAGTTTGATATTAGAAAAATTGGGTCATTATGGAAACCCTTCAATTTGGAATAAAACTTTCAATCAAAGCTTTCAATATCAAACCTTTAATCTTTATATCAGGACTTTCAATAAAAACCCAGATCTGATGAAGGACATGCACATGGGTTCACCGGAGTTAGGTGGGTTTCGACAAGACCTTCATCAGAGATGAAGTTGCGGTGGTTGGTGAATGGAACCAAGGTGAAGTCGCCGACGGTGTGGGTCGGAGGCGGCGATAGGTTGTGGTTTCTCATCATGTTTTCTCTGGCTGCTATACGACGGTGATTGCAGTGGAGGTGGGTGGTTGGTGGTGAAGACAGTGGTGGAGGCGGGCGGTGATGACATGGGCGGCTGGAAGTGTAGGTGGGCGGTGGTGGGGCTGGTGGTGTAGGGTTTTGTAAAATGAGGTTGGGGGCGATGAAGATGAGAATTAAATTAGGTTTTGTTTTTTTATTTTTTAATTAATGTACAATATAGTAAATTACATATTTGGCCCTTGAATTTTAATTGAAAATTAAAAAGGTAATGTAAAGACAAAAATGCCCATCATGTGCAATGCACATGAGTTCTTTAACGGTGCAAAAACAAACGGTGTTAGAGTCATGGACCCAGAGCGTTATAAAATGTAAACCATAGGTACCAAATCCATAATTATTTTAAAAATGGACCCAGAATGATAAAATCACCAAACCACATGGACCAAAAATGTAATTAACTCATTTATATATATATATAGGGGTGGGTTCAAATGTGAACCACTTTTTGGTTGCGAACGTGAGGACAACCAAGAGCGCGACACGTGGCGGATGACTAGGCGCCACGTCAGATGCACGGCGGATGACTAGGCGCGATTCATGGGAGGGCATTGAATTAAAGAGGGGGACCACAATCCAAGTCGCCACGTGTCGCGCACTCGGCTGTCCTCAAGTTCACAACCAAAAAGTGGTTCACATTTGAACTTTCCTCTATATATATATATATATATATATATATAGAAGAGAGAGAGAGAGAGAGATAAAGGGAAGTTTATTTAAAAACCAAAACATTAGTAAAAACCATAAAAACTCAGGGTTTGTTTTTCCTTAAATCAACAAAAACTCTTCGTGGAGTTGTTTAATATGATGCAAATGTTTCATATAATAAATTTTTTGATGAAATTGTGTCGTATTACGGTGTTTTTTTTATGTAAAATGAAAATGTTTCATACACTTTTTTATGTTTATGAAACTGTTTCAAGTTTTTTATTTAATCCTATGAAACCTTGTTGTTTTTACAAAAAAGAACACCAAAAATGAATCATATGAAAGATTTGCATCATATTAAAAACTCCACGAAAAGTTTTCGTTGATTTAACATATGAAACCATGAGTTTTTACGGTTTTTACTAATGTTTTGGTTTTTACTAATATATATATATATATATAGGGGTGGGTTCAAATGTGAACCACTTTTTGGTTGTGAACGTGAAGACAGCCGAGAGCGCGACATGTGGCGAATGATTAGGCGCCACGTCAGGTCCACGGCGGATGACTAGGCGCGATTCATGGGAGGGCATTGAATTAAAGGGGGGACCACACTCAAAGCCGCCTTTGTTGACTAGTCTCCGCAACGTGTCACGCTCTCGGCTGTCCTCACATTTACAACCAAAAAGTGGTTCACATTTGAACTTTTCTCTCTTTCTCTCTCTATATATATACACAATTTTGTCTAAAATGGTTTCGGAGTTATTTGTTCAAATTTATACCATTTATGTTTCTAAAAAAAGGATTAAGATTTACTTGTTCAAATAAAAAAGTTTAAGAATTTATTTGGTAAAACATTTTAGAAAAAGGGTTAGAGATTTGTTTATAAAAAAATATCACCAGATTTAATCATTCAAAATGAAATAGTTTATTGGCATTTCTTAGATTTTTCTCAATTTTTAACTTGTTTAATAGATTGCAAGGAGGTATTTAACTTTGTTTTAAAAAGTTTAAGGGTTTTATCATTCTTAAAGATAATTTAGGAACTTAACCATTTAAAATTATATAATTTATGGGTTTGATAGATCTGAATATTAATCCACCATGATTAAGAAGCTTCAATTTCAATCACAAATCTCACTTTTATTGATATGAAGAATATGAACACAATACACACTCTCAACTTTCTCTCTCCTCTATCAAACTCTAGATCTGACAATTACGTATCTCTCACTCAATCACATTCTCTTTCACAATCACTCACATTCACTCTGAAATCTAACTAACACAAAAGCTTTTATACCCCTAGGGTATTTACACTTAGCTCCCCTCAACTTTACACAAAATACAATTATAAACCCAAACTTGAATACAACTATATTTTTAACCCTAACAATCTCCCCCTTTGTATTCAAGTTGGAAATAACCAACTAACACAAAACTTGTAAACATATACAATCTTCAGAAACTTCACTTTATCTGAATCAGCAACGAACAAAACTTTTCCGCATCAGAAATCTTCACGAACCACAAGTAACCAACTTCAAAACTTCTCAAATGAATTTAACTTGAGAATCTCTTGACTTTAAAGATCATCAACGTTCTTCAGAAAATTTCTCAATCTTTTCAAAGTAAACAATCTCCCCTTTTTTTCGCAAAATCGAATTATCTCCTTTGAAGTATACACCTTTCAATAAGCTCATCTTGAATCAGAATTTATCAACTGATAACCACCTAAGTATCAATCTCCAGATATTTTCATCCAATCAATCTTCAGAAAATAAACTCATCTCTTTTTCTCCATAAACTTCAAACTCTTATCTCATCATCCAGAAACAACATCTTTGAGATCTTCAGTCTTCACTTGACTTTTCTCCAATGTCTTCAAATAATCAAAACTTTGACAACATGATTATCTTGATAAAACTTTTCATCTTGATCTTCCACTAAAGCACAAAATCTCTTCAGAACTCAACTTGAACTTTGAACAAATATCTTCAAGTACGTTGAAGAACCATCTTTCTTTGCACTTTGAATCACCAAAACATTCACTAAATTTGAACATTTCTCAAGCACTTCACCATATACAAACATCACAAATATTTCGCTTTCTTTCTTTATCATATCAAGACTTTATCATTTCTCTTTCTTTCTCCCCATTTCACTTTCTTTCACCCCCTATTTGATGAAAAAATTGATTTTATCATCAAATCACAACGTAGAAATGATTAATCTTGAATCTTGAATCGCCATATCAACCAAAACATTAGAAACAATCTGATCAGTCACCATCCTTTTCCTCCCGAACCACCATCCAAAACTATAAACCATCCGTCAATTCCAAAAGTTATCCGAATCTTTTCAAATTCAGACATAGAGTGGTAACCCTGAATCAACACATGAAACAGTTAAAATGCCTGTAAGTAGCACAAAGCCACTTAGTACAACGGATGTACTGTAGAAAGGGCTTTATTGACGTTCACCCCCCAGGACTTCCATTCAATCATTGAAATACCGGTGTATTTCTATGAATGTTCCGACAAAGAAACAAATTCCTTGTGTGCAAAGTGTTGAAGAAAAATAGCATAAAATGCTGTAAAAGGCTCAACATAGTGAAAAACATATTCACTGACTCGATGTGTAAGAAATGAAGTTCGAAGGCAGGGCAGCTTCCTTCTTTTTCAATATCGACTTTCCGAATGAAAATCTGATAGATTATATGCTGCATCCCCGTGAAAAAATGAAACATTTTCTTGTTGAGAAGAAAATGAGTAGCTGGTGGGGTGTAAACGAGAGTCGGCATTGGGCTTTGCCTTGATTCAATATCAGTCACCAAAGAACGTGAACCGATAGATTATGTGGTTGCCCGGCTTAGAAATGGTTGGTGCAGAGTTTTAATTTTCTTTTAACTCTGTTCTCACACCCTCCAATTCTTTTAATCTTCCTCACTGCTAACCAAGCTCTCATATTTCATTTTTCCGCTCTAACACTATGAGAATAACTCAACCGGATGAGTTATCTCCCCCACTCTTTGATTGAGACCCTTCACCCCTCATTTCTCTCAAGGATAACTTCTTGGGTAGGGCTACCGGCGCTGGCAGTCCATAGAAGTTTAAGAACCTCACTCCCCGTGAAATATGTTACCTAAACATGCAAAATCGATGATTCATCGGTTGAATCATATAGCCTTTGAAAAAGTTTGCTCAAAAGATGTATAGAAACAATACATGAGCAAAAAGATATCTCCAAACACTTATATATATTGAATGCACATGAAAAACAAAGAATTGTTTGAGAAAACTGTTTCATCAGATGGTATGATCAAAAAAAAAAAATGGTTCAGAAAGATAGGAAAATATCTATATGAACGATATATAGACATATCTTTATGAAACAAGATGTATCGGACTGATCAACTGAACGCTTAGACGCAAATTGGAATAACAAACGAGTGTATTACCATCGAATAATTGGATCGTTTTAGAGACATGGTAATAACTAAACAAGAAGAACATAAACCGGTGTGTAAGAATACTTAAACAATATAAGAAAAGATAATACACAAGTATCAATCTTTGGAAACACACGGTTTGGAAAATATGTGTCAATTCCTCAATATGAAAACATTTAAAATTCACTTCTAGATTCATGAAAAACTTTTGAGAATAGAGAAGTGATTTGAACAATTTTGAAAACAGTTTTCATACTCGAAAGTTGTTCATCTTTCAAATACGTGTTTATACGAAACTATATATATACATATAAGCTCCCC
Organism: Centaurea solstitialis; assembly: GCA_030169165.1. NCBI lineage: Eukaryota > Viridiplantae > Streptophyta > Magnoliopsida > Asterales > Asteraceae > Centaurea > Centaurea solstitialis. The sequence continues at coordinate 85,070,575 of CM058041.1, forward strand.
CTCGAAATGTGAATTACCTACAAATCAGATAATAGAATTTGGTATTCATGTAAAATGAATCCTCTGTAGTTAGTAGCTCCCCCTCAAAAATACCTTGTACCAAAACTTGAATGACCTCTTTTTGATATATTTATTTATTGACTCCCCTTCAAACAAAGAAACACACTTTATTAAACTGAAAAAGAAAAAACAAATGTAGAAAGAAAATATACAAAGAAATAAAGTTTGAAAATACTATTTCAAATTTTCAGAGTTAGCATACCAAGCTTGGTGATAAGAAAGTTAAACCTCTTTTCATCCAAAGCTTTAGTAAACAAGTCTGCCAACTGAAATTCAGTATTTACAAAATAAAGTTCTGTTGTACCTTTCTCTACATGATCTTTAATAAAATGATACCTGATATCGATGTGTTTGGTCTTCGTGTGTTGAACTGGATTGCAAGATATAGCAATTGCGCTCTTTGAATCACAGTAAATCGGGATCTTATCAAACTTGAAACCATAATCTCGTAACTGGGTACGCATCCAAATAATTTGAGAACAACAGCTTGCAGCAGCCACATATTCAGCTTCGGCCGTTGAAAGTGAAACACAATTCTGCTTCTTAGATGCCCAGCTAACAAGCTTATCTCCCAAAAACTGTATATGTCCTGTCGTGCTCTTTCTATCTAACTTGCATCCTCCATGATCCGCATCAGTATAACCTGTCAACTCATAACCTGAACCTTTAGGATACCAAATACCAAGATTAACGGTACCTTTCAGATATCGAAAAATACGTTTGACTGCTTTAAGATGAGAGACTTTAGGCTTTGACTGATAACGAGCACAAAGACATGTCGAAAACATTATACCAGGTCGACTTGCAGTTAAGTACATTAAAGAACCAATCATCCCTCGATAAGTTGTCACATCGACAGCTGTTCTGTAACATCCATTTTCTAGAAACACCAATTTATCAAGAAAGTAACCAACATTCGTTTGAAAGCGGAAGCTCGTCCAAAACTTATGTTTAAAACTTGACAAATAGTACTAAAACCTTCAATTTAACAAAGAGTAGAAGAAGCAGAAGCTCATCCCAAAAATCATTCATTTAAAACTATTTAAAAGCATCATAAGAATTTAACCGAAATTCAATTCATGTTTAGGAGAGACACTAGTAAAACCGTTTAAACAACATCAAGCAACTTTTTCTTTAAACCATATCCAAGTATTTATCTTAAAACCGTAACTCCATCCTTTCCAACCTTTTCCATTGAGACTGAACTGGCAAATTCCGGAGCCTCAACTTCATCATTTTCCTTACGGAAAGTACCTGCCACTAAAAATGGTAAACAACAACGGGTAAGCTTTCGCTTAGTGAGCACACATCTATACCAATTATAATCATACGTACATAATCAAAACACATAGTCATCACATGCATAAAACTTGATCCCTTGACAATGGTACCAGGCCGCTTAATCCATAACTTGATCCATTGTCCCCGAAGGAACTATTTACCTAGCGGTAACCCGTACCAACTAGGTAAGAACATAATCCATATAATACATCTTCCCTAGGGTATTTCTACCACCATAGGTACTATCATATCCGCTTCCCTAGGGGTATCACTACCACCATAGGTACTATCATAACCATAACATAACCATCATGTCACATAATCACATATGTATATCAATCACATAGGCATAAGCATGTCAATATAGATAGAGTACTCACCTGATAGTAGCTTACTATCACTCACAATAGACGTACAAAGCTCAAGGCAGAACACTTAAACATTCACATGCAAGTTCATATCAATACATAGTCCGAAAAGACCCCTTTAATACTCTATACCGAAACACTAGTCTTAGCCATAGCTAGACTAGTCTAATTGCCCTTAAAATCTACCCAAAGTCATCTCATAACATCCCTAACATAAGCCCAAAGCCAAATCTTGAAAAGGGCCGCAAACGGAAAATGTCGAAAATGCAACAGAAAGTTGCGCCACCTGTCCGCGTGACCTCAGGTCGCGGGGCCAGGTCGCGGGGTTTTCCTGATGCTCCAAAAACGCAACTTTTGCTTCGAATTTCACACCACAAACCCACTTTTCGACCTACACCATCCAAATTACGATTTCTACATGAACTAGGGTCGATAACTAATGATTATAAGTGAGTAATTCGACCCCAAAACATACCAATTGATGATTCCATGACCATCATCCAATTATAACCCTAATTCGACTTATGACTCGAATTAGACACCAATCAAACCAAATTGAATATAGGAATCATACCTCTAACACAATTGGCGTATTCACCAACCCAATTGATTGATTTCAAGCCCCAATTGCTTCCTCCCTGCTTTCTCCTTCACGTCGCCCTCTCTCTCTCTTTCTCGCTCCCTGTAAACTGTCAAAATGAGAGAGTGATAGAGGGTTTCTAGCCCTTTTATGTTTGGTGTTCCTTCCCTCCCTTACACTTTCACATTTGCCACTTTAGCCCTTACACCCTACAATTCAAGTTAAATCGGGTTAGAAGCTAACCAACTCCGTTAAGTTGCCAAAACTGAAAACGGGACGTTACAACTCTCCCCCACTTACTAGGATTTCGTCTCCGAAATCGCCTATACCTGGAACATCATTGAGTAGTTCCGTCTCATCTCAACATCCGGTTTCCACGTCTATCACGATTTCACTGAATACTCTTAGCCGCCTTTTGAATAATTTCAGTATTGCCCAATTCATTTCGTCAAATCTCTCCCCAGAAGATGGGAGTCCTACATCTCCTCCCACACAACATCATGCTCCCTAAGAGTACAATCAATCTTGTAACCAGATCCTTCGTCACTTACTCTAATTTCCAACTGATTACTCTAACTCTAACTCTAACTCAACCTCACCCTCAAACACGTCTAACACTTTTCTACATGTTTTTCCCACATTTTCTTTTATAACATATATTTAATGGAAAACTGTTTAAAATAAAACGGAAGCCGTGACTAAGAAAACTCATAAAATCCGACTAAACCAACATCGTCTCATCAAACGTTTAGAAATTCAAACATGTTCGAAAAACAACCTTTCTCAACAAGTACTTGTTCCACCAAGTTTATCAAACGTAAATTTTAAGGGAAAAACCATTTAAAATTTTTGCGGAAGTCTTGTTCGAAGGTCATAAAATAGTAAAACCAACATCTTTCCAAAAAGTTCACTAGTTTTAAAACATGAAACAAGACCAATCATCTTTTGAAACATAAACATACATGTACCAAACATCACTTAAACATCATTAACGTAAGTCTCTTTCATACACTTTCATAAACCAGAATCCATGTAACCCCGTATTTGACGACCGTGGTTCGATATTGTCCGCTTTGGAGACACAGGGCCCTAACCGGTCACCCCTACTCCATCACGGCTTTGCTTTGGCGTTGCCCAGTCCAGGTCACAACCCAAAACACGTCTCACCAGCACATCGTTTTCTACGAGTTACAAGGATTCGTAACGTAAACATATCTACACATTTAACTGCCCTCCGTTCCAAGAACGGACCTGACCTTGCCGTTCCTCTACGAGAACGATACTATCCCTTTCCCCTCACGAGTACAAGGCTGTCCATAAGCACACAAAACATGTTATTCGCATTTGACATAGTTATCTATCGTCTACTATCACGTACAACATAACACATAATATAGTTTCTTGCATCATCCTTCCATCTTCTCTGTCGCATGCTCAACTTCTATTGACTCATTAATTAAAGGTAGTATCGCCACATCCTAACCACGATAACTACCCCTGAGAACTCTAAATCAAGAGTCGTGTAACTTACTTCATACGTCTTTATCAGATGGAACACGCAACTGCTCACCTTCTCAAACAACAGTTCTCCCCCACTTGAAGTTCAAACCATTATTCCCTATACTTCACACTCTAAAGGAGCGTGATCACAACCAAGCTAATATCAGTAACTAACTCTCTCGTTAACTTTTTTTTTTTCATCACAAACTAACCATATTTGCTATTTCATGATTATCCAAAAACACACCATATTTTCACCCAATAGCTCATTTCTACCACATCACAAAGGATATTGCCTTATCTAGACCAATTACCCTACACATGATAAAATAATATTACGTCCCGACTTTAACTATTTTGACTTTAAACGAGCCACAATTTTCCCGATTACTTCATTTGGCCTCAGCAATCAATCCCGACAATCCTTACTTGACCCTCGAAGCCTACGGGTGTAACCACCAGTGTAGGAAACACAAGAATCAAGCGAAGATCAATCTGGATAACAGACTCGGCCTCCAAAATTCTCCTTACTCAAACCTCGTCCAACCATCTCTTACCATCTTATACAAAATTTGACCAATTAGTCAATCCAAAATTTCTTCTAAATCTACGTCTCCCAATAGGATCTATTAAATCAGTCGTTAACTCCGTTAATCCTGGTGATGCATTAACGACCTCTTTCATGAAATAGGTTTCCCCAAATGAACCTCCTCCTTCCTGAATTCTGTACACCACCCAATAAGAGCATAAATTACTTTATTATAAGATTGCTAACGTCTCAGTCTTGAGACTTCAATTATAAGTCTTTCTCTACCATAAACAACGGAGTCTAACATCGACCGCCATGGCTATACCATTACATCTAACTCCCAGAACTTTATTCTATGCTTCTTTCACTCCTTACCAAGACCTAGTGAGTTCATAGCCTTCATGTATAATGACACAATGATTTAAGTCATTTTCGTACATTTGGAAAATTTCGATATATTCTTATATCACGAATCATCTTTAATATGCATAGCACAATATTGCCATAAATACATAGCCACTCATATGATGAGTTCGAGAATCATCGATGCACACCACATGACATGACATTGTTATGCACTGTTAACTGACCCAATGCTAATAATGTGTGTTTAAATAAATACTTATCACTTGCAAAATACCCAATAAAATCCCTTACACAAAGTGAGTTAAATAACTCTACTACCCATGGGTGGGGTAGCAACATGCCCAACTAGTTTCAGTCATAACTTGCGAAAATAAATGTTGTCGTATTTTTCCACAATTAATACAAAAATCATTCGATCTTGAAAAGTAGAATGAAACGTCTTTATCAATCACGAAATAAATAAATAAAGAAAATACTTTCAAGCGACAACATAGGTTTTCCAAGAACACATTTTTTCTAAATACCAACTTTTCCAAAAGATTTAATAAGTTCGATGAGAAAAATAATACATTTCCTTTTTTGACAATAATTTAAAATACATAATTTCACTTTCAACATGAAGGCTATTCACTCCGTCATGGTCAGCCGCTTACATTCCAACAACCACCAGTCAACTTGCTTTCTTTCTTCTTTCTTGCTTCTCTAAATCAGGCTCTCTAGCCCACAACTTTTGTGCATCCGATGGAATTCCATCCACCTTACTATCACTACACATACCCTTATCTCTGACTTTAAACATGCACTCTCCTACACCATCATCACAATTTCTGACATATAAGGATACCCCTTTTGTCTACAACCCATACTAATCCTAAGATCATCACACTTTAAAAGACGGCACTTTCCTACTCACCTTGACCACAACTGATCGGGTCAACGACCCTCACTACACTTTTCCTTTCATCAAATGCTACGGAGTGGTCTATCCTTACTAGCTCAAATAACATACCATTTTAAACACCACTCTACTTCCGTCTCATGCCGTCTATTAGCTCAGGTCAATGACCTTAGCTTTATATTCTCTCCTCATCACATGCTTCTTAGGGGTCTAACTACTTACCTTAAGGACACTCACGAAGGTCCTATCATGCCACTACCCCATCCCGACAATCCAGTTGGTACATAGAAGTTTAGTGACTATATCAATTCCCGATATGCACAATGTATTTGCAATGATACGGGCCCTTGTATCATTATAAATACACTCTACATATCTAGCCTCGACACCATCACACAAATCCCAATCCCCGACTAGTTGCCCCATACATAACCTTACACTAGAGCTTAATAGCTCGTCTATCAGTTTATCACATACCAGGCAACATGCTTTTCGACTCATAGTCAAGTACTACTAGCCTACACCAGGCTTACATGCAATATCTACATTTCAAGCAACTACAATAGTAGTACATGCTTGTCTATCATGCAATTTCTGCTCAAATACTACACATGCCACAACTTCACATAACTTATCATACATAAGGCTTTAGTAGCTCATCTACCAATAAAGTACATAATAGGCATCATGCTATTTACTCATAACCACATATAACATACATGCATTCATACGTCCCATAATAGCTATCATCATGCTCAATATAACTGCACAGCACTAGTAATTCACATACTAGTGCTCACATATCACACATGCCATACTTTCACGTAATACACGTAACAATTTGCATACATTACATTACATAACATCTATCATAGGGGTACATGCTCAACATAACTACATAACATTAGTTATTCACACAATTGATGCTCACTTGCCACACATGCCATAAGCTCATGCAATTCATACATACATCCACAATAAATCAACATGCCTTAAAATAGGTAAGGTTTAGTGTGCTCACCCCCGTTATGATGCTCCGGTCCGCAGTTCAGTCTCACTATCCATTTCTCCATAAAACATTCCATTTGGTTACTTAAATTTTTAGAAAACACAAGCATTTGGTTTAAGTTCAAGTACCCACCACCTGTGAACACCTGAATCTCTTAAACCTAGGCTCTGATACCAACTTGTAACATCCATTTTCTAGAAACACCAATTTATCAAGAAAGTAACCAACATTCGTTTGAAAGCGGAAGCTCGTCCAAAACTTATGTTTAAAACTTGACAAATAGTACTAAAACCTTCAATTTAACAAAGAGTAGAAGAAGCAGAAGCTCATCCCAAAAATCATTCATTTAAAACTATTTAAAAGCATCATAAGAATTTAACCGAAATTCAATTCATGTTTAGGAGAGACACTAGTAAAACCGTTTAAACAACATCAAGCAACTTTTTCTTTAAACCATATCCAAGTATTCTTAAAACCGTAACTCCATCCTTTCCAACCTTTTCCATTGAGACTGAACTGGCAAATTCCGGAGCCTCAACTTCATCCTTTTCCTTACGGAAAGTACCTGCCACTAAAAATGGTAAACAACAACGGGTAAGCTTTCGCTTAGTGAGCACACATCTGTACCAACCATAATCATACGTACATAATCAAAACACATAGTCATCACATGCATAAAACTTGATCCCTTGACAATGGTACCAGGCCGCTTAATCCATAACTTGATCCATTGTCCCCGAAGGAACTATTTACCTAGCGGTAACCCGTACCAACTAGGTAAGAACATAATCCATATAATACATCTTCCCTAGGGGTATTTCTACCACCATAGGTACTATCATATCCGCTTCCCTAGGGGTATCACTACCACCATAGGTACTATCATAACCATAACATAACCATCATGTCACATAATCACATATGTATATCAATCACATAGGCATAAGCATGTCAATATAGATAGAGTACTCACCTGATAGTAGCTTACTATCACTCACAATAGACGTACAAAGCTCAAGGCAGAACACTTAAACATTCACATGCAAGTTCATATCAATACATAGTCTGAAAAGACCCCTTTAATACTCTATACCGAAACACTAGTCTTAGCCATAGCTAGACTAGTCTAATTGCCCTTAAAATCTACCCAAAGTCATCTCATAACATCCCTAACATAAGCCCAAAGCCAAATCTTGAAAAGGGCCGCAAACGGAAAATGTCGAAAATGCAACAGAAAGTTGCGCCACCTGTCCGCGTGACCTCAGGTCGCGGGGCCAGGTCGCGGGGTTTTCCTGATGCTCCAAAAACGCAACTTTTGCTTCGAATTTCACACCACAAACCCACTTTTCGACCTACACCATCCAAATTACGATTTCTACATGAACTAGGGTCGATAACTAATGATTATAAGTGAGTAATTCGACCCCAAAACATACCAATTGATGATTCCATGACCATCATCCAATTATAACCCTAATTCGACTTATGACTCGAATTAGACACCAATCAAACCAAATTGAATATAGGAATCATACCTCTAACACAATTGGCGTATTCACCAACCCAATTGATTGATTTCAAGCCCCAATTGCTTCCTCCCTGCTTTCTCCTTCACGTCGCCCTCTCTCTCTCTTTCTCGCTCCCTGTAAACTGTCAAAATGAGAGAGTGATAGAGGGTTTCTAGCCCTTTTATGTTTGGTGTTCCTTCCCTCCCTTACACTTTCACATTTGCCACTTTAGCCCTTACACCCTACAATTCAAGTTAAATCGGGTTAGAAGCTAACCAACTCCGTTAAGTTGCCGAAACTGAAAACGGGACGTTACATGTTCCATCAGGATCAGAATCTAGTGCACAACTTGGTGACATCGGTGTTTTCATAATCTTAGCATTTTCCAAATTATATTTCTTTAAAATATCTTTTATGTACTTTGCTTGATTAATGAAAATGCCAGCCGATAATAGAGCATCTCCAACAACTTTTATAAAATAGAGAAAATCATCTTTTTCCAATAGCTTCTTTGTCTTATTCATAGATAAAGTTCCAATATAGAGAATGCTCTAAAAATTCTAAAAAGATCTAAGAGGAATGATTTTTTTTATTCATTCCACCAATGAAGATTAAACTAACATCAATTAAAATTAAAGAAAAAAGTTTATTAAGATTATAAAATAATTGATGGTAAAAATCTCTAAAATAAAGAATATGTTGAAGATGAATATAGTTTATTTTAAAATTTTTAACTTTTGGTTATTTAATTTTAAAAAAAATTAGAGAACTTGTTTAGACTTTGCCGTTTAAACAAATTAAATCATAAAATTATATTTTGGTCACTCTAAATAAAATAAGATTAAATATTATGATTTTATTTTTTAAATTAAAATTTTAGTTACATTGAAACAATAAAATCATAACATCTTTTATTATCTGAATAAAGTAATATAATTAAATGTAGTTAATATAATTAATGATTTAGAAAATTTAAATAGTCAAATATAAAATAAAATAGTATTTTATGATTGATGTCACTCTTAATTTAAATCTAAAATAAAAATTAAATACAAATTGTAATAAAAAGTTTAAAAAAACACATAGACTAAACTCACATTTCACAATTAAAATAATTAATATTTTGATCACACAAGGTACATAGAAAATGAGTTTTTCCAATTTGATATATAGTTGATATTTTATTTCCAGTTTTTTCACTACTACATTTATTTTCTTATGGTTATGTGTGTGTTTTTATTGATGCACACCTTATTTTTACTGTGAAATTTGGCCGCTTATTAATAAACACCACCAATTGTTATATAGATGATTTCATTCATTATAAATTGCTCGATTAATAATTCAATATATTTTGTTAAAAGTAAAAAAGACTCTTATATAGAGCACTTAACACAAAAAAAAGAAAGATAAAACCCACTACTAACCAACCTACTAAGTGGAGTATGTGGGTAAAGACTCGACAAAAAATAAAGATAGACTACATGACCTAATTACGTGAACAAAACTGAACAAAACTGAGTCCAACTAATCATGAAAATACCATGCTTCAATTACCAGTTCAAGTTTGACCACTTCTCTTCATTTACATCTTAAATATCATAAATTTAAGTAATGTCGATCAAATAAACTGTATAAAAAACAAGAATTTTATTTTGATTTCATATAGATGTTGATATTTTATTCATATTTTTGGTCGGATTTATATTTTATGAATTTATCGATGTATTTATTACACATCAAGTACCAATATATTATGGGTGCATGGATGCAAATTATAGTTGACATATTCATTATGTTTTTCCTAAAAATACATTGCACATATTTTGAAAGCTATATAAATTTGGTAACCAATCGAAAACTCTATTACTCTTTTAAATTCTAAAACCATGTAACAAAAGGCGGAGGATGAAGTAAATTCAGGATGCAATTTATCGACTTCATAATTGAAATATATTACATTGTATTACACGAGCATACTTCTAGTAAATTCTAACATAAGATATATAAAAGCAATATTCAAACACAGTAATATTTACTATGAATAGTATGCTTTTATCAAAATTAATTCTCAATGTCCGAACAAACAATACAATTCAAAGGTTTTTTTATAGAAATAATTCTGGTTAACCATGAAATAGGAGATCTATATATATGTAAGTCCAATGTAAGGATGTGATGGGACAAAAAAACAAAATAATTAAAATAGGATACATCCATACAGAGAGTTGAAATTTGTGAGGTGTCTAAAAGCTTCGTTTGGTGCTTCTGCTTGAAATGTTTCTTCTAATGCAAAAAACGACATCGCGTGCCACAGTGCTTGGGTCCCGTATCTGAATTATTTTCAAAGAACTAGTTTGTTTGTAAGTTTGAAAGGTTAAAATTCATTGCAATTTAGTCAAACATGTTATCAGGTAGCGTTTCAAAGTTGTGCTAATAATCATATGATCGTGACGATTACAATGAACAAGATTTTGGAATATATATTGATTTAAAGTAAGATTTTCACATTTTCTAGGTTAGATGCTCTAAGGAGAATGAGGGGGTTAAGTCTATTTATTCATAATTGATGATAATTTTTATGAGTTGAACAACGTTGCCTCTAACTAGCGTAAGCCCTCGTAATCCTACCCGTTAAATCACACATGAATTGGTAATGGCGAACAGGGGTGCTCAAAATTCCTATCAATCTAACCAACCCAACCCGAAAAAAACCCAAAACAAACTCAAGTCGAGGTAACCCGACACGTAGTTGATACAAAATTAGACAAACACACACCTATCGAGTTGAAAACGGGTTAGGATAATTTGAACCTAACCTAACCCAATAAATCCGATGCCTTTTTATGGTATGAATTTAATATGATTATTAAGTTATTGATTAAAATATATGTGCACATATTAGAAGTTAGATTAAACTTGTAACTAACTATCTTCATAAGAGCATCCACAATGAAGGTTATTCGTGAGGTTCTTCATGGGGTTTTTATAAGAACCTCCACTGTGGGACAGAGATTATTGCCTAGTCACATGTTCTTACTGGAACCCAGGTGCTTGAATAAGAACCCATGTTCTTATAATAGTTTCCTTTTCTGTTATATAATCATTTACATAAATAAAAATTATATTATAAATAAGAAAAGAAAAGTGAGGTTTTTGTAAGAATCTCCATTGTAGAGTTTTAAGGAGGTTCTTAGTTTGTTGAGATGACAATGACGTGACATGAAAATATCGTAAGTAAGGTTTTTAAAGGTTCCACCACTATGAATGCTCTGATATATATTACAATTTCCAACCTAATTTTATTTTTTTTATTCGAATGAACCTTCAAACTTTTTTTCAATTTGTTACCTTTTTCATATAAGCTCATTTATTTTCATTCAAAAATATAAACTCTTAGTTAGATTGTAAATCATATATGAAAGTTTTAACCTAGCCAACTCAACCTAACTCGCAAGGTTTGAGTTGGGTTAAGTTGCAGTTTTGGTTGGGTTAGGATGAATGATTTTTTTTTTCAAACTAAACATTAGATTGGATATTTGGATTATTTAAGGCTTTGTTTGGCAAGCATAAGCTAGCTGATAAGCTAGCTTATAAGCTAGTCCATCCAAACATGTACCAGGAAGCTAGCTTATCAGCTAGCTTATAAGCTAGCTTTTTGAAACGCTACTTTGAGTAGCTTATGAGGAGCTTATTGTAGCTTTTTCCGATTATACCCTTATTAATATTAATTATTAAATTCAAATATACCCTTTTTGGTCATTTTACATACTCATAAGCTAGTTTTTGCCAAACATAATTTGTTCAACAGCTAGCTTATCAGCTACTAGCAAGCTTATCAATCAACAGATAGCTTATCAGCTACCAGCTAGCTTATAAGCTACGCTTGCCAAACATAGCCTAAATGTTTTCAACTTAACCAACCTAACCTAAATGTTCTGCCACAAACTTTTATAATAACCATTCTCTTTTCAATTTTTCTAAATCATTCAATTTTAGTTGTTAAGTACAACAAGTTTTACGAGGTCAAAATTACTCAAAATAATAAAACTTGAAAACTAAAACGATCATAACAATTTACAAGAGTTTCATGAACAAATCAAGAAAAAAAAATGTTATCATTTTGAGGGGAAAAAAAAACTCAATTAACTATTATGTTTTAAATAGCTAAGTTATTAAACTATCTTTAAAAAAAAAAAACCAAATAAACTTTTTCATTTTAAATGGTCAAGTCCCTAATATAACAACCCAAAATCCAATAAAAAAACTAAAATGTGGCGTTACAACCAAAATGGTCTCAAATAGCAAAATACATCAACTCAACTCAAATCTTGAGCACCGGATAAACACAACTACAAATGAGATTCACTAAAAACATACCGGTAACTATAGATCTTCGACATGTCTCGTCTATGATATCACCTCCTCACTTCCCTCTGGATGAACTCCCAAATACACTTACTTGAAAATGATTTTCAGTTTTACAAAAACGAAGGTTAGAACAGATGTCTCAATTTCGTTAAAAACAGTTAACGATTTCCAACGTTCAAAATGCATATATTTAAATAGCAAGAAAAGGTCCATTCCCTTATGCCTTAAATCACCAAACGGATACTACATGGCAATGATAGGCTTATAGCAATCGCCATTGATAGTAGGTGAAATAAAACAAGGAAAACGATCACAACATTTGGCGCGACCAAACCTGCACCAATACCCGTGAGGAAAACCTGCGTAAAAAGTCCAAACTCGTGCCAAAACCCGTGTGGAGCACTCTTTCAGCTCAAAACTCATCCTTTATTGATCCCAATCTTCCCCAAATCGACTTTATCCCTCCAAATTAAGATAATCAAAGTTCTAAATCTCTCCCAACAACTTCCAAACCATAAAACATCATTTAATCCATAGAAATTCATTTAATAAAATATCATCTTCTTCATAAAACCCACCAAATGGGTATTTTCTATAAGATGAACACTATCAATGGTGGTTTTACTGATTTTAAGCCCAAAACACACGAGAAATGGAATCAAATCGAAATTAGACCACCAAAAGACCAAAACCTATGGGCCAAGTGAAAAGCCCAAGTGTTTAAGACCCAAATCCACACACTAGGCCCTGAAAGATAAGTCCAAGCCCATGTTAACTTGAATTTTAGATTAGCGATTAATTAACAAAATCTCGGTTATTACATCTAAACTATTTTCTGAATGAAAAAATCATTAAACTTTCTTGTTTTGAATAAATAAATCATTTAACTTTCAAAATTTAGTTACTTACATCTTTTTAATAAAAATAAAAAAATTACTTGTAACTGAGTAAGAAGGTTTTAAAGTAAAAATATGACTATGTTGACTAAAAGAATGTAAGTAGCAACTTTTAATATTTTGATAATTTATTTTATTAAAAAAATGCTTAGGAACTTACTTATTCGAAATGCCAAAAGTTAAGGATTTGTCGTTCAAAAAAATAGTTCAACGATTTAATCATTCAAAATGAGAAAGTTTGATGGTTTTTTTATTCAAAACTAGTTAAAGGCCTTAATCATTCAAAATGTGATAGTTTGTTGGGTTTTTCTGAACTTTTCCCATCATTTTATTATATATAATTTACCCATTAGGTAACGTCGATGTTTAAATATGTAAATTATAATATACCTATATACTATTATCTAGTAACGTTATTCTTTCTAACATCGTAATAAATTTTATCTAATATGTTGATTTTTTTTTGTGCTAACCTGGTTAACTATATTTGGTTGTTAATTTATGGCTTAATAATGAAGGCTATTGCTTGACAATTAGGCATTAGCTATTAGTTGAAAATTAGTTATTGATTACTAAATTAGTCATATTTGGTAAAAGCTACTTTACAAATTAAATGATAATATAAAAAAATAAATAAGATATACTGATAAAATATTTAATAATAAGATAACTAGCATATATGTTAAAAGAAAGTGAAAAAACCATCTATGGCTTATTGTATTACTAACTCACGGCTGTCCATCCGACAAGCAGGGGCGGAGCCAGGATTTTGTTCCACATGGAGCAACAATAATAAACAACATAGTTAAAAAGTGGTAAATATAAAGCTTTTCAATGTAGCAAAACAAATAAACAACGATCTTATCAGTAACGGATCTATCAGTAGGGTATCCTGGTCATACCACGAAGCTGTGGTACCCGCTGAACCTGCTGTCCAACCCACGATGAACACAAGATGTGGTACGCACTAGCCTAAGTAATAAAAAATGTATTATGATATTTTTAACATATTATTAATGAGAAGCGGTCACCTTCCAATCAAAACCGACCAAGAATGTCACTTAAAAAGGATTATTACAATATCAAGTATTAACTAAAGTGTAACAATATAAAATTCAATCCAAAAACAGATTTGAAAACGACCAAAGGATTTCAAAATCTTACTAAAAATAGAAAGAAGATGTAACCACAATCTTCTTTCACATGCAAAAATGTCATTAAAAAAACAATAGATTTTGTATCAAAATCTTTAAAATAAATAAAAATAAAAAAAATAAAAAAAGAAAGTAACAATAATTGCCACCATACCACCACCACTACCACCCACCATGATTTTGTTTTTAAACAAACAAAATGCTACAGAGTATGACGTCATCGACGCCATTAATGATTATCTCCATAGCTCTCAATCCCTCTTCCATCACTTTTGCTTCTGATGAGAAGTGATAGTGTGTGTTTGTGTGTGTGTGTGTTTTATAGATGATTGATACCAATGGTTCAGCTGCTTATTAGCTTCCTACTCCCCTAAAAAACTTCAAGCCCTAGCTCCGATTGAGATCGTTAAATGTAGTCCCAAGGTTTGATTTACTGATCTATCTATCTATATATGTATATATGTGTATCTATTTGAATTTTTAGTTGAATGCTACTGGAAATCTTCGGATTTGTGTTTACTTATATGCAGAATTTGACATCATTTCATGGTTAATTTTGCTGTTCATTTGGACTCTATTTGGGGAAATCAGAGGTGAAAGTCGGTTGTTCTCAGCGTTTCATTAATGATGTATGTCTCTATATCCTTAATTTACTCTCTCTGTGTATTATATATATATATATATAGTATTTTATATATAGATATGATTGCATAGAGTTCCCAAAATCTATATATTGTTAGTGGTTTTAGTCTGTTAATGCTAGTGATCTGTTTGAAGCTAGATCAAGCTTGCTTAGCTTGTGAGAAAATGCATTGTTCAAGATTGGTTCAGATGGGGTTATATAGCTTCTTATGAACTCAATCAGATAGAAATAGGGCTGGTTGGCAGTTGCTGAATGGTTTGGAGCTGGGTGATTAAGTGGTCAGACTGATTAAGAGGCTCTTTTGATATCGTGCAAAATGAAATATGGTGGTTTGGTAATTGCTGAGCATGAAATCTGGACTCTGAATGGTTAAGAGACATCCAAGATACTAAATCATTCAGAGGGTTTTGGAACCATTAAGAGGAGGTCCATTTTTTTGCCAAACAGGATTTACCTCTTAAAGATTCAGAGATTGCCTCTTAATGGAACTGTTAAGAGGTAAACAAACACCACCAGTATACCAACCTGCCTCTTTTAGACCAAGAAGCAACAATATTAGGGTTTTTTTTTCAGTTTGATATGTGAATGTTCCTCTTAAATCCTGATTTCTGTTATTGTGGCAGCATGGCAAATATTCTAAAATTCTTGGATGTGAGTGTATTAAAATCCTCATGTTAATTGCCGAACTTAGAAGTTAGATCTGTCCATTATTTTGCTTTTTACTTGCTATTTATGCTGCAAATTGTATATTTGGTAACAATGATATCCTTGTACATTTATAAACTGCTATTTATATTGCTATTACTTACTGAAATCTAGTTTCTCAAAACTTAGTATATTGCTATTCTGGGAAATGTGTTATTGCAGATGGTATTACGTTCATCAGTTGGTTGTTTACCGTTCACTGTGCAGTTCGTCATGGTCATGTTTTGATGCATAAATCTGTCAAGGTTACTAAATGCATAAATTCTTGAAGTTTATTTGATCAAGGAAGCAAGAAAGATCCTTCGAATGAAGGGTCATTGTGTCAAATCCTTAAATATGTTGTTAAGCTGCGGTATCGATAATTTCCATGATGATGGTTTCGAGGGGTCAATGGATGAAGACCACATTTTTAGAGAGGTGTTCTTTGGACATGAAAGTGGTAGAAGTAGTGAAAGGTGTATCTTAACCGGATCAACCAATTTTGAAAACGACAAAAGGATGCCTAAAAATATCTCATTTTGTTCAGACAGTGACCATTCAGCCACGACAAGTCATGAGGACTTTCAGAGTAGCATCTCCGAAGAGTTCGCTTTAATAACGAGAAATAGTCCGGATGTTGAAGTTAAGCGACGGAAGGTGTTATCTGGAGAACATTCTAACACTAAATCTTATCTAGAAAAAGTAGTTAAATCTTCAAATGGTCCAAAGGTATATGATGTAAGTAAGGCGATCGTATTGCCTGTTTCCGAGGAGAGTCATGTCAAGAAGCTTCTAGATACTAAGCTGAAACCAGCTCAATGTTCCAAATCAAGATGGAAAGCTTCTTCCTTCATCGAACTTGATAAAGATGAATTATCCGTTCCCCTTAAAGATTCCACCTTGGATCCTAAATCCCATTTGCGTTATCACACATATTGCTTACTTAAATCGGCAGGGTGGGTAATCGGGAGACGTAACCGACCCACGCATTGTAAAGGTCGTGGAGAGTACGTCTTCAAATCCCCCGAAGGAAGGCCGATTCGCGAGTTTCATAGAGCGTGGAACATGTGTGGGAAAAGGTTGGTCGAAGATGCAAAATATATTGATTTCCGTGACGACATACGGTGGACCGATTTGACTCAGTATTGCTCTGATCTTTCTAATGCATTGACAGAAGTCGAAGAGCTCAGAAACTCGGAAGCTGCAACCGCTTTAGCTCGTTCGTGGTACTTGCTTGATCCTTTCGCAAAAGTGGTGTTTGTCGACAAGAGTCTGCCCTCTCTGAAAGAAGGTAAAGAAGTCAAAGCAGAGAGAACGGTGATCAATAGTTCATATTTGAATCACAACGTTTATGAAAAGTCCGATAAGCATCAAAAGAAGAAAAAAGGGAACATTAAGCAGCCGGCTACATTAAGCAACAGATCGACACCAAAACAGGCAGGTGTGAAAAGGGGTTCTCGTGTTCTGAAAGTTAAGAGGAAGTACAAGAGCCGAAAAGGCGGTTGCAGGTTGCTTCCACGTGGTTTTGCAAAGGGTGGACACATGCAAAAAGGGAAGTGGTCTGGGCTCGGTGTAAGAACCGTATTGACTTTGTTGATAGATCTTGGTGCTATCCGTCTCAATGAAGCGATCGTATACAGGAACCCAAAGGATGATTCGGTGGTGAAGGATGGTATCGTAACGCTAGATGGTATTATATGTCGGTGTTGTAAGAAGGTGTTTTCCGTCTCCGAGTTCAAGAATCATGCCAGTTCTACTGGCGTCAACCGTTTATGTTTGGATCTTTTTATGGAGTCCGGAAAATCGTTCACTTTATGCCAACTGGAAGCATGGTCTACTGAATACAAGGTCAGGAAAAGCGCCATACGGACTGTATATGATGAGGGGATTGACCAAAGTGACGATAGTTGCGGTCTTTGTGGTGATGGAGGTGAGTTGATATGCTGCGATAATTGTCCCTCAACTTTTCACCAAGCATGCTTGTCTACACAGGTCTGTCCCTAATCTCTTTGAAAATTGAATTGTTTTCTGCTTCTATTATTGACGATAATTTCTACTTCTACATATAAGGCCATGTATTTTCTCATTCTGTTGAAATTGTTTCGTATATTTGTTTTTATATGTAAAAATGAAAAAAATTCCATTAGAATGAGTAAATACATGAAACAATTTCACCAGGAAGACAATTATATCAAACAATTTCCTTAAATTAACCAATGGATCGACGGTTTGCATAAACTAGGGTGGTTTATATTTGATCTCTCCCTATATATATATATAGAGGGATTTTCTTTTGTGAACCATAATAAAGGTTTGAACTTATGATGATAAGACCCAAATCAGTATTTTTATTATTAAAATTAGATAATTATTAATGGTAGTTTATTTATTAGGTAAGTACTATTTTAGATAAGTATTATTTTAGGTAGAGATGAGAATCAATTATATTAGGATACTTTTTAGTATAAATAGGCTATTATGGTTGTAAGTTTATTATGCTTAATGAGATTGGTGATTTTGATACCATTGGAGAGTGGTTTACCTCTCGAAAGTAAACCGTAGGAGAGTTGATCGACCTCTCGAACGTCGATTGTTCTATCTTATTATTTTCTGTTTTGTCTTTTTAAGAGTTTACCGATTGGGTTCCTATCATATGAACTAAATTTCTAATCCCATTTTTACGCTCACATTATTCCAGGAGCTACCGGAAGGCAATTGGTATTGTTCAACATGCTGTTGCTGTAGTTGTGGGAATGTAGTCAATCAGATTGAGACTTCAATCTCTAAAGCTCTGAAGTGTTTGCAGTGCGAACGGAAATGTAAGTTTCTGCACTTATCAACCAGAAGTTGAGCTTGCTCCTAGTGAGATTGCATATATGTGCTGATCGTTTTCTTTCATGTAAACAGATCATGAGGAATGCATCAAAGAGAACGCGATCGAGGGAGAATCGGTGGCTCCTAACTGGTTCTGTGGAGAAACCTGTAAGAAGGTAATATGCAATTAATGTTTTTCCCTCTTTAACAGTTCTTGATCTGCGATGGTTACCGAACACTCATTGGGAATCTTTTGCAGATTCACTCAGGTCTTCAGTCCCGGATTGGACATGTGAATCCCATCTCTGATGGTTTCTCGTGGACTGTTTTGAGGTGTATTCATGGTGACGAAAAGGTTCTTTCTGGTGAGAGTTTTGTTGCTCTGAAGGCGGAATGCAATCTAAAACTAGCTGTTGCACTTACAATCATGGAGGAGTGTTTTCTTCCGATGGTGGATACAAGAACAGGCATCCATATGATACCCCACGTATTGTACAATTGCGGGTCAGCAACAACTTCCATTTCCTAAATCTCTTTCATCTTTTGTTGTTTCCTTATCTTTTCCTCATAGACTCCATTGTTATCTCTGTCTTTACATTTTATAATAATTTTGCAAAACGATGAATGGTTCTCTGCAGATCAGAATTCGTCCGTCTCAACTATGAGGGATTCTACACAGTGGTCCTGGAGAAAGATGACATTTTACTATGTGCAGCGTCCATAAGGTACTTCTGATAGATGAAATTTCTATATCTTATGGTGTCTGTATTGAAAGGCTTGTGGTTTCGTGCTATTTGTTGATCTGTTGCTATATCATGCTTCATCTGGGGTGGATATGTATCTTCTCACATAATCTTCATCTGGGGTGGATACATTCAGGATCCATGGGGCAACGGTTGCAGAGTTGCCCCTGATTGCGACATGCAGCAGATATAGGCGCCAAGGAATGTGTAGGCGCCTCATGGATGCTATTGAAGAGGTAAACTCTAAACAGTTCCATCTAAATCCCACATGTAATGGCCGTTTTTGGAGAAATAGAAGTAAACATAGTTTTTAGCTCGAGTTTTCCGTTGAACTTTGAAGATGTGATATTTGCATAAAAAGTTGAAAACCCCAAATGGCCCATCTAAGTTGAATAAAGGGTATTGCCTTGGGATTCCTCCCCAATGTCGCTAGTTTGAGGGATTTTCATGGCTGTTATCTTTAGGGTCCCAAGGAATATATGCCACTAGTTTGACCCTCCTCATGGATTTTCATGGCTGTTATCTTCAGGGTCCCAAGGGATATATGCCGCTAGTTTGAGCCAGCCTCCTCACGGATATTTTTAAATATTTTTTTTATTTGTTATCTTCAGGGTCTCTTGGGATATATGCTGCTAGTTTGAGCCTCCTCACAGATCTTTTTATGTATTCTTTTTATTTGTTATCTTCAGGGTCTCATGGGATATATGCCGCTAGTTTGAGCCTCCACACAGATTTTCATGGCTGTTATCTTAAGGGTCCCAAGGATATATGCCGCTAGTTTGAGCCTCCTCACGGATTTTTTTTTTCTTCAGGGTGTCATGGGAATATGCTGTTAGTTCGAGTATCCCTAGGGATTTTCCTGGCTGTTATCTTCGGTGTCCCATGGGATAATATGCTGCTAGTTCGAGTCCCCCATGAATTTTCCTGGCTGTTATCTTCTGGGTCCCATGACTCCATGAGATATATACACCGGTAGTTTGAGTCTCCTCAGGGATTTTCCTAGCTGTTTTCTTTAAGGTCCCATGAGATTAGTCAAGCATTTATGTTGGTACCGACCTTGTGTTTGGTCCTGGTTCATTAACATGTTCAAGTGGTGTGTTGTCAGATGCTAAAGTCTTTCAAAGTTGAGAAGCTAGTGGTCTCTGCCATCCCGAGCGTAGTTGAGACATGGACAGAGGGGTTCGGTTTCTCACCGTTGGAAGCCGATGAGAAGAAGAGCCTGGAGAAAACCAACCTCATGGTTTTCCCAGGTACAGTATGGCTCAAGAAGCCCATGTACCAAGGGTCATCATCAATCCAGATCAAACACTTTAAAGGTGCACCGCCCCACTTCTCTCCTGTAACTTTAGGGTTTAGGGTTTTGTGTTCATCAGATCTAAACCCTTTCTTTTCTTTCCGAAAACCATGAATAGATGCTGCTGCTATGGAAGCTGAAAACGTGAATTTTGAAGAAACATCGCAGCTGGATATGGTGCCATTCTTGCAAGAGTGTGGAAACCGAGATGATAAGTTGGTAGAACAGGTTTCGAAGCTTTCGTGTATGCCAAAGATGGAAGGAAGCTTAGCTGAATCGGGCTGTGATATAACATTGTCCGACTGTCTGTAATGTAGAATGGTAACGAACTTTTGTTAGCCTATCGGTTAGAAAAACCGTCTTAAAGGTACAAACAAATGAAGGATGAAGTTGTATACCTAAAAATGTTACATAAACCAGAGAGCAAGAAATCATGCAACTCAAAGAGTTACCATGTTGGACTTTTTCTAAATCTATGCTCATCTGACCTTTTCTTGCCATGAGGATAATTTATTTATTTGTTTTTATTAATTGGATTTGATACAAACAAAAAGTAATAAAACATAATCGCTGATTTAATCATACATTGATACTAACGTGTAAATTTCTTTCAGTTTTAAATGATTAATTTTCTGAATAAGTAAATAAATCTTTGAAAGTTTTAATTTTGAATGATTAACGAGTCTTTATAACATTTTCTTTAACAAGAAAACCATCAAATATTTAGATTAAGCTTGTTAGTTATGTTTTGAGCTTATTTCAAAAGCTCCATTTGAACGGGTAAAAAAAATTAACTTATAAATGTAACTCGAAGTAGCATTTTAGTTTTTGTTCTTTTTCTTTTTCTTTTTCTATATTCGTTTCTTCGTTTTTAGGTTGATTTCAAGATTTTTTTTTTGGTTTTCCAATTGTTGGGGTCAACCTCTTCAAAACAGTGTTGATAACTACAATTCCTCCATAGTGATTTCAAAGAAATCGCTTGCTATTTTGTGATGCAAACCTATTAACTCAAGCATCCGATAAATTTTGCTAGAAAACGGCTTCGAGTCATCGCCCGACACAAACTCCTCAACGGCATTATCAACCTCGATCGAGCTGCACCCCGGTGTCTTGCTCGTTATCTTACGTCTTATTAGCTTCCTCATCCTCGAAACACCATCCCATCTTCCAAGATCCGCGTATATGTTTGAGAGTAACACGTAGTTTCCACTATCTTCTGGTTCGAGCTCCAAAAGATGCTCCATCGCAACGACCGCCATCTCAAGATTGCCCTTCGTCCTGCACGAGCTCAGCAAAGAACCCCAGATCGCAGAATCCGGTTTCATGGGCATCGTGTTTATCAACTCAAGAGCTCTATCGAGGCAACCGGTTCGCCCGAGAAGATCCACCAAACACCCGTAATGCTCGATTCCAGGGTCAAGATTGTAATCGTGTCTCATGGAATCGAAGTATTTGAGTCCGTCTTCTAGCAATCCAGCATGAGCGCAAGCCGATAAAAGACCGACGAACGTGATCTCGTTCGGTTCGACGGATGTCTTCTGCATTTCTTGAAACATTCGTATCGCATCGGGAGCTTTTCCGTGGTTCGCTAGCCCTCCGATCATCGTACTCCATGAAATCACATCTCGTTCGAGCATTTCATCAAACACCTGCCGTGCTTGCGCGATGTTACCACTCTTTGCGTACATCTCGATCAACGCATTGCACACGCTCGTCTTTTCCAAGAACCCGTTTCTCTCGGCGTAGAAATGGATCCATTTCCCGAGCTCGAGAGCTCCCAACTGCGTACAAGCCGGCAAAACCGAGAGCAAGCTGATCCAATCGGGCTTAACCCCAGCCAGCTGCATCGTTCGAAAAATATGCAACGCATCCGCGTGACTCCCGATCAACGTGTACCCAGAAATCATCGCAGTCCATGAAACGATTGACTTCTCTGGCATCCCTTCGAAAATCTCTCTCGCCCTTCTCATCTTCCCCAATTTTATATACCCGTAAACAAGACTGTTCCAAGATATCACATCTCTATCAGGCATTTCATCAAACACCTTGTGTGCATCACAAATAGCATCACATTTCACATACATATCCAAAACCGAATTCTCGATAACAACATTCGATTGAACCCCAGATTTTAGAACATGCCCATGAACCTGTTTGGCCACACCAAGACTGGAAATCCCTCCACAAGATCTTATAACAAATGGGTATGTAAAATTATCTGGAAAAATTGGTTCTTTAAGCATCTGCTTATATAAATTAATGGTGTAAAGATACAAGTGGCAATGTGTGTGAGCTCTGATTATGGCATTGTATAAGTAGATATTTGGGTGAGATACCTCTTTGAATAACAATCTTGCATAGTCTATTTCTTCATGTTGATCACATATGTTCACCATTTTTGTGACCAAGTAATTGCTCTCTGATAAAGAAAATTTGACAATTTGGGCATGGATTTTCTTCAGTTTTGGGATGTGATTACAGTTCTGTAACATGGGCATGAACATGTTCTCTAAGATCTTTAAAGATAGGATATTGGTAATTGCCGCCATGGATGCCTCTAAACTTTGAAGGTGATTCAACGCTTGGGAATATATTGTATACGATGCATTGAATATTAGTGTTTATATATTGTATTATATATTGGTGATGATAAAAAATGAACATTTATAAAACTTTCGGTCTTCACATCAAAACATTTGTGAAGATAAAAAAAATAACATTTATCGTAAAAACATACTAAAAAACAATATCGTTGACAAAAAAATCCAAAAAAGAAAAAAACGAAACCTTCACAGCATTTCCGCTGTGAAGGTTCGCATTATTTACTTGTAACCTTCATAGCATTGGAGTTATGAAGGTTTCGTTTTTTACCTTGTTTTGGATATTTTTTTTGCATCGAAAGTGATTTTTAGCTCTGCGTATTCGAGTTTTATTTACCTTCACGGTGTTTTTTTTTGTGAAGTTTCATACGTTTAGGTATTGGTCTAACGGGTCTCACGGAAACAGCTTGGTCTCACCTGATCCTAAGTCATATTAAGTATATTTAAGCTAATATAACTATTTTATTGTAAAAATATAACTATATATATATATACACACATGTCATCATTAGAGGTGATTTCATTTGCAAATCATTATTAAAATACAAATTATACAAAGCTCCTTATAACCCTGATTTTAAAATCAATGGTGAAGATTAAAGGTCTGAGGCTATCAGTACCTAACCCTCCCAACCCCACTCATTTAATTAAACACACCATACACACACCATACACACAACACAAGCCGCTGTGAGCGGTGTGGGCAACCCTCTAGCCTCTCGAACCCGCCGAACCCGCTGAGCCCGATGGGTTCGAGTCCGCTGAACCCAGCCCCGCGGTATGCATGGCCTTATACTTATAGTAATATCCATAGTTTTCTTAATTAGAAATATTCATTTAATCTTGATCGTCTATTTTAAAACCAAGGGTGATAAGGAGGTTTGTATTTTAATAGTGATTTGCAAATGATCGTCCCCCTACATCATAAAATCGAGGTATGAATATTAATTAATATAATATAAAATTAATATATGAATGTTCATAGATAAAAGTAATTAGACTATTTGTTTCACTATGACAATCTTAAGATAAAAAATAGTAAACATGATTGGATTTAAGGTGTAAGTCTTTAATCTTGGATTTATTCAACTAGCTATGGCTTCAACTTGACTATTGTAAGAGTTGGGTTTCACTAGTTTTCGTTTTTTTCCAGTTTGGGGTTGTTTTTGCCCCCTTTTTTTTGTAAGTTTAACGTTAATCGTAGATTTCGTGTCTAATTCTCACGTTTTATCTCTCATTAACAAAGTATATTTGTCTTTTACACGAATAAAAATAGATTAGTACTCTAATCCATTTTATATCCTTGTGCCAGTGACAGATACAAACTCATATTTACGCGTCTTTAATTATTTTTACTTTTACGTTCATTTGCAATTGTTTGATACAAATCAAAAGAAACAAAACTAGATCGAGTTGTGATAATGACGGAAGATCATATGCATCCAAATCTATCTTTACTTCAAGACTTAGGATCAGGTGAGATCAAGTTGTTTCCGTGAGACCGCGTGAGACCAATACCAAACGTATGAAACTTCACAAAAAAACACCGTGAAGGTAAATAAAACTCGAATACCCAGGCCTAAAAATCGTTTTCGATGCAAAAAATATCCAAAACAAGGTAAAAAACGAAACCTTCACAGCTCAAATGCTGTGAAGATTACATATATATAATGTGAACCTTCATAGCGAAAAATGCTGTGAAGGTTTCGATTTTTTTTACCTCTTTTTGGAATTTTTTTATTCCGATAGTGTTTTTTAGTATGTTTTAACGATGAATGTTCAATTTTTTTAACCTTCACAAATGTTTTTATGTGAAGTTTCATGTAAAGTATGTTGGTTTCACCAGTCTCATGGAAAAGGCTTGGTCTCACGTGAACTTAACCCTTACTTCAAATAGTATAATATCAACTCACATGATGATCATCAACTTTCAAAATGTATCCAAAATAACCTTTATTTGATACAAGTATTCTTAATTCAGTTCACCTAAAATTACTCCGTTTCATTTACATTCTCCTTATAATTTCTTCTCGTCTTACGATACCGTTATTTTTTAAAGCTTATTAGCCAGATAACCCAATAAATTTTTTATCTTTACAGTTACAACTAGTATAAAAAAACTTAATGAAAAAACTTAACAAGACATATTATTTTATTTTAGGAAGGCTAATTACATCCCCATAATTGCCAAAAAAAATTGTTATTTGTATCTTTATAAATGTCAAAATCATATCAGTCTATGTATTGAGAATGTAAAAAACAAACCAATCATGTCATTCTATGTATTGAGAAAGTAAAAAGCAAACCGTGATACTAATGCGTGTGAGGAGCGTAGGGATGCAATTAGCAATTGGGGAAGGCTAATTACACCCATGCTCGTGTTACACATATCAACATTATGTTTGCTTTTTACATGTTTAATGTATGAAATAATCTGATTCTAATATTTATAATTATAGGGGTGTAAATAACAATCTCATAAGTTTGACTTTTAATGGGTTGAATTATTTTTGAAGAAAACTTGATATATATAACTGAATAAAATCAAATCAAACATGGAAAACTATAAATCATGAAGATTTGTTGTATGTTACAACAAACACAAACTGTCCTATAACCAACAACAACAACTAACCCAAATTCATCTTCTTCCTACCAAAAACCTACATTTCTATCAATCAATGATCTCAATTCACACTTCTCCATAACAATAATAATAAACCCTAGCTAGATTCACTTCCCAAATCCCTAGGGTTTCCTTCCAATTCCAATTCCAATGCCAATGCCTTCGTCTCGGCGGTTCTTCCATGCTCGCCAATATCCATCCACCATTTCCCCTAGATCAATCGCCCTTGCCGTCTGCTCCCTTATCGGATGCACCGGATTCCTATCGTTGTTCGCCATTGTCGGTTTCGGAGGAGATTATTTCACAGGTGTTGTTAGATGTAACCATCTTAAGCCTATATCCGTGTCTGTTGGTTGGGATAGAAGCGGTGGTGGTGGTGGTGATTCTGGTTATGGTTTGGTTTCGGATGGAGATGATGATCGTGTTAAGAGGCGTAAGGTGATGGCGTTCGTTGGGATTCAGACCGGTTTCGGGTCGGTTGGGAGGCGGAGGTCGTTGAGGAAGACTTGGATGCCTTCTGATCATCAAGGGCTGCAAAGGTAAGATAATAAGACTGATTTTGGATTTTTGTTTTTTGATGTTTTTTGGGAGATTGAAGTGATGCATTGTAGGTTTTTAATGATGATTGTGTGTGTTTGTGATGGTTTATTTGGTTATGTGAACAAGAGATTTGAAGTGTTTTGTGTTGCGTTTGTGATATGATTTGTGTTTGATGTCTGGTTTCTTGAATTAGTTCATGAAAATGAGCGATATTCATGGTTCACAATGTAGAGGAGAACGCTAACTATTTAAGAAAACAAGAAAAACTTTTCATGTAAATAGTTTGCGTTCTCGTTTGAACCCCCTCTCTCTCTATATATATATACACACACACAACATATATATACACTGAGGGAGGTTCAAGGGAAAACCTCAAAGAAAACCGAGAAACCCGCTAATGCACGTGTGTATATGGGTAATTTTTAATATGAACATGTATGTATGTACATGTCAAGCACAACTATTAGAAAAACCAACACACGTGTTAATATTAAAAATATACCCAAGTGCATTAGCATGTTCCTCGGTTTTCCGGATATTTGAGGTTTTCCCTCTAACCTCCCTCTCTCTATATATATATATATATATAGAGAGAGAGAGAGAGAGAAAGGTTCAAATGAGAAACATATCAATTTAAGAGAACGTGAGAAGCAATCTCAACCACTCATCCGGTCAATAAAGACGGCTTTGACCCCCCCCCCCCCTCCTCTTTTAATAATCTCTACCCTCCCATGAATCGCATCAATCCTCCATGATCACGTCCACCGTAACCGAAGATGAGTGGCTGAGATTGCTCATCACGTTCTCTTTAATTGATATGCTCTCAAATGAACCTTCCTCTCTCTCTCTCTCTCTCTCTCTCTCTATATATATATATATATATATATAGGGGTGGGTTCAAATGTGAACCACTTTTTGGTTGTGAACGTGAGGACAGCCGAGAGCGCGACACGTGGCGGATGACTAGGCGCCACGTCAGGTCTACCGCGGATGACTAGGCGCCACGTCAGGTCTACCGCGGATGACTAGGCGCGATTCATGGGAGGGCATTGAATTAAAGGAGGGGACCACACTCAAAGCCGCCACGTGTCACGCTCTCGGCTGTCCTCACATTCACAGCCAAAAATTGGTTCACATTTGAACTTTCCTCTATATATATATATATAGGTGAAAGTTCAATTGCAAACCACTTTTTCATTGTGAACGTGAGGACAAACGAGAGCGCGACACGTGGCAAAAAAAATTCTGACACGCGCGACCTGTCCCGCGACTTAGTGTTATTCAGTCTGAATAAATTATTCAGACTAAATTACACTAAGTCGCGGGCTTTTTGGTTACAAGTCGCCCGTGTCACTCTGAATTCGGCGACTTAGTGTTATTCATACTGAATAACGATTTATTCAGTCTGAATAATAGTGTTATTCATACTGAATAACACTAAGTCGCTGAAATTTCAGAGTGACACGTGGCGCGCTCTCGTTTGTCCTCACGTTCACAACGAAAAAGTGGTTTGTATTTGAACCCACCCCTATATATATAGGGTCAGGTACAAATGTGAACTCAATTTTGGTTGTGAACGTAAGAACGAATCTCAGCCACACATCTTCGGTTATGGTGGACGCGATCACGGAGGATTGACGCGATTCATGGGAGGGTAGAGATTATTAAAGGAGGGGACCCAGTCAAAGCCGTTTTTATTGACCGGATGAGTGGTTGAGATTCGTCCTCATGTTCACAACAAAAAATGAGTTCACATTTGAATTTTCCTCTCTCTCTCTCTCTCTCTCTCTATATATATATATATATATATATATATATATAGTATTAGATTCAAATGAGAAGTGCTAAAAAAATGAGAAGTAGAGAAGTGATATCCACCACTCATCCAGTCAATAAAGGCAGCTTTGACCAGGTCCCCTCCTTTAATAATCTCTACCCTCCCATGAATCGCGTCAATCCCCCGTGATCGCGTCCACCGTAACCGGTCAAAACCACCTTTATTGACCGGATGAGTGGTGGAGATCACTCCTCTACTTCGTATTTTTTTAGCACTTCTCATTTGAACCTTTCTTGCTATATATATCTTGTATTCCTTTCTTCTGTGTTACAAAATTGATTCAATGGAACATTATGCAGGTTGGAAGAGTCAACTGGCTTGGCCTTCAGGTTCGTAATTGGTAAAACTCGCGATCAATCGAAGATGGCAGAGCTTAGGAGAGAGGTGGAGGAATACGATGATTTCTTGCTTTTGGATATTGAAGAGGAGTATAGTAAGCTCCCCTACAAAACGTTAGTGTTTACGGTAGTTGTAAGTGAGCTAATCGTGCGCATCGTCTGAGGTTTTAATTCTAATTTGTGTGTTTATTGCAGGATAGCTTTCTTCAAAGCTGCCTATGCGCTTTACGATTCTGATTTCTACGTTAAAGCTGATGATGACATATATTTGCGACCAGGTGATTAGTATTTTGAAGTGCGTATTTGTTGGGCGATTTCTAAGCATCAATTTAGTTATAGCATAATCTGGTATAAGTAACTGTCTTTTCCTTGCCTGAATTGCTTGTTTCTTGACTTTTCTTTTTGAAATGTATTATCGTATCTTATCAATTTCTTGTTTCATTCGCTACTAGATCGCCTATCACTGCTTCTGGCTAAAGACCGTCAGCACACACAGACATATCTTGGCTGCATGAAGAAAGGCCCTGTGTTCACTGACCCAAAGCTGAAATGGTTAGTCTACAGACCCCCTCCTCCTTTATATATCTATGTGTGTGTGTGTGTGTGTGTGTGTGTGTGTGTGTGTGATGTTGCATATGGCTGTTATAGGACTTGAAGTGGTTTATTCGTATTACTTCTGTTAAGTTTTGGTTTTGTTTGATGACTAAATGAAGTAGAAGTAAGTAAATGAAAAGCTTTCTTGTATACTTCTGATGCCCTTTACTGCCTCCTAAACTAGCAGTAACTTTTCTGTGGTGTCATTCTTGCTAGCAAACATTGGTGATTATGAGAAGAATATCTAAAAGGAAGTGTATAGAAGTATAGTTGAAACTCTCTTAAGCACACAAAAAATGGTGTCCTTAGTGTGCTTTCTAACATCTTTAATACATGCAGGCATGAGCCACTAGGGTATATGCTTGGGAAAGAGTATTTTCTCCATGCGTATGGCCCGATATATGCTCTTTCCGCGGACGTTGTTGCGAGCTTGGTTTCTTTAAGAAATAATAGGCAAGTTTCTGTTTATTTATGGCAAATCACTTCACAGACACACACACACACACACACACTCTGTCTTCCCAAAAACTCAAAACACTTGAAGGGTTGTAGAGTTGGCTTGCATTATTTGCCAAACATCATATCTTTGTTCAAAATTAAAATGTCTTTTTCACTTTTGTCTATTTCTCTTATCTTTGTTCTAATTGCAGCTGCTTTCTTATACTTTAATCTAAGATTGTTATCATTGCAGTTTCCGAATGTTCAGCAATGAGGATGTTACAATTGGTGCATGGATGCTTGCAATGAATGTTCGACATGAGAATAACCGTCAACTTTGTCAACCAGAATGTACTCCAACATCCATTGCCGTGTGGGATCTCCCCAAATGTTCAGGTTAGTCTTCCTCCTAACCTAACCATCCATCTAAAACCGAATCATTGTGCTCTATATTGTCATCAAATCTCTTCAAACCATCCTAATGTTTGTCATTATATTGTGAAAATGCACTAAAACATGGAGAAAAAAAGAGTGATTTTGGTCTAGAAATGGCAAAGTGTGTTGGGTTGTTTGGTGGCATAGAGATCAGACCATGCTAATTATACATTTTTGAATCTTGCATTTCAGGGCTTTGTAACCCAGAGAAGAAGCTGTTGGAACTTCATGAAATGAAGATATGCTCAAACAGCCCAACTTTGCCATCTAATGAGTAGCAGTTTAAGATGTCATTCTAGATTTTGCCCCTTCCTATTGAACTCAGCAAATACTCTCTCTGCACAGCCCTGGGTGTATTTTTGTGTTTATAGTCCACTCTGTCATTACATACAAACTTGATCAAAGGAAGCCAAAATGTTGGTTTCAAAAAATTCATTTCTTTTTAGATGAGGCCAGTTTTGTTGTATCACAAGTGTTAGTTCAGTTTTAGCCCCAACACTGTTTTTGTCTCATTTTCACCTGCACAAGAAAGCCAACTGATAACATATATTCACTTGTGAAGGAATGGCTGCATATTTGCATACTCAAGTACCCATTGAACACTGGCAAAATAAAGACATTTTGTCCCTTGTTTCAAGCCTTTAAATATTGGTTCCTAAAGCATGAACCAGAATCGACATCAAGGATTTGGTAAAAAACCGAACTCAAACTGTGGTTACAAACACTCATCACCTGCGTGTATATATAGACACATCGTCATCATCAAAATCCTTTTTGTTACACAACAACGGAAGCACGAAAAGCCATATCACAAATCTTCCGCAAAACCACACGGCATAGCTGAGCTCCCTAATGAGCAGTGGTATCCTCCCCCACTATTTTCTCACTCGCTTCTCGTTCTTCCATTGCCACTTTTTTCTCGCTCTCTTCCACGCCAGGATCCTCCGCCACTATTTTCTCTCTCTCCTCCACCAGACTGCTGCTGCTACCAGATGCTTTTTGATCCACAATATTATGTTCAATCATGCTAACATCTGCACTTGAAATTCCTGAACCAGTGGACATAATATCTGAAGAACGTTTGTCTGAATTCTTCGGTTTATTCAGGACATGGCAATGGGGGCAATAGTAAGTTGTGAACGGGAATTCCTCCTTACTTGCAAGACCTATAAACAACAAAAACCATTTCTCAAACTTACTTACAAATCGAAGTTGCGAATGTAATGATGCAAAATTCAATATGTGACTATAAGTAAGTGTATTGACCATTATGCATATGGCAATTGCCGCATATAAGTGCATATGATTGTGCAGGGTCGTCTCCCACAAGCAATGCAGCAATTCGAGCAATCCAACCCCCATCTTGAGCACCTAAAGCTGCAGGATCATGATGCTCAACAACAAGTTGACCAAGTGGAGAACCCTCTGAGACTTCATTTCGTGCATATGGAGGTATTTCTTTATCGGAGTGCTGCTGGGCTACATTGCCTCCAGTAGGTCTAGCATTCGGTTGATTTCGTTTCCGGAGACCAGTGGACTGTTGAAGCTCAACATCACTGCTCTTCCCTGTGCCATATGGATTCAGCTGTGACTCATCTCCAAGGAACACCTTCAGCCCTGAATCTGCACCCAATTTGGATGCAAGGACCGATGCAGCAGCTGCTTTTGCTGCTGGATCAGGGTCGTATTTCTGCAAAACAGGTTGAAAATAAGCACACATTCAAAAGTTTTGCTGGATCAGGGTCGTAATACCAGAACTAATGTAATACAAGAATATTCTATTCAGCAGTTTCAAGCTCTACCTGAATGAGTTGCTGAGTCATATAGTAATTTGTCCTCTCTTTCAGTTCGTCGATTTTTGTTTGTCTTTCATCTCGAAGCCTCTCCAACGCTTTTTGGTCCCTACGATCACCTATATAAAAGCAAATCAAAGTGTCACTATTTTATGCCTATGATAAGATATCAAGAAGCATAGCAAAAAGACAACTTAATATTCCATCCCTACACCCCATCTACAGCCAACTAACTCAACAATCAAAATGGACCATTCAAGACAACACCCATCAACATGATGATGACATATTAACCATGTAATTTTTCAATGTATGCGTGCCTAAGCAACTTTCTCTTGTGGGTTTTGCCTTAGGTATTAAAACATAAATCAACAACCAACAAATCAAAGGATTAAATAGTTATAAGGTATTAAGATTTAAGACAAACAATGCAAGTCTCTAAAAGGGGTTAAAAGGGATTAGGATACAAGTATTTAGACTTACAAAATCTTGTGAAGCTCAAAAGTCCATAATACAAAGCGAACGATAAAACAGGCAAGAGAAACATGGGTAAGACTCGCAAGGATCTCGTTCTCCAGTCCATATCCACTGTTCTTGTTGTCATTATAGCATAACCCACTGCAACCAACTGTGACAAAACAAGATCAAAACATAGCCAAGAAGCGCCTGTAGAAAGAAACACAAGGGCATCCAATCTTTTCACCAAGTAACTAATTCCCATGAATTTTTTACCATGGCCTCATTATTTCACAAGAACTACATATATAGAGAGAGGGCTATCCATGGAAAAACTTCATATTTTTGTGAGAATTGAATCCATACATGGTAATTCACATTCACATTGTGATTACTTACTTAATCCAAACCGATGTGTTTTCTATTTCAAACATTAAACTCAAACATGATGATTCATACTCACTGACCCAATTCATGATTGTCTATGAATACTCATTAAATTAGTGGATATGGTTGGATCACAATTCTCACAAAAGACCGTGTTATCAATGATTACCTCCTTATATACATATACATAATACATACATATATATATACACCTATATATAATAGGGTCGGATTCAAGGGAAAACTGAGGAACACCCTCATAACCCTCCATCTAGACCGTATGCACTTGTGCATATGGGTAATTTTGTAATATGCACGCGTGCATATGCATAGGTGCATAATGCACTTGTGCATAAAACCCAAAAAGAACTCAAATTACCTGTATGCACAAGTGCATACGGTCCAGGTGGAGGGCTACGAGGGTGTTCCTCGCTTTCCCGTTTTTTTCCCTTGAATCTCCCTCCCTCCCTCCCTCTCCCTCTCTCTCTCTCTCTCTCTCTCTCTCTATATATATATATATATATAGTGTGTGTGTGTGTGTGTGTGTGTGTTTTTGCATTCAGGTAGAATTGAAAAGGCCAGATTTTACAATATACCAATCAATGAGTCCTGAATTAGAGAACATATCCAAAGAACTATAATAAATCTAACTCAAATAGAATTGCAGGCATACAGATCTTAAATCCAAATCCAATATGACTGAATGAAAAAATTTCAGCTTATTCCAATAATCTAGCAAAATATCAGGAACAATAGCAATAGTTACAAAATTTACCTCAATAATAACAGAAAAGATAATTAAATTCCTGGCAGTCCTCCTCCATCTCAAGGACCTCCTCTTCATTCTAGCTAGAAGAGTAGCCTCTTCTTTAGATATATACTGCAATCTCTTCTCAAAATCATCACCCCCTAACCTAAATATCGAATTCCAAATTCGACCCAAAATCCCCTTCTTCTTCTTACTCTTCTTACTCTTGTTCTTCTTATCATCATTCTTCTTCTCTTCAACCACTTCCTTCACCTCCCTTTCATCCGCCATTTAGGGTTTTTTTCCAACTGAGCTATTTCCACAAAATCAGAACTAAAAACAAAAAACAAAAAGTAGCAGATTACAGATTACCAGATCCAGATCAATGAAATAAACAGCTTCAGTTGTTTGATTTTCGAATATATAGAGACAATTGCGTTGGATCACGTACCTTGGAACCCAAGAAATGTAAAAAATTGGGGGTTTCGAAACCAATCAGTTGTCGATGGATCGATCGGAGATGAATGTAATGATTGTAAATTGAAAGATGAAAAAGTAGGAAAATGGAAGAAAATGGTGAAGAAAGAAAGGGTGTCAATGAAGAATTCTTTTGGATTTCAAAGTTAGGGTTTGGTTGGTTGAAGAAGGGGGGGTCCGCTACTGCGAGTAGCACACACGTATCAACATGCCGTCGTTGAAATTCCATCAAACGGCTTCTTAAATCTTATTAATGTCGGCTTTGCTAATTTTTTCTATTTTTTTACGGCAGATAAACACACACGCCCCGACCTACCGAAGTTGAAAAAGTATTCGGGATTCATTCGGGCATCGACTAATCCTGTCGACCATGGAAACCGTTACCGGCCCATAGCCTCGTCCATGTCCGGCCTGAAGGTCGATCCATGAACTGGGGTATCGCCTCTTGTTTCCCCTCCGAATCGGCTTTGCTAATTACAAAGTAGTTTTTTCTTTTTCAAATTAATCATTTTGTAAACAAACATATAATTTTTATTTTTGAAAAAATAAGTAGTTTTAGGTTGTGTTTGGGAGGGAAAAACAAAGTAAAGCGTATAAGATGGTATGTGTTCGGATAGATTGTAAACTAACTAGTTTATTGAAACATTTTTGAAAATTTTTTGTAGTTTTTTTAATTATATTCTTATTAATATTTACTGTTATACCCTAAGCCCATCGGTACGGACCGCAGGCTCGGGCTGCGGGATCAACGGGAACAGCCCCAGCAGGTTTCCAAAACGGGTTTGGATGAGGGCTTCTAAGCTTGATGCTATCCGAGGGTAATGAGAGTAGCGATACTCCTATTGAATGTAGTGAGGGTAGCGGTACTCCTATTAAGGGGAAGGTGAGGGTATGATGGTAAAACTAATGTGTGTTGATGTGGCAATGAGGGTATGAAGGTAGCGGTACTGACAGCCTAAGATATTTTTTTGGTCATTTTACATACTCAATTACTCATAAGCTGGTTTTTGTCAAATATAATTTGTTTATAAGCTATCTTAACAGCTACTAGCTAGCTTATCGGCTATTTTGTTAAATACAACTTTTTTAGTGTCTAGATATACAAAAATAAATAAGAAGCTTATACTTGGTTTATTTTGTGTACAATTGATGTTTAAGAAAAGTATATGATTCTTTTCTTATAGATGAGTTATTTACGATTAAATCATTAAGAAGGTTGATTATTTTATTTGTATAAAATACGCTTTAGTTTATTTTACAAAAGTATGATAATTGATGTATTTGAAAGCAATTAAAGTTGAAATTTTCTTCAATAAAATAGAGAATCTTAATATAATATGTCTCAAAAACTTTCGTTAACCTTTTACAACCATAAAGTGTTTCTAATTTTTCATAAGTTTGAGTAGATCATAACTTTGTTAAAACTTTTTTTTGTAATAAGAAAATATCTTGTGTTCACATACAACAATTTCGTAATGCTCTATAAAACTCTAAAAATATTATAAGGACTTTAGAAAACATTAAAACCACTAAAATATGGTTTAAGACGAGAATGGTGGGAATGAGTTTTACGAGCATTTGGGCATTTGGGACGAGTCCCGATGCTACTTAGGTTGTTTGGCCAAAGTTGCCTACCCCTTGTCAAGTCATTTGTACTATGCAAATACGACTCAGGTCAGCTGGCCCAGATCTTGCCCCAACTTTTTTTCTGATCTAGTGCCTTAGGCAGCTTTCCATGCGTCTTTGGTCGCATGAAAAGTCTTGACCATCGAAATGACCCCGAACTCCCACAATTAGAATCCTTTTTAACAACAAACTTAATGGGCTAAAGATTCATAGTGAGATTTAAATATTCCAATTTAAAAACTAAATAACCCGATAATCTTGCAATTTATATTTTAACAATAGCAACGATATTATAACACCCCCTTTCCCTTCCCAGTTTACCCCGCCCCCACTTTTCCACCACTATTACATCTTCCTCTATGGAACTCATGTACTATGGTGTACTTTTTTTTCTTTCAAAATCTGCATCTTTAGGGATTTCAAGGGGAGCCAATTTGAGAGCATGATGAGTACCAGTCTTTGGGTTGGTTTTTTTATAGATTGGACTGTCCCCCAGCCCAGTCAAAGACATCGTAAGCTGGGTCGGGACAGCGGCGGATTAGTAGGTTGCCTATGGATGCCCGATACCGCCGGGGAGGCGTGCGTGTGTGTTTATGATAGTCGTTTGTTGATTCGATGCTGCTATGCCTTCAAAAAAATATTTTTTTACAATTTTGATTTATTTTCTACGTAGCTATTATTTTTATTGGTATAAATGATTTGTCAATAAATATAACCTTAACCAATGCTTATGAAAACTAATTTAACGCTGTCTCAACTCTCAAGGAATTCATGACAGGCCTATAAAGTTATAATTATAAACCATCGTTTTTAAAAAAGCCCAAGAACCATTATTATTTTCTTACTTATTGGTGGGCTTATATGAACATAGGGAGCATTTAACGTCTGGCCCATTTTACATTTTAAATATAAACATACTTGGTTTAAGTTTAAATAAAAATGAAATATCCATATGAGTGATTGAATTTTTTTCAACTTTCATGTGCATTTAATTCATAAAGTTGGTTGTTATATATTTTTAAATTATTTTTTTCTGGATTTTTTCAATGATTTATATAATAACACCAAGTAAACCAATTTATATTTTTTTAAAGATATTAGCATTTTATTTGAACCTTTCATTAAACACGTAACTATAACAATTTCAAATGTAAAGAGATGCTTGAATCTTTTGTCTTAAAAGAGTTATAAGTAAACCTATCAATTTATAGATGATAAATTTTTAACATTAACCTTGAAATGATTTATTTGAGAGAAAAATTGATGGCAATGACAAATAGGGTAAATTATATTTTTGGTCCTTGTGGTACTTGGAAACTGGGATTTCTCATTTTCGATTCTTATAATTAGGGGCTGTTTGTTTACCTTATAAATATAAACCTTATCATAAAACGGTATCTCCATTCATATGAATATCAAACAACAAATTTGTTGGGATCAAATCAAACCTAAGTTTAAAACTATGTAAAATAAAACCACAAGTATAAGCTAGTCTTTATGGAAAAAAAAATCTAAAACCAAGCACAAGAATAATGCAATTCAACATATCTTTGCACATAGCTTTTTTGACACATGATGTGATTTAGAGAGAGTTTGTGAGAGAGAAGAAAAAGGCTACGAAAGTAAAAAGATTTTCTTCTTGTTGTTTTAATGACCCAAAAAGGAGCTAATTTATCCTTATATGGCGGAACCTTAACAACGCACACACATAATCCAGCGGTATCGAGCCTCATGAAAGAAAGTTGATCTGAACTGGAATTGTATGAGGTAGAGTCTTAAAAAAAGAACTGAAGAAGTGAGAGGAAGGTGAGTTTTACTTTTTTTTTTCAATTAATGTTTACATCAAGGGACCCATTTTTTGAATTAAAAAATGAATATTTGAACGACAAGTTAATGCATACACATGATCTAGCGGTATCAGGCCTCTTTACGGGCAATCCCACAAATCCGCTGCAACCCGACCCAACCTATGGCGGAACCTGACCGGTAGGTTTTAGGGGCCCTACGAACCACCCCAAACCGATCCCGAACCCAGCCCCGAATGACCAGATCTAGAGTCTGGATATCTCAAGAAAGTGTTGCCCGTGGGAATCGAACCCTGGTAATGTGGCTTTCACCCCACATCGCCCAATGATGTTACCTATCCAACTGAGCTAACTCTCTGAACATTTTTTCTTTTCTAACAAACATATTTACTTTTTTAGTAGAAAATTGGTTAAATGTGAAAAATAACCAAAATAATCTTGACCTAATTGAATCTTAACAAAATTTATTAAAGGAGTTGGTTTCAGACGAAAAACAAAATGAAATTAAAATCATAACGATTCAAAAAACAATTTAGTAAATAATAAACTACAAAAACGAAAATCATTTCACACATAAGACAATGTATGATCATCATTAATTTCATTAAAATGTAATTTAAAATTGATATAAATAACACATTTGATATTATATACATGTTGTGATGCTCAATGTTTTATGAAACTTTTAAGAGCATATATTCATAGTGTATATGGACTATTGAGAATGTTTTACATTGATTTGTATGGATTACATGGTATTTATCTTAAACTCCCATATATGCGCATATCACATGTCCGTCCTCCGGAGTCCCCGCCCTCCTTCAATATCATTGTGATCTAGGTTGCATTTTCGACCGCTAACAAAAAAGAAGACCCCCTATCTTACTCCCTGACCACCATTATCTAGTAGTGTTTACATATTGTGGCCTATTTTCTCTTCATTCTTCCAAACCTGCAAACATCAAACAAAATCCTAAAAACAAAATCACGTCCTCTTCATGAAAATCCATATCCAAAATCAAAACCTACAATCCATATCCAAAATCAAAAGTTAAACCCTAAAAAACAACAATATATATGTTTGACAAGTAAATTAGAAAAATGAAGTAAAAAACTAAAAGACCTTCAAATAATATATAAAAAAACATTAAAATGGAGTTAATCAAATGTACCAAACTCAAAAGAAATTGGAAATCTCAATAACCACCAAAAATTAGAAAAATGAAGTAAAAAGACTAAAAGACCTTCGAATTAAAAAAAAAAACATTAAAATGGAGTTAAATGTACCAAACTCAAAAGAAATTATGAATCACAATAACCACCGAAAATTAGAAAAACATAATTTCTGTTGTTTGTATTAATATTTTTTATCATTCATAATTAAAAAAAGTAATTATATGATACAATGATTTTCTATTGCTAATGATAACATAACATAACAATGTCAAGTCATCCCATAATGGTACCATGATTATTTTTTTAATCATACTTCACGTATTTTATTTCGTTCGAGTTATAACTTCACAATCACACAATAATTTTATTATTGAAATCACATATTCTTATTTTTATACTACACGAGTCAACGGTCATATATATTTATTTTTATGAACTTGAATACTTGATTGGAAAGGTGTAAGTAGAAAAGGATTGGTGACATATCACTTACTTCATATATAATAAGAGTAACCAACCTTATTTTTAAACTATATCGACTAAATTATTCTATGAAGTTAAAATTGACATCCGAGGCCATGTATCATGGAACCGATATTGGAATCGGAACTAGTCTTGAGATCGTCGGTTTCAGTTGCAAAATTGGGTGGTTTTTAATGTTTTTCTAAAATATTTTTTATCGGTTTCGTATTTTAGGAATTAGAATCAGAATTCCAGAGGGGTTTCGGTTCCTAAGACGAATACCCGGTTTCGATGCTCATCTGTAACCCCATCCATTTTTTTTACCTTTACCAGAAGATCATTATATTTGTAAAATTTAGGTTCATTTTAACTAACCTAGTAAAAAGATATTTAAAAAGCAAATTTGGTTAAGTTTTTTTTTTAAATAAATAATTAGATCCATAATTGCGGACCAACTATAAAAAAAATGGACTAGATCACTTTTTTGTGTTTTTAGGCTAGGTCCATAAACGGACCTAAAATTTACGGATGTAATGTATTTGATAAAAGGGGTCAAGTTCACGTGAGACCAACATATTTTACATGAAACTTCACAAAAAAATATTTGTGAAGGTAAAAAAAATTGAACATTCATCGTTAAAATATACTAAAAAACACTATCGAATTTTTTTCTTCCAAACATAGGTAAAAAAACGAAACTTTCACATCATTTTCCTTTGTGGGGGTTTGCATTATATATGTAACTTTTACAGAATTTGAGCTGTGAAGGTTTCGTTTTTTACCTTGTTTTGGAATTTTTTTGGCATCGTAAGTGATTTTTAGGTCTGCGTATTCGAATTTTATATACATTCATGGTGTTTTTTTGTGAAGTTTCATGCGTTAAGTATTGGTCTAACGCGTTCTCACGGAAACAGTTTGGTCTCACATGATCCTAAGTCTTGATAAAAAAAGTAAAAAAAATGGTAAGAAGAATAATTTTAATGAGTGTCTATTAGAGGATAAAAGATCTCTAAAATTTACATTCTTTTTTTTTTAGAAAATCTTATTAGAGATGCTTTAATGTAATGACCAACTACTTCTTTGGTTTTGAAGATACTTATCATTTTTGTCTATAGTTTTTTTAATATATTATGAAAGATGATTGAATTATAATTTGCTAAATATTTTTAACGAGTGTCTATTTTTCAATTATCTATCAATATCATGTAAAATTTGATAGCAAAGGGGACACAATTTGACTTGAACCCCACTTCAACACGGGAGTGCCATGGTAATAAACATGGTTGCCCAAATTAAGGTCAAGCCAATGCTTGTGGTACAATTAGTTATCATTCTTGTTTTTGCTTAATTGTGGGTTTCAGTTCAGCTTGTACACAACTTTGATCTCATGAGGCACTAGGCAACATTCATCAAGACATACAACGAGGTTTGAGGAATTCTATAACATTGAAAAATTTTGGTAAGTAAAGTAACTATTTGGGTAATTCCAATTGTTGGTTTATGTTTATGGAAAGTTTTGCTTTTGATCTCTAAGTGAGTTGTGAAGTTTTAGGAGAGAAAAGTCGGATTTTGGGGCTCGATACAAGTGGTCTACAACGATGCTACCATGACAAAATCACAATGTAGCAAGGCATAGTCGTGGGCGAGATAAACTCTCTATACTAGTGGTGCAACAATGATGTACTGCTATGACAAAATGTCATTGTAGCATGCCATAGTCACAGTCGGGTTTGGGCTGCTATAACTCCAATTTTCAGCCTCTTTTCATTTACTCAACCTACTTCATCTCCTTTCTCTATCACCCCATCTCCTTCACTTTGAATACAGTTTTAGGGCATTTAAGGCCCTTTTTCTTGAAGTTTAAGGCACAACACCATTATCCAAGCTAGGAAATTGACCTAGGGTACAAGATAAGAAGCTCTTCATCCATCTTTCCTAATTTCTTAAAATATAGAGTTTTTAACCAAACCAAGCTTTGTAAGTTCATGCTACACTCTTATAAAAGTACATATATGCTAAAATGATTTATTTTACCTTCCTTACATAAATCTTGCAAATACTAGTTGATTTGGGTGATTTTGACTAGTTAGGTCTAAGTGGGATTTTCATGGATTCCTCGTAGCTTGACGGAAAAGGTTTTTAAATGTGTAAAATTTGTAGAAATGATTACTGCTACAATTTGGTGAATTTTGAGGGTTTATTCTCAAAATTACACAATGTTGGGTATTATGGAAATAAAAGGGGTTTTTACTCTATGATGAGTGATCATGATTTATTTAATTGTGTAGACGCTAACATGTGTTGCATATAGTAAGAATGCATTTCATACAAGTAGAATGTAATGAATGCATAGGCTTTGAGATGGTCGTGAGAGAATCAAACTTCTCGTATTATAGCAAGAAATATACATGGGTCAAAGTGGATAATAGTTATGGTTCGGGCGACGACCAAGAGGATTATTAATTGTAATTTCTTACAAACGAGTAAAATATAGGGTCATTAGGATTCTATGCCATGGATCCCAATGAGGCATTAGATGAACGAAGTCCCGTAGTGGGGCTCATAACATGTACATG
Source organism: Centaurea solstitialis (assembly GCA_030169165.1). NCBI lineage: Eukaryota > Viridiplantae > Streptophyta > Magnoliopsida > Asterales > Asteraceae > Centaurea > Centaurea solstitialis. Next base: position 85,112,187 of record CM058041.1, read on the forward strand.
TTACTTACTTTCGTGTTCTGTTACATACATGGTAAAATCTCTCTCTCTCTCTCTCTCTCTCTCTCGCTCTCTCTCTCTCTCTCTCTCTCTCTCTCTCTCTCTCTCTCTCTCGTTTTTAACGATTAAGGTTTATCATGAGATTTCATTGATAATTGGATTTTATGCTTAAAGGTTTAAAGTTTATGTTTCCGGATTTATAAAAGCATGTTAATTATTTATAAACTGTTTGATCTCATTGGGAGTTAACCTAACATTTTTTTAAATGACATGTATATCAGGTTTCTTTAGCAGTGGGCCAGTCAAGTCGTAGGAGTAAAGCCAATTGCCAGTAAGGGAAACTTTTGGGGCATATTTAGTTTTGGAGATAGCATGCGAAGAAACTTGTGGATAGTCTTCTTTTGTTGAATTTTAGGAACACCCATTTATAATCTAGACTTAATATTTTGGTCATATATCAAAAATTCATTTCAATTTCAAATCTATATTGTATGAATCTAACATACATATTTCAATTCCTTTAAAAGTTTTCATTCCAATTTTGTCAACCAAACAGGTGGTCAATCTTACAACATTCCATTTTAATGCTTTCAAAGTCAAAAATCTTTTAACAAATTTCATTTATTTCAAAAACATTTTGCAAACCAAATGCAACCTAATTGTTTATTATAATTTTACCAATTACCTTTGAATATTATCTATTATCTTGAGTATTATGAATTATTTTTCGTAAGTTTGCTATTTGATATATAGTCTAGTATAGACCTTGGAAAAACTGATATGACTCGCTAACCTAACATGAACTCGAGTTGAAATAAACGGATTTGAGTAACATATTTCAACCCATCAAAGTAAACGGGTTGACACGATACGACACGACATGAAAATTAAATGGGTAAGGTTAATGTAAAACATATCAACTCGAAAATGATCGGACTAACCGATTTATATGTGTGTATGTATATATGTGTGTGTTTGTGTCATTGTGTGTAAGTTTTGTTTTATTTTTACCATCTACTTTTTGGGTAATTGGGTTAGATAGATTGACAACTTAAAAAACAATTAAAAAGTTTACAGTTTGAAAGTCTAAATCATCTAACCCTAGTAAAGTTGTCATGTATTACTTGGAGTTTTCTGATTTTAGTTCTACTTTTTATTATTTAGATATTGAATGTTATGAATTTGATTAGAACTATAAAGTTTTGATTTCTAATGCTTTCATTTGAATTTTGGATTGATAGTTTTTTGCTAATTTTGATTTTTAATTCTGTAAATATTAAACGGGTAATGTTCGGGTTAGGAGTTTCTAACCCATTATTAAGTTGATACTTGGTAGTGTTTGGATTATACATTCTCAACCCGTTTAACATTAAATCTAATACGATTTTGATACAACACGATATATTTGTTAATTCTAATATAATATAATAATTTTATAATAGTAGTGTTATAAATCGATACGTAGTAAGGATAAAATAAATCTATATTGATCAAAATAAAATAATAAAATTTATAATTTGAGATCTTAGTTGAGATAATTCGTTTTTTAAATAATGCAACTCTGTTCTTTTTTTTTTCAAATAGAAAAATCTGTAAAGGAGAATAGTTTTCTAGTTTTGTAAGTTATTAATCATTGATTGGCATTGGAACTTTAACTTTTCTTACTTTTATCTGTTTTTATATTTGTTAATTTTAGATATTTTACGTATATCAATCCAATTTATTTAAATTTATACTAAAATCAAATATCATACAAAAATATTTGCTTATTGAATGTTTACTGTGTATCACTTACTTTATCAGGTATGCGAGATGTTTAGGACCAAAAATCCTATCTTGTGAAATAGAAAATGTTATCCGACAAGCAATGAATAAAATTCTTATCGGATAAAACATTTATTAATAGGAAAAGGCTAATTGCATCATTTGACTTACTAACCATAACCCTATAAACTGAATTGTTTCGTTACACATAGCAACATCAAGACTTAGGTTCAGGTAAGACCAAACTGTTTCCGTGAGACAGGTGAGACCAACACTTTTTATATGAAACTTCACAACAAAACATTGTGAAGGTTAAAAAAAGTCGAACATTCATCGTAAAAACAATGTAAATGTTTCGTTCACGGTTGTTTTTAAGGTGAATGTTCGATTTTTTATTGACCTTCATAGCATTTTTGCTGTGAAGGATCGAATTATTTATTTGTTACCTTCACAGTTTTTTGAGCTGTGAAGGTTTCGTTTTTTTTTACCTTTTTTTTTTGATTTTTTTCATCGACAGTGTTTTTTGGTATGTTTTAAAGGTGAATGTTCGAATTTTTTTAACCTTCACAGTGTTTTGCTGTAAAGTTTCAAGTAAAAAGTGTTGGTCTCGCCGGTCTCACGAAAACAGTTTGGTCTCACCGGAACCTAACTCTCAACATCAAACCCTCTTTTTACATTCCCAATGCATGTTTTTTACATTTCTGATGCATCACACTTTTATTAAAAGGGTGTTGTTAGTTATACCTCCGTATACCTATATTCAAAGTCAAAAGCTATATAGAAGTTTGAAAATTGTTGATTTCTACCAATACAGTTAACTCATTTATGACAGAGTTACCTACAATTTTAAAATTATGTCATTTCATAGGTTAAAAGGGGTGTCATGATCCAAACCCTTATTAAAATGGTGCAAATAACAATCCTTTTACTAATAATATCTATTTTAAATTTCGTTAATATTACTCTACAAAGTAAATAATGATGATGATTCATCTTTTAAATAATATGATTTTTATATTTGGTATATACAACAAATAAATCCATTGGCCGTTCTCATAGTTGATAGTATTCAAGATTGTAATTTTTTTAAAAGTCAACAGCTTAAGAGCATTTTTAACCGCTTTCTTAAAGTGTAGAGAATGAAGAAAAATAGGAATTTAAACTTAAATTATATTCCAAGAGTCCCATTTCTTTCCTTAAAATGAAGAAAGTATGAGAGAAATAGTTTTTCTTCAGACATGAAGATAACCCAAAAAATGATTACTATTTGAAAGAACCAATATGAAGTGTTGAAAATAAAATTTTAAAGAATTTTTTTTAATAGGTAAATGGAATATTTTATTATTATAATCAATGTTGATTTCTCCAAAATGGGAAAGCTGTTAGAGATAGATGCAATTTTTTTTTACAGATTTTGAGTTTTAATTTTCCATTGAAGAAATTATAGATAAGCTGTTGGAGATGCTCTAATTCATTCTCATATTTGATAGTGTTCAAGATTGTAAAATTTTAAAAGTCAAAAACTTAAAGGATATGTTTGACAAACTAGCTAATGAATGATTGCTTATAAAAATATTAGGTGATAACTCATAAGCTAGCTTACATAACAATTTTTACATTTGGTATTTTGTAAAAAATGTAACAGTTCTTTTACGAGAGTTCATAAGTTTATTTTTTCATGAAAATTCATAAATTACACACTAAAATAATAATGAGAAAAATAAGTTTTGTGTAAAATTGTCTTCCAGTGCTGTGGCGGATTGGTTATCGTTTGGGGATTCATAGCCCCCTAATCGAGTTCGAACATTTACGTGTACATGTCCAAAGACATTTAAGTGTGATCATGTTTAAACCCTAAAATTGCCCGGAATTAATTGGGCTTTGGCCCGAATACTTTTAAAAAGAAGTTTTGCGTAAAACTATATAAAAAAAATCTAACTATTTATTTTAATAATATTGGTAACTAAAAATGGGACCCATAGAAAAGGTTTTATATGAAAAAGGAATAAAAGGTGGCAGGGGATGAAGCATGGAAATGTGTAGCGTTACCAAATCAAGCTCATCTTCACACCCACATGTCCTTTATGCTATTAGCATATTCTTCATCAATTTCCTCTTTCGCTATAATATATATATAGAGATTTTCTTTTGTGATTTGTGAAGACACGAGAAATTATATTTTCTTGTGCTTTATTCTCGTACTCACTTAATCAAGTTACATGTACAATATATTAATTCTTTTTTCTTATATCACCTATTAATTTTAACACTTGTCTTGATCTAGTGAGTAAGAGGATGGGTAGGAGGAAATATGATTTTTTTTCTCTCTCTCTATCTCTCTCTCTCTATATATATATAGGGGTTGCTATTTGCAGTATTTTGTTAAGGGTGAGAATGTATTGAGAATATAGAAAACGTATTTTGATGTTGATATATATATATATATATATATAGAGAGAGAGAGAGAGAGGAAAGTTCAAATGTGAACCACTTTTTGGTTGTGAACGTGAGGACAGCCGAGAGCACGACACGTGGCGACTTTGAGTGTGGTCCCCCTCTTTAATCCAATGCCCTCCCATGAATCGCGCCTAGTCATCCGCCGTGGATCTGACGTGGCGCCTAGTCATCCGCCACGTGTCGCGCTCTCAATTGTCCTCACGTTCACAACCAAAAAGTGGTTCACATTTGAACCCACCCCTATGTTGGATATTTTAGTGTAATTGGATTAACTTGTTTGACCAATTTCATCATAATAAGACATCATTTAGGCTTGGCGGTGCGGAGTGCACACCTACTTGGATTTATTATGATATTAGGGGCGAAGCCCCTAAGGAACGGGGGTGCCCCCGGTAGCGGGTCCAAGGGGCGGCAGCCCCTGGCTGGGGTCGAGCTGGATAAATCCAAGGGGCAGAGCCCCTGGTAGCGAGGTCCAAGGGGCGGCAGCCCCTGGCGGGGTCCACTACGTTACTATATCGAAAAATGTTTAGAAAAATTAATTTTCAGAAATTGGGTGGATAAATCCGACCCGGTTTTCGACCCGTTTATGACCCGTTGACAAAAACAGAAAACTGCCAAAAGGCAGTTAACCGTTTCTTGTTATGTATACGTTTTGGTCATCATTTTAAATTCTGGTTCATAAAAATCGCAGACACACATACATAGAATTCCAAATTCTCTGAATTGTATCCGATTGAATAATTCGGGAGAACCACCGAATTGATTCGATCTGAAAGTGTTACACGCCTTTCAGAGATATCCGATTTTCGTTACTGATTATTCCTCACACCCTATATATATATATATTGGTTTTCCGACATAAAACATGCAACGATATTATGACTACGTTTATGTGTTAGTTGTTGGTTGTTCACATGGTCGGGTTTTTGTCATTAGAAATCGATTACAGGTTCCAAAACCAAATTAACATGACTTCAATCCTCTGGTTTTAGAACCAGGTGCCCTCCATCTGTTTTCACGTGCTCATCACGTGCCTCTCATTACTATAAATATACAATTAGCAGGCGCTCCACCCGCTTGCACCGACCCGACCCGCCGACCCATGATCCGAACCAAACCCACTCTTTCCTCTCACACTTTTTTACCCAAACCCGGCTTGACCGCCCATGACCCGCCCTCTAAGATCCGCGCGTCCTCAGCCATACCCATCTCAAATTTTACACTTTTTACCCCCTCAACTTATAAGATTTATTCACTTTATACCTTTAACTTTTCAATATTTTATTTTTCGTTTTAGTCATATATCGTGTATTGGCTAAAAAACGTTTAAAAAAATACGTTTTAATTTTAACAAATTACGCTATTATATTCGTATCGTCGATACGATCGAAATGAGCCCAATATTGAATATTTTTTTACGTAGTTATTTTATTATATACTATATATATGTTACAACTTCTAACCGACCCAAATCCTTATCCATTTTCAAATTTACGTATTAGTTCTTAAACTTAGATCTTATGAGTTTTATCCACATTACACATTTTACTTTTCAATATTTCATTTTACGTTTTAGTCATATATCGTGTGTGGCAAAAATACGTTAAAATATGCGTTTTAATTTTAATAAATTACGTCATTATGTTCGTATTGTCGATACGATCGAAATGAGCCTAATATTGAATTTTTTTGATGTAGCTATTTTATTATATACTATATATAAGCTCCAACCGACTCGAATCCTATACTCATTTTCAGATTCACATATTAACGTCCTACATTTATAATATTTATTAACTTTATATCTTTATTTTTCTAAATTTCATTTTACGTTTTACTCATATATCGTATATTGGTTGGAACATGTTAAAAAAATACGTTTTAATTTTAACAAATTACGCCATTAAGATCGTATCGTCGATACGATCTATAATATGTTAAAAAAATACATTTTAATGTTAACAAACTGCCCCATTATAATCGTATCGTCGATAAGATCGAAATGAGCCTAATATTGAATATTTTTTCACGTATTTATTTTATTATATACGATATATATACACTTCAACCGACCTGAATCCTATACCCACCTTTAAACTTACATATGAACCCCTAAACTTATAATATTTATTCACTTTACATCTTTTAGTTTTTATATTTCATTATACGTTTTAGTCATTTATATTATATTGACTGAAATATGTTAAAGTGTCGGTAGCTACTGTTCATGAACCCGGTGCAAAGCCCGGGCTTATTAACTAGTACTTATACAATTATCAGGCACACCCAACCCAAACACAGATCCGACCTGACCCGCCCGACCTACAACCCAAACCCATCCTTTCTTCTCACATTTTTTTACCCAAATCCAGCATGACCCGGCGCTTGACCCGCGTCTTCTTCCAGCCCGGGTCACCTCATACCCAACTCCAATTTTACAATCTTGGCCCCTTCAACTTATAAATTTTATTCACTTTATACCTTTAATTTTTCAATATTTCATTTTACGTTTTAGTCATATATAGTATATTGGCTAAAATACGTTAAAAAAATACGCTTTAATTTTAACAAATTACGCCATTATATTCGTATCGTCGATACGATCGAAATGAGCCTAATATTGAATATTTTTTGACGTTGTTATTTTATTATATACTATATATACGTTCGAACTTCTAACCGACCCAAGTCTTATATTCATTTTCAAATTTGCATATTAGCCCAATAAACTTAGAAATTATAAATTGTATTCACTTTTAGTTTTCAATATTTCATTTTACGTTTTAGTCATATATCGTGTATTGGCATAAAGACGTTGAAAAAATACGTTTTAGTTTTAACAAATTACGCTATTATGTTCGTATCGTCGATACGATCGAAATGAGCCTAATATTGAATATTTTTTGATATGACTATTTTATTACATGCTATATATAAGCTCCAACCGACCTGAATAATATACCCATTTTCAAATTCACATATTAGCGCCCTAAACTTATAATATTTATTCATTTTATACCTTTACTTTTCTATATTTCATTTTACGTTTTACTCATATATCGTATATTGGTTGGAGCATGTTAAAAAAATATGTTTTAATTTTAACAAATTACGCCATTATAATCATATCGTCGATACAATCTAAAATATGTTAAAAAATATGTTTTAATGTTAACAAACTGTGCCATTATAATCGTATCGTCGATAAGATCAAAATGAGCCTAATGTTGAATATTTTTTTCATGCATTTAGTTTATTATATACGATATATACGCTCCAACCGACCCGAATCTAGCTTATACCCACATTTAAACTTACATATCAGCCCCTTAAACTTATAATATATATTTATTCACTTTATATCTTTTAGTTTGCTATATTTCATTTTACGTTTTAGTCATATATAGTACATTGACTGAAATATGTTAAAGTGTCGGTAGCTACTGTTCATGAACCCGGTGTGAAGCCCGGGCTTATCAACTAGTTTCAAAAACAAACTTATATATATCCTTTGTTGATTAATTAACAATGTTTACCATGTATAATATCATTTTTTATTCAGAAAAAGGTTTAATTGATTATTATATAAACTTACTTTGATCTAAGTTTTCAACCTAATTTTTATCAATTACCAAGAGTTGGTTGATCTATTTATTTGGGTAAAAAGTTGATTATAAGTAACTCCAACCAATTTTATATGGAATCCGCCTTTAAAAACATTAATGTGGGTCAGTGGGGAAGATACTTTGGCTCACTTACCCGAGATCAAACGTGGGACATGTATTGTATTTGGCAAAAGTCAGCCGCCAACTGGCAATCAAGCTACATACCATAGCCAAAGGCGTTTGATCTATTTAGTTCGTTACTTGCATTGTTAGTCCGCTACTATATTTATCCGTGTGGATTCTTGTTAACTTGTATTATAAAGATTACATGAAAAGTATTAATGTACAAAATACTAACATCAACTATACATGTGTGTGTGTGTGTATTTTTAGAGAGAGAGAGAGAGAGAGAGAGAGTAAATCATGTAATTTTTACAAATGCATTGATTGGTTTTTAATCAAACTTTATGATCCTCAATATGTATAGGACCAAACTGTTTATGTAAGTTCACAATATATTTGTTGTGAATGCCCAATTTTTTTTACATTTACAATGTTTTTCTAAGAAGTTTAAAGTGTAAAAACGTGGTTTCACATATCTTACGAAGACAAGTTGTTTTCACGTGATCTCAATATGTGTGTGTGTGTGTGTGTGTGTGTGTGTATATATATATATATAGAGTCAAGTTCAAGGAAAAAAACTCAAAAACACTCTGGTAGTCCATCATCTAGACCGTTTGCACTTGTGCATGAATGTAATTTTTAATATGCACATATGCATAATGTACTTATGCATAAAAACCAAAAAACAACCTAATTTGCTGCTATGTACAAATATATACAATTCAAATAAATGACTACAAAGTTTTCTCGATTTCCTTTTTATTTTAAGTTTTTCCTTGAATCTTTTTATCTTTTTCTATATTTATATAGTGGTATACTTTTTAAATAATGCGTTTAATCGAACACGTTAGGTGGATACAAGTTCATGTGAGGGTGGGTTTAAGACACATGATTATTGGGTCTACAAATTGAAATTGAATGAAACCTCATGATTATACCATCATACTTGTTTTCTCCTTTAAATCCAACCTTCAAAAATGTTATGTGTTTTCATACCAACCTTCCTTTTATTTTTTAGCATGGTTTTCTATATATAGTTACCCTTCATCTACTTTCATAATTCACGATACTTGTTAGATAATAAACAGTTTTAGTTTTCTTATTTATATTGTTGATCCATCGGGATTTACTTTTTCCAAAATGTTTTCTTATGATACATTTCGTAGATTGTTGTATATAAACTTGAATCCTTCATGCATGCTCAGAAAAAATAAAACAAAAGAAAGCATAATTGCATTTGAATCAATGATGATTAATCAACTAATTGATGATTTGGGCCACGTTTGGTGAAGTCATGGATAAAATCAGCTGTGGATAAGATCAGCTAGTTGATAAACCAATCACGTTAATTTGATGAAATTACAACAAATATCACTAATACATTGAAATTACAACTCAATCCACATCAATAGAAACAAAAATAAAGAGTTTCCTATTATTTATTTCAACTAATATTGGCGTTTGTTTAATTTCATAACATAAATTTACAATATTATTATTAATTTATGATATCTCATAAAATTGGCCTTGCATGTTAGGCATGTAACAAACTTTCTTGAATCATTAATTAGTTTAACCAAATCAATATGAATTTTAGAAAATTTGTAAAGTTTTTTTTTTATAGAAAAGGGGACAGTACCCCGAAAAACTTAAAATTTGTAAATTACTTACATATATAAAAGCAAAGAACTTCAATCATAAATTTTTTAATTAATAATTAGATCTTTTTTTAAAAGTATTTATGAAAAATTGTTATGAAACAAAAGTTTATAACTTGAATCTATAAAAATTGACATATTACTTTCTTTTTCTAGAAGTGTTTTACATCGTTCTTTGTGTTCTTAGTGGTAAAAATTGTTTGGTTAGTTTTATATTATTCTTTTTTTACAACAATTTGTTTTGTAAATGTAATTATGTTTGAAAAATCATTAAAGAATTGGATTAAAGTAAAAAATTTCTATATATTATATTTGACCTCCCTTTTTACAATATTGTTTTTTTTTTTTTTTTTGGGAAGGTTCATCTAGACTTTGGCCAGACTACATCCTTGGCAATTTTTACCGAGAGCTAAAGCATGCTCCCCTGGGATTAACACTCAGTGGCCCCTGGTTGCTCACCTCCGGATTCGAACTTGGGTGGGTTTTTTCCCAACACCAAGCCTTAACCGGTAGGCTGCCCCATTGGGGTTCAATATTGTTTATTTTTGCTGTCTTTTTTTTTTTTTTTTAAAATAGGAGTAACATCTAGTGATAAACTAATTAAGTTTAATGAAAGCTAGTTGAATTTTTTTGCTAGACAACATTAATATAATGTAGCTTAAAAAGAAATGTTCCAAAATTAATTAGAAAATTGTAATAAAAAGAAATGTTCCAAAATTAATTAGAAAATTGTAAGGGACATAATCTATCTATATATATATTAAAAGAAGGTTTGTGCTGATGTCATCAAATTGAAATTGAATGATTTTATTGGTCAATTAAACAAAATCTATCAAATGATGATGTCATAATTTATTTCTATTTTTTTTTGTTTTTTAATGCCCTATTAGTACTATAAATACATAACTAACAAATATGGAAAAAATATTTTTCAAAATTCACCTACCTAAATTTACATTTTGTATCCTTAAAATTATTTGATTAAATTACTTTTTATCCTTTAGTTTTTCATTTTTCATTTTACATTCTTATCATTTTAACGTAAATAATATATATGAATTAAAAAGTATTAAGTTTTTGTTTTTCTTTGCTACAAATTACACCATTATAATCGTCTCGACGATACCTTCAAAATGAGTCTAATATTAAATAGTTTTTTTTAATTATTTATAATATTAAATATTAAAAATAGATATAAGTTAACGTGTTTAAATTTTATTGCAATTCTATTGTTGATATTATTAAAGTTTAAAGATTCCATCTTTTTTAATCTAACTATTTTTATACATTATTTATAAATAATGAAAATTAATGTTATTTAAAACCCTTCTGTTGATATTCTTTAATTTAAAGATTTCATCTTTATAATTTAACTATTTTTATAGATTATTTATAAATAATGATTTTTTTAAAACCCTACAAATAAATCCATCAAAACGTATGTTATTTCTGAATCCCTCCAATTTTAATATCATTCAGGAAATCCGAATCTTTCGACAAAAAATTATAAATTTTCAATTTCATATATTTTAACAACTATTAGATGACTAAAATATTTAGTAATAAAACAAGAGTAATTTCTTTTTTTTTTTCCATTTAAATCGTTGATTAATAAGGATTATTTTTACTAAATAACTATTATCTACTTATTCAATTTCAGATAAAGTTTTGAATAAAGGATTAGAACAAAAGTTTTCATAGATTGCTAAATCATTAATGTTTCTTTTATTAACTAAGTCATATTTATATTGTTAATTGGAGGTGAAATATTTATGAACTTTATAATGTAGATGCCTATTTTTATTAGAAATTAAAACAATATGCTATAAATTGTTCGTGTATTACACGGGCTATTAACTAGTTAAGCAAAAAAAAAAATGAAAAGCAAAACTGTGGATCTATTTGGAAAACCGTTTGCATTTTTATTTTTCAAATAACAAGCCTATTATCATCAACTAAGATTTTTTTTATCAAATGTAAAAATTAAACTAAAAAGAAAATGAATTATCTATATAGCTTAGTTGTAAATTCTGTCTTTTTACATACATATAGTTAAACATCATAACTCGTTTATTTAATGTTAACATAATAAATGATTAATGCACCATAATTGTAATTAAATTTACTCATTTATGAGATTCCCACATTTAACATGAAATGACAAAACAAGATCATTTTTATTTAAGTTCCATATTTAAACATAATGTAAAACATTATTAAATTAAATATACAATTAATTCAATAAAGTGAATTTTATCATAGAAATATTATTTTAGAAGTATTTAAATATTAAACATGTACATTGTATGTTGTAAGAATAATCAAAATATAAATTATCTGCAGTAATTTCTTTAAAATGTTCAAAACCAATTTTTTCAAAAAAAATCCATTTAATACAAATGATTTCTCAAATACTAATATTAATTTTAGTATTCAGATTTGATACGCATTTAATATTACAGAACTTTTATATTTTAAAAGAAGTTATCGTCGAAAAAACAAAATAAAAGAAATTCATTGGGTTGTCATGAAAAAAAATGCTGCTTTTTTTTCTGCATATTAAAGATATGTTTAGAAATCCGTTAATCTTAGTTTTGCCTTAGAATCTTTTTTTTCTCTATAAAAAACTTTTGGATGCCCTAAAACTTAATTTCTTTGAAAATAAATTTCAATGTACATAGCAAATATAAATATATAATCTTTTATATATAAAAACTAGGGCTATGTTTGGCAAGCGTAGCTTATAAGCTAGCTGGTAGCTGATAAGCTAGCTGTTGATTGATAAGCTTGCTAGTAGCTGATAAGCTAGCTGTTGAACAAATTATGTTTGGCAAAAACTAGCTTATGAGTATGTAAAATGACCAAAAAGGGTACCTTTGAATTTAATAATTAATATTAATAAGGGTATAATTGGAAAAAGCTACAATAAGCTTCTCATAAGCTACTCAAAGTAGCGTTTCAAAAAGCTAGCTTATAAACTAGCTTCCTGGTACATGTTTGGATGGACTAGCTTATGCTTGCCAAACAAAGCCTAGATGTTTGGTATAAATTACTCAATCGGTAATGAACAATTAAATCACATTATAGGAATAATCATGAACTACATGATGATAATAGCTTCGTCCCAAATATGTTGTTAAAAGAGGTATTTCTAGCCATAGTCACGTTACGCAACCCGTGGATATGATATGACCAGAATTTTCTTGAAGACGTGTAAAGAGCGGAATCACGAATTTTTTTTGAAGTCGTTGCACTTTTAAAATGGATCAAGAACTTGTAGTTTGTTTAAACGAGGAAAGTCAACATGGTTTGACTAAAAAAAGTTAATTGTATTGATTTGAAAACTAAAATACAATTTTAAATAAAATCAACCTTAATATTTAAATCAAATATGCCTTTAGCGTGTGGCTCAACTGGCAAAATGGTGGGGAAGGCTTTGACCAAATACATAACAAGTCCTGAGATTTAACCCAGTCCCTCCCATATGGGGATGGTTCGGGGTCTAGTAAGTTCCCTTTATTATAAAAGTCCACGCTACAAAGGTCATCATGAACACGTTTAAAAGAATAATGATAGTTCAAACTATAAATATTTATGCATACTTCCGATATAAGTAGATGACACATGTTTATAGTCACGCACCTGTGGCAACGTGTTTGGGCTACACACAGTCAGGTGAATGTCATGAAATGGATTCATGCATTCTATTTGGGTCACACCTCCCATATAAAGCCATCACGTGCCAACCATGATTAATGCAAACTTTACAGTAATAATCAAGTTTCAACCATGTAAAGTTCAAATTTAAGATATGCTTTTTTTGTGAATCAACATGCATAAACAATGCTCATTTGTAAACTCAAGTAGGTAAGGAAGACTAACCTATTGTCGAAGCCTAATCGGTCGTTTACCAAACGCTTACTAGCAATGAACCTTTATTTGTCTTATCGTATAACATTCTCATTCATAAAGATAAATTGTTGGTAAGCATCTTCAACCCTGTAAGCGCTTACCGGATAAGAGTTATTTTCATCACTTATCAGTAAGACTCTCGATTCTTGCCATGACTTTTAGTGGGAAAGATTCTCGGTGGTCTTTATGCTCATTTGGCAAGGATTATAATGTCTCGATCATACGCCAATACGAGAAACAAAGCAAAAAACGAAATTGCACAAACAATGCCCAAAGTAGCTTCCATGCAATCCAACCTACGCGGAGGTCGCATTCTACACTGTTTGTGGTGCTCAAAGTTTTTTTAATTTCTCCAAAGCTACATTTGCCCAAATCTCTCCCAAATAATTTTTTTTTGGAAGGGTATTCGGGCCAGAGCCTAATTAATCCCCGACAATTTTGGAGGCTAAACATGGTCTCACTTAAATGTCCCTAGGCATGCACACGGGAAGACTCGAACTTGGTTAGGGCGCTATAACCCCCGCGGGTGTTAATCAAACCGCCACAACACTGTTGACCTCTCCCAAATCAATTTTATGCTCCAATAACAAGAGAATTAGGGGGCATTTGTTTTTTAATAGGTCTGAAGTCTGAAGTCTAAATTTACATCTAAAAATATGACGTTGATAGTGTCACACTTTCTAAATTTTCAAAAGACGGTAGGTGGATTTCAAACCTTTCCTTCAAAATAAAACAACCGGTCTTGAGTCTGTAAACCTCTAAATTTTCAGACTTAAGAGGTAACCTTTAAAAAGACAAACGACCCCTTAATATCCTAAACTATCTTAAACAATAACCATTATCCTATCATTAAAACATCAATTTACCGCGTCAAAATTTTATTCATGAGTGAAGGTTTTATCTACCAAAACTTAAAAATGGGAACCCTTGAAGATGTCACCAACAATGGTGTTTTCTCTCAAGTAACCAATTGGAAAACCAATACTAATCAATCTAAATAGCAATCCACCAAAAAAATTTAAGCATAAAACCAAAGAAAGTGAAATCTCTAACAAAACCACCACCCCCAACCATGGAGTAACAACACTTGAAGAGAAGAGATTACATTGGAGAAGATATTTTCTTTCAATCTTTTCCTTCAATCACTTCAACCTTCTTCTCCAATCTATTCCACCTCCAGAGAGTCAATTATCCCATGGAGTTGGACCAAAGTCCCACATCATCCTTCAACTAATAAAGAAAGACTTACATTAAAACTTGGGTTATTACACAAACTTGTTTCAAACCTATAACATTTTATGTTTTGTACCTTTATTCGATTAGTCAATAGTAATAAAAAAAAATAGATAAATTAGGCTATATGTTATAATGTAGTAAATAAAATATTAAAAAAGTAAAGAAAAATCAAATACCGCATTACAAAAATTGCGCAATAGGCCATGGCATGGACTTAACATGGCTTGAGACACACGCCTTATGCGTTGCGTTGTCAAGTCGATATATATGAAACAGGGACGGAGCCAAAAGTTAAATTGTAGGGGAGAAAAGTCTGAACAACAATCTTAATTCTAAAAAAGTAATTGGTTATACACAGAAAAACCTCCAAAATGTCAACGATAATCGTAATTTTCATGTGAAACTGATTTTTAAGGGGGGCAAATTACTCAAATATCCCTAATATATAAAAAGAAAATTAATAAAATTTAAAATGTTAGGGAGACAACTGGCTACTCTGCCCCTCATGGCTCCGCCCATGATATGAAAGGTTTTTACTATTGGGAAATTTTAAAACTTCAACGAATATAAGAAATTTAAGCAATCACCACAATATTATAGCCAATACGCATGCACAAAAATCTCATTATCAGATCATATTCGGAAGGCTATGCTCTAACAACTTATGATTTAAATGAGATAAAAAACAATATATGTTTCACAATTTATATAATAGATAATGAAATACCTTTCTTTGATTAAGATGTTTTTTTATTTAAATTACCATTTCTTGATAGAAAGAAGTATAATTTTAAGACACGAATGTCAAAATCAATTAATCAAATATGCTACTTTTTGAGTCAAATAATGTTAAATTAACATATGTGATTAAAGGGATTCGTTGATATGGGGATACTTATTTAAATTGTTCGTTTTTATAGCTATATATCGAGGTGGTAAAGTGCAAATATCTTTAATAAAACAAAGCATGAATTACATTTTTGATCATTTTTTCTTAGTTTTGTTTCTTGCAAAAATTTTAATGCAAAATAAACTTTTGTGGTATAAAAAATATTTGGTCTCTAAGTTATGGATCTAGATCTTCGGTGTTGAACCTTCTAAATTGTTTAGGATTAATCTCCCCAAGTTACAAATTTGACCTACATATATCAAATTTACTTCATGTTACAAAGTCGACTATTTGTGGTACTGCTGCTTGAAATCTCCTTTTTGAACCCCTAAAGCTATTAGTACTGGAACATGGAAGACAATATCTTGAAATGATATGATATTTACATTTGTGATTGATACTGGAATATGGAAGGAAGACAATATCTTGAAATGATATGATATTTACATTTGTGATTGAGGCATTAGAAATGGTCGTAGATTTGGTTTTAAATATTGCAATTGCTTGGGGTTTTGAAACCCAAGTTTCATTCACAAGTTCCAAAAATTTATCACTTTTTGGGTCATTAGAAATTTAGAATTTACATCATCGCAATGAGGTTGTGGGTTTATTTTTGGCCAGAAAAGATAGTGAGGGGATAAGGTAGGAGTTGTTGTGAAGATGGTGGTAGGGGTCGGCGGACCAAGATGCGCGCCGAACTTTTTACCTTTTACGGGTAGGATTTTGTGTGTATATATATTAACATTAATAAAATGTAAATGATAAAAGACCTAAATACTGTTGAATTAACTTATTCATTTAACTATAATTATATAGAGGGCTTAACAATAAAGCAAAATAACAATTACAATGATCAAAATTGTAACTAGTTCAAAATTAAAACGAAAATTGTTAAATTAAATGACAATAACACTTACATAAAAAATAGTTTACTCTTAAATTTATGTACAAGAACTTGTTTAAGTGATATGTCATATGGTGATGTCACTCAAATAAAATATTTCAGATCGTTATGTGTAAAAAATATGAAGTAAAACCAAAAGCAACTAGCTATCTTTAGTGACATCCATTTATGCAAAAACTATTGTATGTGTATTTAAGTTTCACAGAATTTAATAACGAATAGAATTAATAAGAATTTTCGTTTATTTGGTCTATAAAGGCGTCCTTAATACTAAAGTGGACATGGTAAAACTAAGCTATATTATATTAAAGGCGTGGTTTTGTAACTTTTGACTAATCAATGATTGCGGCTTTGTCAGGTCAAAATTTGAGGTTACGTCAAAAATAAAGGCGTGGTTTCGTGACTTTTACAAATAGACGGAAAACGGATTCATATGTAAACTTGTGTGATCCACATACGAAATAGATTATCGTATGTGAACTGTGATCCACATGCGAAATAGATGTTTGTTGGGTTATTTTGGATAGCAGAAGTATCGGGTTGAAGAAAAGCTTTAAGTCTGGTTATATCTGCTGAAGAAAGCTATTACTGCGTGGAGGAAGAGACGTTAATACTGCAGTAGTAATGTATACAAGGGAAGACTTAATGCTGCTATCGCTTATTAATGCTGCTGAAAGAAGAAGTAGAAGTAGTATTGGTTATTACTGCTTTAGAAGTTATAACTGCTTCTTATTATTACTGCTAGTTGTTACTGCTGCTAGTCAGTGTAATAGTTGTAGTTAATACTTCTCTCTGTTAATGCTGCTTCTAATGATACGATAAGGATGATAATCTGTTTGTTGCGATAAGGAAAATGTAACACCCTATTTTACGGGTTATTAGTGAAGTTTTTAACCTTCTAGTGTAAGTTGTCAAAGGGAGAAATCTACAAGTTAAGGGCTTGAAATGTCAAGTACTTAATAGATGTGGACCAAGATGGCTATTTAGTAGTAAAATAATAGAAGTGGGATAAACCCACACTCCCTAAAAATCGTCCAAGAGGTTGGAGCAATCTAAACTAGATAGATTTCAAATGTGAAGCACGTGGTCTAAGGAAAGTAAAAGATAGTTGGTTGTATAAGGATTTATAGGAATTTAAAATTTAGATATTGATTAGATGGAAGTTACGGTGCAAAACGTAGATAAATTTTTGGAATTAACCCTTTGAGTTCACCATTATCAATAGTCCAAAACCTCTCTAGAAGTTTGAGAAAAGATAATGAATCGGGTGAGGAATCATCCGAAGAAGTACGTTTGAGTTTTCCGAGTTTTCGATTGATTCGAGGTAGTTTTCTAATCTAGTTAAGTTTTTCTATACTATGTGTTATGTTCTGAAATCGTTGACATAAAAATGATTCATCTAAATGGTTTGAAAGCTATTGTTTTGGTTCCGGCAAAATTCGACGGTTCGATAAAACCCAAAGTAAAACTAAAAATCCTGATTATATAGTTCGGGTAAAACGTAAACGTAACACTCTTACGTTGATATGTAGTATTATATGTTATTAACAATCTTTTGCAAAATTAGCAAATTAAAACGATGAAAACCCATATCGAAACATGCCCCGAGTGATATATATATATATATATATATATATGCATGCGTGTATATATGTATATATAATTTCTACCGATTTAAATGAGATTTTCTCTATTTTGATGGTTCAATCCTTTTCTGTTAGTCACTATGTTGAGGCGGTGGATCAAAATCCCAAGTGCACCATCATTTAAAAATTCAAGCTATGGCTATTGATTATTTAATTAATTAAGTAATCAATATTATTTTATCTAAGTTATGAATTTTAGTAGTTAAATATTTATTTAGTCTTCATCTACTATTTCAAAGTTGATCATTCTTTTAAGGTTTACAAATTGATGGTTTTTATTCAATAATTAATTTAGAGGAAAGTTGTTTGGGGCATTTTGTTTACAAATACGGCAGTGACTTCAATTAATTGTAGATTTGTAGATGTATGTCATGAGATTTCAAAGACAATTAAATTTTGATTATTTGAATGATTTAATTGGGTGAGCCGTCGATGGAACCGGATGTTTAGTTAATTGAGCCGACGTAGGGAGTTAGCTTAAGCTTGATGAAGTTAGCTAAGATACTTTGAATTACGTTATGAATTGTGTAGGGAGGATTGCTGACGAGTCACAAACGCTTCCACACGAAGGTAAGTTTCATGTGATTTGAAACTGGGATACATACAATAGTATGGTGTGCAATATTTCCTTTTTAGTATGAAAAGTTTATGCTAATGTGATTTCAGATATATTATGATGCGTTCATAATTGTTTAGTGTTTTATCATGAAAGAGCATGCTAAGTGTTTATAGTTTTTAAAGCATGCTAAGTGTTTGCAGTGATGTATTAAGATATGCATGTTAGCTTTGAATGATGCATGGTCAGTCGGGCATGTGTGTGTGTGGTCAAGATGGTACAAGTATCTTGAGGGTGCCTCTGTACATGGTTCGTCCAGATAGATAGTACATGTACTGTGAGGGTGCCTCTGTACATGGTTCGTCCAGATAGATAGTACATGTACCGCGAGGGTGCCTCTGTACACGGTTCGTCCTGATAGATAGTACATGTATCGCAAGGGTGCCTCTGTACATGGTTTGTCCAGATAGCTATGGCCTGACCAGTACATACTGCGGTCACTGTACTCGGTAAGGCAGATCAGATAGTTGACCCACACACCATGTCGTTTTAGTTGAGACCTCATATGTGTCAGTTGCATGCGTGCAAGATGTTGAAGAGTTTTCATGTATAAGCTTATTGATGTTCAATGTTGCTTTTAAACCTGTGTGTTTAAAGTATTTGTATATGTATAATGTTTGTAGTTGAAAAACCATGAGCTTACTTAGCTATAGCTAATATAGTATGTATCTCAGGGTTTGAAAAAGCGAGCACCAGTAAGGACAAAGGACGGGCATAGGTCCTTCTTCAAGTTAGCTGATCATGATCTAAGATTCCGTGTGACGTTTGATGTACTAAATTACAGTTTATTACTTTGGGGTTGTTAAGTTTTCAGTTGTTTAAGTCTTCCGCTGCGTTTGTTTGTAAGATGATCATGATTTCAGAGTTTATGTTTATGGTTTAGCCTAAGTCACGACCAGTGGAAATCTGGGGTGTGACAAGTTGGTATCAGAGCCAGGTTTAAGCGAATTAGGTTAAGATATTAGCCTAAGCTTAGACTCGTAAGGTTCTGAGGACAAGAAAGGGTTAAGATGTTGTTGTATGGTGTTAGGAAAGATGATTTCCTAGGATCTAGCGAGGCTATAATATAAGTTTGACTTTCTTAGCTTAATCCTCATTAAGTTTGATTCTCCACCATGGTGATACCGGCGATGGAGAGATCGAAGAGGAGCACATCTGTTAGAGTACAAAGCTAGAGTACAAAGTTAAAGTTAGAGCTCAATCCAGCAAATTAGTACATGATAGCAGTTGTTTAGCTTTGCCTGAGAGCAACTTTTATTTGGTTTCAGAACTATGTACGGATGATCAATTAGACCCCGTTTTACTTGGTTTTCATTTATCTATGTTTAGCCATGCTATCTGTGTACAGAAGTTGTCAGATTACGAAAGAAAATTCATTTCTTTAGCATGAGATCTTGCTCTTATACATGTGTGTATAGGTATATATATATATGTATATATATACATAGGATACAAGGTACCTTAAAGAATAAGGTAGGGGTCAGATAGAGGCTGATGGTCTCTTACTATGTGAAAAGAGTGCTCATGATATGGTACTGTAATTGTTAAGTTGTAGCTTGTGTTCCAACACAAGTGTGTTATCGTTTCAGTGAGCAAGGATGTCTCAAAGAGATGGTAGGACTTCATCTGATTGTAAGGAGAATGTACCTCATTAGGCGATTGCATCAGCTAGCAAAGGTTGAGGTAGAGGAAGGAGTCAGAGAGTAACTCTTTCAGTTCAAGCCAGCTTAGCAATTTGTAGAGGCCGAGGCAAAGAGCAAGAAAATGGGCTATTCAACCACAATGAGTTGGCAGATGAGATGATTAAGGCACTGCAAAATGCCCTACCAAACCTTTCTAGCTAGTCCAAAAGAAATGAAGAAAAAGGAACAAGAAGATAGAGTCGGTGACCCATCTAAGGTAACCCATGGTAACCATGAGAGTGCAGATAGAGACCATGCTAATCGTTCGGGTAAGAGAAGGTGCATTTATAAAATTTCTCATCTAGAGAAGTTCAATGGTGGTAGTAGTCCATTAGCTCTTATGGATTGGTTTAAAGTTGTTTTGAAACTTGAGAGTGTGCACCAGAGTGAAGGTACGGTTTGCTATAAGCCTATAACCTATAACTACCTTCAGTTCTGCCGCTTTATAATGGTGGAACACTAAGAAAGCTGATAGGGGTATCTTTGAGGTAGCAAAGATGTCTTGGGATAGCCTGAAAGAACTGATGACAGTAGATGTGGATAGACTAGAAACAAAATTCTTGAATCTAGTGGGTTCAGATACAGTGTAGGAATACACCGATAAGTTCATAGAGAAAGCTATGTTCGAGACACATCAGGTTGTGATGGAACAAAGGAACGTTCATCGTTTTGTCGAAGGACTTAGAGTAGACATCAAGAGGTATGCCAAGGTGACAGTGCCTAAAACTTTTCTTCATGCCGTTATAGTGGCCAAGATAGTAGAGAAAAGCAGTGACAGATCGATTGAGGCTGGAAACGATGTTAGGAGAAAGTGGGAAGATAGCTGTAAGAGATTCAAGAATGTTAAGTTTGAATATGGTTTGAAACCTAAATGAAGTGAGTGAACTACCCGTTAAGAGTAGTTGTAGCAAGAGCCATTTTGGCGAATGTAAGATAGGAAGCACATGGTGCTGGCATAATCAGAGAGAACGTCCAAAAAATCGTAAGTGCTTTGAGTGCAGAATACCGGGACATATCAGGCCAAATTCTCCTAAGTTGCAGAAAGCTACAATTGGAAGTCTGACGCTAGTGAGTGGTGCAAGCGGAAGTGGAAACGAGAAAAAAGAACTCTAGAAGCCCAAGGGCAGAGCTTATGTGATGACGACCGATGAGGCAAAGGAAACCCTGACGTTGTATCAGCTTGTTCTATGTCTCAATAATCGTTATGCCTTAGTTTTACTTGAATCGGGTGTGAATAGAAGTTTTGTTTCCACTACTTTCCCTTACTACTTGAATAGAAAAACTAAGCAACTAGAAAAGAGCTTGTAGTTGAGACAGTTGACGGAATTCGGAAAGAGATTGATCGTCGAGGTTTGTACGATCATTATAGGTGGAAAGGAATTTCTAGTGAGTTGACGACAAGAGGTCAAGTAGATTTGAAATAGTTTCAGGAATGGACTAGTTGTTTGAGAATGACGCTCAGATAGTGTGCAATAAGAAGACGATTAAGGTTCAAACTCCAGCTGGAAAGTCTCAATATGTTCGCAGAGATAGAAAGAAAGGCGAGATAGGAATTATCTCGATGCTGAAGGTAACGAACTGAGAATGGATATTCAAGTTGACCTAGTTGATCGAATAAGAGAGACTCAAAAGGAGGCTCAGTTGGAAGAAGAATGTTAAGAAGAAAAAAATAGTTAGACAAGTCAGGTTATTGACTGCCGGCCCCGATGCCTTGTATAGATTTGAGAACCGAGTTTGGTTTCCCCTAAAGAAGATATGTTAAGAGCTTACGTGATAGATTTTAGTGGTAGTTGGGATAACCAACTACCATTAGCCTTGTTGGAGGCTTTGTATGGCTGTAAGGGTAGGACTCTAGTGTGTGGTACTGACGTCGGAAAGAGGCAGTTAGCTGGACCTGAGTTAATCTAGCAGTCCCGAGTAAAATACTTCGGATTAAAGAAAGATTTAAAGTGGCCTATGATAGACGTAATATATTTTTTGAGTATTTGAGAATGCTAAAGATATGAGCATTATTTGGAATTTGTTGATTTGAGCATTGATGTTATCCTATGAATGATTTGGTTAGGGGAGATTTCAACTAAGTTATTTAGTGATTGAAATTTCGAGGACGAAATTTTTATAAGAGGGGGAGATTTGTAACACCCTATTTTACGGGTTATTAGTGAAGTTTTTAACCTTCTAGTGTAAGTTGTCAAAGGGAGAAATCTACAAGTTAAGGGCTTGAAATGTCAAGTACTTAATAGATGTGGACCAAGATGGCTATTTAGTAGTAAAATAATAGAAGTGGGATAAACCCACACTCCCTAAAAATCGTCCAAGAGGTTGGAGCAATCTAAACTAGATAGATTTCAAATGTGAAGCACGTGGTCTAAGGAAAGTAAAAGATAGTTGGTTGTATAAGGATTTATAGGAATTTAAAATTTAGATATTGATTAGATGGAAGTTACGGTGCAAAACGTAGATAAATTTTTGGAATTAACCCTTTGAGTTCACCATTATCAATAGTCCAAAACCTCTCTAGAAGTTTGAGAAAAGATAATGAATCGGGTGAGGAATCATCCGAAGAAGTACGTTTGAGTTTTCCGAGTTTTCGATTGATTCGAGGTAGTTTTCTAATCTAGTTAAGTTTTTCTATACTATGTGTTATGTTCTGAAATCGTTGACATAAAAATGATTCATCTAAATGGTTTGAAAGCTATTGTTTTGGTTCCGGCAAAATTCGACGGTTCGATAAAACCCAAAGTAAAACTAAAAATCCTGATTATATAGTTCGGGTAAAACGTAAACGTAACACTCTTACGTTGATATGTAGTATTATATGTTATTAACAATCTTTTGCAAAATTAGCAAATTAAAACGATGAAAACCCATATCGAAACATGCCCCGAGTGAATATATATATATATATATATATATATATGCATGCGTGTATATATGTATATATAATTTCTACCGATTTAAATGAGATTTTCTCTATTTTGATGGTTCAATCCTTTTCTGTTAGTCACTATGTTGAGGCGGTGGATCAAAATCCCAAGTGCACCATCATTTAAAAATTCAAGCTATGGCTATTGATTATTTAATTAATTAAGTAATCAATATTATTTTATCTAAGTTATGAATTTTAGTAGTTAAATATTTATTTAGTCTTCATCTACTATTTCAAAGTTGATCATTCTTTTAAGGTTTACAAATTGATGGTTTTTATTCAATAATTAATTTAGAGGAAAGTTGTTTGGGGCATTTTGTTTACAAATACGGCAGTGACTTCAATTAATTGTAGATTTGTAGATGTATGTCATGAGATTTCAAAGACAATTAAATTTTGATTATTTGAATGATTTAATTGGGTGAGCCGTCGATGGAACCGGATGTTTAGTTAATTGAGCCGACGTAGGGAGTTAGCTTAAGCTTGATGAAGTTAGCTAAGATACTTTGAATTACGTTATGAATTGTGTAGGGAGGATTGCTGACGAGTCACAAACGCTTCCACACGAAGGTAAGTTTCATGTGATTTGAAACTGGGATACATACAATAGTATGGTGTGCAATATTTCCTTTTTAGTATGAAAAGTTTATGCTAATGTGATTTCAGATATATTATGATGCGTTCATAATTGTTTAGTGTTTTATCATGAAAGAGCATGCTAAGTGTTTATAGTTTTTAAAGCATGCTAAGTGTTTGCAGTGATGTATTAAGATATGCATGTTAGCTTTGAATGATGCATGGTCAGTCGGGCATGTGTGTGTGTGGTCAAGATGGTACAAGTATCTTGAGGGTGCCTCTGTACATGGTTCGTCCAGATAGATAGTACATGTACTGTGAGGGTGCCTCTGTACATGGTTCGTCCAGATAGATAGTACATGTACCGCGAGGGTGCCTCTGTACACGGTTCGTCCTGATAGATAGTACATGTATCGCAAGGGTGCCTCTGTACATGGTTTGTCCAGATAGCTATGGCCTGACCAGTACATACTGCGGTCACTGTACTCGGTAAGGCAGATCAGATAGTTGACCCACACACCATGTCGTTTTAGTTGAGACCTCATATGTGTCAGTTGCATGCGTGCAAGATGTTGAAGAGTTTTCATGTATAAGCTTATTGATGTTCAATGTTGCTTTTAAACCTGTGTGTTTAAAGTATTTGTATATGTATAATGTTTGTAGTTGAAAAACCATGAGCTTACTTAGCTATAGCTAATATAGTATGTATCTCAGGGTTTGAAAAAGCGAGCACCAGTAAGGACAAAGGACGGGCATAGGTCCTTCTTCAAGTTAGCTGATCATGATCTAAGATTCCGTGTGACGTTTGATGTACTAAATTACAGTTTATTACTTTGGGGTTGTTAAGTTTTCAGTTGTTTAAGTCTTCCGCTGCGTTTGTTTGTAAGATGATCATGATTTCAGAGTTTATGTTTATGGTTTAGCCTAAGTCACGACCAGTGGAAATCTGGGGTGTGACAGAAAAGATTCCGAATATCTTGGAATTTGTTTAGCAGATTTGTTTTCCTTTATGCTTATCTTGTAATCTGTATATATAGTTGATTTAGAATAGATTACTAGATATCTTTTTGTTTTAGAGAGAAAATCAAAACCTCAAGAAGTTTTCCTAGCAATAGAGAAGTATTGCTCGTCTACTAGAGATCTGTTCTTGTAGATTGAGGTTTTGTGAGTAAGTTTGTAAGTGAAAGTATTAAAGAAAATTAAGTTTTCAGTTCATTGTTTTGATTCCAATTAAAGTTTTATTCCGCAATACTTTAATTTGTTTTCTGAGTATTTGTTTCTTGTTGAGAAATCGATCCTGACAAGTGGTATCAGAGCCATAAACTCAGAATCTGAATTCAAACATGGACTCTCAAGAAGGTGTTTTTGCAAATAAAGTTCCCATGCTCAAACCAAACGAGTTTGACATGTGGAAAATTCGAATTAGGCAACACATGTTGCTCATAGATTATTCCATGTGGGAGGTCATTGAGAATGGCCCTGCAGAAAGAAAAGCTGGAGAAGATGGAGTTGTACCTCCACCAAGGACTGATGCAGAAAGAAAAGCAAGGCAGATTGAGATGAAGGCACTAAGTACTTTACTTTTTGCTATCCCAAATGAATATCAGCATCAATTCAAGAACTGTGAAAATGCCAAAGTTCTTTGGCAAGCACTGGAGAGAAGGTTTGCAGGATCCAAAAGCACCAAAAGAAACCAGAAAGCAATTCTCAGACAACAATATGAGAACTTTATGTCTACAAAGAATGAGACTATGACTCAGACCTTTGATAGATATAATAAACTCATAGGAGAATTGGTCACTGTTGGAGTGAAGATTGATAATGATGACATCAACAGAAAATTCCTTAGGTCACTGGGAGAAGAATGGACTATGTACACTGTGTCTCTAAGACAGAGTGAAGATCTGGAGGATAAGGAGTTGGATGATCTTTATAATGATCTCAAAGTGTTTGAAGCTGAAGTGGAGGCCAAAAGAAAGCCTATTGGATACTCTCATAACACTGCTCTTTTGTCCAATGAGTCATCTCAATTCAATGACTCAAATTCTCATAACTCTGGTGCTAGTGAATCATTTAATGCTGCAAAACCTAATTCTGGAGTTGATCAAACTCTTGAAGCTTTCCTTGCCAGCCATGTCAAGACTTCATTAATCAATGAAGATCTTGAACAAATCAGTCCAGATGATTTGGAAGAGATGGACATAAAATGGCAAATGGCCATGCTTACCATGAGGATAAAGAGATTCATCAAGAGGACTGGAAGGAACAATTTTGGCATGAAGAGAGAAGATGGAGCAGGATTTGATAAGTCAAAAGTAAGATGCTATAAGTGCAATGATCTTGGTCATTTTGCTAGAGAATGCAAGGGGAATGGTCCACAGCATAATCATCAGCATAAGTTCAACAAGAATTCAAGTGGAAGTTCTTCACAAGCCTTGGTTTCACAAGAAGGGTTTGGTTTTGATTGGAGTGATCAGGCAGATGAGGTTGTTCAAAATCAAGCTCTTATGGCAGAAATCAAAGAATCATCATCATCAGAGATACCAAGTGAGGTAATTTCTAAACTTTGTTCAAAATCTTGTATTGACACTGTTCAGAAGTACAGAGATCACAATCAAAGTATGTGTGACAGTATCAAAAAGCTTGAGCAGTTTAGGAGAGAGTCCAATGAGGTCATAGGAAGTTTGGAGGATCAAATCAAATCTTATCAAGCAAATGAACTCCAATTTGAATATGATCAAAATTATTGGAAATGGGAGAAGAAGGAATATGAGCTTAAGTTGTCCAAATGTAGGTCTGAACTAGAAAAGGTCAGAGTTGAGTTAGAACAGTCCAAATCTGATCTTGAGAAATTCTCTAAAGCCTCAAAGGCTATGGATGAAATTCTGAAGGCTCAGATTAATGATGATCTTAAAAGAGGAATAGGGTATCATACTACACCACCACCCTATAACAATAATTACATTCCTCCAAAGTCTAACTTTGCTGATAGACTTGACACTGAGGAACTGAAACCAGGACTAACTGAACTAGATCCTGTAGAGGGAGAAGTTGAGGACTTAGAAGGAGAAGGAGAATATAGGAAGAAAGAAATAGAAGAATCTGTCCCTGAAGATAACCACATTCTATCAAATGAGAATGTTGGTAGACCTTTTGTTGAGAGCAATAAAGTAGTAAAGAAAAAGGGAAAGAGTAAGATAGATGCACAATCCTCTGATTGTGATCCTAGTTCATCTAAACAGTCTCAATATAAAAGAGGAAATCAAAGAAATTGGAACAACCAATGGGCTAAAAGCCATGGCATTGATCTTAGCAAAATCAACAGACCAAAGCCATGTTTTATTTGTTGTAAGATCAACCACTTAGCTAAAGATTGTTACTTTAATCCAATCAATTATAGACATTCTTTTCAAAACTATAAGTCATCTATGATTGAAAGGAAAAAGCAACAATTTCAGGCAAAGAAGGTTGAATTGATCAACAAGAAAGTTGTTTCAAACCAGAACAGAAAGTTTCAATCAAAAGAAAAGGTTCTGAAGAAAAAGGTTGAGACTAAATCTGTAAAGATGACTGCCAAATGGGTACCAAAAGCAGTGGTACAAAATACTGCTGCTTCTGATAAAAGCAGCAATAACAGTGAAAGCAAAAGGAAAGTTACTGCTGCAAGCTGCAGTGGTACTCCAGATAATACTGCTTCAAGCAGTAATAAGAACAATGCTACTCCAGTTATTACTGCTTCTACCCCTGAAAAGAAAAAGCCCTACATTGTCACAAAATACTCAAGTCATGAAATTCCAAGCAAGGATTATATGTTGAAACTCAACAGATTGGCTGAGTTTAAGTATGTAAATGATAAAGGTGAACCCAAGACCATTTTGGCTTGGGTTCCCTCAAGACACTGATAAGTTTGACTTCATGTGCAGGGCAACCAAGGAAAGGGAAAGAATCTGTGGCATGTAGACAGTGGTTGCTCAAGGCACATGACAGGCATCATGTCTCTACTTGAAAACTTTAAACAGTTCAATGGTGGACATGTTGCCTTTGGTGACAATCCAAAGGGAGGAAAGGTAAGTGGGAAAGGTAATATCTCCAAAGGAAAGATGACCTTTGAAGATGTGTACTATGTTGAGCAATTAAAGTACAACCTGTTAAGTGTATCACAGGTTTGTGACAAGAAACATAGTATATTGTTCAATGATGAAGAGTGCATGATACTTTCACCTGAGTTCAAAATAGTTGATGAAAATATGATACTTTTGAGAGCTCCCAGAAAGGACAATGTTTACTGTTTGGACTTGGAGGATGTTTCTTCTAAATCATCCTTAAACTGTCTTTTGTCAAAAGCTTCTTTGAGTGAATCATCCTTATGGCATAGAAGGATGTGTCACATGAATTTCAAAAACATGAACAAATTGGTCAAAGGTAATTTGGTTAGAGGATTACCTACAAAAGAGTTTTCATGTGATGATCACTGTGTTTCCTGTCTAAAAGGCAAACAACACAAATCCTCTCACAAGTCCAAAGAAGTAAACACAATCTCTACTCCTTTACAGCTTTTACATATGGATTTGTTTGGCCCTACAAATGTGATGAGTATTGGCAAGAAATCATATTGTTTGGTCATTGTTGATGATTACTCAAGATTTACTTGGGTATTCTTTCTGAGAACAAAGGATGAGACAAGTGGACTGATCAAACCCTTTGTAATTAGAGTAGAAAACAAGACAAATCTGAAAGTAAAAGTCATCAGATCAGATAATGGTACAGAATTTAAAAATGCTGATTTGAACTTGTTTTGTGAATCAAAAGGAATTGAGAGACAATATAGTGCTCCTAGAACTCCTCAGCAAAATGGTGTTGCAGAGAGGAGAAATAGAACACTTATTGAAGCTGCAAGAACCATGTTAGTTGATTCAAAACTACCTGTTACCTTTTGGGCAGAAGCAATAAACACTGCATGCTATGTTCAAAACAGGGTTCTTGTAGTTAAGTCAAAAGGAAAAACCCCATATGAACTCTTTGAGAAAAAGAAACCTTTTATAGGATTCTTAGTACCTTTTGGGTGTCCTTGTACTATTCTCAATACCAAATCTCAATTAGGTAAATTTGACAGCAAATCAGATGATGGTTTTTTTGTTGGATACTCATCACAGAGTAAGGCACTTAGAGTATTTAATAGCTCTTCTAGAATTATTGAAGAAAGTGACAATGTCAAATGTAATGAGCACACTCCAAATGTACCTGGAACTGGTCCAAATTGGTTATTTGACATTGATTCACTTACTAACTCTTTGAATATGAGCTATGCAGTTGAAACAGGGTCAAATGCAGATAAATCAAAGGAGCCTGAGACACCTTTTGTCATGTTTCCTATGCCAACTGTGGATCCTATTGAATTCTGTTGTGCAGACAAGGTAGCAGAGTCAGAAAAGGACAGTGATGAGACTGCAGACACAAGTGAGACTAGAGAAAGTCAGCTTCAGGAGGACAGTCACTCTGAGGAGAACATCACTCTCATTGATCCAGTGACACTTCAAGAAGAGGATGCAGATGGCTCACAGTCTTCAGATATGAGTATCATAGATCCTCTACTCTCTCATCAAGAGGGATATCTTGATAATCCTCATTCTTCAGAAGTGACTCTATCAAATCAGCCTGATCCCCACAACAATATGATTGATTCCTCTGTTGTCAATGAAGAAGGTGATGCATATGAATCCAATTTAGGAGTGAACCTTCCAGAAGAACCTCTACATCTTACCAGGACTCAAAAGAATCATCCATCCAGTCTAGTGATTGGGGACATTCAATCTCCAATGATCACAAGAAAACAGTGTAAGGATCTGGGTTTTCAGAATCCACATTCAGCGATGTTTTCTTGTTTTCTCTCTCAGTCAGAACCAAAGAAGGTTTTTGATGCAATGAAAGATCCAAGTTGGATAGAGGCTATGCAAGAAGAATTGCTTCAGTTTGTGCTCCAGCACGTATGGGATCTAACTGATCTACCTAAGGGTCATAGGGCAATTGGCACAAAATGGATCTTCAGAAACAAGAAGGATGAGAGAGGTATTGTGATAAAAAACAAAGCAAGGCTGGTTGCACAGGGATACACTCAGGATGAAGGAATTGACTATGATGATGTTTTTGCACCTGTAGCAAGAATTGAAGCCATAAGACTGTTCCTAGCCTTTGCCTCATATAAAAAGTTTAAGGTGTATCAAATGGATGTAAAGAGTGCATTCCTGTATGGAAAGATTGAAGAGGAGGTGTATGTGTGTCAGCCTCCTGGTTTTGAAGATCCAAAGTTTCCAGACAAAGTCTACAAGCTTAGGAAGGCATTGCATGGTTTGCATCAGGCACCAAGAGCATGGTATGACACTCTGTCTACCTATCTCTTGGAAAATCAGTTTGAAAGAGGAGTGATAGACAAGACTCTTTTCATCAAGAAGAAGGGATCAGATCTGTTGCTGGTACAGATCTATGTGGATGATATTATTTTTGGTGCCACTAAGGAGGAGATGTGCAAAGAGTTTGAAGATCTAATGCACAAGAGATTCAAAATGAGCTCAATGGGGGAATTGACATTCTTTCTAGGTCTGCAAGTCAAGCAGAAGAATGATGGACTTCTATATAAACCAGTCCAAATATGTCAAGGATATGCTCACAAAATTTGGCTTTCTGGATGCCAAATCAGCCTCAACACCAATGGAGACTCATAAGCAACTGACAGCTGATGTTGAGGGGGAGGAAGTAGATGTGCATCAATACAGATCTATGATTGGATCACTCATGTACCTCACAGCTTCAAGACCGGACATCATGTTTGCAGTATGTGTATGTGCAAGATTTCAAGTAAGGCCAAAGGAGTCTCATCTTCAAGCAGTCAAGAGAATTTTTAGATACTTGAAGGGACAACCCAGATTGGGTCTGTGGTACCCTTATGAATCTCCTTTTGAGCTCTTGGCCTATACAGATAGTGACTATGGAGGTGCAAGCTTAGATAGAAAATCCACTTCAGGTGGATGTCAGTTTTTAGGTGCAAGACTTGTGTCATGGCAGTGCAAAAAGCAAACCACTGTTTCAACATCCATAGCAGAAGCAGAATATGTAGCAGCTGCACAATGCTGCTCTCAGGTTTTATGGATTCAAAATCAGATGTTGGACTATGGTATGACTTTTCTTAACACTCCTGTATACATTGATAATACCAGTGCCATAAGCATTGTTAATAATCCTGTCAAGCACTCTAAAACCAAGCACATAGAAATCAAGTACCATTTCATTAGGGACTCAAATGAAAAGAAACTCATTCAAGTGTTGAAAGTGCACACTGATTATCAATATGCTGATCTCTTCACAAAAGCATTTGATGTGGGAAGATTCAAGTTTTTGATTACAAGTGTTGGCATGATCAATTCTGAATAATGTTTCTTTATCTGGTAGTTGTCACTTTCTTTGTAATTTCCTGTATGCCTCAAGGTATGTGTGATATGTTTCTCTAGTGATTTCAGTGGTCTAGGTGTAAAAAGAGTCATTACTACTGCTGGAAGTGACAATCGGACGTTACTATTGCTGGAAGTGACAATCGCACGTTACTACTGCTGGAAGTGAAAATCGCACGTTACTACTGCTGGAAGTGACAATCGCACGTTACTACTGCTGGAAGTGTCAATCGGACATTACCACTGCAGGAAATAGCATTCACATGTTATTACTGCAGGAGGTGGCATTTCAAGATTATTGCTGCTCCTCAGGGACATAGGGTTATCTGCTGTTCACGGGTTTCTTATTATTACTTCTCCAACTGTTATTACTGCTATTTCATTATTGCTGCTTTTAACTAACTTGGAAATGTATAAATAGCCCTTGCATCACCGCCTTTTTCACAACGGCTATTTTCAAAACCCTAACTCAGAAAACCCTTGATATTCTAAGGCGATTTCTTGCGATTCTGTGATCCTCTGCTTATTTCGATCATTTGTACACTTTCTTGCATCATATTGGAGTATTCTAACCTTGATTTCTTATCATGGATGATCTGCAATTCAATGACGAGCACAACAAGGTGGGCTTTCTGTCTAAAGGGAAGAAATCTGAGGGTTTCAATGATATTGTGGATTTTCTTCAAGCATCCACAATTGTTCATGCAATACTGGTCAATCCGAAGATCTACATCATTCATCAGAAGGATTTCTGGAGGAATGCTCGCGTAGAAACCCTCAACAACACCAAGGTTATTCAGACCACTGTAAGTGACAGGCCCTTGACAGTCTCAGAATCCACAATCCGAAGGTGTTTACACCTAGATGATGAAGGAGGTGAGACCTCTATTTCTACTTCGGATATATTTTCTGCTTTGGCCCAAATGGGATATGAAGGCTCCCTTAAGTCTTTGAAAATAAAGAAAAAGTTCTTTGGCCATCAATGGAAGTTTCTTGTTCATATCCTTATACACTGTTTTTCTAAGAAATCTTCTGGATGGGATGAGTTTGGAAGCACTATTGCATCTGCATTAGTTTGTTTGGCCACATCCAGAAGATTCAACTTTTCAAACATGATTTTTGAAAATCTTGTGGCAAATCTGGATCCAAAATCTACATCCAAATCTTTTTACATGTATCCAAGATTTGTTCAAGAAGTGATTAACCTGGAATTGCCGGATGTACCTGCCACTGGTCAGACCTATAACAGGAATGACCCTTCTTTCAAGATGTTTTCGAACATGAAAAGAAGTGGCACTTCAGTTTTCACCCCATTGTTCCCTACAATGATGGGAGTGATTCCACCCACAGGTGAGGCATCAGGCTTGCAGCCTACCCATTCAAGCACACCCCCTGATGACCTACCCACACCTACCACCTCAAATGTCCCTCTGTCCCCTGTTCATAAGACCCCATCCCCTGCACTGAAAGTATATATCAGAAAGATCAAAAGAGCTCCTTCCTCTTTTGAGTCTACTCACCCTCAACCTAAAAGCCCTCTTGTGGAGCACTCTCCACTTGAGTATATCCAAAGGGAACCCACAGGAGTGTCCCCCAACTCCAATACTAAGGAGGTGCCCTCTACGGAGATGTCAGGGCATGTGGATGGTGTGGCTCACACTACTGGTGGTGCACAAGGTGTACATCAGGCCAGTGTGAACATCAATAAGACCCCCTCCACGGCAACTCTGAATGAGAAATCATTTGGAGGCCCCAGGTGCCCAGAAACCATGGGAGTAGATAGTGTTTCAACTAGGTTGAAAACTGCTACTAAAGTTCCCAAAGATCTAGCAAAGAAGGG
Source organism: Centaurea solstitialis (assembly GCA_030169165.1). Lineage (NCBI taxonomy): Eukaryota > Viridiplantae > Streptophyta > Magnoliopsida > Asterales > Asteraceae > Centaurea > Centaurea solstitialis. The sequence goes on from CM058041.1 coordinate 85,145,463, forward strand.
TTCAACTTCTAAAGCTGGTGAAGGTAGTTTTTCACACAATGAATTGACGACTGCATTGGCTGTAATAGCCAAAGATTTGAAGAACCATGATGCTCAATTCCAAGATCATGCTTCCAAGCATGAGGAAACTGCAATCCGGATGGAGATCTTAGAAAAGATGGTCAAAACTCAGAATCAACTAGTTTCTGATTTATCTAAGAAGGTTCAAGCTCAGGGTGCAAAGGTTGCTGTGCAGAACATGCAAATTTCAGCCTTACAGAGGAGGTATGCTACTCTAGCTGCCTTCACAAAGGGGGAGAAGGTAAAGGCTAAGGGGGAGTTGAAGGTGAAATCTGAGATTGTGAAAGCAGCAGTATCAAAGGTTGAAAAGAAGAAGGATGTTGAAGAAAGGGTTGCCACTGAACCCACTGTGATTGTTGAAGAAAGGGTTGCCACTGAACCCACTGTGATTGTTGAAGAAAGGGTTGCTGCTGAAACACCACTACCAAGGCTACTCCTAAGGTGATACCAACCAAGGGAGTAGTGATTAAAGAGAAAGCTGAAGTGAAGAAGGATGAAAAGAAGAAGAGTGATACAAAAGACAAGGGAAAGGGTATTATGATAGAAGAGCCTAAGAAGAAAATACCAAAACATATTCCCAAGGAGATTGCTGAGGAAATGTCACTAAGAAAGATAGTCTCAATGATGACTGAAGATGAGCTAGAAAAGGCAAGGAAGAAGGCTGCTAAACAGGAAGCATCACTGGAATTGGCTAAGAAGCTGCAACAGGAAGAAGACCAAGCTGCAAAGAAATCAATTGTACCAAAGTCAAAACCAAAGAAAAGGAAGGTTGCACCAAAGAAGGTTACAAGAAGAACTAAGCAGGTGTCAAAGACTGAAGAAAGGAAAAGCAGAATCAAATTCCTTGTGAATGCTGTTGGTGGAACTGAAAGTATGTATGCTGGGTGGTCTGATGAGAAAGTTGAGGAAAGATACAATCTGGAAAGAGATGCTATGCAGCAAAAGAAAGAAGAGGTAAAAGTGATGGAAGAGGAAGAAGAAGAGATGCCTGTGATACAAAGAAGGAGCAAGAGAAAACATGATGTGGCTGTGGTGAGTGAGTCTGAGAATGAGAAGGAAGTTGAAGAGAAAAAGGAGCAAGAAAAAGAGAAGGAGACTGAGAAAGAGAAAGAAGATGAGGAAGAGAGACTAAAGGAGAAAGCTGCAAAGAGGAAGAAATCAATTGCTCAGAAGAAGTCTGCTAAGAAAGCTAAGTTGGTGCATGACTCAGCAGGATCTGAGATTATAGACTGGGATTCACAAGGGAAGGATGATCAGATGTCTTGGGTAATTGAAAGCAAAGGAGGAAAGTTGGATACTCACAGAAGCACATATCACTTGTTTTCAAGACTGAGCATAGTTGATTTGAAGAAAATGTATGAAATTGGCTGTGTGAAGGATCCTAAAGGAAGAACAGAGATTGTTCAATTGATAGAAGATCTGAAAGTGATGTTTGCCTTTGAGAAATCAAGAGATGATTACAGGAAGAAAGAATCTCAAATGACTTGTGAGGCCTTTGGAGGAGTTGGAGCAACTGCTTGGAGCACTTTCAAGAGAAACAGGGTTGTTTCAATCAGCTTTACAACAAGACAGTGCTACTTTTTGCTGGATAAAAGGTATGACTTTGATCACCGACTGTGCACAAGTTTACTTGATATTGGAAAGAAGAAGTCTATTCTGTCTGATCTTGATAAGGAGTTTGTGGAGAGAATCAATCAGAGAATTATGCAATTTGATGATGATTTTGATCCTGAAGAGATTGGTAAAGATGATGGAGCTGAAAAGAAAGTGAAGGAATGGTTTGTTAGAGAGTTGAGTGGTTCACTGTACTACAAAGTCATTTGGGAAGATGGGAAAGCAAGCTGGGGAGGAATTCTAGCTGATTTACTGAAGGTATGCACAAGGGAGAATCTCAGAGAGATGTTTGAGATTGGTATGCAGCTGTATGAAAATCTTTTGGAGGATGACAGTGATGAACCAATCATTTTGAAGATCAAAAGTGCATTGGAAGGTCTGTGTTGGTTATTTGAGCCGTCAAGAGTACAAACCCTTATGAACCAACCATGTGAGACAGTTAATGAATGGAGACTATTTGCAAAATGTGGTGTATATTCTTTAACTATCAATGGTGTGGTAAAGGAATACTATTTTGTAGATGGTGATCAAACTCATGATGCTGAAAGACTACGGGGAATGGAGAGAGTGAAGCTTGCTGGTCATGAAAATTCTGCTATGGGAACAGAGTTGGTTTTGAAGTTTCTTCACCAATTGCAGAACTTAAATGTTCAGGGATGAACAATTAAGTAGGGGGAGTTTGTTGGGTTATTTTGGATAGCAGAAGTATCGGGTTGAAGAAAAGCTTTAAGTCTGGTTATATCTGCTGAAGAAAGCTATTACTGCGTGGAGGAAGAGACGTTAATACTGCAGTAGTAATGTATACAAGGGAAGACTTAATGCTGCTATCGCTTATTAATGCTGCTGAAAGAAGAAGTAGAAGTAGTATTGGTTATTACTGCTTTAGAAGTTATAACTGCTTCTTATTATTACTGCTAGTTGTTACTGCTGCTAGTCAGTGTAATAGTTGTAGTTAATACTTCTCTCTGTTAATGCTGCTTCTAATGATACGATAAGGATGATAATCTGTTTGTTGCGATAAGGAAAAGATTCCGAATATCTTGGAATTTGTTTAGCAGATTTGTTTTCCTTTATGCTTATCTTGTAATCTGTATATATAGTTGATTTAGAATAGATTACTAGATTTTTTTTTGTTTTAGAGAGAAAATCAGAACCTCAAGAAGTTTTCCTAGCAATAGAGAAGTATTGCTCGTCTACTAGAGATCTGTTCTTGTAGATTGAGGTTTTGTGAGTAAGTTTGTAAGTGAAAGTATTGAAGAAAATTAAGTTTCCAGTTCATTGTTTTGATTCCAATTAAAGTTTTATTCCGCAATACTTTAATTTGTTTTCTGAGTATTTGTTTCTTGTTGAGAAATCGATCCTGACAATGTTCATATGTGAAGTTGTGAACTTGTGTAATCCACACATTAACTATTTTTAACGTATTTATATATGAATTATATGTTCATATGTGAACTCGTGTAATTCACATATAAACCATTTTTTAATTGAATTCCACTTAAACTTATGGGTTCATATGAGTGAATCAATTAAGTTAAATAGTTCACAGGTGAACTAATTAACATGTTCACATATGGACATGTTTCATATATTAATAATGAGTTTATATATGAACTTGTTCGCCGTCTATTTGTAAAATTTACGAAAGTATCCCTCTATCTTCTGCATACTCATGCGATGAATTATCTAGTATTTCACAGTCAAAAGCGTAAATGTTGACCGAGTGGAGGACAATGATTACTTATCTACTTCTCATTTGAACCTCTCCACACACACACACACAAATATATATATATATATATATATATATAGTATTTTCACCATCTCATCTAAAAAAGAATCATACAAGACTGTTTATTGAGGGTAAAAAACTTTGCTGGTAAAACAGTTCCGATTTATGGAACATAAAATGCTCAATTTCGTTTGCAGTCTTATCCTAAACATATACCAAATCAAACAAGAGACTAACTTTTTTTTGACTTGTCCGATCTCATGTACCGAATGTGGCATTAAGTTTCGATAATACATATGATGATGTATGATATGATGTAAAACAATAAATTATCATAACAAATATTGTGAAAATCTTATGATATAGTACAAAACTATTACATGATTGTACAAATATGATATAGGATAAGCATCAAATTTACAAAATAGCATTAAATGAGATATAATGACATACAATTTACATAATAATATGTAATTGTATGATACAGTAAAAAGATGTACGATAGTAGCATAAAAGAAGTACTATAAAGAAGAAGAAAAAAAGTAATAAGAAAGTATAGGTCCCATCTTCGTACTCATATGAATGGCCCATTTTTTTTTTATAAAAGGGTCTACTTAGGCCATCCTTAACGGGCTGGTGGACAGGGCGGTACGGACAGTAACACCGTCGCGCCTACCCGGTATGACAACCGGTACGCGCACCACCGGTACCCCCATGCCGATGGAAACAAGCTGCACCCCCCCCCCCAACGGCATAACGGTTAGGGATGAAATGGTATGGTGGTGGTAAGATAGTGGAAAGCTGATGTGGCAGCTGGTATGAGTTGTACGGTTAAGGATGACCTTATAATTCCTCTTTTGATAAATTAATTAATATAATCATGAATTTATTTTTATATAATTGATAATATAATATAGATTAAATTTGTGAAATATATTATAGTATTTAAATACATATCGTTAGCAACTAATTTTATTTGTTTTTTTTAATTTCTTTATGTATCATTACTAACCGTAAATGACCTAAGATGATCTCTTATATATGTATCTTTATATATTCTTTACAATACGTAATGTTGTTTAGATTGTGTAGAGATGTTAGTGAGTTTTTTTAGACATTTTACATCATACTATAATTAGATGGTAGAAGCGTAAAGTTTTTTGTATTTGATCTTTTACAAAATATTGGAAATTTTGTTATTTGCTTGTGTCATGGATGTTAAGGAATGACATCAAGACATGATCATATGTTTTGAAGGAACTTATAAGTAAAAAGTATTGTCGCACTTTATAATGTTACTAGTACATGGATATTGCTATAACATATATGTATACATATTAGTGTTTGGAATAATATTGTAGAACTTTTTTTAATTCATATAAAATTTTAAAACTAGAAAGAAAATAAGAACCAATTATATCAAATATATCGAGCTTATAAAAAAATCATATTAATAGTGTTTATTTGGGCTTTGTGCCTTTCCTACGCAGTTTAGGTGGAAGGCGAAGAAGGCTTCCTTCCGAAGGGATCCGAGCCTTAACTCTCTTAAGTCTCTATTCACTACATTATCGGGTTTAGCTTTTAAGTTTTATTGTAATGTTTACTTTAGTTTTACAATGCGCTATAATGCATCACAACATGCCATAATGTGTTATAACAAAAGTCAAAACTTATAGTAGAGCTATAGTGTTAACATGGCGGCAAAGTCAAGCCTTGACGCCATAACAAGTTATTTAAAGCAATGCTAAGAAGGTGCATTAGTAATATAATAATTACAATTTACAGCTAAACAAATCTTTATTAATTTAAATATAATTATGAAATCTTTTGAAGTTTTTATCCTTATCTATTTAATTTCTAACTCAATCCCCATCTGATGCAACCTATAGCTGAATCAACAAACTTAGAATGGAAAACATCACCAAATTTGGTGTGTTTGTGACTAAGACGAAAGAATGTGTGAGAAAAAATAATTAAGGTGAGAAGCGTAAGATGAGATTTTGATCCTTGATCACTTTTAATCTCACCTTGACCACATGAATTCTACTTCTCTTGGAAATTGACTCGATGCATCTCATTAGTGTTGATCTCCAATTAAGATTGATCCAAGGATGGATATCCCTTGTTGCCCTTCTCACATTAACTTCCCTTCTTAAAAGAACACAACCCTTGTGACATAGATGATTTCAATTATTGTTTTCGACTAAAGTGATGGATAGGGATAGACATGGAATTGGAGCCTTTTGATGCCTTCAAAGAGATAGATAACATGAAACAAAAGTTTGTGTTCATCTTTCAAATGCAACCTTAAGAGAGATAGTGTTTTGATAAAATTTACTTGATATAAACTTGCACTTATCACAACAACCATTGTTGCAAAGCGTGTTGTACATTGATAGTTTGTGTGATGGTTAAAAATGTAGTTTTTTTCCCGTTCCTCATGGTCCCAAAACTATGGTTCATGTCATGAAACAACTGGTTTATAAGAAAGTAAGAAGGAAATGTATAGATATGCACACCATGATAATCATCCTTAAAGCATGAACTAATATGTATGAAAATCATTGCCACAATGTGCATGCTATCTTAGTTGGAAAAGAATGCAACAAAGCAATACCATGTGCACACCTCTAATTGAATTATGCACAACCATCACAGTGTACATATTGTTGCAGTTGGTAAACTAAAGACTAAAACCCAATATAAGTCATAATCGTTGTTAGCTTGGTATTTTAGGTCTATCATATTGGTGTCCTTCTAGGTACTTGTGTGACACCAAGCGCCTAGACGTCTTATGTGTGAAGGCAGCTTCACATGATCCACATCGACATCCATCTATCTACTCAAGATCAACGCTCCAATTAGATGTCTACAAGAATTAGTCCAATCCTATCCACCGAAACCAACACGTCCCTAACAAATTAGTCAAACCATAGTTAAGTCAAGCAATGACTCAAGATAGGAATCAAAGCTCGTAGGGATTCAAATCATGTCCTCCAAAATCAATGGATCATCTACCTACATTCATCAAACGAACACTATAAGAAACCAAAGGCATACTCCAAGGTAGAGTACAACACGTTAGGGGTGAGCAAAACCGGGTACCCGGCCAAAATTCATGGAACCAGAACCGGAACCGGAACTGGAACCGGCGGTTCCTAGAATGAAGGAACCGGAAGCGGTTGCACCGGTTCTTCATATTTGGGAACCGGTCCCGAAACCGCCGGTTCCGGTTCCGAAACCGGGTACCCGGTGTCTAATTTTTTAAACGTTTTTTTTTAATATTTTATGTTATAAAAAAGAAATTATTAGTTATTACATAGTCACAACGTAACGAAATAAATAGTAAAACGATGAAAACTTATCCAATAAAAAGTATATAAATAATTACGACAATTTTTGAAAATGAAAATAACAAAAAACACAACTTGAAATGTTAAATACGATATAAAAATATCGAAAAAAGAGAATAAATAAGTCGAGTGAAAAAGTGGTCGTAAGTTTATGCGTAATGTAAAAGGTAAAATAATAATTTTAAATTTAGTATATTAAACATAATAATCATATATATAAAATTATCTTTATTAATATATAAATATATACATATATATAGCTTAACCGGTTCTGGCGGGTACCCGGCGGTTAGCGGTTCCACAAAAATGAGAACCGGAACCGGTCCCGACCGGTTCCGTATTTTAGGAACCGGAACCACTCACATCGGTTCCGGTTCCGAAACCGGCGGTTCCATAGCGGTTTCGATTCCAAAAGCGGGTACCCGGTTCCGATGCTCACCCATACAATACGTATGGCAAGCCATAACATTCAATGCTCTCAAAGAATAAGCATTTTATCATACTTTAGCATATGTTTAAATATTTATTTTTGTAATGCCACACTTATTTCATGTAGCTTTTCAATGTAACTTCTTTTATATTGTCAAGTTTGGATGCTGCCTCTCTTGCTCTACGTCGTCTATATTTCACTTATTCACATATCTTAAGAACCATTGTTTTCTTTTATCAAGCTTTAGTCGGGATACACCCAAGACCAAATTTACATCATTATTGATTGAGGATTTGGCCAAAACACGAGCCATAAGCTGAAAACTATAAACATTGATAATCATTGGGTCTTAATGGATTTTTTTCATCGTAAATGTACGTCTCTATTATACAGGGGCGGACCTAGAAATTTTTTCAAACGGTGGCACAATTTAACTATAAAAACTGTATTTAAAAATGTTTTCACAAAATTCATATTGGCCTATTGGTTAGTTCATTGATTTTCTATGATAAAGGCTCAAGTTCGAGTCTTGTTGCAAGTATATTTTTTTTTAAATGAAGTTAAAGCTAAAATTTAGTAAAAATGAGTCTAACTAAGCTTGAACCCATGACCTCAAGCTTAAAAAATAAGGAACTTACCACTCCACCAAGGAAACTTCATGTTATTATTGCTGTTTTAAAATATATATGGTGGCACTGAACAAATTAAACGGTAGCACTCTTCACAACCCTAAATTTTTTTACACTACAACGGAGGAATGAAACGGTGGCACGTGCCACCGTAGGCCCTTAACTAGGTCCGCCCCTGCTATTATACTATCGCATACACAACCGTACAATACAAAAGCATATATTTAAGGAACTTATCAAAAATTTAAGCGTGTACATAAAATCTTACCCTATATTTACCGGATAAAAACCCTTTAATATGGATTACCGTTAGAAAGTTTGGCGATACTTTTCAAGATTTTGTTCACTATTTTTTCTCCTTTTTTGACTTTCAAAACAAAAAATATCTTCAAAAAGTGTTTGATTTATATCATAATAAAGTAAATGAGTATTTTAAAAACTTCTATAAAATGGTTGAATTTTAAACTCAACCAACTAATCCATCGATGAATATGGACACAATTATTATTACATAAGTTATCCTTTACAAAACCAATTCTATTACACAATATTAAAGAAAAATCAGGTATGTGGATTTATGAAATCTCTTAATTAAATCCATAATATTTTCGTGTATTTAATTAATAATTAAATATTATTTGAATTTGTTGAACTTTATTAGGTGAATCTTTTACACGCGCCACTTGTTGCGGTCATTTCTTGTTTGACCTTCAAGATTATTTGAAATCCATTCATTTAACTCAAAATTTGGTATATAATTAATGGCTTTATTTTCATTTACCCATTAATTTTTTTAAAAAAAAGTAAACTTAACTTTTGGTCCATAACATTTATCATTTACAACCTACACATTCTTAAACTTTAAAAGCTTGAATTTGATTTATCGCGTTTGTCATTTCACAACTGTTTAAATCTCTTCTACTAATTATCACTAATTTTTTTGTTAAGTCCACATAAACTACGGTATTTAAGTTATTTTAAATATTTTTATGATGATTGAAAAACCCCTTACTTAGTTGGGTGGTGATAAACATAAGTAAAATAAAATGAAAATTCCCGTCATTTAATCGGGTGATGATGAACAAAAAAAATACATTAAATGATTAAAATACCCATTGTTTAGAGCATCTTCAATAGTTTTGCTAAAATTAAAAAAAAAATTGTTTGTTAAAATATTCCAACAACTTTGCTATCTTATTTTCTGAAAATAGAAGAATTTATAGAAAACTCTAAATATAGACAATTTTTTAAAATCTCTAAAGAAGAAGAAAGAAATATTTTTAATATTTTTCATCAATAATATAAATGATTGTTTGAAAATTTTTGAAAAAATATTAAAATACTAAATATAGTATATATTTTAATGATACAAATAATTCTACGTTCTATAAAATAAGAAAGTTGTTAAGAGTTAGATATTTTTGAAAGATTTTGGTCATTTATTTTTAAAAAAATTTATAAAAAACTGATTTGATATATTCTTAATAATTGGTTTTAAAAAAATTAACCATCACCACGAAAAAGAAAGAACAAATTAATGTAGTAACAAACTTAGAATAACCAAATCCAAGATTAAAAACGTTATGGACAAAAGATAAAGTTTGCTCTTAAAAAAATAGATTAATTACATATGGAGCACCACTTAAAGGTGGGTTTTATGCACATTAGATTATATCAGTAGTACATTATAAAAAGAATAGCATAGATCAAGAAACCACAAGATAAAAAACAAATATTATTAGATTGATATATACATATTTGGAGGCAGGTTTATATAAAAACCATTTCAATTTGTAGAAATAAAAAAATTCAATTTGAATCACATATGATATGACTTACATCACATGTGGTTTAAACTTTAAATAAGTTTTTTTTTTTAAAGAGGTATCCTAGATCATATTGGGCCCTTACTAAGGCTATGTTTGGCAAGCGTAGCTTATAAGCTAGCTGGTAGCTGATAAGCTAGCGGATAGCTGATAAGCTAGCTGGTAGCTGATAAGCTAGCGGATAGCTGATAAGCTAGCTGGTAGCTGATAAGCTAGCGGATAGCTGATAAGCTAGCTGGTAGCTGATAAGCTAGCGGATAGCTGATAAGCTAGCTGTTGATTGATAAGCTTGTTAGTAGCTGATAAGCTAGCTGTTGAACAAATTATGTTTGGCAAAAACTAGCTTATGAGTATGTAAAATGACCAAAAAGGGTATATTTGAATTTAATAATTAATATTAATAAGGGTATAATTGGAAAAAACTACAATAAGCTTCTCATAAGCTACTCAAAGTAGCGTTTCAAAAACTGGTACATGTTTGGATGGACTAGCTTATAAGCTAGCTTATGCTTGCCAAACAAAGCCTAATTCTCGGCAATTTTTTTAAATAAGTCTCTTTGTTCTTATAAATACTAAAGTTCCACATGAACTCATATTATATGTAGTTCAAATTAACTTTTTTTTCTTGTTTTTACCAACCGGTACTGGTGTGGAACACCAAAAAGGATGATCGGTATCACACCGGCATGGTACCACATCGGCACCCCCATGCCACTCTCTCTCCTCACCCCATCCCACCCTTTCTCTCCTTTTTCCCTCTTCTTTTCTTTTTCTTTTATTTTTTCAATTAATTAAGTAGATTGGTATGTAATTGATATGGGTAAGGATGATATAGTGTTGGTAAGATAGTAAAACGCTGACATGACGCTAAGGTGACAATTGGTAAATGTGGTACCAACAAGGATGACCTTACAAGTATCAAATGTTATTATTTGAAAGGGTTTATGACTTGTAAGATAACTAACTTTTCGATTTGTACAAATGTTACCATTAAACTATTTTTGTACTCAATAGACCATTGAACTCTTTTTTTTTATACACATAATACCATTATGACCGGGAATAGCCGGTTTTGACGTGGATCTGTACACATTATACCATTGAACTATTTTTTGTATACATTATACCATTGAACTATTATTTTTTGTACACATTACACCATTAACCTTTGATATGTTTACAAAAAAAGTGGCAATGACTAGGCATTCTCTTATTATTCTTCAAGACACAATCACCACCACACCACCACCGCCGCCGCCACCGCCGCCGCCACCGCCACCACCTCCTTCCTCCAACCACCACTCTCCATTTCTCCTTCGCATACTAAAACCCATTTCTTCACCGGAGTTCCTTAACGACGAAGACATACTCATGGACTTCTTGCTCGAAAAAGAAAAACCCACCACCACCAACAACAAGGGCTCTTCCACTGGGTTTTACGTGTTCGGGTTGGATCTGAGTTCTCCGGTGGAGTCCGTCATGGGTTCCATCGAGACAGAGAGCAACGAAGAGGATTACCTGACCGGGTTGACTCCTATGTTTAAGGAATTGCCACATTTTTTGTAAACATATCAAAGGTTAATGGTATAATGTGTACAAAAAATTATAGTTCAATGGTATAATGTATACAAAAAAATAGTTCAATGGTATAATGTGTACAGATCCACATCAAAACCGGCTATTTCCGATCATAATGGTATTATGTGTATAAAAAAAAATGTTCAATGGTCTATTGAGTACAAAAAATAGTTTAATGGTAACTTTTGTACAAATCAAATAATTAGTTACATTACAAGTTATAAACCCTGTTTGAAACCTACTTTTACGCATTTGTGTCTATATATATAAATATAGTGAGAGTAGCAATAAAGAGAAAAACCTCTGGCTCGTGAAGCACCAGGCCAACAAGAAGTCGAAAATACTTAAATTAAATTTAAAAAAATCAGAAAAATAAAAAATAAATCCATCATCATCATCATCTCCTTCGATTCTCTTTCCTCCTCTCTGTAAAACCCTCTCTTTCTCTCTCTAACTTCTCTCTCTTTGAACCATTTCACATTCATTCTTTGCTTCCCCCTTTAAATTCACAAGATCCCCATCTCTTTTTCCCTTCTTTTTCTTTCTTTCTTTCTTTCTTTCTTTCTTTCACTCTTCTTCAAAAAAAACCCATCTTTAATCCCCAAAATCAACCACCCCCATTGCTAATCCTTCTTGGGAGAGAGATAAAGTTTCAATCTTTATCTCTCTCTTCTTCTTCTTCTTCTTCCATTTCACACACACCCACAAAATACCCATTTCCAAAAAACCCCCAAAAACAAAATAAAAATTCAATCTTTATTTCTTTTCAAGAATCCCAAATGTCGCATTCAAGTAAACCCATTTCCGACCTAGGGTTTGATTCACTCTCCGATCGTCTAAAGAAATCATCACTCACCACCGATTCCGATAAGCCGGATTTCAAAGAGCTCGATTTGGGTTCGCCCATTTCGCCTTTACGGGTCGGACCTACTGCCAGCTCCAGCTCCAGCTCATCCGGGTCGGTTTCGGGTCGAATTGGAAACGGACCCCATGTGGGTTTCGGTGCCAGGAAGTCGGACTCTTCCGGCGGTACGGCCAATAACCACTCCGGCGAGCTTTCCGTCGACAGCTCGCCGCCATTTTCCGCTCGTGGGGCGGCGGCTAAACCGGGTCATACCCGATCCGAATCCGGTGGCGGAAATGGGTTTAACCCGGGAGTCTTTACCGGTGGGAGCTCGGCGACTTCTCCGGCGGTCAATGTACTTCCGGCCGGCAACATTTGCCCATCGGGTCGGGTCCTCAAAACGGGTATGATGTCGAATCGGACCTCCAAGCCCAATGTGTTGAGCTTGGGAACCGGGAACCACGGCCACGGAAGCATAATGCGTGGTGGGTCCGGACCCGGATCCGGATCTGGATCCGGGTCGGGTTCCGCCGGCGGTGGGAGAGGAGAGAAAGAAACCCCATTTTCCGGCAACTTTTCGAATCCGGGTGTTTCAAGAAGGTCTTCAATGGATCCGGAGGAGTTGAAGAGATTGGGGAATGAAGAGTACAAAAAGAAGCACTTTTTAGAGGCATTAAGCTTCTATGATAAAGCTATATCAATATCACCTGGAAATGCAGCCTACCATTGTAACCGTGCAGCCGCATTGATGTGTCTGAATAGGTTGGCTGAAGCTGTTAAGGAGTGTGATGAAGCCATTAAGCTGGAATCTGGATATGTGAGAGCTCACCATCGTTTAGGGTCTCTTCTTATTAGGTGAGTAAATGTGTTTTTAAGTATAAAGTTTCAATCTTTATTTCATTAGACTTTATTCAAGATTTCAAGAAATCTTGAAAAAAAATTCAGACACCATTTTCCCAGATCTATTTCATGAGTTTTGACTTTTTTTAATTTGTGGGTTTTGGATTTGGAGTCTAATCATTGTTGCCCATTCTTGTGGTTTACTTCATCAATTAAGCCATAATCTTTAGTTGATTAAGTTTCATATGATAATAAATGATTGATCTTGTGGAAAGAAAGTAAATCTTGCTTATAGGGTTGCTTTAGATTTAGATTTTGTTTTTTTTGTATCTATATCATTGTTTCACAAGTGGGTTGTTGTTATTATAATGATCTTGATCATGATCATGATCAAAGATGGTAATCATTAAAAGTTAATTGATTTTCTTGAATTCTTAGGTTATGGAGTTCTTTGAATTATTATTGTCCATCATTAGATACATAAAAGTGAATCTAATTCTTGTAAGCAATGGCAGTTTAGGACATGTTGAGAATGCAAGGAGACATCTTTGTTTTCCAGGGTACCAACCGGACCCGAAAGAGCTCCAAAAGTTGCAAGAAGTCGAGAAGCACTTAAATAAGTGTAACGACTGTAGGAGGGTCCGAGACTGGGGTGGCGCTCTACGGGAAAGTGATGCCGCCATCTCTTCTGGGGCCGATTCGTGTCCTCAGGTAAAATACCCGAACTGCTTTATAACTAATTCGATATTATGCTTTTCGGATCATTAGCATTATTCCTGTAATCAAACTGAACTGTTTGATCTCAAACTGTTTAGCTATTTGCATGCAAAGCTGAAGCCCTATTGAAGCTTCGTCAATTAGATGATGCGAACTCGATCTTTTCGAATGTGCCTAAATTCGATGCGTCTAGTTGCCTTTCCTGTTCCCAATCGAAGTTTTTCGGGATGCTTTCCGAGGCATATCTTTTATTCGTTCGTGCCCAAATTGACACGGCATTCGGAAGGTGAGTTTGTGTGTTTGCCTCATCAAAGTTAGGAGTTTTCCCACGAAAAAGTTTTAAAAAAATGACTTCTTTTTTTCCTTTTTTTCAAGATTCGAGAACGCAGTTACCTCTATTGAGAAATCAGGGCAGATCGATCCTCGAAACGTTGAGGTTGCGGTTTTGCTTCAACACATACGTTCATTGTCTCGGGCTCGAGCTCGTGGCAATGATCTTTTCAAGTCGGAAAGGTTCACAGAAGCTTGTTCAGCCTATGGGGAAGGGCTAAGGCTTGATCCTTCTAATCCGATTCTATACTGCAATCGGGCTGCTTGTTGGTTTAAGCTCGGTCAGTTAGAAAGATCGCTTGACGACTGCAATCAAGCACTTATAATTCATCCAAGTTATTCAAAAGCACTTCTTCGAAGAGCTACAACATATAGCAAGGTACATATAAATACATAAAATCTTGTTTTTGCTCTTTATTTTCAAGAAAGTGAAATGGAAGTAAAGAAGGGGAGCATTTAAAGTCATTGATGTTGCCTGATATACCCTTCCTATAACAAAATCTCAATTTTCCTACTTGTGAATGTGAGTTATGTTCACAAGCCTCTTTAACTATGAGTTACATAAACTACCCATAAGTTCATTTGACAAAAAGCTTTCTACATTTTATTCTTTATATTAAAGTAAGCAACGAAGCAATGCTCCATTTGAAGAATCAAATGTGGGTGTGTTCTGTTTTTGTAGAAATCAATCATACATACTGTTTTCTGTTTAAGAGATGGGCTGAATCAAATGGGTTTTATTCTTTTTGCTTTTACAGCTTGAGAGATGGGCTGAATCAGTGAGAGATTATGAGGTTTTGAGGAGGGAGCTTCCAAACGACACCAATATAGCCGAATCTTTATTTCACGCCCAAGTGGCATTGAAGAAATCTTTAGGGGAAGAAGTGTATAACATGAAATTTGGTGGCGAAGTTGAATTGATCGCCGGTCTTGAACAGTTCAAGGCTGCAGTTGCTTCGACTGGTTTGTAACTTTTTCTTTGTTTTTCTCAAATCGTGCTCTAATTCTTGCTTAATTTTTCGAAAGTGGTGTTAATGTTTTACGTTTGAAAAATGCAGGAGCCTCTGTTGTTCTTTTCAAAACCTCATCCGATCTTCAATGCAAGCAGATATCTCCGTTTCTCGACACCTTATGCACCCGATATCCTTCGATAAATTTTCTCAAGGTATCTCAAAAAACCATCTTTATATGTTTAGTGTACCATTCCAAACACCCAAAAGGAAAAAGAACTCGGAAAATGTTAAAAAGCGTCGAACTTTATGATAGAAACGTGATTCTTGCGTTTGATTGATGTCAACAACAACGAGTGATTTTACTTTCGAGTTTGTTCAATAATCGGTTTATTTTTTAATGGAAAAGGTTGATATCGAAGAAAGCCCATCAATTGCGAGCGTTGAGAATGTGAGGATTGTACCAACAATCAAGATTTACAAAAAGGGTAACCGAATGAAGGAAATGGTATGCCCGGGTCGAGAAGTCTTGGAGTCGTCTGTCCGCCATTACAGCTTCTGAAGGAACCCAACCGTTATCAGCCGCAGCTGCGATATAGCGATAATTGGAGGGCAGAATGGTAATTTCCTCCTCTTCCTCATCATCACACCCCAGTTTTTTACAGCTGCTGTTGCAACCAAAACTTACATAAAAGAACAATAATTTCATCATTATTTCAAAGCCAATGCCAGTGGGAACCAAAGAGAGGGTTAGATTAGTAAACTTTACCATAACCTTTGCAGTTGTTAAAACTTAAAGATTCTATTCTTTCACCCCCCACCCCCACCAGATCACCATTGCTCTTGTGGAGCCATTTTCAATACTTCCCAATTCTTTTCTCATCAAAATGTTAGCTTTTTTTAGAATTCCCATTTTACCCCCCTTTTTCATAAGCCTATCTTCCCCCCTTCCTGTGACGTCTTCTTCCATTTGAGATAGAATGTACAATGTAATTACAAGTGGGCTCCCATACTGCTGGCTGTCTTGTTCTAGATATGGATCTGTCCATTGTGTATATATATATATATATGTGAAGATGAAGATATATATACAAAAGGTAAAAAGAGAAACTATGGAGGAATAGATTGGATGGGTGTACTGGATTTTAGTTATACTTTGGGGGGTTTCTTTTTGTTAAACCATTTCATCAATAAAAAATTTATCCTTTTTTTTACTTGGTTATGTTATGTGATTTGATGGTTTCTTTGCAATTTGCATACCCTTTGATGGTAAAAAGTTAAAGGGTAAATCTTTATATCTTACCAGTAAATTTGTTGGTCAAAGGGTAGAAAGGTAAAAATGATTGTGGTTACTTTGAGAAAAGGGTGGTAAGGTGGGGTAAAAAGTCAAAGAGAAAAGAGGGGGTTGTTGACCAGATTTTGTCTTGGAAAACAGGACATGTGAAGGGCACTAAAGAATAAGGGTGTGAATGACATGTGTATGCAATGAATGAACCAAAACCAAAACCACTTTCAAGAAAACCATGGCCTCCATTAAATACTGCCCTAAAGATTCTTGATGGGTGTTGGTCCCCATTTTCATATTTTTGGTTTTTTACATTTCTGGTTTTCTCATTCATTTGATTACCTTGTTTTAATACAATTATTCATTGATGCCTTTATTGTAACTCCAACCCATTGTTTCATGGTTGGTGGGTTCAAATTCATACATTCAATGTAATCAAACCTAAAATCTAAGTTTACCGACACAAACTAGGTAAGTGTTTATCGAGTAAGAATCCAATGATATGGCTTAAACCTGAGACTTTACACATATAGATTACACCCACACTTTTACCGCTAGAACAGATCAAAGGGGCCTCCTCACGTACCTTATCATGTAGCATTCTTGGCTATCTAAATGAATAGTTGTTAAGTACTTACAGGGTAAGAATCTTTTTTCTCGTTTACTGGATATAAGACTCTTGGTCCTTGTTATGTCTCTTACTAGTTAAAGATTCTTGACCCTTTTCCTACTCAGTCGGTTAGGTAAGTGATGTAGTAAGCACTTACCCAGTAAACGTTTAATAAGCGACCCATAAGAGTGTATCCTTTAGCTTACCACGTCAATATCTTGATACTAGCAAAACGTGTTAACGTCTATTTTAATCAATGAAAGATCGGATGAAAGAAAAGTGATGGTAACACCCGGAATCAAAGGAGTTGAATGGATTTGACGATGGAAGACAAAGGGATAGATAGTCAAAGTGGTACCACATGGTGAGAGACTCGATCGTGACTGGTCAGAATACATAAATGAATTTAGTAGGGACTAAAAAGTAGTGTTGTACAAACTAAAAGGGGTTGTACTTGCAGTTGACTAAAGTTGAAGGGGGTGAGATGGCATATTTAGCAAAATATCGGCCATGGGGTGTCGGCTTGTTTTCGGCAACAAGGTCGAAACCTCACCCACAAAAAAAAGGTGCGTTCGGTTGTGAAAATCTGTTTTCATTTTCTTTTAAATGTTTTTAGAAAATGTAGTTAAGGTTTTCAGTTTTCTATAGAAATTTACTAAACGTATTTGGTTGAAACGGTGAGTTTTCATTTTATTAAATTTTAAAAAACTAAAATCAAATTTTCAATTAACATTGAAGTTAAAAAACAAAAAATTTCATTTTCTTGAAAAACTGTGAAAATTGAATAAACCAAACATAAAAGTGTATTAATGGAAAGAAGCAAAGGGGAGTAAAATTGAAAAGATAAGGTTTTTATTAAAATTTATATGGATAAAATCGTCTATAGATTAATTTGTCTAATAAGATTTTTTAAGTAAATATGAGCGTCTTTATTAATTGGACAAGACAAGTTTGAGATAACTCCGTTTTCTACATCAGGCCCCTGAAGCTTATTTAACAAGCCATTTTCTGTATCATAAAGTCATTAACAACCCAGTCATGCATAGTCAACCGAATCAGCTATAGGTACCATTACGCTCGTTAACAAGCAGACCCTTTACAGTTTCTTGGGTAAATTGCACAAAAGTTAGGGGTGTAAACGAGCCAAGTCAAGCCGAGTATCAGGTAGTTCGAGTCGAGTTTTAACTGAGTCAATCTCGAGTAGCTCGCGAGTTGTCTCGGCTTATTTACACCCTCAAAAGTGGTACATAATTTGTAAGACGATTTCGATCAATTATACATGCTTGATAAAAAACGGTTAAAGGCCATGAAAGATTGCATTTTGATTGGTTAAAGAGGGGTTGATTTAAGAAGTAACCGGTTAGAACAAACTTAAAGAACACCCAGTAGTCAGCATAGTAGTTAAAGTGTATCGAGTCAATTATATCAATTACACACTTTAGACTAAAACCGATAATGCATTGCCACTTTTTGACTATTTGTAAACGAAAAGTATGTATCCTTGAAATGTGGTAGTAGAAAACTTGTATCGATAAACCAATTGAAATTTGTGGGCAATTCCGTTTTGGATTTACAAAGTGACAGAAGCACGAGTAGCAATACATTCGATTAAGCACCAGTTGCATACAGACGAGTCCACTCCTTGGCTGCATATCCAACAAATAAACAAACCGATTTCAATCAGAAACAAACAAAGAATAAAAGCAAGTCAAGACTCTGTCTGTGTGTTTGTTTGTTGTTTTACCTGTTTCCACAGCCTCTGCTTCATTTGATTTCCAATGCTTTGCTATGTTTTCGGACAGGGGATCATCTGGGTTTGGAGCGCTTAAAAGCGCTTGAATGCTGCTACCCACAAACACACATACATTCAATCCCCATATTAAACGGTTGATTGATATTAATAAATTGTGAACGATATTAATAACCTGAGGAGTACGGTGCGAATCTGAAGAGCGGGGCTCCATTTGTCTTTTAGGATATCAAGACATATTCTACCAAGCTACAAACAAACAAACACACTCAACAAACAAACGAAATCCGAATTGCTAAACTTAAAACAATGAATGAGGTGAGAGTGACCAACCTTATCTATATTTGGATGGTATATTTTCGTAAGGAATCGAACCTAATATCACCACATACAAACCAACCCATTCAATTTAGAAGAGATAAAGATACTCGGTAGATAAAGACAACGATGGGTCTTTCATATTTCTTCGTTTTTAATTCATGAAAAGAAGCAAATAAATAGAACGTAAAATATCCCACATAGCTTCCCGCATGATGTGAGAATAACTAAATTATCACGAGAAGCATAGAACTTCCCATGAAACAGCCACCAAATGTATTTTATCAGCTCGTAGCAACTTATCCATGGACCATATATCCACAGATTTCAGAAACCAGTATTAACAAGTAATTTACTCCATAAGTAATCATGGAGTTCACAAAAGAAACGTGTCCTACACACACACACATAACACTCCTTTGAGTGTACTTAATCATATATGATTAAGCGTCTGCACACGGGCGGACCTACTTAAGTGTCACCGTATCGTTCCTTCGTCTCAGTATAAAAAAAAAATACAGGGCCGTGAAAAGTGCCAATGTATTAATTTGTTGTGTGCCACCATATATATTTTGAAACTACAGTAAAGACACAAATTTCTCTTGCTTCGATGTCAAATTTATTATGTTTCTAAAACTTGTAATAACAAGACCCGAACACGAGACTTTTCATTTGAAAAACAAGAAATCAACCACTAAACCAATGTTGACTTTGTGAAAAATATCTCTATATATATTTCTTATAGTTATATGGTGTCACCGTTTGAAAATTTCCCTTGGTCCTCCCCTGCGTCTGCAACATATGTTAAATCATATATGATTAGGCATGTGTAATCATGACTTCTCGCCTTCTCTCAAAATGTTTAGCTTCACATTTGAATCTGCCCTATATATATAAGCATGTATAAGAAGATGTTTTTGTACCTTGGGGGCAGCCATTGGATAATCCTCAGGCAGAAATAACTCCAGCTTAAAGACTCCTCCTGTACCAACATGAATAAAACTCGTGTCTTAGGCAGAGGGAAGAACGAGTGAAGCCCTATTTCTTAGCAGCTTAATGAGCTTAGTGGGACATACAACTTATTCAGTGAGCTATACATGATCGTTTGGTAGTGGCTTAATGATATTAAAAGTGGCTTATTCAGTAGGTTTTATGCAGAAAGCCAATTTTTTTTCCAAACCTCTCCTAATTAAAAAACATGCTCCTTCCATCTATGAAAAAAAAAACCTCTCAAAACAAAATCTTCCTAATCTATACAGATAGATTAATCCACACAGACAGTTTTATCCGTACAAGACTTAATGGAAAACCAACCAAACAGTGAAACCCATAACCACCTATTACTACAAGTTTCGATAGAAACGAGCCATTTGCTGTTAAACAACCTAACATGACATTCTTCCTAGGCCCTCTCAACAACTAACCAACAAAATAGCGAATAAACGAAACGTACTCTTTCAAAAAACCATGTAGATAATTCCATATATAAGTTGTCTTTTACCTTCATAAGGTGACTGTGATGGGCCTAGAATCATGACATTGAAATACCGCATATTTTCTTCAGATGGCGATGCACTTATCCCCGGTGCTACACAACAAAGTAAGAGCCTATTTGTTAGTAGCTTAATGAGCTTAATGGAACTCACAGCCTATTCGGCCATCTACACTGAATTGTTTGATACTTGATAGTGACTTAATACTATAGAAAGTGGCTTTTTCAGTAAGCTTCTAGGGAAAGATTTATGTAGAAAACTAAGGGTGCTTTTGGTTGTGAAAAAATTTGGAGTTCTCCAAGAAATTTTTTCAAGGAAAATGAAAATTTAGGAAACGTGTTTGATTAATTCAACTTTCAAACGTCTACCAAGAAAATGAGAATTTTCTATTTTCTAACTTCTACGTAAAAATTGATTTTAATACTCCAAAATTTTCTAAACACGTTTTATAAGAAAATGAAAACTCCATCATTTCAACCTAAAGCGTTTTCTAAAATTTCATAGAAAACTGAGTATTAAAACTCAACTCCATTTTCTGAAAACGTTTTCCAGAAAAACGAAAACAGTATTCCACAACCAAACGCACCCTAAGTTTTTTTTTTTTTTTCCAAACTTGTCAAACAAAAACACAATCCCCTTTCTTCTATGAAAAAAAACCATCTCAAACAAAAACCTTCCCTTGTTTATTAAGACATAATAGACCACATAGATAGCTTAATGGAAAACAGACACTGAGTAAACAATACTCCAAATAAAAAAAAACACCTTTCTTGATCTTGACCATTAATTAGACAACACTAAAATGCAAAATCAAACATTCCCAAAAATTGAAATCACTTTCAACATAAAAACAATTTTCTTGATCTTAATCCTCACACAACAATAAAAAGTAAAAATTCCTATTATCAATTGATGATCAGATAAACTTAAGAGTTCAAAGTTCACACCTGGTTCGCTGAGCAAGCGCTGAGTTTCCTGAAATCAAAACAAAACCCAAATTAGGGTTTTCAGATACGTATGAAAAACAACGATTAGAAAACGAAATTGATGATGGAAAGGATCAAATGGAAGATGATTTTAAGAAATAGGTGTTCGTTGATACCTTGATAATTCTTCGAGGAAGGTTGCTGTTCGCCATTGAAGTGGAATTTTTGAGGTCTTTTTTGCCCTTTTAGAGAGAGAAAGTGAATGATGGTTTTCTTTCATACAAGCCTGCAAATGGTTCGGTTTGTATTTATATTTCAGAGGTTTTTGGTTTTTGTCAAAAGAAATACGATTATTACAAGATGAGGACTCCAACTTTTTAATGAATTACCGTATCAACCCCTTGGGTTTGAGTTAATTCTCACATCTCCCCCACTAACTTTTGAATAGATCAATACGTATATGAACTTGGCCGAAACCAAACTTGATTCAGATAAAATATCAAATCGAGAATCATATTGAATATAGCTAGTTATGGTATAATCCGATTTGGTTTTTCCATTTTATTGGTTTGAATTGACTTATGCCTATTTATAAATATAGTGGCAGGAAAATACATATACATACTTTTTAAGTATTTCATCTTCCCGTGAAAATAAATCTTATGGATTTGATTTTGATATTTAGTCAAATTTGAGCCAAACTGGGATGAGAACTAGATTTTCAAATTAACTATTTTTATATTGACACCTTTGGTTTGTTTTAATTTATCTTAGTTAAAACCAACTTAGGCTATATGTGTTAGTAGATTAATGAGTTACTCAAAGCTAATTTGATCATTTATAATAGTTTTTTTATAGTGACTTAATCATATGCAAATGGACTTATTCACACAAATCAATCCACACATACAGTTTTATTCATAAAGAATTTAATGAAAAATAAACCAAACAATCCTTATACACACCCATTATGGAACATAAACCATTTTCTCTGTGTTTTTTAATGAATCGATGAAAAGACTTCTTAAATTATATGCTGACTGCTGAGTATTTATTTGATAAGAAATAGAGTAAATGGAAAGAAGAGGGACCAAAATTGAAAATAAAGATATCTCAGTCTTCTTCTTTGAGTGCCAATTTGCTGTCCCACGTTTCGTCCCAATCAAGAATTATAGAGGTTACAAAGAACAACTAAACAATGGGTAATGATATTAGTATCTTTATTAATGTTAAAATATGCATTAAGAACCTAAAAGGCAAGTTTTGATATTCACGTTTATGAAAAATCAATCAATAAAAGTACACTTGGTAGTATATAAATGTGCTATTAGCCTACCCCTAAAGAATTCCTTGTAGTGTTGGACTCAAATTAGTCGCTTATTGGTAAGAGCTCCAAAGACCTAATATTTATTGTCAGTTGACTTAATCCTTAAGAAAGATCTATATTATTAATCTTCAAAAAGAACTTGCATCGAAAAGATTGAATGCAATTATGTTTCAGGTGGAACTCCGACACGACTTATTCAATGATCTTGACCCATTTTTATTAAAACATACTTGTAACATTGATCAACGGACCTACAAAGGGTCCCGTACAACCACTCAACCAATTTTTGCAAGTAATCTTTTTTGGTGTATGAAAGGTGCACACGTTGAGATTTTGAGTAATCCGGGATATTAGAAAATACAAGACATTAACCAAAATACAGTAAAAAATCCCTTATAATCAACCAAAAAACTAATAGATCTCAACGTGTAAGAATCCCTTGCAATTAACCAAAAAACTAATAGATCTCTCAACGTTGGAATTTAGCTACAAACACATTCTATGACTTTACCAATCTATCATCAATATAAAGGTGAACCTGCCTGGCAAAATCCTAGATCCATCGCCAGTAATTGAACAAAATGAGTTTGATTTCCTTTTTTTAAGGGCATCCGAGGCTTTGTCTAGACTAATCCAGGCAGAGTTCACCGACAACTAATGCATACTACCCTCAGTTAATCCCCAATGGCCACAATCTGGATTCAAACCTGGGATAAAAGGGTTAACAATTCACTTCCCCCACAAGCCTTAACCAGTATGCCACAGCCTTGTGGTTGAGTTTGATTACTTTGATGGATTAGATCTCCATAACTGTGACATTGAGCTTTGGATCTATAGCTAGATATCCAACCCAAGTTTAATATATAAAGGGATGTTTTAATTACAAACCATGAAAACCATCATATTAGAAAATAATAGCGATATATATGCACACATATGCATGTATGGTAAATAATGGATCATAACTGAAATATCAGCAAATGTGATTCAACCAAACAACACACAGTTAAAATGGTGAAATTGTTGTTCTTATTTGCATTATCACCAAAGAAAAACTTCCTAAATTAACTAAAATAGGTTCTTTTGCAGAAACCAGCCTGGAATGGATCATAAAATCTGGGCATTTTACAACAAACGACATACAGACAGACAGACGAAAACAACAACTAATGCGATGATTCTCATATTACCGCTTTAGAAATACAATACCAAAGGCAAAGGCCATGTCCCATTCCCTTCCAAGGATGCAGCAGACCTACCCCTTCAAATCTGTTTTACTGCATAAAAAGATTTCAAACCAATCTTAAGCACAAATTCTGCCAATATATATATAACACAAAAACTTTTTAAAAGAAAAAAAGCATGGATCACTCACCTCTTCTTCTGCACCAGATTTGGTGATCTCCATCTTTTGGTCTTCTGCAAAGCCATAATCATGTTTCATAAATACAAAAAGACCCAAGTGCTCACAAAATCGAATCACTGTTCTAAAAGATTAGCATGTCTGGTTTACATGCTAATCTTTCTACAAAACTGATAACGATGGTGAAGAATAACGCAATCTTTAACATTTGAGATGTCAAATTAACACAATAAATTTTTTCAAGGGTATGCAAGTGCACACCAGTATGAGGTATAACAACACACACACACACACATATGTATATACAAAAAGCCTGAAGAAAACGCTTGGATTAGATTGAGAGATTATGAAACAAAGAGTCAGAACTTGTTCAAAAGAAGTACAAACCGTCGATAGAATCAAATACTTGGGAAATGGACCATGAAAAGTGAATAAAACCAAAAAGTTAACATGCAAGTTACCTCCATCCTCTGGAATGTCAGAAGTCCACAAAGTGAGGTTGTCCCTCAGGAGCTGCATGATTAAAGTGCTATCTTTGTATGATTCCTCACTCAAGGAGTCAAGCTCGGAGATAGCTTCATCAAAAGCTTGTTTCGCCAGGTGGCAGGCTCTGGTATGATCAAACGTTTAAGGCAAGACGATTTAGCAAGGACTCTTCATATCAAGTATACGGTATACCAACAAGATTAATAGAAGTTTTCACGTTACCTTTCGGGGGAGTTCATGATCTCATAATAGAAAACAGAGAAGTTCAAAGCCAAACCCAATCGGATGGGATGGGTGGGAGACAAATCCTCTGCAGCAGTTGAAGCCAACTGGGGGAAACATAAGTCAACATGTCATTTATCAGAAGGTAAAATTTATCATCAAGCATGGTAAAGAGCTTTGCTTGGTTAAAGTTCCTTTATATGCTAGGCAACACAAGAACAAAGTATTCCTGTAGCTTGGGAGACAGCAAAAAGAATCGTGATGAAATATATACACACACCAACACACCCCAAAGTGAATCGAGAAAATTCTATTACCTTCATACCTGTAAAACCATAATATTACATCTTAACCTTTCTTATGCCATTTTGGGATTTTTGCAGCATTGAAAAATCAAATAAATAAATAAACTGACATCACACTACCTGTTCAAAATGCAAGTAGAATTACTATGTGGTATGCTTATGTAAATGATGATCAGGATCCTCGTGGTAAAATAAAAGAAACTAAACTATAAAATAGCTACTTACTTGATAAGCCTTCAGTGACTGATCAGCTGCCTCTTTTTTATCATTGCCAGACTTGAACTCTGCAAGATACCTAAAATAGTCTCCCTTCCTGCACTCATCAAAACCCACCACAAAATCTTAAGAACCCAACAAAAGTAGAAACGACCTAGACTAGTTTCAGTTGATAGCGAAAAGTTCAATTGAGTATTTCTCTCTCTTTTAATCATGCCATGGCTATATTCTTTGAACAATTTGCTACAAAATCAAAAAGTAATACCAATAAACAACTACCAAGGAATAGAACAAGAATGTTCTTTTGGGCCTTTTCCTCGCATTTATTACGGAACACTCACATTTTGTAGTAGAAAACAGTAGATTCTCCAGCAGAGGAAGATGGAATCAGATGCTCATCAATCACAGTCATGATATCACCGCAAATGTTAGACAGCTCTGTTTCCACCTTCTGCCTATATTCCTTAATCCGCTTTACGTTCACTTCATTGCCTCTAGACTCCTCCTTTTGCTCAATGGAGGACAATATCCTCCATGATGCCCTACGCGAACCCACCACATTCTTGTATCCAACCGAAAGCAAATTTCTTTCTTCAACAGTTAACTCGATATCTAACTTAGCCACCTTCTTCATGGCATCCACCATCTCTGAACAAAAAAAAACACAAACCGCCATAAGATCATAAGACAATAGCACAGATCAATCGTCAAATCAACAGTTAACTGAGCTTTTCTGAAAACAATTACATCACAGGAAAATTTCCGAAACTGTAACCCACAAAAAGAACATATTCCTTCAATCTTTTCGTATTCAAATATTCCCTTATAATGCCAGAATAAGTAAAAAAACAATCCTTGTTTGATTGATATCCAGCGATCCGTGCATATAAGCGAGTTCATCCACCAAATTTTCCTTCAAACCTCAATGTTTTACCCTACCAAGTACCAGTAACTAGTCTCGAAAACCAGTCAACGTTTACCTTTTCACATCTTTACCTTTTTTTTACAACAAAAAACTATCAGATTCTTCTTTAGGTTCTTCTATCAATCAATATTTTTCTGAAAACATTCAAAACTTTCAATATCGATTTAAACGTTTTACACACTGAAACTAACAAAATTGAACTCGTTTTCAGTAACAATCGCCTGAGAACTTTAAGATCTACAGTAAACCCTAAATCTAACCTTTTAAATAACTTACTCCATACTTTGAAACCCTAACTAACAATAACTTCAATCTATTTGACTATATTTCATCCACAAACATCATTCAAGTGAAGAAAATTGATTTCCAAAACTGAAACAGTAAGCAAACACATCTACATCTAGCAATCGATTCAGTCCCCAAACTTTCAACAACAAAATACAGAAATCAACAAGTAAAACAACGGATCTAGAGATGAGAAAGAAGAACAAGATGAAGATGAAGATGCTTATACCGTCATAGCGTTCAGCTTGTTCAGCAAGCTTGGCAACATAGATGAAGTTCTCACGTTCAGCAGAGGCCGCCATGGATGCCGATCTCGAAGCTCTCTCAACTGTTTTTGTCAAATAAGAGAAACGCGGAAAGATGCGTCTGTGTGACTGTTTAGCTGTATATTTCTGTAATATAGTGGAAATAATGTTTCAATTCTCACCACCAAAGTTTGGTTTTTGATACTTCTGCCACGAATAAAAACATATAATATTGCTTGGGGGACTGAAATTATAGAGGTGACTGTTTTGTAAACCAACTGACGTGTGTATTAACCGTACCGATTAAATTGGTACCGATAATGCTTAGATTGTTGGTGCTATAACAGGTGTGGAAATCTGGTTGGTAAGCGGTTTTGGAAATCGCTTGCCAGTTGACACGTAATAGATCCGTGATATCACTTTATTTAATGATCTGTTGGATTTGTATTGATGTTACACGTTGTACTTTTAATTGTTTTATCTGAATGGGCGTTTGGAAGTTTTATTATTAGCACTTAGAAACACTAACTTCATATGTGTTACTAGGAAACTCAATATGTCATTCAATTTTGAACAAAATACCAATGACGTGTAGCTCAGTTGGTAATAAGTGGGAGTAGATTTTATCCAAAATTGAATGGTCTTGGATTTGAAGCCTGGGGCGTCCCCATAGCCACAAGCCCACAACCGTTGAGCGAGACAGGTATCCCCCCCCCCCCCCTCACACACACACACATTATGGAATTGACAGACGATTGTGGGCCGGCCAGGGTTGCTAGTATCAACATTTTTGTCCAAATTTTGAACAAGATGGCTATTTAAATGTATATAACTTGAAGTTGGTATGTACCAATAAGATTACGTTTAGCAATTATAATTGGTTGGTATATGGTACTGGAAAAAACTTGATACAATAGCAAATCCACCTCTAATGATATGTTTTCAAATATCTTGCGAGAAGTGAGTGTGTGTTGTAACGATGATGGATGTCTCAAGTCGAAAAACTAAATGCACTCCTATTCGTGGACTAAAAGAAGTGTGAAGATTGTACCAAGTATAACCATTAAGATCTTGCATGTCAAAACAATTTTGTATTAAATCTATTCATTTTGCCTAAAAATATTAAGAATGGTCAAATACATTATGTTGAAATAAACAAGTGATAAACATACAAGCTTTGCTTATCACATATGACAAGTTTTGTTACATATTTTTAGTTACTACAAAGGATGATTAGTTTAATGCTTGTCAATAAGTAGGTATTAACTTGTGAAACAAAATTTGTTTAAAGAAGGCGGAAGTTCGTTTTAAAAAGTAATGGTGTGCCTGAATTGAGCAAAAAACAATGATTTAGTGGCCAAAATGAATTATTTTTATTATGTATGGGCAATAGTAGGAACATAAATACTAACCTGGGCAAAATATGCAAAGAGAAAAAAAGTAAGAGGATTGTAAATGAAACTTTAGATGATTGATGCAAGTGGGTGGAAAACGACAAAAGGGACCCACAGCCCGTAGACATTAGCGTATGGCTACCACTCTTAGTGCGCCACGTAGGATAAAGTTGGCACGTGCTTCTCCGTGTGTTAATGGCAACTTGATCGATCCCTGTTGCTTACACTATTTACACTAAGACCCCTCATATTTTAATATTGGACATATAAACCCCTTAACTTAAAATTATAACATTTTTATCTCAAACAGATGATAAAGGACTTTAAGCTTGATCTTTTTGTAGAACTTCTAACGTAAAAGTTATATATTTAATTAGCGACTATGATAGTAGATCTAAAAGTTGAGTTAGTATGAAAAATGTGAAAATTTAATTTGAATCGTTGATTACTTTTATCTCAAAATTATCTTTAAACTTTGCTTGATACTGTAACACCCAATCCCCAATTTAAATTTTTTTAAAATAAAATTTATATAAAACCCTTGCATTTATTAAAACCAAATAATCATTCGCAAAACGTCAAGTCAAAACATTTAAATATCCCACAATAAAATCAACAATAATATTAAAAGCTCGGATCGGAACGCCGCCTAGCCGGAGACCCTCAAGCCGGAGCCTTGCCTTTGTCAACCCGGAACTTGTACCTAAAAACATTTAAACACGAGGGGTAAGCTCAACCGCTTAGTGAGTAAGGTTACACACGATAAATCACAATTAAATGCACATATATATCACACACATCAACAGCTTAACGGTTTCCCGTCCGTCGGACCATCCCGCAATCCGATCTCCGCGGTTTCCCGCCCTTTTTGGGTCATCACGCAACCCGAAGCATCACCATGCAACAATCAATGGCACATACATACATAAAATCATAACCTATCGCATGCAAATCCCACTCACCTTAATACGTCACGCGCACGCGAACAAAAGTATCGCTCACAAATGCAAATCACGAAACCACTCTGAAATTTTATAATAAAACACACATCCATAAGAATCATTCTCTATATCGTAAAACCCTAGCGGTAGCGGCCACCGGTGCAAGTAACAAGCCACGGTGGCGGCTGTGATTTCTCACCACCACCGCCGGCCGTAGATTCACCGGGGAGGCAGCGGCGTCAGCGGCGGATCGCCGCCACCATCACCGGCCAGCAAAACAACCACCGCAGCGGCGCCTCTTAACGCCGCCATCGCGACCAGCCGCCAATCGACGGCAGCGGCGGTTGCAACCACCACCACCGCCGACCGCTCTTACAATACCGACCAGCGGCAGCGGCGAGGCATTACGCCACCACCGCCGCCAACCAAACGATGACAACGACGGCGGCTTTCACCACCGCCGCTGTCCCGCGCGAAGACACGGCCGCCGGCCATCACGCCGTCGCCGATCCAATCAGAAACGACGGTAGCGGCAACGACGCCGCCACCACCACCGTCGGAGAGACATCGGAACAGCAGCGGACCGATCGCCATGGCTGGGCCGCCGCTGCCGGAAACACAGCCGGAACCACCACCGTCTTTTGACGGCGTGGGTGAGACGGTTAAGCGGTGGGTACCGTCGACCAAGGCCAACAACCCCGAAACCGCCGCCATCCTAGGACCGTACATGACGAACTAACGGTATACCTTCGACGATCACTCGCAAAACGACTCCGGCGGCTCTTTCTCTCCCCCTAGTTCGGCCCTCTCTCTCTTTCTCTAAGTTTTTCGCGAATGGTAAAACGATAATGACAACGAGAGTGGTAACCCTAGGGTTTTAATAACACTTACGGGCCCTTCCTTCCCTTTTACTTACGTCGCAAGAAAGCCCGTTAAAACCCTAACCCTAATCGTTAATTGACTCAAGTTCTAATCCTTAATTGTAATAAGGAAAATAAAATAGACTAAAATACAAATAAAAAAAAATAAAGAACGGGGTGTGACAGATACAAAGATTGATCTGGTAAATCTTATCACAATGTACTTCAACGGTTGATAATCATTTATCACGTTAACTTACTTCTCACCAAACTCAACCCTACTAATTATTACAGAATTGACTTTAAAGCAAACCACGGTTTTCATTTCTCTAGTTTACTAGTTGTTATTACTACTATTTCTAATTTTTAGTCAACGACATGTAGCTTAATTGGTAATTGGTGCAAGAAAGCTTGCAAAACCGCTGAATGAGTCAAGAATGTCCCCCACACTGAGGTATTAGCAATTGATTGTGGGTTGATTGACTTATCGGAATTAACCTTTTGTACTATTTACGATTTTAAAAGTCGTTTTTTAGTCATTAGCCTCTATCAATGGTTTTCTGTCAATTTGTAAATAAATATGTGTCAAATGAAAATTAAAAACAATTAGTTTACCATTAAAATAAAACATATAATTGATTTTTCTTTCTTAAATCAATATAGAAAACTCAAGTGACCAATATTATTTACAAAATTGCCCCAAAATGGATACAAAATCTACACTGTGATTTTTAAATATTTTATATTGTGATATCTAATTTTAAAATCACAAGATCTCTCTAATGTGATCAAACTCAAAGATTTTTTTAGAATAAATAAATAATCTAAATGTTATTGACTAACGGAAAACGTTATACCTGCTTTTGACTTTATGAATAAGTGACGGTGGAAAAGCAAGTTAACTTTTGGAAGGACGGCATGATTTTGGGTGATGCATGCATTCTTCTTAAATGATTACCTTAAACCGAAAGTGGTCAAGTGCACTATTCCAGGGTTACTTTGGTAATTTCACCACACCTCTTTTTTATTTCACTTCAACAAGAAGTATATTTGTTGGTCTCCTTTAATAAAGTTTAATTAAAATAAACGTATTAATCTTAAGAGAACAATTTCTAGATCATCTATTTGAAGATGCAAAATCTAAACTTTACAAACAATTTAGTTTTCAATAACATGGCTTATTTTCGCGCTTATGATTGTTTGTCTTATTGTTGTGAAACCCACAATCTGTCGAAGTCCTCACTAAATGTCGTTATATATTAATCCTTTATCTTACCTCTTCTCAAGAGTTGGGTCTATAAAAAATTTCAAGTGGTGATACTGTAACGGATAAAAAAACAAAATTGTGGCATCTTCAAGAATCGAGGTCAATTAAGTATATAATAAGATTTACATTAAATCCATGATCTCTTGGCTTATTAAAAGAAAAAATGATTCATACTTATCAGAAGATCATAAATTTTATTAACATCACATATGAAGTTATATACTTAATAAAACATACCTTTAAGAATTGTAAAGCAAATTACGCAGATTTATAATCCATGAACAACTTTGTAGTGGCATTGGTGATGGGACCCACTAATGGCTTACTAAACGTTGTCCCATGATTTTTATGGAGCGGGTGCATCTTTAAGGTGGAAGAAAGGTCTACAAAGTTATCTAGTGTGTTTTTAGCCGAATATAACTATTTTGATTTTTGAGATATTTGTTTAAGTTGTTTGGTTGATTTCAAAGGAATTTTTTTGGTTTTTTGAATGATATATTTTATATTTTTTGATATTTTGGGTATCCCTCAAAGTTTAGTGTGTACATCCATCTTTTCACGGTGTCATTTATGGATTTGACCTCAAAGTTTTTAACTAAGGAAAATTGGTTTTATACTCGTAAAAGGTCATGAATTTAATTAAAATTTGACTTAAGGTTATATACCCAATTGACTATTTTTCACATTCCCTAAAAATTCTTGCAAAAAGTTCTTGTGACCAGTGGGGCCTTTATAGGTCCACCCCCTACCCTTACGTTCTAAGTTGGGTTTACGTGAGACTATATTTTTACCCTTGAAACTTAATAATAAAACATTATGAAGGTAAAAGAAATCTGAACATTCACAGCAAAAACATTGTAAACGTTACCTTTACAGTTTTTTGTTGTGAAGTTTCAAGTGTATAAATAGTCTCATAGATCTCATAAAAACAACTTGATCTCACATAATCCAAAATCCGTAATGTCCCATTTCCTACATGCATTAAGCCAACCACCTAACATGCGGTTACGATTCTTTTAAAACAAGACAGTTGTGGGCCCGGTTACTAGCCCGCAAACACTCCGTGAAGATGACAAAATAAGTAAAAAGGTAAAACCATTATAAATATAACTTGTAACCAAGTGTACAATATATTAATCCAATGGTTTTATTGGTGAAAGTACCATTGATGGAGCCTATAGTACAACTTCAGTAATGCAGAGATGAAGTACACATAAACAACGTGGTCCGCTTCCAGGCGATCACGTGACAAGAAAAAACAACTCGAGAATACGTTTAAACATGGCCGTGACAACGTCTTTTTTTCGATGTCCAAAGGCGTAAAAAAACCCCGATATAGTCACATAATGTATGGCGGTTAACCGGTGTTCTGCATACCGGCAGCAATACCCTTCATGGTCAGGATCAGGGTGTCCTCCAGACCCGGTGCGTACTCGCTGGTCGGGTTCAGGGTGATGAGCTCGTCGGCAGGTTTGCTAGGCTCGGAATACTCCTTCGAGATGTGAGGCCTCAACGTCACGTGATAGTTTGGATCACGAATCCGTTTTAGCGTGTAGGCTTGGCATACGTTCAACGTCGTGATGTATGAATCACGCAGACGAAGTCTTTGTTTCAAGTAGGGATCGCCCTCGAGAAGGTCCTTATGTCCGGCGATCTACAAACACGAAAAAAGAAAAATATCATCAACCTGTGAAAATATGTGGAACCTCTTTAAATAATTAAATATCCCTTGCAAGGTATTTGGTACATAGGATAGTATAAAAACTTGTTATCCCACAGTAAACTAGAACAAGAACACATAGGACAAAAATGCATTTTTTTTTCCTTCAAAAACATGAAACAATATTGCTAAATTAATAGAGTAAATTACGATTTTCGTCCCTGTGGTTTGTTAAACATCGTGACTTTCGTCCCTATTGTTTAGAAATTGCAATTTTCGTGCCGAAGGTTTCTAATTCATTTGCTATTTTAGTCCTCACCATTTATAATTTAATGAAGATTCGGTCATTATGGTTTATATTTCTTTACTATTTTGGTCCCTTGTACTTAAAGGTAGCCTAGGGACGAAAATTGAAATAAATTGTTAACCACGGAGACGAAAATGGCAATTTCTAAACCACAGGGACTAAAGTCATAGTTTACTCAATAATAAACTAGACGTGTAAAATTAATATCCAGTAAGGTCTAGTCTAGTCTCGTCCAACTCTGTCCTTTTAATGGTACGTCTAGCTGATATGAGACTGTAACATGACTGATATTAAAAACTCTGAAGAGCATGAGTTATGAATATTGAAATTGTACCTTGAGGAGATACTCTTTGGTTTCTTCATAGTTTGCTCTCAAAGATTCTCCGAATGACCAGAGATCTTCGGAGACGAGGAGCTTGTCGTTGAGTGCGGCAATGCCGGGATCTCCTTTAGCGAACACCATCTCGACTAGATCGATGGTGACCCTAAAGAAAGGCCAGGTTTTGTACATTTCTTGAAGCATTTTTAGGTTCTTGCTGTCCTTTTGGATGGCATGCTTGAATGCAGCCCCGAACCCGAGCCAAACCGGGAGATGGAACCGGGTTTGAGTCCATGCGAAGATCCACGGAATAGCTCGGAGTGATTCTATTCCTCCGCTTGGTTTTCTTTTCGATGGCCGACTCCCGATGTTCATACGCCCATACTCCAATTCTGGTGTAGCCTGTACAGATAAAAGCAGTTTATTAAGACATTTAAACAACTTTTAAACAACTTTTGCTTTCTGGGAAACCGAATTTGTAGTAGTAAAGGTTAAGGCACTCACGAGGCGGAAATACTCGACGAAACGTGGTTCTTGGAACACGATCGAACGGTACTGCTCGGTTGCGAAAACGGCGATCTCGTCCATGAGCGTACGCCATTCGGGTCGTGGTGAGATCGGGGGTTCATCCCGTGCTCGAGGGTGGCTGCGCAAAACCGTTGAAGCGTTCTGAAGCACAAATGTTCCTCACCGAAGGATTGCTCGATGACCTCGCCCTGAACCGTGACTCTCAATGACCCATGAATGGTCTCGGGTGGCTGAGACAGGATGGCGAGATGGGTTGGCCCACCTCCTCTCCCGACGGTCCCACCACGGCCGTGGAACATTGTGAGCTTAACACCGAACTCCTTTGCGACCTTGATAAGCTCTTCTTGAGCCTTGTAAAGCTGCCACGCAGCCGAAAGCCTTCCGGCATCTTTCCCGGAATCGGAGTACCCGATCATGACCTCTTGCTTTCCGTCGATCCGGTTCTTATACCAATCGATCGAGAAGAGCCGGCTCATGGCAGCCGGAGCCGCCTCGAGATCCGCCAGCTTCTCGAAAAGCGGAACCACCCGTAACGATTGTTTCACGTGGCATTCGCGTTGAAGAAGCTCGACAGCGAGCACATCGGAGGCTGCGGTAGCCATGGAAATGATGTAAGCACCGAAGCAATCGGACGGGAGTTCAGCCAAGACGTGGAATGTGTCCAAAACGTCAGCGATCTCCTCGGTTTTCGGGAGGTCGGGACCAAAAAGCGGCCGTTTCCCGCCGAGCTCCGCGAGGAGCCATTCTTGACGCTTTTCTTCGGACCACTCACGGTAGGATCCGATCTCCAAATGCTGGGTAATCGCGTCCAAAACATCGGTATGGCGCTCGGATTCTTGACGGATATCGAGCTTCACAAGCGACAGTCCGAAGGTCGACACTTGCCGTAGAAAATCGAGAAGGCTTCCATCAGCAATCACAACGTCACCACAAGCGCATAGAGATCGGTAGCATAACTCGAGAGGCTCCAAAAACTATAAAAACATTTCGGAAACATGATTACAGATTGCAAACCCGGAAGATAATATTCATATTATCATCAATTGGCAATCTCGAAAGTGTCAGAAGATTAGGTACCTGTTCCACATTCGTGTAAACTGCTTCCTCGGGAATCTCGGATTTCCCGTGAGCAAGAAGATGGCGAGCTCGTTCACGAGTGTTGTATAACCTGTCCCTTACATCACCGAGAATCACACGGTAAGGTTCCGTTGGAGGAACTTGTTTCCAGAACTCTGCACAAAAGAACACCCCAAACATTCAGACGTTTATCAGTTTACAAAAACAGACAGTCTTTATTTAACCACCGCGTTTTCTTGTGTTTAGACATCGTTAACGTTAATACCTATGTAGTGCTTGACATCTCTCCTTGCGGTTCTATAGAGTTCTTCAGCACGAACACGAAGCTCATCGTTACAACGCCACATGGACATCTGAGAAAGGTGAAATCGGAGTAAGATGAATACGATCTAAATGGGGGAGGTTGAGGGATTATTTATTTGTTTGCTATATACCTCAAACATAAGATCTTCTATCTGGGAAAAGTACATGTTTGCAGCCATCATTCTAGCAAGTAAGCAAACATCCCTTGTTACCTCAGGGGTTACCCTCGGATTGCCTGCAAAAGAAATGTTGTTAGATGAGAACAGAGTGCTTAATGACTGGCGATAAACATAGTATTCTTGATCCCATTTACTTGATGTATGCAGAAATCAAGATAGACCCACATGATTAGACTTGATTAGTTTTGAAATCTTATAATCTTTAAGGTTCTTGAGGATGCATCGAGATGGAATCTTGATCCCATTTGCTTGATATATGCAGAAATCAAAATAGACCCACATTTGTAGACTTGATTAGTTTTGAAAATTTATAATCTCTAAAGTTCTTGATGTAACAAGATGAGATTCTTGATCCCATTTGCTTGATGTATGCAGAAATAAAGATAAACCCACAAGATAAACATGATTAGACTTCATAAAATTTTGAAGATTTATGAACTTTAAGTTCTTGAAGATGGAACAAGATCTTGATCCCATTTGCTTGATTTATGCAGAAATCAAGATAGACCCACAAGATAAAACATGCTTAGACTTCAATCACTTTATTAGTATTGTAAAGTTATCATCTTTAAGTTCTTGAGGATGAAAAAAGATGGATTCTTGATCCCATTTTGCTTGGTGTATACATCAATCAAGATAAACCCACACGATAAACATGATTAGACTTCATTAGTTTTGAAAATTTATCATCTTTTAAGTTCTTGAAGATGGAACAAAATGAGATTCTTGATCCCATTTTCTTGATGTAAGCAGAAATCAAGACAAACCCACATGATTAGACTTGAATAGTTTTCAAAAGTTATAATCTTTAAAAGTTCTTGATGAGATCACAAGATGAGATTCTTGATCCCATTTGCTTGAACCATGCATAAATCAAGAAAGACCCACAAAACAGATAATGTACAAATGAAAGAAATCTTGATTTTTTTTCCAACCAATGTCCGTTAAGAAACATACCATCACGGTCACCACCCATCCACGACGAAAACTGTATAAGAGGAGCATTATACGGAACACGTTCATTGATCCCAATGTTCTTAAGAGCAGTATCCACACGACGTAAGAATTTAGGAACACCCTTCCAGATTGTTTCATGAAAGTAGCTCATTCCAGCTCTCATTTCATCTTGTGGGGTCGGAGGAGTCCTACGGATCTCGTCTGTGCGGAAAGCAGCTTGAATCTACAAATTACATAAAACCACTTAAATCGCCATTTAACCATTAAAATATCGCAAAATGCAAGAAAGTTTGTTAAACCATTAACACTTACTTCTCTATGCAAAGCCTCATCTAGTTCCTGTTTATCATCAGGAGTGATATCTTTGGTGTATAACTGTGCCAAACAGTCACGAATCCTACAAACAACATCGAACATAAACTAAACAAACAATCCTGAAGTCGGGTTTTTGATAAAACTTGTAAAGATTCGACGGATTAAAGGTCGTACCTTCCATGCTTTTGAAGCAAAGATCTTCGTACAGATTGAGTCGGATGAGCAGTCAAGACCAAATCAACCGTTTGATTCTTGAGTGCATCGAAAACTTCTTCAGGTGACTTCCCGAGTTGATTCACGAGTTTCTTGATAGTTTCTTCGATATCAGATTCGGTCGTTGCAATGGCTTCATCGGCAAAATCACCCTTCTTCAGCTTAATCCTACGACGGTAAGCAATCTGAACCTCTTCAGCCAGATTGGCCAGATTAAGCATGTGGGAGAAAGCTTTTGCAATAACAATGGAGTCCCCTGGATCTAAACTTGTTAGCACACTTCCGAGCTCCTCCAACTTCTTTGGATCGCGCTTTCCTTCGTACTCAGCGGAAAGCTCGTAACATTCTTGAACCTACACAATCGAAAACTAACTATATTCAGCTTAATGGTCGATAAGTAATGAATCTTAAACACCCATAAAAGCAACAGGGGCATTCTAATCTTTTTAGAGGCTATGTTATAGCTACAGCTTTTGATTACAATGCAAAATGAGATAACAAAGATACAGATATATAAAATACATACGAACGTTACAATTTTTTTGGAGGCCTTGTTGCGCTTAAACTTTTTGAACCAAAATGATATAACAAAGATACATACATATATGGGTCAAGTTGAATTGAAAATCCATTTTTCATTGCGAACGGGAGAACAACTGAGAGTGCGCCACATGGCATATTCACTCTCATTAATCATGTATTATTCAGAGGGAGTAACTCAACATTTAGTGTTATTCTGATTGAATAATAAAACATTCTGTATTATTCAGCATTACTCACTCTGAATAACATTAAATGTTGGGTTATTCGCTCTGAACAATGCATGATTCACCCTGAATAATACATGATTATTCATAGTGAATATGCCACGTGCATGATCTTAGCAGTCCTCAAGATCGCAATCATATTTGAGTTCCCATTTGACTTTTGTATATGTGTGTGTATATATATATACACACACAAAATACAGAGGCAAGGATGTGGCATACTATTCTTGTTATTGGATGGAAATTAGTAGGCTTTAAAATCACATATTTAACATGCTAAAGATCAACCTAAAAAAGCAAATGACTCCATTGGAGACTTATGATGAAATCTCATCTGAATTCATGTTAAATCTTTAATGGGTCTCTTCTACTCATATTTTTCAAAATCAATATAAGTTTGTAGATCCAATGTGAGAATTCTTAAAACAAACACAAAGATTGAAGTTAGCATATATACCGTTTCCTTGAGATCCTCCCCATGTAAATCTTGAAGAATATCAAGAAACTTATCTAAAAGCAAAGCATCATACTCAATAAGCTTATCATCTTCAGACACTTTTCCAGGAACTAAAAGCCTCAATTGAGCATCGATCGATGCCAATTTCTCCAGATTTCGATTAGCCATTAGTGGATTAATCAATCTTCCTCCCAACCCCTGAAAATTAAAATTTAAAAATAACCCATTTTTAATCACCAATCACATCAAGATAAACTTTTGATGGATACCCACTTAATAATTTAAAAAACCCATTTTAAAGATCAAAGCTTTTTCATGAATCCAAGTTCATAAAAGCAAGAAAGTAACTCAAACTGTAAACCCATTTGAAGTTATACAAATAATCATGTTATATGTATATATATTGTGAAAGAACCTGAACAATCGGAGTCGAAATTGATGAGATAGAGAGATGGGTTTTTTGCTCAGTGATGAGACCTAAAGAAAATGGATTGGGGGGATTGGATATATATAGAGGAAAGCATTGAACTATGGAGTCTGCAGTATAAGAATAAATAAAATAAATAAATAAATAAATAAAAGTTCTTGACAAATTGGCAAACTCACGCCTGAATTATTGGATTATTTTTCTCTGAAATTTATTGTAATCAAAATCTGTCTTTTCTTTTTCTTCTTTTGATTTTTACACTTTTAATATATTCTTTCATGAAAAAGAATAATATAAGTTAGTGAAACTCTAGTCATTGGTCTATTTTACGCTTTACAATCATCGTACGGTTTGATAATATCAATTAAAGTAGGAGATTGTCGTTTGCATTCCTATAAATATCAGAATCAGGTCATTTTATGCATTGAAAATGTAAAAACATACTATGATATTGGTGTATGTGAGAAGAGTATTGAGTGTAATTAACAATTATGAGAATGTAATTACTAATTAGCTTTCCCTTAAAAGTAACTTGAATTGGGTCCGTTTAACTTGTATCCGTACATATATGATACATAATCTACTTATGTATATAATATTATATCAATAGAATGACAAAAATAAAAACTTTAGATTCATTTTCTTTTTGAAAATTTTGTTTTTATTAGTGTGAGTATATGGCTCTACGAACACTCCTAGGTCAAAGTTTCAAGAGCACTTTGCCTTTTCGTGGTACGAAAGATCCAATTTTGCTTTCCATTACGTGTTTGCAATGCAATTCATTGACGTGGTTTCGAGGAATGAAACTTTTTATGATTGATTTTCCCATCCACACAAAATATAGCTACTCAAATTCTATGAAATGTTGTAAACTACATAATCTATCCTTCGACTATATGTTATCGTATATGTTCAGTCATATTGTGTATTTTTTTTCAAGATTTAATTTAAGATGGTTGGTTTGTTCTAAGTATTTTATTGTAAGGTATTAGTGAACCTTTGTTAAATGTTATCACATTTACGACACATGATTTCTTTTAATTTAACTTTTTGTAGTATTATGAACTAAAGTTAAAAGTTATTGTCTTGGACCAAATTAAATTAAACAAAAACCCTACTTTAGTTTCTTCCTACCCCACCAAATGGTCCCATAATCCATTGTTTGTACCTCTATATAATATAATATGTATAACACATCCATCATGGTGTTATCTATCGACATAATAATATTATGAATAACCACCATTAGTATTGACCTTGTTAGAGTGTAATGCCGTTATCGATGTTTGTCCAAGTGCAACAC
This sequence comes from Centaurea solstitialis, assembly GCA_030169165.1. Taxonomy (NCBI): domain Eukaryota; kingdom Viridiplantae; phylum Streptophyta; class Magnoliopsida; order Asterales; family Asteraceae; genus Centaurea; species Centaurea solstitialis. The sequence goes on from CM058041.1 coordinate 85,185,396, forward strand.
CGCCACAAGGAGTCGTTTTCCTTGGCTGGTATCCCTTGCACAAAAACCTATTGTTTCATTAGGTTTGGTGTGTTTGAAGACTTGTCACAATCAGACTGATAAAAAAAGGTTTAGATAGGCAAGTATATTAGTAAAAAGTGCGAGTTGAAGACCGAATTTGTTTTAATGGTGCTTTTGAATTTTGGTTATAGAAAGCTTTTATGATGAAAAGGTTGAATATAACAAGATGATTGGCAAAAGTGTTTTAAGAAAACCGATTTGTAACAGACTCGCTGAAATAATTACAAATATGGATTCAAACAAAAACCAAAGGAAGGAGTGTTAGCCTAGTGGTAAGGCTTGGGCACTACATAGTGGTGAACCCGAGTTCGAGCCCTGGGGGACGCATTCTGGAGGTACGGGGGCTTCGACCCCGGGCTGCATGCTTTAGCAGTCGGGCTTCGGCCCAAAATTGCCGAGGATTAGTCTGGGCCCAATGTGGTCTGGGATACCTCTTCCAAAAAAAAAAACAAAAATTAAAACTGTTAGATGTTGTTTATCAAATGCTTATGGGGTAATTGCTTAGCTGGTATCACTTACCTCAACGAATAAACATGGTAAGAAACAAGAATTTTACCCAATAAGAGGTAAGGAATGACTGGAAATTTTATTCAATAAGTGAATGATAGGCCACTAAGACTTTTAGCCGTTACCTCTTATTAGGTACAAGAACTTACCAAAAATCTAAAAAATGGTTGTGAACATTACCTAGTAAGTTAAGTGAGAGTAATGGCTCTTGTTGGTAAACATTTAGTAAAAGCCCCTTAGGTGCTTTATAGTTTATGTATCATAATCAGCGTTCGAAAAATCATGTCATGGCATGCGATAAATCGCAATATGATGTGAGGCGCGTCTATGCCGTTACGAAACATGCCATAGCATTTGTGTAAGGCGTGGCTCACGCCATGGCGGCTTGAGGCGCGATATATCACGATATGACGTTCGTTTTTTTTCTAAGACGTTATTTTTTTATTGTATTGTTTATATTTGCAATTGCTATGAGGTGAAATACTAAAAGTCACCGAAAGTATGTAACTTTTTGTTTCTTTGTTTTATATTTTCTTGTAGTCTTCTAAATCACTTTTTTGTTGGCCTTAAAAAGAAGACATGTATTTATACATGTATAATAATATATATGATGTATCAATTTGCCGCATTGGCTCACGTCTTAAGAAACACCGCGTACTCGTCATATCTTGTAAAGGTTTAAGGCTTCACTTCACCGCCACGCCACGCCTTACACTATTTTGAACCTTGATCATAATATTATATTGAACAAAATACTCTGTTATTCAAATTCATAACTTATAGATTATTATACTGCATTTTTTAATCACAATTACAGAAATCATTTACTTGTCAATTGTCAGTAATAAAAATCATTTACTTGTCTATTGTCAGTAATAAAGTAAACGTAACGATGTCACATGACGTATGAGGGTTGGGTTTACATAAGGTCAACATGTTTTTTATGAGACTTGTACGACCACAAAATAATACTAAAATATTGACAACAAAACATTGTGAATCTACAAAAAACAACAAACTTTTACAACATAAACACAATAAATGTTTACCTTTACAATATTTTATCATAAATGTTTGGTGTTAAGGGTCCAAAAAAAGTTGATGTTATATGATCTCACATCTAAAAAACCTTATTTTGTTGTAGAAAAATATATACCTCGAATTTTCAATAAAATAGTATGTCTCACTCTAACCTTTTTTTTTTCATTTTTAAAGTCAATATATTTTAGAAGCACAACTATAACTACCATTTGATATCGAACTCATGGCAATATATGATATCAAAAACTATTTTTCATTAATATTTATATTTTATAAAATTAAAAGTAAAAATAGCTTTTCTTTTTGAGTAAAAACAAATATTACCAAGTGGATAAGTTATTTAACATTTCACATGATTCCAAGAGATCTAGATGCACCAAACATGGTCTTTAATGTTCCCTTCTTGCTTCTCCACTACTACAATAAGTTATTTAAAAAACATAAATCAATTATTTTATTACATTATGTTTAATTCATCCTATTTAAATAATTTATATGGTTTCGAGTTTTTCTAGTTAATTATAAATGTCTAGATCAACTTATACATACCTCGATTAATCTCAATTATATATATAGTTAGAATGATTCTATAGTCTTGCAAGTTTTAAAGTAGATGTTGGATCTGAAATAATTAGAGTGATAAAAAAGGTTATGTGAAATATTCAATTTTTTATGTTAAATCTTTTAGTGTTGGTAAATTGAAATATCAAAGAATGGATCGACATATAAACAAAGGACTATATATTAGGATAAATGGTTTTGAAAATTGATATTTTTTATTCATTTTATATGTTGGAGGAATATACTTCACATGTATTCAAAAATCAATATTTAAGAGTTTATTTTAAGAAATATATTCTTGAAAACATGTGAAGTCAAGTATCGCTTATTACACCACCTATGACACTATTGTATTAAAAAATCTTTTTAAAATGGAGAAATTAAGAAAGAAATGATAAAAATCTCTAAATTTAAAGATATTCCAAAACGTAATTACTTGGAAGAATAAAGTTGTAGTTATGTATAAATCTTGCAATTTCTAAAATGTTTCCACTTTACCCCTCTCCGAATGTTAACAAAAGAGTTTCTAAAAGATCTACTACCTTTCAAGTCTTCATACATACAAGGTTAATCAACCAAATACAAAATATAATATTCGGGATCTTTTGAACATTGTCTCACACTAGAAATGGAAAATCATAAAAAATAGTACATAGCACTTTTGGTCCTCGTTGTTTGTCTATTTTCTTCGTTTAAGTTCCTACAACTTTTAATTGCAAAAAGACCTTCGTGGTATTCATGGTTGCTCGGTTTCAGTCTCTTCCATCAACAGAGGTTAAGAACTCGTAAACACACCCCATGTACCTTGCACTGAATGCATGTTGTGTTTTGATTTAGGATATATGAAAAAGTTTTGTCAAATTTCTATATATGTTCATAATGTTTATATTTCAACTTGCACAAAATTTCCTCGTCAAGACGAGTTGCCTGGACTGACGGTCGTGAGGTGCTGTTTTTTTGTTTATGAAAAATTAGACAAGGACAAGAAGAGACGGGAAGAAGGATCGACGATGGGCGAGCGAGAAATGTTTGGACGGAAGAAAATTAAGAAAGAAAAGAAAACGAGTAAAATGACAACTTTACTCCCACGTGCATAGCACATGGGATGCGTTGATGGATTTTTCTAAAACATCCGTTGATGGAAGGGACCAACATCAAGCAAAATGTATACCATAAAATGAAATTACAATAAAAAAAACTATAAAGGCCTACACCGATAAAATTGACAAACCATATGGACCGAAAAGGTAGTTTACCACAAATTAAAACAATAAATTAATTCAAGCTTCAATTTACAATCAAATTTAATCTTCTACTACATTTCATTATTTGTATACACCTTAGTACCATTTCATTTATTTTCTAAAATGATTTTACTAAAATAGAAATTGGATAGTAGTAGTAAGTTTATTGTTGTTTTGATGGGTTGGTTATACCTATATTTTACATGTAATTTGTTTCTTTTAGCTTTTCGCTAGTTTGTTCTTTTATAAAATATTCATCGTTTAAAAAGTAGGAACTAAATAAAAATATCTTTTTTATTAAGTACTCAACTAATACAATTATTCCTTTTTGTGTAATGTATTATTGGACTCCATGTTACAATCACTACATGACCAATATTCTTTATTATTTCATCAATGATCAATGCGAAATTATTGTATATAAAAATGTTATCACAAGTCATTATATTGGAGTATTCAGCAAAACCGCTAAACTACATAAACGGTTTACACGGTACCATATTGTACTGTATCAAAAATGTGGTTTGGAACTTTTGCTATGTGTTTTGCATGTTTGAGTTAGCAAATTGTAGTTCAAACTTTAGAACATAACAAGTTTTGCAGGTTTGAGTTAGCACTGTATAATGTAACATTTTTAGTTTGAAGTTAAAATTATACTTATTAGACCTAGGTTTTTTTTTTGTTTGGACCGTGGTCACATTATTGTTGACTATATAACAAAGTTTAATCGTATAATTATTAGTTCGTAGACATAAAGTGCATTAGGTACAAACCGTTATACGCCACTATCTTATAAATTTTTTTGGGGGAAAAGGTTCATCCAGGATTTTCCTAGACTATATACTTGGCAATTTGGTAATTTAGCTACGTCGTCCATCTGAGACTAAGCTTGATCACATGATGTTAGCGTCTAAACTCGAATCTATGATAAATGAAATATTCTTTCACATTTCCATGGATTTTTTGTCAGTTCGCCACCATCTTTGTGGTTTGCACTATACTTATTAGTGTGAGTTTTCTGGCCTGAGGTATATGTGTGGTTTGTGGTTTGACAAGATATTCAAACCATGTATGCAATCCAACAATTTGCATTTGAACACCAAACCACATTGTGAATAAGAGTTTTATTTGTAAAATTTAATCAGCAATTAACTTTTAATAATTTAAAACATCTTTAACAGATACTCTATACTTAAAAAATCTAGAAAATCAAGAGTCAATTTTTTTAAGGAATTAGCATAGCAGAAGCCGAAGCCCCTGCTTTCTTCTTCTTGGTGATCGCCGGCAGGTAAGAAGCAAAGGGGATCGGCGCCCCTGTCTCTCTCTTTTCACTTTCTGTTTTTGTTTTCCGGCTAGCCGACAGGAGAGAAGGGATCGACACCCTGCTGTCCCTCCTCTCCCCTCTCTTTCTTGCGATTTCAGTAAACTTTATAAGGCTGAAACCTTGTGGGTTAGTGTGGGGGCTGCTGTGTTTTGATTAAATTGCTGATGATTGTTCTTATTAAACTAAATTAGGACTGTTGGATTCTTTGTGATTTGGGAAAAACTCGTGAACAAGTTATAGGTGTTTTCTTTTAGCAAGAACTCGAGGTGAGTTACTTATCTTATTATGATGAGATTATTTGTGCCTCGCTTTGTTTTGATGTTGTGATTGGTTGGTTATCATTCGTACGTTTGTAAGGTTTGATAGAATGCTTGTGATCCGTTTATTGGTGAATATGTTCATGATGTACTTGTTATGTGTGTATGGATTGTGTTTATTGGTGTCGTGTGATTTACCCTAGTCCCTAGATAAGTGTACTTGGCCTGGATGTCGGGTGCGGAGCGACTTTGTCTAGCCAAGTGTTCACGGCCAGACCTGGACGTCGGGAATGGAGTGACCTTGGGACACCTGGATGTCGGGTGTTGGGCGCGGGGATCTGTAGTCCCCTTGGAGGTGCATCTGTTGTATCGGTTAAAGGTTGGGTCTCCGGGCTATGTTTGGTGTGATATGTTTATGTGGGTCGGGGTGGGGTTCATTTAATTGAGTTATGATGAGATATAGGAATTCACTAAGCGTGTAGCTCCCCCCCCCCCCCCAATCTTTTCAGATTGTGCAGGTACTAGTAGCTCAGATGCTGAAGGCAAAGGTGTGGCGTGACAGTGCTAGTGGAAGATCTCGAACTCTGAGTTAAAATAAAATTTCCTTATCAAGTTTATTTAAATTATTTTGGACCTGGGTTTTGTTTTAGAATTCCGTTGGATATTTTGATTTAATTTCAATAAATTATCTACTTTGAGATTTCAACTGTAATTGCATTTTAAAGATATTCTGTAAATTTCCTAATATTATTTCTAAAAATATTTAATATAAAATAATAATAATTCATTTTAACCAGCTGGGCTAGCTCAGTTGGCCACCAAGGGAAACCTTGGAGGGTTTTGCCCTTGTAGGTCTCAAGTTCGAGCCTTGCAAGGGACTTTTCCTCGGGTGAATTTAGGAATATTATGGTGTTGGAAAGGGAGGCGATTGTGGGATGCCAAAGTTACCTGACCCACTCTAACGTTCCCAAGTACAAAGCTAACAACTAACTTTAACTCCGCCGGTTAAAAAAAAAATTGGTCAAAACAAAAAAAAGTTTAATTTTTCTTCTCGTATCATATTTTAAATATATTTGGAGCTATCTTTGTTTGAGAAAATAAAGTAAAAATACTGATGAAGTGAATTAAGCAACAAAAAGACATCTATTCTCTCAATTTTAAAAATCTATTTAAAACATTTCATAAAAATTACTCACACAATTTGTAGATTGACTTTATAAAGGAAGAGCTCCAAAAAGTTGACTTTTGTTCTCTAACACATCCTTCAATTATTGAGTTCTTATTTCCCTTTTCCATTTTCAAGATCCAAAAAATAATAATTCAATAAGTGATTTTTTTAGAAGGTTCATCTAAGCATTGATCAGACTACATCTTTAATTTGATAATTTTTATCGAGAGCTAAACATGTTTTCATGGGATTAATACTCAGTGGTCACCAATTGTGCACGCATGGATTTGAACTCGGATGGAAGTTATCACCTTCTAAGAACTTACTGCTACGCCACACCTTGGTGGTTAATAAGTGAATTTTTATCTTATATTCATTTTTAAAATAAGTTAAAATTGTTGTTTAGTACACACTCATCAATTAAGTAAACACACTTGGGTTCACCGGTATCTTATATAAAATGAATTATATTTATATATGTGATTACGTATTTGAAGCTCCACTCGTTCGAGTTTAGTCTGGTGGAGGTTTATATGTGATTTCGTATGTTCTTTATTTTTCATTTTTTAAAGCAATATAAAAAACCAAAGTATGTTGTTTATTTTTCATCTTTCTAAAGCAAAATAAAAAATCAAAGTAACGAATATGATTCTTTTATTTATTTAACTATTTTTATAATATTATACTAATCATGAATATAATTTAGATTCAAGACCTTTTATATTGATTATTTGAAACCCCAAAATGCGATCAATGAAGTTGCATGAGGTCATCAATCACGCCTACTAACGAAATTGTTAAGTCAATCATTCATTCTTTTAAAAAACTTAAATAAATAAATAGTTGAAGGTCCTTTATGAAAACTATGTAATTAACCTTAAAAGTATGATAGTTTACTTACCCCGTAAATCTTATTTCCATTGTTAAAGCTTATTTTTTAATTTTTAAAATTTTAAACTGTAAAATATAAATAAGATGGTAATATTCTAGATAATTAAAACTTGTACAACACTACAATTAGTGAGGGACGAAAATCTAAAATTTGTATTTTTTATTTGTATACAATATAAAAGTCAAAGTCATGATTTGTTGATTTTTCTTCCATTAATTTTCCATTTCGATGACAATATGGTTTGAATATCTTCTAATGAGATTCCATCTACCTATTGGATATTCGTTTCCAATTGCAGAACTAGATGTACGACTATCATTTCACAAAGTCAACGATATAACATCATTTTTTCCACAAAAAGAAAAATAATATTATAATTTTTATTTGTTTTCTCTTGGAGCCTCAGGATCTTTTCACCCCCTTTCACGCCTCTTCTTCACTACTTGTTTGTTCCTTTTCTTCTGGATTGACAATGCTTCATTTGATCGATCATTGGTTTTTAATTTTGGTTGCTATTCGTGTTATTCTCGTTTACTATGTATCAGTATTTAGTTTGTATTTTGAAAATGATGTCTAAAAAATAATAAAAATATTTTTTGTATTATTTTTATCTTTTTAGGAATTTACAAAGCTACTATTTGTGTAGTATAATGAATTATTTCTCATTTATGTATCTTATAATATTAACTAAATCTGTCATGATTTGACCAAGTGTGAGTCACTTGATAAGCTATAATTTATTGTATGGAGAGTACTTATTATTTATCAAAACTCACATGCCTTATCACCAAACTCCATGGTGGTTCATGCACTCCACCAATGAATAATGATGCACTTATTTTATTATTTTTTAATATTATATTAAAATAATAGAATACAAATAACATTTTTACTCTTTTGTAATTATTTCTTTTGCTTGAATCAAGTCATAAGACATAAAAGTTGTATTGGTAACATTTTATCCATCAACTTGTTCTTTTTTTTTATAGTTTTATGAACAATTTTCATTGGTTAATTTGATTTAACTAAAACAAAATTTAGGTAACTATCTATACCTTTATATGTAAATATAAAATTAAAAGAATATGATTAATAATAAACTTTATAATACTTTTTTAAACAACACAAAACAAATTTATAGAAAAGTCAAAAAATAAGAACGTGAGACAATCTTCCCAACAAGAAAGTCGATCTAAAATACAAAAGACCCTCTGATCACACCAGCCTTGATCGTTTAACCAATCAGTCCATATATTTTGAAAGTTTTTGGTCCTTGTACAAATCCATTCTCATGATGCTAATCGTATTTCTACGAGGACAATACTTTCAAGGTATACTTAACATATTTTTATGTGTTTGTCAAACAATTATTGTTAAAATTCGTAAGGATATGATAATAAAGTGGTATGACATCATCAACCATGTTTGCTAACCAATTTGTTAAATCAATTATTAGGTGTTTAAAGGAGACATAACAAACTCATAGTGGAAGGTTGGTTTTGCACATGTTCTAATCTTAAATCTCTAATGACCGACAAATAGAATATTCGAATATGTAATGTATGAGGAAGTTACACAAGTGCACTCTAATTTTAAACATGCCATTATAACCCCCCTCCCCACATTTACATTTTGTTTTATCACATTAAGCCAGATATGAGATACTATTAAAAAAAAATTAGTAATGCAGGGTCAAGTTTAAATATGAACTCACATTTCATTGTATATGTGAGGACCATTAATATCGCGTCACGTGATAATATTCAGTTTGAATATCTGTGCTTTATCTAAATTGACTAAAGCTTGTATACAATCTAAATAAAACATGAATATTTAGACTGAATAAATAATGCTATATTCGGTGTGAAGGCGTCGATTCAGATTGTCACGTGGTGCGATTTTGTTGGTCTTCACGTTTACAATGAAAGATGAGTTCACATTTGAACTTTCCTCTAGTAATGTCCTCACGTTCACGGTTTGGCCAAGCCACCTATGAGAAGTTCACTAAAAAAATTTCTATTTTAGTAATCACTTTAGCAATGTTGGTCGAACATTTTAGAAAAAAAAATACCAATTTTACTATTTTAGCAATCCTGTTAGAGATTCTTTTGTACGTGTAATTGAAAACTTGAAATGATAAGCTATAAATTATTGGTTATTGCGAATTATGAAAAGTCACATGTCTTATCACCCACTATAGTCGGTGTCAGGTAGTTACATGGATTCCATTAATAATTCACTTTTTTATTATACTTTTATATATTTTATATTTTTTATAATTTTATATGGGTCAGATTCACGTGAGACCAGGTTGTTTTCGTAAGATCGGTGATACCAACACTTTTTACATGGAACTACATAGCAAAACACTGTAAAGGTTAAAAAAAATTCGAACATTCATCGTAAAAACATGTTAAAAAACACTATCGAGGAAAAAACATCCAAAACAAGGTAAAAAGACGGAACCTTCACAACTCAAAAAATTGTGAAGGTAAAAAAAATAATTCAAACCTTCACAACAAAAATGCTGTGAAGGTCAAAAGGAATCGAACCTTCACATCAAAAAACACCTTGAACGTAACATTTATAGTGTTCTTACAATTAATTTTCGATTTACAGTGTTCTCACGATTAACATTGTGAAAGTTAAAAAACATTATGAAGGTTCATTTTTTATACTGTAAAAGTTACTCAAGTGTTTTAACATTTACAGTGTTCTAATCAGCTTGGTCTCACTTGAGTATTTTTAACCTTCAGTTTTATTAAGTTACATAAAAGATTAGTTAGAAATTTAGAATATTAAGTTTTTACTTGTTAAATTGTTATTTAGTCCACTTATTGAGTTATTGTCCTTTATTAACCATGAAAATTAATTAAAATTAAAATGATACTTTCATAAAGTATACTTTATTAGTTGGTGGAATAGTAATATTTTAGTCTCTCACCAATCACATATGACTTTCGTGTCATCGAACCATATGCATCTTGCCTTTTTCTAAGGGAACCATTCGTAAAACCTTCTAGAAGATTTAAACAAATACCAAGTTTAATTGTTTTAAATGGACGTATAAATGAGTCGAGCTCTTAATTAACTATTCAAGCTTAAGCTTGAGCCTAATAATTCTTAAGCTTGAAACGATCTTGAACATAAAATAGGACATGTTTAACTTAATAAACCGAGTTTTATAATGCCAATTTTCAACTCGGCTCGTTCGACAACTCGATTTAATTTTTCGAGTCGAGGGGAACTGTTCGAGCATACCATTTTCGAGCCAAACATGATCATATATTTATAAATTATATAATAAAAATATATAAATTATCGACTTACGCCAATAAACAATTTAATGGATCGCGATTCGAACCTGTAAACGTTCATCGATGTTGATAACTCACAAAATATTTGAGCTTGAGCTTGAGCTTGAGCCTTACATTGAAAAAGTTAATTCAACCTCAGGCCTAGTATTATTTAAAGGAAGTGTTTGATAATCTATAAGCTAATTCCCCAAAAGCGGAAATATTATTCACGGTTAAAAATTGAGGGAAATGAAAATTCATTCCCATTTTCATTCTCTGCCATTTTCATTTCGTTCTTAATCTAAACGAAATATTTGGTATCAAAATCTATTGAGTTTGGGGTTGGGTTCAAATGGCCTTAACCAATTCCAATCCAATAGCTATGATTTGAATATCTTATTAGACTCAATTAAGTAGTAAGTAAGAGCATCTCCAACAACATTGCTAAAATAGAAAAAAAAAATGGTTTTTGTTTGCTAAATTGCTCCAACAGATTTGCTATCTCAATTGCTAAAATAGAAAAACATAGAGATATCTCTAAATATAGAGATTTCTCTAAAATCTCTAAAAGATGAGAGAGAAATACTATTTAAATGTTTTTCACCAATAACATAATTATTTGTTTAATTTTTAATTTTTTTTATTGAAACACTAAGTATATTGTATATAATAATAATATAAAGTAATGATTGATTATCTAAAATAGAAAAAATGTTGGAGATGCAAAGAAAAAGTTTTAGCAATTTTGGGTTTTCATTCTCTATTTTAGAAATAATTTAGAAGTGCTGTTGGAGATGCTCTAAGTAGCTTCAGGTTCAATTATTTTTCCTGTTAATCTTGGATGTTTGAACCAGCTTGCGCACACCTCGACTAATCTCGAGGTTCCCAAGAACAACCAGAAAATACTCAATGATCTTATAGGACTTAAACTGGGAACTTTGAGAAAAATCACCAAAGGCATAATGATAGATCTGAATATCAATCCACCATGATTAAGAAGCTTCAATTTCAATCACAAATCTCACTTTTATTGATATGAACAATAAGAACACAATACACACTCTCAACTTTCTCTCTCCTCTATCAAACTCTAGATCTGACAATTACGTAACTCTCAATCTTCTCTCATTCACACTCACATCTAACTAACACAAAAGCTTTTATACCCCTAGGGTATTTACACTCAGCTCCCCTCAACTTTACAACAAATACAAAAACAAACTCAAACTTGAATACAACTATATTTTTAACCCTAACAATCTCCCCCTTTGTATTCAAGTTGGAAATAACCAACTAAAACAAAACTTGTAAACATATACACTCTTCTCAATCTTCACTTAATCAGACTCATCAATGAACACAACTTTTCCGCATCAGAAATCTTCATGGAATACAGATAACCAACTTCAAAACTTCTCCAATGAATTTAACTTGAGAATCTCTTGACTTTAAAGATCTTCCACAGTCTTCAGAAAATTTCTCAACCTTTTTCAAAGTAAACAATCTCCCCTTTTATCAGCAAAATTGAATTATCTCTTTTGAATTATCAACTTTCAATAAGCTCATCTTAAATCAGAATTCACCAACTGATAACCACCTCAGTATCAATCTCCAGATATTTTCATCCAATCAATCTTCAGAATATAAACTCATCTCTTTTTCTATTCAAACTCTTTTCTCATCATCCAGAAACAACATCTTTAAAATCTTCAATCTTCACTTGACTTATTTCCAATGTCTTCAAATCATCGAAACTTTGACAACATGATTATCTTGATAAAACTTTTCATCTTGATCTTCCACTTAAGCACAAAATCTCTTCAGAACTCAACTTGAACTTTAAACAAATATCTTCAAGTACGTTGAAGAATCATCTTTCACCAACTTTGAACATTTCTCAAGCATTTCACCATATACAAATATCACATGTATTGATCAAATAATCATTTCTCTTTCTTTCTCCCCATTTCGCTTTCTTTCTCTATCATATCAAAAACTATATCATTTCGCTTTCTTTCTCCCCCTATTTGATGAAAAAATGATTTTATCATCAAATCACAATGTAGAAATGATTAATCTTCAAACCACATATCAACCAAATAGTTAGAAAACAGTCTGATCAGTCACCATCCTTGTCCTCCCGAACCACCATCCAAAAATGTAAACCATCCGTCAATTCCAAAAAGTATCCGAATCTTTTCAAATTCAGACATAGAGTGGTAATCCTGAAACAACACATGAAACAGTTAAAATGCCTGTAAGTAGCACAAAGCCACTTAGTACAACGGATGTACTGTAGAAAGGGCTTTATTGACGTTCACCCCCCAGGACTTCCATTCAATCATTGAAATACCGGTGTACTTCTATGAATGTTCTGACAAAGAAACAAATTCCTTGTGTGCAAAGTGTTGAAAGAATTAGCATAAAATGCTGTAAAAGGCTCAAAATAGTGAAAAACATATTCACTGACTCGATGTGCAAGAAATGAAGTTCGAAGGCAGGGCGGCTTCCTTCTGTTTCAATATCGACTTTCCGAATGAAAATCTGATAGATTATATGCTGCGTCCCCGTGCAAAAATGAAACATTTTCTTGTTGAGAAGAAAATGAGTAGCTGGTGGGGTTTAAACGAGAGTCGGCATTGGGCTTTGCCTTGATTCAATATCAGTCACCAAAGAACGTGAACCGATAGATTATGTGGTTGCCCGACTTAGAAATGGTTGGTGCAGAGTTTTAATTTGCTTTTAACTCTGTTCTCACACCCTCCAATTCTTTTAATCTTCCTCACTTCTAACCAAGCTCTCTTATTCCATGTTTCCGCTCTAACACTATGAGAATAACTCAACCGGATGAGTTATCTCCCCCACTCTTTGATTGAGACCCTTCACCCCTCATTTCTCTCAAGGATAACTTCTTGGGTAGGGCTACCGGCACTGGCAGTCCATAGAAGTTTAATAACCTCACTCCCCGTGAAATATGTTTCCTAAACATGCAAAAACGATGATTCAACGGTTGAATCATATAGCCTTTGATAAAATTTGCTCAAAAGATGTATAGAAACAAGAGATGAGCAAAAAGATATCGCCAAACAATTATATATATTGAATGCACATGAAAAACAAAGAATTGTTTGAGAAAAAACTGTTTCATCAGATGGTATGATAAAAAAAAAGGAATGGTTCAGAAAGATAGGAAAATATCTATATGAACGATATATAGATATATCTTTATGAAACAAGGTGTATCGGACTGATCAAACGAACGCTTAGACGCAAATTGGAATATCAAACGAGTGTATTACCATCGAATAATTGGATCGTTTTAGAGACATGGTAATAACTAAACAAAAAGAACATAAACCGGTGTGTAAGAATACTTAAACAGTATAAGAAAAGATAATACACAAGTATCAATCTTTGGAAACACACGGTTTAGAAAACATGCGTCAATTCCTCAATATGAAAACAATTAAAATTCACTTCTAGATTCATGAAAAACTTTTGAGAATAGAGAAGTGATTTGAACAATTATGAAAATTTGTTTTCATACTCGAAAGTTGTTCATCTTTCAAATATGTGTTTATACCAAACTATATATATACATATAAGCTCCCCCTCGAAATGTGAATTACCTACAAAACAGATAATAGAATTTTGGTATTCATGTACAAAATGAATCCTCTGTAGTTAGTAGCTCCCCCTCAAAAATATCTTGTACCAAAACTTGAAATGATCTCATATTGATTGTATTTATTTATTTATTGACTCCCCCTCAAACAAAGAAACACACTTTATAACACGAGGTAATTCGTGAAACAATTTAGAATCGGAAAGGAACGAACACAAGTAAGTTCCTAAAGATGAACACCACGGTTAAACACAATTAAGCGCAATTTATGAACTAAGGCTTAGAGGGATACTTACAATAACGCTCATATAACACATTGATGCTCGGGTCTTTTCTCATACTGTTTCAGTATTCATACACAACATGAATATCTATGTCAGCTAAAGACTTGTTCTGAAAGACAGAATTGGAATAAAATTTCCAAACAGGCTGAAGATTAGTGAGAAACTTGACGTTGTTCTCAATCTTCGTCTTAGTGATGCCATTCTTCCGTAACTCATTCAGCAAATTACAGAACCTTTCATAGGTTTCATCTAACTTCTCATCGTCTCTTGCCTTGAATTGCTCATATCGTTTGATGATGTTCGTTACTTTCATCTGAGTACCAACACTTGTACCGAGCATCTGTTTCTCAATCTGATCCCACATTTCCTTGCCAGTGGAATTGTGACTATCAATGGTAAAATAGATGTCATTCGGAAGACCCAATAACATGAACGATTTAGCCAACTTATCCGCTTTATGTCTATTCTTCTCTTCAACAGTCATATCCTCAAACTTTTTAAGAACAGTGTGAGCGGCAACTGGAGGATCAGAATCAGGTTGTGCCGGTTTTTCTTCAGTAAACACTTTCGGACCTTCTTTTAGCGATAACCGAATGTACTCTCCCAAATCTTGTCGGTCAATGAAATCCAAAAATCGATCTCTCCACATATTGTAATCTCCTCTGAAAAGAACTGGTGGTTTGGTATCGGAACCAATTGCTAACGCTTCTCTCGTCGTCATGATGAATTGTACGAATCTTTTGATCAGTAGATGATTAAATCTGAAATTGTTGAAAAATCACCGAACGATTGTCCTTGAAAAACCTGAAGTAAAGTCAAATACTCTGAAACACTAAAACAACTGATAGTTAGTAACGCAGAGTATATTCAGAAAAATTAAAACTTGTAAAATTGGACAAATAGAAAAATTTGCTCTCCAAAAAATCACAAAGACTCGAGACTTAGTAAAAATAAAATGAAAACAATAACACCAAAATAAAACTTCACACAAAACAATAAAATGACTCAAGAAGTTCAAAGACTAAAAAAAAATATTATGGCTTGAAATATAAAAGTCAAACTTCACTCAAATAAGAAAATGGCTCGAGACATGTTGAAAACACTCAAAAATAGCACTAGACTCGAGATAGCTTGCAAAATACTCAAAAAATAACACTTGGCTCGAGATATCTTGAAAAAGACTCAAAAACTAACACTTGACTCGAGATATTATGAAAAATGGCTCGAGATACACTTGAAATACGAATATATGTGCCAAAAGACGTTCACACGCGCTCGAAATCAAGTCTAGATGCGTCTCACGCGCTCGAGAAGGCTACACGCTCGCTCACGCGCTCGAGACAGATGATCACGCGCCCTCACGCGCTAGAATTGACGACCCACGCGCCTGACGCACTCGAGTTGACGTCTGACGCGCTGACGTTCTTGTCTCCCACTCGCACGCGCCTGATGACGCGCCTGACACGCGGCTCGAGATATGAGAGCTGACGGCTGACACAGCTTTTTGGTCTCCCACGCGCCTTTTTCTTCACACACTTTTCTTAGACTTAATTTTCGAGTTGACCAGCTTTTGACCATGAGTGTTCACGCGCCCCACGAGACTCGAACTGACACGCACGCGTTTTCTTGAATATGAGTTGACACATCTGACTTCGAGTTGACCACTTAATAAAGCCTGATTTTGACCACACAAAAGACTTTTCTCTCTCTCAATTAATAAAGGCTCGAGATGATCAGATTTTATATACAAAATGCTGCTCGAGATGAAGTCTTACACGCGTTCCTATGAGCTGAACTCGAGTTGACCAACGATTTGACCACTCTTTCTCCTCATTAAAGCTGATATTGACATAAAGGACTCGAGATAAAGACAAAAGCGCTCGAGATATGACTCGAAAAACTCAAATAAGACTCGAATTACTCAAAACCTGCTCGAAATAGCAAAATAAGACTCGAAATGACCAAAACTAGACTCGAGACATAAGAACATCTTCTTCAAACCTCCATTGAAGGACCTCCATTGATGAACTTCGAACAAAAACTCGAAAAACCTTCATTTTAGGCTCAAAATTCATCAAATCTTCACAATTAAACACTAAAAACTCAAATCTAACAACAAAATAACATCAAACTACATCCAAATCTTCAAATCTTCAAGATCTTCAAGCTCCAAATCAAAATTTCACCATTTTTGCTCCAAGCTTCAAAAATCCATGAAATTACCTTCAAATCTTCAACAATTTCACTGATCTCCTGCTCTGATACCACTTGATAGATCTGAATATCAATCCACCATGATTAAGAAGCTTCAATTTCAATCACAAATCTCACTTTTATTGATATGAACAATAAGAACACAATACACACTCTCAACTTTCTCTCTCCTCTATCAAACTCTAGATCTGACAATTACGTAACTCTCAATCTTCTCTCATTCACACTCACATCTAACTAACACAAAAGCTTTTATACCCCTAGGGTATTTACACTCAGCTCCCCTCAACTTTACAACAAATACAAAAACAAACTCAAACTTGAATACAACTATATTTTTAACCCTAACACATAAGGTTAATTGTCAGTTGAGATAATCCATAAAATTGGGTTCATCAAATTAGTTGGTTTTTTGAGCACTCTCAGTTTGAACCTCAATTGAAAATGGTATTACTTTTTAACAAACTTATTAAAAAAAATCATTAAATGCATTAATACAAAGTTAAAAAAATCATGTCATCTTACGATTTCAAGATAATTTCACACGCCTTAACAAAAGTGAATCATCTCACAATATCTCAAATCTTGGATTTACTTATCAACTAAAGTAAAAATATGTTTTTTAGTTAGAAAATACGATTTTTTTATTTGTTAATCTAGTAATAATGACTAATGAAAATGAAACAGTTGGACGACATTTTAATTTTGAGGCCCATTCATAACAAAGTAAGCTTTCAATTTAGTGTTGTATCTTAACAAAAAGGCCCATACTCAAATAGGAAGAAAGAGATCAAAAAATGTGTTTTTTGGAGATCAAAAAATGTGTTTTTTGGAAAAAAATGTGTTTAATTAATTGAAGTACTATGGGGTTTAGAGATGCTTTCATACATATTCATACACTGATAACGGATGTATCGGTTATTGAACATTTGTGTTACGTAGAAAGAAAGATAACAAGATTTGTACACGTGCTTTGAACAAAGAAAAATGTTTTACTTGTTTTTCAATAGTATTTTTTTCTAGTCAGTTATAAGATTCGATTTAGCATAAAAAGAGTATAATTACAAAAGCTACAAAAAGTTTCTGAAACATTACTTTAACTAGTGTTTCAATAATCTAGTTTATGATATATCCGAACATGTACTAATTTATCAGCTAGCTTATTGTTACAAAACACCGCCTAAATTGAACTTTCTGTTTGTAAAAAAGAGGAATATAAATAAATTTTTATATACCGCCAAATATATTGGTAGTTACATAATTTTTTTTACACATATTAAAATTAAAATTTATTTTTTATATTTTTAAGATATGATTTGAAAGGATGTATAAACATTACGCAATATGACTTGCCATTTACTTAGCCGCCTTATATTTTGACTTTGACCAAAAACTACATATCTTTGCGATGCCACGTGTGAAATCTTCTACCAATGATTGTGGATAATATTTGTAAGAAGTACCAAATTTTTTGATCAGACGAATTGACCGATTTGCGCTGGCCAAATTAAAACAGTTGTTTAATTAATAAAGGCCAGGCCCACGATACAACCCCTGTAGGCCTGGACCACCTGGTAATTTGGCCCAGTTACAAGAATCATAATTCATAACAAAGAATCACATGTGATTTGTCTGGATTTCAGAAAAAAACGATATGGCATTTCAAATTTCAACCGTTATGTTATATATTAGGGAAAATGGAAGGTAGTGCTGTCATGTACCTAACCTTAGGTACAAAACAGCCCAAAACTACGTAGTTTTGGTTAAATGGCATTAAAAAAAGAAAAAATAAATTAAAAAATAGCAGCTCCAAAGATCGACATTATCCAAAAATCGATTTCTTCCAAAATCAGTATCCCAATCGACATTCTTCCTCCCAACATTCCAATCGATTTCTTCCAATCGACATTCTTTTCAATCGAAATTCATCTCATCGATTTCATTCAGACAATTGATTTCATTCCAAACATTCAAAAATCGGCCAACTTGGATTATGAATTTGGATTTCGAATTAACCCTACAATCGAAATTGGATTCGAATTAACCCACATTAGGCGAATTTGGCATGCTCTTATAGATTGAAAATCGAATTTGGAATTCCATTGGATTTCAATTTCATTCAAATATATGGCACCATTCTGTCTTTTTGTTAAAAAGTTCTATGCTTTTGTTTGTTCCACCATATATGAAAGCACTTTGTCTTCTTGTTAAAAAACTATTTTGCTTTTTGCTTGTTCTATTATATGGATGCAGTCTATTGTATGAAAGATGCATTTTCAAGCTTTTTCTTGTTATAAGAAATGCATTCTACTGTATGAAAGATGCATTCTACTGTAAGAAATGCATTTTCATACTTTTTCTTGTTCCTTCATTATCTACTGTATGAAAGATGCCTTTCTATGCTCTATCTTCTTGTTTTGTTTTGTTTTTTTTTTAACTTTGTAGTTTAGCTATTCAAACTAGGTTGATTGAATTCGAAATCCATTGAATTGGATTCTGGTTTATCGATTAAAATCGACTTTAGGTACAAAACACATCCAAATCGATTCCATTGATTTCGTTCCATCAAAATGGATTCCAAATCGATTCCATTGTTTTGGGTCTAAACTAGTTAGTTTACTGTTTTTTTTAGATCCTATCAATTTCATTCCTGTAGTGTCAAACTTGAAATCCAATTTGCATTGGAATTCACAAAATTGGAATGGAATTTGCATTTGGAATGGACAAAAGCTTCATCTAATTCAGATGGCTGGATCGAATTTGGAATTCTGATCGATTAAGCTGTTAGCTGCTGATGGAATTTGTATTTTCCTTCCCTGATCGATTAAGCTGGCTGGGTCAATTAAGCATGTTGGAGCCTGACTGAGGTCTGATCGATTAAGCTGGTCTGATCGAATTAAGCTAGCAATTAAGCTTTCTGGGTCGATTAGCCTGAGGTCTGATCGATTAAGCTGGTCTGATCGAATTAAGCTAGCGATTAAACTTTCTGGGTCGATTAGCCTAAGGTCTGATCGATTAAGCTGGTCTGGTCTGACCGAATTAAGCTGGCGATTAAGCTGGCTGGATCGAATTAAGCATGGCTGGAACGTGAGGTCTGATTAATTCGATTGTAGGGTTAATTCGAAATCCAAATTCAGAATCCAAATTGGCCGATATTGGTTGAATGAAATTGATTGAGATGAAATCGATTGAATGAAATCGAGTGAGATGAAATCTATTGAGATGAAATCGATTCAATGAAACCTATTGAATGAAACCTATTGAAGGAAACCCACTGAACGAAATCGATTGAATGAAACCGATTGAACGAATCCTACTGAACGAAATCAATTGAATGAAATCGATGGAATGAAATCGATTTTAGATTTTCGAAGGATGTCGATTGGAAGAGGAATGTGGAGGTTTTTGGATAATGCCGATCTTTGGAGCTGCTATTTTTTAAATTTATTTTTTCTTTTTTTTAATGCCATTTAACCAAAACTACGTAGTTTTGGGCTGTTTTGTACCTAAGGTTAGGTACATGACAGCACTACCTTCCCTTTTCCCTATATATTATTTCACTGTTTTTTATAAAAATATAAAGAATTTTTTATATTATAAATTTAGAGATATTTTACAAGATGACATATTTGTTCGACAATTATGTTGTTAAAATCCCTGTTTTTGAGAATGAAATGATAGAAATGATTTTCTATTGGTTTATTGTAGAATGAAATGATATAGTTCTCATTTTTTTTGTAAGTATAAAAAATTTATTTGCTTAAAATATATGTCTAATAACTTGATCGCTTAAAATATTAAAGCTCACTTTAAGTAAATTTAAGGATTTGTCCATACACTTTCAATAAATACACGAACTAATTTGTTTAAAGAGAATAAATACACTTTCAATAAAGCTTCGATTCGCCGACGGATACCCTTTTCAAATAAAATATTATGATAGAGCTCAAACATGTTGGGAACATAATGTATAGTAAAAGATATGTATTAAGATAAGATTTACAGACCCGATCCATTTCTTTTAAGATGCAATTCATAGGATATAATAAAAATTAATTTTTTACACTTCTTATATTAACCTTAATTTCTTAGTTGTCTAATTCAAAGACAACTCCACTAGAGGGTTGCTTTCATTTCCTAGAATTTGGTCATAAATTCTCTTATTTTACTTCAAAATACAATAATCCAATCTTTAATTCCAACTCACTATATCCTTTATCCACCTTGAAAAAGCATATTACATGAACCAAACTAAATCTAACTCTAAATTTTTTTATTCATTTGAAATAGATACAATTATCCAAATCACTAATAGAGATGAAGTTGGATTAAAATCCAAACACCCACTATTTTTTAGGTGTTTTAATAAACGCCAAATTCGTCGAATTCCCAACTCTTGTTAACGTCTTCAGATCATAAGCGATCCAACACCTTGATCGATCCGTATGATAGAAATACCCCATACACTTGCAATCCTTACTGCATTTAGCCTCGCACTCGCTTTGCTTCGTTGGCCCATCGCCCCTCGTGTACTTTATCGTAAAATGGTCAACCCCATCAAGCTTATAGTACCCAAATTCACCACTCTTGCAAGATGTGACCTTTTTTGACTCGCAATCCTGACTCCACCCACTTAGCCCATTTGGCGTTGGGCAAGCCACACACTGGCTATCCTCGCACAAACCAAACTTCCCACATCTTTCCGGTAACTGACACTCTCCATACCTCGATCTCCTATCGAGAAACCTGTATGTAACATCCCAAGAATAGACTTGCAAGTTCGGGTTATACGTAAAGATCCTAAGGTTCCCATCTATCCCTAATCTAAGGTACGCTAATTAA
Source organism: Centaurea solstitialis (assembly GCA_030169165.1). Classification (NCBI taxonomy): domain Eukaryota; kingdom Viridiplantae; phylum Streptophyta; class Magnoliopsida; order Asterales; family Asteraceae; genus Centaurea; species Centaurea solstitialis. Next base: position 85,206,711 of record CM058041.1, read on the forward strand.
CGTGTTATTGTAACGCGAAAGCACAATGTTTATATACGAATTTGAGGACGGGTTCGTCATAAAGTATTGGAACCTGAATTCATAAAGAGAACCATCAGCGTCAGCGAGTTCGGACGAAAAGGTTAAATTCGCCAAACTACCTTTGTCGCTAACCGTTAACGTCCAATAGACCAGTGGACGAACCGAGTTCGGGCTCTTGTAATACAAGGCTAACCCTTTTGGCTCCAACACCAAACTGTAAGCTCCATCGACGTTACTCGACGTGGAGCTCCGACTCACGAGTCGACTCGTACCACCGGCGCGGAGATGCCCACCCACCAAAAGGGTATCTGTCGGCGAATCGAAGCTTTGCCATATGAAATTACCCTTCCCGTCGTGAAGGACCATGTTCCCATTCGTAAGCACCTCAAAGCCGACGACGCCTTTGCCAACGGTGTCGGTTTTCCAGGCGATCCGGCCGTCGGCGTCGGCCAGGACGAGGTTGCCGTCGGCGGAGAAGGTGAAGGTGGCGTTTTCGCGGACTGGGTTTCCGCGGTTGGCCTCCCAGACCCATCGCATGAGGGCTTCGGATCGGACCGTGCCCATACGTAGAGCGAGAGTGAATGAGTTAGGGGTGGTGTTGTAGAAGCAAAGCTGGAAAGGGTTCCTGGAAGGTGGGAGGAATCGATAAGTGGCGTCGTATTCGACTACGTAATCGCCGAAAACGCCTTCGTTTACGTAGGTGAATGTGTCTGAAGCGGGTACAATGGCGAGAGAGATTGATAAAAGCAGCTGAAATGAGATGAAGAGGAAGAGAAGTGAAATGGAAGCCATTGTTGAAGGTTGTGATTTTGAGAGCTTTACATAAGAGGGATATTGATAGGGTAAATATTTTACCCTCTTAACTAACGAATTTTACGAATTTTCTCTCAATTTTTATATATCTTTCGTCAAAACCATGTTAAATATCACTACACGCGCTCTTTTGCTACACGTTTACGTATATATGTGTCCCTCGCATTTATCGCTTAAACTTATGAAATTTTTATATGTTTTCAGGGGACCGGTGTCATGGGCCGATTTTTTTGGTGGGACGAATTAGCAGAATCTCAAAGCTGGGCCGACGCATAGAAGATGGATGGCTGCGTTTTTTTTGAATCTCGATGGATGGATCGGATTTTTCTTTGGGCCGAAGACCCCTCGGCTGTTGGGCCGCAGCCCATACACATTTTGTGAAGCCTTGTTTTTCTTGCTTGGCCCATAGCCCATGAACACCTCTATATATATGCATATGCATGTATGAAAAAAACACACAACATTTTCATCACTTTCATGCTTAGTTTTAGTTAAGTGCTACTCTCAACTTGTTAGTTGGTTACTTTCGGTTCTTGTTTTGTAAGCTCAACACTCGGGTTTCCTCAAGGTGAGGCCGAGCACAACTTTTTGGAATACTTGGTGGAGTGGCTTTCGGGTTCTGTAGGAATTCGTTGTTTACCCGAAAGCATCACCAAGTGTTTTGGTGATCTCTGGAATTATAATTTACGTAATATTTATGTTATATCGTTGTCTTTAGCTTAATTCTCGTTTCTCATACTTATATATGTATATATATATATCTATGTCCATAGATAGACACGTATATAACCTTATTATAAATATACAAGTCAATTGCTTAATTACGTTCTTCTCATTAGTTTACTATAAGTTAAGATATGCTTAAATTACATATTTTAATTATTAACTGGTCATCTTTCCAGTTCATCTTGTCAACTGTTTTAATTTTAACTGGTCAATTCCAGTAATTTCATTTTGTTAATTGTTTTAATTTTCACTGGTTAATTCCAGTAACTGCACCTTATCAACTGTTTTAATTATTGCATTTTATAATTATTTCTGTCGTACTAACGTTCTCTTGTTCAATTAATTATTAGTTTAAAAATAGTCGTAAAACAGACCCAAACATAATAGGCTAATTTCATAGCTTGGGGTGTAAGGTTTAAGTTGGAATGTTAATTTGGTAAAGAAAAAAGTCTTTTATATAAACTCAATTTTTTACCACTTCAAGTTTAAATGCCCCATTAAAGATTGTTCTTGTATTTTTACCGGTTAACCAGATGTACGAAAATGCGGTATCTTTTCAGAAGTTACTAAAATGTTATTTTAGGGATATATGAATGGGTGACAACATTCGTTGCTATTATCTCACGTCTTTAGCATTTCATTAAAGAGTATGTCTAAAAGTTAACTAGTAATAATCCAAGACATGAAAATGTGTTAGTCTCTTAAGGGACTACAATTGGCACTATTCCTGACGTTGGTATCAGATCTAGTATCCCATTAAAGATTATAACTAATTATTTAACGATGGGTCAGATGCATGAAAATGTGTTAATCTTTCAGAGGTTACGTAAGTGTTGATTTTTAATATATTTTAACATTTCATTAAAGATTGCATCTAAACTCATCGATAAATAATTGGGCTATATGAAAATGTGATAACTTTTCAGAAGTTACTTGGATATCATTTCTGCATAATTAAGATTATTAAACTACTTATTATCCAATTTACCTATTTTTATTCCAATTAAAAGACTTTACACCCCTGGCCCCTTTTTATAATTGTTCTCTCAAAGTAGCTCATAATCAACCAACCAACCAAATACTTTTTCATCCAAACCCCATTTGAAGTTAACTTTCACAAAAACTGAATCTCGAAAGATTGTTTTCACCGCTTCCCTGTGGGAACGATATCTGGTACTTGTACCATTTTATTACTTGTTTTTAGAAAAAACGACAGTAATCAGAGGTTTATACTTGGACCGAAGATTACTTGTTTTATTTCTTTTGCACACCTGTTTTGGCACCTTCCGTTTACTCAATAATTAAAATCATAAAAGAACAAAAGGGTTGTGCGAATTTCATCAACAAATATATAGATGGAAGTGGAAATGGGATATGGTCATAAGGATAAATGGAGGAATTATACATGGAGTTTTACTGTACAATATTGGAATCTATACGACCCTCCTACAAACTCAACAAACTACAGAACAAAATGAGATTCATCATGAATGGAACAATTAGACGCTACAAGAAAAATCATCATTAATGGCGATAAAGATTTGGATAAAATTGGTCACTACTCACTAAGGTCATTTAGTGACTAAAATTGAAGTGGTCGTTTTCGTCACTAAGGTCCGTCATTAATTTGTGTTAGCGACTTAATACAACAATGGTCATTGGCTAGTGACAAAATTAAAATGGTCATTATGTTTGTGACGACTAAATTGGTCATTAAATTTCTTCATTAAAAGTCGTCACTAATTGTTCAAATAACGACCATGTTAATGTCCGTTAAATTCTAGAAGCGACAAAAAAAAGGGTCACTAATTAAAGAAAAAAAATCATTAATATGTACTACAATTGTTATTACAATAAAACTAAAACCGGCTAATTTATAAACCTAAAAATCTAAAAGTAATTTCATTTATAAAAAAATATGATTCTTGATCCAAGCAAGCATGTCAATCTCATGCCCACTTGCTACAACTCTACGTTCTCTTGCTTTGAATCAATATCAATGATTCAATGGTATATACTACACCTGCAAAAGTAATGTTTTCTACATCAATACCCCCCCCCCCCCCCCCCCCCCCCCCCCCCCCCCCCAATATCCAAAGAAAAACGTGCTAGGGTTTATCACCTTATAATCAATATATGTATCTATGTCTATATTTATGGTTTGAGTTTGTTAGTTCCAGAATCAGTTCAACAATGACACTAATCAGGTAACAATCACAATCTTTATCTTCATTATTTTATAAATACGTACAACGAAACCAGTGGCGGAACACGAGTAAGATAACCTAGGGGCCGAATAATAACATTATAAAAATATGAAGGGTTGAAGATGATATCATAAAACGTGTTGTTTGTATTTTCTTGAACTATGTATAATAGTATGTATCTCATAGTATATTTTCAATTATTCTTATAAATATCTTATGCGAAAAAAGGTAACCAAAGTATTAACCACGTTATATTTTTCTAAATCCATAAACTTTGAAAAAACTGATAATTTTGTATAAATTAGGATCTATATTATCATGATTTTGATATAATCATTTTTATAAAATCTTTGCATATCAATAAACATCCAAAAAAATATTTATAAGATAACTATTAAGTATAACAACAAGTTTATTTATAAATACAAAAAGAAAAAGAGAAAAAAAAGACTTAACTATCATAGACTTGAACTCAAAATGTTTTTTGAAATAACATTTACATTATTTGAATTAAAACAAAGATTTTTACATTTGGAAATCGTCCCAACAATCTCAAAGTTATGCCTTATCTATAAACAACGGTCCTTCAATAAATAGAGTTATTTACTTGGCTAATGACCATTTTCAAAATAATATACAAAAAATAATAATTAATTTGATATTTATTAAAGCTCATGGACAATTTTATATTTTTTGACAAATCAAAGGGAGTAAAAGTGGAGTTTTGAATTGATATTTTAAAAAGGAAAAGGTTTAAAAAGAAAAAGACACAACAAATGGCCAGAGGGGGATCGAACCACCCCATTAAAAGCGTTCAAAGCTCAAACCACCAAGCTACAGGCATTTCATGATAGGGTGGCCATGGCCCCCCACTGCAGCCCTCACTGAGTTCCGCCACTGAACGAAACCCTAGCTCTCTCAATCTCTCTACTGATATTACATATGAACACAAAAATCAACCATCATCTATATTCTCAACAAATTGTACAATCTATCTCTTTCTCTATTACAATCTCTCTCTCTTCTCTCTCTCTCTCTCTTCTCTCTCTCTCTCTCTCTCTCTCTCTCTCTCTCTTCTCTCTCTCTCTCTCTCTCTCTCTCTCTCTCTCTCTCTCTCTCTCTCTCTCTCTTCTCTCTCTCTCTCTCTCTCTCTCTCCTCTCTCTCTCTCTCTCTCTCTCTCTCTCTCTGTCAATCACTGGATGTTTTCAATTATGAACCCTTACTACAAACTAGCTCACTAACAAGCTTTTATACCCAAGTGTATTTACACAAAGCACCCATTCAACAACAATTACAAAGTAAACTTCAACTTGAATACAATATATTTTTAACCCTAACAGAGTTCCTGTAAGAAATGTCAAATTTGATGAGAAGTGGTTATCAACGGTTAAATGAAAAATGATCGTACATTAGGATGACATGCATCATATCAATTTTCTTCTAACCACAATTCATGGGAGGAAATTTTTTATAAACTGCGCTTAACCAATTTTAGTAACTTGCCTTTTTACTGCTTAAGTTGATTGGTGCACTTCTACTATTCTACATGTGTTTTAGGTGCCAATTGTACGATTTGCTTTTAGTTTTGATATATAAAAACCATAGGTTCTATTCCCTAAAAGAAGTGCAACTTTGATAAGGGTAGAATATATATATATATATATATATATCCTATTTTATCACCTTTCTATAATTTTTAAGGTACATTTTAAAGGAGTTACGTACATTTTAGTTAATTATAGTCGTTTTTAAGAGTTTTAGTTATAGTTCGAAACTTATGCGCATTTACGCTATAATTCAATAAAAATCCCAACTTTTTAACAAAATAATCTACGATCTTTCATGAAGCGTTTTTGGGATCAAAACTGATAAACCGATGAGCCGATTTTTAGGAGATCATAGTGATGGCTAGTTGATAAAGATGGGCCGAATTGATAGCTTGTTTGTGGGCCAAAGTCATTTTTGGATCAAATAAAGTTCATGGCCCGAAGATGGGCCATTAGGCCCGATTTCATCACTCTATGGACTTGTCTTAATTAACGGTCGTTGGGCTAAACATTTTATAATCGTTTTTGTATAAAGGGCTGTGAGCCCGGTAGTTGTAGCATATAAAGAAAAGCTTGGTTAGCATTTCAAAGACACTTGAAATCTCTAGTTTTACTAGACCGTCCACAATGGTTTTACCTGGTACCAATGGTACCAGCTGCCACGTCAGCACCACATCAGCTTACCAATACCTTACCAATCTTTACCAATTCATCCACACCCCTGCCAATTCCATACCAATCTAATTAATTAATTAAAAAATAAAAGAAAAAGAAAAGAAGAGAGAGAGATAGAGAGAAAGGTGGGGTGGGGTGGAAACTCAATGGTATAGCCATACCGATTTACTCACTATACCGGTGGTACCAATTCACACACGACAGTGTTACTGGTGGTACCAACCGGTACCCATACCGGTGCTTGCTGTGGATGGTCTTAGGGTGCATTTTGGCATGTGAATGGAGTTGGCTAGTGATTTCGTTTAGTTTTCGTACGTTCTAGATCATTAGTTCCTCGTTCATTTAGTTAATTAGTTACTTTTGTTACCTCCCATGTTCACTTTCTTAAAATAAATAGTAAGTTTCAGTTTACGTTTTCAAACATTTTCTCAACTCTATGTTTAACTTTCGCCACTCTATTTCGTTAGTTTACGTTTGAAGAAATTACTACCGAGACTTTACGTTTCTTTATTCTCCGTGGTACGATTTAAAGTATTCTAATGACCAGTAAATGAATTGTGAAATTGTTTACAAGATCACTATAATTATTGAAGATATATCATTGTTTTTGGCTATTAATTAGAAGTTATTGATGCTAACTTAATTAACATATATTCCTGATCACAACAACACAAGTTCATCATGATAACAACACATGTTCTTCATGATGAAACAATGAAAATGGAAATGGAAAACCATCCATTAAAGAAAACAAGTGACACTTTTTTTCTTTTTTTCTCGTCATTGACGTTTCCTTTCCTCTTATTCTTGTTGTTATTTCAAGATTCGCTCATCAAGATCTAATTAATAACAGATCGTATTGAATAATCAATGTTACAAACGGAAGCAATGAAGGTTTCAAAGTACACTAATTATGTCCCCTTTGGTGGAGACTGAAAGGGTATATATTATTGTAATCTAAGGACTTGATTGCTTCAAATATTAAAGAGTGTTTTATGTTTAAAGTAAATTTAAGAATTTGTTTATACACTCTTGATGAGTGCTGGGTGCATGGACAAATTTGTTCACAAAAATGTCTACAAACTTGATCACTTGTTTAAAAGTGATCAATAATTCAATTTTTATTTTCACGTTACTCATATTAACCTTAATTTTTCAGACAGTTCTACAACTTATTCAGACATTTATCCGACAACATATTAAATAATATGTTTAAAAGGAAATCATGACAGAGTTGCCGAGTAAAAGTTATGGTCGCAAATGGCAACCGACGACTTCCATAATTCATATCTTGGGTGCATTTAATTTGTTCCAATTTAAGAGCTTATATATTAAATAGATGAAATTGCAACGTATACACTCGCAAATGGTTTTTCCATTTTTTGGGGGTGTTTGTTTTTTCCACTTACCACTTTTTCAGCACTTTTTGGAGGAGAATCCTTTATTCGGTCAGTGGTTTTCCCATTCAGACTGTTTGTTTTTTATTTTTATTAAGTGCCACTTATCACTTTTTGACCACTTACTGAAAAAGTGATGGTAAAACCACTTTTGTTCACTTTTTCACTTTTTCATTAATCTTGGACTTGTTTGGATTGTTCATTAAGCTTAGACTTGTTTGGGTTGTTCATTAAGCTCATTAAGTTTGTTTGGATTGTTCATTAAGCTTATTAAGCTTGTTTGGATTGTTCATTAAGCTCATTAAGCTTGTTTGGATTATTCATCAAGCTCATTAAGCTTGTTTGTATTATTCATTAAGCTCATTAAGCTTGTTTGGATTGTTCTATAAAGCTCATTAAGATGCTGGATTGTTAAAGTTTACTATTGTACTTGATTGAGTTGACATATTTTTAGTCGATTTTAGTTCTTATGAATAATCAAATTCAGATTCAGATGTTTGACAGTTTACAAAAACAAACAGTCTTGCCAGATTCAGATTCAATCTTCAGCACCACCACTTAACAATCAGAAGTGGAAACAGATTCAGTCTTCAGCACCACTTAAAAAACAAACAGCAACTAAGTGTTATCTTACCCTGTCTGAATTAATTCAGACACAACTCCACGTCACTAAGGTTGCTTTCATTTCCTTGATTTTGTCTATAAATTCTCTTATTTTTATTTCAAAATACAATCATCCAAATATCCAATCTTTAACTCCAACTCATCATATCCTTAACTTGTTCATTTTAAAATAGCATAGGGACCACAATAACCAAATCCATAGTTAACTCTAAATTTTTTTATTCATTTGAAAAAGTACAATTATCAAAATCTTAATAGAATAATACCATATCATCATATCTTTGACATACAAGATACATGAATACTTATTACACAAACACACCAAAATCACAATATGAAGTTCGATTAAAATCCAAACACCCACTACTTTTTAGGTGTCTTAATGTAGGCCAAATGCGTCGAGTTCGCAACTCTCGTCAACGTCTTCAAATCGTAAGCGATCCAACATCTCGATCGATCTGTGTGATAGAAATACCCTGTACACTTACAATCCTTACTGCATTTGGCCTCACAATCACTTTGCTTTGTGGGCCCGTCACCCCTTGTGTACTTTATCATAAAATGGTCAACCCCTTCGATCTTATAATACCCAAACTCACCACTCTTACAAGATGTCACTGTTTTGGACTCACAATCCTGGCTCCACCCACTAAGCCCATTTGGCGTCGGGCAAGCCACACACTGGCTATTCTCGCACAAACCAAACTTTCCGCATCTTTCTGGCAACTGACACTCGCCCTCCATCGATCTCCTATCGAAAAACGTATATATAACCTCCCAAGAAACCCCTTGCACGTTCGGGTTATACGTCAAGAACCTAAGATTCCCATCTATTCCTAACCGAAGGTATGATAACGTGTTGTTGTATCGCGAATACGCCATGTTCCGGTTCGAGTTTGACGATGGGTTCGTCATAAAGTATTGAAACGTTAAGTAATAAAGAAACCCCTCGTCCGTCTCCGCCTCGGACGTCAGGGTCAAATTGGTCAAACTACCTTTATCGATAGTAAACCACTCGGCCGACGTCCAATACAGCATTGGACGGACCGAGTTCGGGCTCTTGTAATACAAGGCCAACCCTTTGGGCTCCATCACCAAACTGTAGGCCCCATCGACGTTACTCGACTCGGAGCTCCGACTCACGAGCCGACTCGGCCCGCCGGCCCGGAGATGCCCACCCACCAAAAGGGTATCCGTCAGCGAGTCGAAGCTTTGCCAGACGAAATTACCCTTCCCGTCGTGGAGAACCATGTTCCCGTTCGGAAGCACCTGGAAACCGACGACGCCTTTGCCGGCGGTGTTGGTCTGCCAGGCGATCCGGCCGTCGGCGTCCGCAAGGACGAGGTTTCCGTCGGCCGCGAAGGTGAGGGTGGCATTTTCGCGAACCGGGTTCCCGCGGTTGGCCTCCCAGACCCATCGCATGAGGGATTCCGATCGGACCGTGCCCATACGTAGAGCGAGAGTGAATTGGTTAGGGGTGGTGTTGTAGAAGCAAAGCTGGAAAGGGTTGTTGAAAGGTGGGAGGGCTCGATAATTGGCATCGTATTCGACTATGTAATCGCCGAAATCGCCTACGTTTACGTAGGTGAATGTGTCTGAAGCGGGTACAATGGCGAGAGAGATTGATAAAAGCAGCTGAAATGAGATGAAGAGGAAGAGAAGTGAAATGGAAGCCATTGTTGAAGGTTGTGATATTGAGAGCTTTACATAGGGGATACATATATATATAGAAGGTTTATGCGAGAAGCATATCAATTTAAGAAAACGTGATAGAGGTTTGAATCGGATAAGGTCATAAGGCAATATGGAATTGTACGGTACAACAAAGTGATGCAGGGTGTTATGAATATTTATTTTTAGAATTGTTAAGTTGGATCTGTACAACTGGGGCGGCCTTCTTTTGAAAGAATTCAAATACGAATCATCTTTTTATAAACTGTGTGGTCAATGTATATATTACTTTATTTGGAATAATATATATTTTAACTTGTTCTTTGTAATAATGTATTCATATACTTGTGACATAAACAAAATAAGTAATCTAAAATGATAAATTAATACAAGTTGGGTATATCACCTTTTATTATTGCGATTTGACATAGCATCGTGCGTGGTCGAAGAAAAAAAGAATACAATTTGAAAACAATGAGTTAGCGAAAGGATTTTTGAAATTTACACAGTAATTCAGTTTTGGATTCGTTTTGGTCTTTATAAAAGTTTTATTTGTAAGAAAATTCATTTGGTATAGAAAAATGCTTGGTATTGGTTTGGATGGCCAAAATTTAATCTCCCACTAACATAAAAGACGACAACAATTTCATCAAGAAAAGGTCCTTAAGGTTATTGAAATAATTTTTCACTCCATGGATACAGATATTCACGAAATATGCCATGAAATAGGAATTTCAATTATTTCTTTTTCATAAGCTATTATTTTGTCATAAGAGATATAAATTATATTTTATCATCGTTAATTTGCAATCAAAGTTAATATTTAATATTTTTATATACAAAGTGTATCCTTTTAAGACCGACTTGTTTTCAATGATTGAAGTTAATCCGACTCGACATAGTTTGGATGTTGCTTCTCGAAATGGAAAAACCCATGTCATTTTCATCGAGGTTGCTCTCAATTTATATATTTGAAAAATACAAAAATCTAAGGGATCCACCGGAGAACATATTTTTGACTAATACACATATAATACAATTTTATCTATACTATATTATAAAGAGAATATCTCATTTTGATGGTTACTTTGTTCAACAATAACTGTTTACACAATACAACTTTTTAGGCCCTTTGTACAATACGCCAATTGCAGCATACATTCCATTGCACTCTTCTCCAATCCCACGTTCTCCTCTTCTTCTCTACCCACGATCTGCAGACTGAGGGGCTGTTTGGTAGGATCTGAATGGTTTGGTGCAGAATGGTTGAGAGGTGAGAATGGTTAAGAGACTCTGTATGATGTAGCGCTGAATAAAATATGGTTGTTTGTTAACTGTTCTGAATACAAAGTCTGAATGACAGTAAATGACCATTTTACCCTTGTATCATCTAAACATATGATTATCAGATTAAACATCCCACACAAAATCTATCATCAGGACCAAAAGCAGATTAAACATCCCACACAAAATCTATCATCACAACCAAAAGCAACAACAACAAAATTGATTTCTTTTATTTTACCATATCATCAAATTAAACATCTCATACAACAAAATCATATCCACAGTTCATCCCAAGCATAAACACTTGCTCAAACACACACAAATCACACGTTTCAATATTTGCTCAAATAATATAAATCAAAATTAGAAGTAGGAAGCAGAAGATGAAACTCAATGATGGAAGCAAATCGAAGGCAGAAGATGAAACTCACTCAATGACGGAAGCAAATCGAAGGCAGAAGATGAAACTAGATCTATGAAATCAAAGAGAAGTGGAGAAATACATGTGGAAGAAGTGACCGGCGATGGCTGGTGTCCGTGGAAGAAGTGGCCGGCGATTGCGGGTGTCTGGAAGAAGTGGCCGGCGACGGTGACGACGAGCAGCTGGTGGGACGACCGGCGATGCTTTGTTTGAAGTGGTGATGTAGAGGGAGACGACCACCGCCAGAGGAAGACGACTGCCGGAGGAAGACGACTGCCGGAGGAAGAAGGCTGCCGGAGGGTAGAGACCTGATGGTCTGATGAAGGAGATGAGATGCGTATGAGACCTGATGGTCTGATGAAGGAGATGAGAAAGAGAGAGAAAAGGGCAATTGTGGAAAAAGAGACCCTCTGAACCTTACGTCTCCAACCTGATGCAGAATGATACAGAGGTTGTTGTCATCATTCAGATGGGTTTTTTTTTTACCAAACACTATCAACCTCTGTGCGATTCAGAGGTTCCCTCTTAAGGGTTCCATTAAGAGGCAAACAAACAGCCCCTGAGATAAACCAACCTACACCATGTCAATTTCGTATCAAGTTTGTCAATTCATCTCAATTTCAATCTCAATTTCAATTATCCCAAAGGTATAATCGATTTCCCAACTTAGTTTTCGTTTCACAAGATTTCACAAATTGAAGCCTGTAACCCTAAATTATTGTATAATGTTTTGTACAATTAAAGCCTCTAACCCTAAATTGTTGTTTACAACAGGAAATTCAGCGTCAAAATCGTATCAACTTTATCTGTTCATCTCAATTTCAATTATCCCAAAGGTATAATTCGATTTCCAAATTTAGTACCTTCAATAATTGGTACATTGGAGGCTCTCTACAGTTGTTGCAGAATTTGAGTTTTCTTAATGTATTTAGTCACTCAATTGAAGTTTCCCACTCGAATTTCCTCTGTTTATACCATGAAATTGGGTCTTGTTTCATGTCACAAAGTATATTTGAGAACCATTGTTGCCGATTATCAGTTTTTGCAACTAATTGTTGTCGATTTTCAGTTAATCTTTCCATTTGAAATTGAAAGTATTGGATTTGGGTTGACGATGGTTTTTTGAGAACCTGGATTTGGATTGATGACATGGTTTTTTGAGAACATGGATTTTATTGAAAGGTCAACTCAACAAGATGGTGTAATATAATTATCGTCATATGATAATTTAGATGCATCATCAATTAGTCGGAGCTTCATCCTCTTAAGTTAACTAAGCCTAAGTTGCGAAATGGTTTGATCATTTTACATTGTGTGAGAGTCAAAATTTCATTTTTATGAATTTATGGCTGCTGACTTCAGAAGATCTCTTCTGATGGTACTAGCAGATCTGATTTTCATGAGTTGTATAATTTATGATGCAAGTATAATTGTTTTAGTGAGATTGTACAAGTTTTATAGGTGACTTCAAATGAAGGCACCTGGATACTTTCGTTGCAGCCAGTGGACGGTCAAAGATTTTGCAATTTGTGGTGTTTATTTTTAACTGAATATCCACCTTTTTCTTACAATCATATTTGGAAAAGGAAAGAAACCAGAGTACATTCATCATATGCATGTAAACAAAAAAATCATTTTCTTGGAAAACTTTTGAAAACTGAATGAACCAAACGTGTTCTATAAATTTTCATTTTCCGTGGAAAAATTTCTTATAAAACTGGGAAATTTCCACAACAAACGCACCCTAAAGAAACATCAAAAAAAAAAAAAAAAAAAAAAAACTCAAGGTTGTGTGATGGTGATTTGTAGATGCAATTGATGGAACATATTCCTCAAAATACCAAACTTTCACTTGCTCGTTTGAAGCTCGACTGTTCGTTATACATTGATTATATGGATTTTCTAATATCTTAAGTAGCCTACTATGTTAATTTTATAATGCATTGTGTATTTGTATGTCTTTGCAATTCCAAATATGTACCATCTGCCAAATTAATGCCCACTCAGATTACAGCTTCCAAATGGAGAGATTTCCATGACAAATGCTTTTTTATCTCCGGTAAACTTTTGTACCTATTACACCATTATGTTTATTCTTTTATATATACGTTTGGAGAATCTTGATTTCATTATTTACTCCATATTGCAGACACGGGGAGGTGTTGTGGTTTTAAATCCTCCTAACTGCTTCGGAAATGCAAATAGCATGCACCCTCTCAGGCACAAAGTTTCTCCTCGAGTTAAAAACAAATCTATGCTTATGATATATTCAGTGAACTTTTATAGATATGGTTTTTAAAATTGAAGTTTATTATAAATAGTTTACTTTACTTGATGTGTATAGCGGGCATTGTACCAACATTGCATGGCTAGCTATCTACATTCAGATATGAGCTTGATATTGTGTTCACGCTTCTCGAAAATGATCAATATCTGCTGAACTAATTTGCTGTTATTATAGGAGGTTTATGGAGACATCCTTTATAAATGGTAAAATACATTCATATCATCACAAGACATTGTTTCTTGTAATGATTTGTTTTTCATGGTGTCAGCACTCAAACGTATAGATGATTGAAATTTAGAACATTGGGCATGACGGGTTTAGGCATTTTCAAGGACATTACTAGGGTAGCAGAGTATGGTGTGCATATGTAGATAGCATAGACAACAACTGTAGAGGTTGAGGTTTGGAGCTCGGAGGTGTGTGGTTTTTCTTACCTTGTTTGTGTTTCTGTGTGGTTTTTCTTACTAGATGTTGTTTTCATCTTTCAACCTCTTCTTTCTCGGACCCTCACTTTTCAATATATTCTCTCTATTTCTTTATAGAAACAACCGCTCTACTCCTTGAGGCTAGAGGTCAGGTTTGCATACATCTTATTATGATCTTATCCCCCAAACCCGACATTTGGGTGGGATATACAGTGCTCATTTAGTTTGGTTTGGTTTTATCAATGTAGTATAATTCCACATGCATAGTTCAAGAATTTTTATATCTACTAACAAGGATTGATGTTAATGATCCTGAAACAGGAACTAAACCAAGATTCTTGAAGTTTTCATGGGGTAACTACAACAACGAAACATGATTGGTGTTTTTCAATTTCAATGCTTCGCCCTGAATAGTACGCATGTATGTTCAGCATGAAATCCTCCAGGTTCCTCAATACGCCCCTCAAAACTCTTGAAAGGTAATTTATTGTTTTTGCTATCAATGATTTGGGGTTTCTCTATTTTGTGTTATATCCCATCTGATTTCAGCCGAACACACACAGAAAGAGGGATTTCATCTCATTGGGGTCTGCTTCTATTTCCATTTTTCTTCAAGAAAATCGGAGATTATAAGGTAAATCAATGTGAATTCAACAAACTCATCTTTCTACCTTTTCTATTTCAGGGGTCTAGGAAGAGACTCATCTTACTCTAAGAACACAGGATCATCCAAGAATTCAGAAATGGCAGCCATTCAAGACAAGGTTGGTATAATTCTTTTTATATACTTTAGTTGTACTTACAAATCACTTGTATCAATTAGCCCATACTTTTTGCAATAATAGATTACAAGACACAAAAAGGCAATGTCGAAATCCCATTTACCAAAATGAAACCATGCTATCTAAGTTCATCCATTTATTATCCTGGCCAACAAGTTTACTCCTCAAATGACCTGAAATGCTTGGAATTGGATGGAGTACCTGTTGTTAAAATACGGTTAGCACTTTCTTGCAGACTATCACTTACTTTCTCAAGTTAAACAAGTGATCCAAAATGCAGTAACCAGTGCCCATACTAAATTTTAGTAAGTGGCTTATACGGTTGTGTTGGTGTTGCATTTTGTGTTTCTTGATGAGGAGGTTGATTGATTGGATCTTGATAGCCAAGTTTGATTCTGTGGATGATAAGGTAAACCTTGAACATATTTGAGTAGCTATCTTTTTTTCACCATGATATTTTGTTGCTTTGTTAAATTTCCATGTACAATTACACCAATTACATTTGTTCCCAATTACTCATGTTCTTTATATTTAAGTTTCACATCCAACTACATTTGGGTCAAACAAGCACAGAAACAACCAAGTGGCCTCATAGGTTTGATCTCTTGAGACTAAGAGCTTTCATTTTCTGTTCAAGAGCAATGAAACTTCACGGATAGCATTTTTTTGTGTATGTCATCCATGGCTAAACCTTAACCATGATTATAAGTTGTTGTTTTTGGAACTTTACATATAATTTCGGCCAAAGTGCATTATATGGTTTCATAATTTTAAGAAGTAATTTTTTGTTTTTAAATCACAAATTAGCTTAATTATATCAGTAACGTGTTTTTTTGCTTGTAGCTATACACACTGATCTTCATAAAAATTCTTGTTTTGCTAGGATTGGTGGAAGGACCATTTGCAACCACACCCTGTTCTTCATGAAATTTCTGGTAAGAGCTATTCTAAGTCTTACTGATGTTGGTGGTTTGGTGCACACGGTGCTTTTGATTCCAGAGTACCACCAACACCAATTTCTAATTAGACTCAGACATATTCATAAGGTGTACTGTTGATGTTGTCTGGTTTATATTCTTTGTCAACAATATTGGTTTGTCTTTAAACTTAACTTACCCATATGTTATGTAGTTATTATAAGTTCATTTTGTACCATCTTATAAAGAATTCAGAATAATACTCTTAATTACTACCCCTTATGCATTAAGTACCGTCACTAACTTAATCATTCAATATATGAATGGAATTGGATTCCATTCCAATCCCTGCTTTCGGTTTTAAGGATAGGTTGGAATTGAAATCCCCATAAATATAAAATATGGGATTTAGAAATCCCATGGGGTAGTTGGTATTTCGTTGGATTTCATAAGATCTGTTTGTAATATTATTTTTTTAAATATGTTAAAGTTTAGATATTCATATAATTTTTTAAAGACTATTTATGAAGACTGTAATTCAATTCCACGAAATCTTAGGGGGTGTTTGGTTCGCAAAAATATGTATTTGACGGAATTGGAATCCATTGAAGGATCTGGATATCACCACTTTTGACCAAACATTTGGTTGGTAGGAATCAATTCCTTCAATTAAGCCAAAGAATGATGAATTTCTTAAATTATGGAATTCAGTGGAATTCATTGGGATCCATCAAATTCATTCCACGAACAGATTTCTTTTTTGGAAAGGTGTCCAGGCAAAGCCCGACTATCCATGACAATTTTGGGGGTTAAACACTTAAACCTGACCTTACTTAAATGTCCCTAGGCATGCGCATGGGGAGCTCGAATTCCGTTAGGGCGCTATGAACCCCCGAGCGATAATCAATCCACCACAGCACTGGAAGACTTCCACGAACAGATTATCACTAGGGAATTTGGCCAAAGGAATTTGTCATTCCAATTCCACCAAATTCCTTTGAATCCGCAAACCAAACAACCTTTAAGAATATTATGTCAAACCAAACGGACACTTAACAGAATGATTTTTGATATTTGTGTGTGTTTGTTTGCAGGAGTTTGATGAATGAATGCTGGTAGGAGTCAATTCTTTTATGATGTATGTAGGTGGTGTGTTGAAAAAGGTATGGTTATTAAAATAAGTCAGACTTTTTACATGGCAAATTGGCAATTGACTCATTTCAAAATAGGATATCAAATGATTTTGATATAATAAATATAATAAACATATGTAAAGGACAGGATAGAAAGTGAGGAAAGAGATTTAAAGAGGAATAATAACCAATTTAATTTTTGACAGTTCATGGTGTGTGCATGCATTTTTATTCAACAAAGTGTATGGATATTGATCGATCATAACTTCTAAAATATGGTGTTACATTTTGCTAAAAAAACCAACACGGTAAATTGTATTATGATGTATAACGTTTATGCTACACTGCAAATTGTATGTGCTTAAAATACTAAGTGTTTCATATATGTACAAAACTAGGTATTAAGAGCCCGGGCTTTGCACCGGGTTATAAACTGTGATAAATTTTATCATAAGTAGTAAGATAGAATATAATTCATACAAATATTAATTTTAATTAAGAGATTTTAACTTAAAACTTGGAAAAAGATTAACTTATAAATTTATTATTTCAGTTATTTGTTTGGTAGGTGACATTAAAGTTATTTTGTTAACCAATGAATTTGTGTTAACCGTGTTAACTAATAGTTGCATATGTAAATCAATGAATTTTTTTTTGTGAAGTTTAATACGATGAAAATGTTTCATATACTAAATTTTTTGATGAAATTGTTTCGTATGAAGGTGTTTTTTACATAGAAATGAAAAAACTTTCATAAGAATAAGAAAAGTTTCATAAGAATAAAAATATCGAAATATGAAACAATTTCATCAAAAATTGAAGTTTATGGAACACTTTCATCATATTAAACAACTCCACAAAAAAAATTCATTGATTTACGTATGCAACTAGGAGTTAACATGGTTAACACAAATTCACTGGTTAACAAAATAACTCCCCCCTTGTTGTCTATTTGGTCATCAATATTTGATTATTTATTCACTTTAACTAATAAAATCCATAATAAATAAGAATTGAATATGGTGAATGAATGAGGTGAGCACGGCTGTATGATCAATTTTTTATTAAATTTACAATAGTTTATAATTAATCAATAAAGCAAAATGCATTGATAAAATAAATAAAGTTAAAAAAATGAATTATGTAATTCGAGAAAACAAAATTTAAAGAATGGTCTGCCATAAGAACCAAATATGTAATTTAATCAACATTTTTTTGGATGGGTTAACTAATTACTTTAACAAAGTTTGGTGGAGAATGAAAATGGATTGAAAATAAAACCATATTGATGAAAAAAGCAATTATAAAAGATTAGGGACGAAAATCTTAAAAATATCAAACCATAAGAGTGAAAATTGTAATTTTCTTTATTATTTTACTAGGATGGCATTTCTTGTAATAAGTTTGGAGGTGAAATTGTTTTTTTCCATAGGGATAGAAATTATAGTTTTCTTTATTATTTTATTACAATGGCATTCCATGTAATTTAAGCAAATTTGGAGGGCAATTTGTCTTTTTCCTGCAAAATGTATGGTAGTATCTTGCTAACTCGCCAATTGAATTTGTCTTTGGTTTTTTTTTTTGGAAGGCTGTCTTTAGTGATTTTCCTATTAATGTTAGAAGTGGAACCATTTTCTTATAAGATATACAAGAAAAATCTTGGTAAATTGTCAAATGGCAAACCAATGGCAAGAATGACTTATGTTCAGTGGTGTATCTAGGTTGGGGGACACTTCTAAAATCTAAGATGGATTGAAGACTAACAAATTGAGTAGTCGATTTTTTTGGCACGAAGTGCTTTTCCTCAAAAGATAAGATTATGTGATAAAAAAGATGTATTGATTATGATCATATAAGTGAGCGAGATTTATTGTATCTTTTTATAACTTGTGTCATTTTACGTTTATAAACTAATGGTTTTTTTTTATAAAACCACAAAGGTTTTAAAATTTCAGAATTCAAATAAATGAGAAAACACTTTACAATCCTTTACACCCGCCGCATCGCGCGGGTACGTTAGCTAGTTTTTATTCAAATAAAATAAAATTTAAATCATTTGATGTTGTCTTTTTTTTTTTTTTTTTTTTTTGGAAAGGCAACAAAATTATTACCAAAAGAAGAAAAAAGAGAGGAGAAAAAAAACCCGAAGATAAGGTGTGCTAGAAGGAGGGGAGCTTTACCGGTATTGTAACACCCCCATTCCGAAGAAGGGAGGTTACTCTAAACATAAAGAAATGACAAATAAATCTCCAAACACATAGTCTCCAATGAATATTTAAAACTCCAAACAACGAGTTTAAAACCTCCAATAACCAAATCAATTCACAAAATACTAAGAACCAAACATAGCCTTTGCAAAAGAATCAATCTCTTAACGAAAGAAAAATAAATAGTCTAAAAATGCTAAACTAAGCTAAACCTCTTGATTTATTCCTGAACTTGAGAACCTGATACTCTCGTCACAAGTCCTAGCAGCCCCCTTGATTACCTGCCGTGAGAAACAAAAATAACACGGCTGAGCCAAATGCCCAGTGAGCGGATAACAAAATATAGCAAGGCACGTACGTCAAACATATAAAAACCAATCTCAATATCAGATGATGCGACTACCAATCGCAGAGAGCTAATAAATCACGTATCAAACAAAACATAAGGATGGACTCATCGAGCTCAAATAACGCATACACTTGCAAATCAACCGACGTGACAAGTGTCAGACATAGCCACACAGGCCCGTACGCTGGACTGTAGATCCGCACGTACTGATGTGAGATGTGGCGTTGGGCACTACACCATCATTCACCATATAACACATATAACCTAGGGTCGACCCATACGCCTCCTAAAATCATATACCGGTCACACACAATAGCTCCCACATGAGCACAAAAGGAGACGCCGTGGACTGATCACACCGCCACGGTTAGTGTCACGCCATCGGTGCCACAATGACGTGCCTATGGTACCCCCATAGGTGGTTGGTAGCTCGACTTATCCGGAGTCAAAATGTCACCACAATGCGACATAATATAATCACAAATAGGCCCAAAACATATCAAACAAAAAGGCCAACTACAGGTAATGTCACCATAAGTAGCCTTAACAATTTTAGAACAATATTCAAACAGTTCACAATTTAAATCACAAGTACCAAAATTATAGTTTTGAGAGATAGAATTCATGCTAGATGATACCGAAAGAGAAAATATACTCTTTTAGAAAATGTAAATCTTTACCGGTATCGAACGTTAAAAACACATTTTATGGCAATATGATTTTACAAAACGTATGATATCGAACAATTTAAATTAGAAGAATGGCGTTGTAAGAAACGAATCGGTCGGTCGCGAGTAATTCGAACCAAGTCAAAAGAAAGTTTAAATGCTCGTAATCATAAATAAACGATGTCAACCAACCATGAGTGGAAAGAACAAACGGTAAGGACGATTGAATAATCAAGCATTAATCAACCGGAGTTAAACGAAATCTTAAGTTTTCATATATCCATGTATAAACGAAGCAGATAAGCGAAATGAATTAAGATATCCGTACCTTAAGCTTCACAACCTTATCGACCGCCAAGTACCTACTCCTTTAATCCCGACCTATAGATACCCAACAATTTACTATAATTATTATAGGATAACTTGAAGACATCATTGTCTATAAACAAGACTAAGCTAAATCAAATTCTATAACTCTCATAAGCTAACTATAGGAGTAAAATAATTGGCAAAGTAAAAATCCATAGGAAAACCCATGGCAGTAGCTACGATTAGAAGTTCCAAAACCAATTTTATAAGTACCCAAACTACTCTTCCAATGGAAGCTACTGTTTGGCAGCCCCCTCTCACGAAAATAGCAGTCCAAAAGGGCATTAAACACCTCTTAAATGGCCAAAAAAACGCAGCAGCAACTCAACAGAAAAATCAAGTCGTTTTGATCATTCTTTTCCGGAAATTAACGCACCCCTAGCGATAGAATAACGCCAACAATTCGTACTTCCGTTAGGCAAAATTTTGAAATACTTTATAAGTGAAAAAGTGCAGAATTTTGGCCCTTAACGACGATTAAAACGACCCTTACTGCTGCCGACGATTTTCTTTACCGAATTAATAAAGTTCGAGCCACCGGAATGATTCGCTTCCTACTCCACATCAACCCATAAACCCATCTCCAAAAAGTTATACACTAATTCGAGAACGGAAATAAAGACTTACTTTAACCCGGCGATAAATCAACGGAGCTTCAATTGCCTACTCCACCGGTCTTTCTCCTATTCACTCGATCGATCTCTCCACTTGATCTTTCTCTTTCACTGGCGAATAGATTAAATGGATAATAGAGAGGTTAGGGTTTAATTACTTGAATAATCCTGATTATGGATTACGTCTCCCAACATCATCCCACGTTTACAACTTTGTAAACTTCTAAATGGGATTTGTCATATTAACCCTCAAGGTTTGGTCATTAAAACAACTCCAATCCCTTTAATTTTTCTGCCATAACTCACAACACCACCTACTTCATACAACCACTAGTTCACCAAAATTATTAATAGTATAACTAGAAAAATATTTCCTTTCTTTTCTTAATAAACCTACACACTTATATAACCAATTATATAATTAACCGGGTATTATAGGTATACCCAAAGCCCCACCCCCAATTTGCAACCATACCCCCAAATGTGCGTTATAAGGGCCGTTATACCAAAACGCCGTTATAACGCACCAAAACGCCGTTATAACGGCGATATAACGCACCAAAACGCCGTTATATCGCCGTTATAACGGCGTTTTGGTGCGTTATATCGCCGTTATAACGGCGTAACGGTGTGGGTATATTGTGCAAAGTGGATGTGCGTTATGGGCATTTGAATCAATTACCCTAGAAGGAGAACCAACCCAAACCAAAACAATCTACAAACCAAAGAAACAAGCAATAACCAATCCGAAACTAAAACTGCAGCCAACAAAAACCCAGAAAAAGGCCACCAAAGCACAACCAACCTCCCACGGACCTACACTCGAACATGCTTATCCTTCAATAGTTTGTCTTGCATACCACTTTGGCCAAGAAAACGAGATGACCTTACAACGCATTGAGATCCACTTAAAAGATAAAAGTCGAATGTGAAAAAGCGATC
The DNA here is from genome assembly GCA_030169165.1 of Centaurea solstitialis. Classification (NCBI taxonomy): domain Eukaryota; kingdom Viridiplantae; phylum Streptophyta; class Magnoliopsida; order Asterales; family Asteraceae; genus Centaurea; species Centaurea solstitialis. The sequence continues at coordinate 85,228,794 of CM058041.1, forward strand.
GACCTTTTTTTTTTAACGGCAAGTTAACACACACACGCTCCAGCGGTATCGGGCCTCCAATTGGGCAATCCCACTAATCCGCTGCGACCCGGTCCAACCTATGGCTGAACCCGACCGGCAGGGAAGTGGATCCCATAGACTGGATCCTCCCATACCGGCTCCGAACCTGGCCCAAAGGACCAGATCCAAAGTCTGGATATCTTAGAAATGTCGCTCGTGGGATTCGAACCCTGGTAGTGTGGCTTTCACCCCACACCCCCAGGGATGTTACTTATCCATTTGAGCTAACACCGAAAAAGCGGACAACTAATTTCTGAGTTATATTATCAACTAATATAATTAACATCAAATTTATCAATTAACAAATCTTGAAACTTTAATGATAGAAAGGGAAAAAGATAAGGTTGACCGCATGAACCGCGTCCAAAAGTTGTGGTCGGAAATGGCGACCGGCGGCTTTTGTGATGGCAAGATTCGATCCCTTTTTGGGACTTCATATGTCTAATTAAAATTCTCATATAGTTCTATTTTAATTGATTTTTAATTAAATAAAAAGCAGAAAACCATGGGTTTGGTCTTATTTTAAGTTTCTTTGGTATTTGGGGTGATTGAAATTGGTTATCTAAAATAAATTTTGTTTTTCCTTTGAAGTGTATGGAATTATGTGGTTTTAATTAGGAGATTTGTAAAAAGTGTTTGAAATAGTTAATAGTTGTATTAAATCGTAATAAGTTGATAAATTATTTTTTAGTGTTTGACAGATAAATAAATAAGAAGAAGAGAGTAACTTATGATGATACTATGACAAAACCAGCTAATAAATCAGAAGGGAATACTTTATCAAAAACTTCTTATTACATCATTACAAGACTTTTTTTATCCAAACTCTAAAAACTTCTTATTAACAGTACCACACTCAAATAAGTTAATAAACACTTTAAATAAGCAATCTCAAACATCTTAATAACCAAACTTTTTTATTTTAAATTAGCCCCTAAGTTTGTATTGTCATTATATTTTGGTCCTTATTACTAACGATTGTTAACTCCTATAGTTAAATGAGAGGTGTTTTGGTAATTTTCCAGTCTTTTTATTTATCATTCACACACACACATACCCAAATTGATCAAAAGTAGTTCATCTTCTTCAATCAATTTTAAATTCGATAACAGAAAAACAAACAAAATCAACTAAAATAAAAACATCAAAATCACACCTCAAATAGAACCTTACAATCAAATCTAAAGCGTTGGCTCTTTTTCTTTTCTTTATTGTAAAAGTTGTGACTATTTGCAAATCTCCAAGTATAAATCATAAGCTCCCCTCCTTCCTCTCTTATACCTTTTGCAAGCAACAGAAGCAACTCAACCTCTTTTCTTCCTCTAAAACTGAGGTTTTTTGTGCTTTGATGTGAAGCATACTTAAATAAACAGCAATTTTTTTTCTTCGTTGGATTGAAATCAGACACAATAGTGGTTGTAGTGAGGTGAAAGAAAAAGACATGAAAAAATGAGGTTGACAAGGAAAAAAATAGGCAAAGGACCAAACTACACTTGATTTAATTGTCGTTAGTAACGTCTATTTTGAAGTTAGAAAAACTATAGTAACGAAATCTAAGACAATCTTAAAACCATATACTTTACTCAATATAATATACATATTAGTCAAAAACAATGAATCATTCGTTTATAAATTGTGAATTTTTAGACCAAGACAATAGAGTTCCTATCAATGGTCCTTTTCCAAAAAAGGAAAAGTCCTTCTCAATAGGCTGCTTTCATTCTTTGTTACTTTTTTGGGAATAATTTTATTTGTTTATTTAAAAATACAATTATCCAAATCATGAGACTTTAACACCCAAAAAGTGCATCGGGAATTGAAAAAGTAGCCTTTGACGTTGACATGTGTGTGTATGACGCGTTCACTTTTTGGGTGCATTTGGTAAAAAGTCAGGTGTATTTAGCAATTGCCATTGCAAAAATGTCTAATCATATATTTGACCCATACATATTTCTTACTCTTAACTCGATTTAGATCAAACCCAAAAGGGTAACTTCAATTAGAAAATAAAATCAAAAGGTACCATTAATATACATAGGAAGCTAGAAAATCAAAGACACCGATGTCTAAATGTAGAGGTCAAATGCCCCGCGTTCCCAACTCTCATTAGTGTTTTCAAATAGTAAGCTACCCAACACCTCGATGTGTCTACATGGTCCATGCACGTTGTTTGTCTCCGAACTCCGAACTCCGACTCTGACCCATAGTCCTACTAGGACTTTCGACTCGGAGATATTGACCTACCGAAAGAGTATAGTCTGGCGAATTAAAGCTTTGCCAAAAGAAATAACCCTTCCTATTATAAAAAGCCAAATTTAATGATTAGTTATTCTTTTGGGGGTCCCCGATTGAGGCGGCGCCAAGTAAACAAACACAATCAGTCCCACTTGATGATAATGAAAGTGTAAAAAACAAAATAGGCATCAAATTACTTTTGGTTATCATTCTTATTATAGATAAAAAATTTATATATATGTCTTTATCAATAAAGATTGTTGCTTTAAAGAGATATATAACTAGGAAACGTTATGAGGACCTTATAATATTGGCATTTTATCTGTTTAGGCTTGTAGCGAATGAGAGGACGCTATCAAATTGTAACGGAAAATTCTTTCGAACTCAATCAAACAACCTAAAAAGATATCGAAATCAACAAAAAATTGAAAATATACCTCTTAAAATCAACAAAAAACTTAACTATATGATCCCATCATTTGAAATATGAAAACTATCTTAGGTCCCACCTTGATTAATATCTTCTGTGTATTCATTTTATTCCTACTTATGAGCTTATAAATATTAAATAGGTGAAATTGCAACGTGTATGCGGTGACAAATTAGTGTCATCCTATCATGTTTTGCATTCATTCAGACAAAACTCCATGTCACTAAGGTTGCTTTTATTTCCTGGATTTTGGCCTATAAATTCTCTTATTTTAATTCCAAATTCAATTATTCATTCTTAAATTTCAAGTCATGGTATATTTTTTTTAACAGTAGATAACTTATACACATGTTTTCACGATATTCAAGATCTATTCAGGCACTTGACTAATCTGCATGGGTCTTAAACCGACCTGAAGGGCAGTCCGGAACTTGCCTAACTCTACTTACTATCGCAGGTTACGAACTTAAGTAGTTAGTAATACCACTCACTAATGACTGATCCCTTAAAATGTTACCTATATCACTATACTTGACAAATTTCTTACAAGTCATCATATCCTTTATTATTCATTTTGAAAAAGCATATCACATGAACCAAATTAAATCCGTAGTTAACTCTAAAATTCTTTTATTCATTTGAGATAAATACAATTATCCAAATCACTAATACCATGTCATCATATCTTTGACATACTAGATACATTTCTTATTACAAAACACGTCAAACCAAACACCAAAACCAAAATAGAGACGAAGTTGGATTAAAATCCAAGCGCTCATTACTTTTTGGGTGTTTTAATGAACGCCAAATTCGTCGAGTTCCCAACTCTCGTCAACGTTTTCAAATCGTAAGCGATCCAACACCTTGATCGATCCGTGTGATAGAAATACCCCATACACTTACAATCCTTACTACATTTGGCCTCACAATCACCCTGCTTCGTGGGCCCATCACCCCTCGTGTACTTTATCATAAAATGGTCAACCCCGTCCAACTTATAGTATCCAAATTCACCACTCTTACAAGATGTCACCTTTTTCGACTCGCAATCCTGGCTCCACCCATTTAGCCCATTTGGCGTCGGGCAAGCCACACACTGGCTATTCTCGCACAAACCAAACTTCCCGCATCTTTCCGGCAACTGACACTCGCCCTCCATCGATCTCCTATCGAAAAATGTATATATAACCTCCCAAGAAACGCCTTGCACATTCGGGTTATACGTCAAGAACCTAAGGTTCCCATCTATTCCTAACCGAAGGTACGATAACGTGTTGTTGTATCGCGAATACGCCATGTTCCGATTCGAGTTCGACGACGGGTTCGTCATAAAGTATTGGAACGTTAAGTAATAAAGAAACCCCTCATCCGTCTCCGCCTCGGACGTCAGGGTCAAATTGGTCAAACTACCTTTATCGATAGTAAACCACTCGGTCGACGTCCAATACAGCATTGGACGGACCGAGTGCGGGCTCTTGTAATACAAGGCCAACCCTTTTGGCTCCATCACCAAACTGTAGGCCCCATCGACGTTACTCGACTCGGAGCTCCGACTCACGAGCCGACTCGGCCCACCGGCCCGGAGATGCCCACCCACCAATAGGGTATCCGTCGGCGAGTCGAAGCTTTGCCAGACGAAATTACCCTTCCCGTCGTGGAGAACCATGTTCCCGTTCGGAAGCACCTGGAAACCGACTACACCTTTGCCGGCGGTGTTGGTTTGCCAGGCGATCCGGCCATCGGCGTCCGCGAGGACGAGGTTTCCGTCGGTTGAGAAGGTGAGGGTGGCGTTTTCGCGGACCGGTTTTCCGCGGTTGGCTTCCCAAACCCATCGCATGAGGGATTCGGATCGGACCGTGCCCATACGTAGAGCTAGAGTGAATTGGTTAGGGGTGGTGTTGTAGAAGCAAAGCTGGAAAGGGTTGTTGAAAGGCGGGAGGGCTCGATAATTGGCGTCGTATTCGACAATGTAATCGCCGAAATCACCTTCGTTTACGTAGGTGAATGTGTCTGAAGCGGGTACGATGGCTTGAGAGATTGCAAAAAGAAGCTGAAATGAGATGAAGAGGAAGAGAAGTGAAATGGAAGCCATTGTTGAAGGTTGTGATTTGAGAAGTTTACATAAGAGATATATATAGATGGAAGTGGAAATGGGGAAGGTATTATAGAGTTGTACTGTACAAAAATCTGATGCAGGGTGTAATGAATATTTATTGGGGGAATTACACCTATATCCTTGCAAACTTATAAAATTACATGTATATCCTTGTAAACTTTTAAACTACACCTATATCCTTGCAAAACTTAACTAATTACATCTATATCCTTATATTTATTTTATGTATTTTTAAACTATTTAAAAATCATTAAAAATATTTTTAATATAATTTAGATGCTAAATCCACAATCTACCCTTACCCTTTTTTTCAAAATTCTAATCAAAATCCATCAATCTCCTCATTAGACGACGTACTGTTCTTCTTCTTCTTCTTCTCTAATAGGGCTTCAATCTTCATGGATATAGAATGGAAATCTGGAATATGATCAATCGACAACCAATAGTTTCATCAATTTTGATGGATTAAGCTTAATCGATTTTTGTGTGGATGAAGCTTAATCGATTGAAGATTATCCTTAATTGGGGTTGTGATAGTTCAATCGATTGAAGATTATCCTTAATCGGCACTGTGATAGTTCAATCGACTGAAGATTATCCTTAATCTGCACTGTGATAGTTCAATCGATTGAAGCTTATCATTCATGTGATTAAGCTTCAATCTTGCATTAAGATTAAGCCATTGCATTTTTCCAATTAAGCTTAACAAGTTTGAGTTTGGTGAAACAGAACTGTACAACCCAGCAGGTCCCATTTATAGAATTATGTGCTTTCGATTGAAGCTTAATGGCATTTAAGCATAGTAGTAATTGGCATCTTGGTCCCATTCATAGAAACAACAGCTTAATCGCTTAATTAGAAGCTTAATCGCTTAATTAGAAGCTTAATCGCATCATGTTCAACAGCTTAATCACATTAATTGCAGGTTAGTTAGAAACAGCAGCTAGATCGCATCAATTGAGTCGGTTCTTATTTGCTCATAATCTGATTGAGTCATAATCTGATTTTTTTTTGGCATAAGTACTTCTTTGCAGCTTATTTTTTAACAGCAAAGAAAGGTTAAACCAGGAAGAGAGCTTCGGCATGACCATCAGCCTCCCTAAGCAAACCAAAATTTATTAGAAAAGCATCTACCAAGGCACTATAAAGCCAAGAATACAAAGAACAAGAACAAGGGAACCAAAGCAAAACAGGAAAAACTTACAGCTTACAAACCAAAAAGAAACCCGGAAGAAACCGTTGGAAACGTCACCAAAACTATGAAAATACGAGGGGAAAACAGACCCAAAAACTCCAACTCATAACACCTATGACATTAAGAAAGGGCTGCAACTGGGTCCGAACACCAAGTGTTGATCTTTAGCTGTAAGCATGGGCATTTGTTTGTAAACCATAAAGCAGTCAGGTTTTGGATACTAGGAAAAATAGCTGACTGACGTTGCTTTTGTACATCCTCCCACGATATATGCCAAATACTATTTCTCCACTTCCAAATCAACCACAAGGTGATTGTTGCTACTGCTTTAAACACCAAGAAAGTAATACAACTACGAAAAGAGTCGACATATGTGAGGCTTAGGGGTCGTTTACGTAAACACTTACACGGTAAAATTGATACCATCACCACAAAATTTTAGTCTCTCAAAACATTATTGTACGCAACAATTTACCTGATACACTCTTACCGGGTAAGAGCTGTCGATCTCACTTACCAGGTAAGACTCTCGGTTCATGTCATCACTCTTACCGGGTCATGTCATGGCTTTTACCAGGTAAGATTCTAGTGTTTGTCATGTTCATCCTGTAAAGTAAATTGACCCGGTAAGCACTTACCGGGTAAGCGTCAAGTAAACGGCCCCTTTCATCACAGTTCCAGCCAGCACATATTTTTCTCCAAATTGATCCAACCATATTGCAATTAAAAAAACAATGATTTTATTGCCCATAATCAGATTACCATTTCAATATTAGTCTTCAAATATTTGCCATTTCAATAATTGATTCATATTCATTCTGATCATCAATGAGACAACAATGGTTATTGGCCAACTAGCCAATATTCAGATTCTTTATCATTTGCTCAAAGTTGCTGACTTTATATGGCTACATTAGAGATGGTACCAACATTGGAGCTCAAAGATGGTCACATCAGATGGATCAAATGAGTTTTTTGGTGTTAATTTGTAATTCTAAGGGTGTTATAAGGTTGGTGGATTGGTTTTTTGGATTGGTTAAAAAGAAGATTGATTGTGGTGTTAGAATCAATCTTGGCAGGGGGTGGATTTGGTTTTCTGATTTGTGTTTTGAGAAGTTGTTCAAAGCTTAAAATGTTGGAATTGGACATGGAATTGGAAAGTAAGCTTTACTTTATTCCAACCACAGAGAACCATTGAGAAATGCAATGGTTTAATCTATTCCAACCGAAGAGAATCGTTGAAAAATGCAATGGCTTAATATGAAAATTGCAATGGCTTAATCTATTCCAATCACATAGAACCATTTTATCAGATTGTTCTGTGGTTTGTATATCAAGTGCAACAACTATTCCAGATTTCCTTTGTAGATGATAGTTGGAAAAATGCAATGGCTTATTCTGAAATCGAATTCTGAAATCGATTGTATGAAATCGAATTCTGAAATCGAATTGGATTATGAAATCGAATTGAAATCGATTGTATGAATTTGGCGACTTGAAATCAACTGAAATCGATTGTGAAATCAATTGAAATCGATTGTGGGCGACTAGAAATCGAATTGAAATCAATTGAAATCGATTGTCGGCGACTTGAAATCGAATTGAAATCGAATTCGGCGACTTGATGGTATGAAATCGACGTCTTCATATTCGGCCCATTTGATTTTGTGGAATATTTTGATAATTTGATTTTTTTTATTTGGTAATTGGAAGGGTAGTTAGGTCATTTACAAATAAGAAATATTTTAGGGATAATTATTAGTATTTTTAAATGTTTAAATTATAATTAAAAAAAAGGAAAAGGACATATGTGTGAGTTATTGAAGTTTCTAAGGAGATATGCGTAATATCAAAGTTTACAAGGACATATGCGTAATATCTAAAGTTTTTAAGGACATAGATGAAATTTTGCCATATTTATTTATTTATTTTTGAACGGCAAGTTAACATATACACGTTTTAGTGGTATCGGGCCTCCTTACAGGCAATCCCATTAATCTGCTGTGACCCGACCCAACCGACGGTTGAACCCGACCGACAAGTTTTAGGGCCCTATGGATCAAACCGAACCGGTCTCGAAAGTCCAGATCCAGAGTTTGGTAATATGAATTACACCCCATACACTCAAGAATGTTACATACCCAAATTACCTAGTCTCCTTTGATTATGAATATTTAATTTTAAATTGTTAAATTGGATTTGTACATATGGGGCGGCTTGTTTGAAAGAATTCAAATACGTATCATCTTTTTTTCTGTAAAGTAAGGTCAATGTATATTATTACTTTATTTGGAATAATGTGTTTTAATTTGTTATAATGTATTCATATACGGTGTACACACAATAGTTAATTTAAAATAAATAAATTAATCCAAGCTGGGATATATATCATCTTTTATTATTGCGATTTGACATAACATCATCGTGCGTGGTCGAAGAAAAACAAAACGATTTGAAAACAATAAGTTAGCGAAAGGATTTTTGTATAATATCTTGTTGAAGATACTAATTTTATTTATTTTTTAAAGTAAATAATTTAATTTCGGTTTCGTTTTGCTCTTTATAAAAGTTTTATTTGTTAGAAAATTCATTTGGTATGAAAAATGATTTGTATTGGTTCATTCAACTAATAAAAGTTAAATTTCATTTGATATGTTGTACATGAACGTAAAGCGATTATTTTGTTTTTAAAATACAAAAATAAACTAAAAGAAAATTACACTACACGTTGTTGACATCTCATGTTTTATAAATAAAATGATTAGTTACTCTCATGTACATAGGGATACTAGCTAAGGGATGTAATTTAGTTTTGATTACTGGGGTGATTAAACCCAAACATTTTGTATATCGTGAGATTAAATTTTTTAAGGAACAGAATCAAGAAAGACAACAAATTTATATAGACCAAAAAAATGCAATTCAGTCTATTTTATATATAACATATTAGATTACTCTATAATGGAATGGAATGGGCTAGAGGTGCACTCATCTCAAAACGAAGCGAGAGAATACCACAAGATTAATGTGCATCACTTTTTAAATTACTATTTTTCATCGTCAATTGTCACACCAATAGTTATAAAGTTGTTGGCCAAAATTTGATGTCCCATCAATATAATAGACGACAATTATTTCATCAAGGAAAGAAGATCCTTAAGGTCATTGAAATAATTTTTCGCTACATGGATAGAGATATTCACGGAATATACCATGAAATAGGACTTTCAATTATTTCTTTTTCATATTTTTTTTTGTCGTGAGAGATATTTTATCGTCGTTAATTTGCAATCAAAGTTAACATTTAATACTTTTATATGCCAAGTGTAGCCTTTTTAGACCGACTTGTTTTCAATGATTGAGGTTAATCCCTTACTCGACATAGTTTGGATGTTGCTTCTCGAAATGGAAAAACCCAGGTCCTTTTCATCGAGGTTGCTCTCAATTTATTTATTTCAAAAATACAAAACTTTATGGGATCCACCAAAGATCATATTTTTTACTAATACACATATTACAGTTTTATTTTATTCAGATACAATAAAATTTATAGCATTTGACATTGTCTTTTTTTATAAAGGCAACCAAATTATTACCAAAAGGAGAAAAAACTAAGAAAAAACCCCGAAGATGATGGTTTGCAAGACGGAGAACAAACCCAAACCAAAAGAAACTATACAAACAAAGAAACAAGCAATAACCAAACCGAAACTAAAAATGCAACTAACAAAAACTCAAAGAAAGGCCATCAAAAAAAAACCAACCTCCCACTGGGACTACACTCGAACATGCTTACCCTTTAAAAGTTTGTCCTGCACACCACTTTGGCCAAGAAAAAGAGATGTCCTTATAGCGCACTGAGATCCACTTAAAGATAAGAATCGAATGTAAAAGAACGATTTGACTTTACGTTGTTATATAGTTATTTTTTAAACACAACTAATTTATGAGTTATATTATCAACTAATATAATAAACATCAAGTTTATCAATTAGCTTAACTTGTAATTTAACAATTAAAAACTCTGTCAATCAGTGTTGTTGTGGAATAGATAAGGCTTGGGGGTTAATAGCGTCTAACCCGGATTCGAATCCCTCCATGCATAACCAGTAGACATTTACAAAGGAGCATGTTTTACATTTGATCTTGTCGGGGATTAGTCCGGCCATAAGCTCAAACACCTTTCAAAAAACGATAGAAAAGACTTATAAAATTAAAAGTTAAAAATAAATCTTGAAACTTTAATAAAAAAAAAAGGTAAAAAGATAAGGTTGCCCGCATGAACCGCGTCCAAAAGTTGTGGTCGGAAATGGCGACCCGCGGCTTCCGTGGTGATTCGATCCCCTTTTTGGGACTTCATATGTCTAATTAAATTCTCATATAGTTGTTTCTTTAACTTGATTTTTAATTAAATAAAAAGCAAAAAACCATGGGTTTGGTCTTGTTTTAAGGTTCTTTGGTATTTGGGGTGATTGAAATTGGTTATCTAAAATGAATTTTGTTTTTCCTTTGAAGTAAATGGAATTATGTGGTTTCAATTCGGAGTTCTGTAAAAAGTGTTTGAAATAGTTTATAGTTGTATTGTCAACTGGGGCTAGCCCGGTTGGTAGATGAGTCACCCTCTTGAAGTAGAAGTCTCGGGTTCAAACCCGGGCAAATGCGTATTTAATCTAACTGGGGTGTTTATTAACAATTAACTTGCCGTTAAAAAAAAAAGTTTATAGTTGTATTAAATCGTAATAAGTTTCTTTTTTTTTAATTTTTTTTTTGTAAAGGGTTCTCGAGCCTTTGGCCCAGACTAATCCCTTGGCAATGCAACCGACCACTAAAGCATGCAGCCCTGAGATTAAACCCAATTGCCACAAGGGGGATTGCAGGGATTGAACACGGGTAGAGAGCTATGCCCTCCCCAGGTTATTACCACTACACCACACCCTTGTGGTTTCGTAATAAGTTGATAAATTATTCTTTAGTGTTTGACAGATAAACAAATAGAGAAGAAGAAAGTAACTTATGACGATACTATGACAAAAGTAGCTAATAAATTGGAAGGGAATAATTTATCAAAAACTTCTTATTACATCGTTATAGGACTTTTTTTTTATCCAAATTCTAAAAACTTTTTATTACCAGTGCCACCCTAAAATAAGTTAATAAACACTTTAAATAAGCAATCTCAAACATCGTGGTAACCAAACTTTTTTATTTTAAATTATCCCCTAAGTTTGTATTGTCATTGTATTTTGGTCCCTATTACTAACGATTGTTAACTCCTATAGTTAAACGAAGGGTGTTTTGGTAAATTTCCAATCTTTTTATTTATCATTCACACACAGGCATACCAAAATTGATCAAAACTAGTTCAAATTCTAAATTCGATAACAAAAAACAAACTAAATCAAACTAAAATAGAAACATCAAAGTCACACCTCAAACAGAACCTTACAATCAAATCTAAACCGTTGGCTTTTTGGGAGGTGCAAATGAGTTTAAGGTGGTTATACAATCTGATTTAGTGGAAGGTGGCTCTTTTTCTTTTCTTTATTATAAAAGTTATAACTATTTGCAAATCTCCAAGTACATAAATCATAAGCTCCCCCTCCTTCCTCTCTTATACCATTTCCAAGCAACAGAAGCAACTCAACCTCTTTTCTTCCTCCTAAAACTGGGGCTTTTTGTGCTCTGATATGAAGCATACTCAAATAAACAACAACTTTTTCTTAGTTGGATTGAAATCGGACACAATAGTGGTTGTAGTGATTTTAGATCTTCATTCAAAGACACATGTTTTGATCTTGTATAAGAATGTTAATTCTTTTTGGGCAGGATGAGGTGAAAGAAAAAGACATGAAAAAGTGAGGTTGATAAGGGAAAAAATAGGCAAAGGACCAAACTACACTTGATTTAATTGTCGTTAGTGACGTCGATTTTGAGGTTAGAAAAACTATACTAACGAAATCTAAGACAATCTTAAAACCATATACTTTACTCAAGATAATATACATATTAGTCAAAATCAATTAATCATTCATTTACAAATTGTGAATTTTTAGTCCCCTCTCAACGGGGATTTTGGCGCCTATGCTCATGAGGGTACCCCAACATTAATCATATACCCATTTTCTCTCCCTTTTAGCACCTCATACCCCCAAAAAGCCGTTATGAAGACCGTTATAAGGGACCTCTAGGTAGACGACAAAAAAAAAACAACACATTTGACCAATTTCAGTAAAAAAATGGTATAACGGACCGTTATAACGGTGTAACGGGCCATTATGCCGTTATAACGCTGTAATGGGCCGTTATACCGTTATAACGAGGACTGGTCAAACGGCCCGTTACACCGTTATAACGGTCTGTTACACCGTTATAACGGCATAACGGCCCGTTACAGCGTTATAACGGCATAATGGCCCGTTACACCGTTATAACGGTCCGTTATACCATTTTTTTTACTGAAATTGGTCAAATGTGTTGTTTTTTTGTCGTCTACCTATAGGTCCCTTATAACGGTCTTCATAACGGCTTTTTGGGGGTATGAGGTGCTAAAAGGGAGAGAAAATGGGTATATGATTAATGTTGGGGTACCCTCATGAGCATAGGCGCCAAAATCCCCGTTGAGAGGGGACTAAAAATTCACAATTTGTAAACGGCCCGTTACACCGTTATAACGATCCGTTATACCATTTTTTTTATTGAAATTGATCAAATGTGTTTTTTTTGTCGTCTATATAAAAGTCCGTTTTAACGGCTCTATAACGGTTTTTTTGGGGGTATGGGTTGTAAAGAGTGAGAGGAAATGGGTATAAGATTAATGGTGGGGTGGGATCATAGGCATAGAGGCCAAATTCCCCTCTCAATGGGTTGCTTTCTGATGCGGTAATTAACGTATATAAAAAGCGTAACAAGTTTTTGTTAGGATTATGTGCAAGATAGTAACAGGGTTTACCGTATCCAATGTTATAAGACACTAGTGGGTCACACTGTTACACACCCAATTAGAGATCAAGTGGTTTGATGGAATAATTAATTAGTCCAAATTAATTATTGAGTGAGAAATAAATAATAATAAATAGTCATTTATTATTTAGTTATATAAAATATCAGTTGGAATATTTTATAGGATTAATTAATAGTTAATTAATTAAAAGGGTTAAGTTATTTAATTAATGGTTTATTAATTAAATAAAGAGTTTAAGCTTGATTAAATAACCTTAATGGGCTTTTAATCAAACGGGCTTTCTTTATTGGGTACTGCCATATTTAGTTTTATAAATATGGCAAACCCTGGTCAGTTTATTCATTAGATCATCTTGACTGAAAAGAAACCCCAGAGAAAAACCAAAAACCCTTTTCACTCTCGCTCTCCATCGATTTTATTAAGAACCCAGCGGTGGTCTAGCAACCAATCTCACGGTGGTGCAGTAGTGGTGTAATCCCGCCAGCAGTCCAGTTTCGTTCGCGTAAAACAAACAACGAGGTAATTTTCGTAACCCTCTTTTGTATCTGTATGCGTTTAGGATTGGATCCTCGATTGGGAATTAGGCTTTTTTATTTCCGCTGTGCATGTTTTGTAGCCCGTAATTCCCAACAGTGGTATCAGAGCCACTTCCTAAACCTAACAGATCAGGTTTAAGCTGCTTGTTTGCTATTTAGGTTTTGTAAAAATCGTTACTTTTTACGTTAAAAATCTGATTTTTAGTAAACCTAGCGAAACAACGATCGGCGGTGGAACGGCGGCAGTTAGCCGGCCGGACCTCCAGGCCGATCGCCGTGAATCGTACCACCATAACCACCGCCGGCCGCACCACCCGATTGGTGGCTGCGGCACCGGCTGTTTAGGTAACCGCCGGCCACACCACCCGCTTGGTGGTTGTGGCGTCGGCCAGCATCGATCGGAAACAGAAACCACCACCGCACCACCGATTGTGGTGGCGGTGGTGTCGATTAGAAATCACAGCCGCCGTACGGCGGCGCCGGTTCGATCGAAGGACGGCCACCGCACCACCGTATGTGGTGGTGGTGGCGCCGATGGTTTTTCGCGATCACGGCGATGGTGGTAGCGCTAGGCTGCTGCCGTCGTTGGTGGTCCGGCGGTGGCGATGGCGAGGTGTTGTTTTTCACCGGAATAACGGCGGCGATGGCGGCAATTGCTGCTGTCGTCGTCGCAATCGTAATCGGCAGCTACGGGCGGCGGTCGATGGCTGCCGTTTGGTGGCGTCGGCCGTTGCCGGTTGTTCACGATGGGCGGCGGTGGTGGTGGCTTTCTAGCTGCTGCTGCTGCCGGTGTTCGATGGTGGTACGGGTGGCGGCGGTGGCGGTTGCGTCATCATCGTCGCAGACGATAGAGAAACCCCCGATCGTCGGCCACGTTTTGGCGGGTCGGTGGTAATTCGAGGTCGTAGTTCGTTTCGATTATTTATCGTTAACGAGTCTCAGTTGAGGTTTGTTTCCGGATAGACTTCGAGGGAGAAATCGTTTTTAATCAGATTAGGTTAAAACGATTCAGGATTAAATTAATTTATTTATTTTAAATTAATTTTGGTTTTATAATTATCCGGTTAAAATTCAGTCGTATTTTAATTCGTTTAATTATGTTAAGTCATAACTAAACCCTTTTAGACCCGTGGTTGTGTTTTATTTATCCGTTTTATTTATTCGCTTAATTGTTGGGAGGCCTGCGTGCCATTTACAACCCTTTTTGTAATTTTAATTATTCTTGTTAGACTAGTTGGGAGGCCTGCGTGCCATTTAAGCCCATTTTGTAATAATTATTTTAATTACATCGAGACGGAGACAAAACGACGGCCATGGATCTCGGAGCCAGTGGGAGTGCCAGAAGATGAAGACTTTTGTCACTTAGGGTTGAGACCGTTGTTTTGTGTTGGCTCACAAAACAACATTAGTTTAAGGGTTTAGGTTATGACTGTGCTTTTTATATTTAAATTGCGTGGTTGTTTAATTTACGTAATTGTTATTAAATATAAATTGCCATTTTGAACGGATTGTTTAAAAATTGAAAGGATACAAATACAGTTAGTGTTTGGATCCAGTTTTTCAAAAATTTTTGGAAAAAGGAAACTGGCAATTTAGACCCTTGTTAAAATCATAGATTAGTAAGTGCAACCCACTTTAGGGGCACTTCCGGTGTAAGGTACATAGGGCGTTGTAAGTGCACACACTATGAACACCCGTGTTCAAACCGAAACTGGAAGGTGATAAAACTCTGTGAATTATCTCCGGGTGGTACCGGCCAGAGTTTGTCCAGGTCCCGGGTGGTGCAATCTATTTTGGTAATTATTTATTCACTGGGTGGTAGCAGGCCAAAATGCACTAGAGGGACTAAATATGCACGGACTATTAATATCCGATGTCCCGACGATCTAGAAGTCGTATTTTCAGATAGGAATACGATTGGTATAGTTTTACCTACCATAGATCGCATGAGTCGGTTTGACATGATCACATGCTTCCCGACACATGTGAAATATGGATTCTAGTCTAATAAATTTATTTTAAGGGTAATAATTTATTAGAATTATATAATTATAAACTAAATTGGAATTTATATTCTTCTGTAGATGTCTCCAATTAGCATTCCGTTTTATTCACCCGAGGAATCACTTCGCCTTCTTACGGGCAAGTGGAAGCTTACGGGCCAGAACTTTCCAGTTTGGAAGTTACACTTACAGAATGTTTTGAGTGCCCAGGGTAAGCTTTATGTGATCAATAAGCCCATGTCACGACCTAAAAGCAATGCCCCAGAAGAGGAATTTGCTGAATATTTCAGATTCATGGCAGATGAATCGGATGTAATGTCCATTCTAGTTTTCTCTATGTCACCCGAGTTCACGGGAGACTTAAGAGTGAAATTCTATCACGAGGTTGTGAGAAATGTAGAAAACCAGTTAGGTTTCTACAAGCATACGGGCAAGCTTTTGATCATGCAAGAGATTCTCTCCCTAAAGCTACAAGAGGGTCAGTCAGTTAAAAACCATCTTATTGAAATGAGAAGGCTTTTTAAATGTTTATCACGTCTGGGGTACAAGATGACTCAGGAGGAGTTAGTGTACCTCATGTGGTTCTCCCTCACAAAGGAAGTTCAGGACACAGCTAGTGCCTACATGAAGGAACCAAAGAACGACGTGGATAAAGTTCATGAAGATATCCTGGCCAGTCTAGAGCCAGCACCCGAACCTGCGAATCTCATGGACACTGATATAATTGATGAGCTGGGAGATTTGAGTTGCCCAGAGTGTGGCAGCAAGGATATTTGCGAGCACTCGATGAATATCGACCAGATAGAGATCGGTTTACCCGATGCTCCAGGTATCTTTATGATAGATTGCTTAATCACTTCTTATGAATCATGGGTAATTGATACAGGCAGTGGTAACCACATTTGTAATCATTTACAGGGATTCACTAGAAGAAAGACTCTGAGGAAGGACCGTTCGAACCTACGAGTTGGCGAAGGCACTCCGTTGATTGCTGAAGCCGTGGGATCTTATAGTCTTAGTTTACCCTCGGGTCTAGTTTTGGAACTGGATAATTGTCATTATATTCCAAATATGATTAAGAATGTATTGTCTTTTGATTTATTGGTAGACCAAGGATTTTATTATAAATATACTTATAAAATGATTTCAGTCTTTAAAGATGATATTTTCTATTTTAAAGCTACACCCGTAAATGGTCTATACACTGTAAATCTACAAGACAACAGTAGCGAAATCTATCATATAAGTAAACGATCCAAGGATATTGAGGATCAGACTTACCTCTGGCATTGTCGTTTGGGTCACATAAACAAGAAACGCGTTGAACTACTCCTAAAAGGAGGTTTTCTTGGCAATTTCGACTATAAACCTTTTGATAATTGCGAGTCTTGTTTATCTGGCAAAATGACAAAGCAACCTTTTAACAGTGAGAATGAAAGGGCTACTGACTTGCTTGAAATAATCCACACAGATGTATGTGGACCTTTCAGTCATGTAGCAAGAGGAGGATACCGGTACTTCATTACCTTCACTGACGACTTCAGTAGGTATGGTTATGTCTACTTGATGAGACATAAATCTGAAACCTTTGAGAAATTCAAGGAATATCAGAATGAAGTACAGAATCTACTTGACAAGAGGATCAAGTTCTTACGGTCAGATCGTGGTGGCGAATATCTCAGTGATGAGTTTGACAATCATCTGATGGAGTGTGGGATAGTATCCCAACTCACACCTCCGTATACACCTCAAATGAATGGTGTATCAGAAAGGAGAAATCGTACTTTGCTTGACATGGTACGAACGATGATGTGTCATTCTTCGCTGCCAATATCATTCTGGGGACATGCGCTCGAAACAGCAGCACACATACTGAACAGAGCGCCAACAAAGTCGGTAGAAAAGACTCCATACGAGTTGTGGAAGGGTAAGAAACCCAACATATCTTTTCTGAAAATTTGGGGTTGTGAGGTTTACGTCAAACGACCTACCTCAGAAAAACTCAAACCCAAATCCGACAAGTGTTTCTTCGTTGGATATCCCAAGACCACCGTGGGATATTATTTCTACAACCCTGAAGAGAACAAAGTGTTTGTTGCTCGAAATGGAAAATTTCTGGAAGAAAAGTTTCTCAGTTTAGAGAACACCAGAAAGGATGTAGATCTACAGGTAGTAGACGAAGAAAGCACTACACCAGTTGTTGAGCCAGAAATTCAACATAACAATGTTGAACCTCAATCAGAGCCGATTGAGGAAGTGCAAACACAGGACCTTCGCAGATCCAGTAGGGTAAGACAAGAACCAGATAGGTATCTTGGGTTCCTAGTCTCTCAAGACAGTGGAGACTTAAATGAACCAACATCCTATGGAGAAGCTGTGTCAGGCAGTGAGTCTGAGCAATGGCAGGAAGCCATGAGGGCCGAGATGCAATCCATGTACGACAACCAAGTTTGGGAGTTGACTGATTTGCCACAACATTGTAAGGCTGTTGGGCGCAAATGGGTTTTCAAGAAGAAAACTGACATGGATGGAAATGTACACACCTTCAAGGCCAGACTGGTCGCAAAAGGATTCACGCAAACTCATGGTATTGACTATGATGAAACCTTTTCACCAGTGGCCATGTTAAAATCAATTAGGATTCTTATGGCCATCTCAGCATACTTTAACTACGAGATTTGGCAAATGGACGTCAAAACAGCCTTTCTAAATGGAAAGTTAACAGAAGACGTCTATATGGAACAACCAGAAGGATTTGAAGATCCTAAGAATCCTAATAAGGTGTGTAAGCTGCTAAAATCCATTTATGGATTGAAGCAAGCATCTCGAAGCTGGAGCTTACACTTTGATGAACGAATCAAAGAATTTGGTTTTACCAAAAGTGAGTTCGAGCCGTGTGTCTACACTAAGTTCAGTGGGAGCATAGTAACCTTCTTGGTCTTATACGTAGATGACATTCTACTCATAGGAAACGATGTACCAACTTTACAGAGTGTTAAGAGTTGGTTAAGCAAATGTTTCCAGATGAAAGACCTTGGAGAAGCCGCTTATATACTCGGTATAAAGATCTACAGAAATAGATCTAAGCGGCTTATCGGGCTTAGCCAAAGTACGTATATCGATAAAATCTTGAAGAAATTCAGGATGGATGAATCCAAGAAAGGATTTATCCCGATGCAACATGGCATAGTATTGAGTAAAACACAGTGTCCTGTTTCTAGTCAAGACCAGGACAAGATGAAATCGGTCCCATATGCTTCTGCAATTGGATCGATTATGTATGCCATGCTGTGTACTAGGCCCGATGTTGCTTACTCAGTAAGTGTTACGAGCAGATACCAACAGAATCCGGGTGAACCCCATTGGGTGGCTGTCAAGAACATTCTTAAATATCTG
Organism: Centaurea solstitialis; assembly: GCA_030169165.1. Taxonomy (NCBI): domain Eukaryota; kingdom Viridiplantae; phylum Streptophyta; class Magnoliopsida; order Asterales; family Asteraceae; genus Centaurea; species Centaurea solstitialis. Next base: position 85,247,729 of record CM058041.1, read on the forward strand.
AGAAGAACGAAAGAAATGTTCTTGGTCTTTGGAGGTACTGAGGATGAAATTAGTGTCACCGGATACTCTGACGCTAGTTTCCAGACCGACAGAGATGACTTCAGGTCACAGTCAGGGTACGTCTTTACCCTAAACGGAGGTGCGATCTCATGGAAGAGCTCGAAGCAGGACACGATTGCAGACTCAACTACAGAGGCAGAGTACATTGCAGCATCTGATGCAGCAAAGGAAGCTGTCTGGCTAAGGAATTTTCTATCGGATCTTAGAGTGGTTGCCAGTATCTCGAGACCGATCGATATATTCTGTGATAACTCAGGAGCCGTGGCGCAAGCAAAGGAACCTAGAGAGCATCACAAGTCAAGACACGTGCTCAGGAAATATCACCTCATCCGAGAGATCATTGGAAGAGGAGATGTGAGAATATGCAAGATTCCAACAGATGACAATGTCGCAGATCCGCTGACAAAGCCACTAGCAAGGGTAAAGCATGAGGCACATGCGAATTCCATTGGGATGCAGTACCTGGAAGCCAGTAGCTAGTACTTAGTTTATAAATTATTACTATAGTCTAATTTAGAAACAATGTAATCATGTAAAGTTTTTATTTCACAGTGTGTTGGAAATAAATGGAGGTTTTATTTTCATGATTGTTTTAAATTGACTATTTTTTGCATATTTAGCGCATCCATGATTTTACAAAGTTTTGTATGAAATCTAAATTTCCGTAGCCACTTATTGAAATGGGAATTTCAATAGGGAGTTTAACGCTACTATAAATACTTGATGATTTATTCAAAGTAGAGAATAAAAGCACAAGTGATGTGACCAAGTATTTATAGATACTCATCAGAGTGTTTGGGTATTGGAAGTGACCAGTAATCAAGTCTGCTTCATGGAGCCTCAGTCATAAGCACTGACTTGATAGGTTGTCCTTAGACCTGAGATACTTGGTTTGGGAACGCGAGGACTACTGTATTCTTAGCACGTACTAACGCTGTACCGTAACAGGGCGGCCATACGGGACGTGACTAGATGCAGCGGAAGCCGTGGATCCAAATGCAAGTAGTCAAGAAGGGATTTGCACCTCTTTCAAAAGAGAGATATTTCCGGGCCCTTGACGATTAAGATTGGCAGAAAACGCGTGGCCACGCTCGGATAGAATAACAGGGGTTATTTAGTAATATCCGTTACTGCAGGAAATCGAAATCAGAGTCAAGAAATACTTGATTTTAAGAAATGAATCCTCCACTCCATGTCTTAAATCACTTTAGAAATATCGTGTGCAAAAGGAATGAACCCGTGTACAAATTCAAGCGTGAATTGTATCTCTGGATGTAAGAGATCTTATAACCTGGTTAACCTAAGTGTCTGGCTAGGGACCTCCTTAGGCTAATGGTAACAGTACAGTTACTAGTCTGGCACAAGTGGGAGTCTGTTAGGATTATGTGCAAGATAGTAACAGGGTTTACCGTATCCAATGTTATAAGACACTAGTGGGTCACGCTGCTACACACCCAATTAGAGATCAAGTGGTTTGATGGAATAATTAATTAGTCCAAATTAATTATTGAGTGAGAAATAAATAATAATAAATAGTCATTTATTATTTAGTTATATAAAATATCAGTTGGAATATTTTATAGGATTAATTAATAGTTAATTAATTAAAAGGGTTAAGTTATTTAATTAATGGTTTATTAATTAAATAAAGAGTTTAAGCTTGATTAAATAACCTTAATGGGCTTTTAATCAAACGGGCTTTTTTTATTGGGTACTGCCATATTTAGTTTTATAAATATGGCAAACCCTGGTCAGTTTATTCATTAGATCATCTTGACTGAAAAGAAACCCCAGAGAAAAACCAAAAACCCTTTTCACTCTCGCTCTCCATCGATTTTATTAAGAACCCAGCGGTGGTCTAGCAACCAATCTCACGGTGGTGCAGTAGTGGTGTAATCCCGCCAGCAGTCCAGTTTCGTTCGCGTAAAACAAACAACGAGGTAATTTTCGTAACCCTCTTTTGTATCTGTATGCGTTTAGGATTGGATCCTCGATTGGGAATTAGGCTTTTTTATTTCCGCTGTGCATGTTTTGTAGCCCGTAATTCCCAACAGTTTTAACCTCTAATGCCTAGCCACCGTCTTACCACATATACAGGCAAGCGTACCTGATCGTGAGTAATATAGTGTAGGAAAGTCCAGGTATCGTATCTACCACTGGGAACGGTCAAGTTTTATAGACTATTAATCCAAACTCGTTTAATTAACCTAAAGCTTTTTGGGGTTTTGTTTTTAGAAAAGTATTTGAAAATATAAAAGACAAATAATAAATTAACCTAACCAAGAAGTGGAAAACTGATGAAAAGACGAACATCGGAGACAATTGCATTCGTTATGATAATTTAAGACACTTTTTCAGATGATCACCAAAAACATAGATTCAATGGTTATTGTAAGAAATTAAGCATAAAACACCCTAACATACGTATCTGAGGTTGTCAACCAGGTTGATCCCCCGGCCCAATTACAAGGACTTGGTTGTCAGACAAATCTAGTAAAAGTCACCCTAATCAATGTCAACCGTGGAACTCTACAATCTAGTCTACTCTTGGTCCGATCAAGACTACTCACCACGTCTCCCCGCGTCACCGGGTTGAAAGGTAAGAGAGGCAAGAATCTCATTCATTAGTTGTCAATTAACAAACACAATCCCAACCAACGACTTCAAGTAACCACAGTTAAAACATCAAAATAGGAACCATCAGATAAATATTCAATAAACCATAAATCTAATTATTAAAATCAAAACTCAAATCATCTTTCAAAGTAATCACACCATAAAGTAACACAACGAGAAATCAACATATAGACATGTCAATCGTAGATGAAAAACCAAACCAAAGACCGGCAGATTTGGCGTAACATCCTCTCGAACCGTCTCCTCCGAATGTCGATCATCGAGCCTCCGGCTTCTTGGGTTGGAAACCCTAAGCGACTCCCAACATCTAACCTAACTAGACTATCAGAGAAAAATACTGAAAATTGGATTACTGGATATATATTCAACTGAATGACCAAGGCTGCTATTTAAAAGAATCTCGTCAGGCCCCGTTTCGCGTTCGCGAAATGGCACTTTTGGCGGCGCTAAACACTTATCGAACAAGCCCTAATTTTCTAGAAGTTTCTGGACGAGAAAAGCCGATCTTCGCGGCGCGAACCTATGCCTCGCGGCGCGAGCCAATCTCTTCGCGGCGCGAGCAGTGTAGTTCCAGCTTCCGAGATCTTCCGGAATATTCTTCTCGCCTTATCTATTGAAGATCCGTCTTTTGGAGGAATTTATCTGACTTAGAGAGCAAGGAAACCGCCTTAGGAACCAAGAAAAAGTCCATATTTGCAAAGTCTGCACAAAAGTCTCCTTTTTGACGCTTTTCACCCCCTTTTTATACTTTTACGCACGAGCACCTCCAAAACCTACAAAATCAGGATTTACACCTTTTTAAGTCAAACAGTATCGAAATTACTCTCAAAATAAGGACAAAAGTGGGGAATTAGCATGAGTAAAATATGTATAATTTTGGAGTTATCACTTTCATTCTTATTTTTTTTTATACTTTTTTGGGAATAATTTCATTTGTTTACTTACAAATACAATTATCCAAATTATGAGACTTTGACAAATTACAAAGATGTCTAATTATATATTTGACCCATACAAATTTCTTACGAATCTTAACTCAATTTAGATCAAACCCAAAAACGTAACTTCAACTAGAAAACAAAATCAAAAGGTACTATTAATACACAGATAAAGCTAGAAAACCCAAGACACCAATGCTAAATGTAGAGGTCAAATTCCCCGTGTTCCCAACTCTCATCAATGTTTTCAAATTGTACACTACCCAACACCTCGATTCATCCACATGGTCCATCCATGTTGTTTGTCTCCGAACCCCGACCCATAATCCTACTAGGACTTTCGACTCGGAGATATTGACCTACCGAAAGAGTATAGTTTTGGAGAATTAAAGCTTTGCCAAAAGAAATAACCCTTCCTATTAGTAACCAACTCTCCCAACCCCATTAGCCACATAAGCTTTTCCTCAACCCCACAATTAACCCTTTGAACCTTCTCTTATTAGTACCTGAACCCTCCCAACCCTCTTATTTAACACCCCCCCCCCCCACACACACACCCCATACACAATACAGCGGTGTGGGCAAGCCGCTTAAAGCCAATACCCACCCAACAAGCTATTGATGTATCAGAACCCTACCAAGCTATTGAAGCTGGCAGACTTTAACCCGTCCAACCCAAGCCATGGGTACGCATGACCTTAGGCCATCCACAGCCGTACAGGTCATACCACCTGTACAGGCTGCCACCTCAACGTCACATCAGCTTTACCATCACCTTACCATTTTATCCACAACCGTACAGGCCATACCACCTGTATTATTTAAATAATAAAGTAAAAGGAATATATATATATATATATATATATATTTTGTATGTCTATACATGTGTGTGTGTGTTGAGAACGGTGAGCTCTCATCGTTGAGGGGCCTTGCAGCTCCCTTGTAGGTCCACCTCGACGGTGTTACCGCCTTCAAGGGGCTGGTGCAGCTGCAAGTGCAGCCGGGCCGCGGATGGCCTTATAAAGAGTCAAATTTAATTAATAGTTATTAATTATTAGTTATAGTTTTTGGGTGGTGGGGATAGAGGCGGCGCCAAGGAAACAATTAGGTTAGAGAATTTAGGAATCGAAAGCGGGATATAACAAGTACCTTTTATCAGTGCCACTTGATGATAATGAAAGTGTAAAAAACAAAAAAAGCATCAAATTACTTTTGGTTATCATTCTTATTATAGATAAAATAATATATATATATATATATATATATATATATGTCTTTATCAATAAAGACTGTTGCTTTAAAGAGATATATAACTAGGAAACATTATGAGGAGCTTATTATATTGGCATTTTATCTGTTTAGGCTTGTAGCGAATGAGAGGACACTGTCAAATTGTAACGAAAAATTCTTTCGCAGTCAATCAAACAACCAAAAAATCTTTTGATTTAACAAAAAAAAAAAAACTATCGAAATTAACCAAAAAATCGAAAAAACCCCTCTCAAAATCAACAAAAAACTTAATCATACGACACCATCATTTGAAATTTGAAAATTGTCCTAGCCCATCCTTAGGCCATCCGCTGTGAGGCTTCGGGTAGGTACCCGGGTACCAACTACCCGACGGGTAGGGAAGGGAACACCACCGTGGGGTTGAGCGGGTAGCTCCCCCTCGGTTTGGCAGGGACGGACCTGAAGAGGTGTCCACGGTGGCACGGGCCACCGTATCATTCCTCTGTCACAGTGTAAAAAAATATAGGTGCTACTGTACTAATTTGTTCTGTGCCACCATATATATTTTGAAACTGAAATAGTAATACAAACCTCCTTAGCTTAGTTGGTTAGCTCCTTGCTTTTCATATAAAAGGTCATTGGTTCAAGCCTAGTTAAACACATTTTTCTAGTTTTTTAGCTTTTAATATAATATTTATTATGTTTCTAAAAAATAAAGTTAATAACAAGACCCTTAACCTCCAAGACAATTAAACACTTCCTTACCACTAGGCTATTAATGACATTTGATAGTATTTTTGCATACTTTAATTTAATTACGTTTCTTGTGAATTCATTTTTATTTTCTATAATTCCTTTTTTCAACTTTTGTTTTTTCATAACACTTATTAATCTTAGATAAATAAAATCAATCATATTCGATATTTTTTCTTGTAAATCCAATCTAAAAACTAACTGTATCTAGATATTTAAAAATATGATACAAGTATTATATTTTTTTAATGTTTTAAGACAAATTAAACATGTTACGTGATTGTATATAATTAGTTCAAGCATAACTATCATTGTATATAACGCCTCTAAAGTTTAATTTAGTTTTGATGTTTCATTATGGTATTATATAATTATAAGATATGTATTACCAAAAACATATTGTTATTCAATAATATTAACAAGTATTGATTTTTAAAAATAATATGGTTTTATTTCTTATAGTTTTAAATAGTGGTGACAAAAACCGTAGGACTAGCCCTGACAAGACTCGAACACACGATCCTTCGTTTAGAAGCAAGAAACAAACCACTAAACCAATATAGACTTTGTAAAAAATATTTTTATATGTATATTTCTTATAGTCAAGTGGTGCCACCGTTTGAAAATTTCTCTAGGTCCGTCCCTGCGGTTTGGTGAAGCCGATGCCACCCCACCCACCCCACCCCCCCTCTCTCTCTCTTCTCTCTCTCTCTCTCTCTCTTCTTTCTCTCTTTTATTTATTTATTTTTTCATTTAACTTTTAATTAAATGATTTTAGTTTGATAGTGGATGAATTGGGTAGTTTTGGGTAAAATAGTGAAAATCTGATATGACCATGATATGGCAGTTAAAACCATTGGTTAGTAATGGATCAACAGTAGATGGTCTTAATTAATATTCTGTGTATTTAATTTATTCCTATCTATGAGCTTATAAATATTAAATACCTGAAATTGCAACGTGTACCCCGTGACAAACTAGTGTCATCCTATCATGTCTCCATTCATTCAGACAAGACTAAGGTTGCTTTCATTTCCTGGATTTTGGTAATAAATTCACTTATTTTAATTCCAAATACAATTATTCAATCTTAAATTCCAAGTCATCATATCATTTTTCTTAACGGTAGATAAACTCAGACATACACATTTTTACGGTATTTGAGATCCATTCAATCACTTGACTAATTCGTATCGGTCTTAAACCGACTCGAAAGCCAGTTCGAAACCTGGCTAACTCCACTTACTATCGCAAGTTTTGAACCTGAGTAGTTAGTAATACCATTCACTGATCTCTTAGAATACTACGTCTGTCACTAGACTTGACAAACTTTCTTACAAGTCATCATATACTTTATTACTCATTTTTGAAAAAGCATATCACATGAACCAAATTAAATCCGCAGTTAACTCTAAATTTCTTTTATTCATTTGAAATAAATACAATTATCCAAATCACTAATACCATGTCATCATATCATTGACATACAAGATACATAAATACTTATTATAAAACACATCAAACCAAACACCAAAATTAAAATAGAGATGAAAGTTGGATTAAAATCTAAACACCCACTATTTTTTAGGTGTTTTAATGAACGCCAAATTCGTCGAGTTCCCAACTCTCGTCAACGTCTTCAAATCATAAGCGATCCAACACCTCGATCGATCCGTATGATAGAAATACCCCATACACTTACAATCCTTACTACATTTGGCCTCACAATCACTTTGCTTCGTGGGCCCATCACCCCTCGTGTACTTTATCATAAAATGGTCTACCCCTTCGATCTTATAATACACAAACTCACCACTTTTACAAGATGTCACCGTTTTGGACTCGCAATCCTGGCTCCACCCACTTAACCCATTTGGCGTCGGGCAAGCCACACACTGGCTATTCTCGCACAAACCAAACTTCCCGCATCTTTCCGGCAACTGACACTCGCCCTCCATCGATCTCCTATCGAAAAACGTATATATAACCTCCCAAGAAACGCCTTGCACGTTCGGGTTATATGTCAAGAACCTAAGGTTACCATCTATTCCTAACCGAAGATACGATAACGTGTTATTGTATCGTGAATACGCCATGTTCCGGTTCGAGTTCGAAGACGGGTTTGTCATAAAGTATTGGAACGTTAAATAATAAAGAAACCCCTCGTCCGAGGATGTGAGGGTCAAATTGGTCAAACTACCTTTTTCGATAGTAAACCACTCGGTCGACGTCCAATACAGCATTGGACGGACCGAGTTAGGGCTCTTGTAATACAAGGCCAACCCTTTGGGTTCCATCACCAAACTGTAGGCCCCATCGATGTTACTTGACTCGGAGCTCCGACTGACGAGCCGACTCGGCCCACCAGCCCGGAGATGCCCACCCACCAAAAGGGTATCCGTCGGCGAGTCGAAGCTTTGCCAGACGAAATTACCCTTCCCGTCGTGGAGAACCATGTTCCCGTTCGAAAGTACCTGGAAACCGACTACGCCTTTGCCGGCGGTGTTGGTTTGCCAGACGATCCGGCCATCGGCGTCCGCAAGGACGAGGTTGCCGTCGGTTGAGAAGGTGAGGGTGGCGTTTTCGCGGACCGGGTTTCCGCGGTTGGCTTCCCAAACCCATCGCATGAGGGATTCGGATCGGACCGTGCCCATACGTAGAGCGAGAGTGAATTGGTTAGGGGTGGCGTTGTAGAAGCAAAGCTGGAAGGGGTTGTTGAAAGGCGGGAGGGCTCGATAATTGGCGTCGTATTCGACAATGTAATCACCGAAATCGCCCTCGTTTACGTAGGTGAAAGTGTCTGAAGCGGGTACGATGGCGAGAGAGATTGAAAAAAGCAGCTGAAATGAGATGAGGAAGAGAAGTGATATGGAAGCCATTGTTGGTTGTGATTTGAGAGCTTCATAGAGGTGATATATATATAGATGGAAGTGGAAATGGGATAAGGTCATAAGGATAAATGTAGGCATTATACATGGAGTTGTACCGTACAACAATGTGATGCAGGGTGCTATGGATATATATTTATTTATTTATATTTGAACGGCAAGTTAACGCACACACATGTTTCAGCGGCGTCGGACCTCCTTACGAGCAATCCCACAAATCTGCTGCGACCCGGAACGGATGAACCCGACTGGCAGGTTTTAGTGGCCTTATGGACCAAACCGAACCCGTCCTCAAAGGACCAGAATCAAAGTTTGGAAATCTCAGGATAGTGTGACTTTTACCCCAGAGTGCCAAAAATGTTACCTATCTAAATAAACTAGCCCTATTTATTATGAATATTTAATTTTAAATTGTTAAATTGGATTTGTACATATGGGGCGGCTTCTTTGAAAGAATTCAAATACGAATCATCTTTTTAACTATGTGGTCAATGTATATTATTACTTTATTTGTTATAATGTATTTTAATTTTTTCTTTTGTTATAATGTATTCATATACGGTGGACACAGACACAATAGTTAATTTAAAATAAATAAATTAATCCAAGTTGGGTATATATATCATCTTTTATTATTGCCATTTTCACGTTAGCGTCGTGGGTTGATCGAAGAAAACTACAATTTGAAAACAAAAAGTTAGCTTAAGGGGGTCCTTTTTTATTTTTTAATAATATCTTGTTGACGTTATTTATTTATTTATAATGAATTGTAATTTTGGTTTAGCTTTGGTCTTTATAAAATATCAAAAGAAATTGTGCCAAATATATCTTATCTTTCCCATTAATTCGTCGTTAAGTCATGCAGAATTTCATCCAAAGATATTTCATAAATGAAATGAGTAGTTACCCTCATGTCCATAGGTCATGGGGTGCTAACTAAGTGATGTAATTTAATTTTGATTAATGGGGAAGACTAAAACCAAAAAATTTGTATAGCATGAGATTAAAATTTGTAAGGAACTGAGCCAAGAAAAGACAACAAACGATAAAGACCAAATATGTAATTCACTCTATATTCTATATAGGTATATTTAGATTAACTTAAAATGGAATGGACTCAACTAGAGAATACGTTTTAAAACAAAATCAAAGAATACCACAAGATTAATGTGCGTTAGTTATTTTAAATCACTGTTTACCGTCAATTGTTACGCCAATTTTTATAAAGCCGATGGCCAAAATTTGATTTCCCAATAATACAATTGACGACAACAATTTCATTGAGGTCCTTAAAGTCATTGAAATAATTTTTCACCCTATGGATAAAGATATTCACAGAATATGCCATGAAATAGAACTTTCAATTATTTCTATAATCTATTTTTTTTATTTTGTTAGTGAGATATATATTTTATCATTGTTAATTTGCAATCAAAGTTAACATTTAATATTTTTATATGTCAAGTGTATCCTTTTGAGAACGACTTGTTTTCAATGATTGAAGTTAATTCCTTACTCGACATAGTTTGGATGTTGCTTCTCGGAATGGAAAAACCCATGTCCGTTTCATCGAGGTTGCTCTCAATTTATTTATTTCACAAATACAAAATTTTAATTTCTGGAATCCACTGAAGATCATATTTTGACCAATATACATATATTACAGTTTTATTTTATTTTTTAATTTAAGTTATTAATTTAAATTTTTATCAGTTGACAGTTTATTTCAAAAAAGAACAAAAATAATCAAAAAAAAAAAAAGAAAGAACAGAGAGAACAAAAACAAAACAAAGCAACCAAGAAGGAGAAACCAACCAAACCAAAACAAGCCAACATCCGAAAACCATAAAAACCACCGAACTAAAACACGTAGCCACACAAAAAGACCCCAAACAAGCCACATCCACAACCTACACACAAACTGCTTTCATTCAAAAGTTTGTCGTGCACAACATTCCGGTCAAGAAAAAGAGAAGTCCTTACAACATTGTGTAAGAAAAAGCGATCGACTATACATTGTTATCTGGTTTTTTTGGAAAGGTGTCCGAGCCTATGATCCGACTAATCCCCGGGAAGATCAGGACTAAAACATGCCCCTTTGTAAATGTCCACAGGTTATGCATGGACCCTTCAAGCCTTATTCGCTCCACTACAACAATGATAAACTAATTTATTTTTCTTCAAACGCAACTAATTTATGAGTTATGTTATCAACTTATACAATTAACATCAGATTTATCGATTAAAATAAGCTTGTAATCTAACAATTAAGTCATAATAAATAGCAATAAACAATAGAAAAGGCGTATAAAAATTGAAAATTTTGAAACAGATCTTGAAACTTTAATAAAAAAAAAAAGAAAGCAAAAGGACAAGTTTGACCGCATGATTATAAAAGGAAGATGATGAATAAGGTGGTGGAGTAAAAAGTTGTGGTCGGAAATGGCGACCGGCGGCTTCCATAGTGGCAAAATTACTGTTTGGGACTTCATATATATCTCCTATAGTTGTTTTCTTCTATTAATTGCAATAATTACAAGGTTTATATTTGGTTTGCCCTATATGAATATAGTTTTCATATCCCGGATTTTCTTTATAAATTCTTTAACTTTAGTTCAAAATAAAATTATCTAACAGTCTAATTCCAAGTCATCATATCCTATATTCATTTTGAAAAAGGGTTAAGAACTATTGTGAAAATACTAAAACCCAACTAACAATAAAGCTTTAAGTTGGAACTCACTATAAACACGAAATCCCCAAGAATAATGTAGGTTCTTATAACGAGATAATAGCAGAAATATGATCCACAAACATGAGATAATCAACTACCAAGTATATGCAACAATATTCAACCGTAAATGCAAGATAAAGCAAAGTAAAGAGAGACACTAAGATTTTTACGTGGAAACCCAAATCGGGAAAAACCACGAGCGAAGGAAGCCAGAAACTGATCCACTATCACTTGATGGTAATACAATTTTGAGATGTACAAACTTCTTTATAACGAAGAGAAACTATGGCTTCTATTTTGTGTTCTTGAGCTCTAGCTAATTTGGAGAGGAATAAGATGATAATGTGATAAAGGAGACAAAAGAAAGATCCTTATAAACTTAGGCGTCACTTTTGACGAATCTTCGATGTTGCATGATTTGACGCTTTCTACATTTGAGACCATTTTCGAATCTCCAAAAGAGAAACCTCTGGTAGAGGTGGAGCTACCTTGTTACTAACGATTTGAATGATGTTTCTTCTTCTTCCACTACAAGTGTTAAGGTATTATATGACTCTTCATCACAACATTTACCAAAAGTGCCCGAACCGTGTATTGCTCATGATAGGGAAGAAGACAAATTGTGGTCCGGCACAGTATATTGAAGAATGGATGATGGAATCTACGGTGGAGCCTACTTCTTATAGTGAGACAATGAAGCTAGATGATGCAGATGAATAGATGATGACGAAGAAAACGGAGATGAAGTCCTTGCAAAAGAACGAAACTTGGGAGCTTGTACCTCCCTTCAAGGGTAAGAAGGTTGTTCGATGCAAGTTGGTCTATAAATTGAAGGAATGAACCACTCCATATGAAAGGCTAAGGTATAAAGTTCGGTTGCTCGCATAGGGTAATAGTCAAATTCCTAGTATTGACTATAATGTCATTTTATCACCGGTGGTGAAACATACTTTCATTCGTGTATTGCTAAGGATGGTCGCGCCCGATGATTTGAAGCTTGAGAAATTGGACGTCATTACCGCTTTTCTGAATTGTGAACTTGAGAAAGAGATTTTTATGCACCAACCAAAAGGATTTGAAGTTTCAGGTAAAGAAGATTATTTGTGCAAATTGATAAAGTCTCTCTATGACCTCAAACAATCTTCTAGGTAATGGTACAAGAGATTCGACGCATTTGTGACCGCACACAGCTTGAAAATTCTACGTACAACAGTTGCGTTTACTTCAAGAAGCGTGAGGATTGGTTGATATCGTATTTGCTCTTGTACGTGGATGACATACTTTTAGCGGCTAGAGGACGTGGAAGAAGTTATAAAATAACAGTTAAATTCAGAATTTGACATGAAAGATATGGAAGCCGCAAAAAAGATTCTTGGTTTGAAGATCATGGGGACCACATCAACCAAATCCGTTTTTAACTCTAAAATTCTTTTAGTCATTTGAATTAAATACAATTATCCAAATCCTAATACATATTAGCATATAATCAACAATCATATCTTTGACATACAAATACATAGATACTTCTTACGAAACACATCAAAACCGAACACCAAACTAGGAATAAAGATGAAGTTGGATTAAAATCCAAACGCCCACTATTTCTTGGGTGTTTTAATGAATGCCAAATTCGTCGAGTTCCCAACTCTCGTCAACGTTTTCAAATCGTAAGCGATCCAACACCTCGATTGATCCGTATGATAGAAATACCCCATACACTTGCAATCCTTACTACATTTGGCCTCACAGTCACTTTGCTTCGTGGGCCCATCACCCCTCGTGTACTTTATCATAAAATGGTCAACACCTTCGAGCTTATAGTACCCAAACGCACCACTCTTGCAAGATGTCACTTTTTTCGACTCGCAATCTTTACTCCACCCACTTAGCCCATTTGGGGTCGGGCAAGCCACACACTGGCTATCCTCACACAAACCAAACTTCCCACATCGTTCGGGTAACTGGCACTCGTCTTGCATCGATCTCCTATCGAAAAACGTATATATAACCTCCCAAGATTCGCCTTGCACGTTAGGGTTATATGTCAAGAACCTAAGGTTCCCATCTACCCCTAATCGAAGGTATGATAACGTGTTGTTGTATCGCGAATACGCCATGTTCCGATTTGAATCCGAAGATGGGTTCGTCATAAAGTATAGGAACCTTAAATAATAAATAAACCCCTCGTCGGTATACGGGTAGGATGAGAGCGTTAAATTGGTCAAGCTACCTTTGTCAATGGTGAACCATTCGGTTGACGTCCAATACACCATCGGACGGACCGCGTTAGGGCTCTTGTAATACAAGGTTAACCCTTTTGGCTCCATCACCAAACTATAAGCTCCATCGACATTACTCGACTCGGAGCTCCGACTCACGAGTTGACTCGGCCCACCGGCTCGGAGATACCCATCCACCAAAAGGGTATCCGTTGGCGAATCAAAGCTTTGCCAGACGAAATTACCCTTCCCATCGTGAAGAACCATGTTCCCGTTCGGAAGAACTTGAAACCCGACAACGCCTTTACCGGTGGTGTTGGTCTGCCAGGCGATCCGGCCGTCGGCGTCCGCGAGGACGAGGTTTCCGTCCGCGGCCAAGGTGAGGGTGGCGTTTTCGCGGACCGGGTTTCCGCGGTTGGCCTCCCAGACCCATCGCATGAGGGCTTCGGATCGGACCGTGCCCATACGTAGAGCGAGAGTGAATGAGTCAGGGGTGGTGTTGTAGAAGCAAAGTTGGAAAGGGTTGTTGAAAGGCGAAAGAGCTCGATAATTGGCGCCGTATTCGACTATGTATTCGCCGAACTCGCCTTCGTTTACGTAGGTGAATGTGTCCGAAGCGGGGACGATGGCTCGAGAGATGGTGGAAAGGAGTTGGAATGCGATGAAGAAGAAGAGAAGTGAAATGGAAGCCATTGTTGTTGCAAGTTGTGATTTTGAGAGGGTTGATAGAAGGGAGATATAAAGGATAATCCGAAGGCATTATCGAGTTGTACCGTACAACAAGGTGATGCAGGGGGCGGCTTGTATCTATATTATTACTTTATTGATATTATAGTAGTTTCTAATTTGTTCTTTATTAATAATGTACTCATATATTATATAGCCAAAGTGTTTTTTGTATAGTACCTTTTTTTAAATATTTTATTGATTCTACGAAAATCCACTAGTAAGTTGGTATAGAAAAATATTTAGCCTTGATTCCTCTGATTTATAAAAAAAGTTAAATTTTATCCATTGTGTATATAAGGGGGCCAAGGGTGTCCTCCTCCTGCCAATTCCATTTTTTATATAAAAAATCAAAGTATAAGATGCCGAGCCCATTGCTTGAGCCCGCACGAGGCGTACAACCATCGTGCTGAGCCCACCGATGCCCGTGCCGAGTATGCATGGTGAAGGCCGGTGTGGTACTCATGACCTAATAGTTAGCTTACATGCTACGTTTTTTTAATAATATATTCGTATTTAAAATAATTTATTTATATTGAAACATATTTATTTTTATTTACTTACTCCATGTAAATATATAATTTGTATGATATGATTTAAACATGTTGATTACTATATATCAATTAAACATGATCATACAATGTAATGACCTAGTTCATTATTTTGCTTATTTCATTTTCTTATTCATCTTATTAATGTCATTTAATTTTTTTTATAGATATTGTTTCAACCTTTTATTTATTTTGTTTTCATTTGGATGAATGAACCAGTTTGTTGAGTAAACAAAGTTTTAAGGATAATTTTCATGTATTTTCGATTTTTCTTAAATATATATTTAATTATCCATTCACAATTGTAGGCACATTTGTATTTGTGTTAGTACTAAAGTGCAATTTGCTCTATTTTTTTTTATATATCAATCTAGAAATGAAATGGAATAGACTAGAAATCCATGTTTTAAAATGAAGTTAGAGACTGCCACAAAACTGAAGAGTGTGTTTGGCACTCAAACAAGATAGAACATGATATGACATAACAGAGTCGGATCAACATTCAGCAAACCCCTACTTGACAATATATCGATGATTCATTTAGCGATATTCACACCATAAAAGATCCAACTGTTGCGACCGATATTCAAGCCGGGAACATAATCCCCTAAGGTAGTTACGGTTATTACCATTAAAGACCATTGATGACCTTTGAGGCTTTATGAAAAATGACAAATTCATATCCCGAGGACACAAGCTACCAAGCAGAAAGCATAAGAAAGAAATACAATTGAAGCTCTATAACGAAGAAGTATTCTCTTGAAGAATACACAACGCTTACTCACGACGACTCATCATTTCACACGACCTATTAGTTATTTTGTAACTTGTAGTCATTTCATTCATTTTATTGTAACTGTTTGTATTCACGGCCCTTGTTATCAAAGGATGTCGTCCCCGATTGACGACGATAGTGCACAGACGACTCTAAATTGTCGTACGCGGGTTTTTTCTTCTTCTCTCGGTTATAGGTTTTTCTCGCGTCACCAAATCTAATGTCTTTAGTTTACTTTATTTATTTGACTCTTATTTTGTTGGAATAACTTTATTTAGTTGGAAAATCTCCACTTTAACCGTAATTCCGTAAATTGTTCTTTGAACGATTTTTGACATTAACGATCATCATATATCCTTTATTCAATTTTGAAAAAACATAGGGACCAAGCACATCAACCAAATCCGTTTTTAACTCTAAAGTTCTTTTATTCATTTGAACTAAATACAAGTATCCAAATTACCATATAAACATATCATCATATCTTTGACATACAAATACATAGATACATATATTACGAAACACATCAAACCAAACACCAAAATCAGAATGGAGATGAAGTTGGATTATAGTCCAAACACCTACTATTTCTTCGGTGTTTTAATGAACGCCAAATTCGTCGAGTTCCCAACCCTCGTCAACGTCTTCAAATCGTAAGCGATCCAACACCTCGATCGATCCGTATGATAGAAATACCCCATACACTTGCAATCCTTACTACATTTGGCCTCACAATCACTTTGCTTCGTTGGTCCTTCACCCCTCGTGTACTTTATCATAAAATGGTCAACCCCATCGATCTTATAGTACCCAAACTCACCACTCTTACAAGATGTCACCTTTTTCGACTCGCAACCCTGACTCCACCCACTTAGCCCATTTGGCATTGGGCAAGCCACACACTGGCTATCCTCACACAAACCAAACTTCCCACATCGTTCCGGTAATTGACACTCGCCCTCCATCGATCTCCGATTGAAAAACGTATATATAACCTCCCAAGCAGCGCCTTGCGCGTTAGGGTTATACGTCAAGAACCTAAGGTTTCCATCTACCCCTAATCGAAGATATGATAACGTGTTATTGTATCGCGATAACGCCATGTTTTGACTCGAATGCGACGATGGGTTTGTCATAAAGTATATGAACCTTAAGTAATAAATAAACCCCTCGTCGTCATACGATAACGACGTGAGGGTTAAATTGGTCAAACTACCTTTGTCAATGGTGAACCATTCGGTCGACGTCCAATACACCATTGGTCGAACCGAGTTAGGGCTCTTGTAATACAAGGTTAACCCTTTTGGCTCCAACACCAAACTATAAGCACCATCGACGTTACTCGCCTCGGAGCTCCGACTCACGAGCCGACTCGGACCACCGGCTCGGAGATACGCACCCACCAAAAGGGTGTCCGTGGGCGAATCAAAGCTTTGCCATATGAAATTACCCTTCCTGTTGTGAAGAACCATGTTACCGTTCGGAAGAATTTGAAACCCGACGACGCCTTTGCCGGCGGTGTCGGTTTGCCAGGCGATCCGGCCGTCGGCGTCCGCGAGGACAAGGTTACCGTCCGCGCCCAAGGTGAGGGTGGCGTTTTCGCGGACCGGGTTTCCACGGTTGGCTTCCCAGACAAATTGCATGATGGATTCGGATCGGATCGTGCCCATACGTAGAGCTAGTGTGAATGAGTCAGGGGTGGTGTTGTAGAAGCAAAGCTGGAAAGGGCTATTGAAAGCCGGGAGGGCTCGATAATAGGCGTCGTATTCGACTACGTATTCGCCGAACTCGCCTTCGTTTACGTAGGTGAATGTGTCTGAAGCGGGTACGGTGGCTTGAGAGATGGATGAAAGAAGTTGGAATGAGATGAAGAAGAAGAGAAGTGAAGTGGAAGCCATTGTTGCTAGTTGTGATTTTGAGAGCTTCACATAAGCGATATATATATATATATATATATCTTGTTGAAGTTATTAATTTATTCATTTAGAGAGAATTGTAATTTTAGTCAAAACCGTTTGCTGTTTTATAGGTTTTTGATCTTTATAAAAATGTTTACTCTAAGAAAATCCATGTGGTATAACAAAAATACTTGATCTTGTCTTTTCAACTAATAAACGTTAAATTTTATTTATTGTGTGCTATACACAAAGGTAGGAAAGTGGTAATTTTGTTTATCATATATGAGAATAACCTACGACACACTATTTGAGTATATGTTGATCGTATTTCATATTCCTATGTGTACAGACTCTAACTCTCTAAGAGGGAGCTAGCAATGGAATTTTTCTTTCTTAGTGGGTTTTTCTTCCATGAGGGGTTTTCTTGTGATTAAAATTTTGTAACGATTGAAACCAAGAAAAACAATAAACCAGAAGGACCGAAAATGCAATTTACTCTATTTTTATATAGGGCATATTAGGTCGATCTAGAAATGGAATGTAATAGACTAGAAATGCACCAAGTCAACATGAAGTTAGAGAGAATGCCATAAGACTAAAAAGATCCAATCATGGTTCTCGCATTCGCTAGTCATGATCATTATGGTCTTTGTTATGGAATCAATTATAGTATCATTTAGAGCGTGATCAAATAACTGGCCAAGATCAGTTCTTTCAAAACTTTAAATTATTTACAAAAATGCCCCTAACGATCCTTTTGTACCAAAGAGATAATTATACACATACGCACAAAACCTGATCACTCCTAACAACAATTAAAGGACCTAAAAGCTTGATAAAGACCATAGTGATTGGCGGTTATAGAACAGTCAATGGCATTGACTTTGCCTAGATGATATGTTACGACCCAAACCGAACCCTGACATGGATTAATTACATTTTTCAACATTGGGTATCATGACCAGTTTTAACAAGTTAAAAATTATGTAGTCTCACTTCTTTGTGCAACTCTATGAGACGGTTGTTGAAATAAGAGAAGTTCGCAAAACGTTTTTTTAAAAAGAATTGATGAAGCAAATCAAGGTAGTGAGACATGAAAGATGTAGACTATCAATTATCTGGAAAACAATATTAATGAAACGAAAAGTATTGGTTTTAAACCACAAGGTTGTAGCGTATTGGTTAAGATTTGTAGGGTTAGTGGCTTGTTGACCATTCTACCACAGGTTTAAATCCAGACGCTTCCAGATTGTGGCCACTGAGGATTAACTCAGAGCAACAAGTTTTAGCTGTCGACGAACCTTGTCGGGATTAGTCGAGGCAAAACCTCGGATACCTTTCTAAAAAATAATATTGGTTTTAGATATCCTTTGTAGATTTTACGATTCAAGAAAACACAAACTAATTAAGTTGGAATCTGAACTATTTAGACAAACTACTTGGGCCACAAAAACTAACATTACACCTCGGGTGACATGCTACGAAGGGGGTGTTTTGATGTGTATTAGAGTATCAAGAGTGGTTACTATTTACAACCACTATATCGTCATGTTCACTTTTCACTTTCACCACTCAGTTTATCATTCAGATACGTAGTGATAACTATCCACCATCTTAAATTGTGAGACTCATCTTATTTATTAATTTAATTAATAAACCCCACTACTCCAAGTGGTAAGGCAATTGCTAAATACACCCGACTTTTTACCAAATGCACCCAAAAAGTGAATGCGTCATACACACACAAATCAACGTCAAAGGCTACTTTTTCAATTCCCGATGCTACTTTTTCAATTCCCGATGCACTTTTTGGGTGCATATAGCAACCCCCGGTGGTAAATACCACATACGCTAGACACCACATACTTTTGGGAATGGATCCACGAAGTGATGATTTCATCACCTAGCTTTAACCTCTTCCACTCTGTTCACTTTAGGAAATTTATTATCTAACTATTGTAATGCTGTAATAATTGATTTTAATTGCTTAGATAGTTTTTTATAGATAGATTTTGCTTTCATTACGATGGAATAGCTGATATCGGAAGGTTTCGAGCGTTAACAAGGTTTTTTAGAGATCTTTAAAGACAAAAAAAACAATCCCGTAGAAAGCCCAAAAATTGTCATTGAAAACGGAGATACAATTGTTTAAGCAATTTACCCTTCAATTTGAGTTATGTTCAAAGTCGCATGCGTATCTTTAGTTATCTTGCACGAATTGCATTTGTTTCCTGTTTCATTATTGGAGATCGAAGAACTAGTCAACGATTTCAAACACACTAGAATGCGGGTACCTTTATAAATCCCGTACAACTTCTAGTTGATCTCCTTACATGCTTCAAAGACGCCCAAGGGCGGAGCCAGAAAAATAAACTAGGGTGATCCTCTTTTAATACAATTTTTTTTTCTTTTGCAAAGAAACACTTATATTACCAACAAAAAGAAAAAAGAATACAAACACATCCCCAAGTATATATTAATATCTATTGTTAATTTTGATCTGATCACTTGTTATTGTAAATTAAATAGAAAGTGGGCCTCCCAAGTAAAATTCTGACGTCCCACTCCCTACCTCTAATATTATTTTGTGAGTTAGCCTTGCCTTTATTTAACTTAAGTGGGTCTCTTTATCTCCAATCATTAATTGATTTCATATATTTTATTATATGTAAAAAAAGTTTTTAAGACTTCAGTGTTAGCCTGAGCTAACCATGGGCAGCAGGTAGCTCCTCCCTTGAAGACGCCTAGTACACAAATCAATAGGCAAGCAAAGCGTTGACCATGAAGCTACTGGTATGACCATCTTTTCATCCCTATCCATGCATTCCATTCGTTCTTTTATATATTAAATCTCTTTTTTTATTTAGCTTTCCTAAATCTAATAAAGTTACGATTATTGTTAGTTTAGTTTTAGCTATTATCTAATTAAGTTTTATGATTACTTTAAAATTAGATATGAATTTAAATTTTATAATTATCTTTTCTAATTTAGGATTATAAGAGCATCCACAATGGAGGTTTCTCTTGGGGTTCTTCTTAAGGTTTTTACAGGAACCTCCACTGTGGGATAGAGGTTCTTGTCCAGTCATAGGTTTTTATTGGAACCCAGGTGCTTGAACAAGAACCCGGGTTCTTGTATATACTTTCCTTTTGTGTTATTATTTCATTTATTATTTTTATTATTTCTTAATCATTTTATAAATTCAAAATATGGAAAGTAAGGTTCTTGTAAAAAACCTCCATAGTGGAGTTTCTTGAGGTTCTTCTTTTGTTGAAGTGTCAATGATATGGCAAGAGCAAATATGGCAATTCAGGTTCTTAGAGGTTCCACCATTGTGGATGCTCTAAATCTGATTATTATTTTCAGTTAAAATGGGTTTATCAATTAATCAAAGTTAATATTTTTAGAGATTATTCTAATTAAATTTGCTTAAGGTGAGCTTATTAAGAGCATCCACAATGGAGGTTTCTCTTGAGGTTCTTCTTGAGGTTTTTACAGGAACCTCCACTGTGGGATAGAAATTTTTGTCCAGTCACAGGTTTTTATTGAAACCCAAGTGCTTGAACAAGAACCCGGATTCTTGTATATACTTTCCTTTTGTGTTATTATTTCATTTATTATTTTTGTTATTTTTACCCATTTTATAAATTCAAAATATGAAAAGTAAAGTTTTTGTAAGAACCTCCATAGTGGAGTTTCTTAAGGTTCTACTTTGGTTGAGCCGTTAAATGTTAATGATGTGGCAAAAGTAAATATGGCAATTGAGGTTTTTGGAAGTTCTCACATTGTGGATGATCTTAAAATGCAATCAAACTACAAATAATTAAACTTTCAAAAAAAATAATTTTAAAAAACATTAAATATTCATACAATTAAGAACAACTATCATTACAGCAAAAATTAGGTTTATATGGTCTAGAAAATACTAAACGTCCTTAAAATGTATTTTTATAGGAAACATTTTTAAATAGTGTTATATGAAATTGTTAACGCAACCCTTTGTATTATAAGTGTTCTAAAAACTTGTTACAATGCGTAAAAACGTTCTATAAACTTATTACAACACCTTTAAATAATACACTTTATTTTTTTAGCTCTATAAATTGTCTTATAAAGTAGTTTATTAAGATGCTTAAATTTCTTTTATGTCATATAAACCTAAGCGGGTTGTAGTAATAATATTACATAATTATCTGAATAATCAATGTTTTTAAAATTTAAAGTATCACTTAGCATTTGATTAATTGATTATAAAATGTTGTGTTCCGAAATGACGACCGGCGCCGTGGTGGCAAAATTCGATCCCCAGTTTGGGACTGCAATTCGTATAGTTGTTTTCTTTTATTTAATTTTTAATTAAAGAAAAAGCAGAAACCATGGGTTTGGTCTTGTTTTTAAGTTTCTTTTGTATTTGAGATGTTTGAAATTGGTTATCTAAAATAAATTATGCTGTTTTAGGGAGTTATTTGGTGTTAAATCTATATATATATAAAAGGAAGATGTTGGAGTATGACTTGGCACATTCTTATGCTAGGATTTGCCTAAAGGAATTTTCTCATTATTTTGATTTTTTTAAATATTAAAAAAGTAAAAGACTATTATACCCCTTAATGAAAAATGTGTAATTTACTATAAGAAGGCTTATTTGGTAATTTAACTTACATTTTAATTAGCTTTAACTTTCAAATTCTATAACTTCCTAGAGACATTCAATTTAGTCTCTTCATTTTCCAATTAGTTAATTAAAGAAAAACCTACAACACAACTATATATAAACCACAAAGCTCCATCAAAATGTAATATATCAACACCTTTATGTTTTATAAGAAGCCTTCATTTGAATGTTTGTTTGTTGTTTATCTTTTGTCGATTTAATTTCGTCAGTAATTTTCAATTTTCACAAAATTTTCAGGTAAAGTAACAATTTTTATTATATATTTTATGATTTATGTGAGTTATATGTTGTTTTTGTATCTATATGTGCTAAAAGTTATATATAAATTATTTTTATATAATTTTTTGTATGTTTTGTGTATATTAAATATTGTTTTTAGATAAGTTTTTTTGCTTTTTTTCCCGTTTTTACTCATGATTGTCGTATTCGTTTTTTCCCTTTATACTTCCTAATTGAAATTTTTGTCGATACAATAGTTATTTTTCTTCCATCAAAATTTCAAATAATGTTTATGGTTTTGTATATTATATATGATTATTAATAAGTTTTTTGAGTTTCTATTTGAATTTTTTTCACAATAGTTATTTTTTATTTTCCTTCATGTTTTCCATTTAATATTTATGTTGTACATGTATCTTAAGCGAAGTTTATTTTCCCAATTTGTTGTGCTTATATTTTTGTTGGCAATGATCAAACTCCAAGGTATGATCCATGTGGTTTTTTTAATTTTTGGTTTCGTTGTGAACTTTGTTCTGATTCTTTTATGCTTTTATAATTTCTCAATTTTTATAGTAAAAACATTAACAATAACATGACATTTTCTAAGCATTCCAATCTCAAGTTTCTTATTTTTCCTTATAATATTCCCTTTTTCTGATGTAGTTCTTGCAAAATATTTAATTAATTAAATTATTTATATTTTTATTGATTTTTAAAATTTTTTATTTCGTTTATTTCACATTTTAAGAACTTAATATATATTATATATATATATAATTACAACAATCGATATGTATATTTTTATTTACATGACGCTTTAATATAATAATATATGTATTTTTAATAAATAAATAACTGAAGATGATGGTTAATAAGGTCAATACAATATCTTATGATAATTGTCAGTTATATTATTTATATGACATTCTTTATATATATTAGTTAAAAAATAACATATTTTTAAATGGCCGATCATACGAGTTTTAATTATTTGTTTTACTACCACATGTATTCAACTAGGTATTAAATACCCGCGCTTCGCGTCGGGTTATAAAGTGTGATGGATTTTATTGTAAGTAGTAAAATGGATTTATATGAAACATAAGTTTATACATATGTCGTCATACGAAAGGTTTTTATGACGGACTTCATGTATTGTGTTGGGTGTTTAGCATATGCAAATATCCATTCTTCACTTTCCTCAATTTTCTTTATTATAAATTTAATTTAACTAAGCAAATGAACCTTTTTAAATATTGCCTAACACATATATTGGAGATGTTCTTATATGGGTTTACATTCAATACATGCTACATCATATATTATTTTTTTTCTATATTTACATATAACACATGAAATTATCATGATTCTATTTCCATTTTTTTTTGTTTAGAAGCAAAGTTTTGGAAGCAAAATAATTTTAATAATTTATGTTAAAACAATTCTAAATCTTTACTTTTACTTTTCTTCTTTTTCCTCTATATTTAGAAAGAAATATATATTATTTTATTTTATGTTCTCTTTCATACTCATGTTCATCTACTATTAGGCCATCCGCAGCCCTCCTACATCCTTCCTGCACCGTCGCCTGCGCCGAGGGTGACCTGCAAGGGAGCTGCAAGCTCACCCAAAATTTCATCTTCTTTTACATTCCATCAACATACCAAATACACACTCTAAGAACCAAATTTTTTTTTCATACTTTCACTTTGTCCCTAAAATTTCATCTTCTTTTACATTCCATCAACACACAACCAATTCATATTATTATATCAATATACAAAATCACAATCTCATTAGCAACATCATATATATATATATATGTGTGTGTGTGTGTGTGTGTCAACGGTTATTTATAATAAATAAAAAAGATTTATAAAATCAATAAATAAAGAATATTAATTTTAAGAGATTTTAACCCAAAGCTTTGACAAAAAATATCATGTATTTATCAATAGTTTAATAAAATTATTTGATTAAAGTTATAATAATTTATTATTAACCAGTAAAACAAAAATGTGTCGATAAAATAAATAAAGAATTTTTTTATCAAAATGTGAATTATGTAATATGAGAATAAAAAGCATAAAGAATGGTGTACTTTCGAGACCATATATGTAACTTAATGAAACAATTTTTGGATTAGTTAACCACTCAATTTAATAAAGTTGGATCGATGAACGAATGAAAACGAATTAAAAATAAAAATTACAGGGATGAAAAAAGCATTTTTTAAAGTTTAAGGTTGAAAAGTATTATAAATATGAAACTTCAGGGACTAAAATCAAACTTTAATATAATATTTTATTATAAAAATTCTTTCCTGGGTTTTGTAGGGTTATATAATGTATAAACTTACTAAAATCAATATATAAATATAAAAACTATCAGAACCAATAAATATAAATAAAATCAGAATGCGTATATAATTAAATACTCATTATTAACCAATTATTTGATAAACAAATTATTTATTTCGACACTTAATACCACTAAATAGGATTACTAAATTATTATATTTAATATCACTAATTAAGTCAATATATACATAAAAAATTATTATAATTAATATATGAGTATGTAGTTAAAGCTATAATCAAACTTAAAAGTTACTGAAAATCAATATAATAATATATAAAAAGATATAGAAACATATATAGATTAAATAAAAACAAACAAATATATAAAGTTATGAATAATGGCTTCTTACGATAATTAATATATAGTTATTTATAATAGCTTCTTACGATAATTAATATATAATGGCTTCTTATTTAGCCGTTCAAAAAAAAATATATATATATATATATAGTTATTTAAATTTCATTTAATTTTATATTGAAATTAAAGTGACAATGAAATTAGGTTTGATATATATCTTTCATTTTACACAGTATGATTAAAACCTCTTTTCAAGATATTTACTTAGAAATTAAGTTATGAATGAATAGCCTCAAGTACATCAAAAAGCTTGACACATGTGATATATTAACAATTCAATTAGATTCGTCTATTGTCAAAGTGACCATAATAGTGGTGACTATTATTATTACTTTTCATCAGACTGTAGGTTGGGAAGAGAATTCTAGAAAAATTTTGGTCAAAGTTGTAAACAGATACACCACAACAATTGTATGTAAATTATCAAAATGTCCTAAAATTGTACAAAAACTAGATAGCACTACCGCAGTTGCGTGATGAATATAAATATTTTATGAAAATATGTCAGGGATAAATAGATATATCATGAGTTATGGGAAAAAAAATATCCATCACATACCTCATTGTTATAATATATGGTCTCATACATTTCTTTTTTCATATGAGTCAATTACGAAGTCTGATAATGTAGAACTTATAAGTTATTAGTTAATTATATATCAAAATAAACAATTAGAAAAGATGAAGCAACTTTATATCATGTGTAATATTGATTCTTATTATCTTAATATATGATCATTAGTTTAGTTTAATTTTAAGATTTTCTGAACAATTTATCACCACCGCGCAACGCGCGGTGCCGAACACTAGTTGTTTTTAAATGTTTAATAAATAAACAAATAAATGAGAAGAGAGTAACTTATGGTGATACTCTATCAGAACAAGTTAATAAGTTCGAATGTAATAGTTTATCGAAAATTTCTTATTACCGGTTTAATGTTGGTATAAGACTGTATTGATCCAAGCTCTAAAGGCTTTGTTTGGCAAGCATAAGCTAGCTTATAAGCTAGCTGATAAGCTAGCTTATAAGCTAGTCCATCCAAACATGTACCAGGAAGCTAGCTTTTTGAAACGCTACTTTGAGTAGCTTATGAGGAGCTTATTGTAGCTTTTTCCAATTATACCCTTATTAATATTAATTATTAAATTCAAATATACCCTTTTTGGTCATTTTACATACTCATAAGTTAGTTTTTGCCAAACATATTTTGTTCAACAGCTAGCTTATCAGCTACTAGCAAGCTTATCAATCAACAACTAGCTTATCAGCTATCCGCTAGCTTATCAGCTACCAGCTAGCTTATAAGCTACGCTTGCCAAACATAGCCAAAAACTCATTATTAGTACCACACTGAAATAAGTTACTAACGATTGTTAACTCTCATAGTTACATGAGGGGTATTTTGACAAATTTTCAATCTTTTTATTTATCATGTGTGTGTGTGGTGTTGCTTAAGATTACCTAAAACTACGTCATCGAGAGACGGAACCAAATCACTCACTAACCCATATACCAAAATGGATCAAAACCATTCCATCTTCTCTGATCAATTTTTCCAGCTAGCCGATAAATACCATAACAATAAAAAGACAGAATCAAACCGAAATAGACACATCAAAATCATATCTCAAATAGAACCTTACAATCAAAATCTAAACCATTGGAATTCTCAAACCAAGTCCCCGTCAATGGTCATTTTCCAAAAAGAAAAAGTCCCTATCAATGGGTTGTTTTCCTTCTTTGTTATTTTTTTTGGTATAATTTCATTTGTTTATTTAAAAGTATAATTATCCAATCCAAAAGACTTCGACAGGTTACAAAGACATTTGATCATATCTTTGACCCATACATATTTCTTACGAATCTTAACTAAGTTTAGATCAAACCCAAAAACATAATTTCAACTAGAAAACAAAATCAAAAGGTACTATTAATATACGTAGGAAGTTGGAGAATCAAAGACACTTGGTGTCTAAATGAAGGTCAAATCTCAAATGCCCTGCGTTCCCAACTATCATCAATGTTTTCAAATCGTAAGCTATCCAACACAACGATTCGTCTATATGGTCCATCCATGTTGTTTGTCTTCGAACCCCAACCCATAATCCTACTAGGACTTTCGACTCGGAGATATTGACCTATCGAAAGAGTGTTGTATGGGGAATTAAAGCTTTGCCAAAAGAAATAACCTTTCCTATTATAAGAGCATCCATAGTGGTGGAACCTCACTTACCATATTTTTTCTTGTCATATCATTGTCATCTCAATAAACTAAGAACCTCTTTAAAACTCTACAATAGAGATTCTTTCAAAAACCTCACTTTTCTTTTCTTATTTATAGTATAATTTTTATTTATGTAAATTATTGTATAACAGAAAAGGAAACTATTACAAGAACCTAAGTTCTTGTTCAAGCAGCCAAGTTTCAATACGACTTGTGATTGGGCAAAAGCCCCTGTCTCATAGTAGAGGTTCTTGTAAAAACCCCATTAAAAAACTAAAAAAGAACCTTGGTTGTAAATGCTCTAAAGGACCAAATACAATTATTAATTATTAATTTTTTTTGGAGGGGGTGGGGTGGAGGCGGCGCCAAGGAAACAATTAGATAAGAGAATTTAGGAATCGAAAGCGGATATAACACCTTTTATGATCCACTTGATGATAATGAGAGTTTAAAAAACAGAGAAGGTATCAAAATACTTTTAGTCACATTCTTAATATAGATAAAAAATTTATATATATGTCTTTATCAATAAAGACATGAGATAGGTGTTGCTTTAAAGAGATGTATAACTAGGAAACATAATGAAGAGCTTATTATATTCGCAGTTTATCCGTTGTGGGCTTGTAGTGAATCAGAGGACGCTAAGATAGGGATGGCAAAAAGAAATTCAAAGCTGATGGGAAAACCCGAATCCCAACCAAGTTCGGGTCTGATTGGGTGTCGGGATTGGATAACAGGGAATTTTTCAGGGGTTTCTTCGGGTTTGGGTATATAGGATCAAGTTCTTTTGTTAACCATAAATAGTTTGTTAGCTTTGTTAACCCATCACAACCACTGATGATTTAAATATACGATCAAGATCAAATTCCTATAATTAATAAATTTTGAATAATTCCAAATTTAAAAATCCAGTAAATACACGTGCACTGGGGTATTTTGGGAAAACATGTATTCCGACGAATACATGTGTACTCCGAGGAAACACGTGTGCACTCCGACGAACTCCAGTTCACTCCGGCAAAAACGTTGGCAAAAGCGGAGCGACTATGGTGGCCACCGAAACAGCCTCGGCGGAGTTAGACTAAAGGACGTATCTCCTTCATCTCTGTCATTGAAGGTGTGCAAATGTTATCCAAAGGATATCCTGTTGAGTCAATCAAACATATTAACAGGATCAATCTCATAATTCTTATTAAGATGAGTTTAGAGATACATACTTGAAGAGAAGTTAATAGGATATTGATTTGTAGAAGATGAAGAAGCCATTGATTATCCTTCAATAGTCCTCTTAATTGCCCTTAATGATGATGGATTAATTGTTGTAAGTGTTATTGATGAAACCCTCAATTTCTTCTTGGTGCTGTACGCTAGTTTTGGAGAGGGAGAGAGAGTTTTAAGAATTAGGGCAACCAGAGAACATAAATGAATGATAACCGTCATTTATATAGTTAATACACAGGGACCAATATTGACCATCACAATAGTTAGAGGACCTGCATGTAAATATGGAATAATTAATTATAAGGAAATAACTATGGATTAATAAACTTATATATAATGATATTAATAGTTTAGGCCATATTAATTAAATAAATCTTACATTCTCCCACTTGGCCGTATAACTATTTATATCAAATAAGTTGGCCATTTATTAATCCATTTTGTATATATTTCGAAAAAGCATTGAGGCAAAAAAATGCAATCGTACATACCTTAAAAGATATGAGATCCCCATCAATTATACTTCAATACTCCACAAAATATAACTTGTGATTTTCTGGCTATCATATCTGCTCCAAGACAATTAGTGTTAACATAAATTAGTAGAGCAAATTAGTAACATAATGTGAAAGATAGACTTGTAAGCGCTTACCTTTAATAATGTATAGTACCTTGTGACACTATGCGAGAATTTGTTTTAGGCCCATTCTCGCTACATGCTCAACAAAAGTCTTAGGCGGTAGTCCTTTGGTAAATGAATCAGCCAACATGTCACTTGTATTAATGTACTCCACGGTTATGCAATTTTCTTCCACTCTTTCTCGAACGAATAGATATTTAGTATCGAGATACAATCCAGCACCAGTTGAACTATTGCTGTTAGAGAAGCTAACGGCAGCATTATTGTCACAGTAAAGCTTTAGTGGTCTTGAAATGGTGTCAACAATTTTGAGCCCACTAATTAAGTTTCGTAATAACATAGTGTTGGGTTTTTGTGGGTATCCTCGGATCAAACTGACTTGAGGATTATCTCAGATCTATCAAACCTCGCTGGTTTGATATAACTCATAGGTTTAAACAAACTGTTAAAACCCACGTGATCAGAAACTCGCTGTTTCCAATCTAATTATGCGGAAGCGGTAAAAGCTAAAAACCCATTAAAGCCTAATGATCTTAATCGTTCGTAGCTCTAAACCTAAAGGATTAGGTTAGATTAAATTTACCTGGATTGCTTGAAACTTAGTCCACCCGTAATCGACCAACGAACGTTCCTCTAGCAGAACCGTGAAACCCGAACAACAAAATTCGACCCGGGGGGGGTTTTGTGTGCGCCGGTTTTTGGGAGAGAGGAGGAGAGAGACGGAAAACTGATTTTCTCAACTGAAAAGCTTTTTGTTTCTTAACCCATAGACCTGTATTTATATGGATAAATACAACAGTTTGAATGAGATTCAGCTTCCATATTATAATTATCTCAAATTCATTCCTTTTATAAACTGGAAAAGAATTTGCCTATGAAATTATGATTTATATATTTATCTAATATATAAAATCTTTATTAATTAACTATTATATATTTATTTGTCTAATAAATATACAATATCCTAATTAATTAATAATCCTCCAACTTTGGTAATTCTGACTGTAATTACCCAACAGATTTATAATACACTATTATAAACCCTAACTCTCCATTTCGGGGTTTCATCTAACTTGTTCGACTTATAGGTCCTCACAGGTGTGACCCTCAAGTGTCTTGTAACATTGGATTGTATAATCACTTGGTTTGTCAACTCTGCACATAATTCCTAACAGACTCCCACTTGTGCAAGTTGGCAATACCACCTTTGATTATACGGACCTAAGGAGGCCCCTAGACAGGCACTTAGGCTAACCAGGTTACAAGAACTCTTATACCCAGATTTGGTGATATAAACATTCCGTGAGGAACCGGTATCTATGAAACTACTGTTCATTGATTGGGTATATCTTGGCTTTTCCCTTTGCATCGCGATATTTCATCTGTGAGTATGAGCTTGGAAAATGTCAACTCTAAATACTCAAGATTCTGTTTTCTTGATTATCTGACTTTCACTGATAGGTAAACGACAAAGAACTAATCAGTTCGTTTGGGCATGGCCATGCACTTCATCAGTATACTTAGTCAGTCAAGATGGGCCCAGAAATATCTCTCTTCTGAGAAGAGGTGCAAATCCCATCTTGCATATCTGCCTTTGACACCATGGCTTCCGCTGAATCTAGTTACACCCTTTATAGCCACCCTATTACGGCGTAGCGGTTGAGTGCACTAAGAATTCAGTAGTCCTCATGATATCAAATCAGATACCTCAGGTGATAGGGACAACCACTGTGAGATTTACTTATGACTTTATTCCAAGAAGTAATCTCAACCGCGGATCACGTCCGATATTTGCTACTCTATCAAATATCTGTGCAACTTTTAGTCTACAACACTTGTAGCTGTTATTCAGCAACTGATCATAACTACCTAAAAGTTCACAATGACTTTAACACCTTATCATGCTCCCACAATGATAAGTTGTCACGGACAGATTTTGAATGAAAAATCGGAGACTGATTTCATTCCTGGATTAATTAAAACATGCAAAATGTGAAAGTGATAAAGAAATCAATCTTGTATAGTCCATATTACACGCTGTAATAATAACAAGATTGAATGTCTTTTCTTTTAACAACTTTCATTTTATCTATTTAACATTTGTTAAATACTGGTCTAAAATGAAGTATCACCCACCTTCAGTTTTTTTTAAACCCTTTGATTAAAGTTTACCATTTTAATCAAAGTGATAACCAAAAATACAAGTCTGTTCATACGATCTACTTGTATCTGCTAATTATTGTTCTGCAAACACTTCTTAAACAATAACTAGTCTTTTATCATATTCCGTGAACTTGGAGACCTGGACCAACTTCCAGTTCCTAAATATGTAAGACTGCAACTTTCCTTAGTTGCTTGTGTAGATGAATGATTTCTACCTGAAATCCAATTCCATTTGCAATCTTTGCAAATCTACTGGAATGCTATATATTTTAATCCAACACTATAATTATTGATTTTTAAGTCAGTCACGACCTTTGTTTCATGGGTCTTGAAACTTTTATCCTTTTAACTAAAAGGGTAAATTATATCTTATGAATTCTTATCCTACCTGGATTTATGAATTCCGAGATATATCAATAATTATGTCTTTTATTCTTTTATCTTAGACTAGATTGAGAATAATCGGGCTCCCACTTGCTTGCATAAAAACTAACTATTACTCAAAATTTACTATTGACTTATTCAAGACTTTGATTAGTCAATCCTAATTTCAAGTAATGAACTTTGAGAATTTCCCTTTTATGAAACTCAACTGGATTTGGTTAAATCCTAATTCCAAACCTTGGAATCCTTCTAGTTTCATAAATACTGTTATTAACGCTATCTGAGTTAATATCTTAAATTCTTCCTTTTGATCACAAAACTATGTTTTATTCTCAAAACACATTCCTATAGAATCTCGTGTGTTTTGATAGTTTTTATACAAATTACTTCAATTTCATTAAAGTAATTATAACAGGCATCAACAACAAGGATCATACAAACACTAAGCACAATCAGATATTTCAATTGTCAAGACAATAACTTTTGAAAAATAAAACCATCGAATTATAATTTTCCAAACATTGTTTAAAACATAAACCCCCAAAATAATTGTTTTAAAACTATAAATTCAAAAATGTCTTGACTTAAAATTATCTCGTGCTTTGATCCTCAGCAACTCCTGGGCACTTCACTTCATTTCTGACCTCCTGCAATAATCATTTGCTCTAGGTATCAGTATACTTGTAGGCTAACAAGTAAGAAGTGACAAAAATAAAGCAATCATAAATTTTCTGAGGTTTATATACCTGCTTCATGACGCTTAGGGCAGTTTTGCCTCCAATGACCGATCTCATTGCATATGAAGCAGCGATTCTCGGTCCTAGCTTTGTTTGGCTTAACCTTCTTGCCCTTGCCCTTGCCTTTGCCTTTCTTGGGTGCACTCTGGATGGCCTGAACTGGTCCCTTTCCCTTGCTGGTGCTAGCATGCCCATTCTTCTTTTTCACCCCTCCGTCTTTCACCATCAAGACATCCTTTGTCTTGTTCTTGTTCCCCATATTTAATTCAGCTGTCTTAAGCATGGAGTGCAATTCTGCTATTGTTTTCTCCATGTTGTTCATGTTATAGTTGACTACAAAGGGCCTGTAGTCTTCCGACAGTGAATTGAGTATGGTGTCAGTTGCTAGCTGCAACGGAACAGGATGACCAAGCCTCTCCAGATGATCTAAGTGCCGTTTCATTTTCATGACATGGTCACTTACTGATGTCCCTCTTACCATCTTGCACTCATTGAATGCTTTGGTGGCATCGTAGCGTTCTGTACGAGCCTGAGTCTGAAACATGTCCCTCAGCTGGCGGATCATGTCGTAAGCATTCGTATTTATGAGCCCTGTTTGCAGATCTGGGCTCATAGTTGCTAACATCAGACAGGCAACATCAAGGAGATCATCTGAGTGCTTTTTGTGGGCATTTCTGGCAGCAGCCGGAGCGTTTGCCGGAGGTGCCTCCCCAAGTGGCTCTTCAAGCACATACCACTTTCTTTCATGTCTGAGCACAATCATCAGATTGCGCTCCCAGTCGAGAAAGTTAGAGCCGGTCAGTTTATCCTTCTCTAGGATAGAGCGGAGGGAAAGATTGTTAGTGCCGGTAACAGTGCTTGCCATCTACACAAAATAAAACTTTTGGTCTTAGCAACTGTAAATAGACTAATTTCCAATAAAATATCAATAAACCCTTAAATGATCAATTTATTGGACTAGGATCCTTATTTCAAACGTCCTGATGTGCGTAATGTTCTTGCTCCACCAGAACCGTATTTATTTCGGTAGGTAAGGACTTTTACCAATCATATCTCACTGACATGACTCCTAGATCTTTTCGGGACCATGGCAACTACCTGTGCATGTTTTAGTCCCTCTTAGTGCTTTTTGGCCCGGTACCACCCGGTGAACATTATAGAACCAAAACAGATCTCACCATTTTGGGGACCTGATTACTATACTCTGGCCGGTACCACCGGAGATAATTCGCAGAGTTATGTAACCCCTTCAGCTTCAGTTTGAACACAGACGTTGAATGTGTGATCACTTACAACGCCTATGTACTTTACGCCGAAGGTGCCCCTAGATGGGTTGCACTACTGATCTATGATTTTCGGGGTTTTGAAAAACTTTATTTCCAGGATTTTGAAAAACTGATTGTTTATAAAGGCTACTTATGTTTTAAACTAACTGTTTGAAACATACATGTAATTTTAAAACTAACTGTTCTAAAAATTACTCGCTAATTAAAACTAACTGTTTTAATAGCATACCTAGTTGATTAAAACTAACTGTTTTTGTCAACTTTGCCTTTTTATGAAATAATCATCCACTGATTGTTATAAAGAGCAATTGATATTCTAAACTTACTGTTTTAGAGGTTATTTTAAACCAACTGTTTAAAATATCGGCTAATTGAAATCAACTGAGTTTAAAGTGTACTGGTTGATTGAAACTACCTGTTTCAATAACCTTTTCTGTCTTGACAAAAGCTAACTGTTCTGTCAAGTTTGCTCTTTTATAACAATACACTAGGTTTTATTAAAAAGCTTCACTTTAAAGGTTTTCGATTGAAAAGTTAATAAAACCTAATTCCTTCTTGTTTTAAAAAAAAAAATATTTTTAAAACATATCTAATAAACTAACAGTTATTAGTATCAACTACGCAGTTAATCATGCACACAGATAATTATAACAACTACGCAATTGTAAAACAGATAATTATAGGATTTGCCAATTTTGTTCTTAGGGACCAATAATGACCTAGTTTTTCTACAACTTCAAAACTTCGCGTAGCTCCCACTGGCTTCGCCATACTTGTCAGTATTCCGGTAAGATGAAGAATAGCTCCCACTGGCCTTGTCATCCCAAAAGAAAAAAAAAAAAAAAAAAACTATCCTAGGGTCATTATTACATAAGGGGTTGTAAACGGCACGCAGGCCTCCCCATGAATATGTCAAGGGTCTAAGTTGGCAAATACTATAACGTATATATATATATATATATATATATGTAAAATCAAACTGAAATTCATATATAATTCTCAAGCAATCACGCAATTATGTGTATATATGCAACAAAAGCAATATTATAATTACGAGAAAAAGAACCTGGATCCGTTAAAATTAAATTATCGCAAAAACTTGGTTTTATAACTGATTCGAAAAACAAGCTGTTTTATGAATCTTAAAAGAAAATCTTTAGACTGAAGAATGGTTTTAACTTATAACTGAGATTTATAATAAATCTTAAAAACCATTTAATTCTTTTACCCAAAAATATTAAACTGGTTTTAACGATCCAACTTTATAATACTGACCTTAGTGTTTTGAACTGATTCTATAAAAGTTTATTAAATTGGAAAAACCAAAATTTACTTGATAAAAATTCTAAGTAAACTTATTTTGGATAAAATATCTTAAAAACCAAACGAGTTCTTTTGGGCCATAACTTGGTCCAAAGAACTGGGCTTTTGGGCCTAATAAGGAATTTGGCCCAAGACGGAAAAAACCTTAGGTTTGACCCATGACCAATAACCAATGTTCACCACCAC
The DNA here is from genome assembly GCA_030169165.1 of Centaurea solstitialis. Taxonomy (NCBI): domain Eukaryota; kingdom Viridiplantae; phylum Streptophyta; class Magnoliopsida; order Asterales; family Asteraceae; genus Centaurea; species Centaurea solstitialis. The sequence continues at coordinate 85,282,919 of CM058041.1, forward strand.
CGAATACGGTGGTTTTGGTCATCGTGAGACGCCGCCACCACCACGCTGGTGGTGTAGCTGCGGTCTAGCCGCGATCCGGCTACGGCCGACCGAGGTGCGGGTCTTGATCGAATGCGGTACCACCACCACTAGGCGTGGCCGTGAGGCAGCCAGTGGTGGTTGGTCTGGCGGCGATTAACGCCACCGCCTTGGCTTGGCCTTAGGGCAGCCGGCGGTGGTTGGATGTTTTCTTTCAACAACGCTATGCACCACCACCACCAAAGTGTTTCCGGTGGTCGAGAACACCGCCACCACCATCAAATCCGCCGATTGCCACCACCACAAACGGTGGTGTGGCTTTCGATCGGTGGTCCGTACAACCAATCAACACCGCCACCACACGACCATGGCCACCGTCGCTCTCGGTTGGCAACAACGGCAGCAAAAACGGTGCTGCTGCCGCCACCGTTGTGTGTGATCGTGAAGCACCCGTCACCACCAACCTGGTGGTGCGGTTTCAATCTGGCCACCGTTATTCGCCGCAATCACCACCGTGTGATGCGGCCTGGTGGTTTGGGTGACAGTCGGCGCTGCTAAGTGCGGTTGTGGCCATCACCAATTGCCGCCTGCCACCGTTGATTTGGTGGTTTGCCCAGGCGTCTGCCGCCACCGCTAACTGCGGTTTGGCCGGTGACAAAAACAACCACCGCTGCCGCCCGGCGAGGCCGCAAGGCAGCCGGTGGACGGCTTGGTCGTTTGTGGTTCGTCCGGCAACGATGGTCATAGCCGCCGCCACCACCATGTTTTATTCAGAAGAGGCAAACGGCCTCGATCGTCGCCGTGGTTGCCAACAGGCAGCGCTACCACCACGCTGGTGGTTGCGGTCCTGTGGTTTTCATTCGACGGTCAACGCCGCCACCACCAATCTGGTGGTGCGGCTTGGTGGTTTGCAGCAGCGGCCGACGCCACTACCACCAATCTGGTGGTTTGGCTCGGTGTTTTTCCGGGTTTTACACGAACAACAATTTGATACAAAATTAAGATTTTATGAAAAGATTAAACTCAATAAAGATTAGGTTTTTGCAAGAAACAATTTTTATTTTAACGGATCACGCATATACAGACAAACTGATAAAAAAACTAAACGATTTGAAACAATGGCTCTGATACCACTGTTGGGTTTTTGTGGGTATCCTCGGATCAAACTGACTTGAGGATTATCTCAGATCTATCAAACCTCGCTGGTTTGATATAACTCATAGGTTTAAACAAACTGTTAAAACCCACGTGATCAGAAACTCGCTGTTTCCAATCTAATTATGCGGAAGCGGTAAAAGCTAAAAACCCATTAAAGCCTAATGATCTTAATCGTTCGTAGCTCTAAACCTAAAGGATTAGGTTAGATTAAATTTACCTGGATTGCTTGAAACTTAGTCCACCCGTAATCGACCAACGAACGTTCCTCTAGCAGAACCGTGAAACCCGAACAACAAAATTCGACCCGGGGGGGGGGGGTTTGTGTGCGCCGGTTTTTGGGAGAGAGGAGGAGAGAGACGGAAAACTGATTTTCTCAACTGAAAAGCTTTTTGTTTCTTAACCCATAGACCTGTATTTATATGGATAAATACAACAGTTTGAATGAGATTCAGCTTCCATATTATAATTATCTCAAATTCATTCCTTTTATAAACTGGAAAAGAATTTGCCTATGATAATTATGATTTATATATTTATCTAATATATAAAATCTTTATTAATTAACTATTATATATTTATTTGTCTAATAAATATACAATATCCTAATTAATTAATAATCCTCCAACTTTGGTAATTCTGACTGTAATTACCCAACAGATTTATAATACACTATTATAAACCCTAACTCTCCATTTCGGGGTTTCATCTAACTTGTTCGACTTATAGGTCCTCACAGGTGTGACCCTCAAGTGTCTTGTAACATTGGATTGTATAATCACTTGGTTTGTCAACTCTGCACATAATTCCTAACACATAGCATGACACGTGGCATGATAACATGCTACATATTCGGCCATCATAGTTGATGTAGTGGTAAGCTCTTGCTTGCGACTTCTCCAAGATATAGGTCCACCTGAAAGCATGAATATGTACCCTGAAGTTGATTTTTTGTCATCCTTGCATTTAGCAAAGTCTGAGTCTGAGTATCCCACGACCTCTAGAAGATTTGATCTTCTATAAGTGAGCATGTATTCCTTAGTTCCTTGTAAGTAACGTAGCACCTTTTTGGCTGCTTTCCAATGGTCTAATCCCGGGTTTGATTGATAGCGACCAAGCATACCAGTGACATACGCTATATCAGGTCGTGTACAGACTTGAGCATACATTAAGCTCCCAACAACTGAAGCATATGGAATAAGCTTCATTTGTTCACGTTCGGCTTCTGTGTTGGGGCATTGATAAGAGCCAAATTTGTCACCTTTTACAACAGGGGCAACAGTAGGAGCACAATTTTGCATGTTGTATTTATTAAGGATTCTATTTATATATGCTTTTTGAGACAATCCCAACGTTCCATTTTCCCTATCTCGATGAATTTCAATGCCGATCACATAAGAGGCTTCACCGAGATCTTTCATGTCAAAGTTATTTGATAGGAAACGTTTAGTCCCAAACAACATATCCTTGTTATTGCTAGCAATAAGTATATCATCAACATACAAAACCAATATTGTGAATTGGCTCCCACTGTTCTTAAAATATATACACTGATCCACTGAGTTTTTAGTGAAGTTAAATCGTTTCATAACTTCATCAAATTTTAAATACCATTGTCGTGAAGCTTGTTTCAACCCATAAATTGACTTCTTTAATTTACATACGAGATGTTCTTTACCCTTTTCCTTAAATCCTTCGGGTTGAGACATGTATACATCTTCGTACAGATCACCATTTAGGAAAGCGGTCTTGACATCCATTTGATGTAGTTCTAAGTCAAAGTGAGCTACGAGTGCCAAGACTATTCTTAATGATTCCTTTCTCGATACAGGTGAGAAAGTTTCTTTATAGTCAACTCCTTCCTTTTGAGTGAAGCCCTTAGCCACTAGTCGAGCTTTATAGCGTTCGACGTTTCCATTTTGGTCTAACTTTGTTTTAAAGACCCACTTATTTGCAACGGCTTTAGCAGCCTTAGGTAATTCTGCAAGATCCCAAACGTCGTTTATACACATAGAGTTGAACTCTTCTTTCATGGCTTCAATCCATTTATGTGAATATTCACTTTTAATGGCTTCATTATATGAGGTTGGATCTTCAATTTGACCTAAATCATAGTCAACCTCATTTAGATAGGTGATGAAGTCATCATAATTTGTGGGTCGCCTTTGTCTTTGTGACCTTCTTAATGGTTGCTGAGTTTCTTCAACGACCTCGTCATTATGTGGAATTTCATGATTAAATGGTTCATTTTCCATTGGAACAACAACATCCTCATTTTGGGGAGTTGATGTTGATGTCGACTCTTGATTAGATACAACTACCGGCACCAAGATATTTTGCGTTTGATTAGGTGTCGTTTTTTCATTAAGTTCAAGAATCTTTGAACCATCGCTCCCACTATTGTCGCCGTTTTCTAGAAACTCGGCGCGTCGGGTTTCCACTATTCTAGTGGTATGTGAAGGGGCATAAAACCGGTAACCTTTAGACCTCTCAGGATAACCCACAAAATAACAAGATATTGTCTTTGAGTCTAATTTCTTAATTTGTGGGTTATAGACCTTAGCTTCAGCCGGACAACCCCAAACCTTTAAATAGTTTAGCTTGGGTTTGCTACCCGTCCATAATTCATAAGGTGTTTTAGGGACAGATTTTAAGGGAACACGGTTTAAGATGTGTACGGCTGCTTTTAACGCCTCGGTCCATAGGAACTGTGGAAGACTTGAATTTGCAATCATACTACGCACCATATCCATAAGGGTACGATTACGTCTTTCCGCAACTCCATTTTGTTGAGGTGTTCCTGGCATAGTAAATTGATTAACTATTCCATGAGATTTACAAAACTCGACAAATGGTCCACGGCTTTGACCAACATCCGTGTGTCGGCCATAATATTCTCCACCCCTATCCGATCTCACTATTTTAATTTTACAATTAAGTTGATTTTCAACCTCAGCTTTAAAGGTTTTAAACATATCTAGTGAGTCAGATTTCTCATTAATTAAGTACAAGTAGGTATATCGTGAATAATCATCAATAAAGGTAATGAAAGACTTATATCCTCCTAAACCAGAAGGGAAAGGACCACAAATGTCCGTATGGATTATTTCAAGCAAGCTTGAACTACGGTTTGCACCTTTCTTGTTCTTATTAGTCATTTTACCTTTTATGCAATTTACACATGGATCAAAATCCGAGAAATCAAGATTTTCAATAATTCCATCTTTAATAAGACGTTTCATCCTCTCTTTAGATATATGACCTAGACGTTTATGCCATAATCGAGATGATATTTCATTATCTCTTTTTCTCTTATTTTTGTTACTACATTCACAAACATTCACATTTATAGGTAATAACGATTCCGAAAATTTATTATCAAGGTTTAGTTTATAGAGGTCACCCTCCAATTTACCAAAACCAACAACCAATTTATGACGATATAAAATAACATCATTGTCATCATCATTAAAGTAAAAGCTATATCCATCATATTTAAGTTTAGATACAGATATTAAGTTACGAGTTATAGTAGGTACATATAAAGTGTTTTGAAGGATCATTTCATGTCCTCCATCTAATAACAACACCATACTACCAATAGCTTCAACCTGCTTATCATTCCCGTCCCCAACTCTAATGGTCCGTTGGTTGTTTTCCAGTATTTTCCTTGTATGGAATCCCTGCAATGAATTAGTAACGTGAATCATTGATCCTGTGTCAAGCCACCAAGTATTAGAAGGCACACTAATTGAAAAAGATTCACAAATCATGTAATTAATTGGTGTACCTTTCTTTGCCAACCACTCCTTAAATTTTGGGCAGTCGTGTTGAGTGTGACCAAATTTCTTGCAGAATCTACACTTAGCCTCTCTTTTAGTTCCACTTGTACTAGGACAGTTTTCTGAGACTTGCTAGGACCAGTATATGATTTATTCCCCTTGTGTGAACCCTTTGCGCCATCATTGAACTTCCTCTTATTGGGAGTAGTGGTGGTAAGATGAGCAACGTCAGGTTTTTCTATTTTTAGACGCTCCTCTTCTTGAACACACATGGCTATTAGTTCACTCATCTTCCATTTTTCCTTTTGAGTATTATAGTTAATCTTAAAAGGCCCGAATTGAGTCGGAAGGGAAGTCATAATGAAGTGAACTAAGAAGCCTTCAGATATTTCCATGTCCATACTTTTAAGTTTGTTGGCCATGTCATTCATTATCAATATGTGTTCACGTACGCCACTAACTCCATCGTACTTCGTTGTGAGCATTTTAAGGATGAGTGTACTAGCATGGGCTTTAGAGGTGCCTTTGAATTGCTCCTCAACCGAGTTAAGATATCCTTTGGCCGTTTCAGAATCAGGGATTGCTCCACGAATCGCCAAGGAAATGGAGTTTTTGATGATCATTAGAGACATGCGGTTTGATCGTTCCCACTGATCAATAACACGTTTGTCCTCAACCGTAGATTCATTGGTTAAGGGAAGGGGGCGATCAACCCTTAATGCAAAGTCTAATTCCATCACTCCAAGTGCTATTTTAATTTGCTCAATCCATGAGGCATAGTTCATCCCATTAAGGGGGTCAATAGAAGAAAGTAAGCCAGTATGACCGACCAAAGGGGCTGAAATTTCAGTATCAGTGTAATTAGGCTCTATAAGCATTAAATTAATAAAAATAATAATTAAGGGGTACAATAAGGACAATAATAACATACAATCTAATTAGAACACGATGAAATTAACGATAAGTTCATAGTTTAATTGCAAACCTAACGTTGGTCAAGTAAACAATTAAATTATTATAATCCTATAGGCATATTATGCATACATATAAATCACATATCACCGTTGGGCAGAAAATATGACAAATATGCAAATAACGCTAATACTTCTTTGTTCAAATTGCCAATCAACTTTCCGTTGGGTTCATTGAATGACAATTCAAACAATTAATGTTCAATAGCATGATTACACTTTTACATTAATTTAGAACAACTATTCGTTGGAGTAGTTATCTAAATTAACATCAAAGTTGCTACTTGTTAAAATTAAGTCGAATGAAACACAACTAAATAATCATTTCTGAATTGTTTCAATCAATAATTTAGGTCTCATATAATTAGGGTTTTTTTTTTTTTTTTTATTAAAATTAAAACATGCCGTATTGGAAAAAAAAATTGAAATTGATTTTTCAAAACATAAGCGCAGATCTTGATTTTCAAATAAGTCCGCAACAGATGCAAGCAATTTTGATTTTTCAAATAGTAATAATAAATATATGTATCTAATTGAAATCTATGGCAATTTAAACAAATACTGTACCATAATCGAAGTATGCGACAAATTCAATTGGAATTGACTTTTCACTACATATAAATATTATATATGTAGAATTGATTTTCAATTAAATAAAAGGAAACCAATTCAAACATACATATATGGATGTATATCGTCGAAACATGCAGTAAGCATATCAATTGATTTTTTATAGAAGAAAAAATTCCAATTCAAACATATATGCGACAGTAAGCATATGTTTTATATATTGAATCGATTTTTATTTTATTTTTTTTTTTCTTCAAAATTGATGGGTTATATATTTGAGATTTTAACCCGCTCTGATACCACATGTTGAGTCAATCAAACATATTAACAGGATCAATCTCATAATTCTTATTAAGATGAGTTTAGAGATACATACTTGAAGAGAAGTTAATAGGATATTGATTTGTAGAAGATGAAGAAGCCATTGATTATCCTTCAATAGTCCTCTTAATTGCCCTTAATGATGATGGATTAATTGTTGTAAGTGTTATTGATGAAACCCTCAATTTCTTCTTGGTGCTGTACGCTAGTTTTGGAGAGGGAGAGAGAGTTTTAAGAATTAGGGCAACCAGAGAACATAAATGAATGATAACCGTCACTTATATAGTTAATACACAGGGACCAATATTGACCATCACAATAGTTAGAGGACCTGCATGTAAATATGGAATAATTAATTATAAGGAAATAACTATGGATTAATAAACTTATATATAATGATATTAATAGTTTAGGCCATATTAATTAAATAAATCTTACATATCCTTCATATTTGGCTTATGTTGTATATGGAAAATTAAAAAAGAAAAAGATTTAAGACGTTGAAGTGGTTTATGATTGTGTTGTAGATGCATCTCTACTCTCTATACTCTATTTGGTTACTACACTTATTCATCTTTGTACTCTAATTTTTACACATGTCCTAATAGTTATTCTTTGTTTGTATTAGATGTCCTAATTTCGACTTATGTAGTTATTTTACTCTAGCTGAGATCTAAGTAGTTAAATTATTTCTTGGTTCTAATTTAGTAATTATTTTATGGTGTAATCGTCACTTATGATCGAGGTTTAGTATTGATCAATTATTCTTAAAATGGATGATGGGTTTTAATCCATTTTGATTCTTATGAAAGTTGAAATTGATTTAAATGGTTTTTAACAAAACATTTAGTTCATTCAATTAGTTTTTGATGAAAACGAAAGTTTGGTCTTTTACTTGGGTTAAATTGGTCAATGACAACGTCTCTAATATTAGTTAGGGATGCTGAATGGAAAATATTTGTTTTAATTTTTTTCCAAGATATACGTATTGTCAAAGTAAATACGTATCTTATTTATAAAAGTTTTTCCACCTTGAAAGAAGGTTGAAGTATTTTTTCTTAAAAATTGTCACTAATTTTAGTGTCCAAGGTTGACGTTGCTCAGTCTCTTTTTTTTGGAAGAGGTATCCCAGACCACATTGGGCCCAGACTAATCCTCGGCAATTTTGTGCTGAAGCCCGACTGCTAAAGCATGCAGCCCGGGGTCGAAGCCCCTGTACCTCCAGAATGCGTCCCCCAGGACTCGAACTCGGGTTCACAACTATGTAGTGCCCAAGCCTTACCACTCCTTTGGTTTTCCCAGTCTCTTTTAGTCATGGTTGTCATTTAATTTACTTAGTTTGCTTTTGATTGCCTCTTATTGTATCTTTTTCTCTTAATCTCGTTTATTTAATGTCCATCTAGATAAATAATCAAACTAATTATCTGATTTGCATAGTTAGACCATGATTATTAAGTGGTTAGCGTTTATCACCTCCCTAAAATCGACTCGTATGTTATATAACATGTACACTTGTTATATGAATTTAAAACCACATAAATATGCATGTATAAGATAGTCTATGATTGCCAAATGTGACCCAAACAAACAAAAAACAAAAGATTTAAAAATGTAGTATACGTGTATTAGTAAAAATATGACCTTCAGTGGATTCTAAATATTAAAATTTTGTATTTTGAAATAAATAAATTGAAAGCAACCTTGATGAAAGGTACATAGATATTTAAATTTCAGGAAGCAACATCCAAACTATGCCGAGTAAGACATTCATTTCAATCATCGTAAACAAGTCGGACTCAGAAGCCTACATTTGGCTATCATTATTAATTTTATAGAGCTCAACATTTATGCAACATTAGTCGTTAAGCACAATTCACTGATAAATTTTGGTGCTAGATTTTGAAAACTTCAGTCTCACTATCATTCAATTTAGATAAAATAAAAGAATTTAGTACTAAATATTTATTAGTTTAATTAAACATACATACATTTGTGATAGTAGTTTCTACAGTAAATTTAATATAAAATATTACAAATGAACAGTAAATTTAATTTAAAATATTGCATATGAAGAGTATATAGTTTGGATTTAAATTATTAATAAGTTGTTTTTTCAAATTTAATTTTGAAATTTACATTTTATCCCCTTAGACTTATAATCTTTATTCATTTTATCTCTTTTAATTTCCTATATTTCATTTTACGTTTTAGCCATATATCGTATACTGGCTAAAATATGTTAAGAAAAGGTGTTTCAATTTAAACAAATTACGCCATCATAATCGTATCGTCGATACCTTCGAAATATGTCTAATATTAAATATTTTTTTGATCTAATTACCTTATTCTATACCATATGTATTACGATTATATATTTACTCAAAAATGATAAAATGCCTAAAAACGTCATTTAATCAAACTCATTAATCAAAATTTTATTATAATAAATTTGAATTGTAAAAGTTACAGTTTACCCCTATAGACTTATAATATCGATTCACTTTATACCTATTAGTTTTCTATATTTTTTTTCGATTTAGCCATATGTTGTATATTCATGAAAATATATTAAAAAGAATACCTTTTAGTTTAACAAATTACGTCATTATAATTGTCGTTAATACTTTCGAAATGAGCCTAATATTGAATATCTTTTATCTAATTATTTTATTGTATATTATATATAGTATGATTATATAAGGGTCATGTTCATTTGCAAACCACTTTTAAATTACAAACCGTATAAACCATTGGTTTCGTTGGTTAAACTAATAAAAATATTCATGAAATTGTTTAAATTGATGAAAATGTTTCATATAATTCTTTTTTTAATAAAGTTGTTTCATAAATTTGTGTTTTTATGTAAAAATAAAAACGTTTCATCAGAATAAGAAAAATTCATGAAACGATTTCATTAGAATGAAAAAATACATGAAATACACCAAAATATGAAATAGTTTCATCAAAAAATGAGTTATATAATATAGTTTCATCATATTAGACAATTTCATGAACCAATTTCATTAATTTAACCAATGGAACCAAGAGTTTGTACAGTTTGTAATTTAAGAGTGGTTTGTATCTTATCGCCTGTTAGAGCAAATATTATTGTATCCGAGATCTCAAGATGAGGAAATAATATTCAAGTCAAAGAAAGTCAAAGAAAGTCAAAGGATGGAAGTCAAAGAAGAAAGTCAAGCATCAAAGTCAAAGAAGGAAGCTTTAATGTCAAAGTCAAAGGTTTAATTAGAGGAGTCAAAGTCTTGTAATTAGAGTATTTGACTAATTAGTCTTTGGTATAAATAGAAGGAGTTAATGTGTAATTAGTAAGGAGCTTATTTGTAATATTCATTAGTGTGTGTTCTAGAGAGAGAATCTAGAGAGAGAAAGTTCATATTGTAAAGATTTACATCATGGAATGAGAATTGATTGATTTGATCCATTGTTATTGCACTTACAATTGGTATCAGAGCTATGGCAGAAGATTTGGTGCACAATTTGATGAAGATTTGAAGAAATTTGAAGAAAATTGAAGAAATTTTGAAGAAATGGGTTTTATAGATTTTTGTGTAGATTTGTAGATTTTTGTTGTAGATCTTGTAGATTTGTGTGTGTTTTTGTGTTTCTAGTGCGTTTTTTAATCATCTCCAATCATTCTAGATCAAATTTGCTTCAAAATTTGAGTTTTGATTTTTGAAGATCTTCAAAGTTCATCAATGGAGGTCATGAGTGATTGTGAGATTTAGTGTGTTTTTGATTCGTTTTTGAGTAAATTTGTTTCTAAAAAGTGTTTTTAGACATGAATCAATCATTTGTTTTGAGTTTTAAGGTCTAAAATTCATTTTTGAAAATTTTTGGTTGAAGATGTTCTTGGTGTTCTTGAGGTATTCTTGAGGAAGAAGGTGAAATTTTGGGTGTTTAATCCAAAATTTTAAGAATTTTTTGCAAAAAGTTGTTTGTGGGTCCAAATATGATGTCTCGAGTGTTAGTTGGTTATTTTTCGAGTCCTATTTGAGTATTTTTTGGTCAGCATTATGTGAATTCATCTGACCGCTAAAGTGACGTCATCACTCGAGAAAGTGACGTCAGTCGCTCGAGATATTCAAATCCACACTCGAGACATTCTCTCTGATGTGTCATTGTATAAGTGGTTGGAAGAGTGTGGTTGCATCTGTTCTTGCGTGTGGAGGAGCGCGTGAGAGGTCTTGTGAGCATATACAAAGCGTGTGTTTGTTAATCTCGAGTCATCATCAGTCAAGACATCCAAGCTGTCAATTTAAAATATTACTAGTAGTGTACCCGCGCAATGCAGCGGGAGCCATAAATATAAACGATTTGAAGTTTTTGTGGTTTTGTCTACTAATCGCTTACCAGGTCATTTACTTTATAAGGTGAACTTGGCAAGGGTCTTGGAATCTAACACAGTAAGAGCAACGGTAAGAATGAAGAATCTTACTTGATAAGTCACAATGGCAATAGATCCTATTTCTCAATGATATTCTACGATCATTAGAATTGGATGAACCCCATGGAATCATTTCACAAAAGTTAACTAAGTACTTACCGAGTAAATTATTGCATACAATAATGATTTGATGTACTACAATCTTCTTTTTTGCAAGGGTGTTTGGGCCAAAGCCGGACTAATTCCTGGCAATTTTAGGGGCCATACATGGCCCTACTTAAATGTCCTCAATCATGCGCACGGAAAGATTCGAATTCGGTTAAGATGCTATGAACCCTTGAACGATAACCAATCCATCACAGCACTGATGTACTACAATCTTACCCGGTAAAGTAAGTTAATATTAACTTTAACTTGTAAACACCCTTCCCTTATGGGTTGTTTACTAAAAATTTACCAAAGTAAAACCTTATCATTATCATTTACCTTATTTAAGATATCAAATATTATCATTCAAACAACATATCTACAAGTTAAGCGATTCCAACAATTGACTGTATTTTCATCTTACCACCTTTTTGTTAAAATTATAAAGCACAACTTAAGCAACTCCAAGCAATTGAAAATACCCAACTATTTTTTCTTATAATCGATTGTTTCTATACATGCACTAAGAAATATGGGAATTTTAACCATCAAAATTGTAGCATAAAATACAAAAAAAAGGTAGCAAAAGATGGTTTTTGAGGATTTGTATCTGGTAAAACACACCATATAAATCATCAAATACTTTACATTCAACCAACAATTACTCTGCTGCCTCTATTCTGGTTTAGAAGTACTTGACCTTCCATGCTAGGCGTCTTAGCTTGATGCTAATTACTTTTTAACGCTTTTAATTCTTACAGCCTCATGTACAACGTGTTTAGCTGATGCTCTTATTTCAACAGTTAAAGTAAATAAAAAACACAGGAATGCCTTCATTTAAGGCTTGATCTTGTAGCATTGTTTTAGGACTTGATGAATGTAACATTGTAATCTATTAGATGAATTTCAGACTTGTGTTCCCTACATTGACCACGAAAATATCAAACAAAAAACAAAAATGACATGAGATAGAGAAGTTCATTACTCTTCCTATTATTAGGGGTAAAATCACCATTTAGTTGGTGAGATTGAAAATGTGTAAATATGAGAAGGAGGAAAGTATGTACCAATAAATGTTTGACAGTGGACGATATATAACGAATAGGGGTGTAAACGAGCCGAGCCGAGTCGAGTAGTAGGTTAATCGAGCCGAGCTCAAAAAATATTGTTGGGCTCAAGCTCGACTCGAACTCGATTAGCTTTTTCAATGTAAGGCTCGAGCTCGAGCTCAAATATTTTTTGAATTATCGGGCTCGAGCTCGAAGCTCGTTTATGAGTTCAAACTCGCAAACAATTAACTCGTTTATCTACCTGAGCTCGATAATCTTTATATATTATGTTTGGCTCGAAAAAAGGTATTCTCGAATGGCTCAGTTCGACTCGACTCGAAAAATTTAATCGAGTTTTTGAACGAGTTGAGTCTCAAACAATGGTGTTATAAAGCTCGACTCGTTAATTTAAACGAGCTCGATTATGTGTTCGAGATCGACTCGAGCTCGAGTATTATTAAGCTCGAGCTTGAGATAAATGAGCCCAAACTCGAGTAACTCGTTAAAAGCTCGACTCGCTTACACCCAACGGAACAACTTACCGGGAACATTAAGCCAAATCCATGCCATCTTCTCGGGACGGCATCCCTGAAGCATATATGAGATAAGTTAGCGAAGGATTAGCTAGTTGACAATGTCTAACCCAAATGCAATCAATTAATTTCAACTGCAGATATCCACAAAACTCATATGAGATAACGAAGAGAAGGTGATCAAAGACCTAATAAAATTTATATCTAAAAAAATGTTACCAACACAATCATGCTTCACTATCCGAAGTTTTTTATCACAATCCATGCCCAAACCTTTTCAAGTAAAAGCCTTCTTCAACCGCTCTCCCTTCAATCATATTGATCTAAATCTATCAGGAACTGCAAAATAAAATATAATCATTATACAAAGCCACATGACAAACATTTAGAAATAAATATTGGTTTTTACCTTAATCAAGATCTTCAAAGAGGTGTGGTTTTCATTGACACATTTTATCAAACAGTTAATATGCACATTTTAAAATCAAAACATGTGACAATGCTTATACACTAATAATAAAATAGAGATCTCCAACCCAATCCTGGTTTTGCAAGAAATCCTCGTATACTAATAATGAAATCAGGTTGCCCAACATGCTCGTCTTCAAAACATTTACGAAACAAATGCAAACAACATAAAAAGGTACCTTCAACAGGTGATCTAAAAAAGAAGTAGAATAAAGAATCTGTTGACATAAGCAAAAAAACATTGTTTCACTGTAAAAGCCACCTGCACAAGAGCACCAAAATCATAATAAAAGCTCAATCAATCTTAAGAGTATCTCCGATGGGTAAAACTATTTTTTACACCAAATGTCAAAAATAGTGTAGAAAGTAGTGTAACACTATTTTTTACACCAAAATAAGTAGTGTAAAAAATAGTGTGAAAAGTAGTGACCCCATTGGAGATGTGAATAGTATCATTTACACCAAATTTGATGTTTAGTGTAAGATTTGATGACCCGATTGGAGATGGTCTAAGCCAAACACAAAATTACTCAGAAAATAGTAAAAACAAATGCCAATAATACATAGTGTGATTCAATATAAGCAACAAAGGAAGAACTTTAGCAAAGAATATGCCAATCTGCCATTAGACATGCTTATCAAATACAAAAAAGTAAGCATACAAAAACATACATTTATTTTCTTCACAAAACTACTTCAAGCAAAACTCAGTGGGTTAACAAGAAACCAAAAGCAAACTACCTGTGAAACATTTTAAGTAGGTAAGCAAGAAAATTAAAATAACAAATAGATAAGCAATAAGTCGAAAATCAGGTAATCGAAATCAAAGCAAACATTCAAGAGGAAATTGAAATCGAAGAAGAAAAAAGAAAGAAAAAATCGAATCAAACATTGAATAGTAATCGATACCTGAAAAAGTCGATCCAACTAACAAAGAAGGTGAGATTAAGCTGATAAAAAACCCCCTTCTTGGAGAATGAACCGTCGATTTTTGAATTATGGAGAGCAGGACGGTGACTCTTTGTTTCCAAACAAACAATTATGTAAAAGGGTTATTATGAGCTGTTAATTTTTTTCTTTTTGAAATATGTAAAAGGGTGGATGGGGGTAATGATGGCAAATTTTAAGAGTTTAAGACTTTTAAGACTTTGTGGATATGTATGTTGTACCTTGTGCTTGAAAAGCTTGTATTTAAGACTTTTGGAAAATTTGCTTATTAAAGTAGTATAGATACAAGACACGAGGGTGCATGCGTGTGTCAGTGTGTATCAGTGTGTGGTTGGTATGTGTCACTTGTATGGCATGTATGTATCATGTAATCAGCTTTCATTTTGAATATTCAACATCACATGGGTTTTATTCATGACCTAATGACATCACCAATATTACATATGGCTATGTGAGAACTCTTATTAAGACCAGCTTTGACCAAGAAAATTATTTGACCAAGTGTTACATGACTTTGATAAGAATTTTCACATGTTACGTGAACTTTTAAGTCAAATATTTGTTAATTTTCATTTTTTCTAAGGTGTAAAAACGTCAATTCTTCGGTGTGTTTTTCGGTGTACTCGATAATATTTCGTGTATCCATTTTATTTTCTTGATGTAGTGTGTCGTGAGGACTATTGAAACAAGTAATTTTCGTAATTTTTCGAGCTCAATTGATAAGGTTTTGAGTGTTCTCAAGTCAAACCTATGGAAAAGATTTCATCATTTTATGCGACGTTTGTGACAAACGTTGGTTTTGCGGGAAAATTTCGGTGCTCGAGATGACTTTGCCGGGAAATCTTTTTATTTTCTAGACGTAGAGTGTCGTGAAATCTTTAGAGAAAAGTGATTTTCGGGTACTTTCGAGGTTAACTGATAAGGTTTCGAGCGATCTCAAGTCAACCCTTCGCAACGAATTTCATCATTTTATGTGAAATTCATGACAACCGGTCATTTTGCGGGACGATTTTGATGATCAAGCGGTTTTTGCCGGGAAATCATTTTTGTTTTTCTTGAAAGTTTGACTGATAGAGTATTGTCTCGTGAAATTTTCAGGTTCAATCAGCGAGTTCTCGACGTTGTTCGGCGCGCGTTAAAAGTGATACGAGAAGCGTTTTTCTCGCATTTTTCGAGCTCAATTCGGGACTACCTCGAGACGTTTCGATCATAGTTCGGTGTTACGGGTTGCTAGAAAAGGAAGTTGGTTATATGTTGGTTTTTGTTTTGTATTTTTTCGGTGTCATTCGGTAGTGTTTTGTTAAGCTTTTGTAGGTTCCGTTATCTTTTTCGTTAGTTTTATTACATTTTTAGTCCAGTTTCAGTTAAGTCCGTTAGTTTGTTATCTTTCAACTTTTGTCACTTTTAGTACCTGCACTTAAAGTTTCAAAAAGTTTCATTTTCAACCCCTGGACTTTTAAACTTTCAAAGTTTATCATTTTTAGTCCCTGAACTTGAATTTTTTCACATTTTTACACTTGTAGTCCTTGTACTTGTGATTTCAAGTTTGTTAGTCGTTTAAGTTTCATGTTTTGTCGTTTTTAGTCCTTCAAGTTTATTTTTACCCCTTTTTCTTCGGAATTTTTGATCTGTTCAATATAAATCGTTTTGTGCACTATTCATACTTCTAATCGAAGTTTCTGTTGACGATCCTTATTATCCTCTGTGCAGATAACAATGGATTCTGATGATGAAATACGGTATGAAAGAGATTGGGATAAAACAAAGAGACTTGAACGTGAGAAGGCTAGTCTTACAACACAGCTTGCAAAAGCAGTTGCTCAATTTAAAGAAAAAGAGCTTCATATGAAAAATCATATCAAAGAACAAGAGCTTCAAATGAAAAATCAGATTAAAGAGAAAGAGCTTCAAATGAAAAATCAGATCAAAGAGAAAGAGCTTGATTTTGAAAAACAGATTGCAGAGACAAAGCTTCAATGTAAAAAGCAGATTAAGGAGTCAAGCAAGATAATTCAATTCTTAGATGAGAAGCTTCACAAAATTGGGGTATCTGAACGGACAATTTTTCTAAACAAACCCAATGCACTCAGAGATTTTTATGATGTTAAATGGGGTTTAGGATATGAGAATCCAAATTTGTTGAAAAAGGCTTTTCAGGAGAAATCTGCATTTTATGATCTTTCAAGTATGTTAATGAGCACCAGATTTCCTTCTTTAAAAGGTTTTGAAATGAAGGAAGAATTCTCAGAAATGCAAGAGATGAAAAAACATGATCCTTTATATTATGATCCTAAATATCATAGGGTCAAGTTTGTATATAATTCAGACACTCTGAGAATCAAATCAAAAGACTCGTCTAATTCTTCTGATTTTCTGGTTTATCCTGATATTAATTCATCTCAAGAATCAGATGTCGAAGCTAAACCTTATGTTCCTACATTGGTTTTAGAAGAGAAGATTGTGGATCTTGAAAATCTTCTCAAAACGACTCAATCTGAGTATGAATCTCTCAAATTTAAAGAAAAGACTGAGCACAATGCTGAAAGAGAGATGCTTCTTGAGCAAATCCAGTATCTACAACAAGTTGTGCATGAAAGTGAGCATGATCTGGTTAATGAAAGAAACAGGTTTGCAAAAGACAGAGAAGAATATGTTCAAGAGATTTTAGAACTTCAAAGGACAGTGGCTGATCTTCAGAAATTGTTAGAAGACAAAGGTGGACAGGAGCAGCAAAATGTGGAATTAGAGTTTGCAAAAGAAAGCCACATGTTTGAAACAGAAATTGAGCAGCTTACAAAGACTATTTCTGATCTTCAAAATACTTTAACAGAAGAAAGAAAGGTATTTGAAATGAAAAGTGTTAATCTTTCAAAGAAAATATCTGAGTTAGAGAGGAAGATTATCCTAGACAAGAAGAATTCTTTGAAGAAACCGAGTATTCGTGCTGGGAAATATCAAAATATGATGCATGAATTTGAAGAAGAGATCCATGTTGTTAAATCAGAAAGGAAAGTTGATGACAAGAAAAGTATTGAGCTTCAAAAGCAGATTGTTGACTTACAAAATCAGTTATCTGATGTAAGACATCAATTTAAACAAAAAGAGAAGGTTCTTCGACATGAAAAGAATGTTTTAGAACAGATAATCGCTGAACCTAAAAAGCCAATTCTTGTGGAGAAAGATTTTGCGGATCAAAAGGAAGCGTTTAAAGCTGAAATAAACAAACTTACAAGCAAGTTATCAGCCTTATCAACTGACATCATGAATGAGCAACAAATGCGATCTGATCAACAGAAGAAGCTTAATGATCTTCTTGAAGAGAGAAACAAGCTTTCTTCTAAAGTGAAGGAACTTGAGAAGACAATTTTCAAAGCTCATGATTCAAGCAATGTGGATAGTGCTTCACGGAGTAATATCAACTCAAGTGGTCAGATTCGTACTTCAAATCTCTTCTATGATCGTCGTGTTGATTATTCAGGTAATCATCGTTTTTCAAATAGTAAGTTTGTTTGGAAAGTCAAGGGATCTAATGCACAGGTAAATCATACAAAATCTTTTACTTCGGAATCGACAGTTCAAAAGAACAAATTTTTTCATGATACATCTTTTGGTAAGTCTCAGTTAGTTTATTCTAGAAGTAAACTTCTTAGTCTTTCCAAAAGAACATCATATGGTTCTTACTCTCCAAGAAATGATTTTGTATGTGACGATTATATCGATGATACATTTGGGATTTACAAGATTTTTTCTTATAAATCAAATGCAACTAACATTCGAGGATCCACATTCAAGTGGATACCAAAATCTTTCTTGTCTTGATTTTGCAGGTATGTGGCTCTTGAATAAATCAGTTCAAGACCCGATCATCAATGTGTTATATGAGCGTTGTTGTAAGTATCCCTCTAAACCCTAGTGCATAACTTGCGCTTAATTGTGTTTAACCGTGGTGTTCATCATCAGGAACTTACTTGTGTTTGTTCCTTTCCGGTTCTAAATCGTTTCACGAATTACCACGTGTTATAATTTTCTTCACGTTGTTATTTCCACATTTCATATATTCGTTGAAATTATTCGGTGGAAATACACTCGCTTGAATTCCAGCTTGATTTCAATGCACGTTATTTCATTTCAATGATTCAATTCTTATTCAGATCATTAATTGTGAATTGTTCTTCACAATTAAACTTTCTAATCATTGATTCATTTTTTTGAATACACTGTACTCCTTGAGTCTATCTGTTTAGCGCTTGAATTTTGTTCATTGGAATTCATGATCAAGAATTTTGATTTCTACAATCAATCATCACTTGTTTGAGCTATTGACTATTTCTCTTCAACATATGATATCTTCAACTTATATTCCCCATTCCTTTCAAAATATGTTCCTCACATACATATTGTATCACATATGAATCACCATCATATCACGTTCTGGTATGAAGACACTCAGAAGTTTCAAAGAATATCATTTCATGATATTAACTATGTGTGATAGGATATAGAAGTTTCTATGATCAATCCAGAGCCGGAGGATCTACCCAAGAAACACAACCCTAGGTTAGACCTAGTGTGTGAGGGTGTGAATGAGGTAAAATGTCCGAGAGCTTGAGTGTAGGGGGAGCTAAAAGAAAATGGTGCGTGTGAGACAGGATCAAAAAGAATAAAAGAAGATCCTTCCCAAACCTATACAGTTATCCGGGTAACCACATCATCTATTCATTCTCGATTCTTTGGAGATGAATATTGAAACAAGACATGGACCCAGTGTCGATAACTTGTGTCACCCCACCAAGCTACTCAAATATCTCTTAAAAGATGTTTGTTTCAATTCTCACGGAGAATTAGCATATCATCTATCTAATCTTCACTCGGAAGATTTAGATATTGAATTAAGGAAGACATCCTCTCCGGTCTCCGAACTTGATATTCTATGCACAAGAGTCATTGATTTTCAATCTGCGTCCCAGGTTGAATCAATATTTGAGCCTAATTGATATGATGATATTTCTTTGACACTTGCACGAGTCTTTGTGATTCCAATTGCATATCTTTGTGATATTGCCGGAACAGTCTGAGAACTTAGTTTTATAACTTTGATTCAGTGATGACTGGAAGTCCTATCAGTGCTACCCTGTTGCCAACACTGAAAATAGGCCACACAATTCTATGAGTTGTTGTGTCAATAGTTGCTAAATGTGCTTCTATGTTAGCCGATTACCCATCATTTGAGGGGGAGCAACTTGAGCTGGATTTGAGGGGGAGCACTCTGATATGGATGAGATATTTGATTGAGGGGGACATATGGTTCTTTGAATGGTAAACCAACTTTTGAGGGGAGTAGTTCCTGTGAATTAGCTATTTGATGATGTTGTCTTTGATTGTTCATGATGCTCAGGATTCTCCTAATCATCATGAGGGGGAGAAGTTTCATCAAAGACTTATGCGAACACACAACGAAGGTATGGGAACTATGTGTAAGAGTTCAAAATGATATATGTTGAAGATTTCAAGATATCAAGTATGGTTGATTGAAGATTTCAAGATGTTTGGGTAAATCAAGTATCAATGTTGATCGTGATACAAGTGTTGATATTTCATGAAGAAAAAGATGATAGTGTCAAGAGTTGAAAATGAAAACATTTGAAGAACATTCTGATGGTGGATTGAGAGGAAATATGAATGAAGAGGAATAATTGATGAAGAGTTTGAAAGAAGAAAGCAAGGGTTAAGGGGGAGCTAAAGAGAATTCTGAATTTGATTCTTTTGAATCTGAGGTTGAAAAGCCTTGGATTTAAAGGTTGATATCAAGTTGTGAAGATTGATGAGAATGTTGGATTGGTCAAAGATATCAAAGTCGGTTAAGAAGCTTGACAGTGTAGTGGATTGATTCAAGTGATCTACAGTGTTTTTGATTAAAGAGAAGAATTATGCTTTTCTAAAAGACGAGTTCATGTTTGAAGACTTTGCTCTGAAGATGATGCTTGCATAAATGGGGAGATTGTTTGTTGTATGGCTTTTGTAATTGGAGAAAGTTTGTTTGACTTGAAGACAGAAGATCGTTAAAGCTGAAGCTCATTTTGAAGAGTGATCTCGAATACAAAGGGGGAGATTGTTAGAGCAAATATTATTGTATCCGAGATCTCAAGATGAGGAAATAATATTCAAGTCAAAGAAAGTCAAAGAAAGTCAAAGGATGGAAGTCAAAGAAGAAAGTCAAGCATCAAAGTCAAAGAAGGAAGCTTTAATGTCAAAGTCAAAGGTTTAATTAGAGGAGTCAAAGTCTTGTAATTAGAGTATTTGACTAATTAGTCTTTGGTATAAATAGAAGGAGTTAATGTGTAATTAGTAAGGAGCTTATTTGTAATATTCATTAGTGTGTGTTCTAGAGAGAGAATCTAGAGAGAGAAAGTTCATATTGTAAAGATTTACATCATGGAATGAGAATTGATTGATTTGATCCATTGTTATTGCACTTACATCGCCCCTGGATTATATAATATATATGTAATCGTATTTGTGAAAGTTACATTTTACCCCTTAGACTTATAATATTTATTCACTTTATATCTTTTAGTTTTTATATTTTATTTCATGTTTTAGCCATATATCGTATACTAGCTAAAATATGTTAAAAAAATGTGTTTCAGTTTAAACAAATTACGCCATTATAATGGTATCGTCGATACCTTCGAAACGAGCCTAATATTGAATATTTTTTGATTTAATTATCTTATTACCTATTGTAAACAGTATCATACTATTATTTTAATTGCGTTTATCAGGAATGGTGTGCAGTATTCACACGGATGTTCAGGACAATTTTTCAAAATTTATGTAACACCCGTGATTTTTGGACAAATGCGAATCCGGATCTGTGTAAAACTTATCTTTTAAGAAAATATAAAAAATAGGACTTTTAATCAAAACCTAGATTTTATGGTCTTGTTGGATGGGAAATTGAAATACGAATCCAACGGTTCTTCCGGAATCGAAATCGGAGCTATAGCGAAGAAGTTATGGCCAAAACAGTGAACCACATGGGTTTTAGGCGGGTTTCAGAGTAAGGGCGGGTCAGCCGCGGGTCAATCCGCGGGTCGGACCCGCCGTTACCGCTGGTCAGGCCTGAAAAACGCATTTTGAGCCATCTTCTTCATTTCTTCATAACTTTCTCTCTACAACTCCGATTTTGGTGATTCTTCTTGCGTTTTTCTCGGTTTTTTCGAGCTCTTCAAGACTACATCAATGGATTTCAAGTATTTGGGAGTTCAAAATCGTTGGTGTAAGTAATCTCTTCATCTCTTTCGAGTGTTAAGCTTAGATTTGGGGGTTCTTCATATCCAAACCTTTTCTTCCATACTTGGCTTAGATCTAGTATTGTTTTAGGTGGAATTCATGTTTTGAGAAGTGTTGGAGGCTAGATCTACTAGTTTGGAGGGTGGAGACTTCCATGGCTTCATCTTCTCCACCTCTCACAACCTCAAATCACCATTGTTGCAAGGTGTTCTTCATCTAGGGTTTGTTCAAGATATTACTAGGTGAGCTCATCTAAACCTTGTTGGGTTGTTTTAATCTATGTGTAGGAGTTATGAAACTAACCTAGGGTTCCAATTTACTTGATTTTAGGTGTTTCCTCATCTTTGACCTAAATCTTGGAATTGGGGGTTTTTGTCACAAAACCCTAAAGTGAGTTGTTAAAACCATTTTGTTAAAACTGAGAGCACATCATCTTGATGGCTTTACATTCCTTATTTGATTTTGTGGATGCATGTGAATTTAGTATGAATTACTTATCATGTCGAGTTTAAAGTTTCATGAAACGTATGACGATTATGCCTACATGAATGATTTGGATTATGTGGTTGAATATACGTTGTAGAATATCGTACATGATTATCGTATATGTTAAACTCATGGAATTATATAAAAAGGGGTTTGATACCCGAAAATATTGGTATATGTGAAATGATGTAAAGGGCTTGAGTCCCTCGATATATACCTCTATCAGTGACGCTATGCTAAATTCAGTGTCGAGGTTAGTATGTAAATGATGTGGACGAAATACTATGCTAAATTCAGTATCGAAGTCTCGTATGAAACAACATGGACGTGACACGATGCTAAATTCCGTATCACGATCTTGTATGATAATAACCTGGACGAACCAACGCAATGTGTCCACACCAAACAGTCTTGGGAGGTTCTGAAATAGGAATGCCCCTATGTCGCCAGCCCTCGGGTTGCTCCTTGGTGCGCGGGCCTCGGATGATGTTGCCATGCTAAATTCGGGAAATCGAGGTGTTTGGAATTAGTGAATGTCGGGGGATTGGTTGGTGGGAATGGGTCGCTCCCATTGTTTCCGAAGATAATAATAACCGGTTTAACATGCTATTTACATTGTTAGTATAATCTTGCATATCTCGCATGTCTTAATATATTCTTCATGTATAATATTATTTGTACAACTCACTAGGCTCCTTTAGCCTAACACTTGTTTGGTGTCGATGTGTCTCTCAGGTACTAGGGACGCCTCTCCCAAGTAGGCTTCGGGCTTGAGTGAGCATGGGGGAAAGATGAGAGACCGGTCCTTTAGGCCGCGAGATTTATGGTTTACGATAACCCTTTTGTAGTCTTCTTCCTAGACGGGACTAGACTAGTTTGGTTATTGTATTTCTTCCTTTGATTACAAACATTGTAATTATACATTACTTATACCCCATTTTGGGAAGAGCTCACGCCATGGCGTTACAATTTGTATACCACTTTTTGTGCAAATGAAAGTTTTTGTTCGCCCTAATTTTTAGGGTGTTACAATTTACATTTTCACCCTAAACTTATAATATTTTATGAATAGTAGATTTATATTAATTTAATTAATTTAGTTGTGGAATTTTACCCTATTAGACTTACAATATTTATTCACTTTACACATTTTAGTTTTCTATAGTTCAGTTCACGTTAGCCATATATCGTATACTAGCTAAAATATGTTAAAAAATGCGTTTCAATTTAAACAAATTACGCAATTATTATCGTATTGCCAATACCTTCGAAACGAGCCTAATATTGAATATTTTTTGATCTAATTACCTTAAATACGTATATAATCATAATCTTGAGACTATAAAAGGAAAAAAATGCAAGAAATTTGGAATTCAGAAATTTACCTGTTATTAAAATGTTAGTTTTCTATATTTCGTTTCACGTTTAGCCATATATCGTATACTGGGTAAAATATATTAAAAAACGTGTTTCAATTTAAACAAATTACGTAGTTATAATCGTATTGTCGGTATCTTCGAAATGAGTCTAATATGGAATACTTTTTTATCTAATTATCTTATTGTATACTATATATATTACGATTATATATTTACTCAAAAATAGTAAAAGGACTAAAACGTCATTTAATAAAACTCATTAATCAAAATTTTATTGTAATAATAAAAAAATAATACGATTCTATTATTCGAATTGTAAAAGTTACGGTTTACCCACTTTGGTAATGACACTCATCAATAATCCTCTCAATAACTTTAAATCGTCTACAACTTCAAAATTTAGTTATATAAAACATTATATACATAATGACCCGCAGCGAAGCCCGGGTATCAAAACCTTGTTAATAACAAATATGTAGAATTACACATTTTGGTACTTTTTAATTTTCCCAAACACAAGTTCATTTTCCAATAGTTAAATATCTGAGATAGTTCTCGGTTTTAATTTATAAAAAGTTTTATATTTTAGGTTGTGTTTGGTAAAAATAAGCTACTTGATAAGCTAGCTTATATGCTAGTCCAGAAGCTAGCTTATAAGCTAGTCCAGAAGCTAACTTTTTTAAATGCTACTTTGAGTAGCTTATGAGGAACTTATTGTAGTTTTTTCCAATTATACACTTATTAATATTAAATATTAAATTCAAATATATCATTTTTTGTCATTTTACATACTCATAAGCTAGTTTTTGCCAAACATAATTCGTTCATAAGCTAGCTTATCAGCTACTAACAAGCTTATCAATCAACAACTAGTTTATCAGCTAACAGCTAGCTTATCAGCTCGTTTGCCAAACATAGCATTAGTCATTGTATACATAAACAATTGAACAACTTGTATATAGAACATTTTTTTTGTGGTTTTTGAAAGGCAAAGGCAATTTTAATAATAACTCCCAAAGCCACAATCGATAGAAGCGAATAAAAAAACATGGATCGAGAGCTGCCAAGTAAGAATTGAAAACAAAAACTGAACCAGGATCGGTTGGCTCATGTTGCTAAGCCGAGCGATCGCCTATAGGACCGGCCGTTATGGTTGAGCATTAAGTTATATCAAGCAACTATTGTTATGAAATGATTACAATATTAATTTATATAAAGTTAGTATAATTAATATGTTATAAATAAAGTTACATAATGAAAACGAGAACGCAAATAAAAATGATTGAAAACAACATGTAAATGGGGGACAAAAACATTAATAAACAAAAGTTGAAAATTGTTTGCTATATACAAATCAGTGCACCGCGAAAGTCCAATAATTAGATTTTTGGCTGATTATCGTAAATAGCCACATTTAAACCTTTCTTTTACGTTTTTTTAGTAAACTTTAATTTTGGTCCTTGAGGTTTAGAAAAGATCTTTGAAAGTCAGAACTTGAAATTTCACAAACGCAGAAATCATTTTCATAATTAGGGATGGTAGTGAGTCGGTTTCGTTTCAGGGATTGGTCCTCCGTCTTTGTTTAAAAAAATCGCCCCCTTCCAAAATTAGGTAAAATAGTGTGGAAACGGGTATTTTCATTTAATGTAAACGATTAGTTAAACAAGTAATTTCATCGATGTGGATTTATCATTAAAATTGTAGCAAGGGGTGTAAATGAGCCGAGACAACTCGCGAATTACTCGAGATCGACTCGGTCAAAACTCGACTCGAATGAACCCGGTCAAAGCTCGACTCGAGATACTAATGACTCGACTCGAACTACCTGATACTCGGCTCGACTCGGCTCAATCCAATAAAACTCGCGAGCTACTCGAAATCGACTCGGTCAAAACTCGATTAAAACTCGACTCGAATGAACCCGGTCAAAACTCGACTCGAATAAAACTCCACTCGAGATACTAACGACTCAAGTCGAACTACCTGATATTCGACTCGGCTCGGCTCGTTTGTCTTGAAATAAACATATGGTTTTTATTTTTTAATTGTGGAGAAATTACATGAAACTCTTTATTTTAAAATGCAAACACACAAAGTCACAAACAAACAATTACAATGCTTTTTTCAGATCTTGATCTTCGTCTTATTTGTTCTCAGTGGATGGGTGTCTTAATGTACGCCAAATGAGTCGAGTTCGAGTTTGAGTTCCCAACTCTCGTTAATGTATTCAGCTCGTAAGCGATCCAACACCTCGATCGATCTGTACGATAGAAATACCCCAAGCACTTGCAATCCTTGGTGCATTTACTCTCACAATCCTCCCGTTTCACCGGGCCCGTCCCGGCACTATATTTCACCGTGAAATGGTCCGCCCCTTTAACCTCGTAATAACGAAACCCGCCTGCCTGACATCCCGGCACCTTCGCAACGCAATCTTGGCTCCACGCAAACACCCCACTCGGTGACGGGCACCCGACGCATTGGCTGTTCTCGCAAAGCCCAAACTTCCCGCACCGATCGGGCAACTGGCACTCGTCTTCACGTTCCGTCCCCCTGTCGGCCACCCCTCGATCGAACAAAGTAAACAACAAAAACCACGCGCTCGAAACCGCGTTTCGACGATAGCTATATAATCTCAGATTCCCATCGATTCCCAACCGGAGATACGACAGCGTGCTGTTGTATAGGAGTATGTTGAGATGTAGAAACGGCGCGGCATTGGAGTTAGAGAGCCGACACCGGAGCGCGTTAAAATTGCTATCGGCGTATTCCGATTCCCCGATCTCAAACGTCGCGTTGACCAAATTCCCGTTGGCGTTGTTGACTTCGGCGAACGAGGACGACCAGTAACGCATCATCGTCTTGTAATACAAACCCAATCGTTTCGGCTCCAGGACGAAGCTGTAAACGCCGTTAACGTTTTCGGTCTCGGAAGCCCTGCTCACGAGCTTGTTCGGAC
Organism: Centaurea solstitialis; assembly: GCA_030169165.1. Classification (NCBI taxonomy): domain Eukaryota; kingdom Viridiplantae; phylum Streptophyta; class Magnoliopsida; order Asterales; family Asteraceae; genus Centaurea; species Centaurea solstitialis. The sequence goes on from CM058041.1 coordinate 85,309,403, forward strand.
CCCCGGCCCTGAGGCTCTGACCGAGCAAGAGGGTATCGGTCGGGGAATCAAAGCTCTGCCAAATGAAATTACCGGTAGCGTCGCGGAGCACGACGTTACCGGTGGGGAGTATGGCAAACTCAACAACGCCTTTATTGGCGGTGTTGGTCTGCCATACAGTCTGGCCGTCTGCATCGGCCAGAACGAGGTTTCCGTCGGACCCGAACGAGAAAGTGGCGTTTTCTCGAACGGGGCGTCCACGGTTGGCTTCCCAGACCCACGGCATGACGGAACGGTCGCGTCGGATGCCCATACGAAGGGCGAGAGTGTATGCATTGGGGGTGGTGTTGTAGAAACAGAGCTGGAAAGGGGCGGTGAACGGGGGAAGAGGGCGGTAATTCGGGTTGTATTCGGAGTCGGATTCTCCGAAACCACCGGAGTTGACGTATCGGAAGGTGTCGGAGGCCGGAACAATGGCGTCGGAGAAGGAGAAGAGTGAAAATAGGAAGCAAAAGAGGAAGATAAGAGTAGAAGGAGCAGCCATGGTTAAGTTGGTTGTGGTGTGTGAATTGGAAGAAGGGTGTTTGTATGCATATTTATACTTACAAAATTGCATGCTTGTTTAAGTTTTTGTTTTGGAGATGATTATAAAATATGTAGTTTATAGTTGATGGTTTTCTTGAACTAGATTCTCTGTGTTTTATGGTTTTTCTTTTTATATGAATATGTTTAACCATTTCCTAACTGTCTTATAAAATTTATTTTAAATAAAGAAAAATCATTGCTAAAAATTATAAAGCTATATATCAATACTTGTTGGTGTTATGGCTATGAAAAACATTTCTCCTTATATATCAATACTTGTTATCAGGACTGTAAATGAACCGAATGAACACGAACGGAGGCTTGTTCATGTTCGTTCGTTTAATTTAATCGAACAAACGAACAAACACGAACGGTAAACGAACAAAAATTTTTTGTTCGTGTTCGTTCGTTTAGGAATTTGGTGTGTTTGTGTTTGTTCATGTTCGTTCGTTAAACATGGTAAACGAACATAAACGAACGAAGTAAAAGTTAAACGAACATAAACGAACGAACTTAAACGAACGAATGTAAAAGTTAAACGAACATAAATAAACAAGCCTAAACAAGCATAAAATTTTGTGTTCGTGGTCGATCTTTTAAAATTTTTGTTTGGTTGTGTTCGTTTAAATGTTCACCAAATAGTCAAACTGTCAAACAATCATAACCAAACATACTTAACTCCTACTTTTTGTAGAGACTCAAGACGCTAGGCTCATGCCCCAGGATTTCACCAAATGACTTACATATATAAAGCACGCATAGGATAGGATGCATTAAACTTTTATAAATGTTTTCTGAATAATCAAATCGTTATTATTGTTATCAATCATTATATAATTAATTTTTGTTACTAATTAATTAATTGTTAATTTTCTAAATACTTGTTTGTCAACTAAATATATCTTAATATCTATCATTGGTAAATAAATTTTATTAAACGAGCGTAGACGAATATAAACGAATGTAAACGAACATAAATGAACGTAAATGAACGAACGTTCACGAACATAAATGAACGAACAGAACCTTTGTTCATGTTCGTTCGTTTAACTAAACGAACGAAAAAACTTGTTCATGTTCGTTCGTTTAATAAATAAACGAACATAAACGAGATTCTCACCGAACGGTTCACGAACCGAACGCTGAACGTTCGGTTCGTTTACAGCCCTTCTTGTTAGTGTCCACATACAATATAATCTAAAACATGATCTTACAAGACTAAAGAGGAACAAAATTCTGGTATAGTTGGGCGGTGTTATTGAATATTTGAATTGCAACATAATCTTTGTAAACCGTTGTTATCCATACTCTCTTTCCTACAATCAAGAAATGTAATGGATTTAGATGGATTTAATGTAACCATTCAAATGGATTTTAGATTTTGTTATCATATCCAATAAATCCGGTGAATGATTTAATTGGATTTGTTCCAACAATTATGTATTAGTATCAATTATCTATTGGATTAAATTATATCCATCCAATATTTTCAAACAATTTACAACCAATTAACACAACATTCAACCACTTAACCAACCATTTTAACTAAATATTCACATATTTTGTTAAGTTATAGAAACCACTATTTATAATTATAAATTGAAAACAATATCATAAATAATCATATATATATAAGATTAGGTTTGTATAGTTTGTACAATCTACATGGTTTGCAACGGATACTTCCCCTATATAGGGGTCGTATCCGTTACAAACCGTATAGTTTGTACAAACTATACAAACCAATCTCCACCGTACATATACATGATCAATGGTGTGGAATAATTCAGTTCCTAGATTTTCTATCAACTACGTTTCAAAATCACCTAAAAGTTAGGAGATAAAACAAAATCAATGCTTAAGAAAACAAAATCAATGGCTAAGATTAGGTTTGTATAGTTTGTACAATCTACATGGTTTGCAACGGATACTTCCCCTATATATATATATATATATAGTTTTAATTAAATTATAGTTGGGTGGTAACTTGACGAGTGAATGGGTGTAAGGATAGGTGGGGAGGCGATTTGAAGGTAACAAGAACCCGATATGTTATAAAGTGCAAATTACCTGATTATTTTAGAGTAAATTACATGATTACTCCATGTGCTTTATATTTTTTAACTCCACAGGTCCCTATTTTAAAATTGGATCACATCTTTTTTGCATAACAGTAAATTAAGTTGTTTTTATGCACTTGTACATGCATGTGTACGTACTACAAATTATCATTATGCCATTATATAAAGTCCAGATGAAGGGTTACAAGGGTGTTAATTCGATTTTCCATTTTTTAAAGGTTTTCTGTTTAACCTGGCCTTATATATAACCCTCGTAGCCTCTCATTTAGACTGTATGCACTTGTGCATAGACCCAGAATTCTTCTCCTTGTCATCGATGATATGGGATTTCCCTAAGATGTTACAAACATCCCCCCCTCAAGGACTCATCATACCCCAATGATGTTTGCTCCATCATTACGATGGTACAAGGATCGATGTTGATACCATTCTGTAACACCCAAAAGCCCAAAGCTACAGGCTAGCCCAATTACTTCGAATCCAACTTAAAATCACGCTGGAAGTTATTTGTAGCTTGTGATTTGAAGCTTATAAAAAGCTCACAAACTCTACTATTTATCAATGTGAGACGTATTGTTACATTCTCCTGTTAACCTCTTATTCTCACTAGAACCATGCCAAGCTCTAAATATATTATATGAAAATTAGATATTTAATTAAGACATCAAATATTATAATGTTTTAACCATCACTTGTTGTATATGTTTTATTTTATACCATTTAAACTTGTGTTTACTTCATGAAAGTGTATCAAATTTGTAATAAAAAGTTATTGTATGTAATGGACTTTTAAAATTACCTTTTGTATTTCTAAGTTTGTAAAACTTACCATTTAATGTATTTTTGACAACTTTTCATGAAAATATGGATACACTTATATATACTAAATAGTAAGTTTTGCAAACTTTGACACATTAAAAAGTAATTTTAAAAGTTCAAGACATACAATAATTAACTTTTCGTGATAAATTGAATACACTTTCGTAAATTAAACCTTTTAAACTTAAGAGAAAGAAAAAACATTGATTTAGTGGCGGGCGTCGGACCACAAAAGAAAAAAAAATACCGAAAAAGTACCACTAATAAAAGGAATAATTGAATAAAGAATCTAGGCAACAAACATGAGTCGGGCGGCCAAAGATGGCTGCTGGTACTCTGGGAGTTCTATGAAAACAAAAATAGATTAATAATTTTTGATTTTTGGAGTTATTAATTTTTAAATTTTTTTTTGTAAATGTTATACTTATACCATTTTAATAAAAATGCTACATATAACTTGTTAGAAAGAAAGCATAAATGAGTTTTATTGATTTCAAACCCTAGGCTATGCAAACCACAAGTTTAATATCGTAAAATGTGCAAAAATTGGTCAATCCGCAAAACCCGTCTAACCCAAATCGTTAACAGCCCAACTAAACCTACTCCGCCAACCCGCTAAACCACCAACCCGGCTACCCGTGAAACCGTCAATTATGAGGGTTGAAACTAGGTTAGACTTGGCTCAAAGCCTCAAGCCACCCAACCTGCCAACCCGCCATTAATATATATGTTGAGGGAGGTTCATACGAAAATATAACTTTTTAAGAAAACGCGAGGAACAATCTCAACCACTCATCTCGGTCAACAAATGTGGCTTTGACCGGTCCCCCCCCCCCCCCCCCCCCCCCTTTAATATAGTCTCTATCCTCCCATGAATCGCGTCAATCCTCCGTGATCACGTCCACCGTAACCGCAAGATGAGTGGCTCAGATTGCTCCTCGGGTTTTCTTAAATTGACATGTTTCTCGTTTGAACCTTTCCCTATGTATGTATGTATGTATGTATGTATGTATGTATGTATAAAAGAATTAGAAAAATATTATACTATTTAGGTTTATATCACTTTGTTCGTTTAGTCAAATAACGAACTTGAATATAAATGAACCCGAACAAACATGTTTTTTTTAATAAAAGAACATGCACACACAAAATCGTATATTTTTTGTTCATGTATGTTCATTTGTTCAACTAATTTGAATGAACAAACACAAAGCGGCCTCGGTTCGTGTTCCTTTGGTTCGTTTACAACCCTAACGGTAATACCTAATTGATGATTTCGACGGTTTAGAACATCTATTATTCAAACTTTTGAAGTATTTGATTGATGATTGAAGTACTTAATTCTAAGACCTAAGAATATAATTATATAACCATATAATTGTAATAACTAATAACTTCATTTTGTATATATTTAGTAGTATTTGTCGTCTTATATCAACCACAACTTTATAAATACTATAAAAGCGTACAACCTTCTAAAACCGCCCGGCTCGCTACAACCCACAAGGATTGGGATATACTTTTGAAAGAGTTGGGTTGGTTTGATATTTTCCAAACCGGATAGTTGGGTGGGTTGTAAAAACTTCCAAAACCGTCCAACCCAACTCGTATACACCCATATAATTAACTAGTTAGCTCCCAAGCTTTATTAATCAACTATATCAAAACTCAAAAGTTAATTAAACATCAAGCCCTTTAAAATTAAATTATGAACTCCTGAATATTTGTGGTCCAGTGATAAAATCTTATAGGCCTAACATGCCAGGAAACTTGACCAAGCCGCTCGAGAGTCTAGCACAAACCGTCTGAACCATCTGAACCGCTGGTTGGACAACCCAGACCATCCCTGAAACCGCGACCTGAACGGCCCTAGATCTGATTCGCCCCAATCCTCAAACTAGAACACCTACATGAAAGACCAAAGAACATCCACTATCAGTAATAGTTTCTAAAATGTTCTTTTGCTAAACAACTATATTGGTTTCAATTTTTTGCTTATATTAAATTCTATGGATTAGCAACTATTAGATTAATAAAGCAATTATAACAAATAATTGTTGTTATGAAATGATTAAGATGCTAATTTATATAAAGCTACTAAGATTAATATTATAACAAAAGGTTACATAATAGAAGAAAGAATGCAAATAAAAAATGTTTAAAGACAACATCTAAAGGGGACAAAGACATTAATGAACACAAGTGATAATTTGTTGCCAGAAACTAGATTTCACATACAGTAAAAACGGCGAGGCCATGAATACTTTATACACACACAAAAGTTTAAATAAAACTCAAATATGATTGTGAACGTAAGGACCGTTAAGATAGCGTCATGTGGCATAGTCGTTTTGAAAATCATGTATTATTCAGAGAGAATAAAGATTAGGCACCATTCAGAGTGAATAACATAAATGACGCCTAAGCTTTATTCATCCAACATGCTATATTTAGTGTGAATAATGCAGTGTGGCACGCTTTGGGTTGTCCTCATGTTTACAATGAAAAATGATTTCTCTTTAAACCTGACCCTTCATCTCTCCTCTCTCTCTCTCTCTCTCTCTCTCTCTCTCTCTCTTTTTATGTATATATATATATATATATATATACATAGAGAGGGGGGGGGGAAGTTCAAATGTGAACTCATCTTTCATTGTAAAGGTAAGGACCAACAAAATCGCGCCACGTGGTAATCTAAATCAACGCCTAAGCTTTATTTAGCCCGAATAAGGCTTTATTTCGTTTAGTCCGAATATTCATTCTTTATTCAGATTGAATACAAGTTTTATTCAGCCTGAATAACGTTTTATTCATTCTGAGTAAAGAATGAATATTCAGACTGAATATTGCGACATGACGTGATACTAGTGGTCCTCACGTTCACAATGAAAGATGAGTTTACATTTGAACCTGACCCTATATATATACATATATATATATAGGAAAGTTCAAATGTGAACCACTTTTTGGTTGTAAACGTGAGGACAGCCGAGAGCGCGACACGTGTCGGCTTTGAGTGTGGTCCCCCCTTTAATTCAATGCCCTCCCATGTATCGCGCCTAGTCATCTGCCGTGGATCTGAGTGGCGCCTAATCATCCGCCACGTGTCGTGCTCTCAGATGTCCCCACGTTCACAACCAAAAAGTGGTTCACATTTGAACCCACCCCTATATATATATATATACAGGGGAAGGTTCAAATGAGAAGCATATCAATTTAAGAAAAAGCGAGAAGCAATCTCAGCCACTCATCTTAAGCCAATCATATATGAGAATGACTTTTGTGTACAAAATCATATATGATTAACAAAGGAAAAATCCAGGTACAAAAAACATGTACAAAATCATATATGATTCATATAGGAAATCACATATGATTCATGTTGTTAATCATACATGATTAACAACTGCGCGGGTCACATGCGACTCACGACCCGCATTTTGACCCGTCCGCTTCCCTTTTTTTTCATGATTCATGTTGTTAATCATACATGATTAACAACTGCGCGGGTCACATGCGACTCACGACCCGCATTTTGACCCGCCCGCTTCCCTTTTTTTCATGATTCATGTTGTTAATCATACATGATTAACAACTGCGCGGGTCACATGCGACTCACGACCCGCATTTTGACCCGCCCGCTTCCCTTTTTTTTCATGATTCATGTTGTTAATCATACATGATTAACAACTGCGCGGGTCACATGCGACTCACGACCCGCATTTTGACCCGCCCGCTTCCCTTTTTTTTCATGATTCATGTTGTTAATCATACATGATTAACAACTGCGCGGGTCACATGCGACTCACGACCCACATTTTGACCCGCCCGCTTCCCTTTTTTTTCATCAGTACTTAATCGAATGGCTGAGATTGCTCCTCATTTTTTCTTAAAAAGTTAGATTTTTCATATGAACCTCCCTATATATATATATATATTATGTGTGTGTAGATGAATGATCGTATGAAAAGTTAAGTTAACAATGAGAAACGTGAGAATAAAACGTAAATCATTGATATCTTTTAATCTCATACTCTCACATGAATTGCGTTTTAAAAGGGAATTAATTTGGTGCATCCTATCTCGATGCAACTTATCCTAATATACATCCATGTGCAACCAACGGCTAATAACCACTTCTCATGTTAACATCACTACATCAGCTTCTCACGAGAACCATGTCTCTCTCTAAATATATTTATATGAAATTTAGATATTTATTCAAGATATTAAATATCTCATGTGTTAGGCCACACATAGTCGTTACCTAGGCTGCAGCGGCTTGGCATTGGGCTGGCAGTGTTGGGCGGGCTCCAGTATGCTTGTCGGCGGGTTGGCGAGCTGCAGCTAGGGGTTGTGTCTCCACAAAGCTCTCTCCCTTTCTTACATTCTCTCTCTTTTTTTAATTGTATTGAGTATTTGGTTTGGGAGCGTTTGGATATTAGAGAGGGCTCCATAGAGTTTACGAAAAAGCTGTTATAGCACTAATATTAGAGAGGCTCGAATGCTCAAAGGGCTCCGATACTGATGGCGTTATATGTATAATTTCTTACATTTTAATCTTACCGTTTAAACTTAAAAGAAAGAAACACATCGAGTGGGGGTGGGGACCGCAAAAGGAAAAAAAATACCAAAAAAGTACTACTAATAAAAGGCAGAAAGAATCTAGGCAACAACATGAGTCGGGCGGCTAAAGAGATGGCTGCTACCGGTTCTATGAAAAAAATATAGATTAATAATTTTTTATTTTGTTTTGTGTTATTAAATTTTCAAACTCTTTTGTGAATGTTACATCATCAAATTTTTAGAGATTGATTACTTATATCATTTTAACAAAAAAATTGTTACACATAAGTATATAAAGGAAGGTTCAAACAAGAATGACATCAGTTTAAAAGAATGCGAGAAGCAATCTCAACCAATCATCTCTGGCCAATCATATATGATTAAGTACTGAGGAAAAAACATGTACAAAATCATATATGATTCATATAGTAAATCATATATGATTCATGTTGTTAATCAACAACGTGCGCGACTTGCCCCGCGACTTCATGTCGCGCGTGTCCTTTTTTTTCATCAATAATTAAATTGAATGGCTGAGATTGTTTCTCTTATTCTCTTAAAAAGATATCATTCTCATTTGAACCTCCCTCTAAGTATATAACTAGTTAGAAAGAAATTAAAGCAAATAAAAACATAAATGAGTTTTAAGCTATGTTTGGAAAACTAGCTGATAGCTGATAGCTGATTAACTAACTAGTAGCTGATAAACTAGCTTATGAACAAATTATGTTTGGTCAAGTGATTTATTAGTTAGTTTGTAGTGCAGGCAAAATCTAGATGAATTTTTTCTTAAAAAAAACTTGAAACTCTAAAAGTTATTCAGACCCACTCTTTCCCCCTTATCGTCGTCCATTATTGATCACCACATTGTCAATCTCCTTTTTTTCTTACGTTGTCGTTTTGTTTTCTGATGCTACCTCTTTTTCATAGTATATATGTACTCGATACTCCAACTTGTTGGAAAAGAGGAGAAATAATGGAAGACAAAAGAAATATATAAAAAGCGAAGATCGATGGCAGGGAGCAACAACAATGATGAAGCTTGGAAGACAATGAGTTGGTGATGCGAAGCAGTGGCTTTGTGTGCGAGGCTTTTAAATATCATAGAGTTTGAGAATATAGGTTTTTTATTTAAAATGAGAAATGTAACTAATTTTTAAAAGTTCAATAGTCTTTTTATCTAAAAAAACTTATTAACTTAATCATAGTTGAATAAAAAGTTTATTTTGTTTTCTTAAAATTTCTTCAAAATATAAATTTAATTTTTATCAAAATTGCTAAAATTAATAGTTATGTAAGATTGTACTATAATTTTTTTGTTTTAGTAATTTCAATTTATTAATCTTAACTTATGCTCTAGTAGTCTAGTGCTTGAAAAATATTATTTAATTTATTATTTAACTATATATAATTGTTTTTAGTGAATACTAATTAGTTTAAGTAAACTAGTCAAACTTCTTTTTATATGTTCTATTTTAACTACAATAGTTTCTTTATCCATATTAATTGGTTTAAGTGGATTATAATCTATCAGTCCAACCTCTCGTTTATGCCAACACATTTTAGATTTTAGTTTTAAAATAAATTTATATTCTAGATTTTAAACTATAGAAATAGTTGTCAACTTGGTTACTCTTTAGTATGTATGTTTAAGATTAAAAAAGATCAACGATTCGATCTAATTCTCATGTTTTTTATCGTTAACTCAACTTTTCATACGATCTTTCATATGTTTTAATATTCTAATAAATCGTTGCATGAACATTATATTACGTAGATGTTGTACCACTTGATTACATCCTATATTTCTTTCTATGCATCACGGCTCTTTGATATGCACATGCTTGGTAAGTGAATTATAAGCATGTCTTTCTTTGCAAAGAGTTACTAGATTACAGAAGTTGCTAAAAACAAATTTCAATAGAATCCTTTCCCTAGCCTCAACCATTGAGAGAACTTTAAAATATCTCCTTATATATAGTTTTAATGGATTCAAACGTGGATTTGAAGAAGCTAAGGACGTGCAAAGAGTCATTTGATCTAATTTCAGATCATAATCAGATTTCCAGTTGTAATTGGATCAAATTGAATCCAAATTTTCAACATCTAAGCCGAACCGGTTCAATCTAATGATCATCCAATCAACCAATCACCCATTCACCCATCAAATTACCATCCAACTAACATATAATTAAAACCTCTATATGATTAATTAGCATTTTACGATATTGTTTTCTATTAATAAAGTGGTTTTTAACAACTTAACAAAATATATGAATGTCAACCACAAGGCTGTGGCGTACTGGTTAAGGCTTGCGGGGGAAGTGACTAGTTAGCCCTTCTACCCCAAGTTCGAATCCAGACGCTTCCAGATTGTGGCCACTAGGGATCCAGTCAGGGAAGCATGCTTTAGCTGTCGGTGAACCTTGCTGGGATTAGTCGGCTAAAGTTTCGGATACCGTTTCAAAAAAAATATATGAATGTCTTGTTGAAAGTTGTGTCAAAGAATTGGATAGATCCAATCAAATCTAATAGATGACTAATAATAATATCATTAGATTCGATTGAATAGGATGTTTAATGTTAATTGAATTAGATCTATTAACATAATCTATCATCTATTGCATGATTGAATCAGATCCATGTAAATCGATTAAATTTCTTGATTGTAGGAAAAAGAGGATGGATAACAATATTTTTGTTATTTTTGAGTGTATTATCGCTTCATATATAACTTGTTTTGAAAATTTATTGGATACTAAGTTTTTAACAAAAAATCATTTATATATATTAAAGGAAGAACCACCAATAATGAGGTGGCATTCTCTAGAGGCTAGAAATCTATTTATCTTTTTTCTCATTTTTTTGATTTTTTTTAAATGGTTAATATGTTAAAGACTTTTCTACCCCTATTTGGGAAATGTGTAACTCATAGTTAACTTTGGTCTTTTTGTAAATTTGCATATATGAGTTTAACCCCCAACTCTTGATTTGCTTCTTCATTTACTTTCTTTTAATTCTCAATTGATTTAGCTTTTAAAGTTGCAAATATAAATAATATGGAATTCTTCAAATTCCTTTGATGGAGGATGAAGATGATTAAGGTTGAAGACATGGAAGGTCCTTGAAGATTCTTTACAAGTATGTAGAACTTATATTTTTACAAGAATTTGATTTGTTATCATATGTTTCTTTTTTACAAACTGTTGGATTTGTTGTTACTATAGTATATGATTATGATTGAATCGTATATACTCTTGATTTGCTTCTTCATTTATTTATTTTTATTTCTTGATTGATTTTGCTTTTGAAATTTCATAATAAACAAAATTAAGTTCTTGAAATTCCTTTGAAGGAGGATGAAGAGTATGAAAGTTGAAGGCATGGAACAAGAAATAAGATTTTGAACAAGCATGGAGAAATTATGTTGTTCAAGAATGTCATTTGTTATTATATATTTGTTTTTATTCCATATTGTTGAATTTATTGTTATCATTATTATCATGGTACATGATTGTCTTTATGATTGAAACATATAGACTCAAATTTAATTTTGATATTTTATGATTATGATGATAATCCATTAACAATTACCATTTTTACATGATTGATATATCGCATCGAGTTTAACTACTTCAAGCAACATATATATTTTCCTATTGATAGTAACATGCATTGTCATTGTTGTGACAATTTATGACTATCTATGACCTTAGTCTTAAGAAATAAATAAAAAAGCCATCTCCGATCTTAGCAAAAAAATTCAAATGATTAAAGGATTTGATGACTTAGGGATCATCTTTTGGATTTTAAAGTCACACCCTCGAAGAGTATTTGAGCGTTTTGAGAATCTCTCATTTCTCATAACATCATTTTAACATATTGATTATTATTTAGCTTACAATTTTTCTTATTAACAACTAACAAAATAATAACATGAATATATATGTTAAAAAAAACATTTTGTATAATCATATAATTAATAGTGAGGTAAGAATATGTAAGTAAAACCCAAAAGAGAATGACATGGCATAATGTGGATTGAGAATTCTAAAATATTGAATTGCGGTTAACTTTGCTTATTCTATATTGGTAAAAAGATAGTATATATGAACATGACGGTTAACTTTCCTTCCAAGTTCCAACTTCTTTTACATGGTCCATGATTAATTTTAATCAATTTTTGATTACAAAGTAAATTTTTAGTTACAAAATTGTTCATGTTGAATATAAATCAACTATATCTATCTATTTACATATATATATCTAAGGATTGAGAATCTCTTATTTCTTGAATTGTGGTTGAGTGTTTTGTAGATATTTTCAGAGTTCAAGTCATGACCCATATTTTACTTTTGATACTTTAAATAGTTTTTCATGTTTAATGGAAATTACATATTTGAAACAATTCCTTCTTATTCTAAAAGATTCATTACTTTTTCGCGACCGCGCAATGCGCGGTTCCACCCACTAGTTAAATTTAAAGTTTAAAACAAAAAATGTGTTGTAATCTAGTGTGATAGCTTTATAATTGTTAGCAATGATTTTTCTTTATTTAAAATAAATTTTATAAGACAGTTAGGAGGAAATGGTTAAACATATTCATATAAAAAGGAAAACCATGAAACACAGAGAATCTAGTTCAAGAAAACCATCAACTATAAAGTATAAACTACATATTTTATAATCATCTCCAAAACTTAAACAAGCATGCAATTTTGTAGTATAAATATGCATACAAACACCCTTCTTCCAATTCACACACCACAACCAACTTAACCATGGCTGTTCCTTCTACTCTTATCTTCCTCTTTTGCTTCCTCTTTCCACTCTTCTCCATCTCCGACGCCATTGTTCCGGCCTCCGACACCTTCCGGTACGTCAACTTCGGTGGTTTCGGAGAATCCGACTCCGAATACAACCCGAATTACCGCCCTCTTCCCCCCTTCACCGCCCCTTTCCAGCTCTGTTTCTATAACACCACCCCCAATGCATACACTCTCGCCCTTCGTATGGGCATCCGACGCGACCGGTCCGTCATGCCGTGGGTCTGGGAAGCCAACCGTGGACGCCCCGTTCGAGAAAACGCCACTTTCTCGTTTGGGTCCGACGGAAACCTCGTTCTGGCCGATGCAGACGGCCAGACTGTATGGCAGACCAACACCGCCAATAAAGGCGTTGTTGGGTTTGCCATACTCCCCACCGGTAACGTCGTGCTTCGCGACGCTACCGGTAATTTCATCTGGCAGAGCTTTGATTCCCCGACCGATACCCTCTTGCTCGGCCAGAGCCTCCGGATTGGAGGCCCGAATAAGCTCGTGAGCAGGGCTTCAGTGGCCGAAAACGTTAACGGCGTTTACAGCTTTGTGTTGTAGCCGAAACGGTTGGGTTTGTATTACAAGACGACGATGCGTTACTGGTCGTCCTCGTTCGCCGAAGTCAACAACGCCAACGGGAATTTGGTCAACGCGACGTTTGAGATTGGGGAATCGGAATACGCCGATAGCAATTTTAACGCACTCCGGTGTCGGCTCTCGAACTCCAATGCCGCACCGTTTCTACATCTCAACATACTCTTATTATTCTTACAGTGAAAATTATCTGTTTAATTAACCGTTTACATTAAATGAAAATACCCGTTTCCTCACGGTTTTCCCTAATTTTGGAAGGGGACGATTTTTTTAAACGAAGACGAAGGACCAATCCCCGAATCGAAACCGGCTCGCTACCATCCCTAATGATGATAACGATTTCTACGTTTGTGAAATTTCAAGTTCAGACTTTCAAACTCTTTTCTAAACCTCAAGGACCAAAATTAAAGTTTACTAAAAAAAACATAAAAGAAAGGCTTTAATGTGGCTATTTATACGATAATCAGCCAAAAATTTAATGTCTTTTGTCCCCCATTTACATGTTGTTTTCAATCATTTATATTTACATTCTCGTTTTCATTGTGTAACTTTATTTATAACATATTTGTTATACTATCTTTATATAAATTTTTATATTGTAATCATTTCATAACAATAGTTGCTTGATATAACTTCATGCTCAACCGCAGCGGCTGGTCCTATAGGTGTTCGGTCAGCTTAGCAACAGGAGCCAACCGATCCTGGTTCAGTTTTTGTTTTCAGTTCTTACTTGGCAGCTCTCGATCAATATATTTTTTTATTCGTTTGTATTGATTGTGAGTTGGTATTAAAATTGCCTCTGCCTTTCAAAAAACACACAAGAAAATTTGTTTTGTATGCAAATTGTTAAACTCTTTATGTATACAATGAATAAGATTGTAAAACTTTTTGAAAAATTGAGAACCATTAAAGATATTTAACTATCGGGAAATGAAGGTGTTTGAGAGAAATAAGAAGTACCAAAATGTATAACCCCACATATTTGTAACTATAGTAAGACGAAAGTGGTGTTTGTTTACCTCTTAATAGTTCCATTAAGAGACAACCTCTTAATAGTTCCATTAAGAGACAACCTCTGAATCGTTAAAAGGTAAATCTTGTTTGGTAAAAAAATGGACCGCCTCTTAATGGTTTCAAAACCCTCTGAATGATTAAGTATCATGGATGTCTTTTAACCATTCAAAGTCCTGATTTCACACTCAACAATTACCAAACCAACATATTTTGTTTTGCATTATATTATAAGAGTTTCTTAATCATTCTGACCACTTAATCATCCAGTATTAAACCATTCAACAATTGCCAAACAACCCTGAAGCTTTCAAAACTTAGCACCTCGAATATATCAGTGAATTGTACTTAACAACTAACGTTTCATAAATGTTGTGCTCATGGACGGACCTGGTTTGGTTTCCACGATGGCACGGGCCATCATATTATTTGTTCTTTAAAGGGTACATTTTTTGAATTTTATGAAGGTGCAATCGTATTATTTTGGAGGGTGCCGTCGTATCGTTTCCGAAACTTCAACTTATGCTCCTAAAAACCAAAAACTTCTCTAAAAAACAACCAAAAAAACCAAAAAGTTCACTCAAAATCAACCTAAACACCGAAAATTTCTCTCGAAATCAACCAAAAGTAACCGAAAAATATCTCAGAGTTTAATCATAAAACCCAAAAAATTCTTTCGATTCAACAAAAAAATCAAAAAAAGTACATAGAAATCAATCAAAAAATCGAAAAAATTCTCTCAAAATCAACCAAAAACTTAATTATATCATGTCACCGTTTAAAAACTGTCCTAGATCCGTCCCTAATTATCCTTCATAAAATTAATAGTTTAAGTGGTTTACTTGAATGCGTCAAGACCACTGTGGATGGTCTTAGACCATCCTTACCCGTACCACCTTTAGCAGCTGTCATCTCAGCGCCACATCAGCTTTCCAATTTCTTACCGACACCATACCATAATCCTTACCCATACCAATTCCATACCATTCTAATTAATTAGCTAAAAAATTAAAAGAAAAAGAAAAGAAGAGAGAGATAGAGAGAAAGGTGGGGTGGGTAGAGGAGAGAGAACGGCAACCGGATACCGGCCTCCTTCCTTGCCGGCCTTCTGCCGCCCACCCACAATGGTGTCCCCGCCGATACCGGGTGGTACCGGCCTTTTACCTATGTCTGGCCGCGAATGGCCTTATAAGCCTGGTATCCACTTCATCGTTGGTTCCACTTATGAGTGAAAGGGACAAACGTTCGTGTTTTCCGCACATACATTATTGATTTATACTTTATGTTTAAAATTTGTATTCAATTTAGCACTTATTAATTAAATATTAAAAGGATCATTGATTATATTTAAATTTTGTGTTCCATTGATTATATTTCTTTGCTTTACATTTTACAATGGTATTAAAAACTAACTTTCTTTGTTTTGATTAATAATTGTTTGAGGGGGTGTTTGGCTTGGGTATTGCATGGTAAGGAAATGGAAATAATAATGAAAACTGTTGTTTGGTCTGATATTATATAATGGAATCATTCCTGCAAATCCATTAATTTTCATTCCTGATCAAATTGGGGGGAATGAAAATTTTCTTTATACTCGGTTCTTTTTTCCATATGTTATTTCATCTTTTGATGTTAAACGGAACATCTTTTGTATTTTCAAAATGAAGAAAAATATTTTTTTAATATTAAACAGTTTTTCATTGATTATAGCGGGTTAACCAAATAATATCAATACAATGCTCATTTTGATTCTCATTCTCCTGCATTCCCATTTTTCATTCCTATTCTCATTCCCTAAAATGAACCAATCACCCCCTGAGTAATTATAGAAATGGTGCATGTGGTTTACGCAGGGTTTGGCAAAAATAAGCTAGCTTATAAGCTATATATATATATTTGAATGAACCATAAGCTAGTTTATTGCAATGTTAGTTGGACTAGTTTTCGGAAGTTATTTCTAACTTTTTCCAACTATACCCTTATTAATATATTGTTTTTAGTAATTTTACATACCTATAAACTAGTTTTTGCCGAATATAATATATTTATAAGTTGGTTTAATCAACAGCTAACTTATAAGCTACCTGCTAGCGTATTAGCTAGACATCTTTAATGTCAATAAAAGAAGTTATCAAACCCGCAACTTCTTTTTGAGTAAAATTCTGCTGTCCTATATTTTCCTATCCCAACCCTACACCACCAATAGGATTGTGCCATCTCATCAAACTATTTAAATTTTAATAAACAGCCTAACGGAAGTTATCCCCTCCGTCAAATCCTCTCTTTCCAGTACTATATTAACTAAAATAACTTTTTTTCTTTTTAAAACATTTTTATATACATCAAAAATATTCTCTATCTCTCAACTTTTTTTTATCTATTTTTCTTTTTACCTTTTTAACCTTATTTTTATATTCATAATATACAAATTAATTTATATTTTATTTTAAAATTTCACTTATTAGATTTATGATTTATCTTTTAAATCATTTTCTTCTTTATCTCACTTTTTCATAACACACACACATATATATATATATATATATATATATATTTGTATTATATATAAACATTACCCTTGAAAAATATTATTGAATAATAAATAAATATATATATATATAATATACAGATAGAGGGATTTTCATTTGTGAACCAATATTTTGGTGTGAACTTGTGAACTTAATCCTAGCCATCCAAATCATTTTTTGATGGTTAAGATTAATTCCATGATTTATCTTTATTAACCACCCATGATTTTAGGAATTTTCCATGATTAATCTTGACCATTGATTTTGAATTTGTATGGTTAAGATTTGGTTCACAAGTTCACACCAAAATAGTGGTTCACAAATTAAAGTCCCTCTATACAAATATATATATATATAGACATTACTCTTGATAAATATTATTGAATAAAATATATATATATATATATAATATAAATATAGATTTAGGTTCAAGTGAGAACAAGTTGTTTCCGTAAGACTTATGAGATCAACAATTTTCATATAAAATTTCATAGCAAAATACTGTGAATGTTAAAAAATCGAACATTCATCATAAAAACACTGTAAATGTTACGTTCACCATGTTTTTTGATGTGAAGACTAAAGGTGCGATTTTTTTACCTACACAACATTTTTGCTGTGAAGTTCGAATTATTTATTTGTTATCTTCACAGTTTTTTGAGATGTGAAGGTTTCATTTTTTTTACTTTGTTTTTGATTTTTTCCTTGATAGTGTTTTTTAATATGTTTTTTACGATGAATGTTTGAATTTTTTTTAACCTCCACAGTTTTTTGTTGTGAAGTTTCATGTAAAAGTGTTGATTCCACCGGTCTCATGAAAACAGTTTGGTCTCACGTGAACCTAACCCTACATATATATATATATATTATTCTTGATAAATATTGTTGAATAAAAATTTAATATATATAGTACAAATATATAAAGTGAGATAAAGAAGAAAATAATTTAAAAGATAAACCATAAATTTAACGGGTGAAATTTTAAAATAAAATATAAATTAATTTGTATATTATGAATATAAAAATAAGATTAAAAAAATAAAAAAGATAGTGAGAGATAGAGATTAGAGAATATTTGTTATGTATATAGAAAGATTTTAAAAAGAAAAAAATATTTTAGTTAAATATAGCAGTGGGGAAAGAGAATTTGACAGAGGAGGTAACTTCCGTTAGGCTTTTTATTAACTTTTAAATAGTTTGATGAGGTGGGATAATCCTATTGGTGGTGTAGGGTTGGGATAGGAAAATATAGGAGAGTAGATTTTTGCTCCTTTTTTTTGGGTTTCAATATTACACACGTATAAAATAAAAGTTACCATAAATGATAAATCATAACGTTGCAATGCGAGAATCACATGGAATTCATTATTTAAGAAACACATCGAGAAATTAAAGGTGAAATATTAGAAGAGGAACAAAACAACTGCATTTCTTCAAATCTTCACCTTTAACTTGGTTATTCATAGTATCTCGTACAAGACTATTTGGACAAAAAGTTGATTAATGTCGACTCAAATGGCCCACAGGAGACCGATCTCTAAGGAGATCAATCCGGGAACCAATTATCGGATGGGTGTTTTAATATATGCAGCACTAGTCGAGTTTCCAACTCTCGTCAACGTTTTCAGCTCGTAAGCAATCCAACACCTCGATCGATCCGTGTGATAGAAATACCCCAAGCACTTACAATCCTTGGAGCATTTACTCTCGCAATCCTCCCGTTTTACGGGACCCGTCCCGGCACTATATTTCACCGTGAAATGGTCCACCCCTTTAAGCTCGTAATAACGGAAACCACCCGCCTCACATCCCGGCAACTTCGCAACGCAATCCTCGCTCCACGCAAAAACCCTGTCCGGCGTCGGGCACCCGACACATTGGCTCTTCTCACAAAGCCCGAACTTCCCGCACCGATCGGGCAACTGACACTCATCCTCGATCTCCTCCCGCGTTCACTCACACCTCTATCGAACAAAGTGAACAACAAACTCCACGCATTTCCACGCGTATTTTGCCGATAACTGTACAACCGTAAGTTCCCATCGATCCCCAACCGGAGATACGATAACGTGCTGTTGTACCGGAGTATGTCGAGATCCAGAGTCGGTTCCACCTCCGAGTTCGACATCCGACACCGAAGCGAGTTAAAATAGTTATCGACATATTCCGTTCTCGCAACTTCTAACGTCGCATTGACCAAATCACCGTTGTCCTTGTTGACTTCGGCGAACGAGGACGACCAGTAACGCATCGTCTTGTAATACAAACCCAACCGTTTAGGCTCCAACACGAAGCTATAAACACCATTAACGTTTTCCGTCACGGAGGCCCTGCTGACGAGCTTATTGGGGCCTCCGATCCGGAGGCTCTGACCGAACAAGAGGGTGTCGGTCGGGGAATCAAAGCTTTGCCAGACGTAATTCCCGGTAGCGTCGCGGAGCACGACGTTACCGGTGGGAAGTATCGCAAACCCAACGACGCCCTTATCGGCGGTGTTGGTCTGCCATACGGTCCGGCCGTCGGCATCGGCCAGGACCAGGTTTCCGTCGGACCCGAGCGAGAAAGTGGCGTTTTCTCGAACCGGGTCTCCGCGGTTGGCCTCCCAGACCCACGGCATGACGGACCGGTCGCGTCTGGTGCCCATCCGAAGGGCGAGAGTGTAGGCATTGGGGGTGGTGTTGTAGAAACAGAGCTGGAAAGGGGTTGTGAACGGTGGAAGAGGGCGGTAATTCGGGTTGTATTCGGAATCAAATTCACCAAATCCGCCGGAGTTGACGTACTGGAAGGTGTCGGCTGCCGGAACAACGGCGCCGGAGGTGGAGAATAGTAGAAAGAGGGAGCAAAAGAAGATAAGGAAAAGGGAAGAAGAAGCAGCCACCATGGTTATGTACTTATGTGTTGGATATATTGTGTCTCAAGTGTTCCATATATTTATACAAAACCATATATTATACGTATTGGCTTCTATGCACGTTAAGATTAGATGTATTAGATCAATTCCATATTAGATGTAATTCATGAGTGGTGGACTTATATTCTAGAGGGACTCTGGATAGCATCCCAGCGTACTTTGGGATGGTCCAGTCTATGATAGCATCCCAGTATACTTTGGGCTGGTCCAGTCATAGACTGGGCTATCCTCCAGTCCAATCAAAGATTATGATTGAGCTCTAGGGCTATGTTTGGCAAGCGTAGCTTATAAGCTAGCTGGTAGCTGATAAGCTAGCGGATAGCTGATAAGCTAGCTGTTGATTGATAAGTTTGCTAGTAGCTGATAAGCTAGCTGTTGAACAAATTATGTTTGGCAAAAAGTAGCTTATGAGTATGTAAAATGACCAAAAAGGGTACCTTTGAATTTAATAATTAATATCAATAAGGGTATAATTGGAAAAAGCTTCTCATAAGCTACTCAAAGTAGCGTTTCAAAAAGCTAGCTTATAAGCTAGCTGATAAGCTAGCTTCCTGGTACATGTTTGGATGGACTAGCTTATAAGCTAGCTTATCAGCTAGCTTATAAGCTAGCTTATGCTTGCCAAACCAAGCCTAGGTCTAGTAATAAATTAATTGGTTGCTTGTGGATACCTAATACAATCAGAAAAGTGGTATGCATGTATTTATGTATTCATGATAGTCGTTCGTTGGTTTGATGTCGGTATGAATTCCAAAAAATCAAAGACTTGATACTGACATTGAAGGGTCGACAAAAATCAAAGACTTGAATTCGATTACGCAACATGGGTGATATTTATTGTGGAAAAAAAATCTTTTGTTAGGTTTATCTTTTTATTTATTTATTAAAGATTATGGTTTAAATTTTTTTTTAAATATGTAATACAATTCTTTATTTAATTTTGAAACATAATTCATTGTTTATAATGTTTTTATTCTATTTTAATTACTGTTCTAAAAAACTCGACACATATCTACCATGGCGTATCATAGCTTCAAGACTTGTGTCTCACGTCATGTTAAGCTCGTGGCATGCCTTGGCCTACTATGTAGTTCTCCTAATATGATATTTGATTTTTCTTTACGTTTTAAGGTATTATTTGCTAATTTTTAATATATAATCTAATTTTAAGTTGCTTATTACTATTAACTCATTGAATGACAGTACAAAACATATGTTATTATATATAATATTTTATATGAACTAGGAATTTGACGCAATAAGTCACGCCTTGAAAACGCTATGGCTTCGTCATGGCTCCTAAGGCTTAAGGCATGGCCTCGCCGCCACGCCGCCCCTCACGCCAATTAAAACCTTGAATTTAATAAAACCATGTTTAGGCTTGAGGTGGTGTTTAGAAATGCTTATTTGATAGTGTTTAAGGCATTTTTAACTGATTTTAAAAAAATGGAGATTTCGAACGATTTTAAGTTTCCATAGATTTTTTAACACTTTCTCTAAATCGAAAAAAATAGGTGAGAGAATACAAAAATCTTTAAATTTGAATTGCTTGCCGGCAATCTCCAAAAATAATTAACATTAGATAGAATTAAAAAAAATTATTGTATTGCATCGGTAAGAATTTTTGAACAGAAATTATCGAATTGGACTAGAGAAACCAAAGAAACAGTTCTTTCCCCATCTCTCACACTCCGTTTTTCTTTTCCTTTTCAAATTAATTAATCTGTATATATAATAAAAGAGTAACTGGACTGCCACGTGTCGTCATCTGATGAGTCGGTTATAAGATTTTCCCGTCTAAACATGTATGTTGACGTATTTTACACTTTCCATTCATTTAGACTTATCTGATTGATTCTTATTTATCCTCCTTTTCAGTTAATACCCATATTATTAGTTATTTATTTAATTATAATCCCATAACTTTTTATTTTTTATTTTACACTCTTATTATACCCCAATATTGAATATATTTTTATTTAATCTTATTATTAAATATTAAGAATATATACAAGAAGTAATATATTTCACATTTTTTAAGTTTTCATTTTCCATTTTTTCCTTTATCACATTAAAAATACATAATAATGGATTAACTAAAAAACGTTTGTTGTTTTTTTATAAACTATACCGCTATAATTTCAAATTTAAGAAACTTTGCGTCGCATTGCGCACAAGAATAATCTACTAATCTAGTGTATACATATAGAGGTAAGTTCAAATCTGAACCAATATTTTATTGTAAACGTGAGGACCACTAAAATCGCGTCATGTGACAATATTGACTCTGAATATCATGCATTATTCAAAATGAATAAAGACGTCTAAGCAGTTACTAAGTGAATCAGGTCATCGTACTTTTTTGTTACAAACTAAAGTGTACGTTATGCGGATTGAATTTTTGAACATTCATGTTACTTTTTTTTTATAATTTACCTCCATATAAATATGTAAACTCAATATATTGGAAACACAGTTTTGATTTAAAATCAGTTTTTATTGGAATATATTCCAACTTAAAAGGTATCATAAAATCAATGTTTCCAAAAACTTTGTGTTGCAATGTAAAAAGTTTTGATGGCAGAACCATTTTTGCACCTTAACGAGGGGAGGAAAGGAAAAGAAAGAGAAGGAGAGGGTTATCCCTCCAAATCATCCCATTTTTGGGAGGAAAGGGAATGATAAGTTTTAAGAGAAAAATAAGGGAGAGTTATCTCTCCAAATCCTTCCAAATCCTTCCCTTTCCTCCTTTAAAAAACTCAAGAACACACATATCCTTCCAAATCATTTCCTTTCCTTCCTCTAAAAAAACTCAAGAACGCCCTTTTATTAGTTTCCTTAGAAATCCTTCCCTTTCCTTCCTTAAAAAAAACTCGAGAACAGGGCGTAAGGACATCCCCATTCCCTTGAAATTTTGTGTTACTATTTATTTGGTGTTTCATGTATGTAGGGGTGTAAATAAGCCGCGCCGAGCTCGAGCTCGTTTAAGTGTATAAAGCTTGAGTTCGAGCTCGGCTCGTTTCGAGCTTTATGTGTCAAGCTCGAGCTCGAGCTCGTCAAGAATTTAGCAAGCTCGGGCTCGGCTCGTTTACCTATAAATCAATATTTAATATGTATTTTTTATTTTTAATATTTTTATTATTTAGTATTTAATTATTTAATAGTTATTGTTTAATATATATTTATATAGAGGAGAGTTATTTTGTTAACCACTAAATTTGTGTTAACCGTGTTAACTCATAGTTGCATACGTAAATCAATCAAATTTTTTTGTGGAGTTGTTTAAGATGATGAAAATGTTTCATAATATATATATATATATATATATATATATTAGTTGAGGCTCGTTTAGGCTCGCGAACTTAATCGTTTATTAAACGAGCTCGAGCTCGTTTATTAAACGAGCTCGAAATAAGGCTCGAGCTCGGCTCGGACTCGTTTAACTCGAGCTCGAGTCGAGATTTTAACGAGTCGATCCCAAGTAGCTCAGCTCACTTACACAAAATTAATAATTGATCCAAATCTCATTAATGCCTTTTGTGGTAGCAATCCAACATAGAACATACCTACATTTAGATGTTATCCTTTATGCATATATCCAAATGGTCCCACATAACCTACTAATTCAAACTTGGCAACCCCACATATAGGGCATTTAGGAGTGCTTATCACAAAAATACAACTTCTTTTAAAAGTTAAAATATTGTAGTTTTTCTTAAACTTTCTTCAACAAGAAAATTAGCTAATCTAAATACCTTAAAAACAACTTATGATATAAACGCTTTCAAATAAGCATTTCCAAACACCCCCATACTTGAGGTGTTTTTTTAAGGGTATCTTTGTTTAGACCCTATCTCTGATAATTATTGACCCTTAAACGTGTAGCTTTAAAGATAATTTTTTAGTGACTTTATTCTCTCATAATTTTTAGCTTTCTTATTTGAACCAATCTATAAGTATATAAGTACGGTAAGATATCACATCAAACAACAAAATAACACATAGCAAAGAAGGACAAAGATTTAGAGATCTTGATCTTCATTATTTCTATTTTCTCAAGGAATATATCGGATTTTATTGTTCCCAGTTTTTTATGAATTGGTTTTTATTTGCTAGTTGATTTGTTCTTAGAGTTTAGCCAAGTGGCGTTTTAATGTACGCCGTATGAGTCGAGTTCCCAACTCTCGTCAACGTTTTCATCTTGTGAGCAATCCAACACCTCGATCTATCCGTATAGAAATACCCCAAGCACTTGCAATCCTTGGTGCATTTACTCTCAACACCCCTCCCGACTCACCGAGCCCTACCCGTTCTCGTATTTCACCGTGAAATGATCCACCCCTTTAAGCTCGTAATAACGAAAACCACCTATCTGACATCCCGGCAACTTCGCAAAGCAATCTTTGCTCTACACAAAGTTGCAAATAACCCAATTGGCGACGGGCACCCAACGCATTGGTTGTCCTCGTAAATCCCAAACTTCTCACACCAATCGGGCAATTGGCACTCGTCTTCGATCTCCTCCCCCCGTTCGCTCACCCCTCTTCTGAACAACGTAAATAACAACCTCCACGCACTCGAAACCGCATTTCGACGATAGCTATACAGTCTCATATTCCCATCGATCCCTAACCGGAGATACGACAACGTACTGTTGTACAGGAGTATGTCGAGATGTAGAGTCGGTGACTCATCAGAGTTCGACAGCCAGCACCGGAGCGCGTTAAAATTGCTGTCAATGTATTCAGATTCCTCGATTTCCAACGTCACATTCACCAAATTCCCGCTGGCCTTGTTGACGTCGATGAATGAGGACAACTAGTAACACATCGTCGTCTTGTAATACAAACCCAACCGTTTAGGCTCCAACACGAAACTATAAACACCATTAACGTTTTCCGTCATGGAAGCCCTGCTGATGAGCTTATCGGGACCTCCGATCCGGAGGCTCTGACCGAATAACAGGGTGTGGTCGGGTAATCAAAGCTCTGCCAGACAAAATTACTAGACCTGGCAAAGGTGTTGTGTCGTGTCGTGTCGTGTCGAGTTCGTGTCGGGTTCAAAGTTAAACGGGTTGAAAATGCTTGACCCTAACCCGACCCGTTTAATAAACGGGTCAGAAATCTCAACCCTAACCCAACCCGTTTAATAAACGGGTTGACCCGTTTAACCCGTTTAACATTTATTAAATTAAAAAATAAAAACTCACAAAAATTTAGCAACTCAAATTTTATAATTCAAACTTATAAGTTTGAATCAAATCCATTAACATTATTATATTAAATATCCAAATAAATCGTAAATCTACATATAATAAAAGAGTAACTGGTTTGACACATGTCGCGCTCTGAGTAACTCATTGACACGTGTCGCGCTCTGGTGAGCCATTGCCACATCATATGCATATGTGTCATGTGTCATATGTTGACACATAGCACTTATTCAAAATTTAAAATTATTAAAAATTAATCCAAAATTATCTATTAAATATAACAAACTTTATCTCTATCTATTGGTATGAAGTCATCTATATCTCTATCTCTCTCCCTAAATTGATATTTAAATACTAAGCAGATTCAACAAAAACCGTATAAACCTTACCTTTTCCATTTTAATTTTTCAAGTTCCTCCATTACTCTTTTTGCAAACGTCTTAGGTAAGTTCGTCAACCATTTTTTGGAAGAACATTCGTGCATAATTTTTTTATTATTTGTTTTTGCAATTATTTGAAGAATGGTAAGAAAATTTGTGTAATTGTTTTCTTATGATGAACTAAATCATATGGTTTGATTTTCTCCTGATTTTTTTTTTTAGTTTTTTGATCTACATCAGTAAAAGCATAACTAAGTTTTATTTTCCACATTATATAATAATTTATATTTGTATTCATGTAACTAATTGATAAACGTCATCAAATAGAAAATAAATATTTCATTTTAAATATAATGAAGATAATCATTGAGTTTTAATATAATAGTTAATTAATATTTTTATAACAAATTATTGTTAAACGTATCCACTATTATATTTCAATCCAAATACATTTTTGTATGTATACCTTTCTCTTTATATGTGAAAATATATTAACGTCATTTTAAAGTCAAAGATAGTTTATAGTTTGATCTATAAAATGTCTTTGTTATATTTTCGTTGTTGATAATTTGATATCAATTGAATTAAATTAAAAATAAATAAAGTTTGTATTTTTTTTAATATAATTAATGTATTTGATAGAAAATAATATTGATGTTAAAAGATCAATAGCACAACAATTCATATTTGTAATATAAGGTTTTTGGCATGACTTAATTTCTTGAAATTATCCCGTGTACGGATTAAAACTAGTTAGTAATAAATAAGTATAAATAAAACTTTATATATACACACAAACACACACATATATGTATAAACGGGTTAGTCAGATCATTTTCGAGTTGATACGCTTTGACCCTAACCTTACCCTTTTAACTTTCGTGTCGTGTCGTGTCAACCCGTTTACTTAAACGGGTTGAAATCTGTTACCCAAACCCGTTTATTTCATGTCGAGTTCGTGTCGGGTTAGCGTGTCGTGTCACTTTTTGCCAGGTCTAAAAATTACCGATAGCATCGCTAAGCCCGATGTTACCGGTGGGAAGTATGGCAAACCCAACGACGCCTTTATGTAGAACAATAATGCACCATTACATATATATATATATATATATATATATATATATATATATATATATGAAATCAGATAATTAGGTACCGATACAAAAAAGATTTATGGGCCAAGGCCTATGTTTGACACAGTGCGCTTAAAACAGATTCACCCTTTGGTGTCTGTTTCCCAGGGTACAATGGCCGGAGCAGAGGTACTGCCGGACGGAGATAACGCCTAAGAGAAGCACCTGAAAGTTCCGATAAAATTATAATTACAAATCATAAAAAAATAACAATCAATTATAAATAACAGGATAAAAGTTATAATTTCAAAACCCCAAGAACAAAAGTGGTAACTTTTAACAAACCACAAAGAAAAAATCGTAAATCTTACCAAACCACAAGGCTAAAAAAGCAATTTACTCTAAATAAAATAGTAAATCTTACCAAACGACCTTTGTTCATATGGTTTATTAAAATTTTGATTTTAACCCATACAGTTTAGAAATAATTACAGTTTTTATCCCTATAGCTTTTAAATTCATTGCCACTCTCATATCCATGTTACTTAAAAATAGAAAATTGTCCATAGGAATGAAAATAACAACAAAATATAAATTATAGGGACGAAAAAGACAATTTACTAAACCGTAGGGACTAAAATAAAAACTTTTAACAAACCGACTAAAATCGTAATAAATACGCATCATTGTTTACCGCCAAAACCCTCTTGGCTTGAAACCCTAGGATCGTCGACGGCTACTTTCCGGCCGGCGATCATCTGTCCTTAGGTCTCACAATCTACAGGTATATTCCTCTTTTTTGGCTTATTGTTACTTGTTTTGGCTTAATGTTCTTCATCAAACATGTGGAATATATAAACTAGTAATATGTAAATCCTTATGGATGTTTTCATTGTGATTTTGAGAATGTGATTGATGTTATTCGATAACCATTTGATTTTAGATGGAGACAGTCAGATTATCTGTTGATTGTTGTTTTTTGGATAAAGGAAAACCTAATTATTTTGGCCCTAAATTATCAGAATTTGGTTTTGCCAAACATTGTAAAACTGATTATGTGACTGCGATAATCACTTTTCTTTTCACGGTTGTTCTATACAAGTTAACATTATAATTCTTCATAAGATTCTGAGATTTGATTCTCCCTACATGTTGATTTATATTTGCTAAATTTGTTTTTGAAGTTTGACTTCGATTCCAGAAGTTCTATGTCGGTTTTGTTTTCGTAGTTCCAGAAGTTTGATTTTGATTTCGTTTATGATGTTCCAAGTTACGTTTGATTTTGATTTCGGTTTCGGTTTCGGTTTTGAAGTTCCAGAAGTTATATTTGGTTTTGTTTTTTTAGTTTCAGGAGTTTGATCTCGATTTCGTTTATGAACGTTTGATTTCGATTTCTGGTTTTTGAAGTTTCGGAAGTTTGATTTCAATTCTGTTTTTGAACTTCCAGAAGTTCTCTTTTGTTTTTTTTTGAAGTGTCAGAAGTTCGATCTTTATTTCGTTTATGAAGTTCCAAGCTTAGTTTTTGTTTGATTTCTGTAGATTTTCAAGTACGATTTCGTTTTGGTTTTTGTTTGTGAAGTTCCAAATTTCGTTTGAAGTTTGATTTCGTTTTTGAAGCTCCTAAAGTTAATTTCGTTATGAAGTTCCAAGTTTCATTTGATTTCGATTTTGTTTTTTGAAGTTCTAGTTTTTGTTTGATTTTTTTGAAGATTTTCAAGTACAATTTTGTTTTGGTTTTCGTTTGTGAAGTTTCGGATTTCGTTTGAAGTTCGACCTAATGTGAAGTTCGGATTTCGTTTGAAGTTCGACCTAATGTGAAGTTTGATTTCGTTTTTGAAGTTTCTAAAATTTGATTTTGATTTTTGCTAAGTTCAATTTATTTATGAAGGTCCATATTTCATTTGATTTCGATTTTGTTTTTGAAGTTCTAGTTTTTGGTTAATTTTTTGAAGATTTTCAGGTACAATTTCGTTTTGGTTTTCGTTTGGGAAGTTCCAGATTTCGTTTAAAGTTCCGACCAACTTTGAAGTTTGATTTTGTTTTTGAAGTTTCAAAAGTTTGATTTTGACTTTCCTAAAGTTTAATTTCGTTATGAAGTTCCAAGTTACGTTTGATTTCAATTTTGTTCTTGAAGTTCTAGTTTTTGTTTGATTTCTGAAGATTTTCAAGTACAATTTCATTTTAGTTTTTGTTTTTGTTTGTGAAACTCTACATTCGTTTGAAGTTCGACATAGTTTGAAGTTCGATTTCGTGTTTGAAGTTTCTAAAATTTGATTTTGATTTTCCTAAATTTTAATTTTGTTTTAATGGTGGGTATTTTTGTTTGATATTCTGTTATATGCTTATATGTCGCCATACTGATTTGAAAACCTCGTCTCTCAATTTCAGATTATTTCGTCTTTCAATTTCAGATGATTCATTGGTTGTTTATGTCCAGATTTCACATGTTTTTTACGGTTTTTTTCACAGATCTTTATGCTTCAAAATGTTTATTGATTCTTCGTATCTTCTATTTTTTTTATGGATTCCCACATATTCATATTTTGTTCAAGTTTATTCGATGAATTGATGGGTTTCTTGGTAGTGTGTGAAACTCGAGCCGTATCTTGGCGGGGCAATGTGTTGCAGCCATGGCGGTGTCTGACTCACTTTGTTCAACACTAAGGTGTCCTTTGTTTTTAAGTGGTCTGAAGTCTGATTTCATATCTAAAGAAACAAGAGATGGATGGTGCTGTATTTTTCATTCTCAATGCTGTCACCATGATTTTTAAAGTTCGACTTATGACTTTATTTGGTCAATTATCTTTCTTTGTTGCCGATGATTTTCTTCATACATCAACAACCCTTCAGTTTGTAAGATTTCCCCATACATAAAACTTCACAGAAATGGTTTATTTATTTGTGGATGATGATTATGTACATGTTGCTTTCAGTACTGCTTTCGATTATGCTCTTTGTTTTTATTATCACATCCGGAGATAATTGAAGGTTGTTACCAGAAAAATATGGTGGTTGTGATGGATTTCTTCTGCATTTAACATTTCCAAGTATAGGTTTTTGATACTAGGTGATCCCTTTTGTCTGGTTCCAATTTGCAGACCTGAGAAAATTTATGAAGTGTTCTTCAGTTGTAAAAAGTATAACAACCCCACTCAGAGAACATGAGGCAAATTTAATAGGGGATGAGTATTTTGGTTTCTAAGTGGTTGTTTGGTTGGTTTTCCATCAAGTCCTGTACGGATAGAGCTGTCTCCGTGTGAATTATTTTTCCTGTATAGATTGAGAAGTTTTTTTTGTTTGGGACGGTTATTTCATAGACCTTAGTAGCTTGTTTCTTAATTGAGAGGGGTTGGTTTGGAAGATACTTGCATAAAGCCCCTCTTACAAGCTTACTGAAGGAGCCACTTTCTATATCTTCAAGTGACTACCAAATAGTCATGTATAGCTGATGGAGTAAGATGTGAGTCCCTTTAAGCTCATTAAGCTGCTAACAAACAGGCTCTAAGGGTGGTGGTTCAACTATTTTCATATCAAAGTCTGATTTTGACTTTATATGGTTGAACTTTCTTCTAATATTCAATTGTTTTCTCCTAAATCGAACACCCTGCAGCTTGAGAACTTTGTGGGTGTTGCTGATGATCTTGTTATTAACTTATCAATTATCATTACTATTGTTATTCAAGTAAACTACATTTTTCGTCCCTATGTTGTTGAAAATTGCTATTTTCAGACTTTATGAATTCCAAGAGGGTGTGACGATGAATCTGAATGCATGCAAGTGGATTTCATCAAAGTTAGAGATGATTTGCATCTTGGCAGGGCATTCAACAAGTATGTTTGCAGCCATGGTGGATTGTAAAGTCCCTCTTTGATTGTTTACGAATCTGAGCCTCACATTTTTCAACCCATCCTTGTGTTATTCATATTTTTCAACAAGGTTTAACCAAAAGTTACGATCGTTTAATGCTTCTTCCTGTCGCTATAGCCAGTTACAGTTTTTCAAAAACCGTAATCCAATTCGGTTTAGCAAGGGTTTCCCTTCTTATGTAAATCATTTCATCAATCTATCAACTTAGTTTCTAGGGAAGCAATTGTTCTGATTTTCCAATGAAATACGTGATATTTTTAGCGACTGGGAGAAAATTTTGGCTTTTTTATTATTTTTAGTTAAATGTGGGATTTAATTTGTTTCAAGAAAGAAAGATTTCAAGCAGTGTTTTTTTAACCTCAATTGTTTACTGAAGTTTCTAATTCTGTCAACTAACGCTGTTGGAGATGCTCTTATAGGTTTCATAGTCGCTATTCTTGGCATTGATTAATTGTTACCAAAATAACGTCGAAGCTTGATGAAAGCCCTTCGGTTTGGAAGTTTTTTTTATACTTAAAATCACATAGAATAGCAGTTTATTTATCATCACATTTGGAGAGTCGTTAACAGAAAAATATAGAGGTTGTGATGGAATTCATCTGCATTTAATGTTTCTGGCACTGGGTGAAATTTGGCAAGTATCATGGCAGGGCAACCGATTGGTGTTGCAGCCATGGTAGTCTTTGATCCCCTTTGTCGGATTTGAGATCTGCAGATCTGAACCTCTTGACTCGAATTTACGAAGTGTTTTTCAGTTGCAAAATATATATGAAAAGGAAAGGATTTCGATAAAGGGTTTCTGGGTACTGGGTGAAACTCGAGCTGTATCTTGGCAGGGCAATGTGTTGCAGCCATGGCGGTGTCTGACCCACTTTGTCCAGATTACCCAAATGCTTACTCGGTAAGCTCTTATCTATAAGATTAGTGGTCTAAAGTCTGAAGTATGATTTCACATCTAAAGAAATAAGAGATGGATGGTGCACCTCGTAAAATTTTATAGGACGGTAAGAGGTTTTATCATTTCTTTTCTTAAAAATAAAACAAACAGTCTTATGTCTGCAAACCTCTTAAGTTTAAGACTATTAGGTTGCTTGAGGTTTCTGGGTAATTGTTGAAACTCGGCCTGTAACTTGGCGGGGAAACATTGTTGCAGCCATGGCGGTGCATCCAACAGTTGATAACCACTTCTCTTGCTTGTCACGTGTCCTATTCGATCTGAAACTCTGAATATTATGCATTATTTAAGTTGAATAATACAACATTCAGACTGATTAACATTCAGTCAGAAGAAGGGAAAACCATGGAACGCCATCATAGCCTTGATCTTCACCGCATGCACTTGTGCATTGATATCCAAGTTATAGACTGATCACATCTTGGCAGGGAAATCAACAAGTTTGCTGCCATGGCTATTTATATCCTCTTTGTTCGATTGTTTTCAGATTTGAGCCTCACATTTTCAACCCACCCCTATTTTACACATTTTTTTAAACAATATCGTTACGTGATGAATGCTTCTTTCTGTCATCCAACGCATAGTTTTTCAAAAACCCTAATCCGCATAGGTTTTAGCAAAGTTTGCTTTACCTTCTTATGTGAATCATTTCATTGATCTATCAACTTATTTTCTGGGGAAGCAATTGGTCTGAATTTCAAATGAAGTATGATACTTTTAGCGCATGATTGAAGTTTTTGTGCTTTTTTGTTTACTAGGGTTTTTGATTCTATCAACAAACACTGTTGGAGGTGCTCTTATAGGTTGTTTGTCGGTATTCTCGACTTGCATCGTTACCAAAAGAATCTCGAAGCATGATGAGATTGTTTTGTATTTTGCATTTTCATAACAAGTTTCTTGGCAGTGAGTGAAACTTGTCCCGTATCTTGGTGGGGCAACATGTTCAAATTCCATGAAATTGCATTCCAGTTCATTCAAAGTCAAATTCCTTTGATGGAATTCAAATTCCGTGATGAAATTCTTCTGCATTTAACATTTCCATGCATAGGTTTTTGACACGGGGTGAAACTTGGCCCGTATCTTGGCGTGGCAACCAAATGGTGTTGCAGCCATGGCGGTGTTTGATCCCCTTTGTCAGTTTCCTCAAGTCTTGTATAGATCAAGTTGTTGTCTGTGTGGAGTAATCTGTCTGTGTAGGCCGGGAAGGTTTTTTTGGGGAGAGCTTTTTCATAGATGGAAGAAAGTGGTTTTTAATTGGGAGTGACGGGTTTGGAAAACCTTGGCTTTCTGTATAAAGCTCTCCCCTACGACCTTACTGAATAAGCCACTTTTTGTACTATTGAGCTACTGCAAAACAGTCTTGTATAACTGACGCAATAGATTGTGTTCATTCAGCTGTATGGATAAAGTTGTCTGGGTGGATTAATTTGCCTGTATAGATTCGCCTTGTTATTCGAAATAACTACATTTTTCGTCTATATCCTCTTTGTTCGGTTGTTTACAGATCTGAGCCTCATCTTTCAACCCACTGCTGTCTTACACCATTTTTTAAGCATTTTTGCTACTTATTGAAGGTTGTTACCAGGAAATACCGTGGTTGTGATGTAAATCGACTGCATTTAACATTTCTAAGCATAGATCTCTCGCACTGGGTGAAACTTGGACCATATCTTGGCGGGGCAACCCGATCTATGTTGCAGCCATGGCGGTGTCTGATCCCGTCGAAAGATCTGCAGATCTGCGGATTTGAATGAAAACTCATCTTTCATTCTGAATGCTATATTATTAACCTTCATTATCTATACCGAATATGACACGTGTCATGCACACGACAATCCTTGCGTTCACAATGATAAATGAGTTCGCAGCCGAACTTTTGCCTATATATATGTTGCATGGGTGGAGTGGCCATCTTTTGTGAAGGGGAACATTTGGATTTGCAATGTAAACAAAGTTTGGTCGGTGTTGCGGATGCTCTTGTTGTTGTTGCTGTTGTTCGAATAAACAAATGTTTTTTCCCTATGCTATTGAAAATTACACTTTTCAGTTTGATGAATTCCAAGAGGCTGTGATGATGAATCTGTATGCATCCACGTGGATTCAATCGAAGATAGAGATGGTTCGCACCTTGGCTGGGCAATCAGTGAGTAAGTTTGCAGCCATGGCGGATTTATCCTCTTTGTTCAATTGTTTACAGATCTGAGCCTCACATTTTCGGACTCACCCCTGTTTTACACCACTTTTTAAACATTTTCGTTACTTATGATGAAGGTTTGACAAAAAATTACGGCCGTTAAATGCTTCCCTTTGGTCGCTATAGCTAGACAGTTTTTAGAAAACCCTAATCTACCTCGGTTTACCAAAAGTTTACCCGTATGTAAATCATTTAGGGGCTGTTTGGTAGTTGCTGAATGGTTTGGTATTGGATGATTAACTGGTCAGAATGATCAGTGTAAAATAAAACATGGTGGTTTGGTAATTGTTGAGAATGAAATCAAAGTTCTTAATGGTTACGGAAGACCTGCAAAATCGTTCAGAGGGTTTTGGAACCAATAAGCGGCAGTTCAACTTTTTGCCATACAAGATTGACCTCTTAATGATTCAGATGTTGCCTCTTAATGTAACTGTTCAGAGGTAAACAACAACCCCTTAATCAATCTAACAATTAATTTTCTGGGGAAGCAATTGCTCTAATTTTCTGGACAGTGGGTAAAAACTTGGCCCGTATCTTGGCGAGGCAACGCGTTGCAGCCATGTCGGTGTCTGATCCCTGTTGTCGAGATTCCCAAAGATTTACCCGGTTAGCTCTTATCTTTAAAATTCAACACTTATCATTGGGTAAGATTTGTGATCCATAAAAACGTTATCATTTCAACACTTCACCTGACAAGTGCATACTTGTAAGAGTTGTCACCCTCATTTACCGGGTAAGATTCTTGGCCGATGTCATGTTCATCCGGGTAAGAGGTTTTCAGATCTTTCCTTAAAAATAAAACAAAAAGTAAGTCTGCAAACCTCATAAGTTTCAGACTTGAGAGGTTTTAAGAGGGATTTTTTAAAAAACAAACAACCCCTTAGGCGGCGTTGGTTTTCTAAGAGGTGTTAAAGTCTGAATCTGTTTAACTGTCTATTTTGGAAGCATATTCTGTACACAAAGTCACACAAAGAGGTGTTAAAGTCTGAATCTGTTTTACTGTCTATTTTGGAAGCATATTCTATACACAAAGTCGCACAAAACAACGTTTATTTATTTGTTGATGATGATGATGAACATATTGCTTTTGGTACTACTTTCGATTAATCTCTCTGTTCTATTTTCCAATTTGGAGATAATTGGAGGTCTTTACCAGGAAATTATTGAGGCTGTGATTGAAACCGTCTGTAATAACATTCCAAGCATAGATTTCAGGCACCGTGTGAAACTTTGGACCGTATCTTGGCGGGGCAACCTGATTGGTGTTGCAGCCATGGCGGTGTTTTATCACAACTAAAATTGAGTTCACGTTTGAACCTACCCCTATATATATATATATATATATATATATATCTATACTACTTTAATAAGCAAATTTACCAAAAGTCTTAAGTACAACAACTCAAAGCTTAAAAGCCTATAAAAGTCTTAAAGTCTTAAAAAATGTACAACACTTATAAACATACTCTCTCTAAGAAGTCTTACAATTTCAAATTTGAAAATGCAGGGAAATCCAATGGATGTTTACCTCTAAAAATCAGCCTGACTATTCCCTCTCCAAGACTTTTCGTTCTCCAAGAATGGATATTCACTCTCCAAGATACAGCTTTTTCCCTTTTTCTCCCATATCAACGACTCACTCTTCTCGATCTACACAAATGCAAACAACATAATCACACCAGGTAGGGTTTCGTTTTCTGTTACGTTGCTTAATTCCTTTTTTGTGTTCTCAATCAGGTAAGGTTGCTTGATTTATTCTTTGGGTCGATTTTTTGTACTGTTGTCTGTTGTATTATTTCTTCTTCTTTTCTGTTTGATAAAGAAGTCATTCTTTTGTCTGTTACTTGGTTTTTTCTTTCTGTTCTAACCGTTTATGTTTTTTATACTATTTTGATCTGTTGGTCTTTTAAATTTCATTTTTTTGGAATGTGCAGGTTGAAATCAAGTTTATAATGTTCAAGTATCAAGACAAATGTGATGAATCTTCTTGATGGGGAAGTTGTTTCTAATTTCATTTATGGTGAAGCACATCTATATATGTTCCTAAATCAAATCAGATTCACATTATGATCATTCTTTGACACTATGGTGAAACATGTCTCTTTGGCTACTTACCTTCATTTTCTTTAACCTGCAACATGGGTGCTTTCTTAAGACCTGGTAGTTGATATGAACGTTACATTGTTTGCATTGTATATAGGTATTGTGGAGGCTATTAAAATACACAAGGCTGCAGCAGCTCTTGGTCCAGGTATGCTTACTCAAGTATTAGATTGTAGTTTTGGTGTAAAAGCTTCTATTTGTTTTTGAATTCAATGATCTGCTATGCTGGATCATAGGTCAATATATATATATATATTACATGTATATAATATATGTGTGTTATTAAAGACTGTATGCACCATTGCACCTTATGGCTATTTCATGTTTTGCCAAATTATCATATATTATATATGTATATATAAAAGAGTTGGATTCAATCGTCGTGGTTAGTTTCAAAGCTAAACCCAAATTAAGAAGGTGACTTTTGTTTTTGAAGCAGGGGTGTAGACTAGGACTTGATAATGAACTCCCAAAACCATATTTTAGTGGTCTCTCTTTCTACTTATCCTGCAAATAAATTTTTTTACTTAAGGGTGTAAACGATCCAAGCCAAGCTGGAGCTCAGCTTGTTTAAGTTCATAAAGCTCAAGCTCGACCTTATGTGTCATGCTCAAAATGAAGCTTAAAATGAAAGCTCGAGCTTAATTGTTCTCGATCTCAAATCGTTGCAAACAGTAATCGACACTTTATATGTAGTCCTAGACGCAATTTCAAATTTGAAATCTCTGCTTTATTAATGAGACTCTTTTCCTACGTTTTTCACTCTTTAAAACTGCATTTGTTAACTTCAAACATTATTTTCTTGTGTATTCATGATGGTGTTACATGTCACGTACTTGGAACTACCTCCATGATTATGTAGTGAGGTCCATTCTATGTTGTTGCAAGAGAAAACGATAACCATTTAATTTGACAAGGTATCATTTTCTTACCCCTTTCTTTTTTGTTGTTGCCATTTTAAGCTATTCATCTTCTAGCAACTAATTACTTTTTTTGCAGATCCATATTTGATCTATTTGCTAGCCATTTTAAATCATTCATCATGCCATTTTGTTTTGGTGGATTAAAATTTTAGTTGATAAGTAATAGATAGTGTTAGAATTTTAATATTAAGTGCTTATGGG
This sequence comes from Centaurea solstitialis, assembly GCA_030169165.1. Classification (NCBI taxonomy): domain Eukaryota; kingdom Viridiplantae; phylum Streptophyta; class Magnoliopsida; order Asterales; family Asteraceae; genus Centaurea; species Centaurea solstitialis. The sequence goes on from CM058041.1 coordinate 85,346,203, forward strand.
GTAAGGTTTTGGTACTCGTATACTATCATTAAATTCCTTTAGAACATAACCCACAAAGTTTTAAAATTGCTTATATTTATGCCTCCCGCCGCATTGCGCGGGTAAACTACTAGTGTATATATATATATATATATATATATTTGCATGAACACCTAGGGTTGAGCGGCCGTTTTTTGTGAAACTTCGGGTTGCGGAAACAAAAATTCTTGCAAAGTGAAACATTTGGATTTGCAATGTAAACAACTCCAGTTAGAGAAATGAGGCAATCTCTGAGGGGATGAAGATGATGGTTTCTAAGGGTGCTTGTTCTTAAGTCTGGTTTTTGTCTATTTGGTCCATTTTCTTTCTTCATAGCTGAGGATTTTTTCCATTAATCAACAATGGTTCTGTTAGGAAGCCTTTTCCTTTCTTAAAAACGGCGCAGAACAACATTTTATTTATTTGTGAATGATGATAATGGATATACTGGGTGAAATTTGACACGTATTATGGCGGGGCAACCGAATGGTGTTGCAGCCATGGTAGTCTATGATTCCCTTTGTTGGGTTTGAGATCTGCGGATCTGAGCCTCTTGTCTCGAAACTAGGAAGTGTTTTTCAGTTGCTAAACGTATATATAGAAAGGAAAAGATTTCGATAATGGGTTTCTTGGCACTGGGTGAAACTTGAGCCGTAGCTTGGTGGGGCAATACGTTGCAGCCATGGCGGTGTCTGACCCACTTTTTCCAGATCTCCCACAGATCTCAAATCCAGTAAGCTCTTATCTATAAGATTCAACACTAAGGTGTCGTTTAATTTTTAAGTGGTCTGGAGTCTGAAGTCTGATTTCACGTCTAAATAAATAAGAGATGGATGGTGCACCTTTAAAATTTCAGAGGCAGAGGTTATCACACCTTTTCTTAAAAATAAAACAAACAGTCTTAAGTGTACAAACCTCCTAATTTTTAGACTTAAGAGGTTTAAAGAGGTATCTTAATAAAACAGTCTAAAGTGTGCAAACCTCTTGTCTGAAATTATTAAGGCGTCGTTTGTTTTCTAAGATGTTTTATGTCTGATTTCACATCTAAAAATTAGAGGTGGATGCTGCACCTCTAGAGATTTCAGAGGACGGTAAGAGGTTTTAAGACCTTTCCTTAAAAAAAAAAACAGTAAGGTGTGCTGTTTGTTTTCTATGATGTGTTAGGGGCTTTTAACCTAAACACTTACCGGTAAGCGCTTAGCGATAAAATGGAGCACTATCACACCTATCATATCAGGCAATATTTAGTCTCTCAAAACGGTATCGTATGCAAAAATTTACCCGATAAGTGCTTGCCGGGTAAGATTCGTCAATCTCTCTTACCAGGTAAGACTCGGTTCATGCCATCGCTCATACAGGGTAAGAATCTAGTCCTTGTCATGTTCTTAGCGGGTAGCCGTTAAGTAAACGGCCCTCTCATTCCTATTAAGTGCTAGATGGTGCATCTGTTAATATTTCAAAGGGTGGAAGTGGATTTCAAACTTTTTTCTTAAGCACAGAACAGTCTTTAACTCTGCAAACATCTTAATTTTAGACTTAAGATTGAAAGCCATCAAGGGTCCAAAATCCTTTCTTACATTTCTCATGTTAACTCCCATGATCTTTTGTATATTTGCGTAAACTACGTTTTTCGTCCCTATGTTGTTGAAAATTGATATTTTCAGATTTGATGACTTCCAAGAGGCTATGATGATGAATCTGAATGCATTTGATCAAATTTTGAGTTGATTCGTATCTTGGCAGGGCAATGAACCAGTAAGTTTGCAGCCATGGCGGATTTATCCTATTTGTTTGATTGTTTACAGAGATCTGAGCCTCATGGTTTTCAACCTGCCCCCACTTTTACACATTTTTAATACATTTTTGTTACACGTTTAATAATACAATTATACAACATTCAGTATTATTTAGTTTGAATGCTGTATTGTTCACTTTGAATAATGCATAATATTCAGTCCGAGTATGCCACATGGTGCTCTTGGCTGTCCTCACGTTCCCAATGAAACTGGGGTTGTGTGGCCTTTTCTTTTGTGAAACTCGGGTTCTGGAAACAAAGATTCTTGCTAAGCGGAACATTAGGAAATGCAATGTTAACTACTTGAGTCAAAGAAATGTGGCAATTTCCGAGGGGATAAAGTTGATGGTTTCTAAGGGCGGTTGCCCCCCTCTGTTGATGCCAAAGTCTGATTTTTTACTGTATTTGGTGAATTATTTTTCTTTATTGCTGGTGGTTTTCTCCATAAATCGATAGTCCTTCAGCTTAGAAGCTCTTTTCATACTTGAAAATCACAAAGAACAATGGTTTCTTTGTTTGTGGATGATGATGATGATGATGAAGATATTGGTTTTGGTACTGCTTTTGATTAATCTTGTTTTTATTATCACATCAAGAGATAATCGGAAGTTGTTTCCATAAAAATATCGAGGTTGTGATGGAATCCTTCTGCATTTAACTTTTTCGGCACTGGGTGAAATTTGGCCCGTATCTTGGCGGGGAAACCGAATGGTGTTGCAGCCATGGCGGTGTTTGATCCCCTTTGTCGGATTTGAGATCTGCAGACCTGAGCCTCTTGACGCGGAACTGCAAATTGTTTTGCAGTTGCAAAAAATATATAGAAAGGAAAACGTTTCAATTTGTAATTGCAGCTGAGGCAAATTTCCGAAAGGATGAAGATAATGGTTGGTTTTTAATTAAGTCCTGTATGGATAAAGCTGTCTGTGTGGTTTGATTGGGAGGGGCATGTTTGGAAAAAAACTTGCCTTCCGGCATAAAGCTCCCCCTCTTAAAGCTTACTGAATAAGTTGCTTTCTATATCCTTAAACTACACCAAACCATCATGTATAGCTAACTGAATAAGACACGAGTCCCATTAAGCTCATTAAGCTGTTAACAAACAGGCTCTAAGGGTGGTTTTCCACTCTTTTCATACCAACGCTTGATTTTAACTTTAATTCGTCAAACATTCTTCTTTTGGGCATTCTTGTTTTCAAAAGTCAACCACCGTTTAGCTTGGAAGCTCTTTTCAAACACACAAATCTTAGAAATCAAACAGTTTCGTTAGTGTTGCTGATGGTGGTCTTGTTATTATTTTCGAGTAAACTACATTTTTCGTCTCTATGTTGTTGAAAATTGCTATTTTCAGATTTGATGATTTCCAAGAGGCTGTGATGATGAATCTGAAAGCAAGCATCCAGGTGGATTTGATCAAAGTTTGGGCCGTTTACCAAGTTCTTACCGGGTAAGCGCTTAATGGCAAGAGATTCAAATTCAATTGCTTTTTTTTTAATCCAAAAAAACATCCTTGGCTTTGAAAATTGATTGTTGAAGCATTTTAAACCCGGTAAGCGCTTTCTGTGTAAGAGTCGCTTTCCCACATTTATCGGGTAAGAGTCTCGGTGCTTGGCTCCTTGCCACGCTTAATCAATAAGGTGATATTGGTAAGCACTTATCCGGGTAAACATTTAGTAAATGGCCTCTTAGAGATGATTTGCATAAGCAAATTTGCAGCCATGGCAGACTTTATCCTCATTATATGATTGTTTACAGATCTGAGCCTCATGTTTTTCACCCATGACCGACTTTATTGTAACACCCCGGTCTCCAAAACAAACTGGGTGCCGTTACTTTCTTTAGCTAGAACTTTTATATGAACTAAGTAGACTTTATTTTTTCCACATCCTAGTTATTACATCAGAGTTGAATGTATATGTCTTTTCATGTAAAGCAACATGCTAAAATATCTTGTAATGCACAAAATACGTTTATATAGCATATACGTATCTCGGTAAATCTCATAACGTACTCACCTTGATTATGCTTAACTTTCCTGCGATCTCTTATTCCAAACTTAGTAGTGTATTAAGAGAGAGAGAATATTTGGTAAGCTCTAATGCTTTGTTTTTGCCTATATTTATAGTTGAAGATTACTTGGTCCTTAAGCTTAAATTGCCACCTCCTACTTTAGGATAAACAAGGAAATTACTTGGTTCTTAAGGTAGCGTTTGGTACGCAGACTGGATGGGACATGACAGGACAGGACTGGACAAAAGTGAACTAGTAGTTTGTCCTACGCTTGGTACAACTAAAACAACACTGGACTAAATTTGTTAAATTACCAAAATACCCTTAATGTGGTTAAAAGCTCTTTACTTTATTATTGTTATATAAAATTATAAATACATGTTCATTTGTATTATTTATTGTTATTTTTGAGTTGTCATCTATTTTCTCCATTTAAACGAGAAACTAAAAACTATATTATTATATTATTATAAATTGTTAAGCTAAAACCCTATCAATTACTTCTCTTCAACACTTCTACGCTTCCACTTTCAATTTTTTTTTCTGCAGAACAAGTTTCCTCCTCAACACATTCTCTTTCAAAATATTCATCTGCAAAAGCTTCTTTTTTCCGACGCCTCAATTTCTACCCAATCTTCAAAGCATTTATCTGCACCATGCCCAACACCTTCGATTTCCTTGTCCTTTCTGGCTTTTCTTCTTCAAAAGAACCCATCTGCATATTTATAAAAGCATTTTGTTTTCTGGAGGATGTAATCTGTGTTGAAACGAAGGATTGGTTAGAAAATATGTTGTTAGAGTTGTAGGTTCTGTACATTTACAAGGGCCGACGGAGGGGGTGGTCGGAGATAGACGGTGGCCGGAACCGGAGATGGTGGTCGGAACCGGAGAGGTTCTCCGGAGGTGGAAAGGGGTCACGACTTGTCGACTCATCAAGTGGAACAATGAAGGCTGGAGTTACTACTGCTTGCCGGCGATCAACCACACACACACACACACCGCACCGCACACACACACCGCACCGCACACACAAACACACACATGGCACACACCCAACACACAAACACACGACGCACACACACCCATAACTGCTGCAAGGGTGGCATGGCGGCAGCCTCTCGCCGCTGCACCACCGTCGCCACGTCAAGGTACGGGACAGAGGCGTCAGCCTCTGTTTTTGGCGCCGCCGACGAGAGAAGAGGGAGGGAGAGAGACTGAACGGAAAAGAGAGAGACTTCGGTCTCTCTCCTTGCTGCTGGTGCCGGAAAAATTGAAGGGAGAGAGAGAGAGAGGTGTGGCTGCTAGGGTTTACGTCTAGGTTGAGTTGTGACCCTTAGGCTTCCTTTGATCGACATATAAAGAGAGGGAAAGCCCGATTATTCACGCATGGGCTACGGTCCTGACTTCTCACGCAAGTCAACCAGCCCTTTATTTTTTTTTCTAAATTAACTAACCTACCAGTATTAGACTGAAAGAAAAAATAAATAAATACAACTAACTAAGAAAGGTAACGACTTACCAGAAAACTCGGGGCGTTACAACTCTCCCCCACTTGAATCAGACTTCGTCCCCGAAGTCGACTCCGTCCCCGAAGTCGACTCCGTCAAACAAATCCGGGTAGTGAGCTCACATCTCTACCTCGGGCTCCCAGGTCCATTCCGAACCCTTCCGATACTGCCACAACACGTTCACATATTTGATCTCCTTCTTATGCAAGGTCTTCACTTTCCATTCTAACAAGGCTATTGGCTTCTCAACGTAGTTGAGCTTCTCGTCAATCTGAATATCCTCCAAAGGTACCACAGCTGACTCATCCCGTACGCACTTCCACAGTTGTGAAACATGGAAGGTGTTATGGATCAACTTCAACTCATTAGGTAACTCCAGCCGGTACGCAACCTTCCCGACCCGCGCTATGATTTTGTACGGTCCGATAAAACGAGGTCCTAACTTACCCCTCTTCCTGAACCGAATCACCCCTTTCCAGGGTGAAACCTTTAACAGGACGAAGTCGCCTACTTGAAACTCGAGGTCCGAACGTCGCTTATCCGCATAACTCTTCTGGCGACTCTGAGCAGTAGCTGACCTTTCCCTAATCATCTGCACCAACTCGGTCGTTTTGAGAACTATCTCGGTATTCCCCAAAACTCGGTGACCGACCTCGCCCCAGCAAATAGGCGTCCGACACTTCCTACCATACAACAGCTCGAATGGCGGCATGCCAATACTCGCGTGAAAGCTGTTATTGTAGGAAAATTCTGCCAAAGGAAGGTATCTGTGCCAGCTGCCTCCGAAATCTAACACGCAAGCTCGGAGCATATCTTCGAGTGTCTGGATGGTACGTTCACTCTGACCACCTGTCTGAGGGTGGAAAGCGGTACTGAAATGAAGTTTAGTACCCATTTCCTCATGGAACCTCTCACAGAAACGAGACGTGAAATGGGTGTCTCTATTCGAAACAATAGACACTGGCACCCGTGCAATCTCACAATCTCCCGAACAAAGATTTCCGCAAGCCTTTCTGCCGAGGAGCTCTCCTGGATAGGTAGAAAGTGAGCGCTCTTGGTCAAGCGATCCACTATGACCGAGATAGCATCAAACCCACGCGGCGTCTTGGGAAGTTTCGTGATTAGGTCCATAGTGATCTGCTCCCACTTCCAGACAGGAATCTCCAAGAGCTATAGCTTGCCGTGCGGTCTCTGATGCTCCGTCTTGACCTTCCGACAAGTTAAGCACTCCTCCACGTATCTGGCCACGTCACGCTTCATGCAAGGCCACCAGTAGTCCTCTTTCAGACCCATGTACATCCTGGTAGCCCCTGGGTGGATGGAAAATTTCGACTTATGAGCCTCTTTTAACAGGATCTAGCAATTACCCCCAACTGGGGTACCCATATTCTGCCATAGCGCGTCAAAAGGCCCCGACTGTCTCTGTCCAACTTCGGAATCTTGCCAGTTATCCGCTCGCGGTTTGCATTAACGTCTAACACCGTTTTCTCCTGAGCCTTCCCGATTAACTCCAACAAAGGAGTCATAACTGTCATACGCAAGCACAATCCCCGAATGGGATCACCGATTGGATTCCGACTTAAAGCGTTCGTGACGACGTTCGCTTTACCCGGGTGGTAGAGTATCTCGCAGTCATAGTCCTTCACCACGTCAAGCCACCGTCGCTGTCGCATGTTCAAATTAGGCTGATCCATCAAATACTTAAGGCTTTTGTGGTCAGTGAAAATCGTGCACTTGACCCCATACAAGTAATGCCTCCACATCTTGAGGGCAAAGACCACCGCCCCCAATTCCAAGTCGTGCATCGGATAATTACCTTCATGAGGCTTCAGCTGTCTCGACGCATATGCGATCACCTTCCCGCGCTGCATCAGTACGGTACCCAATCCCTGGTGAGAAGCGTCGCAATTTACCACCATATCCTCGACCCCCTCCGGTAGGGTCAACACTGGTGCTTCACATAGGCGCCTACGCAGTTCATCGAACGCTTCCTGCTGCTTGATGCCCCACTAAAGGCGGCCGATTTCTTGGTTAGCTTCGTCAACGGTAGGGCAATCTTGGAGAAGTCCTGGATAAATCTCCGGTAATACCCCGCCAACCCGAGGAAACTTTGGATCTCGGAGGGTGTCCTCGGTATTCCCCACTGCATGACTGCGGATATTTTCGCCGGATCGACCATTATGAATGATTCTGGTTCACTACATGCCCCAGAAATTGCACTTCTCTCAACCAAAAGGCGCACTTGGAAAACTTCGCATAGAGCTTCTCTTTTCTTAGCGTCTCGAAAACTTCCCGCATATGGATCTCGTGCTTCTCTTTCGTCTTGGAGTAGACCAGGATATCATCAATAAAAACTATCACTGAACGATCAAGCATAGGGCTACACACTCTGTTAATGAGATCTATGAAGGTCGTGGGCGCGTTGGTCAACTCGAAAGGCATCACCACGAATTCATAGTGGCCGTAACGCGTGTGAAAAGTTGTCTTCTCGATGTCCGCCTCCCTAACCCGCATCTGGTGGTACCCCGATCTCAAGTCGATTATGGAGAACCAGGTAGCTCCCTGAAGCTGGTCGAACAGGTTGTCTATCCGGGGTAACGGATAACGGTTTTTCGCCGTGCGCTTGTTCAATTCCCGGTAATCAACGCACATTCTCTGCGACCCGTCCTTCTTCACGAAGAGAGTGGGAGCTCCCCAAGGCGAACTATTGGGCCGGATAAATTCCTTTCCAAGCAGTACCGCAGCTGATCGAACAGCTCCTTCATCTCCGATGGAGCAAGTCGGTACGGGGCTTTAGCTACCGGCATTGCTCCTGGCACCAAGTCGATTCTGAACTCCACCCGACGTTCCGGAGGGACTCCCGGTAACTCTTCCGGGAAGACGTCCATAGTCTTGCACCATTGGCACGTCTGTGACTGTCTTTATAGGACCCACCTCGCGAGTGTCCCTGACATATGCAAGAAAACCCCTCCCGCTGAGCTGAGAATGCCTCCGTGCCCTCCCAATCGAAGTAAGGCTGCGCCATGCCTTGCGGTATTGCTCTGGATGACGAGTTCTCCCCTACTTGGGGTTCGAACCCACACTTGCTTGTGACGGCAGTCAATCTTTGCCTCCACCGAGTCCAGCCAATCCATGTCCATGATCACGCATAGCTCCTTCATCGCAATAAGAATCAGGTCAATTTCAAACTTCGTTCCCGAAAACTCCATAAAGCAGCTGTGATAGACGTCCGTCACGGTCATCGTACGCCCATCCGCAACGTCGACTATCAGTACGTGGCCCAAATTCTCCGCTTCCCGATCCCACAACGCCAGAAGGACAATGACACGAAAGAGTGGTGCTGAGATGATTATGCTACCCCCTTTTAGTGAATAAAGAGTATGTGCAATAATCTGTGAACTGTGAGATTCAACTGGAAAATAGAACCAGACGCAAGTATACACCTTGAACTACTATCGTCTCGTAACAAGTAATAATGGTAAGTGAATACCAGATATCGATCCTCAGGGAAGGTTTTGTGAAAAAGTCTCTTTGTAAAAAGTTAAGTTTGTAAAAGATGATTTCAGATGGCGAATTCGAGGATTTTTAAAGTGGCTTGATTTGAAAATGGTATTTGGTAAAATCTGTGTAATAACGAGCATGGGGTGCAAGGGTCTGATGAGACAACATGTGCTTTAGAAATAATCTTATGCTTAATGATGGTCCAACTACTGGTTTGATCGGCCTCCCAGAAGTACACAAAGGTCAACGTGTTATCGATATGAGTCTACTTAAAGTCTCATGAATCCTAACACAACGCATTGTTACCTATCTTACCAGATGAGTATAGTCCCAAGGCACTAAAGCTACTTTTAGCTTTCTCACGTCTATTACAAAATATCTAGCATAAGTCCTAACTTTGAAAGCTAGTGCATTTTCATGTACTAAATTGGTCGTCAGTCAATTTGGTACAATCTTCAATGAAACGCTAAATACCTGCAACAAACAATTAGAATACAACAATTAAAGCACAAGATGATTCTTACACACCGAGAATGATCTCACATTTCCTCACACCCCAAGCCAAGGAAATTAGCCCATCATGGCTTGGATTCTTCTCATGACAGATATGAGTACTGAAATATTAAATGGTAGTTATAATAAAAAGAGTAACAAAAGCTGTAATTGCAGGAATTAAATAACTGGAATATAAACACTGGATAATGACCGGTAAGGATGCGAGAAAGTAAATTGCTGAAATTAAAGCAGATTGGTAGCTAATACCCAATACGTTCTCTTTGATGAGAGAAACAGAGTGTATATAACTCCAATAAAATAAAAGCAAATAAATTGTTGTAATGGAAATAACTGAAAAAGTAAACGCTGGATGAGATGACCAGTAAAAGAGCAATAATGTAAATACTGGAAGTATGACCAGTAAGATTGCGGGAAAGTAAAATGCGAATAATTAAACACTGGAAAGATGACCAGTAGAAATACTGAATAATAAAGGGAATTTCAATAATAAGAAACGAAGAAGAATTGGTAAATATTACACAATACGTTCTGCAACGTTGAAAATAAATTCAACGTGAGAAACAGGGTGTAATAGATTCCAAGTAAACAGAAACAATTAATAACTAACAACTGATATTTATATATATGAAACTTCCAACGAAAGCAACAATTGAAATATTAAACTAAAGAAACTTGTAAAAGAAGCTTTGAACAAAATATCTTTTATAATTAGCAGCTTGTCAAACAAGCTTCAAGATGAGTAGCTTACCGAACAAGCTTCGAGATATAACTAGTTACTTTTCGTATAAGTTTCAAGCAAACAAGTTAAAACAACGAACTTTTGATTACGATGACTTTTGAAATTATAGAAAGATTATTTTATAAAGATTCAAAACTTTCAAATTTATAAAAACCGAAAAGTCTTGTTTGTAACTTCGAGAAATTGGGTAACGGTAAAATATCACGAGTGATAAAAATCGAACCTGTAAAACACTTACTTGAACTTCGAAAGTGAGAATAACGTATGAAATAACGAGAACCTGATGATCAATAATAACTGAGAACTTGAAATCGATATTTGACTAGGAATGATTCGATCGTAATATTATAACGAGAACGTAACAACAAGTGAAAAGATGCTAAGAAACCGAAAGGATTCTAAGCATAATCTAACTTGAAACTGTTTTCCAAAAAACTATCAAACTGATCGAACTAGTAACTAAACACGAGACTAAAACGTAACATCGAACTGAACGTGTTAACTAGTTGATTTTTACAAATGAAACCTAAGCACCTATTTATAGCAAAACAAAGCTTAGGGAACAAGATTCAGCAAACGGGCTTGGGCTTCCAAGCCCAAAAACCGGCCCAATAGTGAGGAGGGACCAAAAATCAGCAGCCTTCTTCAAAAGTCAGCAAACATCTGTCCCAGTCTGTAGTGTAAGGTAATTTCTGCAAAACAATAAATAAAAAACTTAATTTAGATAGATATTTAATAATAATATGCACATAAGTCATGAGTAACTAAATTATAACAAAAATAGAAGTAAACTAGACTCAAGAGACACTTTTGGGCAAAATAAAACTCTAAAAAGCTAATAAAAAGACATAATAAGTGGCAACAAATGGACACTTATCAAGTGGGTTGCCCCACTATCAAATAATACTAGCGCAGGCATAGAGTTCACAAAAAAGTGCCTAACAAGTAGTACACAATACACAAATAAAAACCACAAGTATACACAATTCATACAATCTAGGCGGATACGTACCCGTCACCGCCTTCGGAGCTGCATGAGCTTCCTCCGCCGTCATCTGGAAAGCTTGACCCCGAGCAGACTGTGTGTCCGCCGTTCCACTACGGTCATCGGTAATGCGAAGTGTGTATGGGGCAGGGGCCCGCACATTTCCACTGCCACTTCCACTAGCCTTCGGGTGTGGACACTCGTTCTTCAGATGACCACCCTGACCGTAGTTGAAGCAAAGTCTGAGACCCTCCTTACAGTCCCTTATAATATGACCAGGCTGGCCACACTTGAAGCACGACAACGACTGTTAGCCCGATCCACTTTGGTGTCCACGGCTGCTTCCACCACTCTTCTTATTAGTCCGGCTATCGGACGTTTTGAACTTTTTGGCTTGCGTTGCAGTGTCAGACTGTGCTGGAGTGGCCCTCTTGCTCCCCACTTGATATTCCAATTCCAACTCCCGTCTTTGAGCGGCCTCAATCATTTGATTCAGGCTGGTATGAAGTACAACCCTCACAAATTCGCGAATTTCGTCCTTCAGCATTCCTGCGAATCTTTCCATCTTCATGTCTTCGCTCCTGGTGTAGTCAGGGCAGAAGAGCGCCATCTCTCTAAACTTGATGGTTAGCTCCGTGACAGACTCGTTCTGCTGCTTGTAACTCAGAAAATCTCGTTTGATCTGCTCGATCTCAACCCTGGGTACGTACTGTCGACGAAAGCGCTCCACAAACTCGCCCCATAATAACGCTCCTAGCTGTGCCTCAGTCATACCCGTCGCTTGCAGTTTCCACCAGTCCTTCGCCGGTCCACGAAGCAGATCCAAGACGTAGCGAACCTTGAGATTTTCAGGACAACCGCAAGTATGGAGAACCCCTTCCATGTCAGAAATCCACCGCAGTGCCGCGGTGGGATCCAGCTCCCCCTTGAATTCCGGAGGAGTACAAGCCGAGAAGTCTCGGAAGTGAATCCCCGCGGCGGACCACCCCCGGCCGCGGTAGCAGTAGCCAAGCGTTCCTCCAGCAGGGCTGTGAACTGGTCCCTAACCTGATTGATAAGCTCGGGAACCATATTGGTGAATGCGTGATTCACATCCTCTGCCATTAGTTCCCTAATCTGCCACAGTTCAAGTTCAAGCATCCTACTTTATTTCACACACCTAACGCCAAGTTATTTGATTCCTTCGAAATCTCTCGGACATTCAGACATAGTTCCCGTAATGACAATGGTAGGAGCTCTTCTACCATCCTCATTACCGATCTATGACAAGTTTCGATCGATCCCTAAGTACTCAAACAACCCATTATAGACAGTGGTTTTCAACACAATCACAAAGTACAGACAGGCATTCCATTCAGGTATTAACCTATCTCATGCACAACAATCAACACTTGTCTACTGAGCCATTAATCGATCGGGAAATTAACTAATCATACAAGAAGGTAAGCATTCGAGTAAAATTCCTACTCCTAAGCAACAACCAAACAAGGAACATGCAAAAGAGTCAAATTATGTACTCTAGGGCACCTCATCCTATGACATACAGCTTATCACGCAACCGCTTAGTTACTCAATCGCATAAACAACCATAACAAAATCAACAGAGTATTAACAGACATTCCTAATCCACATGCGTCTATTAATACAAAAGTACCTTGAGCTCCGGCTGGCCAGACAGTATAGAACTCTCGATCCCCAAACTCCTCCATAACCGAACCCCAGCTTGAGATCAGAGACACACATGTGCCTCCGATTCACTCAAGCTAAGCTCTGATACCAAGTGTAACAGCTCGTCCCACATCGGCTGGTGAGGGGAACAAAACACTCCTTATAAGGTGTGTTGATACCTCACCTGGTGAGATGCGTTTTGGGTTGTGACCTGGACTGGGCAGCTCCAAAGCAAAACCGTGAGGGAGTAGGGGTGACCGGTTAGGGCCCTGTGTCTCCAAAGCGGACAATATCGAACCACGGTCGCCTGGGCTGTTATAGATGGTATTAGAGTTAGGAGTGGGCCGATGTGCACAACGGGGACGTTGAGTCCGTAAGGGGGGAGAGTGTAACAACTCGTCCCACATCGGCTGGTGAGGGGAACAAAGCACTCCTTATAAGGTGTGTTGATACCTTACCTGGTGAGACGTGTTTTGGGTTGTGACCTAGACTGGACAATTCCAAAGCAAAACCGTGAGGGAGTAGGGGTGACCGGTTAGGGCCCTGTGTCTCCAAAGCGGACAATATCGAACCACGGTCGCCTGGGCTGTTACACAAACATGGGACAAAAAATTTTTGTGTCGTCCCGTCCCATGTAGACTGCAAAACAAACGCACCCTAAGGTTAAATTGCCACCTCCTACTTTAGGATAAAAGAATACTGCTTTGTCATGCTTTTATTTTGTCATATCATTTATTGTTAGAAGGGTTAGGTTCCGGTGAGACCAAGCCTTTTTGGTGAGACCGGTGAGACCAACATGTTTTACTTGAAACTTCACATCAAAACATTTGTGAAGGTAAAAAAAATTGAACATTCATCGTTAAAACATACTAAAAAACACTATTGAAAAAAAAAATTCCAAAAAAAGGTTAAAAAACGAAACCTTCACAGCTGTTTTTTTTGTGAAGGTTTGCATTATATATATGTAACCTTCACAGAACTTGAGCTGTGAAGGTTACGTTTTTTAGCTTGTTTTCGATATTTTTTTGCACCGAAAGTGAATTTTAGGTCTGCGTATTCGTGTTTTATGGACATTCACGGTGTTTTTTTGTGAAGTTTCAAACGTTAGGTATTGGTCTCACGCGGTCTCACGATAACAGCTTGGTCTCACATGATCCTAAGTCTTGTTAGAAAGTACTACCTATACTTAGCTTAACCATGTGATATTTACTTGCTCTCTAAGCTTGATTTCTCATGCTTGCTTGTAAGCTACTTGTAAGCTATTTTCTTTATTTTAAATTTATGTTTTTAATATGCTAGTGCTGCCGTGTAGCTGCTGCCGGGTTACTACTAGTGTAAAAGTTCACTGAATTTAAACATAATTTATTGAGATTAGGGTGTTACACCAAAAATTAAGGTCATGGAATGGTTTCTTCGGTTGCTATAAACCAGACACCGTTTTTTGAAAACCCTAATCTACTTCGGCTTAGCAAGGTTTTTGAAAACCATAAAACCATAAATCCTACTGCAGCAACTGAGGTTCTCTCTAATTCCCTAATTTTGGTATTCTCCTTCATCTCTAACATGAAATTTTTTGATATTGTGTGTTTGATTTATCCACTGGGGCATCAATTAAGTTTTCTTACCTTCTTTTGCATCATGTATAGTTATGGATGATGAATTGAGTATATTACCAGTTACATCTTATACGAAGTCAGGTACATCAGTCCCGTAGAAGAGGTAAATTTTCAAACATTTTCTTTCGGATTAATATAATAAAACGGATTTTCGACTTAACTTTTTTTTTTTCACTTGTGAAATTATACTAATTGACCACACCTGTCATTTGAGAGGTAGTTTAATCTGAATTACCACATGCCATTGGTGAAAAGATACTTCACTGGTAGCCAAGTTTTGTTATCCTGGATAGGGGTGCTATGTAGCAAAAGTTGTGAAGATGTCACTAAGTAAAACCGAGTCATGTTCTCTGATATCCAACCCAATGTTTGCTTTCCATTTCATATTCATATTCACTACTTGATTCAAATAACATTTCAAGAAACAATTAACTAAAATTATCTTTTTGGCTTAAAGGTGGCTCCTTTGTTGTTTTTTTCATTTGTTAATGGATTGTTGGATATGATTATCAACAATGTCTGTCAGGGTGCGTTTGGTATGCAGACTAAATAGGACTGGACAAGATGGGACATAACAGGACACGACAGGACAGGTGTCCAATGTTTGGTAAGACAATATTAGATTGGACAGAACATGACATAACTGGGTAAAATGACCAATTTACCATTGATGCCAAAACGATGTTTAAAGCAAATCAGGAATCAAATCGATCACAAAATCGATTACCAGCAAAATCATGAACCACAAGAACCAAAACCATGAACCACATGAACCAAAATCATGAACCACAAGAAGCAAAATCCATTATCATTAGTTTCTAAAATCGATTATCAAATCAAGAACCAAAATTGATTTTAATAAATCAGATTAGCAAATCAGGAGTGAGCAGCGGTGGTGGTCTACGACGACGGAGTGAACAGCGACGGTTTGTGAACGACGGCGAGCAGCGGTGGTGGTCTGCGACGACGGAGTGAGCAGCGACGGTTTGTGAACGACGACAAGCAGCGGTGGTGGTCTACGACGACGGAGTGAGCAGCGATGTGTGAACGACGACAGGCAGCGGTGTGTACACGACGGCGAGCAGCGGTGGTGGTCTATGACTATGCGAGCAGCGGTGTGTGAACTACTGCGAGCAGCGGCGGTGGTCGTGGCGACGGTGCGCTAGTCGTCGGTGAGCAGTAGATGGGGAGCAAAAGTTGAAGGAAGTAGTATATGAGAAAAAGAATTTGGTTATAATATCTAAGGGTATTTTTGTCAAAATTTCTTGTTCCATTGTGTTCCATGGTGTAGGCGGACACGTGTCCCACGTTTTGTTCCAGTTAGTTCTACTTAGTCCAACATTAGGGATGTGCCAAATATAACAGTCCTGTCCCACCATGTCCAGCATACCAAACGCACTCTCAAGTATCAGAGTTAGCACAAAGATTGACACCCATGCAAGGATGTTCACAACATCTTTACAGTATGCTTTTAATTATTTGATATCTCTACATAACTAAATCATAAAAATGTGAATTCAGTCATGAGATTCTTCTCAGGTAAGCTTAACTCTATTCTGGATGTAAGTAAAAATTGAAGCAGAGAAGTGGATGTGATCTTGGACCTCCAAGATGGTTCTTTAACCAAATTTTTCTTGATTCAAGGTAACCACAAGGCTTGTGGCGTATCGGTAAGGCCTGTGGGGATGTGGATGTGGATGGTATCCCATTAATCTCATGTTCGAATCCCTAGTGCGCATCTTGTGGCCAGACTTAATCTCAAACGGCTGAATTTTCATTTCTAAATTGCCAAGGATGTAGTCTAGGCGAAGCCTAGATGAATGACATCTAAAAAAAACATATATTTGAGGTATTATTTCTAAAGTGTATTCCTGCTATTATGCCTAAATAATTCTTTGACGAATATTGAACGTTAAGCATACATCCCTGAAATAATTCTTTAGTGACTTTATTCTTTCACAATTTTTAACTTTCTTATTTGAACCAATCCATAGGATTATAAGTACCGTAATATATCACATCAAACTACAAAATAACACAGAGCAAGGAAGGATAAAGATTTAGAGATCTTGATCTTCGTTATTCTTATTTTCACAAGGAATATATATCGGATTTTATTGTTCCCAATTTTTTATGAACTGGTTTTCATTCGCTAGTTGATCTTTTCTTTGAGTTTAGCCAAGTGGCGTCTTAATGTACGCCATATGAGTCGAGTTCCCGACCCTTGTCAACGTTTTCAGCTCGTGAGCAATCCAACACCTCGATCTATCCGTACGATAGAAATACCCCAAGCACTTGCAATCCTTGGTGCATTTACTCTCGCACCCTGCCCGACTCACCGGGCCCAACCCGGTACCGTATTTCACCGTGAAATGGTCCACCCCTTTAAGCTCGTAATAACGAAAACTATCCGCCTCACATCCTCGCAACTTCGCAACACAATCTTTGCTCCACGCAAAAACCCCGTTCGGAGACGGGCACCCTACGCATTGGCTGTCCTCGCAAAGCCCAAACTTCCCACACCGATCGGGCAATTGGCACTCGTCTTCGACATCCGCTTCCCCCCATTCGTTCACCCGTCTTTTGAACAATGTATACAACAATCTCCACGCGCTCGAAACTGCAAATTGGCGATAACTGTACAGTTTGAGATTCCCATTGATTCCCAACCGGAGATACGAGAATGTGCTGTTGTACAGGAGTACGCCGAGAATCAGTATTCGACAGACACCGGAGCGCGTTAAAATTGCTGTCGACGTATTCGGCTTCCCCCATTTCTAATGTTGCATTCAGCAAATCCCCATTGCCGTTGTTGACTTCGGCGAACGACCAGTAACGCATCGTCTTCTTGCAGTACAAAGCCAGCCGTTTAGGCTCTAACACGAGGCTATAATCGCCGTTGACGTTCTCCGTCACGGAGGCCCTGCTCACGAGCTTGTTGGAGCCTCCGACACGGAGGCTCTGACCGAACAAGTGTGTCGGTCGGGTAATCGAAGCTCTGCCAGACGAAACCACCGGCAGCATCGCGGAGCACGATGTTGCCGTTGGGGAGTATGGCGAACCCAACACCGCCCTTATGGGCGTTGTTGGGCTGCCATGCGATCCGGCTGTCGGCCTCGGCCAGGATGAGGTTTCCGTCGGATCCGAACGAGAGAGTGGCGTTTTCGCGAACGGGATTCCCGCGGTTGGCCTCCCAAACGAAACGCACGAGGGATCGGTCACCGCGGATGCCCATGCGAAGAGCGAGTGTGTAGGCGTTTGGGGTGGTGTTGTAGAAAGCGAGGCGGAAAGGGCTGGTGAACAGTTCAAGAGAACGGTAGGTTGGGTCGTATTCGGTTGATCTTTCAAACGGAATGGCTGAAAGCGCCTTCGTTAATGTATCGGAAGGTTTCGGAGGGAGGAACAGTGGCTTGGGAGATGAACAAGAGTGTAAACAAGAAGCAAAAGAAGATAATAAGAGATGAAGAGGCAGAAGAAGCCATGGTTGGTGATAATTATGGTATTTTGTACCAGAAATGTTTCTATATTTATACAAAGTTCATATTTTCAAATTGTAGTTTGAGTTTGGATTTTATCTTGGAATAGTCTTTGATTTTAAAAGCCTAAAAAAATGTAATTAATATGACGTTGAAAGATCGACAATAATCCAAAGGTCCCAAATTCGATTTTGAAAATTTTGGACTCAACACATGTTTGAAGTAGGGCCCACACATATTCTGTACAACCAAGGTTCTCAATGTCGTAAAGCATGGTAGGATGACGAGTCAAGTCTCAAGAATCATGGCAAAACCATGGTGTTTTCAAGACGGAACTTATATCGTCAAATTGCTAATACATATATAATATTATATATACAAGCATATGTTTTGTACTGTTGTTCAATGAGTAAATACTAGTAAGCAAGTTAAAATATTAAAAACTAGCAAATAAAACATTAAAAATATAAAGAAAGTTATAGAGTAAACTGCAAGTTAGTATCTGAATTACAAAGGTTCATATATGAACGTATGGTTTATACACACACATATATGCATATAGGTAGATGTGCAAATGAGAGAACTCCCTTAGCTTCAGATAATACACGTGATGAGACATGTTGGTGTGTAGACGACGTACCATGTAACTTAGGTCTTGCCAAAGGTCGTGTGCGTCTCTGTTTTGGTATCATATGTGATGAATATCAAGAACATCTTTATCACATATGATAATACATGTGAGAGAACTTAATAGTGTAAAGACGACTTGACCCACAACCTGCTAGGTCACGCCAATGGTCATTTAAGTCTCTTATTTAATATCAAATTTATATCATATATGCTCAGACATAGTATCATATATGATTGACTATGGTAAAAAAATGTTTCATGTTTTCGTAAAATAAAATTATTATTGTTTGAACTCTTACATATATTTTATATATGACCTGGTTTGCGGTTGATGCCTTTTGTTTTCCCACTTATATAACTCATATTTGTGAGCTAGATATTGTTTTTTACTCTCTTCAATCGTCATTTGACTTGGCCTTGGTTTCAATGAAACATGAGTCTTGGTTTCAATGAAACAATCCCCACGTATTTGTTAGTTTGGAACACATTTTTTTTAAGTAGGGAACCTAAGCTAATATATGTGTATTATCTACTCTTCTTCTCTAATAACCTTAAAAATTAAGATCCTAATTGACCAAAAAAGCACCCGAGATCATGATATACCATGGACTTAATAAAGGATCAAAGATGAACCTTTGAATCATGCCATATTGATCATAATGGCTAAATGATTAAGCTAATGAAACATGCAGGGTCGTTACTGGTATTTAAAGGACATGTACGAAAAAATAAACGTGTCTTTCATTTTTATTAGTTATATTTTTGTTCAATTATTCTTACCACATTTTGATGTTTGTTTGACAATAAAGCATCAAATAACTCAATTTTGACTTTGAATAAGTTGTTCATCTTTCTTGGACAATAAATTCTAATTTTTAATGTTAATGTTTGTTTCTTTAATCTATCATCATTGCAAGACACAACATTAAAAAAATGTTAAAAAAATATATAGAAAAGAAAGTCAGTTAATACCAAAAAAATCTAAATTCTAATAAATATTCAAAGAAAAATATAAAATATGTTATTAAAAAACATTATACAACTAAAATTATTAAGAATATTTTTATCTCTATACTATTTTTTTTAAATGCTTTATAAAAATTATGTTCAACTTCAACAACTATTATATTTTAACAAATTCAGTATTAATCGTATTATCAAAATGTTTATAAATTATCGTATCAATACACATTAAAGAAAATGTTATAATAATATAATACATTATAATATATACATATTGTTTAATTTAATATCCAATTAAGAAAAAATAATTAAAAATTACATATTTAAGTCATCCTTAACAAAGTTTGAAAACCTTAAAATTTTGTATTTTCAATTAATCACACGAAAATTTTGATAAAACAAAATTAATTAAATTAATCAATTTAAACAAAAATATATTAAAAAGTAAAAACTGCAATAAATGGGCCGGATTTAAAATTGGGGCCCAAGAGGCTAGCAGCAAGCTCCTCTTGCCCCTGAGCCAGGGAATATCTAACAAATAAAAGATATAGAAAATATCCGAAGGCGATCAAAGACCCTGTGCGATAGTACTATTCAGCACACCATAAAAAACGACCCTGTTGAGATATGTAATACGTAGTATATAAACAGTCAAAGAGAACACAAGTAAATCACTCAAAAATTCATTGTGGTTTCGCCAAAAAAAGGTAGGATACGTTTGTCCACATACAGAATGAAATGCCTTGATCAAAAGTGAAATCGAGAAAATCGTGAAACCAAATTACAACCAAAACTATCATATGATTAACCTTGAACAAACTTCTAACTAGTTCTCACAATTGTTTCTCTTAGCTCTCTCAATATATTCCAACTTAAATGTTATCACAAAATCAATGCTTCCAAAAATTAATCAACTTTCAAATTCTCATGAATTTTTTTTTTTTTTTTTTTTTTTTTTTTTTTTTTTTTTGTGTGGTAGCAATCCAACATACCCCACGTTCTATTGTTATCCTTTGTGCATTTATGCAAATGGTCCCAAATAACCTACTAATTCAAAGTTGGCAACCCAACATATATTTGAGGTGTTTTTTCTTAAGTGTATTCCAACCCTAGATCAATCTCTGATACTTATTGACTGTTAAGCGTAAAGCCGTGAGATAACTTTTTAGTGACTTTATTCTTTTACAATTTTTAGCTTTCTTATTTGAACCAATCCATAGGTATATAAGTACCGTGATATATCACATCAAACTACAAAATAATACAGAGCAAGGAAGGATAAAGATTTAGAGATCTTGATCTTCGTTATTCCCATTTTCTCAAGAAATATATATTCAGATTTTATTGTTCCCAATTTTTTATGAACTGGTTTTTATTCGCTAGTTGATCTGTTCTTCGAGTTTAGCCAAGTGGCGTCTTAATGTACGCTGTATGAGTCGAGTTCCCGACCCTCGTCAATGTTTTCAGCTCGTGAGCAATCCAACACCTCGATCTATCCGTACGGTAGAAATACCCCAAGCACTTGCAATCCTTGGTGCATTTACTCTCGCACCCCGCCCGACTCACCGGGGACCCGGTACCGTATTTCACCGTGAAATGGTCCACCCCTTTGAGCTCGTAATAACGAAAACCACCCGCCTCACAACCTGGCAACTTCGCAACGCAGTCTTTGCTCCACGCAAAAATCCCGTTTGGAGACGGGCACCCGACGCATTGGCTGTTCTCGCAAAGCCCAAACTTCCCACACCGATCGGGCAACTGGCACTCGTCTTCGATATCCTCTCCCCGTTCGCTCACCCCACTTCTGAACAACGTAAACAACAATCTCCACGCGCTCGAAACCGCAAATCGACGATAACTGTACAGCCTGAGATTCCCATCGATTCCCAACCGGAGATACGACAACGTGCTGTTGTACAGGAGTATGTCGAGATGTAGAGTCGGTGCATCAGTATCCGACCGACACCGAAGCGCGTTAAAATTGCTGTCGACGTATTCGGATTCCCCGACTTCTAACGTCGCATTCACCAAATCCCCGTTGCCGTTGTTGACTTCAGCGAACGACCAGTAACGCATCGTCGTCTTGTAATACAAGGCCAACCGTTTAGGCTCCAACACGAGGCTATAATCACCGTTAACGTTTTCCGTGACGGAGGCCCTGCTCACGAGCTTATTGGGGCCTCCGACACGGAGGCTCTGACCGAACAAGAGGGTGTCGGTTGGGTAATCAAAGCTTTGCCAGACAAAACCACCGGCAGCATCGCGGAGCACGATGTTGCCGTCGGGAGTATGGCGAACCCAACGACGCCCTTATTGGCGGTGTTGGTCTGCCATTTGATCCGGCCGTCGGCCTCGGCCAAGACGAGGTTTCCGTCGGATCCGAACGAGAGAGTGGCGTTTTCGCGAACGGGATTCCCGCGGTTGGCGTCCCAGACGAAACGCACGAGGGATCGGTCACCGCGGATTCCCATGCGAAGACCGAGAGTGTAGGCGTTGGGGGTGGTGTTGTAGAAAGCGAGGCGGAAAGGGGTGGTGAATAGCGGAAGAGAACGGTAGGATGCGTCGTATTCGGTTGATCTTTCAACGGAATCGCCGAATTCGCCTTCGTTAACGTATCGGAAAGTTTCGGAGGGAGGAACAGTGGCTTGGGAGATGAACAAGAGTGTAAACAAGAAGCAAAAGAAGATAATAAGAGACGAAGAAGTAGAAGCCATGGTTGGTGGTAATTATGGTATTTTGTACCAGAAATGTTTCCATATTTATAGGAAATTCATATTTTTAAATTGTATTTTGAGTTAGTTCGGATTTTATGTTGGAATAGTCTTTGAATTTTTTTTGGAAGGATGTCCGGGTTAAATATGACTCCACTTAAATACTTTTAGATATGCTTACGGGATGGTTAGAACACTATGAACCCTCAGACGATAACCAATCCACCACGTCACTGTTAACAATAGTCTTTGTCCGGGTTAAATATGACTCCACTTAAATACTTTTAGATATGCTTACGGGATGGTTAGAACACTATGAACCCTCAGACGATAACCAATCCACCACGTCACTGTTAACAATAGTCTTTGTCCGGGTTAAATATGACTCCACTTAAATACTTTTAGATATGCTTACGGGATGGTTAGAACACTATGAACCCTCAGACGATAACCAATCCACCACGTCATTGTTAACAATAGTCTTTGATTTGAAAAAGCATAGAAAATGGATTTGATTTACAACTCATAATACATTAATACTTGATGTTGACATTGAAGTGGAGGACCCAACACCATTTTGGATATTTCTGTAAATTATCATGGTCCATTTGGATATTTCTAATGAATGAGAAATGAATCAAATCTAATCCAATCATTTATTGAATGTTGGATTTTTCTAGTTGAATTGATCTAATCATCTTTTAGATGTTGGATTTTTTCAATTCAATGGATTTTTCTAATCATATCGATCCAATCATCTTTTAGACTATGTAAAAACCCTAAAAAGCCTCCTAAAGATCTTTAAAAAGCTTATAAAAATCTACATTATGGATGATACAATGGTGTATTGAGATGATTGCAAGAACAAATTCAATTTGCAAGAACAAAGGGACAATTCTGGATCACATGTGATGTGGGTACCACATAATAAAAAATCATATATGATTTAGGTGGGTCCCATCACTAAATCATATATGATTTATTTAATGATGGGTCCCACATAACATGTGGCTCAAAATGCATTCCTTTGTTCCTACAAATGAGGTTGTTCTTGTATGAACCTCCCTCATGGTGTATTATATATATATACTATACAAATGCTAGGAGCATCGACCCGGCGCTCCAACCGACCCGCCCCAAACCCAAGCTCCAACCGCCCCATGCTACCGACCCACTTTGAAATTTACATATTAGGCCCCTAAACTTATAGTATTTATTCAAATTATACCTTTTACTTTTCAATATTTCATTTTATGATTTAGTTATATATCGTATATTGGCTAAAATATGTTAAAAAAATAAGTTTTAATTTTAACAAATTACGCCGTTATAATCGTATCCTCGATACGATCGAAATGAGTCTAATATTGAATATTTTTTGATGTAATTATTTTTATATATATTATATATAGTACGATTATATGAAACCATATAATCCTATACCCATTTTCAAATTTAGATATTAGCCCCCTAAACTTATAATATTTATTCACTTTATAACTTTTATTTTTCAATATTTCATTTTATGTTTTAGTCATATATCGTATATTGACTAAAATATATTAAAAAAATACGTTTTAATTTACTATAATCGTATCGTCAAATCGGAATGAACCTAATATTGAATACTTTTTGATGTAATTATATACTATACATAGTACGATTATATGAAACCATGGTATTTGTAGAAAGTACATTTTAACCCCTAAACTTATAATATTTATTCATTTTATACTTTTAGTTTTTTAATTATTTTTATTTTTTAATCATATATCGTACATTAACTTGAACAAATTACATTTTTTATTTTTTTTAGTTTTTAATTTTTTTATGTTTTGACCCCTAAACTTTTAATTTTTTGTAGAAAATACGTTTTTAACTTTAACAAATTACGCCATTATAATCGTACCGTCGATACGTTCAAAATGAGCTTAATATTGAATATTTTTTATGTAATTATTTTATTATATACTATACGTAGTACGATTATATGAAGTCAAAACAGTGTTCATGAACAGCAGCTACTGACATTTGGAGAAATTATATTTTAGCCCCTTAAACTTATAATATATATTCACTTTATACCTTTTAGTTTTCTCTATTTCATTTTACGTTTTACTCATATATCGTATATTGGCTGAAATATATTAAAGTGTCGGTAGCTACTATTCATGAACAGACATTTTGGCTTCCTAGTAATTGTTAGTATTATATTAAAATCTCTTAAAATTAATTTTTTTGATTTTTAAACTTTTTATTTATTTTAGAGTAAACTACAAATTTGGTCCCTGAAGTTTACCCAAATCTGTACGTTTCGTCCTTGAACTTTAAAAACTACAAAAAGCATACCTGAACTTCCATTTTTGCAACGCGTTTCGTCCCTACTACTAACGACGTTAGAACTCAGTTAACTGAGGGGGTTATTTTGTCAAAAATGAAAGAAGAAGGGTAAAAATTTTGTTCTCTCTCCCTCTTCCCTTCTCTCTCATTTGTTATACCACCATCATCATCCCCTCTTCACCCAAACCCTAAAACCATACCACCACCACTGCCATCGCCGGAAGACACCACCACCATCACCTCCTACACACCGCACAACCGCCGTACCCGCCTGCACATCCCGTCGCCGCCTGCACTGCCCGCCGCCGTAACTGCCTGCACCCACCGCTGCCGTCGCTGCCTGCACACCCCGCCGCCATGGCTTCCCGGAGGTTACTCACCTCTCTCCTCCGGTCTAATCTCCACCGATCTCCCTCCAGATCCCCCTTCCCTCACTCCGGCTGATCCGCCGCCGCTCGCAGCCGCTCCCTATCTCACCAACCCTCGCCTGCCGCCTCCTTCCGACGTTCAGTCAAGTACTCCACCTTCGCCGGCGCCGAGCCGTCCAATATCGATTAGGTTAGTTTTTTCAGATCTAATATCGATCTTATCGATTGGGTTAGTTTTTTCAGATCTAATATCGATCTTTTGTGTTAATTTCATCAGGGGCGGATGGTAAGAAGGGCAATGGGGGGCCATGGCCCCCTGTTTCTCTTCCTCCTCAATATTAAGTTTGTGTGCAGGTGAATGATATTTTACTAAGTTTTACATTTGGCCCCTACACTTTTTACCTAGTTCAGATAACCAATTCAACTATTGCCAATTGTTCACATTCCAAGAGGTTTTTTTTTAACTTCAAATAATAACATATTACTATTTTATGTTAAATTTAATAAATAAACAGCACTAATAAAAAACTATTTCAAGTATTTAACGAACTAGGAACCCACTGCCATATTTTTACAGACTCTTATTAATTAATATCTAATATATTAGAACATCTTTTAACAACTTTTTCTAAATAGAGAAAATTTTCTTTTTATTTCCTAAATTGTTTTAAAAGCATCCCTATGTCGTTATAAAAATAGAGAATTAAAGTAAACTCTTAATATAAAAAATTCTTTATATCTTTGTTAGGAAGCGAGAGAAATGCATTTTTTATTAATTCCACCAATGAGAATTAAATTAATACCATTTTACACAAAAACAAAATTAAAAATTTATTGGGATCATAACATTATTGAATATTTAAATAATACATTTGATGATAAAATATCTAATATAGAGTATCAGTTGAAGATGAAAGTAACTTATTTTAGAGAAGTTGTTGGAGATGTTCTTAATATCTCAAAACAGAAGCTAGTTATTGTATTTTGAATCAATTAATTATATTACAAGATTTAGAACTGCTTTATAAATAAATATAGATCGTAAAATACTATGATTATGATATTGGTTTAGGACAAAACTAATTGTTTATTTAAGATAGAAATATGACACTCTCATATATAAATAATTAGTTAATAAGGCCTTCTTACTATTAGTTAACATAATGAAAACAAAATATAAATATAAATCAAAATCGTAAAATAAGATTTTTATTATATAACATTTATGTACAATTATATGGAGTAATAAATAATTTTCGGCCCCCTAGGTTATAAGGGCCGTGTTCCGCCACTGAATTTCATGTTTTTGGTGTTTTTGGTGATGGCTGTGTTGGTTTGGTGGATGGTGGATATGGTGGTGGCGGTTTGAAGGTGATGTTGTGTGGGTGTGGTGGTGTTTTTGGTGGTTTGGTGGTGGTTTTGGTGATGGTTGTGGTGGTGGGTGTTTGGTGTTGTGGGTGGTGGTGGTGGTGGTGGCTGTTTGGTGTTTGGTGTTGTGGGTGGTGGTGGTTGTGTTGGCGCCTGTTGTGGGTGTGATGGTGGTGGTGGTGGTGGTGGAGGTGGTGGTGGTGGTGGTGGTGGTGGGTGGTGGTTAAAGATGAAAGAGGGAGAGAGAGATATATAGATATAGATAGTTACAATTTGGTCCCTCGTTTTTTACTTTGGCAAAATAACCCCCTCAGTTAACTGAGTTCTAACGTCGTTAGTGAGTAGGGACGAAACGCGTTGCAAAAATGGAAGTTCAGGTACGCTTTTTGTAGTTTTTAAAGTTCAAGGACGAAACGTACAGATTTGGATAAACTTCAGGGACCAAATTTGTAGTTTACTCTTTATTTTATTAAACCTTTGTATGACAATATTTGTACAAACTTTATGCTTCGTATAAATCTATGTTACTATTTATGATCAAATCTATCATAACTTATAACCCAAGCAGATCTAATGCAAAGCCCAAGCTTATCAGCTAGCTAACCGATGAAGTGCAAGAACCAAATGTGTATAGTGTACTTTAGATATTTATACGATTACACGTGTGAACTTTTCCACCGCTTGTTGAGGATAAATCAAAAGACAATTATTTTCTAGGAGTATAGCATATAATATATAATGACAAATTCAACTCACACAGTCACACACAGAACGAATTGATTAAGGATATGGTTAAATAGATCCCCAAAGACTTTATAGGCCCCAAAGACTTTATAGCCCCCTCAACCCTTCTCCTATATTGTCGCTTCCCTCACCCAAAATTTGATTTTTTATATTTAATTAGTATATAAATTTATATTTTGTTAGGGCCAAATCGGTTTTGCTGATTACCGTAGAAAACCGGTTTGAGGTCCAAACCGGCCCGAACCCGCAATTTGGTCACCACTAATCTAAGACCCTTGCTTAAAACTATTTCATTCAAATTATTTCATTGCTATAGGACACACCATGTCCATATTTTAATTGGAACCTACACATTTATTTAATATCACATATCGCCTTTTGGACCATCAACTAAGGGCTGCCACTGTTCATCTCCGAAGCGACCGCACTAATCTTTTTTTTCGTCTTGGTCATCTCCGAAGCCACCGTTCCTCCCTCCAACACCTTCCAATACGTTAACTCCGGCAGCTTCGGAGATAGTGAAGAAACCTTTATCGAATACAACCCAATATCCTACCGCAACAACTAGAAAAACAGGCTTCAACGGCGGTTATCAGCGACGGCTAATTCCATCACCAATTAGCAATGCATCAGCGACAGATTGGCCACAAGCCCACAACCATTAGCGACAGAAAATAAAGACGTAATTAATTAATTTCGTCGCTATACGTCGCATTAGCGATGGAATTAATTAAAAATAATATTAATGATTTACGTCGCTGATTCGTTGCTAATCCATCGTCAGAATTAGTTAAAAAGACTAATTATTTAAATTAATAATTAATATGTCGCTAATCCTTTGCTAATTAGCACTATTCTATTCTTTACACAAGATATAATTATTCCGATCTATTTTTTCTAAGATATAAATTCAAATATGATTTTAGAAAACTTAGGACCTAATTTGTTATACTTTTCATCAATGTTTTTTAAGATCTGGAACTGTTGCATGCTATCTATTCCAGATTTATTTTTCAAAAAAAATGGGTTTGGTTTTTTAATTACTAGATCTTATTTTATAAACAACTTCCAGATTCAAATCTGTTTCTTATTCTGTCGTCAAAATCAGTATACGTCGCTGATCCGTCGATGATCCGTCGCCAAAACATGTCTGTCATCCGTTGGTGATTCGTCGCTGATAGTATTAGCTACAGGTAGTTCTATGAGACTACGACAGGCCTTCAGCGACGAATCAACGGCCCTGTTAGTCCGTTCTATATCCGAGAGTAGTGTCGAGAGAGAGATATGGAGCAGCTACATGAT
Organism: Centaurea solstitialis; assembly: GCA_030169165.1. Lineage (NCBI taxonomy): Eukaryota > Viridiplantae > Streptophyta > Magnoliopsida > Asterales > Asteraceae > Centaurea > Centaurea solstitialis. The sequence continues at coordinate 85,374,458 of CM058041.1, forward strand.
GGGCATGAACCGGGAGAGAGAGAGAGAGAGAGTATTTTGTTAAAAATCAACCATGTTCCACCTTGTTCCAGTGTTTTATGTGAATAAAGTCGATAGCCATATTTGATCTCCCTAGAACGTAGTTGACAACGAACATATTATCAAGGCACAAGAGGCCATTGAAACAATATTTTAATGCATAAACAAAATAATTATGGAATGTGTCATGAAATAGAATAAATATCAGCTAATTTTTATTTATAATTAATCTAGTCGCTGAGATATATAAATTATGTTTTATTATCTTTAACTTGCATTCAAAATAAAATTTAATAACTTTGTATGCCAAATGTGGGCTTTTGAGTCCGATTTTCTTTGTAATGATTGAAGTAAATCTCTTAGTCGACATGCTACAGATGTTGCTTCTCAAAATAGAAAAATCCATGTCCTGTTCATCAAGGTTGCTTTCAGTTTTATTTATTTCAAAATACAAAAATCTCACATTTTGGGATCCACCGAAGATTATCTTTTGACTAATAAACATATAATAGAAATCCAATTTTGTTTATATCAGATGAACGTAATAAGATTGAGATCAAAAAATGTAGATTCGGTTAAAAAAAATTGTCCTTGTGGTTTCGTGAAACTTTGAATTGGGACCCTTAAATGAAATAATTACAAAGATGGTTACTGTGGTTTTATTTCCGTTATGAATCAGATCTCTTATGTGACATTTAAAATATACGTTAACTTGGAGTTATTTCATATTTTTCTATGTGGTGAAAGTTTTAATTGCTTCAAAAACCCCTTTTGACAAATGCTAAAACTCTAAGAAACTTCATCATATCTCTCTCCCTATCTTCTCCAATTATCATGAACAAAAACAACCCTAAAAATCATGTCCAAATAGGAAAAAAAAATAAAGAATAATTTCAAACACAAACCTAATAATTCAAACCCATTTTTATATAGGATAATCAACAATACAACTCCACGTCACTCGGGTTGCTTTCATTTACGGGATTTTGGTTATAAATTATTAAATTCTCTTATTTAAATTCAAGATACAATTATTCAACCTTTAATTCCACATTATCATATTCTTTATCCATTAAAAAAAACATATATAGGACCACAAGAACCAAATCCGTGGTTAAATTCATTTAATTCATGTTGGCCAAATTCGTCGAGTTTCCGACTCTCGTCAACATTTTCAAATTGTAAGCAATCCAACACCTTGATGGATCCGTATGATAGAAATATCCCATACACTTACAATCCTTGCTACATCTGGCTACACAATCACTTTGCTTCGTGTGGGCCCGTCACCCCTCGTCTACTTTATCATAAAATGGCCAACCCCATCTAGCTTTTAGTACCCAAACTCACTACCCTTACAAGATGTCACCTTTTTCAACTTGCAATCCTGACTCCACCCACTTAGCCCATTTGGCGTCGGGAAATAGCCACACACTGGCTACCCTCACACAAACCAAACTTCCCACATCTATCCGGTAGTTGACACTCGCCTTCCCTCGAATCCCTATCGAGAAACATACATAACCTCCCAAGAAGCACCCTGCAAGTTCAGGTTATACGTCAAGAACCTAAGGTTTCCATTCACCCCAATCGAAGATACAATAACATGTTATTGTATTGCAAATACACCATGAATATATCCCAAATCGATGATGGGTTTGTGATGAAGTATTGGAACGTTAAAATAGACAAACCCCTCCTCGTCCCTATACGGTTCGGAAGTCTGGGTTAACCAATAAGGTTAACGATAATCGAAGGTATTATTGACTTGTACTGTACAACCAAGTGATGCTAGTCTATGATGAATATTTTATTGTTAATCTGGATATGTACATCTAGAGCGAGAATCAATTTATGCTAAAGTACGGTCAATATATTATTACTTTATTGATATTATATACTTTAATTTGCTTTTTATATATAATAATGTATTTAGATAATGTGACCAACTGACCATAAACACAATAATTAAAATCTAATACAATAACTTAACCCAAGTTGGGTATGTATCGTTTTTTATTTAAAAAAATAAAGTAAATTACATTGATGGTCTATATGGTTTGCAAAAATTTTGAATTTCATCCATAAAACAAAAACAAAGTATCTACATTGATGTTCCCAAACTTTTCTATTTTATAACAGTCATATGCTTACCGAATAAGTCATCAGAGCCATAAACAAAAACTCATGTATGGTTGAGCGAATGAATCGTACATGTTATTAAGCTCGTTAAGTTGTCATCAAACAATCCTTAGTTGCATAGAGATGTTTCCAACAATGTGGTAGCCGGGTTTTATGCCGGTTAACTTGCTTGGCACCCGCCTTCTCTTCTGCTTTTGATTTTCGATTTGCTTTCGATCTCTAATAATGAAACAAAGAGATAAACCCAATCCGTGCAGGATAGTTTAAAACACGTGTGCTACTATGAATGCAAAATAAGTGGCGTAAGCCACAGTTTCTTGTCTTGTGATGTAGAATTTTGAGCTTCTTTTTGGATCGTTTTCTCGGTTTTCAAAGAACTCTAAAAGACCTTGTCAACGCTCAAAACCTTCCTGTATTAAATTCTATAATTAATATATGTAAATTTTATAATGTGTATCAGTTAATTATATCTAGTATTATTTTTTGTATATCAACTTCAAATTTTAAGTGAGATTTTAAGCCTATATAGGTAATACATGTCAATTTTTAGTTACCAGAAATTGAGAAGCGTTTGTGATTGTCTTTTAAAATTTCTTATTTGCTTATAACGAAGCCATCATTAAATAAGGAGTTTTTTGTGTTTGGATAAAAGACTTATAATGGAACCAACCAGCAACTAAGAATTTTTAAAGAAGTCAAAACCATTTAACTATTCTAATCAGCAATAAGCAAATAATAACTTTAGCATAAAAAACAAGCAATCCCAAACACCCCTTAAAATAGAAATGTGTTTATTTTCTGGACGGAAGTAGTACAAACCGAAAAACATCGGTTAAGGAAAGCTTAAGACTGAAGATCTTGATCTTCGTTATTCCCGGTTTCTCGAGAATTGGCGGATTTTCATTATACGGGTGTCTTAATGTACGCTATATGAGTCGAGTTCTCAACCCTCGTCAACGTTTTTAGCTCGTAAGCAATCCAACACCTCGATCGATCCGTGTGATAGAAATACCCCAAGCACTTACAATCCTTGGTGCATTTACTCTCGCAATCCTCCCGTTTCACGGGACCCGTCCCGGCACTATATTTCACAGTGAAATGGTCCACCCCTTTGACCTCGTAATAACGAAACCCACTCGCCTGACATCCCGGCGACTTGGCAACGCAATCTTTGCTCCACGCAAAAACGCCCTTGGGCGTCGGGCAGCCGACGCACTGGCTGTCCTCACAAAGCCCAAACTTCCCGCACCGATCGGGCAATTGGCACTCGTCCTCGATTCCCTCCAACGAGTTCCTCCACTCTCTATTGAACCAGGTGTACAACAGATTCCACGCGGCCGCATTTGCACCTCTACGGTACCCGTACAGCCTCAGGTTCCCATCGATCCCCAACCGGAGATACGAAAACGTGCTGTTGTATCGGTTTGTGCCGAGTAACACGGTCGGTTCGGCAGAGGAGTTGGCAAACCGACACCGGAGCGAGTTGTAATTGCCGTCGCTGTATTCAGCCTCCGCGATCTCTAACGTCGCGTTGACCAAACCCCCGCTGGCCTTGTTGACTTCGGGGAACGTGGACGACCAGTATAGCATCGTCTTCTTGTAGTACAAAGCCAACCGTTTGGGCTCCAAGACGAAGCTATAATCGCCGTCCACGTTCTCCGTGACGGAGGCCCTGCTGACGAGCTTATTGGGGCCTCCGACACGGAGGCTCTGACCGTATAAGAGGGTGTCGGTCGGGGAATCAAAGCTCTGCCAGACGAAACCACCGGCAGCATCGCGTAGCACCATGTTGCCGTTGGGGAGTAGGGCGAACCCAACGACGCCCTTGTTGGCGGTGTTGGTCTGCCATACGATCCGGCCGTCGGCATCGGCCAAGACGAGGTTTCCATCCGATCGGAACGAGAAAGTGGCGTTTTCTCGAACCGGATGGCCTCGGTTGGCTTCCCAGACCCAGCGTCTCAGGGATCGGTCAGGGCGGATGCCCATTCGAAGGGCGAGAGTGTAGGCATTGGGGGTGGTGTTGTAGAAACAGAGGGCGAAAGGGGCGGTGAACGGCGGAAGAGTGCGGTAGTTTACCGGGTCGTATTCGATAGAGGTTTCTTCAGAATCTCCGAAGAAGCCTTCGTTAACGTATCGGAAGGTTTCGGAGGGAGGAACTACGGCTTCGGAGATGAACAAGAGTGTAAACAAGAAGCAAAACAAGATAATAAGAGATGAAGAAGAAGAAGCAGCCACCATGGTTAGAGGTAAAGTGTATGTTATGATATTTTGTGCTAAAATTGTATGCATATTTATACCCTATGGGGAAACCTAACCTTTTCTATGTGCTGTCTATAGGGTCAATTTAGGCAACTCAACTTATTATCTTTGACTATAACACCCATAGATTCTTATCTTTTATGCAACAATTTTAGGAATGTAACGTTATCTATATAGTCACTAGGTACCGTATCCCACAAAGCTCATAACCCCATCTTGCTACATTAACGTCACATTATTCTTATTTATAAGCATTTATCAAATTTAAAAGAGGAGTACCACTCTCGACAAACTCAAATACCCAATATGTTTAAAGAAAAAAAAGGGAGAGAGAGGGAGAGGAACGGGTTACTTGGGATCCCAAACCCTATGCCGTGAGCCCGCGCCACAAGTAGCGCAGCCCGCCGAGCCCGTAAGAAGCCCACACGGAACCCAACGCGCGGCACTTACGGCCTGATAGGCATTTTAAGATAGTGTATGGGTCGCTTACCGATTCAGCTTTATTTACCTTATCTATAATAGTTTTGGTCATGAAATAGATTGTTGATAAACATTTGATAAAGGTTGTGGACGGAGAAACAAGTGGTTTATTTTTTCAAACAGTGTGAGCAGCTTTCTGAAGCTGAAGGACAGTTGATTCCCAAGACAGAACATTAGTTTTCCATTCTTTCTTTTGTTTCTTGGGATGAGGTTTTTCCTTTTGATGGTTATTTTGGTGTTACTCCTTTTTGGCGTGCCGCTTTGAGTCCCCGACTTGTGGGGTCCTTAGTGTGGTTTTTGTACTCTTTTTTCTTTTTATAAAATTGCCAGTGTTCTACCCTTTCCAAAAAAAACATTTGATAAAGGTTTAATGAGTAATAGTCATTTTTGATTGCCAGTTTGGTTATTGTTTTGTCTCTAAGTGGAGAAGCTTTTTAATTGGTCCTTTATCATGCTTAATCGATTAGGTAAATGATGTCAACAAATACTTACTATGTAATTGTTTATAAACACCCCTAAATACATCTCAATATAATATAATATAAAAATGACGGCAAAACCATTAAGTTTTGATATTAATAGTATGAATACATTCATCAATGAATAAGGCATAACTCATAAGGCTATAGGTGCCGCTTTGGTGGGCTCGGTGGGCAACATCGGTGTGCTCAGCGGGCTCTAGGGGTTGGGTTGATCGAGGAACCGATCAAGCCACTCTCTGTTCGTCTTTTACACTCCTTCTTTTTCTCTTTTTTTAATTGAAATATATATATATATATATATATATAGGGGCAGGTTCAAATGTGAACCACTTTTTGGTTGTGAACGTGAGGACAACTGAGAGCACGACACGTGGCGGATGACTAGGCGCCATGTTAGGTCCACGGCGGGTGACTAGACGCGATTCATGGGAGGGCATTGAATTAAAGGGGGGACCACACTCAAAGCCGCCACGTGTCACGCTATCGACTGTCCTCATGTTCACAACCAAAAAGTAGTTCACATTTGAACTTTCCTCTCTCTCTCTCTCTCTCTCTCTCTCTATATATATATATATATATAGGGTTGAGTTCCGTTGTTAACCACAAATAATGCGTTAACCGTGTTAACCTTCCACATCCATTGATTAAAAAAAACAAACGGCCAAGATCAGCTTAATAATTAATGAATTAATTAAATTTAAAAAAAATGAAGCGGCCCTTTACATTTGTGCAGAAGGGTATTTTGGGGATAAAAATATCAAATTGAGTAAGGCCAGATAACACATGAACAGTGAACGATATTTTCTAGATAACACGTGTGCACTCCGACGAACTCCGACGAAACACGTGTGCACTCCGACGAACTCCGGCGAAACACGTGTGCACTCCGACGAACCCTAACGAAACACGTGTGCACTCCGACGAAACACGTGTGCACTCCGACGAACTCCGACGAAACACGTGTGCACTCCGACGAACTCCGGCGAAACACGTGTGCACTCCGGTGACACGTCTGTGCAACAGTGCACCTGTGCACATGACGAAACACATGTGCACGACCACTAACTCGTCTCAATCCCCAATTTTTTTCGTCTGAGTTACGATCTCCGACGACCACTCCCGCCACTACTCCGGCGACATCATTTGCTTGATCTCATCATTTCTACCTTCCAGATCTGCGACCTCTCTCTCTCGTCCACCTTCCAGATCTACGATCTCTCTCTCTCTCTCGTTCACCTTCCAGATCTGAGACAAGGTGTGATTTCTAGGGTTTCAATTTTGGTGGTGGACTTGTGGGGGTGGTTGGTGGTGATTTCTCAGGCGATGACGTGATGTGATGTGGTGGTGGTGGTGGTGGTGGTTTGGTGGTGGTTGTGGTGGTCTTTTGGTGGTCGTCTGGTGGTAGTGGTGGTGGTCGTCTGGTGGCAGCAGCGGTGGTTTGGTGGCAGTGGTGGTGGTGGTGGTTAGGGCGCACTTCGGCCGACGAAGTCGCCATCGTCGTTCGTCGGATCGAGGATGTAGGAGGCGAAATAGATCTGGTGGTGGTGGTGGTGGAGGCGGGCGGAGCAGATCTGGTGGTGGTGGAAAGCGGCGGTTGTGGTGGTGGAAGGCACCGGCTGTGGTGGTCGTGGTCGTGGTGGCGGAAGGCGGCTGTGGTGGTGGAAGGCGGCGTTGTGCTGGTGGTGGAAGGCGGCGCGGTGGTGCTGGTGCTGGTGGAAGGTCGCCGGAGAAATAGCTAGGTTGAGAGTACGGTTTATCACCGGAGGAGAGAAAGAGAGAAGCAAAACAAATGGAGGACACCCAATTTCTTATATGCATCTGATGATGTTATTACTTGTTTAATAAACAAATGAATTACCCAAATTACCCTTCAATAATTAAATGGCAAGCTGATTTCTTATTGGCTAATTCAAGTTAACAAGGTTAACACACTATTTGTGGTTAACAACGGAACCTTCCTCTCCTCTATAATATATATATATATATATATATATATATATATTATAGAGGAGTTTTATTATACAAGCTAAAGCTGATATGGCAAAGTGGATTTATGGGCTTTGTGGGTTGTGTTACCATTTTCCTACCCAATTATGTAAATCACTTTTTTTAGTATATTTGAGTTTGGATTTTATCGTGGAATAGTCTTTAATTTCTAAAGCATAAAAAATGGATTTCTACAACTCACGACCACCTGGTATTAACAAGTTGACATTAACATAATCCAAGGGTCCCACTTCGATTATGAAAATTTTGAATTGGACCCAACTTGATTTTAGATATTCGAGTAAACTATAAAATTTGGTACATTTTGGTTGTCTATTATTACCTTTCCGTACATATAATTCCAACTTCCAAGGATATTTTGGTTACCAACTTACCATGGCTAACAAAAAACGTACATAGGGTGACAAAGCTTTTTGATGATGTCTTGGAATGCAACATAAAAATGCCACAAATAAAGAAAATATTAAAAAAAATTTGTTATTTGCACCCTTATAAATGTCTTCTATGCATTGAAAATATAAAAAATAGACTCTGATGTTGATGTATGCAACAAGAGTAGGGGTACAGTTAGCAATTATGGAGGTGCAATTACCCTCCAACACAAAATAAGGAAAAGAGATGATGATGAAGCAACCGTCACCGCCAAGGACTGAGCTACTATGGTTCACACGGTAACACGTGCCCACGTGTGATTCGTTCGCTGAGAGGTAAAAGAAAATTTGTGTAAAGGTGCAACCGTATTATTTTGCATGGTGCCACCGAATTATTTTCTAAACTTAAAAGGGTGCACCAAAAACCCAAAAAACTTAAAATTTCCCTCAAAACAACCAAAAAGTCAAAAAATTCTCTTGAAGTCAATCAAAAAACCCCAAAAATTCTTTCGATTCATTAAAAAAAAGTCCATCGAAATCAATAAAAAAGTAACTTAAAAAATCTCTTGGATTGAAGCAAAAAATTGAAAAAAAATATTCTTGAAATTAAAAAAAAAAAATTATTGTATGGTGCCTCCATTTAAAAAATGTTCTACCTCCATCCATGGCCACCGCCATCATTTGAGGTAACTGTTTGTTATGATATTTGTGCCAAAATTGTTATACATATTTATACCGTACATACGCAACGATTAAACTTTTATGTGCGGACCAAGGAGTCAACTTAGGCAATTTAACAAGCGTATAATTGAAAAAAGTCACAAATATTTGTTTTTTCGACGACGTCCTCTCTTTTCCGCCGATTTCCTTTTTTACTTTGGTTTTCAACTTAGATCTCCAGACCATCAGATCTGCACCCATGATGTCCCCTCTTTTTTGTCGTTTTCATTTGATCCTCCACACCAAATCAGAAACTGAGTTTTTCATTTTTTTATTGTTTTTTGTACTTCGACATACTTTGTTCTCCTGCAACATTTAGGGTGCGTTTGATTGTCGGGAACTGTTATCATTTTCCCAGAAAACGTTTTCAAAAAATTGAATTGAGTTTTAATTTTTAGTTTTCTATCAAAAGTAGAGGAGACTAGACAAGGTAATGTCACTGTGTATCAAATAATTATATTTGGCGTTATCTATTTTTTTTTTGTTAATATCATTCATTCACATGCAAGCCTTGTTCCTAAACTCGTGAGGCAAATGGCAAAAGCATGAAAGGCCGACAACGGCTGCCGAAAGTCCATCGTGAACACATCGTCACCAACTTCTTCGAACTGGAGAAGAACCGTTTCTCCGTCACCTTTCACTCCCGGCTGGCTCTGATCCAGGGACGGACCCGAAGAGGTGTCCACGGTGGCACGGGCCACCGTATCATTTCTCCGTCACAGTGTAAAAAAATATAGGTGCCACTGTACTAATTTGTTTTGTGCCACCGTATATATTTTGAAACTGCAATAATAATACAAACTCTCCTTAGCTTAGTTGGTTAGCTCCTTGCTTTTCATAGGGAAGGTCGTGGGTTCAAGCCTAGTTAGATACATTTTCTAGTTTTTTAGCTTTTAATATAATATTTATTATGTTTCTAAAAACTAAAGTTGTTAACAAGACTTGAAACCTCAACCTCCAAGACAATTAAACACCTCCTTACCACTAGACTATTAATGGCATTTGATAATATCTTCGCATACTTTAATTTAATTACGTTTCTTGTGAATTCATTTTTATTTTCTATAATTCCTTTTTTCAACTTTTGTTTTTTCATAACACTTATTAACCTGGGTTAAAGCCTAGTTAGATACATTTTCTAGTTTTTTAGCTTTTAATATAATATTTATTATGTTTCTAAAAACTAAAGTTGTTAACAAGACTTGAAACCTCAACCTCCAAGACAATTAAACACCTCCTTACCACTAGGCTATTAATGGCATTTGATAATATCTTCGCATACTTTAATTTAATTACGTTTCTTGTGAATTCATTTTTATTTTCTATAATTCCTTTTTTCAACTTTTGTTTTTTCATAACACTTATTAACCTTAGATAAATAAAATCAATCATATTCGATGTTTTTTCTTGTAAATCCAATCTAAAAACTAACTGTATCTAGATATTTAAAAATATGATACAAGTATTATATTTTTCTAATGTTTTAAGACAAATTAAACATGTTACGTGGTCGTATATAATTAGTTCAAGCATAACTATCATTGTATATAACGTCTCTAAAGTTTAATTTAGTTTTGATGTTTCATTATGGTATTATATAATTATAAGATATGTATTACAAAAAACATATTGTTATTCAGTAATATTAACAAGTATTGATTTTTAAAAATAATATGGTTTTATTTTTTATAGTTTTAAATAGTGGTGACAAAAACCGTAGGACTAGCCCTAACAAGACTCGAACACACGATACTTCGTTTAAAAGCAAGAAACAAACCACTAAACCAATATAGACTTTGTAAAAAATATTTTTATATGTATATTTTTTATAGTCAAGTGGTGCAACCGTTTGAAAATTTCTCTAGGTCCGTCCCTGCTCTGATCAAGTGTGCACCTTAACGAACATATATACCATTCTTCTTGGACCCCTTGATTTCAAGAGGTTGAACTTGTACGATACCTCTCCGATCTCGAAATTACCGGCCGGAACTTGGGGGCTTATTTGTTTGCTTGCAAAACGCCGCCCAGATCTGCTGCTTGAGGGTTTCGCTCCATTTTGTGGGGGGCTGGCTATCGTATATTGTGAACTTTGTGCCAAGGAAATCTGAGGTGCAGATTTATATATATTATGCAAAATAAATTACCACCATAAAAAGATTATATTTGCCATGTCATCAATATATTACATGTGGACAATGACATGGCATAAAAATCTGTTAACTTGTGTCATATCATCCAAAATCAAATCAAATCAAATAGGTTACTTATTTGTTATAATGGGTAGAATTTTTCGAAGTAAAATACCTTAGTAAGAAATGATCTGAAAGGGCAATGCTGTCTTAAGAAGAAATGAAATAATACTTAAACAAATTATGGAAAGTATATATATTGCTAATTCTTGCATTTAGCCTTCTCTTTACTACATTCTCTTCATGCAAGACCACTTTTTCTTGACTTTTTTTATTTAAATTTTGTCTATTTTGTGGGGGAAAGAATGCAGGATGCTTGTAACTATAAATTACCGAAAAGCTGATGTATAAATCCTTTCATCGATCCACGGTTCAACCGGTTTTTAAAACCTTGCAGATTAGGATCTCCACAAAACTTGGGCATCTTTTGTCCATTTACGTCGTTTGGCTTCTCTTCATTTAAGCAAAGGTGTAGTTTGACATAACAACCTTGTATTCAAATCTGGAAGAAGAGAAAGTACGTGAAATATGATAGGCATAAGATGTTTAATAGACGTAGTTTATTTTAGTATTTTAATAGCTGTTGTTTTTCTCATTCTAATATATAGTTTGTTTTTTAATTTTTTTATGACTTTATGTATTTGTAATTATGTGTATATATATATATATAAATAATTCACATTTAGGCTATGTTTGGCAACCTAGCTGATAAACTAGCTAGTAGCTGATACAAACAACTGATGAATAAATTATGTTTGACAAAAACTAGCTTATAAGTATGTTAATATGACCAAAAAAGATATTTTTGAATTTAAAAATTAATATTAATAAGGGTATAATTGAAAAAAAAACTACAATAATCTTCCAATAAATACTCAAAGTAGCGTTTTAAAAAGCTAACTTATTTTTGTCAAACACAGTCTAAGTGTACTTTATGCTAAATAAATTTTTTCGAATGATTCAAAAGACCATTTTATCTTTGTATTTTTTTTAATAAAGTTAAATTCAATTTTACTATTTATAAACATCCAAAAACACTCGATTAAACCTTAGACAACTTTCAAAAATATCCAATTTAACTATTAATACATGAAAATGGACATCTCATTAAAGCTAAACACTTCACTATAATATATAAATTATATTAAAAACTTTTAACTACATCAAATGGACATCTCATTAAAGCTAAACACTTCATTATAATATATAAATTGTATTATTAAACTTTTAACTACGTCAAAACGGACATCTCATTCATGCCGGTTACTTTTGATTTTCGACTTGTCTTTGATCCATGGGCGAAGCTAAAGAAGGGCACACGGTGGCATGTGCCACCGTTGATTCCTCCGTTGTCGTGTAAAAAATTACAGTGTCATGAAAGTGTCACCTTATCAATTTGTTGTGTGCCGCCATATATATTTTGAAACTACAATAAGGACACAAGTTTTCTTTGGTAGAGTTTGTCAGTTACTTGCTTTCTAAACATGAGGTTATGGCTTCAAGTCTTGTTAAAAACATTTTCCCTAGATTTTAGCTTTTAATTTTAGATTTATTGTGTTTATATAGAAAAAATTGCTTGTACCAAGAATTGAACTTAAGACTTTCCCTTTGAGAAGCAATGAACCAACTACCAAACCAGTAGAGACTTTGTGAAAATTATTTTTATATATGTTCTTTATAATAAAATGGTGCCACCCTTTGAAAAATGTTCTAGCTCCGTCCCTGCTATCTCCAACAATGAAACAAAGAGATAAACCGTGTGGGATAGTTTAAAACATGTGTGCGACTAGGAATGCGAGATAAGTCGCATAAGAACTCTAAAAGACCTTGGCAACGGTTTGTCGTCTTGTGATGTAGGATTTGGGCTTTTTTCAGGATCGTTTTTTCGGTTTCTAAAAAGCTCTAAAAGACCTTGACAACGCTCAAAACCTCCTTGCATCAAATTTTTATAATTTAATTATTTTTTTATACCAACTTTAAGTTGCATTTATTAAAATAATTGTTTTTAAATTTTAAGTGAGATTTTAAGTCTACAAATAATAAATGTCAATTTTTAGTTACCAAAGTGTTTTGTAATTGCTTATTTAAAACTATTTATATGTTTATAATCGTTTGAGTATTTTGATGGAAAGCTTATAATTGAATCAAATAGTAAATAAATAGGTATGTTTAAAAATAAAAATATCGGGCATTTATTCCGAAACCGAAGTAGTACAAAACAAAAAACATAAATTAAGGAAAGCTTAAGACTCAAGATATTAATATTCGTTATTCCCGGTTTCGGGAGAATTTGCGGATTTTCATCATTCCTCAGTTAACGGGGTCTTAATGTATGCGATATGCGTTGAGTTCCCAACCCTCGTCAACGTTTTCAGCTCGTAAGCGATCCAACACCTCGATCGATCCGGCCGTATGATAGAAATACCCCAAACACTTGCAATCCTTGGTGCATTTACTCTCGCAAGCCTTCTGATCCACCGGGCCCGTCCCGGAACTGTATTTCACCGTGAAATGGTCCACCCCTTTGACCTCGTAATAACGAAAACCACTCGCCTGACATCCCGGCGACTTGGCAACGCAATCTTTGCTCCACGCATAAACACCCTTGGGCGTCGGGCACCCAACGCACTGGCTGTCCTCGCAAAGCCCAAACTTCCCACACCGTTCTGGCAATTGGCACTCGTCCTCGATTCCCACCAACGAGTTGCTCCACTCTCTATTGAACCAGGTGTACAACAGGCTCCACGCCACCGCATTTGCCTCTCTACGATACCCATACAGCCTTAGGTTCCCATCGATCCCCAACCGGAGATACGAAAGCGTGCTGTTGTATCTGTTCGTTCCGAGTAACACAGTCGGTTCGTTAGAGGCGTTGGCCAAACGACACCGGAGCGAGTTGTAATTTCCGTCGCTGTATTCAGCCTCTGCGATCTCCAACGTCGCGTTGACCAAACCCCCACTGGCCTTGTTCACCTCGGGGAACGTGGACGACCAGTAAAGCATCGTCTTCTTGTAATACAAAGCCAACCGTTCGGGCTCCAAGACGAAGCTGTAATCGCCGTCCACGTTCTCCGTGACGGAGGCCCTGCTGACGAGCTTATTGAGGCCTCCGACACGGAGGCTCTGACCGTACAAGAGGGTGTCGGTCGGGTAATCGAAGCTCTGCCAGACGAAACGACCGGCAGCATCGCGAAGCACGATGTTCCCGTTGGGGAGGATGGCGAACCCAACGACGCCCTTGTTGTCGGTGTTGGTCTGCCATGCGATCCGGCCGTCGGCATCGGTCAGGACGAGGTTTCCGTCGGATCCGAAGGACAACGCGGCGTTTTCTCCAACGGGGCGTCCACGGTTGGCTTCCCAGACCCAGCGTTTGACGGATCGGTCAGCCTGTCTGCCCATGCGAAGGGCAAGAGTGTAGGCATTGGGGGTGGTGTTGTAGAAACAGAGGGTGAAAGGGACAGCGAATGGCAGCCGAAGAATGCGGTAGTCTAATGGGGCGTATTCGGTAAATATTTCGTTAGTATCTCCGAAATCGCCGGAGTTTTCGAAATGGAAGGTGTTGGAGGGAGGAACGGTGGCTTCGGAGATGAACAAGAAGAAGCAAAAGAAGATAACAAGGGAAAGGGATGAAGAAGAAGAAGAAGCAGCCGCCATGGTTAGAGGTAACTAACTATTTGTTGTGAAATTTTATGCTAAAATTGGATACATATTTATAGCCTAAATGGGCAACCTAATCTCTCTTATCTGCTACCTTAAGAAGTCAAACCTAGTCAACATAGGCAACCTAGGAATCAACCTAGGAAACTTATGAGATCTTTGGCTATGACACCTATAGATCTCTTAAACTTTTATGTAACATGCAAGACAATATTATTTAGACAGCATCTTAAGATGGTGTTTCGGTCGTGTACTGATTCATTTATCTTGTATATAACATCTTTGCTTATAAAAATAGATTATCTGTAAGCATTCGTTATTGGTTTAAAAGTTATTTCTCATACTAATTGTCAGTAAAACTCTTGGTTATTGCTTTATCTTTTACTCTTTTAGGTCCTCCGTAAAGCCCTCTCTTGTATATATCCAGTGAACTCAAATGCAATATCAACTTTTCTCTCTCGTCTCCTAACCCATACCACTTATCCTAACTACTCAAATCTTTTTATTTTTCTTTTTAATTAATATATAAAGAGAGAGAGAGAAAGAGATAAAAGGAGAGAGGGAGGGGGTGCGCATGGGGGTGGAGATCCGCGTGCCTTACTCGTGTCACATACCCGCATGCCTTATCCAAGAAGAAGAAGAAGAAGAAGAAGCCATTGTTAGAGGTAACTAACGGTTTGTTATGAGATTTTGTGCTAAAACTGTATACATATTTATACCCTACGTAGGCAACCCAAGATCTTGACTGAAGTCAACTTAGGCAACGACTTATGTTGCATAAATATTTTTAGACAAACTATTTTTTATTTGTTGTCTGATTGGCATTTTGAGGTAGTGTTACATCCGTCGTTTTTTCGATTCAGCTTTCTTTGCCTTATATAACATCTTTCGTCATGAAAATCGATTGTTGGTAAATATTCGACAAAGGTTTAACAGCTAATAGTCATTTTCTCACACTGACTACTAATAAAACTCTTGATTATTGTTTTACTTCATAGTGGAGAATAAGTTATTTTCCTAGTTATTGTCATGCTTAATCAATTAGGTAATTGATATTGGTAACCACTTACTTGATTATAAACACTCCTAAATACATTACAATTTTATATAGTAGAAAAATTAAGGCAAAAGATCATTTATATGTAATAATTATTTTATTTGGTCCTTGTTTATTATTTTACTTGGTTTCGAGCCTGAAAACATTTTTAAATGTAAAAAAAAACTCTCATAACGTAGAAAACTGTTTGTTTTTAATCACTTTTATTAAGGTAAAATTAATTATTTTATCTCTAAAATATTAAGTAGCAACAATAAGTAGTCTTTTTATTCTCGTAGTTAAAAAACAAGATGACCACTTTACCTTTAATTAATTATAACATACGAGGAATAAAAGTTTAACTTTTGATAGTCGGGGGAATATAATCAAACATTTTTCTATTAGCACGTGGATCTAATTGTAGCATAATGTGAAAATGGCAACTTGGATTACTTTAATATTTTAGATTTGAGTTAGTGTGTTTATGGGGCATAGTGTATGAATATTAAAATTAAGAACAAATGAAAATATAATAAATGCCGTTCTAAAAAAAATAGTTAATATATTGAACCTATTTGCATTTCCAATTCCATCTCTATATATTGGCTTATGTGAAGCTCTCAAAATCACAACCAGCAACAATGGCTTCCATTTCACTTCTCTTCTTTTCATCTCATTCCAACTTCTTTCATCCATCTCTCAAGCCACCGTACCCGCTTCGGAGAGGTTCACGTACGTAAATGGTGGCGATCTCGGCGTGTACATAGTCGAATACGACGCCGATTATCGAGCTCTTCCGGCTTTCAGGAACCCTTTCCAGCTTTGCTTCTACAACACCACCCCAAACCAATTCACTCTAGCCCTACCAAGAATTAATAATGGATGTTTGGTTAATTTGATGTGTTCTATAATAAGCGTCCATGTATCTTAAAGATATATATATATAGGGTTGAGTTCCGTTGTTAACCACAAATAGTGTGTTAACAGTGTTAACCCATCACAACCCTTAATAATCTAGATCTAGGGTCAAGATTAAATCATTATAATTAGGGAATTTTTAATAACTAATAATTAAAAAATACAGCAAACACAAGTGCACAGGGGTATTTTGGGAAAACCACCTCCATCCTCCTCCTTCACCGGTAAACACATGTGCACCGCCGCCTCCTACCTCCTCCTCCACCCGGCGAACACATGTGCACCACCGCCTCCTTCCTCCTCCACCCGGTGAACACATGTGCACAGCCACCACCATCATAGCTACCACCACCCCATCACCACACCCACCATCCGGTGAACACATGTGCACAGTCACTACCATCACAGCTACCACCACCCCATCACCACACCCACCACCCGGTGAACACATGTGCACATCCACCACCATCACAGCTACCACCACCCTATCACCACACCGACCACCCGGTGAACACATGTGCACACCACCATCATAGCTACCACCACCACCATCACCATACCCACCACCCGGTGAACACATGTGCACAACCACTACCATCACATCTACCACCACCATATCACCACACCCACCACCCGGTGAACACATATGCACAACCACCACCATCACAGCTACCACCACCACCATCACCACACCCGCCACCC
The DNA here is from genome assembly GCA_030169165.1 of Centaurea solstitialis. Classification (NCBI taxonomy): domain Eukaryota; kingdom Viridiplantae; phylum Streptophyta; class Magnoliopsida; order Asterales; family Asteraceae; genus Centaurea; species Centaurea solstitialis. The sequence continues at coordinate 85,391,439 of CM058041.1, forward strand.
GGTGAACACATGTGCACAGCCACTACCATCACAGCTACCACCACCACCATCACCACACCCACCACCACACCCACCATCTCCAAACCACCACCACACCCACCACCACCAAAACCCTAGATTGACGACCTCAGATCTGTAATCCACCAAAATACCACCACCGTCTAACTCCGCCGCAGCTGTTCTGGTGGCCACCGCTATAAACGCCGTCGCCGGAGATAACAAATTAAAACCAGATCTCGCCATTGTTGTCGGAGACAACGAACTCGAACTAGATCTCTCCATTGCCGCCGAAGACAACGAATTCCGACCAGATCTGGAGAACGACTCTTCTGGTGGAAGGCATTTTCGGAGGGTAGGGGTTGTGGTGGTGGTGGATGCGAGGGCGGCGATTGGGAAGGAGACAGATGTTAGGGATTGGGGTGGTGGTGGTGGTGGTTGTGGTTGGCGCATTTCCGGCCGATGAACCCGTCGTTGTTGCTCGTCGGATCATGGATGACGGAGGCGGAGCAGATCTGGTGGTTGTGGAAGTGGAAGGTGGCGGCCGGTGGTTTGGAAGAGGACGGTGATGAGCTTGCCGGAGGGAGGGAGGCGGCGGAGGGTACATCGGCGATCATGGTTGTGGATGAAGAAGGGAAGTGGGGGGGTCTGAAAAGGTTGTCACGTGGGTGGGTCATGGTACCACCTTGTTTAATTAAAAAAAACTTATAAATAAAAAGCTAATTACGAAAATACCCTTATACAATTAACGAATTTGATTAGTGGAGGTGGGTTAACACGGTTAACACACTATTTGTGGTTAATAACGGAACTCTCCTCTATATATATATATATATATAAAGGTTCAAATGAGAAGTGCTAAAAAAATACGAAGTAGAGAAGTGATCTCCGCCACTCATCTGGTCAATCAATGTGGCTTTGATCGGTTACGATGGACGCGATCACGGGGGATTGACGCGATTCATGGGAGGGTAGAGATTGTTAAAGGGGGGGACCCGGTCAAAGCTGCTTTTATTGACCGGATGAGTGGTGAAGATTACTTTTCTACTTCTCATTTTTTTAGCACTTCTCATTTGAACCTAATACTATATATATATATATAGTGTATATATATATGATGACATGCCGATATTTAACTTAATTTTCAATGCAAGTTAACAATAATTGTTGCGTACGCCTGGAATCAGGATATTCCACCATATCTCCCAGAAAACCATTACATCACAATCCTTATAATTTAATCAATCGTCCATTTTTTGTTTATATCAAGGCATTTATAAAACAATTGTTTGTTTAAATTTTAAGTGAGATCAATTTTAAGTTACCAAAAAATAAAATGTCTCCCATTTATTTTGAAACGGAAATAGCACAAAACAAAAAACATAAATTAACGAAAGGAGATCTTGATCTTCGTTATTTCCGGTTTCTTGATAGCTTGCCTATATTTGTCAGTCGAGCTAGCTGTCATTTAACGAGTGTCTTAATGTATGCCATATGAGTCGAGTTCCCAACCCTCGTCAACGTTTTCAACTCGTAAGCAATCCAACACCTCAATTGATCCGTACGATAGAAATACCCCAAACACTTGCAATCCTTGGTGCATTTGCTCTCGCAACCCTTCCGATCCACTGGGCCCGTCCCAGAACTGTATTTTACCGTAAAATGGTCCACACCTTTGAGCTTGTAATAACGAAACCCACTCGCCTGACAACACCTCGGCAACTTGGCAGCGCAATCTTTGCTCCACGCAAAAACACCCTTTGGTGTCGGGCACCCGACGCATTGGCGGTCCTCGCAAAGCCCAAACTTCCCACACCGATCCGGCAATTGGCACTCGTCCTCGATTCCCAACAACGAGTTGGTCCACTCTCTATTGAACCAAGTGAACAACAGGCTCCACACGGCCGCATTCGCATCTATACGATACCCGTACGGCCTTAGGTTCCCGTCGATCCCCAACCGGAGATAAGAAAACGTGCTATTGTATCGGTTTGTGCCGAGTAAAAACCTCGGCTGGTCAAAGGAGTTGGACAAACGACATCGGAGTGCGTTGTAATTGCCGTCGCTATATTCGGCCCTCGCAATTTGTAACGTCGCGTTGACGAAATTCACGTCGGCCTTGTCAGCTTCGGCGAATGAGGACGACCAGTAACGCATGGTCGTCTTGTAGTACAAAGCCAACCGTTTGGGCTCCAACACGAAGTTGTAAACACCATCGACGTTTTCGGTCACAGAAGCACTGCTGACGAGCTTATTGGGGCCTCTGACACGGAGGCTCTGACCGAACAAGAGGGTGTCGGTCGGAGAATCGAAGCTCTGCCAGACGAAACGACCGGCAGCATCGCGAAGCACGATGTTGCCGTTGGGGAGGATGGCGCACCCAACGACGCCCTTGTTGGCGGTGTTGGTCTGCCATGCGATCCGGCCATCGGCATCGGTCAGGACGAGGTTTCCATCGGATCCGAAGGACAAGGCGGCGTTTTCTTGAATGGGGCGTCCGCGGTTGGCTTCCCAGTGTTGAATCTAAACTTCAAAAACTCACAAATCTAAAACTTAAACTTGTATTATAAACTGAAAACTTCTGAAAACATTACAATCATTTGTTTACATAGACACATATTTATAGACACCGAAAGGGTGCCTTCAAACCATCACAATGGTTCGGTATAGTGGTGTTGTTTCATGAAGCATCACTCCTCTTCATGGACAATCACACCCATTCATGAACAAACACACCCCTTCGCTAAATAACTACCTATATACAATCATATAAACATATTTTCTAAATACTAATACTAATACTTGAAGCCTTTTCATTTGACAATTAATCCAATAGTCTCCCCCTTAATTGTCAAATGCCTTGAATCTTTAATCTTTTGAAACTTGAGTCTTCTTTGTCGTCGTCTTTTGTAAATCCGTCAACTTCTTGCTCTTCAATAGTTGCCATAAGAAGTGTTGGCTCTAAATCTTCTTCAATCAAGTTCGACAGTTCTTGTCTTTGGTATCTTCGAGATCTTTCACAGCAATGTGAGGCATAGTGTCCATACTTGTTGCAGTTGTAACACTTTATGTTGCTGAAATCTCTTGTAAAATTGTTTCGATGTTCGGGGTGTTTTACTGCTTCATTATTATCTTGCGAGGGATTTTCTTCCTTTTCATGTTGCTTGATATTCCCATGGTTTCGGATATGTGGTGGAACATACTTTGCTTTTCTTTGATCTTCTCGTTGTGCGAACATCAGTCCTTCTTGATAATATGGAAGTCGGTTCTTCTTATACTTGAGCCTTTCTTCAAACGTCTTTAATCTTCCAATTGCTTCGTCTAGTGTCAACGTGTCTAAGTCTGAGTATTGTTCGATGGCTGCAACTATTTGAAGATATTTGTCTGGCATAGAATTCAGCAATTTTCGTACGAGAGTTGGTTGATTAAATGTTGTTCCAAGGCTAGTTATTTTTGAAATAACATTTGTCATCTTCAAGATGAATGAATCAAAAGAGTCCTCTTCATTCATTTCTAGTGCCTCAAATTCTGATCTGAGAGTCTGTAATTTTGCCTTTTGTACTTGATCCACACCAATATTTCTGGTATTTAAAGTGGCCCAAACTTCTTTTGCACTTTTGCAATTTGCCACTTGTAAATTGAGATCTTCAGGTAGTGCTTGGAAGAGATATGCCGTTGCAATTTTATCTCTTTTGTCATCTTCTTTCGTTTGGTCAGTAGGTTCAATCATTTCCCAAAGGCCATTTGGTTGCAGTATGGTTCTCATTCTGATGGACCATATGGTATAATTTGCTGAATTTAACAAGGGGCATTGGAAGTGGGTGGTGCTTCCAATATCCTTTTATCGGACTACTTTTATCACCTTTCGAATCGTCTCCCATAATTTCTTAAGAAGCTTTTGAAACTTTAATCTTTGTAAAACTTTTAAACTTTAAAAAATTCCTTTTATTTAACACTTACAAATCTGAAAATTTTATATCAAAAACTTTTAAAACTTTAACAATCTTTAAACCTTGATAAACTTTGAAATCTTAAACTTTTCATAAAACTTTTAAAACACTTTAAACCTTAAACCTTTAAAACTTAGAAACCTTTAAAACTTCATAAAACACTTTAAAAACTTTTAATCTTAAATCTTTATAATACTTGAAAACTTGAAAACCTTAAAACCTTAAAACTTTTATAAATCTTTATAAATCTTTAATTTCTTTAAACTTCTTGAAAAACTTTAATAAACTTTAAACTTTATAAATCTTTAAAATCCTTTGACAATCTTTAAATACTTAATAAACCTTAAAACTTGATAAACTTTGAAAACCTGACAAACCTTTTCATAAAAACTTTAGAAAACGTTTTTTTTTCATTATCGATAAAATCTCCCTTTAAAAAACCCTTTTGGTGTTATTTGAAGAAAAAACAAAATTTCCTTTTATCTTATTGATAATAAGAAAATTGATAACCCCAATGGGGCAGCCTACCGGTTAAGGCTTGGTGTTGGGGAAAAACCCACCCAAGTTCGAATCCGGGGGTGAGCAACCAGGGGCCACTGAGTGTTAATCTCAGGAGAGCATGCTTTAGCTCTCGGTAAAAATTGCCAAGGATGTAGTCTGGCCAAAGTCCAGGTAAACCTTCCCAAAAAAAAAAAAAATTGATTTTGTATTTACAAAAGGAAATTGAAAAGAGACGTATGGGAAAAAGAAAAGCACACCTTTGTGGCTTTGTGTGTGTATGCGCCGTTTCCTTCAAACAAAAATCACCACTCTGATTTTTTTTCTTTTCAATCGGCGGTTACCAAACTTTCTTGGCGGCAGTTTTGAGATTAACTTTGTATCTCCTTTGGTTTCTCTTCAACCTGATGCCTCTTCTGATTCGATAGTTGTTTAGGATTTGACAGAGATCGTAACCCCTCTTGGTTTCTATCGATCGGCGATTTTGTGATCGATTCTGCCGATTGTCTTCTCCGGTGTTGGTGCCAGATGGTGGTAAATTTCCTCTCGATTTTGACCTCCCTGGGTATCCTCTCTGATTCCAGTCGAACCACTTTTTTTGTTGGTGTTCTTCTGTTGAATCTCCGGCGACGGTTTCCGGTGAGTCCCTCGGTAGATGATGAGATTACAACCTTCGGCTCTGATACCAAATGTTGAATCTAAACTTCAAAAACTCACAAATCTAAAACTTAAACTTGTATTATAAACTGAAAACTTCTGAAAACATTACAATCATTTGTTTACATAGACACATATTTATAGACACCGAAAGGGTGCCTTCGAACCATCACAATGGTTCGGTATAGTGGTGTTGTTTCATGAAGCATCACACCTCTTCATGGACAATCACACCCATTCATGAACAAACACACCCCTTCGCTAAATAACTACCTATATACAATCATATAAACATATTTTCTAAATACTAATACTAATATATACTTGAAGCCTTTTCATTTGACAATTAATCCAACACCCAGACCCAGCGTTTGACGGACCGGTCACTCCGTCTGCCCATGCGAAGAGCGAGAGTGAAGGCATTGGGGGTGTGGTTGTAGAAACAGAGAGCGAAAGGGGTGGTGAATAGCGAAAGCGTGCGGTAGTTTATTGGGTCGTATTCGGTAAAGACTTCTTCGTTATCTTCTAAGTAGCCGGAGTTAACGTATCGGAAGGTTTCGGATGCAGGAACGGTGGCTTGGGAGATGAATAAGAGTGTAAACAAGAAGAAGATAATAAGGAAAAGAGATGAAGAAGAAAGCAGCAGCCTCCATGGTTAGTAGTAACTGTTTGTTATGAAATTTTATGCTAAAAGTGTATACATATTTATACCCTAAGTAGACAACCTAACCTAGAAGTCAACTTAGGGTAACCTAGGAGTCAACTTAGGCAACTTATGATGTTTAAATAAGACACTTATAGACTCTTTAATTTCATGCAACGTTGAGAAGACAATATTACTCGGATAACATTGTTTATATAAGTGGCATTTTGCGGTAGTGTGTAGGTGGTTTACCGATGCAGGTTCATTTATTGGACATGATAATGGATCGTTGGTAAAAACATGACAATGGATCATGGTATTTACATGAGGTTTCCCCGTTCTTCCATCAAATATTCTTCTTTTTCCTCAAATGATTCTGTTGATACATTCGAGTGGTTAAACATCATCGAAATCTCCAATATATACCATATCATGCTTGTATCTTTGACATACAAGATACATGGATACTAAATACAAAACATCTCAAACCAAACACCAAAATCAAATAGAAATGAAGCTGGGTTAAAATGAATCCAAATGCGTTCACTGGGCAAATTCGTCGTATTTCCAACTCTCGTCAATGTTTTCAAATCCTAAGCGATCCAACACCTCAATTGATCTGTATGATAGAAATATCCTTACTACATTTGGCCTTACACTGGCTTTGCTTCGTGGGGCCATCACCCCTCGTGTACTTTACAAGATGTCATCTTTTTCGACTTGCACTCTCGATTCCACCCACTTAGCACATTTGGCATCGGGTAAGCCACATGTACACCGGCTATCCTCACACAAACCAAAATTCCCGCATCATCCCGGTAACTGACACTCGCCTTCCCTTGAATCCCTATCGAGAAACGTATATTCAACCTCCCAAGAAAAGCCATGCAAGTTGAGGTTATACGTCAGGAACCTAAGGTTTCCATCCACCCCTAATCGAAGATACGATCACGTGTTATTGTATCGCGAATACACCATGGATACATCCCAACTCGATGATGGGTTTGTGATGACGTACTGGAACGTTAAGTCGTCCCTATACGGTTCGGAAGTCAGGGTTAACCGATGAGGTTAAGGATAACCGAAGGTATTATTGAGTTGTACTATAGAACCAAGTGATGCTAGGGCATGAAACTTAATACTCTATTGTTAATCTGGATATATATGTACATGTGGAGCGGGAATCAATTTATTCTATAGTACGGTCATATATCATTACTTTATTGATATTAGATATATTTTTTAATTTGTTCTTTATAATAATGTATTAGATAATGTGACCATAAACACAATAATTAAAATCTAAAATAATAAATTAATCCAAGTTGGGTATCTCATCTTTTATTATTGCCATTTTCAGCGTACTTTGTCGAAGGAAAGTTACAATGTGATCCACGTGCTATTAAAAAATAGAGTAAATTACATTGATGGTCGTTATGGTTTGCTAAAATTTTAAATTTGATTCATAAAATAAAACATCTATACTAATGATCCCTAACTTTTCTATTTTATAGCACTCATGTGCTTAGCAAATAAGTCATCATTTAAATCAATAAGCCACAAACAAAAACTCATGTATGGTTGAGCAAATATATCATACATGTTATTAAGCTTGTTAAGTCGTCATCAAATAGTCCTCAGTTGCATAGAGATGTTTCCAACAATGCAGTAGGCAGGTTTCATGCCCGTTAACCTACTTGGCACCTGCCTTCTCTTCTGCTTTTGATTTTCAACTTGCCTTCGATCTCCAAGAATGAAACAAAGAGATGAACACAATCCTTGCGAGATAGTTTGTAACACGTGTGCGACTATATAGGAATGCGAAATAAGTCGCGTAAGCGACGGTTACTCGTCTTGTGATGTAGATTTTGGGCTTCTTTCAGGATTGTTTTCTCGGTTTCTAAAAAACTCTAAAAAACCTTGGTGATGCTCAAAACCTCCTTATATCAGATTCTATAATTACTATATATATGTAAATGTTATAATGTGTATCGATTACTTGTATCTGGCATTATTTTTTATATACCAACTTTAAGTTGCATTTATAAACACAATTGTTTGTTTAAACTTTAAGTGAGATTTTAAGTCTGTATATATAAATATATATAGGTAATACATGTCAATTTTTTAGTTACCAAAAATTAAGGAAGTGGTGTGATTGCTTATTAAAACTTCTTATTTGCTTAGGCCATCCTCACTGGTGATGGTTGATACCAATGGTAGCTGCCACGTCAGCTCCACATCAGTTTTACCAACACCTTACCAATCCTTACCAATTCATCCACACTCATACCAATCTCATACCAATCTAAATAATTAATTAAAAAATAAAAGAAAAAGAAAAGAAGAGAGAGAAAGGAGTGAGAGGATGGGGTGGGCTGAGGAGAGAACGGCATGGGGGTGCAGGTCTCCTTCCTTGACGGTGTGGTACCTCTCAACCACGATGGTGTTGTCACCGGTACCACTTCCTTGCCGGTCTCCATACCGCCCCGACTAAGGATGTCGTAACGAAGCCAATCGGTAAATAAAGAGTTTTGAGTGTCTGGATAAAACCAATCAGCAACTATTTTTAGAGAAGTCAAAACCATTTTACTTTTCTAACAAGCAAATAAACAATAATCAATTAAGCACTAGAAACGAACCCGCGCGCGTTGCAGCGCAAAGTATCTATCAATTACGCGATTTTTATATACATCATTGTAAACATCAATTTAATCATATGTGTTCAATCAGTTAACCTCCTAATGTTTATTGAATAGTCAATCTCGAAAATTGAAATAAAATTATTACCTTTATATATATATATATATATATATTTTTTTTTTTTTTGAACGGCAAGGAAGGAAGTGCAGAGATCAGAGCTTCGGCAAAGCCATCACCCCAACCTCGCGACCCCCAAATTTATTCAAACAGCAACAAAAGTACAACACACGGGCAGCAAGATGCTGAAATCCCGGACACCAACAACAAAACCCAACAAACTACAGCCGGTCAGGAGAGCTACACCAATCATACCAAGTAATACTCTTGCCGTTTCTACTCCTATTGGAAATCCACCAAAACGCTAAAGATTGAACATCATTTCGAAGGTATTGACGAGACGACGATGATGATATGATTTGTAAAAAATAGAAACGTAATTTTAATATATTTTAGTTCATAATATATGATTATTCAGATTATTACCTTTATATAATAGAATATATAATATAATTGCATAAAAAATATTCAATATTGGGCTCATTTCGAAGGTATTGACGAGACGACGATGATGATATGATTTGTAAAAAATAGAAACGTAATTTTAATATATTTTAGTTCATAATATATGATTATTCAGATTATATGATACGGGTTTAAAATAGAAAATGAAAAAGTAAAGGACTAAAATAAGATATAATAACAAACTTTGAGGGTACAAAGTGTAAATGTGTAAAATGAAAATGTTGAACAAAATAACCGTCAGATTGAGTTATTCTCTTTATAATATAGTATAGATAAGTTGCTTTTAATAAGCAATCCCCCACACCCTTGAAATAGAAATGTGTGGCATTTATTCCGGAACGGAAGTAGTACAAACCAAATCGCGTAAGGAGAGGTTAAGGAAAGCTTAATTAAGACTAAAGATCTTGATCTTCGTTATTCCCGGATTCTCGAGAATTAGCGGATTTTCATTATACGGGTGTCTTAATGTATGCAATATGAGTTGAGTTCCCAACCCTCGTCAACGTTTTCAGCTCGTAAGCAATCCAACACCTCGATTGGTCTGTATGATAGAAATACCCCAAACACTTGCAATCCTTGGTGCATTTGCTCTCGCAAACCTTCCGATCCACCGGGCCCATCCCGGAACTGTATTTCACCGTAAAATGGTCCACCCCTTTGACCTCGTAATAACGGAAACCACTCGCCTGACATCCCGGCGACTTGGCAACGCAATCTTTGCTCCACGCATAAACGCCCTTGGGCGTCGGGCACCCGACGCACTGGCTGTCCTCGCAAAGCCCAAACTTCCCGCAACGACCGGGTAATTGGCACTCGTCCTCGATTCCCTCCAACGAGTTTCTCCAATCTCTATTGAACCAGGTGTACAACAGGCTCCACGCGACCGCATTTGCCACTCTACGATACCCGTACAGCCTTAGGTTCCCGTCGATCCCCAATCGGAGATACGAAAACGTGCTATTGTATCTGTTTGTACCGAGTAACACAGTCGGTTGGTCAGAGGCGTTGGCCAAACGAAACCGGAGCGAGTTGTAATTTCCGTCGCTGTATTCCGCCTCTGTGATCTCCAACGTCGCGTTAACCAAACCCCTGCTGGCCTTGTTCACCTCAGGGAACGTGGACGACCAGTAAAGCATCGTCTTCTTGTAATACAAAGCCAACCGTTCGGGCTCCAACACGAAGCTGTAATTGCCGTCCACGTTCTCCGTGGCGGAGGCCCTGCTGACGAGCTTATAATTGGGGCCTCCGACACGGAGGCTCTGACCGTACAAGAGGGTGTCGGTCGGGTAATCGAAGCTCTGCCAGACGAAACGACCGGCAGCATCGCGAAGCACGATGTTGCCGTTGGGGAGGATGGCGAACCCAACGACGCCCTTGTTGGCGGTGTTGGTCTGCCATGCGATCTGGCCGTCGGCATCGGTCAGCACGAGGTTTCCGTCGGATCCGAAGGACAAAGCCGCGTTGTCTCCAACGGGGCGTCCACGGTTGGCTTCCCAGACCCAGCGTTTTAGGGATCGGTCAGACTGTCTGCCCATGCGAAGGGCGAGAATGTAGGCATTGGGGGTGGTGTTGTAGAAACAGAGGTCGAAAGGAGTTGCGAATGGCGGAAGAAAGCGGTAGTCTGGGTCGTATTCCGTAAATATTTCGTTAGTATCTTCGAGTTCGCCGGAGTTAACGTAATGGAAGGTGGCGGAGGGAGGAACGGTGGCTTCGGAGATGAACAAGAAAAAAAACAAGAAGAAGATAAAGAAAACAGATGAAGAAGAAGAAGAAGCAGCCGCCATGGTTAGTGGTGACCGTTTGTTGTGAATTTATTTTTTGCTAAAATTGGATACATCTTTATACCCTAAATGGGCAACCTAGGAATCAACCTAGGAAACTTATGAAGTCAAACCTAGTCAACATAGGCAACCTAGGAATCAACCTAGGAAACTTATGAGATCTTTGGCTATGACACCTATATATAGATCTCTTAAACTTTTATGTAACATGCAAGACAATATTATTTAGACAGCATCTTAGGATAGTGTTTTGGTCGTGTCTGATTCATTTTTATTTTATGTATAACATCTTTGGTCATGAAAATAGATCGTCGGCAAAGCATTCATTATTAGTTTAATAGTTATTTCTCATACTAACCACCGGTAAAACTCTTGGGGTTATTGCTTTATCTTTTACTCTTTTAGGTCCTCCGCTAAAGCCCTCTCTTGTATACATCATGTGAACACGATCAATACCATATCAACTTTTCTCTCTTGTACTCTCCTCCTTACCCATACAACGTATCCTAACTACTCAAATCTTTTTATTTTTATTTTTAACTAATATATAAAGAGAGAGAAAGAGATAAAAGAAGGATCTTGCTTGTGTCACATACCCATTGAGTCGGTAGCGGTGTGCGGTTAAGAACCATGCCGAGCCCGAGTCCCTACTCGAGGGTGCTATGGGTTGTCTTAGCAGAGAAGTTTTCTTGCTCTTTGTCATGGCTAATCGATTATGTATATAATATTGATAACAACTTACCAAATATGTGTTTGTAAGTAATTCTTTGTAAACATCCCTAAATACATCACAATTTATATGGTTAAAAAATGAAGGCAAAGGGTCATTTATCTATAAGGCTACACGCACCGTGAGGATTGGGGTAGCACGCGGGTATGCCCGCCGGCTTCAAGATGAACCGGCGGGTTGGGTGCTTCACAACCAAAACCGGCGGGCTTTGTTCACAGCGGCTTCACCATGCCGCTGTTTTTGTGTATGTTGTGTGTGAGAGGGTTGAGAGGGTTGGGTGTGGGTTGTAGAGGGTTATGGGAGGGTAATGAGAGGGTTGGGAAAAAGCTGATTTGGCATTAAAAAGTGAGTGGGTTAAGTGGGTTGATTGGGTTGGGTGCCTGTAGCCTAATAATTATCGATTTTATTAGATTTATCGACTATAAACGAGTGTTGCATGGGTTTTGATATTAATAGTATGAATATATCCATCAATTAATATATAAATTCACAAGAGCGTCTTGTTGTCCAATTATGCAAAGTCACTTTTTTTTGTTATATTTTGAGTTTGGATTTTATCATGGAATAATATTTGATTTCTAAAGCATAAAAAATGGATTTTTACAAGTCACGACCACCTGGTATTTACATTAAAAGATCGACATAATCCAAGGGTCCCACTTCGATTATGAAAATTTTGGATTGGAGAGTAGGAGTGTAGGACCCAATTACTCCAGTTTAAATATTTGAGGAAATATAAATTTGGTACATTAATTTGGATTGTATACTATTACCCTTTTCGTTCATATAGTTTCAAGAATATAAAATGGCTACCAAAGATTGTTGAAAGAATGTAAAATAAAGGGTGTTTTTATATAGTAAAAAAATGAAGGCAAAGGGTTTATCTATAAGAATCCTATATATATTGGCATCAAGCAAGATGATTTTTTAATTTTGGGTTGGATGATGAAGATGGTATTGTGCCAAAGAGCTTCCTCCTTTCGCAATCTTCCATCAAATAATTTGTTGTTGCCAAAAAATATTAGGTTTTCATCTCTTAGTATTTTCTAATTTTACTTTATTATCTTTGTCTCCTGAAGGTTTGTGACGATGGATACTATGAAGGTTTCCCCAATTTGGGTATTTGATTTTGGTTTCTGTTTATGCTATAAATCACACAAATTAATATCGTAAGATGATGTGAGGCTAATCCGTCGAGAGAAAGAATCTAACTTGATAAATCGCACAATAAAATAAGGAAAATGAACAAGACAATTTGATGACGCAGGAAAAACCCCAAGATCGAGGAAAAAACCTGCGGCCGACTAAGGGTAGTCGACGTTATACTATGTGTCACTAATAAGGGGTGATGTCCTTGATGATTACAGTTTGGATCGTACGATTACAATGAAATAAACAGCTTGGTCGAACGTAAATTACAAAGGATCGTAAACAAGATGATTGGGAGAAAATGTAGAGCTTGGTGTAGTCGAGAGAGAAAGAGTCTTGCCATTGAATTGTTGTCCTCGTCTCCTTTTATAGCTGCTTCATTCGTAACCGTTTGTCTAATAATGGGTCATTTAATGCAACGGTCATAACGATCGCAAGAATCACGGATATAACGGCCAAATCGAGAATCTTGGTCTTTATGGTAGGCTTGCTCTTCGGCAACCGTTTATTGACCTGTAATAAATGAATAAACTGAAGACAATATTACCGTTAGTGTTATAACGCTCGATATCGAATGTTTTCCCTAAGAGCGTCGTACGATATATAATCGATATTCGTTCAATCATTTGGTATAACTATTCGAGGGTACATGCGGCTTATCTCATGACCTTATCTTAATACACAATTATTATCCTGAAAGAAATCTTATAATTTAAGTCGGTCGTCGTACGATTCATAAGTTTTTACCCAAACAGTTTACCCCCAAGATTTAGAAAATATTCATTCTAAATTTTTCTGAATCTTTTTATCTTTGAATCTAGTGATGATTTAACGTAATTTTATCGTCATTAGAAAGTAATCGAATATCAATCGGTTTGTTGCTGACGTTGGGCGACAGTTGTCGTCCTAACGATCTTATTGCGACGCGTGTTGTTCTGGTGGACTGAAGTTTACTTGGAGTAGAGTTTTCGGTTTCCATATATAAAGATGAGTCCAAATTCATCATATCTTTACCAAATTTCAAAATTGCAAACATACCTCAACACCGATCTCATCTAATTTCGGCAAGGATTTAGGCGATAGTCTTATATAAGGTAATCTCCTTTTCTTGATTTTAATGCTTTTGAAATCCTTGGTCGATAAGAACCTTAGGAACTTTGATTTGCTTAGGTTTTATCGTCTTAGAAATTCTTTAGAGCGTTTAGAGTTTTTAGAATCGATGGAGGTTAAGAGTACGATTAAGGATGATATCGAAGTCAACGCCTTCGTGGAGCCATCACCCCTCGTGTACTTTATCATAAAACGATCAACCCCATCAAGCTTGTAGTACCCGAACTCGCCACTCTTACAAGATGTCACCTTTTTCAACCCGCACTCCGGACTCCACCCACTTGGCCCATTTGGCGCCAGGCAAGTCACACACTAGCTATCCTCACACAAACCAAAATTCATGTATCGTCCCGGTAACTGACACTCACCTTCCCTTTAATCCCCATTGAGAAACGTATACAATTAACCTCCCAAGAAGCGCCCTGCAAGTTGGGGCTATACGTCTAAGAATCTAAGGTTTCCATCCACCTCCAATCGAAGATATGATAACATGTTAATATTGCATCGCGAATACGCCATGGATACATCCAAATTCGATGATGGGTTTGTGATCAAGTACTAGAACATTGAGTCATCCCTATATGGTTCGGAAGTTAGGGTTCACCAATGAGGTTAAGGATAACCGAAGGTATTATTGACTTGTACTGTACAACCAAGTGATGCTAGGGTATGATGAATATTTTATTGTTAATCTGGATATGTACATCTGAAGCGGGAATCAATTTATTCTAAAGTACAGTACTTTATTGATATTATATATTTTAATTTGTTCTTTATAATATATAATTTATTCACACTGTGCCCCATAAACACAATAATTAAAATCTAAATTAATTAATAAATTAACCCAAGCTGGATGTATATATCATCTTTTATTATTGGCTTATTGCCATACAATGTGATCCTCGTGATAATAAAATAAATTACATATGTGGATTCACTTGTGGTTTGCTTAAGTTTAAACTTTGGTCTTAAAACAAATTATTTATACCGATAATATCTTTGTTTTTTATTTTATAACACTCATCTTTTCTAAACTTAAGCAATTATTAATTATTAAAAATCATTATAAAGGAGTAATTAATCTTTACACAAACTAAAAATCCTAAAATTATAATTCTCTATAAAAACCATTAAAAGTGTTAAACTTTTTAAACTATTAAAATCTCAATCACCTCTTTTAATTATTAAAACTTTGCCTTATATATTAAATAAAATAAAACTTATATAAAATGTTTATACATTTTTTGAACAAAAATCTTTATACTTATTATGGAACAATTAAACTGAAATAACAAATTTTTATGTTAAAAATCCCAAATTTATAGGATTTGAATTGGTTTCTTTTCTAAAAACTTTATATAACCTTGTTGGTTTGGTTTTAATAAAATTGTTTGCCATTCAAAAAAAATATAAAAATAAAACTTTATATAACCAAATCACAAATTAAGTTTTCTAAAATTAAAATTTAAAAGTAGATATCAAGTAAAAAATATTTATATTTATTTTAAAACTATTAAATTTACGACAGAATTTTTTTTTATAATTGTTGTATAACTAATAATATTGTTTGTAGGATTTTAATTACCATAGTTTAGCTTAAATTTTTAATATCCGTTGTTTTTTCTCATTTTAATCTGTACTT
The DNA here is from genome assembly GCA_030169165.1 of Centaurea solstitialis. Taxonomy (NCBI): domain Eukaryota; kingdom Viridiplantae; phylum Streptophyta; class Magnoliopsida; order Asterales; family Asteraceae; genus Centaurea; species Centaurea solstitialis. The sequence goes on from CM058041.1 coordinate 85,406,824, forward strand.
TGCTTTTTAATTTGTTGTTACTTTATGTATTGGTGATTATAGTATAGAGAAAGGTTTAAACAAAAACAAAAGGACAATTCTGGATCACATGTGATGTGGGTCCACATAATAAAAAATCATTTATGATTTAGGTGGGTTCCACCACTAAATCATATATGATTTATTTAATGATGGGTCCCACATAACATGTGGCTCAAAATGCATTCTTTTGTTCCTACAAATGAGGTTGTTCTTGTATGAACCTCCCTCATATAGTATATATATAATCCATATTATCTGTACTTGATTTCTAATATTTTTATTGTATATTTCAATGTTCAACCGAAATATTATACGAATTTCTCTTGATTTTTATAGACAAAATCAAACTTGGTTTTTTCTAATGCTAAAGTCATCTTGTAGTGTGTCAACGGGAAACTAGACAAGTGCAAATAGGCAAATAGCCATAAATCACATGTGATTGGTGTAACACCCTAAAAATCAGGGCGAACAAAAACTTTCATTTGCACAAAAGGTGGTATACAAATTGCATCGCCATGGCGTGAGCTCTTCCCAAAAAGGGGTATAAGTAATGTATAATTACAATGTTTGTAATCAAATGAAATACAATAACCAATTAGTCTAATTCCTATTGGGAAAAGACTACAAAAGGGTTATTGGTCTATGGTCAATCGCACGGCCAAGAAGGCCGGTCTCTCCACGTCCCCCGAAGCTCACTCTATCCCCGAAGCCTACTTGGGAGTGGCGTCCCTAGTACCTGAGAGACACATCGACACCAAACAAGTGTTAGGCTAAAGGAGCCTAGTGAGTTGTACAAATAGTATCATGCGCAAAGAGTATATAAAAACATGCGATATATACAAGATTATACTAGCAATACAATTAGCATATTAAACCGGTTTATTATTATCTTCGGAAACAATGGGAGCGACCCATTTCCACCAACCAATGCCCCGACATTATCTACTTCCAAACACCTCGATGCCCCGGATTTAGCATGGCGAAATCATCAGAGGCCCGCGCACTTCGGAGCCACCCGAAGGCCGGCGACATAGGTACAAACCCGCGACTGTTTGGTGTGGACACATTGCGTTGGTTCGTCCAGGTTGTTATCAAATAGGATCGTGACACTGAATTTAGCATAGCATCACGTCCGTACCATTTTCATATAAGACCTAAATACTGAATTTAGCATAGCATCTCGTCCATGTCATTTACATACAAAACCTCGACACTGAATTTAGCATAGCATCATTAACAGAGGTATGTATCGAGGGTCTCAAGCCCTTCTCGTCGTTTAGTGTAAGCCACATTTCGGATATCAATCCCCTTTTTACATAATCCCATATCACATATCATATCACGTATTTCGCATAAATATATTTATCATACACCCCATAGGTTTAACACATAACGAAGTAGCATATGATAATTCATCTCATATAAGGAAACATTACCATTCAAGTCGTTCACACGAGCATAGCACATAATACATATCATGCATACTCTTAACTTGGAAATTTGAGTATTTCCTTCTAACATCACATCCATTCACAAGACCAAGTAAATTATGTAAAATCACGAGATGATGTGCTCTCAGTTTTAACAAAATGGTTTTAGCAACTCACCTTAGGGTTTGTGACAAAAACCCCCAATTCCAAGATTTAGGTCAAATAATGAGCACGAACCTAAAATCAAGTAAATCGAACCCTAGGTTAGTTTCATAACTTCTATATGTACATTAACCAACCCAAAAATGGTTTAGGTAAGTTTACCTAGCCGGATCTTGAACAAACCCTATAATGGAGAAGCACCAAGATCCAACAATGGAGGTTTGGGGTTTTGAGAGGTGGAGATGATGAAGGTGGACGAGGTCTAGCCACCAAATCTTGTTAGCTTGAGTGTCAATCCACCCTTGTAGCCTTGAAGAGCTTGGAAAGAGGGAAATGTAGGAAGAAAAATCGTCTAAAATGGATGAGAATTGAAGGAGATGTGTCAAAAAGAAGAATGAAGGGTATTTAACCCGTTTTGCATCTGACAGCCCCTTAGCGGTCGCTAAGGGGCACACTTAGCGATCGCTAAGTGTGATTTCAGAAGACAGAATGTTGATCCCTTGGTCTTAGCGATCGCTAGAGCAAGTCTTAGCGGTCGCTAAGGTGCTGTGCGATGGGTGAGATCTTGTTTTGGCCATAACTTTTTCGTTACAACTCCGATTTCGATTCCGGAAGAACCGTTGGACTCGTAATTGAATTTCCTAACATATTAGACCATAAAATGCATGATTTGATCCAAGATTCTAAATTCCATATTTTATCAAAGGATCGTTATTACACCGAAATTACGGGTGTTACAATTGGGCTCATGTAGGTCCCACATATTAAATAAATCATATATGATTTAAATGGTCCAACTACTGAATCATATATGATTTATTTAATAGGTAGAATTTCTTCTATGTCCTTCTAAAACTATTGAATTACTTCTATGTCCTAAACTTATAAATTACATCTATATCATTTTAAACTTTTAAAACTCTTTTATATGTCCAAATACCTATATTAATGTTTATTAAATCATTTAAATATCAATAGTCATTATATCAAGTTCAATTATTTATAAATTACCATATTACTCTTATATTATCTAAACTTTTTTTAATTTTTTTTAAATATTTATTTTCGTCATTATATGAATGAACTCTAATTTAAATATAAGAACCTCAAAGCTAAAACCATAAATCAACCTAGGTTTTACAACTCAAATATATCAATCAATATTCAAACTCAAATATATCAATCAATATTAAAAAAGGTAAGTAATTCTTGATAACCTTTGAATTTGTTGTAAATATGGAGATCTTTGAGGTGACAAAGAAAATGAAGACTTACAAAATTAACCCTCCATTTTTGACATAACCGTAAATTTTAACAAGTCAAAGACGCAAACTTTAACTAGTCAAATTCGATCTTAATCGTATGAAAAGCTAGAATCACTTCTGTACTTTGACCAGTAAAATCTCTCTCTCTCTCTCTCTCTCTCTCTCTCTCTCTCTCTCTTTCTCTTGTTTTCATGGTATAAATTTAAATGTGTTTGTATTGTTTGGTTAAAATGTTAAACGGTTAAACCAATACAAAATTCAAAATTAATTTGACAAATAATTTATTTTGGTTATAGTTGTATATATTAATATTGTAACAAATAGTTATGGTCGAATTTGTAAAACGTTAATGAATGTAAGAATATTATTGAAGACTAAAGAGTGATAATCATTTCTAACTTATATCTAGCGTGAAATCTATGAAATCCTATCAAATTCTATGAAACATTTATATTAATATGAAATATAAAAGTCATCAATAATTATGAAAATATGAAATAATACGGAAAATTCATGATCATGAAAACTTTTTATAAAATTTTATATGGTTGCATTAATTTCACCTTAAATATGGATTGCATAATAGTTGAGAGAAAAAAATATATTTAAAAGATTTTATTTAATGTTAGATATGGTGTAATGGATGGAAATGAATTATTATATACATAAATGATTACACTGTTTTATTAATATAAAAATTATGCAATCAATTAAAGGTGGTCTTAAAGCATTTCTACATTATTATCAACCTTAAAATATTTTGTGTCTTCTTTATTTGTGACACTTTTATATGACCATCCAACACAATAAAAAGCTTTATACTAAATTAACGAAAAGAATAATAATAGACAGCCTAAATACACGAAATTTATAGGTCAATTTAAATATATAAAACCGAGTTGGGTCATAGACTCCTACTCTCTAATCCAAAATTCATAATCGAAGTGGGACCCTTTTAATGTTAATCCACATGGTCGTGAGTTGTAGAAATCCATTTTTTATGCTTTAGAAATCAAAGACTATTCCATGATAAACTCCAAACTCAAATTATAATTAAAAAAAGTGATTTCACATAATTGGGTGGCAAAAGGCTCTTATGACTTGCATATGGATGAATACATTCATACTATTAACACTAATAAAAAAATAATTAACGATGACCGAAACAGTGGATAGCGTTACCGATAACATTACAACGCAACGAGCGTCGCTAAAAATCTGGTCGGTAAGAGGTATTGACGGTTTTTCATCAACTTTTACCGACGGTTTCATTTACCGACGGTTTTCCGACTAGATTACTGACAATTTCTTGACGACTTGTTAAAAAATAAAATGAAAAAGAACAATCGGTAAACCATCAAAAAACAATTGGAATTTTCCGACTACTTTTAGCAGTTAGTAACGGTCGTCGGTAATACACAGTTTTTTAGTTGTCTAATACCACGGCATTATAGATAAGGTAATTAAAACTAAATCAATCACCATCTCAAAATGCCACTTAGGCCATCCTTAACGGAGACCGGGAGGACTCGGTACCGCCGGTGCACACCGAAAATGATGACCAGTACCTCACCGGCAGTGGTGAGGGTCGGTACCCACACCCCGGCCAAAACAAACGCGTGAATCACACACTACAATTACGGGTTTTCAACGATTTATTCGAAGATAAAGCACCCGATAGTTCGTTTGTAGTTAATAGCACACACTACAATCACGGGTATTATCTTGTCAACGGGATATATACGGAGTGAACGACTTTCGTCAAAGCATTTAGGTATCCACATGACGACGAGAGACAGATCCACTTCAAGGAACGTCAAGAATCGGCTAGGAAAGATATCGAACGGACATTCGCCACGCTTCAAAGTAAATGGCACGTGGTAAAAAGACCGGCGCGAGTATGGACACGAACGAAGCTACAAGAAATCATGTACACGTGTATAATTTTACACAACATGATTCGTGAAGACGAAGGCATTTCAGATTATCCTTTTGATCCTACGGAGGTTTTAACGGAAGATATTGAAACAAATATCTCCGAAGCAGACCGGGCAAGAAACGTCAACCTAGTGAAAAACCGAGAGAGGCACGCCAACCTTCGCCAAGATTTATCTCAACACGTGTGGGACTCTTTGTACAATAATTAGTTTTATTGTATTTTTTAGTTTTAATAAAATGTAATTTTAATTTTAATTTTAATATTAATTTAATTTAAATTTTAATTTTAATTTTAGTTATTTTAACTTTGAGTAAATTATTTTAATATATTTTAGAAATAAAATAAAATAAAATGAGGGGTATGAGAAGTATGGTTAAGGATGAAAGGTATGAAATTAGTAGGGTAGTAGTAAAGATAGTGGAAAGCTGATATAGCAGCTGATGTGATAGCAGAAATGAAGGGTATGAGAAATACGATTATGGATGAACTTAGATAATGTTGTCTAAATAACGTTATCTTGTCAATATTGGATAAAAGTTAAAGAATCTATAGGTGTATAGTCAAAGATGTCTGAGATCAATACTAGGTTGCCTAAGTTGACTAAGTTGACTCCTTAGGGAAGCACATAAGAGAGATTAGGTTGCCCGGGTATAAATATGTATCCAATTTTAGCCAAAAAAAGATATCATAACAAACAGTCACCACTAACCATGGCGGCTGCTTCTTCATCTGTTTTCTTTATCTTCTTCTTGTTTTGTTTCTTGTTAATCTCTGAAGCCACCGTTCTTCCCTCCGACACCTTCCAATACGTCAACTCCGGCAGCTTCGGAGATTCCGAAGAAACCTCTATCGAATACGACCCGGTAAACTACCGCACTCTTCCGCCGTTCACTCCCCTTTCGCCCTCTGTTTCTACAACACCACCCCCAATGCCTACACTCTCGCCCTTCGAATAGGCATCCGCCGTGACCGGTCTCTCCGCCGCTGGGTCTGGGAAGCCAACCGAGGCCGTCCGGTCGGAGAAAACGCCACTTTATCCTTCCGATCGGACGGAAACCTGGTCCTGGCCGATGCAGACGGCCGGATTGCATGGCAGACCAACACCGCCAACAAGGGCGTCGTTGGGTTCGCCATCCTCCCCGACGGCAACATCGTGCTACGCGATGCTGCCGGTAATTTTATCTGGCAAAGCTTTGATTACCCGACAGACACCCTCTTGTACGGTCAGAGCCTCCGTGTCGGAGGCCCCAATAAGCTCGTCAGCAGGGCCTCCGCCACGGAGAACGTGGACGGCCTTTACAGCTTCGTCTTGGAGCCCAAACGGTTGGCTTTGTATTACAAGAAGACGATGCTTTACTGGTCGTCCACGTTCCCTGAGGTCGACAAGGCCAGCGGGGGTTTGGTCAACGCGACGTTGGAGATCGCAGAGGCCGAATACAGCGACGGAAATTACAACTCGCTCCGGTGTCATATGGCCAACTCCTTTAACGCACCCACCGTGTTACTCGGCACAAACCGATACAACAGCACGTTGTCGTACCTCCGGTTGGGGATCGATGGGAACCTGAGGCTGTACGGGTACCGTAGAGATGCGAATGCGGCTGCATGGAGCCTGTTGTACACCTGGTTCAATAGAGACTGGAGCAACTCGTTGTTGGGAATCGAGGACGAGTGCCAAGTGCCTGATCGGTGCGGGAAGTTTGGGCTTTGCGAGGACAGCCAGTGCGTCGGGTGCCCGACACCCAAGGGTGTTTTCGCGTGGAGCAAAGATTGCGTTGCAAAGTCGCCGGGATGTCAGGCGAGCGGTTTTCGTTATTACGAGGTCAAAGGGGTGGACCATTTCACGGTGAAATACAGTTCGGGGACGGGGCCGGTGGATAGGAAGGCTTGCGAGAGCAAATGCACCAAGGATTGTAAGTGTATGGGGTACTTCTATCATACGGATCAATCGAGGTGTTGGATCGCTTACGATTTGAAGACGTTGACGAGGGTTGGGAACTCGACTCATATCGCGTACATTAAGACACCTGTTAACTGAGGAATGATGAAAATCTGCTAATCCTCGAGAAACCGGGAATAATGAAGATCTTGAGTCTTAAGCTTTCCTTAATTTATGTTTTTTGTTTTGTACTACTTAATTCGGTTGCGGAATAAAGGCCAAACATTTTTATTTTAAAACAACTTGTGCTTAACTATTTATATACTTAGACCATCCACATAGTGGTCTTTCCTCTTACCAGTGGTACCAGCTGCCACATCAGCGCTACATTAGTTTTTCACTGTCTTACCGCAATATCTTACCAATTCTTGTCAATTCAACCACAATGGTCTTAACTCTCGTACCAATCTAAATAATTAATAAAAAAAGGAAAGAATTTTATTAGAGGGAGGTTCAATTGTAAACCCAAAAAATGTTATAAAATTTATGAACCAGTATTGACCAATAAGAGAATTTCTTTTCATTTAATATTTCCAATAAGGGTATTTTCGTCCTTGTGAATCTTTTCATTTATTTCTCTCTTTTTTTAAATCCGTTTCCTTAAATCACGTGAGTTATATATGGATAGGTTATGAAATTCAACATTAATTAAAACATATGAAACCAATAACTTACAAGGTTCATATGTCAGCAGAACATTATAACAAAAATGAGATTAGGATGAAACCAAATCTTATAATCTTATGGAAAAATGTGAAACCAACGAGGAAAAATACATATGGAAAAAGTTTCACCTATTTAGATAACCTACGAAACATAAATAACATCAAAACGTTTTTGTAAACATAATCAAATAAGCTATGAAACCCAATCTTCGTATGAAACCCGTTGGCTTGGATGAAAACACCCAAGCTTCGGTTCCTTGTTGGTACTTCTTGATTTTAATTTAAAATTACAATTATCCAACGTTTACATTGATAACATAGATTTGAATATATGAAACTTGGTCTAATTTGAATCAAACCCAGTTTCAAAATCAAACGGTGTTCATATTTCTTAAAGTTCGATGATGATCCTATGAGCTCGATGATGCCACTACTTGTTTGGCGTTTTGACGCATGCTAAATTAGTCAAGCTCTAAATTGTTAGTTTTTTTTTTGGAGTGGAGGGGAAGCTCGTAGTTAATTGAATATTAGTATAACTAAAAGTTTGAAACACTAGTAATAGAGCATGATACAATTTGATTCTAAAATCAATAATTTAAACTCTTAATCTGAATTCATGTTTCGTTTTATTCTTTCTTTCTCTCAATTTTATTTTTATGGTTTTGTGTGTTTGGAGAGTGAGAGAGCATCTTCAATTGTGTATTAGTCTCATATTGTTATATTAGTAGAGATCAACATTTATCTGATATTTTTGAACATGTTTATTAATAATCAATTAGTTTTATATAGTTTAAAGATGAAACACCAAATTAAATATAGTAAAGATATATGCATAAATTAAAGAATATATGCAATATGATGTTGTCTTTAAGAGCTTTTCTTTTTAATATAGTACAGAAAGATACAACACAAGTTGAATAATTCAAAGAGTATGGTTCGTATAATGCAATTTGATAGAACTGAAATCTATCAAAAGAATTCTATTATAGATAAATTGAAATGAGATTTGATGGAATTTAACCATATATATGGTTGGTAGAAATTCATTTTCTTCACTTAAATCAAAGAATGATAAATTCTTTAAGTTGTTAAATTCCAATTCCTTTGAAGATCAATGGACTATTCATCGGCAAATCAAATCACTTAAGGCTGTGTTTGACAATAATAAACTAGCTTATAAGTTAATCCATCAAAAAATGTACCATAAGCTAGCTTTTTAAAAACCTTTTATAGCTTTTTACAATTATACCTTATTAATATTAATTAATAAATTCAAAGATATCATTTTTGGTCATTTTACATATTTATAACATAGCTTTTGCCAAACATAATTTGTTCATAAGCTAGCATATCAGCTACTAACTAATTAATCAATCAACAGCTAGCTTATCAGTTAGTTTGCCAAAGATAGCCTTAAGCTTATCCAATACCAATGGTTACCAAAAAAAAAAAAAAAAAAAAAAAAAAACTTCAAATCAAATTCACTTATAAAAGGATACAATTATCAAATATTAACACAAACGATTCGAGTTTCTTTTAGATGAGTGTATATCTCACTTGAAAAGCTCTAAAATGATGTCTGAAATTGAAACAGAATTAAATTTGAATGCTGCATATAACTACGAACAACAACGACCCAACAACGTTTACACTCGGCTACAGTCCGACCAACTTTGGTCAAATTAGCATGGCGTATTCCCGTTCACATATATACATCACGGCCCCCGAAAGTAAAACAACCCGAGAACTCAAATTCGATAAGTGCAGCAAAGACGGCTTAACCATTAAGACCATAATAGTAACCGTACCATCATCATTCACATGCAAGCTTTGTTCCAAAACTCGTGAGGCAAATGGCAAACGCGTGAAAGGCCGACAATGGCTGCCGGAAGTCCATCGTGAACACATCGTCACCAACTTTCCCGAACTGGAGAAGAACCGTTTCTCCGTCACCTTTCCCTCCCGGCTGGCTCTGATCGAGGGTCGCCACTAGCTGAAAGTTCTTGACCGATGCTACGGTCACCCGACCGTGAAAATTCAAGCACCAGCACTGCAAATGTTCATGCCACCTCGGAGCTTTGTTTCTCAAAAGGGTTTGACTTTGACCACATCCGACGGATTCCGATCTTAACACGGCTTCTCCTTCTGCGTTGGATGTGCACCTTAATGAACATTCCATTCTTCTTGGACCCCTTGATTTCAAGAGGTTGAACTTGTACGATACCTCTCCAATCTCGAAATTACCAGCCGGAACTTGGGGGCTTATTTGTTTGCTTGCAAAACGCCGCCCAGATCTGCTGCTCGAGGGTTTTGCTCCATTGTGTGGGGGCTGGCTATCGTATATTGTGAACTTTGTGCCAAGGAAATCTGAGCTGCAGATTTATGTTATGCAAAATAAATTACCACCATAAAAAGAAGGTACAAGGTGTCAAGGTCTGAAAGCTAGAATCATATTCCACATCCAACTTTGAGATGGCATATATATTTGCCATGTCAGCAATATATTACGCGCGGAATGACATGGCATAAAAAAACTGTTAACTTGTTACTTGTGTCATATTATCCAAAATCAAACCAAATAGGTTACTCATTGCTATAATGGGTAGAATTTTTCGAAGTAAAATGCCATAATAAGAAATAATCTGAAAGTTCAATGCTGTAATAAGAAGAAATGAAAGGATAATAAACAAATTATGGAAAGTATATTGCTATTTTTTGCATTTAGTCCTTCTCTTTACTACATTCTCTTTATGCAAGACCACTTTTTCTTGACTTTTCTGATTTAAATTTTGTCTGTGTTGTAGGGAAGAGAATGCAGGATGCTTTTGTAAATATAAATTATCGAAAAGGTGATGTATAAATCCTACGACTTCAATCGCAATCCAGATTAGTATCTCCACCAAACTTGGGCATCTAAAGCTAATGTACAGCCAGATAGACAGAGTACTAAATACTAAACCAGGTTGATTGATTGCACTTTAAAAAAACAACTTGGTAGATTGCTTGCACTTGGAAAGAGATGAAACACGATCATTCTTTCTCCTCAAATGAATGACTCACCGTAATTTCCCCACATAGGCGTTGCTACCTTGAGATGAATCCTCTGGATCAAGTGAAATTAAGTACTCTGTGTGAGCACCATGTCTATATCTCCGTGCTGCCAAGAGAAACTTGCCCTTGTTTGTAAATGCTGCCAAAAATAGAATCCAAATTATTAACATTTCAATTAGAAGTTACCATCTATATATCATCATGAACAGACTCAACAGAGAGCCTAAGAGCCAAACATGCTTATGTTATCACAATGTTGTTGTCCAAACAATGAATGTTAGCGTGCAGGCTCGTGTCTACTCTCTCTGGGTGGTTGAAAATAACTTGAATACCTCCCAAAGTTCAAAGCCAGGAACGTTTTTATTTGCCACCATGAAAATTAAATGTATTGTTTAGACTTGTGACTTTTAAACCTATTTCCCATACCAATGTGAAGCATTAGCATTCACAGCACACACACTTAATCATATACGTCGTTTGGCTTCTCTTCGCTTGGCCCTCATACAAGAGAAATGAAACTCGGGAAGTGAATTAAAAGCAAGATTGAGAAAAAGAAGGAAAGTGAAATTCCTCTAGAAAATCTCATGCTAACATCAGAAAGGTTGTGCAAAAAGAACTGTCATACATACAAAAGAAGTTTTCATACTGATGACCCATGTTTAAGGAATACCCGGTTTAAGCAAAGGTGTATTTTGACATAACAACCTTGTATTCAAATCTGGAAGAAGAGAAAGTGCTTTATTTTGTAATATAGGTATAAATCATATGTGAAATTTGATAGGCATACCAGCTCAATTAGAGTGTTACATCTTTTGTTATGAGATTTTCTTTTCTGGTTAAATCTTTTGTTCCTTTATTATGCGTTCAGTCATAATGGCACAGATGATCTGATGATGCATTGACAAATTTCAGAGTAGGCAAGTGGTTACCATCTCTTTTCCCAAAAAAAAAAAAAAAAAAAAAAAAAAAGTGGTTACCATCTTAAAAGGAACATGTCATTCTATTAGGTCTAGACTTCCAAGAGTATCATGGGGTGTCTACAGTATTGCTTTACAAACTCAATTGAAGTATAGGCCATCTACCTTTCAGTCCCGATTTCTTCCACCACTAGTAATTACTCGGTCAAAGTCAAACTCTGAAACCTAAAAGTGTCTCACCTTCTTGCATTTCTGAATCTACACATATCATTCATTAAGATGCTTAAACAATACGCATACTTACATGGGCTAGCAGCAAGATAAAGATAAAACACTGAGTTCTTGTTTCTTTTAATAACGCATTGAATCGGAGAATCACGTGAGCCAGGCTGCAACAACAAAGGAATTCGTTAGACAATCAAGCATCCACCACAAGACTCTTTGCTTGTTCATCCACTAACAACAATGAAAATTTTCAAGCATCCATTAAAACATTATAATGACAAATAACTTATATCCATCCTCTTCTAACACACTCCGAATCTCCTGCTTCAGGAACCCCAGAAAACACAGTTTGATTGAAAAACATATAAAGCATAATATGTGTGTATAATTCATTCTCCCATTCCAATCATAAATAGCATCAATCATTGAAAAGGTCATAGGTGTTCTTCCAAGAAACCGATACCTATTTACCCTTGGAGTGCACAACTTTTAGTTAAAAACCTTGTACCATATTTGGTTATTTTCCCTACAAAAACTTACACACTAAGCCTGTGTTTGGCAAAAATAAGCTAGCTTATAAGCTAGTACATGTTTAGATGGACCATAAGCCAGCTTATAGGCTAGCTTATTGAAACGCTAGTTGGAGTAGCGTTTCAAGAGCTTTTTGTAGCTTTTTCCAATTATACCCTCATTAAAATTAACTATTATATCCCAAGATACCTCTTTTGGTCATTTTACATACTCATAAGCTAGTTTTTGCCAAACATAATTTATTCATAAGCTAGCTTATCAGCTACCAGCTGGCTTATAGGCTAGTTTGCCAAACACAGCCTAACATTTTGAGGAAATTACATATAGAGCATCATTCTGTATATCTTCCCCAACTCAAGATCCGATGTGTTCAAAAGACAAGCTACACAATATTTTAAATGAACAACAAATTAATCAATCGCTAAAACTTCAGAATAAATCCTAGTCAACATTATCAATCATGAACAGAAGTGAGCATCTATCAAACAAATTGTTCTAATCATTTCCACAATACAATTTTGACTTTATCGAGTTTTGACTTTTGTTACACAATCAGATAATTTCCTCACTAGAGATCACATAATAAATTAAACTATTCATTCCTATTTCCTACAACGCTACAACCAAAATTAGGGAAAAACAAATCGCTAGTAACTAACTTACTCAAATCTCTATGTAATCAATCAATCAATCAACATAAAAACTAAAAATAAATTCATCCTACAAACAAATCAAAATCATATATATATATATATATATAGATATACAAAATCGTTAATCGTATACCTGTTTAAGGCAGGAAGGGAAGGTTATCTTCCCGCCGCGAACCGGAGGCTTGACGATCTCTCTCGTAACCTCTCTCCACCTCTTACACACGCATCCACAAGCGACGAGGTTTCGCCGGAGCGGCCACCGGTCATCGTTCGCCTCCACTCGCTTGATTATCTCTCCTAGAAGCTCCGGCAACATATTAGACCAAGAGCTATAGCCTCCTCCATTATCGCCGCCGTCGTCGTCGTTTCCACAAGAAGCGGCATTAGCAATGGCGGTTTCCGCCGGCGGTGGACGGAATTCCTTGAGCGAATTGGAACGGCCGGTGGTGGTTCGACGTGATAGGAACGACCTTCGCAACGACATCGTTTTAGAGAGAGAGATAGAGAGAGAAAAGTGATGATGAGAGAGAAGAAGGGGAGAAGCAAATTAATTCACAAAAAATGAGAGATTTGTGGTGTGGCCTCTGCTTACGTGTCAATCAGCAGATCGATTTTGACGCTTTTATTTTTTTTATTTATCGTATTAAATGTTTTAATTATATTTTAGTGTTATTATTTATTGTATAAAATAATACTCCATATGTCCGAGAAAGAAAAAGTATTATATCACATCCGGATGTGAAAAGGTAAATATTTTAAGAGGCGGTGTAATATTACATATAGTTATGTGTGATTAAGCGTTTATATATTGTTAACGTGACATATGTATAATCATATGTAATTAAATTTTTGTATCGCATATGATTAAACATTTTTCGCCTTCTCATAAATTGTTTAGATTCTTGTTTAAACGGGTCATTTCTATCATAATTCTCTTGTAAAAATATCCCCTTCGAAACCTATTTGATAAATTTCTAATATATATAATTTGATGTGATTTTCATATTAAAAGGTAATAAATAGTGTTACCATTTAAAAAATTTATACACCAAACCAAATATTATCATGTTTTATTCAGAGTAGAGTACAAAGTTATATATAAACATGATAATTATCCAAAAAAGTAAAGGATTATTTTCGTAAAGTCTCATATCTGCAAGGGAAAAAAAGGTGTAAAAGGAATTTGGTGGGCGTCGGGTGTTTCATAAAGTTGATCAGAGACAATTGTAAGAAATTGACTACTAACTAGTATGAAGAAACTTGAGACCAAAAGGTATATTATGAAAAGTATTGAAAAGAAGAATGAAACTTTAAAATGATATGGTTATATGGTAAGACATGTCCAAATAATTGAAATCTCCAAGCTTTGTTTTCTCAGTTCCTTAGTGATATAAGCAATTTCCAACTTTGCATGAAAGTCTTCATTCAGGATATCATGTCCATAGTCTAACTTCCAACTTCCCCTCATAGGTCATTTTAGGCATTCAACACTTTGACTCGTACAACATAATCCATCTTATTATTACCTTGTAGGGTTTTTTTTAGTTTCAATGAAACCCTCTTGTCACACAACTTTCTCGTAGCACATCACCCCTCAACTTTAACCACGCATCTACTTGTGATGTGTAACGTCATAATTGGCCTCTCATTTTTTTTAAATCATAGGATATATAGATATACACACACAAACACTTGAAACTATCGTTTTGAAGTATCATTTATTCCCCAATGTGCATGACATGATGAGTTCCATACCTAAAGATGGTTGATTCACACTAGTAATCCATGATTTCTTGAAAATCTCTTGTCTTCTCCTTGCTCTCTTTCTTTCTCAACGTGCGTGCGCGCGCGCACACACACACACACACACACACACACATAGAGAGAGAGAGAGAGAGAGAGAGAGAGATCAAGATTTCGTCAAAATGAAATGGGGATACAATCCCTGAAATCAGATATATTCATCGACTAAGAGGAGACCCATGTCCTTAAGGCCTCAATACAAAATTTTAGGCCCTAATAATTAAGTCCAAACCTTATAATTTGAGAGTCATTAAAACAAAGTCTTGGTCATTACAAAAGCGCTATCCATGTTAACTCAAACACAAATTATTCGGTCCTTGATAGCTCGGTCAAAATTAGCTTAAACAAGGACCATTCGTTTTAATGAGTGATAGATATGTCTTTAATCACTCCTAGACTTCAATTTGGGCCAATCAACTTGATCCTAGCTAGTTTTATTTATTTTATTATTTTCTTTTTCTTTTTCGTATTATTATTTAAATTATTTGTTAAGGTTACAACCTTCAAGTGTTTAAAAAACAACTCTTTAAAAGTAAGAATCATTATATCTTCAAATATTTAGTTCTTCAAAAAAAATTCAAAATCTTTGATATTGATAGATTCAATCTTCAGTAGAATAACGACAGTGTATTATATTATACGATTTAACTTAGTATGAGTCATTTTATGTCAGTTTTGCTTTGTTATCAAACTCAATATTAATATGAAATCTATATTCTTATAAAAATGTTTATGTATTCTTACACCAACAATATTTTGACAACGATTAAAGACACTTCCAAACTCCATCATTCTTTTTTTCAAATTAGAAATGCATTGGAAAGAAAATACTATATATACTCTCTCATAAATGATGTTTTTCCTTTAAATAGAAGACATATAACAAGATATCAATATATATTATGTATTGTATGAGAAAGAATTTTAAACAAATTATCCAATACACTTATTTATAATGATCATTTTACAAAGTATGTAACTACAAAAATATCTTGTTAAATTCTTTGTTCTTGGAAGCTCAAAATAAACTTCAAATAAATTTTTGATAGAACAATAGCTACAAAAGATGTAATTTAATAGAAATCACTTGAAACACCACCATTGTGCAAATCACTTCAATAGATTTGGACTAGTTTTTAGAGTTTTGATTTATGTGATGATTGAGAATATGAAAATTTCAACAAGAAGAACTTAAAATTTGGAAAAATTTAAGAAGATGAAAAACAGAGTAAAAAATTTATTATATTAAAGAAGGAAAAAAGACTTAGTTATTAGAATTTTGATTATGTGTAATTATTATATTCAAATACTAAAATTTAAAATAAAATTATAATCTCAGTTATAAGATTAGGAGGGTAATAAGACTTGACATAAATATCGTTTATTTCTTATTCAAGTAAAAGTGAAAACCATAAAAATTATAGATCATGTGTTATTTTACGATGTAAAATAATATTGTAAATATATGATGTTATTTTAGAATATGAAATATTAAATACAAAAAGTAGATAAAAAAATAAACAAATTATATAACAACAATATATTTTCTTGTATATAAAAAACACATGGAAACTGATATTTATAATTTTAACTTTTGGTGATATTCATTTAATTAATCCTTCTTTTACATAAAGAAATTAATGAAGAATAAAACATTCCACGAATCGATAAAGAGATTCCAACACGTATTTCTTTATTTAAATAGGTTATGCATGGTTTTATATGCTCCCATATCTTAATATGAATCAATTAATTAAATAATCTTGTTTATTAATAGAAACAATGTTAGTCCATGTGATGTTTTAAAAATAGTTATTAGTCCTGGAGACCCTTTTTGCCTGCTATAAATTGTACAAAAAGTCATAATTGAACCCATTTTTAGCTTATAATTCATAACTTAAAAATCAATAATTTAGAGTCCATGTTTTCTATAATACAACATCACATAAAACTTGTACAAATGTTTTTTTTATCGTAAAGTGATTTTCGACCCCTTTGTGTATCCTAATTCCATTTCTTCGGTGTTTGGATTCTTAGCATTTATGCATTTCATATGAGTATTAAGTTTGGTTTCATAATTGTTGCGTATTTTATTTAAATGTCATTTTATCATGAAAACGGTGATTTCAAAAAAGATGTCGCTTGTTTTAAAATATGTTTTATAATTGACGTCGCACTCGAAATATTACTCTCTTCAGTTTACCCTTTTTTTAAACGACAAAAGTTTACATTGTTAAGATATAAACTGCTTGAACTCACTAGGCCTTAAACCCGACTTTTTATTTTGTCGGTCTGTGTATCAGGTCGTTGGGGAATGGTTATAGTGACACCGAGACGAAGATGAGCACTAGTTAGTTGATCGAGAATGTTATAAGCTATTGGGTGATGTTTTATGCGCCTTGAGGATAACAACATTATTTTGGGTTTTTAGTAACACCTATCCTTATTCAATTATCGATGTATTTGATAAATTTTAAATAGTTGCTCTCTTTAGATTTGAGAGTGTTACACTTGATAAGCACATATTTTTCTTCAGATGTCAACCGTTTGATCTTCTCTTCATCTAACAGTTTGGGTTGCAAATTTTTTTTTTTAAATTTAGATGAGCCTAGGACCCATTGGATACACGGTTTTCATGCACGAACAACAACTTACAACTTTTACAATAAACAAATTTCACAAAGCATCATAAAGTTATCATGCATACGATAAAAATAATATAATTCATAAAACTAACTACGTTATCGGATGTGTTTACCTTACACAACTTTACCTAACAAATTCTTGATTTCTTGCCATCCTTTCTCTACTTTTTTGTCTCTCCCAATCGAGAATGACCCCCCCCCCCCCCCCCGACACACACACGCACACTTAGAGATGGGTAAAAGGCCCGGTCGGTACCGCGACGGGTGGTTAACCGGAACCGGGGACAGTTATGACCGTCCCGGCAAAGGCCCGGTTAAGGCTCAACGGTTAGGGACCGATTACTGATTTTGGAAGTTTCGAGAAGCAAATTATATCTTGGACCCGGTCCAAGGACCGGTTAAGGCCCAACCTGGTATATTTGTTTTATATAGTTTAGTATATCTATTTTATATAAGTTGGTATAATCATTTTATATACTTTAATTTTTGTGGTATAAAATAAATTTAGATAATTAGATTTATAAAATAAAATTGGATTTATATGTTACATAAAAAATAAAAAAAAATTGGTCCGTCTGAGGCCCAGATACTAATAACCTAGCTATTTATAACTCCGGTTAACCTTTTTTTCACCCAAGGCACGGCCGGCCCGGATCCTGTTACGCCAACATTGGTTGTTGAGGTTATTTTTTAGGTATGGTCCTTTTGAGGCCTGATTGAGACCCTGCTCGATCCTTCATTTACCCATCTGGCTATCTCTATGCACATTATAAAATTTGAAGCTCCAAAAAAATACCCTACAACCTGATCTAAATACATGGGCCTAGAGAGCCCAATTAATCTAAGTCCAAATCTCCAAGTCCGAGCCTCAAATTAAGCCCCAAATCTCGTTAGCTAAAACTCGTGAGTTTTGGTAAGACAAAAGTCTTGATTATTACACTTAACAAAGTTAGTTAACAACCATTATGAATAGGGATGAGTAAAGGTGGGTGTCTAACCAAAATTTCTAAAACCGCTCCCGAAATCAAATATTTTTTTGTATTTTGTTCGCATATTTTAATGACAAAGTCAAAGACATGTAATTTATCTTGGTATTGCTTATTTTTTCTAAACTGAAGATTTTTTAAGGCTAAATTTTTATATGAACTTAATAGTATTTAATTAAAGTTAAAATTTCATTTAATATATATTTATTTTAAAAGATTTAATTTGTGATTGGATATATTTTTTTAAAGGTTAAAATAGATTGTGAATCATATAATTTTAGAACAAATTATATTTTTGGTCTCTATAATTTGTTTAAAAATAAATTAGTTTAATATTGTTAAGTGAAAAAACCCTGTATATTATAAAAATGAAAAGTTAAAAACTATCAACATAAATAAATTATTTTAAGAATGAAAATCCACATTTTGCCAACATGTTAGTAGCCCAGCGGTATCTGGAGTGTTTATAAGGTGTTCCCCTCCATTTTGGTTGTTGGTTCAAGTCCCGTTGTAGACAGTGATGTAACTTCATAAGTAGATTTTAAAAGTAGGTTAGTTGGGTGAATGTGTGTAATCTGTCGATAAAAAAAACATATAAACCATCAACTTAATTTAATCATATATTTGAAAATAGAACTTTGAGTAAATTGCACTTTTGGTCCCTGTGGTTGTAGCCTATTATCAGGTTTCGTCTCACGATTGAATTAATTACACAAATAGTCATTAAGGTTGCCAGTTCATCTCAATTTCAGTCCCTCGAAAATAGGCTATAACCACATGGACCAAAAGTGTAATTTACTCTAAGAGCTTGTAAATAGGAAATTATGTATCGCTTCTTCCCGACGAAAAAAAGGATTGGGTACTATTTCTGATTACATAGAAATTTGTTTGGAGTATTTTAATATTTAAACCAACAAAAAAGAACATTTAATTAAATGCTATTCATGTATGTTAGTTATTTTATTAATTTAAATTTTAAATTTACTTTTAGAAATGATCAATAGATAGATACTGTGGTTTGAAGGATGCTGTTCCCCTCCGCCGCAATTTACCTTCCAGAAAATATATATACTTGTCCGCCGCAATTTACCAATGATTTTTTTTAAGTCGGTGTATTTTTGAGATAGATTAAAATTGTTATTTTTTTGAAGCACAGCGGCGTCGAATCCATGAGCGACTATTATAAATACACATACATGTCTCCTCCGATGGTATCGGGTATTTACAGGCAGCCCACTAATCCGTCGTTATCCCGGCCCAGCTTACGTTAGACCTAGAGCCCAACCACAGTCTTTGACTAATCAGCTGGGGATAGCCCAGTCTATGACTGGACCAGCCCAAAGATTGCGTACTCTTTATGCCCTCAAATTGACTCCTCTTGGATTAAAAACTTTTATAATTGCAATTTGCCTTACGAGAAGTTAATATGTTTGACTTTGGAAAATGTAAGTGTATCGATTTGATACGATATAAATTTTATAAATGGAACTGAGATTAATTTCTTTTTTGCAGAACGCAAAACTATGTCTTACATGTAGCATGTTTTTAACCGAATGTCATCGTTACAGGTATTTTTATGGTTGATTTCTTAAGAAGACATCAATTTCTTATATAAACGATATCATATAATACAGAGAAATGTATAGCCAGTTTTCAAGTATTTTTAAAAAGTTTTAAGATATAAAATATTATTTATTACACGTTATTAGTTGTTTTTCTTAATTGATTCAAGATATAAATACGTTGTCACTAAAACGAATTAATTGTCTTTTTTTTAAAGATTAATAGGTAAATTAATAAGAAAAACAAATAGAATTAGTATGAAAACAAATAAAATAAAAGATAATAATAATTGATTAGTAAATACCATGTATATGTTTTTTTAAGTAACTTGAAATCTAAAGCATAAACTCATATATGCCAATAAATATGCATGCATCTTTACACATAACAGATCCTAACTCTTTAAATCATTCATTTAAAATCATATAATTGATTCTTATCTAGTCATCTAGTGAGTTTCATTTTTCCATATAGCACAATGTGTGAAAAGTATATTCTACATGAATTCAAGTTCCAACATAAAACACTTTCTCTACAAGAAATATAAATATTATTATAGTTTGCAACTAATATGATTAGAAAACATTAAAAAAAACAACTTGGTAAATCTTGTAGCAAGAAATCAGATAATGCGAAAATACAACAACATTTTTTATGTTCATTTAATTTTCTTAATGAACATAATATGTTATGTCGTATTAGAATCACATTGCACAAAACTTATAAATTTTGGAAAATCATTTGATAAATATATACATATATAAAACATGTATACTTTTTATTGTAGTACTGATATTCGTATATACTTTTCAAAAACATATAAACGAACGAAAACATATTAGTAATAGCTCTTTTTTTTGTAAATGAATGAAAATCAAATAACATACGGTAGAAATTTAAATGCAACTTTCCCAAACGACCAAACCTCCCTTCCAACTCTTCTCCTCAGACAATACACCCCATCTCAATAAATGTTATACACTAAAGTAAGGATATTTTTTAGTTAGAAATTATACAAGCCGTAAGAATGTTGACACTAAAATATAAAAAAACGAAATTAATCAAATCAATAAAATTAGAACATGATTATATGATCCAAAAGGAATATTAGCCGCCACTAGATCGTTGATGGATGTAGTCTAATATCCTCGTAAGACCTCCTCAAGTTTTAAGAAACACAAATGATCCTACATTCCTATTTCCTGCTAGTTCTTCTCATAATTATGGTTTTGAGCATTATTGATATTGTAAAGAAGAAAAAATTGATTCTGGTAAACATTTAAAGCAAAAAACATGTATTTATAGTATCAAAGTTTTTAACAGTTGCGATCTTTAATGAATAGTTGCAATGCTTCATAAATAACAAGAAAAACTACCAATTTGGTTTCCCTCAAAAAATAACCACAAATACTTAAATAAAAAATTAATGAAAAAGTTAACTTGCCGTTAAGTTTTAGAATCCAAATCCAATAAATTCAGGCAAACATCCAAACCAATTACACGATGTAACTTATTTGAACTTTAAATCTTCCAAATTCCTTCTCTTCTAACCGTAAATTGAACAAACTCTAAGTGATAAATACTACTTGCTCTAGTAAATAAAGATAAATTTAATTTAATTTGAAAAAATAGGACCCAAAATCAAAGAAAAAAAAACGTAATTCACTCCAAAATGAAAAAAATATAGTTGGAAAAAGAAAGGTGGCCAACCTCAACTTGCGCTTTCTCTTATCCAAATGACTACCCCCTTCATCCAATTGGACCCCCTTACTTTTTTATAATATGTTAGGCCAGCCGGTCAAACCACTGGTCAAAACCTGAAAACGAAGTTCAAAGTTAATGCATGCATTTCGTTATTTTTTAGACACTAAAGCAAAATCGAGTTTATTTATAATTAATACGTCAAAAACATAAAAAAAAGGGTGAATGATCATAAGTTCATAAATGCCTATGCATAACGTTATCTTTGGTTGGGCGGGCTTCGTAATGGGGCTGGTGGCGGATCGGCGGTCTACGGTACGACCTTCGTGGGCTGATGACGGGCTTGGGCAATCGGCTTTTCTACGTCGATGAAGTTCGAGCTCCACGCTCTCTCTCTTATCCAAACCAAACTTTATTATAATGGTCGTCTCTTTAAAGTCCATTTATGTTATATTCTTTGTGAAATAAATATGATTAATAGCTTGCACCAAATTTTATATCAATTAAATAAAATTTAAAAAGATTAGTATCCATAGAAATCTGGTATTATCAAAGATATCGTTTACACCACGTTCTCAAACATTTACATAAGAAATAAAAAAGTTAATAATAAATATTTCTCTTTCTCTCCATTTCTACCTTCTCATAGCATTTCTAGTAAAAGTTCTTATAAACCTTTTCTTTTCACAAACTTCTTCTTGTTACTTTTTTTGACAACAAAAAGAGGGAACGAGGGTAGGAGCTTTGAGCCTTTGACTCGGTCATCACTTCACCCACAACAAACCCTAAGAAATTAACTCAATGATATGAGAATATTTGTCTAGGTCGCTATATATCTATATAGAGGGAGGTTTATACAAAAAATATAACTTTTGTAAGAAAACGCGAGAAGCAATCTCAACCACTCATCTCGGTCAACAAATGCGGCTTTGACCAGTCCCCCTTAATAATCCCTACCCTCCCATGAATCGCAGCAATCCTCTGTGATCACGTCCACTCGTAACCACGAGATGAGTGGTTGAGATTGCTTCTCACTTTTTCTTAAATTGACATGTTTCTCGTTTGAACCTTCCCCTATCTATATAATATAAACTAAAAAAAAAAAGTAAAAAACAGGAAATGGTGGCTTCATTCTTTTTGAACGGGAAATAATACAAAACATGTTTCCAGAGTATCCAAGATCCAAGGATATATACCCGACTAATCTCCGTCGATCACGATCCAAACTAATTAAAAGTACCATTATATGGCAAACCACGATCTAGATATCACCGTATACTCACCACAGGGTTCGAACCCGATATTATTAAGGGATACTATGTCGAAGGTTATGATATCATTGGGCTATCATGCTTTAATAAAAAAAACCTTGTACTGCAGATGCTCTGACTACCAAGTATAATTTAAGTTTTTTCCGGCCTTTTTCATTTTAAAGAATAAGCTATATGAAACTTTTTTTGAACGGCAAGTAAACACACATACGCTCCAGTGGTATCAGACCTTCAATTACGCAATTCCACTAATCCGCTGCGATCCGACCCAACCTATAGTTGAACCCAATCGACATGGAAGTGGATCCTATAAACTGGATCCTCCCACACCGGCCCCAAACCTATCCCAAGAAACCAGATCCAAGTTTGAATATCTTAGAAATATTATAAAAGTCGACCCCTGATAGTGTGGCTTTCATAACACACCCCTAAAAATATTACCTATCCAACAAAACTAACATCCTTTGCTATATATGAAACCTATTGTGTACAAAAAAACTTTATTTTCTTCACTTCAAGATTTCTTTAAGATGTTCTTATGAATTTAATGATATTGCCCATACCTAGCCTAGAAACAGTATGAAATGACGAATTTGGTGATTGTTGATTGTTGAGAAAAGACACGTATGTGGACACGTGTTATTCTGCATGCATATGTGATTGCCACCTCGTATAACCACCATTATAATTGACTGCATATATATTAACGACAACTTCACTAATACTTTATCCTCTAATTAATTTCATTAATTAATACCATTCCTAATTAAAGTGAATTTTATTACCATAATTTTTTTAAGACATTGCGATATCAAATCAACGAACGATTACCACAAACACACACCTTTTCAACGGTATCGAGTATTTACGATAAGCTCACTAATCATCCATTGTCCCAACTCCCAACCCAACCACAGTCCTTGACTGGACTAGAAGGTAATCCACTCTATGACTGAACCAACCCAACGACTAGATCCTCTCAATTGACTCTTTTTGGAATCCGAATAGACTGGGATCCCATCCGTAACGTTACCGGCCTTAGAAAGACCACTCATGATTTGTTGTTACTATAATTAGATTAAAACAGAAAACTATAATTTTGATTAATTCCGATAATCTAATTTCAACTGCATTCCGATTTAGATGATCTTAAAGTTAATTAAGAAACCATACATCAAAAAGAAGGAAAAAAGAAAACATGAATTAACAACTTGTAATGCAAAAAAAGGTATGGTGTTTTCCGGTGGCTAACCATTAATTCTTCCAATTTCATGATTACCACAAAAACAAAAAAAGACCTCAATCCATTCTTAAACACTTGTAATTTGAGTTGTTATTTTTCAGCACGTTCACGATCATGATTTAGACCCCATCTATGTATTCCGAAATGCAACTGGGCCGCCGCTATCAGAAACTCGACCGCCTGCTGCGGCGTGAGCAGCTCCACCACCGCCTTCAACGTCCGCAGCCGCAGCTCGTCGGCTTTCTCCACGATCTTCACCAACCCTTCGATCTTCTTATCGAGATCCACACACTTCCCTCCGATTAACGCACTTGCCTCATCCTGCTATTATATTTATACAATAAATAATCCATTACATATACTGAGAGATCAACTCCAATCCATCATAAATTATGCAAACCATCGATTCCATTGTTTGTTTTAGTTATAAACTATTTAATATGATGAAACTGTTTCGTGTGATTATTTTCGGTATAAAAATACATATTGAATCAGATCCATACGAGAATCGTAACTAAAGGAGTGAATAAGAAAAAAACAATTAAGGATGTTCTTGGCAAAAAATAAGCTAGCTGATAAGGTAGTACATATTTAGATGAACCATAAGCTAACTTATTGAAAAGCTAGTTTAAATAGTGTTTCAGGAATTCTTTTATAACTTTTTTCTAATTATATCCTTATTATTAATTATCATACACTAAGATACCCTTTTTATCATTTTACATACTCAAATGTTAGTTTTTACAAAACATAGCTTATTCATAAGCTAGCTTATTAGTCAATAGCTAGCTTATATTTGTTGAACATGGCCTGAATCACATGTGATTTATGCAATTCAAGATCGCAAGCATATTGCGCAACCATCATTATAGATTGTTAATGTAAAATCATATGTGATTCGACCTGCTACAAATAATTACTATATTTGTTTAAAGATCCCTCTATATGATTTTAGACACATATAAATGAAAAGAGAAGTAGAATTAATTGCATGCCTGCCACTCGGAGAGCAGATCCGTGATGGAGTTCTCCTGTTGGACCGTTTCGCACTGGAGCTCGCTGACACCGGTGAACTGTGCGGGCGAGAGGTCGCCCAGGTCACCGGTGCGTAGCCCGTGGAGGATATCCACAATACGCGATTCAAAAAGAATACTAGACTCGGTATAGATAAGGTGGAAGGCGGTGGTGGGCCGCCACCCCGCGATCCAGTGGAGGGACCGCTCGAGGGTGGTGGACCACCGCGCCGAGAAGACGGAGAGCACGTCCTGCTTGGCCGCAAGGGACTTGACCCGGTAGTACTCGGAGAAGTGGAACATGACCTTGTTGACGAGTTGGGTGAGTTGGTGGTGGTGGTCGTCGGTGGTGGGTGGGCGGGGGGCCTTGTGGAGGTGGTGGATGTGGTGGTGGAGTTGGTCGTACCATGTTTGATAGAATCTTTGGAAGTCCATATAATGGGTCGGGTTTAAGAATGGGTTGAGAGTGGGTTTGATTTATATGGGTTTGTGGATATGGTCTTTTTTAGGGTGGGTGGGTCGGTGGTGGGGTACAAGTAAAACGACCCATAAGAAACTGGAAAGCCGCCTTTTGTAATAATAAAAGTTTCCTTTGCCTTAAGATAGGTTTTTATAATTAGATTATAATCACGAATACATGCATACATACCCTTTTTTAGTAGCGGGTATCCACGGGTAACCCACTAATTCGTTGTTGTCTTGGTTTAGCTTACGCTGAACCTAGAATCCAACTACAGTCTTTGACTAGGTTGAAAGGCAACCCAGTCTATGGGTAGCTAGACCAACCCAAAGACTGAATATTTCTCATGTCCTTAAATTGACTCTCCTTCGGATCAAACCTTGATAGACCGGGATAACATCTATAGATTGATGTTGCAATCCTTAAAAAACCAAGTGAGCTAAACATATTAGATGAAAATTATTGGTGATAGGAGAAAAATATTTTCAGAAATTAATTAGTTATAATACTTTATTTGTAAGATTATAATAAGATCTTTTGAAGTATAATATGTTAACTTATGAAAATAAAATAAGATAATAAAAAACTCTAAATAATACAATATATTAATTAAAATGATTTTAAATTAATTATCATATGAAGTATAAAATTTAGATTTGTTAAACGAAAGTGAGAAAATTTTATATTATTTATAATATGGATAGTTGGATACTAGATGAATTTTCACGTATCTTAATAAATAATAATTTAAAAAAATAAAACTAATAAATAAATTGAATAGTTTATTAAAATTTTGTTATTTTAAATTATTTATAAAATAAACGATTTTATATACCTTAGATATTTTTAGAATTGTAACAATTGTTTTTTAATAAATTATTATATTAAGTAATATATAATTGAAAAGATAATAATATAAAAATTGTAATAATTAATTTTAATTTAAATTTAATTGGTTATTAATTATAAGGTGAAGGATTGTGTGAGAAGTGTTGAGTTAACAATAAGAAGTGTAAGAATTGGATCTATAACCATTTATCAGTTTTAATCTTATAAACTTCATGAATTGTGCTTTGAAAAGGTATTGATCCAGTGCACTTCGATATATTTACCTCAGTGCATAACCACTTTTCACATTTTTTTAATTTCACTATTAACTCAACATCTTACCAGAACCCAATCCTTAATTATATTGAGAAAACATGTCAAATAACTTCTAAAGTTATTCCCACCGGCGTTTCAATAAGTTAAGTTATGTGTATCCAAACAAAATAGATTATCGTATGTTAAAATAGATTGAGCATGTACAATAACCGGAACTCAAATAATTAGAGAACATGGAATTAGAATAGTAGATACAACGTAATTTATAATAAATTCATGATACCAAAATACAAAATCCGTGAATTGAGTTGCCAACTTAGTCAAAAGCTAGTACTAAAGCATGACGATGTCCCTTACGAAATAAAAATAGAAAACTTTAGAATTGTATTACGCTTGTTTTGGGAAATGTGATACATTCTACTTTCCTACTACAGTGCCAACTAATTAATCTATAGTGTATTAAATAATAAAATAAACAATGTAAGGTAACCAATGACATTGACGTCTTAAAACATCTTGAATCACTTAATGATTTAAATAATGTAGAACTTAAATACTTATTAACTAAAATCAACGAAGATGATATAATCAAAGACATTGGAACAAAGCATGTATAATTCAATCAAAGTCAACTCAACAACACAATGTAAATAAATTCTGATGGATATTTAGTTATTTACTATTATTAGTCTTCTTCGGTTGAATATGGCCTAACAGTTTATAGGATGTTTACTATTATTAATATTATGTTAACTAACATCATTATTGTATATTAAACAACAATTGAACTCAGTTAATTTTAAATTCCAACATTCAAATAACAATATATTTATGAACAACAAATAACAAAAAAGTGAGTAAACATATATCATTTTATTAAAATACCAAACACATATTGACCTTCACATGTATATTATTACACCAATCCCTTGAAAATATGCAACATAAGGCATTTGAAGATTCATCTCATGTACTACAAAATTTATGAGAATTAAAGTATTAAGATAAATTACTAATCAATAGATCCATGATTTTTGAAATCCTAACTCATCATCATTGTTTCGTTTAATAGAATAAAGATATCTTAACATATATATCATTTATATACACATATCTATACAAGGATGGGCTCATATAAAAACCGATTTCCAGTTATAAACTAGGAGACAAAAGAGAGTGTGACACGTGTCCCATACTTTCATGCAAGTCTGACCCTAGCCCATGGCTATTATGGTTGTGACCATGGGCATCAAGGCTGATAAGCGTGTCACTTTTTCCACATCCTTTTGACATAGCAGGTTCAGCTTGGGGCCCAAAAAAAGAGTACAATTGTTTTCTTAGCCAATAGTGACCAACGTGCAAAACCCGTCTCTGTCACGCTTGATTTTTGTTCTTTCTCACGATTTCCAAAATCAGTATTCACTCTCTAACGATTCATGATTCACGGATAGATTGTTCAGTGTTGCAACTGATCTGTATCTCTCGTTGCTTACTTGTTTCCCTAAATCGACAACAATTAGTCTAGTAAATGTTCATGTAGTTGTCAATTTAATAGCTAATTCTAAAGTTCAAAGGAACTTACCTAACACACATAGACTTTGATCAAGAACAAATTGAGTATATTGTTAATCCAATTATATTGTGTGGTTACTTATGGTTGATATTTATTGCTTATCTATGTTCTTGTCTATAATACTACCTCTATTTTCACTCCATGGTCATGTTAGAGCGGACTATCCAAACATTGTTTCACAAGTACCCTTTTGTTGTTTAGACACTTGTGAACTTGATTGATTCTAAATTTTTGATTGATTTCATCCATTGAATTTTGCACCAAAGTTTTGAGCGAAGGAAAACCATTTTTTTCCGACTCTGAGTTCTATTTCCAAAGCTTCTAACGAGTCATACGTATTCTTTCTTTCGGTCTTAGTGGACTATAATGAAATCATACTTGGAAATAAGTTTTGAACATTTTATACATTTGGCAACACTCTTTGTACTTTTTTGGTGTAATAGAGGGTCTTGCCTGTAAATCTTTTGAATTTTTATGAAGGTTTTTTTTATGATATTTGGGAATTGCCTTATTGGGACTTGTATTTTTCTATTTCTTTTTACTTAAATTTAATGTTCATCACCCTTATAGAGGATCGATGTCCGAGATGACTTATATGACACTTAAATTCCCCATATTTTGGCTTATAAAAAGTTGGTTACATTATTAAGATATAATATGTTTTTTACAGCAAAGGGTCGTGTAAGAAGTTCAGATTTAATGAGAAAAGATGATCTAAATTGTACCATACGGGAATTAATGTGCTATATTTCGATACATCTTATCTCATTTCGTCTCATTCTAATGTGCATCAATTTTCCATCTAACGATTGATAACCATTTTTCAGTTCCTCACGATAACCTCAACTTCTCATCAAAACCCAACCTTGTATTTTGCAGGGTGAAGGGTTCTAGATGGTTTCCCGTTTGAACTTGATGATAATCCTAGACAACATATAGTATCTTTGAGGAGAGAATACCAAGGTTAAACCATCTTTTTGCTTATGTGTCCAAGATCCTAAAGAAAATTCATCCATAGGGTTATGATTTCGAATTCAAGGTCAGGTTCTTCTATCATTCATCATGAATATTGTATTATTTATTGTGAATAACTCATATACGTTTCCATTCGTTATTCATACTAACATGAACATACCAAAGACACGCGTTGCCTCTCCTTTGTCCCTCCGATTCACCGGAAATCGGTCTTCAATTGAATTTCTCTTAGATATAATCAATACCTTTTACCATCTTTTTATATGAATTTTAGATTGCTTAAATACACAACCAATTAGAAATACATGAACAAGAAACAGCTTTTGGTTATATCATCCATTCCACCAATCTCTCCACCTTCAGTTTCTATCAAAAATTAAAAAAATGTTTCTGCAAATCTCAATAAAACTCCAAAGTCCAACTTTGCACCTTAAGATCCAACCACCGGCGAATGACGTCATTTGCCGGCGACTTCCATGTTTTCTTCCTGAAATATCCATTAGATCGAAAATTTGATCGTAATTGCTACATTGCAGATATCTCGATTGTTCCAAAACCCGACTAATCTCCAGCAATTTGGGGCTAAACATGGCCCCACTTAAATGTTCCCAGCGCACGAGAAGGCTCGAACTCGGTTAAAACGCTATGAACCCCCGAGCGATAACCAATCCGTCACAGCGCTGGAAGACGATTTTTTTACCTTTTCCGTCACAGAATTTGAATATGAACAATATCTAAACGAATATGAACAACATCTAAAGTAATTTATTCAAGATCCAACCAACACGAATACCAAATCGAACAAAATTTGACAAAATTTTCAATTTACGATACGAATAATAACAATTTGTTCATAGAATAAAAACAACTTCGTGGTAGATAACAAGATATGATCCATAATTACGAAGCCCTAATTGAAGCTTACCTTATCATCAAACAGCTTAATCAATCAGACGCCGCCTCCTCCAGCAACCGCCGGTGCTCTTGATGTCTTAACGTCGATTTCTTAACTCGTCTCCACCTGCTGAACGCCGCCGTACAGAGAACTGAATAAACGAATTCTCCGATTAGGTTTTTTGGATTAATCAAACGCAATTCTAAATGAATTCATATGGAAGATTATAGGTGTAGGATAAAGGAAAGAGTGAGGAGGAACCGATTGATTACTTCCGGCGCCGGCCAAACACAATAGACGCAGAAGCTTTTTGCCGTTTTCTTCTCCGGTTGACATTTTCGATCGATCTCCGGCGTGCCCTAAAATTGGAGGTTGTTTTTTGGGGATTTGGAATCGATGAGTTGGAATTGTGGGTTTATTTATATATTTGACCCTGTACTTTTGGAAATTCCATTAGGTTCCCATCTTCTTTTGCTTTTTGCAACAAAGTTTGGAAGTAGGTGACTCTTTTACAACTATGTCAATATAGTTTTATAAGATTGGCATATTAGCATCTGTGAGAGTTTTTCTTTTTATTAGATGTGATGCGGAAAGGATTGGATTGGAATGGCTAAATACAACTGACAAGACTCGAAGAACAAAGATATATCCAAAAGTGGATTTTTGACTAAAAGTCGAACGAATTGATCAAAACTAAAACTGTTTTACAACTAATGATAATAATCCTATTTATAAACTAGCCTAACTAAAAGATAACTATGAAACTAGAAACCTAAATCAAATATAAAACTAATAGATAATTAATAAAATAAGCTAACAATAATCCTTAAATATGAAAAAGTAGAGTTAAGATTTATCTAGGTTTGTTGCATTATCATTATCTGGATTTCCTGCATCATCCTCCCCCGCTTGAAAAAAAACTCGTCCTCGAGTTTGCTTTATCTTCAATAATATTTTGAGAAGACGTCGTTTGCATTTGGAAAAATGGATATTTTTGTCCCAAACAACCTTCTTGAATTTTCCTCGGATCATGCAGATTCGGGTTGCCTTAACGTTGCTTTCTTGTCGTGAGGCATTGTCGTATAAATCAGCGAATGCTTTATCACGCCCTTTGCCAGGTTTCGGGGAAATTGCGGCCAAAGCCAAAAACCGATCTATCATCTTTGTAGCGGCTGTGTAGTCATGCAACAAGGGCTCGATCACTTCTTGATCATTGAGAGATCCAAGATAACCAATGTTTGTGTTCTTGAGAGCTTGTCTCACCATATTGACATGGTTAAACGTATACTTCTCTGAACTCCGATTTTCTATGACCAATTCTTGTTTCAATTCACCAGCATGTTTTTTTTTTTGCTATAAGAGTCAACAATAAAGTGACAAAATTTACCTTGAACGGTGACCATAGAGTCGCTATCTTCCGTTAAAGGCAAACAAATTCGTTGCCAAATCAATACGAGACTTACATCGTCTTCCGTATATTCGGCTTCATCATATTGTGGTAGTTCTATGTCATTGACGCAATCGCCTACGACATCAATCTTCACACCAAAATTCCTCAACGGATCATTGCGGTATCCTCCTTCGCGGCGATCTCGTTTCGGCTCGGCCAAAGGATTGACCCCATCGTCACCGTCGTCCCAGACGCTTGGATCCGACTTGGTCTTTTTGTCCGGCGAGTCGTGGTGCAACAACTCGAGCTCTTGGATCCGTCGTTGCAAGCGTTCAATCTCCGCGCCACGAATCATATGATTATCAGCCATTCACTCGTTTGGCTCTGATACCAAATGATGCCGAAAGGATTGGATTGGAATGGTTAAATACAACTGACAAGACTCGAAGAACAAAGATATATCCAAAAGTGGATTTTTGACTAAAAGTCGAACGAATTGATCAAAACTAAAACTGTTTTACAACTAATGATAATAATCCTATTTATAAACTAGCCTAACTAAAAGATAACTATGAAACTAGAAACCTAAATCAAATATAAAACTAATAGATAATTAATAAAATAAGCTAACAATAATCCTTAAATATGAAAAAGTAGAGTTAAGATTTATCTAGGTTTGTTGCATTATCATTATCTGGATTTCCTGCATCAAGATGCAAATAACTTATTTGTGCTATCTTTTCAACTTTCAAGAGAGAAAAAAACCCTGTTTGTAGCATTTATTTTGTTTATATACGAAGGGTATGTTATTAGTTTAGATCTAACCGATTTAATGAATTACTCCTAAAGGTTCACATCAAACTAGTGCTAGTTGATGCGAGTTACTTCTGAAACAAAAGGACTAAAGTCAAATTCATTTGGGGTATTCTCTCAATTCCAAAAAAAGCAACCGGATCAAGTATGAGTTGTCGATCAGAACATATATGGATAGAACCTATAACGGGGGCTCGAAAAACAAGTAATTTCTGCTGGGCTGTTATCCTTTTTTTAGGTTCATTAGGATTCTTGTTGGTTGGAACCTCCAGTTATCTTGGTAAAAATTTGATATCTTTATTTCCGTCTCAGGAAATCGTTTTTTTTTTCCACAAGGAATTGTGATGTCTTTCTATGGGATCGCGGGTCGTTGTAATATAAAAATTATAGGTTTGTAAAAAGTGGTATCGTTTTAATTTAGTGTGACATGTGGATTATAGTATACATTTAAAAAATACGATGAGAATATGAGTTTTTCTTGGTAAAATTGGTTGACAAAACTTCTCCTCCACCCTAGACCAAAGTTCATATCCTGCTAGTTTCATGTTTTTAAATTTAGATTTATTATGTTTTTAACAGAAAACTGTAATAAAAGACTTGAACATAGATCCCATATATGAAAACAATGAACAAACCAATAAACCAGTGATAATTATGTGAAAAATATCCTTATATTTGTTTCTTAGGTTCAAATGGTGTTGTTTTAAAAAAAAATCTTGACCCATCCCTGGTCTATATGGTGCACAGGCGGGTCTTGATTAAACTTAATTGGATCATACATGTTGGACAAAATAACAATGAGCTGGGGATGAAAGAATTGTGCATTTTTCACTGTTTTAATTTGACACAAATACTTGAGGGCGGTGTTTGGGGTTGATGATACACTTATCAACTTATCTCCTTTTCTAAAAAGTTAAAATATTTTGCCTTATTAAAAAGGGTTTAGTTCCCCAAAATGTATCCAACTTGTCACCTTTTGCTATTGTATATATCCAACTTTAAAAATTACTATTTAATACACTAAAGTTTCAAAAACTACCATTTAGTACATTGTAACCTGCTATCAAAGGTCAACATCCGGTCACCATCTTCTCCGGCGACTTTTTCGGCGACCACCATTTTCTCCGACGATTTTTTCGGCCACCACCATTTTCTCCGACGACTTTTCCGGCAACCACCATTTCCAGCAACCACCATCTTTTTTGACAACTTTTCTGGCGCCTTTTCAAACCACCATGTACAGCCCGTTTCCGGCGACTTTTCCAACCCCATGCACAACCTTTTCCGACAACTTTTCCGTCGAAGACTTCCCGCCTTCCTTCGACATCGGCTTCGGCGACCTCTACCCCGATGGCGTCTGTATCTCCGGCGTCAGAACCCGAGGGGAGTGTTATATGATTGTGGGAGTTTGGGAAGAAGAAATTGTGGCGTCGGAAAATGGAGGGATCTCGAGGTGGTCTGAAGGTCGCCGAAGAAGATGGGTTCTTGCCGGAAAAAGTATCGCCGGAAAAAATGGTGGAGTAACCAGTGACTGTGGGTGGTTGCCAAAGGTTCGTCGGAAAAAAATGATGGAGTAACCGGAAAGTGTCATCGGAAAATGGGTTCTTGCCAAAGGTCGCCGGAGAAGATGGGTTCTTGCCGGAAAAATTCTCGCCGGAGAAGATGACCGGATGGCCGGAATGACCTGTTAGTCTGTTACCTATTCAACAAGTTTCCCAATGTACTAAATGATAGTTTTTGAAACTTTAGTATATTAAATGGTAATTTTTAAAGTTAGATACATACAATAGCAAAAGGTGACAAGTTGGATATATTTTGGGGAACTAAACCCTATTAAAAAAACTCCTTATCTACCTTTTAAAAAGCTAAATGCATCTCATCCAAACACTTTAAAGTTAAAAACAACTTATTATTTTCCATGAATGAGATGGTACTAAGGAGTTTTGTTGATAGGTTACTACATTTATATCAACTACCTAATTTTTGTTTAATGTAATTTGATATTAAAAAATTTCGTGTAAAGAAAGAAATAGAATGAGTAGAGAGAGAAATTGATGTGATCTTCGTTCTTGTTATTACGTAGAAGAAAGTACAGTTACATGTTTATATCATAAGGTCACCAACCAATACAGTCGAATTAACTCTAACAAAACATCCAACTACTTGAAGTTATACCCATCAATTGTTTCACTAGTGAACTCACTTGTAACACCTATATTTAGACTCTATCAGTTAATAAGGGAAGTTCATTTAGAAATCAAAAAATGAGTAAAAACTTACAAACTGATGGTTTTTTGGTTTAAATCAACGAAAACTCTTCGTAAAGTTATTTATTATTATGCAAATGTTTCATATAATTTATTTTTTTGATGAAAATGGTGTTTTTTATATAAAAATGAAAAGGTTTCATACATTTTTCTATGCTTATGAAACTGTTATATGTATTTTCTTTAATCCTATGAAACCTTGTTATTTTTACAAAAAAGAACATCAAAAATGAATTATATGAAACATTTGCATCATATTAAACAACTCTACGAAAAGTTTTCGTTCATTTAAGCTATGAAATCATGAGTTTCTACGGTTTTTACTCTTTTTTTTGGTTTCTAAATGAACTTGACTCATCAGTTAATATCAACAAATATGATGGTTTTTTATTATATCATAACATGTTTCATCTCTCATACAAAATGTATTCTAAAAAACATTTCATCAAACACATTTTAATAAACACATCCACAAGAGTACATGTAATGATACTGTCCTTCACTGATTCGACACTAATTGCTTGACTATGAATCCCCTTTCCTCAAATTCAAACCAACTTTATATAAATTAAGCACAACCTTTTAGAAAATTAAAAGAGAATCATGTGTCAAACTCATTTAGGTGGTGTTTGCCTGTTTCGTATTGCGTTTTAAATCTTATTATTGACTTATGACTTATTGATACAACAAATAAACCATTTTAAGCGTTTGAGTTGAAAAAAAGAGAAAGGCTTTTGGCTTATGACTTAGGCTATGTTTGGCAAAAATAAGTTAGCTTATAAGCTAGCATGTGTTTGAATCGATCATAAGCTATTGAAACACTAATTGAAGTAGCGTTTCAGAAGCTTTTTGTAGTTTTTTCTTCAATTATACCCTTACTAATATTAACTATTATATCCCAATATACCATTTTTGATCATTTTACATACTCATAAGCTAGTTTTCGTCAAACATAATTTATTCATAAGCTAGCTTATCATTTAACAACTAGCTTACCAGCTAATAGCTAGCTTATTAGTTAACATCAAGGCTTTAAATGACGTGAGGCGTGGCGCGGTGGCGAGGCCAAACCTTAAGCCTTAGGCATGTCGTTTTCAAAGTGTGACTTATGGCATCAAATTTCTAATTTATATAAAATATTATATATAAGATCATGTGTTTTGTATTGTTATTCAATGAGTCAAATAGACTATAAGCAAACTAAATTAAGTTTTATATTAAAAATTGGCAAGTAAAACATTAAAAACGTTAAAAAAATTCAAATATATAATTAGGAGAACTGCGCACGGGCATGGCGTGCCACAAACTTAACATGACATGAGACACAAGCCTTGAAGCCATGACATGCCATGACGCACGTGCAACGAGCTTTTTAGAATAATGGCCGACAACCAGCTTATCAGCTAGTTTGCCGGACAAAGCTAGTTTGCCGGACAAAGCTAGTTTGTCTGACAAAGCTTTGCTTGAAAAACTCCTTTGTATCCAAATTAAAGCTTTACTCATCCTCTGGAGGTGAATCAGATGAAGGTATTTGGGGATTTTCTCCTCTTATTTTGTGTTGTTCTCTGAATAGAAACTATATAATTTCATTTGAGAACTTGCAATACAAATATGAAATATTATTATACTTTTTATCAAGGACCGATAAAAGATTTAGGGGATTCTTCAAGGGGACATTATGTAAAATTAAAGCTAAAACCCCCTCTTCGTTTTCTTCTTCTTGTAAGTTTCAACTTTCATCATCATCATCATCATCTCACAGTGCTGCAAAAGGAAGAAGAAGAAGCAGCCATGGAGAACAAAGAGATGAACATCGCCATCATTCATCCTGATCTCGGAATCGGTACTATGCTCACAATTATATATATATATATATATATTATCTATCTTTATTTTGTTTCAATTTGGATCGATTCAGTTTTTCATATTGGACTACTTTTTGTTTCCAGAATAGTAGATTGTTTTTCTGAGTTAATTGAATACCTATATATAGATGATCGATCTGCCTAGGGTTTAGAAATCACTTTAGATTGAAAATTCTTTTCAAGTATTTGGAGAATAATGTCTGTCTCTTCTAGTGATTGTTGTAGTATAATTCTAGAAAACCTAGATAAACACTATGTGTATCTAAATTTAGGGATTTTAGTTAAAAGTCACACTCTTTTGATGTTAATCTAAAGGTCTTCATTTGGTGAATTCAGAATTCCCAATTCTCTCCCCAATTAAGCATTTGTCACTTTCGAAATTGTATTTAATTTGAACGATACAGAAGACGAGAACGGTCTTATATTTGGAATGCTGGATGGAACTGGAAGTCTAAGGGTTAGAGCTTAGAAGTACTAAGGGGCGGTTTACTTGATGCTTACCTGGTAGGTGCTTACCGGGTGAATTTACCTTATGGGATGAACATGACAAGGACTAGAATCTTACTCGGTAAGAGCAATGGCATGAACTGAGAGTCTTACCCGGTAAGTGAGACTGACGAATCTTACCTGGTAAGTGCTTACGGGGTAAGTTGTTGCATACGATGCCGTTTTGAAAGACTAAAATATTGTCCGATAAGGTAGGTGTTAGTGTTCAATTTTGCAGGTAAGCGCTTACCGGGTAAGTGTTTTAAGTAAACGGCCCCTAAGTAGTCATCAAGAACTTTGAACTATGTTCTTGTGATAAAACATGATTTGATGGCATTATCAGGAGGAATTAGTTTATGATGCTGGTGGATGCTACTTTGTAGCTTCTATTAAAGCCTTTAAAATAGCATGCAACTCTAAGGCATTTCCTGTAGATTGAGATATCTATGAGTCAATTAGAGGATGGAACTTCCACAGTTTGGAACAACTTTAAAGCAATATTTGTTGGTATTCGTACTAAATGGTTGTAGTGCCACTATCTTGGCGATGTTATTGATCCCTTCATTTTAATGCTTATCCTTCGATGATCATGTTATAACTTTTTTGCATCTTGTATTATTCAGGAGGAGCTGAAAGGCTAATAGTTGATGCAGCAGTGGAACTTGCATCTCATGGGCATAATGTTCACATTTTCACATCACATCATGATAGAAATCGCTGTTTTGAAGAAACTCTTGCCGGTGAGGAAGTTTATTTGCTCATTTCCAAAATGCTGTTGATAACCTTCAGTTCCTTCATTTACAGAAATCAGTTATGTTCTTTTGAATATATCCAGGTACATTTGCAGTTACTGTATACGGATCTTTCCTTCCACGGCATATCTTTTATCGTCTTCATGCAGTATGTGCGTATCTGCGTTGCATGTTTGTTGCTCTCTGTGTTTTGTTCCTGCGGCCGTCTTTTGATGTGGTGCTTGCCGATCAAGTCTCTGTTGTCATTCCAATTGTGAAGTTGAAAAAGTCCACAAAGGTTGCTAGAGTTGTATTCAAATATCTACTTATCTTACATTTATATACATTTATTAATTGATTGTTATTTTAATCTAGGTTGTATTCTATTGTCATTTCCCCGATTTGTTGCTGGCTAAACACACGACTCTTCTTAGAAGGATATACCGCATGCCCATAAACTTTTTGGAAGAATTAACAACAGGGATGGCAGATTTGATTCTCGTTAACAGCAAGTTTACAGCATCCACTTTTGCTGCAACGTTCAAGCGTCTTGATGCTCAGGGAATAAGACCAGCTGTGCTTTACCCGGCAGTAAATGTGGATCAGTTCAGCAAACCAAATGCTTATAAGTAAAGCATATGCTCTCTCTTTTGGTATCTTTCTAGATCAAGGTTCAGTTTACCGAACCTTTATTTGTAGCTTTCACCTCTCTGGTTTAAGTGTCGTAATTCAGATGTTTCATTGTTTCAGCTTGAATTTTCTTTCCATCAACCGTTTCGAGAGGAAAAAGAACATTGACCTGGCCATATCAGCATTTGCTATGCTTGGCAGTCCCGATGAGAACATTCCTGAAGGTTTTAATTTCGCTGACATGACATTGACTATTGCAGGTAAGTGCCTCTGAATCTTCAAGTCAGTTCAATTGTTAAGATTTTTTCATTTCTTTGCTTATAAAAAGTTGCATCAAGTTTACTTTTAAGTGAAATAATTTAACCTTGGGAAAACGTTCTGACCTATCTTGTAATTATATCTGTTTGTAACTTACAAGTATGTGTTGCGGACTTCTTTGACATGAGACCAAATTTACACCAGGAGACTGTATTTTCTGCTATAATTCTTCTTTATATTGATAGGAATCTTTGCTTCATGTTTGTGGAAAGTGGAATTATTTATCGGTTACCCATATTATCTCTATACAGTTACATGCAATACCACCTAGATTGTTCAAGTAGGAGTTTCTTAAGCACCTACAGTTTTAATATCATTGTCACTAAGTCACTTATATTAATTCTATACAAGAGCTTCACTGTGCAGGTGTGGTTTCGTGGGTCTAGAGTACAATATCTAAAAACTTGTATTATTTCTATCTTATGTTATACATAATACATGTTTTATCGGATGGAGGTGCTTTCTGCACATTACTTCTAATTTAATCATAATCCGAGCCCTATTACACATGGCTAATATAGTTGAAACAAAATCATGCACAGACTGTCCGTCAAGTTCTATACTCTATTTACACTTATTTGATGCATGATAAGTTGTAAATATGCATGCCAGTCTTTTAACTGATCACAGACAAACGATATTTGCTTTTTTTTTTTTTTTTTTTTGTATTCATTGCAATCCTCTCTTCAGGTGGATTTGATCAGCGATTGAGAGAGAATGTGGATTACTTGGAGCAACTAAAAGTGTTGGCAGAAATTAAAGGTGTGTCTAAGCAGGTCAAATTCATCACATCTTGTCCCACTGCCGAAAGAAACACTCTTCTCTCTGAATGCCTATGCGTTATTTATACACCAAAGGTGCCATAAAACTGCCTCTACATTTTCAAATGTCTTAACTATCTGAAATCAATTACTCTCCTTTGCACTATGGAAGAAGTTCAGATGCTATTCGTTTAAGCCATTTAAATTCACCACTTTCATCTTTATATGTGGGTCTGTGTTGAGAAGAATTTCAATTAGACCCACAAAATGGAGAAATCGGAATGAAGGTAAACAGTGTAACAAATAGCATCTTAACTTTTCTGGCAATAAACAGTAGTAGTTCCCATTTAGGCTGTGTTTGGAACACTAGCTTATGAGGGAGATGTGCCTAATAAGCTAATTGTTAGCTCATAAGCTAGTCATGTTTGGTGAAAACTGGCAGATAAGCCAGATAACAATGTAAAATGACCTAAAAGGACATTAGAAAGGTGAACTGGAAAAATATAATGGCCATAACTGAAAGCAAAAAAAAAAAAAAAAAACTTAGGAAAAAAACATTTGGAGCTTATTGAAATGTTTCTTGAAGTAGCGTTTCAAAAAACTAGCTTATGACAAATAAAAAGGAGCCTTTTCAATAAACTCAAAAAGTAAGCTAGCTTAACCAAACCAAACAGGCCCGGTAAATTGTCAAACATGGCCTTTAGTATAAAATGATGTAATCTACCAATGCTTTTGAACTTATTGGAGTCTTTATGGAAATATGGATTGGTGATGATTGTAATTTGCAGGATGAGCATTTCGGCATTGTTCCGCTGGAGGCAATGGCTGCCCATAAACCCGTGATAGCGTGCAATAGTGGCGGACCAGTGGAGACGGTCAAAGATGGAGAGACGGGGTTCTTGTGCGACCCCACCCCACAAAGCTTCTCGTCTGCCATGGCCAAGTTCTTGCAGGATCAATCGTTGGCAGAAAGAATGGGTGCAAACGCACGATCCCATGTTGCCACAACGTTCTCCACCAAGACCTTCGGCAACCAATTGAACCAACATATCATTGATGTTGCAGCCCACAGAAAACAACAGTAACTATGTAAAGCAGAATGAAGAAAGATTTGATCCTCATTTGACTGATTGTGATAGAGTTGTGAGTTCATCTTCTCCCAATTGGTACCTTTTACTTTTGCTTTTGACACATTTTAGAAGGGTTTTAATTCACCTAAATCAAAAAATTTGTTTATAAATTGTTGATTGTATCTTAGATTAACCTGAAATACAGAACTCCGGATAAGTAACAGGGCTTTTATCGAACGTTTATTGTGCGCTTGCCAGCAAGAGTCGTCATCTTCACTTACAGTATTGCATAGGATACTCGGTCATCAAATGATAAGCACTAAGCGTTTGGTAAACGTTCCTTAATTTTGATTAAATTGTTTGTAGTCAATCCTATTTTCAATTGGGACATCATGTGACAATTGAATCAAATCTCTTTATCATATTTTTTACTTGTAATTTAAAAAGATTTTTTAACCCTTTTACATGTCTATTAATAAAGGGAAAGATGAAAATTGGGTGTGGTATACATACATGATTGAATAGGACAACACTAGGTAAGTTGGTCCTAATTTTATTTTTTTGATAGTTTTATATATCATACAATGGATTAAGTTCTAGTGAGACCAAGTTGTTTCCGTGAGATCGGTGAGACTAATATATTTTATATGAAAGTTCACATCAAAACATTTGTTAAGGTAAAAAAAATTAACCATTCATCGTCAAAACATACTAAAAAACACTATCGAAGAAAAAAAAATCCAAAAAAAAAGTAAAAAAACGAAACCTTCATAGCATTTCCGCTGTGAAGGTTCGCATTATTTATTTGTAACCTTAACAACATTTTAGTTGTGAAGGTTTCGTTTTTTTATCTTGTTTTGGATAATTTTTTTGCATCGAAAGTGATTTTTAGGTCTGCGTATTCGAGTTTTATTTACCTTGACAGTGTTTTTTTGTGAAGTTTCATACGTTAGGTATTGGTTTCACACGTTCTTACGGAAACAACTTGGTCTCACCTGATCCTAAGTCATCATGTAATAGTTATAAAATAACATAAATCAAGTAAATATTTAATTAGTTTATTTTATATAATTTTTATACACATAAATACATTATTATTAAATTTGAATGAACAATATGTGATAATTGGTGGTCGTTTGAAAATCCCCGTTTGTAATTTATAAACTATATTTTATTCGATTTGGAAGATATTTTTTGAGTTGGTGAAGGTGCACTGAGGTTGTTGCAGCAACAATGGTGGTATGGGTAGAGATATGGTGATTGGTGGATGATGGTGCAGTGCTTGTGGAGGATGAAGATGGTCAATGGTGGTGGAGGTAGTTATGGCTGGTGCAGTGGAGGTAGAGGTGGTGGACGATAGTGACTATGGAGAATGTAAAGATGGTGGACAAAAGGTGTGGTGGAGGTTGTTGCAACGACAATGGTGGTGGAGGTAGGGGCAATGATGGTTGGTGGACGATAGTGAATATGGAGGATGTGAAGGTGGCAGTGGCAATCGATAATGGTAGAAGAAGTTGTGAATTGTGACCAACACATTGAAGGTGAATGGTGGTGACTGTGGTTGTGGTGGTGGTGGTGACGGTGACCGCATTGGATGTTTATAGACTGAATATATGATTAAGTTCTTTTCTTATGCTTATAATCCTAAAATGGGGTGAGAGAATTTGGTTTATTGAATATTGTGTTTCATTTAAATTAAAACATCTAAACACTTTCTTTATAATTATTAGTAGAGAAATATTGGTTAGCATTTTCTTTTGCGCGTTTGTTAAACAAATAAATCCCTAACTTTTGTTGATAAAACAAAATGTAAGTTTGAGGGGTTCCAACTCAAAACCAATTGACAATGAGTGGAGTAGCCCAGGGCCCTTATAAGCACATTACAAGTTCACTTTGTGTCCAATGTGGGACATTACTCAACACGCCCCATCACATGTGGCGTTCTTTTAGCCTAACACGTGGATTCTTTGGGTTACGTGGAGTCCGTGCGGTTTTTTTTATACCAACCACGGGTGAACCTTGCTCTAATACCATGTAAGTTTGTGGGGTTCCA
Source organism: Centaurea solstitialis (assembly GCA_030169165.1). NCBI lineage: Eukaryota > Viridiplantae > Streptophyta > Magnoliopsida > Asterales > Asteraceae > Centaurea > Centaurea solstitialis. Next base: position 85,449,238 of record CM058041.1, read on the forward strand.
ACTCAAAACCAATTGGCATTGAGTGAAGTAGCCCAGGACCCTTATAAGCACATTACAAGTTCACTTTGTGTTCAATGTGGCACATTGCTCAACACAAAATCATGAACTTAATTTTGTACAATAAGTCCGATTTTTTAAAAACAATATCATGAACAAAAAATATATAGAATTAACAACAAAGTAAAATGAACAATTTAAAATAGAGTAAAATTATACTGTTTCCATTACTAATTTCAAAACATTCAAAAGTTACTCTAAAGTATAACTAGATTTATATAAAACTTAAACCCATCGCTTTCCAAAATATACAAAAAAGACATCTATTTTTTCACAAAATACACCAAAAAGTCTATCATTTCATATAATATACCCAAAAAAACGTCAATCTCTTCACAAACATACCAAAAAATGCCCAAAATATATATGCATCCCACTAACAAAAATATGCCAAACGTTATTTTCTTTGCGGGTACATATTTTGTTCATTTAGTTGATGGTGATATGAAAGTCAAACAACTAATGAAAATTTTATTTTAGATTGAACATCACTTTGTTATTGTAAATGACATAACTTTTGGTATATGTTGATATGTTTATGGTAGAGCCATAAACATATTCTTAGAGCATTCTTGTGGAGTTGTGGTATATTTGTGAAGGATAAGTGTTTTTTTTTGGTATATTTGTGAAGATATCAGTGTTGTTTTTTGGGTATATTTTGTGAAACAAATTACATTTATTTGGTACATTAAGTCAAATGATAAGTATAATTTTTGTATTTATCTATTTATTTTTTAGGCATCACTTTTCAATGCTTCAGAATTAGTAATGAAAGATACATAGGCATTGTTTGGTAAAAATAAGTCAGCTTATAAGCTAGTACATGCTTGGATGGACCATAAGCTAACTTATAAAGTTAGCTTATAAGCTAGCTTTTTAAAAAGAAAAGAAAAGTAGCATCTAGTGACTTTTTATTTTTTTATTCCAAATATACCTTGTTACTTTTTACACTACCAACTTTTAAACATGTCATTTTTTTGTCATTTTATAGTCATAAACTACCTTATCAACTAGCTTTTGCCAAATGCGTCTTATTCGTCAGCTAACTTGTCAGTCATCAACTAGCTTATCAACTAGTTTGTCAAACATAGTCATGGTTTTTTCTGTTTCATTGGTTCTATATTCTATGTTGTCGAGGAGTTGTATATTAATTTTTGTTCAAGAAAAAGTATTGGATTTATTTGTTCAAAATTAGGTTCATGATATTGTTTCTTCCAAAAAAAAAAAGAGAAGAATTTAGAGCAAGACATTATAAATAAATTCAGTACCATTTGTACCTTTTAATTAGTGATCAATGATCATCTTAAAATTCTCACCTTTTAACTACTATTTTGACACAATTTTTAGTTTGTGTATATATGTATATAAGTTATATTTATGTAAAAGCAAAAGACATGCGTTTAAATACAAAAAAATATTAATGTATGTCAGAAAAACGTTAGCGATTTCTATGGTTGATCTTGAACTTTTCAATACTAGGGAATAAAAACGTACCTCCCACACCTTAAAATAATAGAGTAAATTAATGATTTTGTCTATGGATGGATGGGCCAAAATTATTGATTTAATCATTTAATTTCATTTATTACATAAGAAACTTCATGTATATGAATTCTTATAAATTTGGTCCTTTACACTAATGATCATACAACTTTCTCGGTAAATATTACATTTTAGTAAATTTACTTTATTTTTATCATTTTCAGATGAACTAAAGTCTAACTTACTTTGTAACTATTATTTATATTTTACTTATATACATTTATATATTTGTATTATATATATAAATATTGTATTTATATTTTAGAAATTCCCTTAGGTATTTGTATTTATTTTTATATCTGTATTCGGCATATACATTTATATTTATAAATTATTTATATTATATGTATATATGTATAAATACTATACTTATTTTTTTAATTTATTTTGTAAATGCATTTATATTTTATGTATTTAATAGAGATCTATATAATTTGTATAGTGATTTGATTTGTCATTTTATCGTAAATTTTGTGATGAAACTATACAAAAATGATTTTTGTCTTTAAGTTTTGATATTTAGCTTATAAATAACGTAGGCGGAGGTTTAAATACATAAAATATAAATAATAGATATAATATAACTTATAAATATAAATTATAAATTATAAATTATGTGTACGTGTACGTGTGAATATAGATATAGATATACTACATAATTTATAAAATACATATAGAAAAATATAATATAGTTTAGACTAAATTAGAGATTTGATCCATGATCCATCTGATTTGAAAATTGTTAAAAACAAACTATATAATTGTTAATATTTAAATAAAAAATTAGACTATCGTTAATATGAAGGACCAAATTTAAGAATTTATATATCTAAGGTTTTTATGTAATAAATGAAATTAAGTGATTATAATCATAATTTTTTACATATCTTATTGACAAAATCAATAATTTTCTCAAATAAATATTTATGTGGTAAAACATTTTTAATACGTTAAATAGATCATATTTAACGAAAATTGAGGGACAAAATTCATTAAAAAAAACTGTATATGTAAAGATTCTTTTACAATAAATGAAGATAAAAAAAATCTATAAATTAACATACTTTAGGTACCAAACTTGTAATTTAATTAATAATTTCAATATATTATAGTTATTTTGACTTTATACGCTAAACGACACCGACTATATTTTGGAATTTTTTTAATAGAACTCAAGAATATATCATTAAACATTTTCCTATAAAAAAACAAAATAATCAAAATAAACACTTAAGATATTTTACAACATAAATATTTATTTTAAGGAGGTGAAGGTACGTTTTTGTTCCGCCGTAGGAGCAGCCGACGTCTTTCTCCATTGCATTAATAGTTCATTCATATTAAAAAAAATTCTTTTGTTTTTACACAAATATAATTTATTATATATCGATAAAAAACTTGTATGAGAATAAGAGTTAAAAGTGAGATTTATAAGAAGATCATTTAACATTAATCAAAAGGTACAAGAATTACTGAATTTTTATATATAGCAAGAACATTGTATAGGTTTAGCTTTTCGGTGTGTAGTAGTGTTGTATATGTCATATGTGATTTCATGGGTTTTAAGAAAACATATTAATATCACATCATCACAATTCTCTTTACAGAAGTACATATAACTTGATAATTAGTAAGATTTTTAATTGAAACCAAATTTAAGACCTTAAGGCTTTTTAATTGTTAACAAAGTGTAGTTGTATATGCTTTAAAATAAAACGGATAAGTTGTTATGATACAGTATTAATGAGGGGTTCGAGATGAATCTTGAGTCTTTTAAAGTATACAAATGCAAGTAAGGGTTGTGGCTTTAAGAGATTTTTAGCCTTGAATCAATCTTAATTGAAGATCAATATTCATCAGATTTACTAAAACGCATCGGATCAATTCACATAAAAAGTGCAATTCATAGGTGGAGGTGAGATTAAAAGTGATCATCTACGTCTATCTTTGGTCTATTTGGGGTGCCAGGAAATCAAAACGTTTCAACAAGCATGTTGCTCATCAAAATCTTCCGACTTACTCATGGGCGATGACCTTCTTTTGGATGAAGCATAGGAAGTTTAAGGATTTTTCCTTTTCTTGGAGTAAATGGCGTTGTAATCCCCGTAGCATTTCTTATAGGTGAGTCGTGGTGGTCCCTTTTTGGCGCCTTCTTTGCCTTTTTTTCCCTGTTGTATCTCTTTCTAGCTTCTCGCTAGTTTCTTTATTAAATTTCTTGGGTTCTTGAGACGGGGGTGATGGCCTTGCCGAAGCTCCTTGCCTCTTGACCTGTTTTCTCTGCTCAAAAAAAGTGATCAAAAGTTCATATCACCCTTCGTGGTTTTTACATCAACTAAAGTACATATTTTAAGTTACTACTTGTAATAACTATGGATAAGACATAGTAGATTATAATATATTTAAATTCAACATAAAATGAGTTGTTCAACTGTTTAGATATTTAGTTTGTTTTCTTTTCCATTCTACTTAAGTTTTAAAAGCTTGCTAATTTGATCTGTTCAGTATGATATGACCCAAATCGACTTTCTTATAACAAATACATCAAAAGCTATCACCTCTACATGTTCGAATTACAATTTAAAACCATGTTTAAGTTCAATTAGATCTTTTATTCCATTTTCACACAAAAAAAAGTATCTACTAGTGTTATAAAATAAAAATAAAAATAAAAATTCTTTACATCAAATAGTCATCTCAAGTTAGCTTATTATTTTTTCATAAGAAAAACCCATCTATAAAGTTTTTATTAAATGGTCACAAGAATTTATAAAACAATTATGATTTCTTGTAACAAGTGTGTAATTACCATTTTAGCCTTGTAGTACCATCATATCTATAAAATGAGGAGACCTCCTCTCTTGAATGATAAATCACAACAATTGAAGTACAAATTCCACCTGAAAATAGAAGAAAGGTAAGGTGGGAAGATGGAAAATTTAACGATAGAAGAAGCAACAAAGGTCGGAGAGAAGTATCGGTCATTCCTCCACGAAGAATCAAAGAACACCCACTGGAGACACGGTGGTCCACCCATCTATGATGCTGTTAACCAACTCTTTGAAGAAGGCAGAACCAAGGTTTAATCTGTACCTATGATGTTGTAATCATTCTTTATTAAACACCTGTTTATGTGTAATATTTACTGTCTTTTTCTTTTTTGCATGCGTCTTTTCAAGAAAACTAGGTATGACACATACTTTTGTCATAAAAGTCTTAAAGTGCCTTGGGAGAACCAGTACGTGTATTCTTCAATCAACCACAAAAATATTTTAGATCAAGTATTTACTTTGATGGTAATCGTGATTTATATAAGACGAACAATATCTTATATCTCATTTCCAAATCTCTTCTGATTGTCATAATTCGAATCCTCGTTTCTTTTCATCTTAGAAAAGACACTTGAAACAGTCTGCTTCTCTTGAGGGCCTTTGGGCTTCCTCTCCAGAGGTCACAAGTTTGACTCCCATAGATTAGTCGGGCTATGTGTAAGCTGGCTCGGACACCTATGGTCAGTGGCAGATCCAAGAAAATTTCCTAGTCCGGCACCTTTAAGATAGAATAAAGGTTCGTAAAGTCGTCCGACATATTTTTAGCTTACACATTTTCGAAGTTTTAAAAGTTTTTTTGGATGATTTTAAGAAATTTGTAGGTTCTTTTTGACGATTTTGAGAGCTTTTTTGAATTTTTGGTTGATTTTGAGAGCTATTTTTTGTTTTTTTAATTGATTTCAAGGTCTTTTTTTTTCTTTGTTGATGGGGTCCCGGACATAAATTGATTGCTTGAAAAAAATTCCGCTTCTTACATTTTAGTGGAGGCCCTTTCCCGTCTAACTATACAGTAGATCTGTCACTGGCTATGATTGGCTAAATAGAATCATCGAATGGTTTTTAATATGGTTGTAGGTATGGGAAAAGGGATCACTAGAAGAAATTGTTCAAAATGCAATAAAGTCATGGGAGATGGAGCTCAGCCACAAGATTCGCATTCAAGACTTTAAGACCATCAATCCTGATAAGTTCAAGCTCATCGTCAACGGTAAACCGCTTCCCCTATTATTTTATGAAGGTCTTTTGCCAAATACTAACAAATAATATAACTCTAAGCATTTGGTAAACGATATTTAAGGTTGTGTTTGGCAAAAATAAGCTAGTATATATTTGGATTGACCATTAACTAGCTTATAAGCTAGCTTATGAAACGTTGGTTGGAGTAGCGTTTTAAGAGTTTTTGTAAATTTTTCCTATTATACTCTTATTAATAGTAACTTTTTTAAAGGCTATTAATATTAACTATTATTAGGCCATCCTTTATGGTACATGTGGTACCTGTCATACATGTTGACACATCAGCTGCCACATCAGCTTTATCACTACCCTACCAACTTCATACCTTTCATCCACTATCGTACCCCTCATACCCTTCATTAATTAATTGAATAAAAAAATAAATAAAAAAAGAAGAGAGAGAGAGAAAGAAGAGAGAGATAGAGAGAGAGGGGGTAGAGAGAGAGAAAGAAATCGGTATGGTGGCACCGATGCCCCTACCTGCCGGTTCCATACCCATCATCCAAGATGGTGTTACCGACCGGTATGAGGGGTACCGGCCCTCTCTACCGGTCCATAAAGGATGGCCTTATGGCTTCGGCCCAAAATTGCCAAGGATTAGTCTGGGCCCAATGTGGTTTGGGATACCTCTTCCCAAAAAAAACTATTATTATCCCAAGATACATTTTTTGGTCATTTTACATAATCATAAGCTAGTTTTTGTCAAATATAATTTATTCATTAGCTACCTTATCAACTAATTATTAGCTTATTAGTCAATAGCTAACTTATCAACTAGGAGGGTGTTTGTCATTCCATTATAAAACTCCTTTTTAACTTATTGACTTCTTCAAGAAGTCAACAAGTTAAAATCATGTTTGGCAATCTAAAAGTCCTTTTTGAAACTCCATTTTGACAAGGAAGCAAATGGGATTTTGGAAAAGTAAGAAAACCTGATTTATCAACTTTTCAAGCACATTAAGTCAATAAGTTACCCCAAACACTTTTTTCAAAACCTAAAAGTCAATAAGTTTTTTTTTGCCTAAAAGTCCTTTTTAAACTCAAAAAGTTTTGCCAAACACCCTCTAGTTTGCCAAATACAGCCAAATCAAAATGTTTATTATAACTAATCAACAATTTTACAAGCCTATCTTATGTGTGTGTTTTATTATTTGCAAACACACATATAGCAAATTAAGTAATTGATATTTTATTTCGTATATTACTTGAGCAAACCTTAATATCCTATTAACCCTATTTTGTATTTTAATGATTGTGGTTAAGAAATCTTTTTAAAACTATACGTGATAATCGTAAACAAGTATAACCATTATATTTAGTTATAGGGAAAAAAATATTTTAACATGAAAAATTTAAGGATAAAATTTCAAAATTTTAGATATAAAATATTTTACTGCAATAATGTTTTTTTTTAAAATATAAATTCGAAATCAAGTATGATTTTACGAATGAAGCCAGCTACGATTGTTATAACGACACGTACTTTATTTGCCAATAATTTAATTAGTTTGGTTCCAAAGATAATATAACAAAATATTTTTATGTTATAAACTCAAATAATACCTGATTTTAAACAAGAATGTATTAAAAATTGGCTTACATTAAACAATCACTATCACGATCACGACTTGTAGATTTTGTCAAAGCTAATAAGTAACATTGAAAGCTTATATATTTTTTTATATTGGAGCAATATGAAGGTTAGGTCACGTGAGATCAAGTTATTTTCGTAAGATCGGTGAGACCGGCGAGACCAACACTTTTTACATAGAACTTCACAGCAAAACATTATGAAGGTTAAAAATATTTGAACATTCATCGTAAAAACATATTAAAAAACACCATCGAGGAAAAAAATTCAAAACAAGGTAAAAAACGAAATTTTCACAGCTCAAAAAACTGTGAAGGTAACAAATAAATAATTCGAAACTTCACAGCAAAAATGTTGTGAAGGTCAAAAAAATTGAACTTTCACATCAAAAAAACCACGAATGTAACATTTACAGTGTTTTTATGACGAATGTTTGATTTTTTTAAACCTTCACAGTGTTTTGCTGTGAAGTTTCATGTAAAAAGTGTTGGTCTCACCGGTCTCATGGAAACAGCTTGGTCTCAACTGAACCTAAATCGCAATATAAACTTTAAATCATATGTTTATTAATAAAATATATTTATAACACTAATAAACTATATTAAGTGTCTACTACAGTAAAGTTTCGAATTATTTATTCATTTTTAATATTTAATTTGACCATTAAATTTAGATAAAATATTTGAACACGTGAAAACAAACGTTTTATGTTAATTCAGAACAAACCCTGTTTAAATAAGGTTGATTGTAAAGATAGATAACCAACTTTGTTTATTATCTAATATCATATTTTAAAAATCATGAAAAGAAAAATGTTTGAATTTTGTAAGAAGTTTTATTTAATATGATACGATAAATCAAAATAGGTGTTATTCATATAAACAAAATGACTAGGTTTATAGATAACTTATGTGAAGCTAAGAGTTTAATTAAATGTTTATTTAAGGTTATATTTGTAACGGCCTTTTATTCTTACATTGTATTCTTATTTATCAATTATGTTAATACATATAATTATTGAGAGAATTGTACGTAAGTTAAATGATTAACTAGTTATTAAAAATACAGTAATCATAGTTATAATAAAAGTTATATATATCATAATCAAAGATGATAATAATAAAAATTGTTATAACTAAATAACATATCAAATATAATTTAAAATTAATAAATAATAAAAGGTAAAGAAATCGGTTCCTCTGCATCGACCACGTACAAGCCACATGGCAAAGACCAGTCCTACCTAGCGCTTACGAAAAAAGATAAACGGTTCATGGACCACAATCTTGCTTGCGTTATGGATGTCTTTAAAACATCTATCTCACGTTCTTCAAAATGTAGAAGTAAAAATCCTAATATACAAAAAATGTATCCTTCAACTCTAACTAATTCTTAATTTTTACAACATAAATTAAAGTATTAAAATATTTCATAATTTAACATAATATAATTTTTCTCCCATAAACATTTGAAATCAAAATGTTTTCTACCGAAATTTTTTTAATAAATAGTTGTTGTTCTATCATAGTAATTATTTCAAGAGAGTTATCTAAACTTAAATAATTTCAAACTTTTATTTTTCTTCATTTGAATATGTTGAAACAGATTTTTGACCAAAATCCCCATTTTATTTGTTTTAAAAATTTATTAGAGATACCCTTAAAACGATATTTTAGTTAAATCGATAACATGTGGCCCGTTAAACAAACTCATTTATACTCAACGGTAATTTACACTTTCTACCCAATTTCATAGTTATGGAATCCAATTCTATAATTATGGAATTAGGTATTACGAAAAGTGTAACTATTTTTTAAATTTTAGGATAAAAATAGTTGAGAATGAGGAGGAAAATATGTTTGTATAAAATGGGCATTTGACCAATTTTCCTACCAAAAATGATTGCTACATGCAATTGTCAATAACAATCCTTGATAACAATTATTAAAAAGAAAAATAATATTTATATATATAGATCAATAATTTATTTTAATATTATAGTTAATATGAATTTTTTTTAACAATCACTTTGGAAATTAATGTAATTATTTTTTAAGATTTCAACCTTTTTTTTGAGAAATATTAGGGAATTTTGATCTTGTTAGAGATACTTCAAGACTTGCTAAAAGAACTTGAAGTTTTTTTAACTAATGATATTCAAATGCAAACAAAATTTCCAATAAAAGAGCATATTCACACAAAAAAATTTGTAAAATTTGTGATCATATTGACATATTCAATAAAAGCAGGGAGGGAGGGGTTGTCTGCGGAGGAAACACTAAAGGTGGGAAGCTACAATGCATTACTAAAGAGTACACTTCCAGAAGAGTACAAGTACTACAAAGCAGAAGAAGAGACCTTCGAATCGTCTCACGACGCTTTTCGATCGGCTTTTCCTCGTGGATTCGCGTGGGAAGTCATAAGCGTTCATTCTGGACCGCCGGTAATATCATACAAGTTCCGCCATTGGGGTTACTTCGAAGGCCCGTTCAAAGGACATGCTCCTACCGGCGAAATGGTTGAGTTCTACGGCATGGGCATCCTAAAGGTACTTATTTCGTCTGCTCGAATTCGATCTGATCGATATAATCATATTTTGATTTCTAACTAGAGGGTGTTTGGGAGTGTGTTTTAAAAGTGCTTATTGACAAAGTTAAAAATAGTGTCTGGGAACCTGAAAAACACTTTTCAAAATAGTTTTTTGATTTATTGACTTTTACCACCACAAAAACCAATTCAAACAATTTTTTAAAAACTCCTTTTACCATCACCATAAATTAATAAGCATTTTTGGAGTTTAAAAAGCACTCCTAAACACCCTCCTAGTCTCCTCAATTTGATTGATATATGTTTCAATTAGAATCATTTTTCGATTTCTAAACTTGTCTCCTGAATCTGATCGATATAAGTTTTGGTCAGAATCATTTTTCGATTTCTAAACTAATCTCCTCGATCTGATCGCCATATGTTTTAATTTAAATCATTTTTCGATTTCTAAACTAGTCTCCTCGATATGATCGGTATATGTTTTGATATGAATCATTTTTTGATTTCTAAATTTGTTTCTTCGATCTGATCAATATATGTTTCGACCAGAATCATTTTTCGACATCTAAACTTGTCTCCTCGATCTGATCGATATATGTTTTGATCAGAATCATTTTTCGATTTCTAAACTAAATCACAATTTTACATTGAAATTGGAAGGTTGATGAATCACTGAGAGCAGAAGATGTTGAGATCTATTACGATCCAGCAGATCTTATCTCGAAGCTACTTAAAGGATCGTTGATCTCCGAACATCAAGACGCTGCCAATGAAACGTCAGCGGCAAACGCTGGTGGCTGCCCCTTTCGGAATCAAGCATGATCTAGTGATCCGTTTGGCTTTTCGATGTTGTGTGTGATCTTCTAGTGTGCGTATTTTGTTTCTATGAATCCTGATCAAATTTGACGACCATAATCTTCTCGCATTTTAGATCATATTTTGAATGGATTGACATAATGAATAAGTTGTATCTATGGATCATATGAGATTCAAGTTGTGAATACTGTACCCTTTTGAATTAATCTTCTTTGAAATGTTCATGAACGTAACATTTACAGTGTTTTTATTATGAATGTTCGAAAACAAAATTATCTTCACGATGTTTTGCTGTCAAGTTTAATGTAAAAAATGTTGATCTCATCGGTAACACGAAAACTTAACACCTTGGTCTCACATCAACCTGACCCTATATGTGTCTGTGTGTGTATGTGTGTGTGAAGTTGACTTAACAATAGGAAACATGAGAAGTAGATTTGAACCTTTGATTTATTTTAATTCCACATCCTCCGATGAATTACGTTTTTGAAGGGAACACATCTAGTGCATCTCATCCTAATGTGCATCCATATACAGTCAACGATTGATAACCACTCACATTAACCTCAATTTTTCACCGGAACCCAACCCTATGGAATGGTTCAAACAATAACACCTTCATTTTATGAGAACGTGAAAACACCCTTGATATGGTCAATCATGTGATGCTATATTCAGTCACATATAATACATATATGATACTATATTTAGTCACATACGATACAAATGTAATACTAAACCAAAGGCATAGATGAGTTTTGACGCAACCGAGGTCGCAGGCTAAGTCACTCTTACACTAGTAGGCTCCCTCACATGTATTATCACATATCCTAAAAGTATTATTGATATGATACTATAATACATCACATGTGATACCGAATAAGAGAAAGGGATCCTTGGCATGACATAAGTCCCAAGATAAGGCCATCCGCAATGGCATCGGTAGAAGACCGGTGCATGAGGGGTATGAGGGGTAACACCGTAGAGGATGAGGGGTATGAGACCGGTATGGTAGGAGACCGGTACCACCTTACCACTCTCTCTCCTCCAACCCACCCCACCCTACCTTTCTCTCTATCTCTCTCTTCTTTCTCTCTATTCTTTTCTTTTTCTTTTATTTTTTAATTAATTATTTAGAGGCGTATGGAATTGGTACGGTTAAGGATGGTATGATATGGTGTTGGTAAGGTGTTGGTAAAGCTGATGTGGTGCTGAGGTGGCAGCATATATGAGGGGTATGAAGGGTACGATTAAGGATGACCCTAAGTCGTCTGCATACCAGCACTGTAGCTTCTTTCTATTAATTAAGTTAACTTTTTTTTTTAAATCGAATCAATTATAATATATATATTTATAAAAAGGTAATTGATGAAAAGATTATGCGAAATCCACGAGACAACACGCAAAACAATGCAATTGTTTATTCAGATTCTCGTCAATGCTTTCAGCCTTTCACGGAACCCATGAGCTCATACTAAACAAAATAATAATAATAATAATAATACTTCCAATCAATGGTTTTTCTATATTATTTCTTATTAAAAAATTATAAGAATCTATATTAAAAATACATTTATTTTGTTAAGAACTACCTTAAAGTTTATAACCACCTTAAAATTATCGAAGCAATCATTTAATAATAATGAGCTAAATATGTTGTTAAAGCATTCCTAAGAGTATTTATATAAACTTTTTTTCTATTTTATAAATCCTATGTATTAAAGATTTTAATGTTAATTAGTAATTACTAATAAATTAAAATAGATCTAACTTTATCATCTCTTGGGCTATGATGGAAATTTAAAAAAAAAAAACCTATCTTCTTTTATCAAGTTATAGAAAAAAGAAATTACATTTAAAAGTTTTTGTTGTTTTCTATTTGTAAAAATATAAAAAAGCTATTTGAGTGATATAAAGATTAAAAATTGGTTTTCTCAATTTTAAAGAAACAAATTAGAGATATTCTTAGATCAATATATTAGAATATTAGATATACCAACATATGGATCAAATAAACGTGAGCAAGATCTCAAGTTTGAACACTACCGTTTTATCATTATTAACATTAGATAACACGTCTTTCAGTGATGTGGCATATTGGTTATCGCTCAGGGGTACATAGCTACCAATTTCGAGCCTTCCCATACGCATGCCTGAGACATTTAAGTGGGGCCTTGTTTAGCTCCAAACTTGCTGGGGATTAGTCGGGTTTTGGCCCGAACACCCTTCAAAAAAAAACATTAGATAACACCCTATATTACAAGAAAAACTATGTGTGTGATTCAAAGTTCAAACATAATTGAAAATAGAATCAATTCACGTATAGCATTCAAAATGTACAATTAAACAAAGAAAATTTTATACTTAATACGTAGAGGTAACATCCTGGTGGGGGTGAGGGAGTGGATAGTATCGCTAACTATCCGGGTTCGAAACCTCGTGGCAACAAGTGGGGTTACCTAGGTTCCGGGCCCAATCTTCAGACCGGTTTGAGACCGACGTAGATTAGTTGGTATCCAAATGGATCCCGAATACCACAAAAACGTATGTATTAGATTATCTATCGTTCAACAAAAGTAGACAATGGCGAAAGCAACACAAATTATAAGGTGATTAGGTAATGATGTTGCAAGGCATTTGAGTCAATACCAACTCACTCATGATTGTGACAAACCAATTTGTTTGTAGAATATCAACTCAACCAATACCTACTTCGTACCTCATGCTCAATATAATAAAATTTATTTATTTTTAAATAATTTATAATAGCAAAATAATTCATATATGATATAACAACTATTAAGCTATATATATAGAGAGAAGAAAGTTTAAATGTGAACTCATTTTTGGTTGTGACGTGAGGACAAATCTCAACCACTCATGCGGTCAATAAAGACGGTTTTAACCGGGTCCACTCCTTTAATAATCTCCACCCTCCCATGAATCGCGTCAATCCTCCGTGATCGCATCCACTGTAACCGAAGATGTATGCCACATGGTGCGCTCTCGATTGTCCTCACGTTCACAATGAAAAAGTGGTTCACATTTGAACCCACCCCTATATGTGTGTGTGTGTGTGTGTGTGTGTGTGTGTGTGTGTGGGTTGCATAGTTTGCAACCTCGAATGGCTTGCATAATAACACTACTCTATATTTTGTGTTGATCCAACTCTTCTATGACTTGATGAAATACCAATGATCCTTTATCTAATAACTGAAAAATACTTAGCACTGCTGAGATGAAGTTCAATACTTCAGCGAGTCTGTCTCGCTGATAGTTTGAACATCAGCGATCGCTGATCACTGACTCCGTTTAGTATTAGTGAGAGCTGACATCGGCTAAGTATCATTTGAAGACAAATGGTCATGTCACTATGAAACTATCAGCACCATCTATTGATGCAAGCTGATGATAGAGTCAGCGATGCTAATGATCTGAAGTTGAAATCAGTGACAGCTAGCTGACTACTTTTACATGACGTTCGATAAAGAACAAGTCACAGTGCCTCCCTGATCCTTCCCAAGGATCAGCGATTCTAAGGCCTGATCAGTGACTTGTACTTTAAGAATACTATATTTGTCTTCTTGTCCTATATGCACAAAAAGGATTTGATTTGCCTTTCTGACAAATAGTACAAAAGGGATGTCTCTTTACTGTTCCCTCCGTACTAGTCACCCATAAGGCAACTGTTTACCATAGGCCATGACCCTACCACGCATGGGCATTATTTTATGGTACAATAGTACACCAAACCCAACCTTTACAAGACACGTGTAAAGTTGAGGATGGCATGCATTTAATGCATGGGGTATAAATATGAACATAGTGTGTTCTTCAAACACGAACCTTTGGTCCATCTTCTATACCTCAATCCTTTCTTCTTTCTATCTTCTATCTTCTAATTCTTTCTATCTCTTCTAATACTTGCTTTGTGCATAAGCAAAGGCTGTGTGTCTAAATACTTAAAAAGATTGTTTGGATCTAGACAAAGTCTTGATCCTTTTCAACAAACAATCTACTTCAGTTCACACAAAGGCTCCATAGGAGTCGTGGACTGAATTAAGTGGAAGAAACAGTGTTGATTGTATTCAAACCCCCCCCCCCCTTCTACAATACAATTTACCTTATTAGCCATCAATAGAGGACCAACATTTTGTAAACCCAAAAAAACGTGTAAACTGTGTAAACTCATGGTTGCATACGTAAATGAATGAAAAAATCTTTTGTTGAGATGTTTAATATGATGAAAATGTTTCATATACTAAATTTTTTGATGAAATTGTTTCATATGAAGGTGTTTATTTACGTAGAAATGAAAAAGTTTCATAGAAACGAGAAAAAAGTTTCATATGAATAAAAAATACCAAAATATGAAACAATTTCATCAAAAATTGATGTTTATGAAATATTTTCATCATATTAAACAACTTTATGAATCAATTTCATTGATTTAATCTATGCAATCATGAGTTTATACGTCTTTTACTTTACAAATTAACTTCTCTCTCTCTCTCTCTCTCTCTCTCTCTCTCTCTCATATATATATATATATATATAGAGAGAGAGAGAGAGGGAGAGGAAAGTTCAAATGTGAACTACTTTTTGGTTGTGAACATGAGGACAGCCGAGAGCGCAACACGTGGCGAAGACTAGTCAATAAAGGCGGCTTTGAGTATGGTCCCCCCCCCCATTAATTCAATGCCTTCCCATGAATCGTGCCTAGTCATCCGCCGTGGACCTGACGTGGCGCCTAGTCATCCGTCATGTGTCGCGCTCTCGGCTGTCCTCACGTTTACAACCAAAAAGTGGTTCACATTTGAACCCACCCCTATATATATATATAATATATATATAGGGAAGGTTTAAACGAGAAGCATGTCAATTTAAGAGAACGTGAGCAATCTTAGCCACTCATCTTGCGGTTACGGTGGACGTGATCATGGAGGATTGACGTTATCCACAAACACGAAAAAGTGAAATTACTTTGGGATAAAACATTGGTTCCCCACTACCGAAATTAGTTATGTAAAAACCCTAAATGAGTAGTTATTCGAACAGAAGTAAACCGAAAACAACCTATGTGGATTTAGATAACGACTCATAATCGATCAAAATTTAACGAAAACTAAAGAAAGAAGAAAGGAGGAGTCGGTGAAGCTACGAGTGGGAGAGAAAGCAAGAAACGCACCTATGTGTGTCATGGAAGGGTAGAGATTATCAAAGGGGTGGGACCGGTTAAAGCCGTCTTTGTTGACCGGATGAGTGGCTGAAATTACTTCTCACGTTCTCATAAATTGATATGTTTCTCATTTGAACCTTTATGGACAATTCACATATGAATTTTCCTTTACATAAATATTTAGCCTTTTTATTCGAATTTGACTCCTAAAAACTGTTATTTATTTTTAAAATTCTTGTTTTGATACCATAGCATAAATTTTTCAACAAGATGAACAATGAAAGGAAAAATGATTCAAACTGTTTTAATATGGAGATTTATTTATCCTGGAGTTCTGAATATATTAATGAATGAATGCTTTGCTTTAATACAACATACAAACTCATTCCTAGTCCTAAGCCTACCACAAAATAATACACATTTTCATTTAAATATATGTTTCCGACTCAACACCTTGTCGGCTTTCATCCACGAGGGCCAACGTCAACATTTCCGTGCAAAACTGATCATCCGGGCTAATCCATAATGCCTGCTCATATCACACCAATTACTACTTGTAAATAAACACAAAAGATACATATATACCATATTACTTACAGATCTTCTCAACTTTACCTTGTGATAGCATGTTATTGCAGCAGTATAATTATCCTGTCAAAGACACAAATTTCAAAACTGGATTTAATAAAAATGGTAAACAATGGGTATAGTCTACATACATCACATCTCCTAAACCCTGCTTTCAAGTGAAATATATTGGGTTTGTTTGATTTAGTATCTTTTAGTATGGAAGAGATAAGATGCAGTTTAAAAAGCTAGTTATATAAGCAGAAAGCTATAATTTAGCAAGGCCACAATGTTACCTGCAAATGGTAAGTGTATGCTAAACCAGCATATGTGCTTAAGCTTCTTGTCGACAGTGCAAGGGCCTTTTCGTAATATGTGATTGCTTCATTGTACCTCCTGATACAAGAAACGATAAAACATAACAATAAGTTTATGAGTCAAACCCTAAAGGTTGGAAAGAAGAGGTGCACATACTTCAATTTTCTTAAGGAATGAGCGAGATTGACCACGGTTGATTCCCACATCTCACTTAAAGGCGATGGCATGTGAGCCAAAGTCTTTTCGAACCACCATACCGCCTTTTTATACCTACAAAGTGTTGCATTAGTTTGTAAGGGAATAGGATAACATAACAACTATCTAACATTCAATTATTAGGAACTGAAATAAAGATAGAGGATTCTCACTGTTTCATATGATATGCGACAACTCCAAGTTCATTATATACAAGTGGATCCGAAGGGCATATGGCCTTTGCCTGCATGAAAAACTAAAGGGGTACCAAATAACAACTCATATTAGGTACTACACACAAAAAAAAATTATATATATATAGAGGAAAGTTCAAATGTGAACCACTTTTTGGTTGTGAACATGAGGACAGCCAAGAGCGTGACACGTGGCGGATGACTAGTCAATAAAAACGGCTTTGAGTGTGGTCCCCCCCTTTAATTCAATGTCCTCCCATGAATCGCGCCTAGTCATCCGCCGTG
Source organism: Centaurea solstitialis (assembly GCA_030169165.1). Taxonomy (NCBI): domain Eukaryota; kingdom Viridiplantae; phylum Streptophyta; class Magnoliopsida; order Asterales; family Asteraceae; genus Centaurea; species Centaurea solstitialis. Next base: position 85,466,593 of record CM058041.1, read on the forward strand.
GACTTGACGTGGCATCTAGTCATCCGCCACGTGTCGCACTCTCGGTTGTCCTCACGTTCACAACCAAAAAGTGGTTCGCATTTGAACCTGCCCCTATATATTATTATATATATATAGCAAGCCAAAGTGAGGAAGGTTATTGTAGTACCTGATCAGCAAGTTTGAAGCTGTGTGTACGCATGTACTCCATTCCGATATACAAAGTAGGTAAGTGACACCTGTCATAAGAATACATCAAGATTTAGCCTCTAACTTGAAATACATAATTCACATGTGAATGGTTGGAAGATTAGAGCTTTCACACAGAAGAACCAAATGAAGAAAAGTTGCATTACCCAGGAAATAAACGGGCAGCAGTTCGATAACCTGACATAGCTTGGTCACCTTCTTCTTTGGCTGCATAAGCATTTCCATACCCTATCCAACCAGGAGCAAATGTTCCATCTAAGCTAGTGGCCTTGCTGTCAAAGAAAAACATCACCTGATTATAAGTAACATCGAATAGAACATCCAGTCAACTAACGGTCAAAGCATATGGCACCAAAAGAGATGCAATGCCTAAATCACAGCTAGCAGGTATCCTGCATGACAACTGAGAAGAAAATAAAAAAGTTTTAGCCTGAATATCTAAAAGAGGGCCATAGGTCGACAGGAACTAAACTAGGTAACAACTAACTGTTATTATTCTTGTCCAGTAAGCGAGCAATGAGCTTATGGCACAGTTCATTGGCCTAATTCTCATTATAGATGCAAAAGTGTGCGAGGATACAACACAAAGACAAATATATTAGCATGCATAAAAAAACATTGTATATTACCTGAAATAACGACGTGACTGATCATACTTCTTGATACAATAGTAGTAGCAACCAACAGCAAACCATGATATCGCCCTTGTGTAAAGCAAATGATAGCAAAAAGCACCAGTGAGTCATTTTGTCACAATTGTACTACATCTAAATAAAAGGGAAAGAGACATGCTATAGCATCACAATGGTTACTAGCACTTATATTAAAGAACGATTACACTGAAATTAATGAACAGAAATGTCTGTCATGCTCAAACTGCTTCCAAGTTTGACATTCAGGTGTAACACCATTTGCAAGCAATTCTAGTAAATTTAACCAGAAGTAATACAAAATTTCAGCATGCCTCATTAGAGGTTTAATTATAGAAATTTGTGGAGTTATGGAACTAGGGTGGTAGATTTTGTGTAAGAACTTGTAGCTGTGGGGGGTTTTGGTGGGAGATTAGCCAAGTTGGGGCTTCCGGTTACCTTGTGTGTTAGCCTGTTAGGTAGATTAGACGTCTAGTTCTTCTCCTCTATGCCCTTGTTCAACCCTTTTGCATGCTGTTTATAGTGTGAACTAGCTCTAACTGCTCTTCATTTAACTCTTTTTAGTTCTTATTTACTTATTTTCTTGTTTCTTCACGTATTTGCAGGATAGCTCAAGATTACAAAAAAAATTGCAAAAACTTTTTCGCAAGCGAAGCTTCTTCATAGAAACAACCTCTCTACCAACCAGGTAGAGGAATGATAGGAATACATTTTACCATCACTTCATCCTACTCATGTGGGATTTATTAGGTTCATTTGGTTTTGACCAATGCATTTTGAAATTTTATTAAGATAACAAAAGTGTATTTTAAAGACATCCTTCCATTCTTGTCCTTATCCTGATCCTAAAATCCTAATATTGCAGCACTCTGTTAGCTACTCGCCATAATGAACATAACTTCTTTGGTGTACACGATATCACCTTGGCTACAAGTTTTGCCTTTTGTCCCTTGTGAACTTTCTTTAAAACGCAAGTAATGGACTTACAGCCATGAAAAACTTATTAACATTCAAGACGATAAAATACAAGAATCATATATTTCCATTAATTTGAACTTGAAAGAAGAAAGAAAAATGATGTACATGGTGAACCCAACAAGCAGACAAAGTTTTCTTACTTTTGAGGATAGTCCTTGACTAAGTTACAAGCCATGAGATAGAGTTCATTTGAGTGTCCAAGCTCCATTGCAGCTGCTATATGAACCATGGTACTTTTAAGATGGAATGGATCCTTCTCAAGTAATCTGGGGGACCAAACCATGATGCAAATATTCAAAAACCATTAGATCAAAGATATCAGGTACAAGTGGTTAGATCCCTTTCTATCAGATACTGGTCAACTTACACTGAGGTCAATTCGAAGCATTTCTGATATTCACCACATTGATGGTGGTATTCAGCTTTGCACGCCAAAAGGTCTGTGTTGTTTTTTAGTGTACAAATCAAGTTCTGGTTTGACGGTTTTATGCTAATATCTTCTTTCTCAAGTTCGTTGAATTTCTCTTCAACAACACTCGCTTTATCATACTGGACAAAAAACATCGATAAGAATGAGTGAAATCACAAGATAAGATGGCACTGTATTAAAATGTGTGATACATTTCACTTGTAAACAACAAATATCACATAAGAATTCTGATTTTACAGATACCTTTTTTATTAAGCATGAATAGAATGAAGAAAGCCAGCCATCTTCTTGAGCAAACTGCAGAGATGAAAGAAGACTTTTCTCTGAAATTGAATAACAAATCAAACAATGACATAGTGACCCTGTGATATAAACAATGTATTCATGGAAATATATATAAACAAATATTTAGATACATACAGTCATTTCTGGGGAGATATAATAAATTTGTTAAAAAAAATAAGAGGGCATGAGTAGGATGAGATCAAGATAAATAATTTGAGATCAAGTGCAAATTAGCTACCTTCTTCACATGTTAGCATGTGATTCTCAGTAAGACATTCCAGGGCCTAAAACAAAAAAAGAAAGCAGAGATATATTAGTCTTTCCGAATACAATATCAAACAGCCAATCCTGACATGGGAAACCAAGCTAAATATCAACACTGAAAGGGGAAAAAACAAATATTCCAAAGAATATAATTGTAACATGTAAGCAAGCTCTTAACACATAGAAAGGTATGTTATTAAGAAAATGCTAAATTTTCCATCCTTCGCTTGGGTACACGGTACACCGTGCATGTTGCTTAAGACAACTAAAGCTACAGGCTATATCTAGGCACATGGTGTCCTCAGGTGTCAAAACCATGATGATGTTGAATGGTAAGTAACTTACTATTAAACAGAAAAGGTGATGATGACACAAGCGAAAATAATTACACAAAGTTGCAATTGCACATGGTAGTGCTTACCTCATAGCATAAAGGATCAGCTCTAATTGCAGCCTTGTACCTAGAGCATCATAAGCCGAGTAAGATATTCTAGATTGGACAGTTACTCCAAAGAAATAAAGGACTCAACAAAAGACAATAAAATTCGATTTCAACAGTCTGGAACTTTAACCCTTAGGTATAATGCATCATTACCTCGCTAGATATATGTAAGAACGATTTAAAAACCTAGAAGGTGAAACAAATAAAGAAGCAAGAGCATGAATTTATTAACAATGTCTTCCTATGAACTTAACTATTCAATTATAACTATATCCTCGAGAAATGTGACACAGAATGGCTGAAACACACATGGATTCCAATATGTTACAAATTCAACTGTAACCCTTTATCCCCTGTTCATTGCAGGACACAGTGACTTCTACATGAAATTTAGCTAAATATATCCCTCTACCAAGTTTAACTAAGACTACAGAATAATTTGTACAAGTAAAATCATAAAAACAGAAGTGTGATATTATGTATCCATTTGGCACATATGTTGAAACTAAGTAACTAACCACATCCGTGCCTGAGAACGATTCTCCAGAGCTTCATATGCCTTGCCTCTAAGAAAACATATTGCTGAAGATATCTGTAATCCAATAGATGTATGAGTTTTTGACATGCAGAACTAGCATAACATTTTATGAGCAAGAAAAAATGAATGAAAGAACAAGAGAATGAATATAGAAGATTTTTTTAAATGGGAAGTTGTTCTATAAATAAAAAGACGCAATTTTGTGATACAAAGAATTACAATAAAGAGACCGAACTATTGCCACGTAAAATATAAAATACTTCAGCAATGATGCATGACATAAAAAATATTTTTTTGAATAAAGGGACATTAAAAAATATTAGAACACTCGTTCCTAGCTTGCTTCTCTTTCTTATCTCATAACTAAAGAAGCATGTATCATTAATTTTCTGATCAATATAATCAATATGGATTACTAGTTGTCCAGATATTATGAAAACTCAAGTTCATCATATCAATCTAGTCCGCATCTTTAGCTAGCATAGATACCATTGAATGACAACTCAACAAACATACTGAAGATAGAAAACCTTTGGTATGTTTACATCACAAGAAGCAACTCAAGCAAAAGAGTCAGGCTCAGACCAAATAAAGAAAAGAAATACTATATAGTACACCCATGCTATAAGGAGGTGGAGCCTAATACCAAGACACTTCTACATGAGGAACTGAAGAAAGTGCTTCAGAAAATTGCAGTAGTTTTTTCAAGGACAGTGCAAGCTTAAATAGAAAAGCCTGTCTTCATCAATTGTTCCCCTTACCATTTTAAAGGTCTTTGAAACAGATAAACACATTAATAATATTTTCAATATACTATCTTTACTCAAGGATATTGTTTGGCATATCACTTCCCAAAACCGAATAGCATTAAAAGATATGCACTTCAAATTAGAGTGAACTGCAAATAGAAAAAAATTACATTAATTTCACGATCTTCGCTGTCTTTATCCAGGTACATGACATTAGAATCCTTGGTATCACTAAAGTTTCCATGTTCATCCACCTTAGCTTCTCCAAGCATCAGCAAACACTGATCCCACTCCTTCAGTTCCTCCTGATCATACAATTATGAAATAATCAGTAATGATCACCCAACCACTTCATATAGAAGCACTGCCATAGACAATACTTTGTTCCTGCTCTGAATTAGTGCAAAAAGTTGATATGTTTGGCATCCAATTTTGCAACAAAGAATCACATCTTCATTTTTGAATTCTAGAGACAACATATAAGGTTGTGTTTGGCAAACTAGCTGATAAGCAAGCTTATGAATAAGCTATGTTTGGCAAAAACTAGCTTATGAGTATGTAAAATGACCAAAAAGGGTATCTTGTGATATAATAATTAATACTAATAAGGGCATAACTGGAAAAAGCCACAAAAAGCTCCTGAAATGCTACTCCAACTAGCGTTTCAATAAGCTAGCTCATGGTCCATCCAAACATGTACTCGCTTATTTTTGCCAAACCTAAGTAAAACTAGGTAAAAAATTCAGACTGAATAAAAGAAATTTGTAGGTTCAAAAAGCACAACAGCTTGATTTTGTCTAGCAGTAACTTACATAAAGCACTCCTAATCTGAAACTTTGAATTTCTGGTGAGTTACATAAGACTATAAGAGTGAATCAATGAAAAACTTTCAAAGTAAAGACCAATCCAAAACCTAAAAACACAGTAAAAACGAAATCGATGAACAATATGATGATGAAAATTGGGGGAAGAAATAAGAATGAGAGATACTTAACGAGGCATTTGGCGGCGAGATAGCGGAACCGGAGATCACGGAGGACGATCTGAGAAGCATTGAGGAGGTGGAAAGCACGGCGGTAATGGCGGCCGAGAAATAGGGCTTGTGCCTGCATATAGATATCGGCGGGATCGGAAGTAAAGGCGACGACCTTATCGGCGAAGAAGATCGCCGACGAGTAGAGATGCTTGCTGACGCAATCTCTGACGACTCCTCTCAACCTCTCGATTTCTTCTTCCCTCATCTTCTTCTTCTTCTTCTTCAAAAATTTCAAATTTTCTTCAGAGAGTGAGGGTTTTGGGGGAACTCTGTGTTTTTTATTCAGAAGAAAAAAGGGAGAAAAAAAGCGGGAGGTGAATTTCATTCTTATTGGGCTTGAGAGGGTAAGGCCCGATATGTGCTGGGCCATAGATGGCGAAATGGGCCCGATTCGATCGGTTAATCTGGTGCTTAATCGGTTTAGATTTTTGGGGGAATTTGAGTAAAGAGTTATAATTGGGCCGTAACTGGTTATTAGGGGTGTTTAAGAAAAACCGATACCCGAGCAATCTGTAACCCGAAAATAAGAGTGCCTGTTAAGTTTTGGGTTGGGTTTGGTTCTCAAAATTTACTACCTGTCGGTACTTGCCTTGCCCCGTATATATTTACTTTATTAATAAAAATATATTTAGTAATGCTTCGTAATAAAATATTACTAACTTTAAAGAAAATCTCCATCACATATCGTGTTTTCTTCGTTCACCTCCCACTGTCATTGGTTTGTTGGTCAGGTTCAGTCTGGATTGTTTTTGCACACCCGTATCGACAACAATCTTCCATACTCTTATTTTCATTTTCTAGTATCTTTTAGTATTAATTGTTTTAGTTTGTCACAAAATAACTTTATTTTCTAGTGTATACTTTCTACGTACATCAAAACACTCGACAAAATACGGGTACCCGTGAACCGGACCGTGGGTACCCGCTCCTTTCCGGTTCAGTTCGGTGCAGGTACCCCGCCCTAATCGATTCGGTTTCAGATGGTAAAATTAGGTACCCATCCCATACATGTGGTTCTCAAAATTTTCGCTACCTACCCCGCCTCGCCACGTGAACACCCCTACTGGTTATAACCTTCATTTTTTTCGAATCTATCTAGGTTTTCTTTTTGCATTTTTAACCCGCCAAAAACACTATAACTAAGTTGTGTGGTATGTGAGGTTTAATTACAAGTTACATAACGCAAAAAACGCAAACAATTATAAAAAAATAAATATGTCATTTCACACCAACATCAAGGTAAGAACCAAATAAAATCACCACCTTTAGGCAAAACAATCCTAAAACAAATTCCTCAAAAAACGACACGTAACAGTCCAGTTAATTATTTATTATACATTCATGGATTATGGATGTAGACCAAACAAACCCTTGAGAAAGTGCCCTTAATAATTGTTCAGTTAATTAAAAATAAACTTTTTTGGATAAGCCGGCTGTGGTCAAATCTTAATGAGGATTCCCTCCCTCTTTCTGCAAATTCCATTTGTGGGTGTCTTTTTGTAATTTTGTTCTTTGCTGGTTCCTTCAGTTTCTTGTTTTTTTTTTCTTTTTATGGAGTTCTCTTTCCTGCTTTTGATCTTGAAATTTGTTTTTAACTATATCAACAAGAAGAAAACTTTATTCAAGAGGTCTCATGTAATTAATTGATCTCTACTTCACAAATGAATTACTTGATTGCACAACAGTGTTCGACGAAGTGCCTGAGAGAGAGAATTCTCAACAAATTTAAGGAATACACATTACCACCGAATACGAACCATCACATGATCATTGGTTCAACAATACACATTTTGCAAGTTCTTTAGAACATTGGATGATCTGATTTATAGACCATTTTATTTCATCCATGATCATATAGGAAAATTTGGGTTTTATTTAGACCCAAAAATATTAACCCATGTTTAGGATGTAAAGATATATTTATGTGTTTGTTTAGTCCTTGGTGAAAGCTTCAACTCGACATATTTTTCATGTAAAACGGAGTTGATATAAATGAGTAGAGTGGAATAAAACTTGTTGGATGGACCATTGAATGCAACTCAAAATCGATCAGAAAAGTTCAATTTGAGTCTTGCAAAATTTCCTCACTATTTTATTTTCAAAATTTGCATTTCTGCCAAAATTCGAAATTTTGGATTTCCGCCCAAATCGGCTCATTAGAAAATGCACAAAAAAGATACTTTCGGCCGTTGTATCCAGGGAGATGGACACAATGTTTGGGGGCGAAGCTGTTTTAAGGAAACCATGTCAAACACGGACCTCAACTATCCTTTTTTTATAATTACTTGATTTCGAATACATATGTTCCCCATATCACACCTTATTTAGAATATTTGTTGCCATATATGTACTAAATATGCTTTCTTTATTTATGTTCATTTTTCCAAGATACAAAACACAAATATCTAATTTCTTTTGTGTTTTCATGTGATTAGGCTACAACATCAAAATATGGAGCATATTTTTCTTGAGCATCTTGGACGGCAGCCAATGCAATGCCGGCTAAAACTAGTAGAAATAGCAGGTACATTGCCACTTTAGAATATCCCATTTTGTTCTTTGTAAAAAAAAAGATAATTTCATCCATATCCTTCAAAACTTCCTATATTAAGTATATATTCTTATAAAGTTTGAAACTACATATATATCCTTCTGTAATGTTTTGTATTTTTTTTAAATGTTTAAATTACAATCAAAGTATCAAACTAAAGAGAAGGACATCCATGTGAGTGGTAGAGGTTTAGAAGGACATATACATGGTTTCAAACTTTACAATGGTATATACGTAATATAGGAAGTTTTGAAGGATATAGATGAAACTATCCCTATAAAAACCCGTTAAGTGAATAATTTTCTATAAATTTTGTCTCACTTACGTCGATACCAGATGTTTTTATTTATATTTTAATGTTCCGATTTAACTTAAAAGGGGTCTAAATAGTAACACCCACTAAATATTTGGACTAGAGCGTCCAGATCCAATGAATTATCGATGATACATCAATAGAAAGACGACGAAAATTTTGACTCCTTAAACATGGATTTTGAGTCATTTTTGTAAACAAAAAAGTTTGGAAAAAATACAAAGAAAGATGCCATTCCATGTAATCCAACCTTTTTTTCCCTTTAAAATATGGAAAGTCAATCTTTGTTGCCAAACTCTTGATAGAGAAATGTATACAAATCTCACTCACTTTGCAGTCCTTGTTAATAAATCTGACTTTCAGGTGGAATTAAAATAACAAGTGTCCCCCCTGAAATAATTAAGACCATTGACCTTAAATAATATATAAACTAGTTGTGTATTCGTGTGCGATAGCGGTACAGTCGATTATAAAAATATAAAAAAATTATTGTACGATTAGGATGAAAATTTAATGTAATCAAACGTTGAATACATCAAATATTTATGTTTGAACAAAACAGAAATTCAATAATTTATAAGCATACATAGTTGTTAATTTGTTATGCTAAGTTATTTTGATTTTAGTTTTCTTTGATACACAAAATGTATTCTGTAAAAAATCATTTCCATTTTACAAAATAGTCTCTCAAGTTGTATTTTCCAATGATTTAGCTAACTTTTCTACACTCTATGATAAGATAACAAGAAAAATAAGGACAAATCTATTAACTTTCTTATTAATGTCAAAGTCAGGTCAATTCATGTATTTGAAGTGTAGAGTATATTTTAATGTTAATGTGTATGAGGAGAGAATCACTTAAGAGGAACGCATTTAACATGTATAAAGATGTTATTAGCCTCCCAAAAATAATCAAATACTTAAAAGTGCATTTTATAGGCATGAAGCACAATTGGCCTTCTATTTCTCCTTTTATTTTAGCCAAAAGAACCATAACTCTTTATTGCATTTGTGATTTGTACCTAATGCTTAACTGATATTATAATGTTTTTTAAGATCCCTCTCTTGTTGATCATCATGAATTTGTTTAGAACAAGTTAACATGTCACTAAATTTATTTTAATGTTTGACTTATTTCCTTGCCTACTTTTGTCTGATTAGTTTGTCCTTTACAATAAATGAAAAAATTATCCCTTTGATTACCCTCCTATTCCTTCACCATTAGCCCAAGTCAAGTTTAGCATTTTCAATTCCTTCCAAAATTCTTAAATTAGATTGCATATCAGTTAGACTTAAACTATTTCTTTTTAATATATGTTGGAACCTTCTTCTTTCCTCAAGGGCTTTTTCAAAAGGCAATCCAATAAGGTTTCACATATTCTTACATTTTATAAAAAAATATTGGACTCAACGCTTTAGGGCAACTTTCCCCTTATGGCTTTATTGGAGTGGGCGTGTCAGAGTCCCATGTCGGCTAAACTGCTGTCAAGACAGCTTCAGTAATTATCTCGACAACATGATCAATGCTAAATTCAAACTCAATACCTTAAGTTCTTTTGAACAAATAGTAATTTTATTGATTACATTCACTTTTGTCATCCCCACAAAAGGTGTATATATGTATTAGAAAGAGGTTCAGGGGAAAACCCTCAAACAATGAAAAATTGAGGAACAACCGGTAACCGTTCATTTATATGTTATGCACATGTGCGTACCGGACAAATTGCCTATAGATTAATTACTTGTATGCACATGTGCATACTGTCCAGATCAACAATTACAAGAAAGTTCCTCAGTTTTTCATTTTCTTTTATAGTTTTCCCCTAAACTTGACACTATATTTCAGTAATTTGTAACATACCCACATGCATAAAAACCAAAAAACAATTTCAATTACTTATATGTACGTATGCATACCATCTAGATAAACACTTAAAGAGTGTTCCTCGGTTTTTCATTTATTGAGGGTTTTCCCTAAACCTCCATAGCTCTATACATATATGTATATAAATGTAGTTCCACAAGAATTCATCTCATGAAGTTATGACCTTTAAGGAATATAGGCACAATATACTCCAAAAGAATTCATCTCCACCCCATGTAGTGATGATGGAATGGAGGAAGTACAATCTAACTAAAACACTATCAATTAAGTCTTATTCTTTTGCGTGTACACCAACTGCAGTAACTGTAGATGATCTTGTCTGTTCCTCACTTAACTTTAATTTGTCTCACCCATTTTTACCCCTATGCATCAAACACTTGTACCCTATGCATCTTGAATGGTACAACATGTGTTTTCTTGTATGCCACTACACATTCCAATACTGTTGGAACCAACAGTAAAAGAAGAAAAGAAGATCCAAATTACAACTTCTTGCCGGCTGCTTAATTCACATGGACCTACCCAACTTCAAAAAGAATCTAAAAATCATACCTTTTTTATAACAAAGACTCCTAAACCTTTGACCCTGTATACAATTAGTTATTATATACATGTATATATATAGCATGCAATGCATTACCTAATTCAAACAACCCAAAAGCTCATCCAACAGTTTCTTTTTAAACTCTTCGGTTGTCGATCTCTGATTCGCAATCGGTCATCAAATGGCTCGTTTAACGATGCTCACACTCGTTATGAGTCTTGTGATTGTTGTGTTAATGTGTTATGCATCATGTTTAGATGCAAGAAAACTGTTGATTACTGAGGGTACCACTACACCTCCAAATGGTTTGAGTGAGAAGCTATTTGCTCTTCACCTTGGGCATATCGACCGCATTTTGCAATCTGTACCGAGTCCTGGTGCTGGCCATTAAACGCTCACCGGTTGTTCGGCTTGCTATTTGGGTTCTGTATGAAGAAAGTTATATATATAGATATAAGATATATTTGTTTGCTATATGAATACATTTATATATAGGATAGTCATTGGTTATACAATTTGGGTTGATTTGATCATGGATCAAGTACTTATTACTAGTTATAAAGAAGCAATATGTGTTTGTTAACTTTTGAGGTTTTTTTTTTATAAAGAAGCAATGGTATGATGCATATATTGGAATACAATTGAAAGTGGTTATACTATGATGTTTTAAAGATACTCTGTTTCTATGCTCAGTGAGGCCCTCTCTCAAAAATATGCTACAATGTTGGAACTATTTAAAAGAATCTGTTTATCTTTATGGCCAAAATATAAATATCCCAACTTATGTAATTTATTTAGTGTACTTTTCTCTCATTTCCTCTTATCTCTCAGCATCAATATATCTTACATTTTTATTTGAAGAAAAATACATTACTAAAAAGGGTAGTTTGGTAACACAAAATGGGCAAGTGTCCAAGTGCTTACTGTTAGAAAACTAGTGCAGAAAATGAAGAAATAAAGATTAGGATGTGATTTAAGATGACTATCATTAGAATAATATTAGCCCGTTACAAAGCAATGTAAGGTTGAGGCCAATTTACCCTCGGGACTTACCCGATCTTAATGAACATCACCCTTAATTTGCAGAATTTCTGAAGATACGTATTTATAGCCATGGGTTGTTTTCAATTAATTAACAATAAAAACGGAGTCAAAATCTTATTCATAGTTGATGTTAAGCGACCATTAAAATTGTCAAACTGACGAAACAATACTGCTAGTGCAATCTTTTGATCCGTTAAAGTTCATATAATCCAACCCAAATCAAGTGGAAAATCAAGCCCAAATGCCATAAACCAATAGTTACTTAATTGATAGTACAAGGAGACTAGGATTTATAAGGTACTTCCATTTAATCTCTTCTTCCTATGTGAGACAAAGTGTCTATATTGAAGGCTACTCTCATCACTTACGGTCATTACTCGCGCTTACTGGGTTCATTTTTTGGCAGTAAACTTATATGATAAAATTTGTTAGTAAAGACCATCGAATAAGTGTTTGGTTACTCGATAAGAGGCAGTAACGTAGGGAACTAAGGATGTTCATCTAAAACGTAGGATCCACACCGCACAATACCATAACGTGTCGTTTAGAACTATTTTGGTGCATAGAGGCTTTCATCAAACGCACTTTGCAGTGCGAATTTGGATCATCAAACCATGGTTCAAACCACACTTTGCGGTGTAATTTTGAGTTAAAAAAAACCGGGTTCAAACAACATTGCATCACATATTTTTATGTATTTTTAGTTATAGCTTATATAGAGCCAGGTTCAAGAGAAAACCTTAAAAAATGGAAAACCGAAGAATACTCTCATAACTCTCCATATGAAATGTATGCACTTGTGGATAAACGCAATTTGTAATATGCACACATGCTTATGCACAGGTGCATAAAAACTTTAAAAATAAAACTTAATTTACTGCTACGCACAAGTCCATACGGTCCAAATGGAGGGCTACGAGGGTGTTCCCTGGTTTTGCTTTTTTGTAAGGTTTTCCCTTGAACCTCCCTCATTCTTATATACGTAATCATTTATCAAACTAATACAGTTAAACCATTAGTAATAATGTATGGATTTTCAGTTTTTTCTTAAGTTTTACGTTATCAATTTCTTATTACGGTTACTTTCCTTTGTCTTTTATAAAAAGATCATACAATGGAATTTATTTTGAAGTTAACTTTAGATGTATTTAGATTAGTAATCTAGTTACACATTTCATAGTTACGGAACCTTTTAGGGTGCGTTTGGTACGTGGGACAGGACATAATAGGACGAGACAAAACTTATTGTCGCATGTTTGGCGCAGCATGGGACAGAACAAGAATTCCCTATCCCATGTTTAGTGTGACATGGGACAAAGACAGGAACTGGACAAGATGGGACAACATGGGACAAAAAGTAGGGTTTTTTTTGTTCCACCCAAATAAGTGGAACAACATGGGACAGAAATGAGGCAGAAACTAATATATTACTAATTAACACTCGTTTGATATATAACTTCAATATAATATTTGTTTTCGTGTTTACCATCATGGTCGCCGCTACCACCGGTAGCCATTATCGGCCACTTCCACCTCCTCTTCCACTACAACAACCTCCTTCACGACCTCTACAACTACCATCGATTACCTTCCACCACGGTCTACCACCTCTACAACCGTCTATCACCACCTCAACCACCACCACAGTTGGTCACCTCCACCATCACTATCCACCATCTTCATGTTCTCCATAACGACCGACCACCACCACCATCGTCACTACTAGTATTACCGTCGGCCCCTCCACCTCTACCATAACCATTATCAGTTATATAAAATCTTATATATGTGTGTCTGTGTCCGTGTTTGTGTTCGTGTCTGTGTCTGTGTTTGTGCTTATGTTTATGAAAATTGTGTAATTTTCTTATAAATTATAAAGTTTACTTTATTTTTGTTAATTATAACTATTATGTGATATATAAAATCATCGAATAGTTTTTCTATGGAACTTGTCTAATTCTGTCCAGTCTAGTCTTAGGCATACCAAACACAAAACAAACATTTGTTCTGTCCAGTCCTGTCCTGTCTCATTCAGTCATATCCTACCATTTTGTTCTGTCCAGTACTATCCTGTCCAGCCCTTTCTGTGTACCAAACGCTAGCTTATTGTATGCACCAAACTTTACCATGAACACTTCTAGGTGTAAGTATTTGGTAACCTATCTCTAAGAGTTAAGTGTTAACTACAATTAAAACTGCAACCCATGATTTTGTTGTTTTTACGCTCATGTGTGTTGAGCTTGTACTCGGACTTTGTTTTTGGGTTTGAAATGAGTATAAAGCCCATTTTAACGCATTTTAATGCAAAATTTAAATATATGGTGTCACGTTTAAAAAAAATATATGACACGTTTATCAAATTTGTAAACATTCTAACACTGTAAAACATAAAAATATGGTGTACCACAGTATTGTGTTTGTTTGATTATATATAAATTTTCTATATTTAACATATCACAACAACAATCTCGTTATGATCTTTAAAACAAAATTATTATTAGACATGATATTAAGTTTGGTTATTAATAGTTATTTAAAATTTATTATTGTTAATAAGCATAGTATAACTTTAAAAAAATTAAATATTTTACGACCTTGAATTATAATAAAACTAAGTTGATGAAAATGTAATGTTTGTCATACGTTTAAATTGTTATTGTAATAATATTAATCAAAAATGTGTTTGTGATTGTATATATAAAATTGATATGTTATTAAAATATATGAAAAAAATTAAAAAAATTAGATGGGAAAAAGTTTAGTTTTATAATTTTTAAAAGTATATTGAAGTTAAAGCCAAATTTAGAGTGAAAACGCTTTTGAAATATCTTCTTTTTTACTACAAATTTTAAGCCATAAACTTCGTTGGTGTCAATTCATTTCATTTTCATCATATTGGCCCATCAAATGTCATAACGTTTGATTAAATTTTCAAATAGACATACAAATTCCTTTCAAAAAAAATAGAACACATAAATTAAAAAGTAACGTCAAACCTTTTAATTGATATGATTACCTTAAATTAAACCAAAATAATCGAAAATAGCAATAATAGTATCGAACCCCTTATGTTTTTCAGAGAGTAGTTTCCTAGTACTTGTATATTCAAAATTTTATTTATTTATTTTTTTTTTTTTTTTTTATTTTTTTTAATTTTTTTTTTTTTTTTTGGGGGGGGGGGGGGGGGGGGGGGGGGGGGGGGTCATGCTTTTACTGCTGCTAAAGGGAAATCAGTTTTCGTAGGTTATATTTCTTTGTTTTTCCCCTTTAGTTTTTTCCCGTTTTTATTTCAAGAGTATGATAATTGTGTCTTTAGTTTCATCTATAGAATCCTTTTCTATTGCTTGATTAGTAGTGGTACTAGACTTTAACTCACTTTGACAAATTTTCCACATTTACACTGAGTGTCATGTTTGTGTTTAATTGTTACTTATTTTTTATTTGGGGCATTTTACTAGAGAAGGGAACAAATGCAAATCACCCTGCTTTATGCGAACCCTAGATTTTATTGTTTATTTTAGTGAAATTATTTCATGTAATTATTTTCTTGATTAAAATGTTTCATATGGATACTTTTTTATGAGATTGGTTAATATAAAGTGAATGTTTCATTGATACTATTTATGTTGTTCCGACAAATCAACCATCATTCTAAGTAGTGTGGTGCGAGCTTTTAATCATATGTCGTTGGAAGTTTCTATTATCGATAGTGAAAACCAAAAAAGTTTGTTATCATGACAACTATAAGATAAAGACTTTTACCGTAAAATATGATTTTAAAAGAAATAGAAATAATTCAACTTGACTAAACTTCTTCAACCGTTTGTTATATCAAATCCAACAAAAAGTTACCAAAAATGATAAAATAACAAATATGTCAATTAGTTTGTTTAAAATTCAAAAGTAATGAATAAAAAGCAACTTAAAGTTGAAGGAGATACAGAAAGGTTTCAAGCATTGATGAGGTTTTTTTAGAGATATTCGGGAACGTAGAAAACGATCTCGAAAGAAGCTCGAAATCATACATCAAAAGATGAGAAACCATCGCTTACGCAACTTGAGTGGCATTTGAAGGCGCACATGTGTTCTAAACTATCCTGCACATATGGCGTTTATTTTTTGTTTCACCATTGGAAATCGAAGAACAAACCAAGACGGGAAAAAAGAACAAACAACACTTATCGTGAGTTTTCACACTAGTTTAACTAAAGTTGAAACTCACTTGAGTCACTGATTTTGAACTTTAAAACAGCGCCCATCGTGAGTTTTCACGTTAGTTTAACTAACGTCAAAACTCACCCAATATTTTTTTCCTGCATGCTTGTTCCTTTTCTCTATAGAGTTTCTTTTCTTTTCTAGTTTAATTAATGTTTATCCCGTTTATTAATAATTAGTTTTTCCACTTAGATTAGGTTTATGAATGCATGGTTATCTTTTTCTACTCTAGGCTTATAAATATGTTTCATTACCATTGTAATTCGGTTTTATGTTTTTATCAATCAATACAATTCAGTCCTTTAATGATTATTCTTTAATTCTTTGAGTTTTACTTTTCGTAATTCTCGTCTATCAAGGATTTGGACACTTATCGATTCTTCCGCACTTTCTTGCTACGTTAGAAGGGTAGCTCTTATCAAATTACAAACTTTATACAAAACTTAAAATTTTGCTTTTCAGTTGATTTCATTCGTAAACTATACAATTTTGAACTTTCATTTCTATCAAAAAATATTAAAATTATACTAAATTGTTAAAACAACTGAGATTAGTTGAGGTCGACACACTTACTAGTTAGAGAAAAAAATGTAGAGTTATATAACACATCCTAATTCCTATAGGATACTACACCTCTGGTATCTTAAATCTTAACATAAATACCAAGGCTATGTTTGGCACGCGTAGCTTATAAGCTAGCTGGTAGCTGATAAGCTAGCGGATAGCTGATAAGCTAGCTGTTGATTGATAAGCTTGCTAGTAGTTGATAAGCTAGCTGTTGAACAAATTATGTTTGGCAAAAACTAGCTTATGAGTATGTAAAATGACCAAAAAGGGTATATTTGAATTTAATAATTAATATTAATAAGGGTATAATTGGAAAAAGCTACAATAAGCTCCTCATAAGCTACTTAAAGTAGCGTTTCAAAAGGCTAGCTTATAAGATAGCTGATAAGCTAGCTTCCTGGTACATGTTTGCATGGACTAGCTTATAAGCTAGCTTAGCTAGCTTATAAGCTAGCTTATGCTTGCCAAACACAACCCAAGTATTTGACCATTTAGCTC
This sequence comes from Centaurea solstitialis, assembly GCA_030169165.1. Taxonomy (NCBI): domain Eukaryota; kingdom Viridiplantae; phylum Streptophyta; class Magnoliopsida; order Asterales; family Asteraceae; genus Centaurea; species Centaurea solstitialis. The sequence goes on from CM058041.1 coordinate 85,483,771, forward strand.
AACAAATAAAATGTAAGATTATGCAAATAAAAAGCACCTATAGTTCGTTCAAATAGCATTTCAAACTTGTAAAGTATTTAACTACATAACATGCACGTATAATTCTTAATATCATAAATATATATAGACAATGACCGATAATCTTACTTAGGGGCCGTTTACTTGCTCTAATTGGATAAGTGTTGATTCGGGTAAAAGCGCTGACTCGGGTAAGTGTTGTTTGGGTAAGAGTGTATACCATATGTTTTTGGTAAGTGTTTACCAACAAACAAAAAGACTATTTTAACTTCTGTCTGTAGTTGGATGTTAAAATAAAGAAAAGGGGGTAATAAAGGGCAAACATGGAATAAACAGCTCTGACCTGGGTAAGCAACATTTTGGTTCTAGCTCAGTTAGATCTCGATTAGCAATGTTGACTAGGTCAGCACCAAGTAAATAACCCCTTAATAAGTGATGATGATTAATCTTACCCAATTAATGCTTACCGAGTAAGAGAAGTTTACCAATAACTTTACAATGACATTTTGATGACTCAAAATCTTATCATTTGAGAGAACTAGAGGATGTAATTAACTTTAACTTGGTAAACACTTGTCCAATTAGTGTTGAGAGTTGATAAATGATCACTAAGACCATCTCAACAATTATGTTATAAATTTTTCTAGAATAAATATCCAAAACTAAAATCTCCTAAAAAAATTCAACTCCAAACATTTACTCTATTTTAGCAAATATATCATCAAGTATGCTATTAAAATATTCAATAGATTTTAAAAAATATATATATTATTTCTACTCTTAAACACATAATTTCAATGTCTTATATTGGTGATAAATAATTAAATAGTATCCCTCTCGTAAATATGAAGGTTTAGAAATTTCTCTAAAATTAAAGATTTCTATCTTTTTTCTCTTATTTTCTCTATTTTAGCATAAGTGCCGGAGATGCTTTAAGTGGGCCATACTATTAAACACTACAAACAACTTACAACATTATTGAAATCAACAAATTAAAATATCAAGCAAACATTACACATTACTTGAAGCATTACTTCAAGCATTTTACCAACTCGCTTTCACTAAAGACGACTTCATCACTTCAAGCAACTCACACCACTTTCACCTTATGCGAGTAATTCCAGCTTTACTTTGAACAATTCAACCTCACATTCAAATGCAGCTTTCTAAACAATTACCAACTCGCCTAGTTCATCATCTTCATAGACTTGGTTGCAACCTAACTTGGTTGCCCAAAAGATCGACTCTACTACCTTTACTCTATTCTTATCATTCTAAACATTACAAACAATATTTTGGATAAAAGGTTGATATTCGAAAAACTTAACCGTTCCACCATCATCCTCTATCAATTACAATGGGTATTAGAATAATAGATTTTTCGATTTTTATGTTAGGAATCATGCATTATAAAATCCTTATCGAATTTTTGTAGATCTAACAAAAAAATATAAATAAAAAATAGCTTTTAAGATCTCATACCAATATTTTGAAGGAAAAAAAAAGAATTTGTTTCAAAGTTCCATGTCTTTTTACTTTAATACCCCCCCTGCAGGCGTGCAAAGAGATTCCACATAACAATTAAATGTTTTTGAACCGTAAAGTTTGAATCTCTCACTCTCACCTTTGAATTTAATAAAAGTACAAACATGTTTTCCTTGATGTGAATCATAGTTCATGAGTCAAATATACATTTACAAATTTTGGTTTGTTTTATTTATTGGATTTGAAATGTAACAGAATTTAATTGTTTACAGATAAATTATAAAATATAATAATTGATTATTACGAAACAAATATTTTTAACATAGTTTAAACATATATGTTTGGCATGCACCTACGTGGAACATGCTAGAGCTAAGTAGAACAAAAGTGGAACAAATATGTTCCCTCCTACTCCCAGAGCTAACTAGAACAAAGTTTGATGTAATATTATACCCCTCAAGATAGAGATTTCTTTTCTCCTTCACGATAACTGTTTCATGCTTAAGGATGAGCAAAACCCTGACCAAATTCGAAAGGTCGAATAAAATGAAATCCGATTCCAAATTTAACGGAAATTGACATGTATGGATGTTTTTGCCAAGTCCGATTCTAAAAGAGGGAGTTCAACAAGATGCACTTCAACAAATTGCTAACTACAGGGACCAATTGAGAGTTCAACAATTGACATTTCAACAACTTGTTAACTATAAGGACCAAATTGGTAATTTACTTCGACAACTTGTTAATTACGGGAACAATTTTTTTTTACCACTCATCAAGTTGTTGAACCAACACTTACTTATAAAGGTACTAATTTTTTAGAAAGCCTAAGAAAGAAATAGCTAAGAAATGCATTTATTTGATTAAAATGGCTATTTATGATAATTTTCCCAAATTTAATCAGATTAGACAAACCAAATGGACTGTAAGAGCATCCACAATGGTGGAACTTTCAACAACCTCAATTGCCATATTTACTTTAGTCATATCATTGACACCTCAATTAAAGAAGAACCTTAAGAAACTCCACTATGAAGTTCTTACAAAAACCTTACTTTTCATATTTTGAATTTATAAAATGGTTCACAAAAATAGCAAAAATAATAAATGGAATAATAACACAAAAGGAAAGTATATACAAGAACCCAGGGTTCTTGTTAAAGCACATGAGTTCCAATAAAAACTTGTGACTGGACAAGAACCTATATCCCACAGTGGAGGTTCCTGTAAAAACTTCAATAAGAACCCCATGAAAAACCTTCATTGTGGATGCTCTAAGTGTATAATTTTAAAACCATATGTTTAAAATAGTGTTAAAATCCAGAATACACGCACACACACACACACACATATATATATATATAGAGAGAGAGAGAGAGAGAGACCGGTTCGAGCAATATATATTTAAAAGAATATGGGATCAAAAAATCATATATTATTTTGCTTTAACGTTTGGAAAAACACCAGGCAGACAACTTTGGATACGACTTACAAAGTCGCATAAATCATATATATGTACATGAATCATATATATTTTTTTTGGAAGGGTGTCTAGGCCAAAGCCCGACTAATCCCCGACAATTTTGGGGGTTAAACATGACCCCACTAAAATGTCCCCAGGCATGCGCATGAGAAGGCTCGAACTCAGTTAGGGCGCTATGAATCCCCATGGCATCCGTTGAGTGAGTCAGGTATGCCCACATTATGGAATTGGCAGACGATTATTGGCCGCTTGAGGTTGCTGGTATCAACTGTTTGTCCAAAAAAGTTATCTTAAGAACTAAAAATCAATTAGGAAGTCAAAAACCATTCTCAACACTGTCAAATATCCGGTTTCAAGATAAATATTTATCATAAACAACACATTCATGACGAATACGAACATGTTATTCATCATAAATCAAACCCCTAAACGACATCGCAACATTCATGCCACCTAACACATTGTTATTCTGTCACGTGCCATATGAAGAATATAGATTATAGATACAACGAAACCTATACATATACGATATTAATTCATATATATTATTATTACCGATCCGATGCAGTTGGATATGGGTGATGGATTGGACATGTATGGAGGTGGTGTGATCCATGTCACATTTCATAAAATATTTGAAAATTGGATTTGTCAAACTTTTCTGCTTTCTTTTTTTGTATTCTTCCCAATGAAATCGACCAGCCTACATTATTATTTTTTATATTGCCAAACAAACAACAAGTACTGTCAGGAATCCTTTCAACAAAACCATTCCCCCTTTTTAACCATTCCATTCCAAAATCCCAAATATTAACAATTGGCCAACTTGTTTATAGACTAACAAGATAAAATCGAACAAATTGAAAACAAAACTAACTTAAAAAGACGTAATCTGTTTAGAGTTACGAGACCATTGATTAAAGTACAAAAAACTCACAAAACATGTCGGGCCCAAATTCCTTTACTGGGTGTCTAAGTTTGAATCGGGTTTGTTTGGTTGGTTTTTCATTAGGCTTTGTATCGATAAAGTTGTTTATGTGGGTTAATCTGTCTACATAGATTGAAAAGATTTTTGTTTGGGAGGGTTTTCCTAGACAGAAGGAACATCATTTAACCCAACAGAACATGTTTGGAAAAAACTTGGCTTTCTGCATAAAACTCCCTTTAAAAGCTTACTTAATAAGCCATTTTTTATACCATTAAGTCACTGCCAAACAAACCCTCAAATGATTTTAAACATTTCTCTGGTTTTTATATATATTATGTTTAATATAACACAAAATCAACCATTCCTAGAAAAGAATTAAATTTGCTGAATTTAAAATTTTGGGTTGTTCATCAAATAAATGAACTCTAGATTTATATTTATTTTACTTCCGTAACAAAACATTTAATTTAACCCACAACAAATACTAGAAATATACATAAAATTTTCATTTTTCTTACTTTCCAACTAAATAAGTAACATCTTAAAAGTTCCGACCACCACCACCACCACAACACGGCCCACCCCACCGTCCACTGCCACCACCACCACCGCCGCCACGTCAGCAGGACCAAAAGGTCGGTGCTCCATACCACTTCCTATCTCTTTCCAGTGCTTTAAGTCCCTTGATGCTTTTTATGGGGCCCAGATAAGATTAAGTGATGTCCAATCTTTAATATTATGGTCAAAACTAACCTTCAACTCAAATACACTTGACACTGTATAACGGTTTTACCCACCTTGAACCCCGGAACCACCGTGAACGCCACCGCCTCCGGCGACCCTTCCGGTGGCGGCTCTTCGCTCACGCCTTCCATGAACACCTCCGTGAACCGGCTTCCGGGCCTCACCTGAAACACGGTGGCCGCGGGATCGAATGTGGATGCCAAGCAATGGAGGAGCCAAACCCGTTTCGCGACGTCGGCAAACGACGAGAAAAACGCGGTTTTCGGGAACTTTCCGGCGGACACCCGATTTCGTTGGTTCAAGTTCCCGAAAAGAGCGAATTCCATCGCCGGGTGAACGAGTCTCAGGTACTTGGACCGGAAAAATTCGGCAAAAACGGATTTCGGTTTCGATTTGATGTACTCTTTTGGTTTTGACGATTTCAATTCGTTGAAATCGTCGATGAAAAACCGTTTATCGATGGGCGGAGAACGGGAATCGTCGACGATGATGGAAAAGCTCGGGTGGTTGAACCCGTCGAACATCACTCGACAAATAAACGACTCGAAAGCGTAGCATTTATGGATGGGGTCCGGGTAAACAACGTTTGGCTGGATCGAACTCGCGGCTGCGTCCAAATCCCAATTGGCCGATTCCATTTCGCCGATCATGAGCTTCACGAAACTTCTAATGGATTTCGTCGTTTGGCGAAGATACGATGCGAAATCGTTTACGGACGGAGAACGAAGGTTTTCGTCGGTCGATGATAGAGGTCCGCTCGAGTTCAATCTCTTCTCGATCGACTTATTTTCTCTGATGGCTTCGTCTAACTTCTCTTTCAAGAACACGATCTCGGAGTCTGTGAGCTTAACCTGGCCGTCGAGCTTTTTCGTGGTGATTTCATACATTTGTAAGAGGTTCTTTCCTTCTCGAATTTCCGCCAACGTGTGAGTGGTTTCGGGGGATTCGTCGTCGAGATGTTTCTTCAAGAACGACTGTTTGAACTCCGATAAGCTCTTGAGTTCAGAGACCACGATCTGATCAGCCGACTGAATTCCTTCAGCATCGTAAGGAGATTGAGCGTACTGCAGCTGGGCATACGCAGCCTTCACCGACGAGACCGTAGCAAAAACTTTGGCGATAAACGCATCCATCGCTGCTCTATTCCGAAGCTCGTCACTCTCGTCGCTAAAAACCTTCCCTCGATCGTCATCGTTCTTCACCTTCTCGGTTTTTCGACTTCGGTTACCCGTTGCAGCTCGAATATGCAAAACCTTGGTGAATGTACGAGCCAATCTGGTCTTAGTCGGGGTAAGAGCTGATTGATTAAGTGAATCCATCTGAACAAATGAAGAGTTTGGCAATGAGTTAATTAACTATTCAGGGATCAATGATTCATATTTCAAAGAGAAAGAAAGGAAAGGGAGAGATGATGATAAAGACTAGATAGAACAAATGATGAAAGCAGATAGAGTTTTGATTAAATAAGAGAAAAAAGTGGTATGCTTTAAGACTTGGATCAAAACCATAAGAATGAAAAGAGGGATAATTGATAAAAAGAAGGCTGATCTAAAGAGGCCAATACTTGTTTTTCATTTGCATAAAGATGATTTGAGTTGAAAGATGAGAGACCACAATGAGACCCACACTCTACAGAACAAGTTTATAGAAAGTTTTAATATCAAGATCCACTCACATTTTCAATTTTATAGGACAAAATTTATCAAGACCAAAGGTTCAAAGTAAATATTCTTCAATTCCTACCGTTGGTTGGCATGTCTAAAGTCAGAAGCTACGGTAGGGGCCGTTTATTATATGTTTACCAGTTAAGCGCTTACCAGATATCATTTACCTTTTGATTGAACATGACAAAGATCGAGAGTCTAACCTGGTAAGCACAAGAATCCACTCTTAGGCGCTTATTGACTTATTCTGTTGTGGAAAAGGAGATAAAGCATTTTTTAGTGTTTGGAGGGGAAAAGGTCAAAAAGGAGATAAAGAGTTTTTAAAAAGTCATTTCATTCTCACTTATTAACTAATTTAAAACAGGTTATCACCTTTTTAGTTATTTTACATGTATAAGAGTAAATCGAGTGGTTACTCCTCAGCACACTGCTATTTACCACTGAGACCTGTAATGGTTACTCCCAACCAAACCTAAACTATAGGACCCACCCCCTTTATCTTGACACAAAAAACAAACCAAAAACCACCACGCCAAACTCCATTTCCGTGGTCTTCACCACCCTCACCCTCCCACCACACCGTAATGGAGTGGTTTAACGGCGTGGTGGTTTCACACTTTCACCCATAGTTGTTGACTCGTGACCGGAAATCCTAAATTTTAACTCGTGACTCGACTTGCAAGAAACAACCAATCCGTTTACTCTAGGCAATCCCAAACACCGTCTAAAAAACAACTTATCCGTTTATTATGTTTTGCTACCATCATAAGCTAATCTAAACATCTTTTTATAAAACTTGGGTTTAACACCCGAAGACCATGAGTTGCCAGTAATAACCCTCATCTACAAACGACTTATATAAGAGGAGGTAATGAATAGAATTGGTTGTTGTAGTTAGAGCCATAATCTAGTTGAATAATAAGAAAAGTATTTCTTGGATTCTCTTAAGAAGGAGATGGACCACTCACCATTACACTGATATTGATTCTCCCCTAGCTACTCATCATTCTGACACACACTTTAGAAATCTTAAATCTCTACCAATGGTGTTAATGGTGAAGCATCTAGTAAAGTTGGAATCTAGATTAAATTCTTCATCATCCCAATCACCACATATATACAGGAAAGATTCACGTCAGAAGTTAAACATTTTGTAAGAATGCGTTGAAAAGTCTCAATATCATATAGGATTACATTCCAATCATATATGATTAGGCGTCATAATATATGATGATATCACACTTCTCGCAAAATGTTTAACTTCTTGTTTGAATTTGCTCCTACATATACGCTACCTTATAATACATGCATTTACATCAAAATTCTTAAAATCAATTCACAAAGCATAAGTTGTACAACCATTTTATGTCTAAAAATCGGAAAACTATAAATTACAACTAACAAAGCATAGGATACAAGTGATAAATACTCACACCTTTGTATAAAAGGCCTAGGTTTGAGTCTCAGAGTATCATCATTAAAAAAAGATATGGGTCCACCTCTATTAATATATACATATATTAAAAGAGATGGATCAAATACAAACAAAGCCATTTTGTATAAACCGTGCAAACCTCATTTAACCGATCATAATTTTTATTTCTATTCACTCTTTTGTAATTAAGAGGGTTGATTGGTCACTATTATAATGAAATATGTTAATTATGGGCAAGTTGCAAAAAACGCAAGAAACAACCTTATCATATACGAATATGTCACGTGAGGGGACTTGTTGGTGTGCAAACAACGTATTGTGCGACTTAGATCGTGCCAAATGTCATTTGTGTCTCTAATTTGGTATCATATGTGGTGGATTATAGTATCACATCAAGAAGACATTTATCACATGTGATAATTCAGGTGAACCTAGCAGTGTAAAGGCTACTTTCTAGGTCACACCAAAGGTCATCCACATCTCTATTTTTAATATCACATGTGTATTATATGTGACTGAATATAATATCACACATGGTTAACTATATTAAAGAGTGTTATCGTGTTGAAAGGCAATTTCTATCGTACTTAAAAAATTTCATTGAATAAACAATAAAATCGTTGGTTTACACGGTCAGTAGAAAATGACTTGGATTGCTTTTGATCCCTCCCCTATCTAAAAACTCTATTATCTCTTAATCACTCTAGTACTTTTAAAAAGTAATCTAACACAATTTCATATATTTTTATATTGTATTATAACTTAGATGATATTAGGGGTGTAAGCGAGTCGAGCTTTTAACGAGCTACTCAAGCTCGAGCTTAATAATACTCGAGCTCAAGTCGATCTCGAACACAAAATCAAGCTCGTTCAAATTAACGGGCCGAGCTTTATAACATCAATGTTCGACTCGACTCGTACGAAAACTCGATTAAATTTTTCGAGTCGAGCCGAGCCATTCGAGCATACCTTTTTTCGAGCCAAACATGTTCATATATAATTATTAATAATAGTATAAAAATATAAATTTATCGAGTTAAAGTAGATAAACGAGTTAATCGATCGCAAGTTCGAACCCATAAACGAGCTTCGAGCTCAAGCCCGATAACTCAAAAAATATTCGAGCTCGAGCTCGAGCCCAACATTATTTTTTGAGCTCGGCTCGATTAACCCACTACTCGACTCGGCTCGGCTCGTTTACACCTCTAGATGATATGATAAAGTCTTGCATGACTAGAAATAATATTATTTAAACTATTTTTTTAGGAAAGCATTCAGAACATATTTTGTTAGGCTACTCGCACCCATACTCTCCAACCCTCTCAACCCACTCACTTTTTGAATGCCACATCAGCTGCCACATCAGCTTTTGGTCAACCATCTCTTTACCCTCCCATAACCCTCTACAACACACACCCAACCCTCTCAACCCTCTCACACAATACACACACAACACACACACGGCTACAACGGCTTCCTTTACCCTCCAAAGCCGCCAACCCGCCGGCTTCTAACACCTTGCACCCAAACCGCCAACCCGCCGGCTCTCCTTCCCTCCTACCCGCCGTGAGCCCGCTGTCTTACCCATGAGCCGGTGCGACTAGCCTTAAAAGCAAGAATAGTAGTATATAGTACTGAATAAAACAGGTTTTAATCATTTCCAGACGCATTCAGTAGAAGCTCTTTTACCAGGGGTAAAATTGACAACAAACATAAAGTTGTAAAAATGGTAGGTGGGGACAGCAAAGATCATATACAGTAGTACTACTATGATAATCATAATCCAGATTATATAAGCAAATGGCCCCTCTATTTTCAGCTGATCCAGGAAGGGCCCCCCAGCTGTAGTGCTGTATACCATTAAGCTCAAATTACAAAAAAGCAGTATTTTCAGAAAACCTCTTTCTTTTTATTTTTTTAACCTCTTTGTAAGTTAAGTTAAAAAAATACTTACCTGATAGTGACTTTTTAAAAATCTGAAAGAAAAATAGTTTTTTTTTTCTTTCTTTTTTGTTAATCTCCCAAAACAAATGATGTATGTCAGGAACTTGATCACGTGCTTATCAGCTGGTCTTAACATACTGCTGAACCACTGTTTCTAGCATGTGGTTGTCCGCACAATAAAAACGCACACCGACTGACTCATGCTATCGGTGTATCTGGAAAACTAGCTGATAACTTTTTTGTATATGATAAGTTAACTATTGACTAATAAGCTGGTTAGTATCTGATCTGTAAATAAATTATGTTTGACAAAAACTAACTTACGAGTATGTAAAATGACCAAAAAGTATATCTTTAGTGTACAATAATTAATATTAATAAGAGTATAATCGCTAAAAGTTACAAAAAGATCCTGAAACGCTGCTCCAACTAGCGTTTCAATAAGCTAGCTTAGTAGCTTATAAGCTAGTACATGTTTGGTAGCGTTTCAATAAGCTAGCTTATTGAAACGCTAGTTGGAATAGCGTTTCAGGAGCTTTTTGGAATTTTTTTTCGATTATATCCTTGTTAATTATTATATTTTAAGATACATTTTTGATCATTTTACATGTTCATGTTCTAGTTTTTTGTCGAACATAATTTATTTATAAAGTAAACTTATCAACTACTAGCCAGTTTATTAATCAAAAACCAGTTTATCAACTTTCAGCTAACTTATCAGCTAGTTTGTTATATAGTTGTGTGTACGGAAGAAACCACATTTCGTCTACGGTCTACCTTGCAGGTGCACTTTCATAAATGAAGGAATGCAATGAATTCATCATGTTAAATTAATGTCAGTTTACTAGAAATTAATTACCTTTTTCCGACGAGAAATTGCAACAATTAAAGCCTTTCTTCTAAATTCCGGCCACCGCAATCGGAGAAATTTTCCGACACACCTGAGAAATTAAAGTAACTCAAGGTGTAAGAAATGTGAAACCTTTGTTTAAACACTTTTAAACCCCTAATTTGTAGTTTTATATCGATGAACACACAGATGATTTAATAAAATAATGATTAGCTGTAACTTAACAGTACTCTTCTAGAATATTAAACACACGTTAACAACAAAAATGGAGATTAATCAACTAAAGTACAAAAAGAATCCACGAAGAATGAGAGATAAAATATTAATAAAATGCAGTTTGCAGGAAGATTCGAGCGACATGAAAATTCCGTCTGAATCGAATACTTACCAAATCCGAGGGGAGAGAAGGAAGCTTCAAGTTTTGATATGATATTTTAGCTATTTGTTTATAAAGATTAGAGTGAGATTTTGGAGGAACATTAATGGCGGAAATTTGGAAAAATGGGGGAGAAGGAGACCGGAAAGAAAGTGGAGGTAAAATGTTGGGGGTTTAGAGGAAACATTGTGAATTTAAAAAAGTGCTACAAGTTAGGTTTCGCTTATTGTTTGGTATTTACTGTTTTGTCCTTGATGGTTTCTAGGGAGTTGGTCAAGGAATTTTGTTGTCAAGGGGCAGGTGTGGTAATTTGTCTTATAAAATTGTGGATGGACAAACTACTGTTGTATGAACGGCTCTTTTGATTAAATCGAGGTTAAGTGTTTAGAAAATTATAAAATAATGAAATCCATCTAATAAACCAAATACCAATACTCCTCGTACTCTTCATACCTGCTGCCATTTCAGCGCCATATCACCTTTATCAACACCATACTAATCCATCTTTAACCGTACCAATTCCATACCCCTCTAATTAATTGAATAAAAAAATAAATAGAAAAAGAAGAGAGAGGGAGAGAAAGAAGAGAGAGATAGAGAGAGGGGGTAGGGGGTTGGGGTGGGTCGCTTAATTCAATCGGCACCACAATGCCGATGGTCCTTCCCACCGGTACTCTACCGGCCAACCTCAATGGTGTTACCCCCGGTACCGGTCCGGTACCGGGCTCCCACACCGTCCCATTGCGGATGGCCTAACTACCTCTATCGCTTATCTAAACTAATCCATATTTTATTATTATTATAATATAGTACATAAGAGAGAGAAAGAATCAAAGAGAGAGAGAGAGAGAGAGAGAGAGAGAGAGAGAGAGAGAGAGAGAGAGAGCACGGTAAGGCTGGAGCTCTCAGACACGATGGCCGAACTCGTCGGCTTCACCCACTACAGGCATAGCGGTGTGCCTACAAGCCCGCCAAGAACCCGAACCCCTCACCCAAGTACGCTAGAGTGGTCTAAGATTTATAGGGGAGGTTAATTACATTCTTATGATTGCCAAATTTGCTTTTATATGCTAAGTTTTTTTCACATATATTAATATTATAGCTTGTTTTTTACATTTGTAATATATAGATTGACTTTATTTTTACATTCATATAGGTGCAAATAGCTTTCCCCATTTAATTATTTGTGTTATATTTGGCACACCAATTGTTTGTTTAGTTTGTATGAATAAATTGGATTTCATGTAGGGATTTAAATTCGAATGATTTGGATTTGAGAGATGTTTGGTTTGTAGTATTTCGAATTAATTTGAATTCCATTATTTATTAAAAATTATAAAAAATAATTAAATTATTTTTATATTTTAAGTTTTATTTAATTAATTATTAGAAACAAATATTTTAAACATATTCTAAACATTATCATATTCAAATTCTACGTAAGCATTGAAATTCTAACCACCTTAATAGGGTTTTGAAATCCAATGTTTGAGAGATTTCAAATAAACCCTAATGGCACATTTGGTTTTGGGATTGGATTGGAATCAGAAGGATTTGCATTTGAAATCCATTCCAATCCCAATTTGAGTGGCCTTGCAATCCCGGTGGTTCAGCCCGGTCTATGGTCTCTAGGTTTTCGGGGCGTTTTGGACCAAACAGACCGCCAAATACATACATATACATATTATATATATTATATATTGTGGAGTTTGTTTAATTTTTTTTGGACTTTGTTTACTTCAAACGGACTTAAGACATGGATGCGTGGACTTTGAGATATTTGGTTTAGTTAAAATAGATATTTAATCTGAAATTAAAATTGTATATGTTTTTTAAGCTTACAATTTAAAGTCCATAAAAGACACAAACCATCTGAATTGGTCGAACCAATCCGTCTAAACCGCGATCCAATTTGACTAGTCTAGGAACTTGATGTTTGAAAGTTTTATAAACCGCCCACTTACGGTTTGGTTTGTGATCCGAGCGGTTAAACCATCCAAGCCGAACCGTGAACACTTTTTATAAGGATCAATAGTGTAATTTACTTTTTATTCAACAAGAACGTAACTATTTAAATTAATATTCCAATAAATAAGAATACTCTATAATACTTTTTGTAGCTTGTAGCTATTTAAAATATTTTTTTATTAGTCGTTTTATTCCTAAAATAAGATGTTATTATATTAATGCTAGGTGACATAACTTCAACTGAAATTTCTTGAACTATAAATGATTAAAATAGAGTTTATAAATTGACATGTTACTAAAAAACCATTGATGCAAATGATAATTAGAGAATAATTGATAATATTAATGTATAAGTAAAGAAATTTGTGTTATAATTGCCCAGATCTAGATAACGTGATAACTAAAAATATTTTTATTACTAAATAAAATATTAAGAACCAGATTTTTTTTTCAAATGTTTTATCCCATTTTTTTTTATCTAATATGTTTTATAATACTTTAGGACCAAACTATCTCGATAATATTTAATTTGACAATAGGTTTGAACTAACATATTTTTGGTGGTAGTCTTAGTCTATACACATGTTAAATATGGAACTTTTGAATTGGGCTTCAAAATTTTGGAGTGTGATTGGGGCCTAATTTGTATTGATTTGGCAGTAGATGCATAAATTATCTTATGTGTAAATTTTCTTTAGCGTGTGTATTTTTAAATTAGATCAAAAGTTCGTAAAGATGCAAGTGTCAATAGACGGAAACGTGGATGCGGTTTGATCCAATGAAAAGTTAATTATATTAATTTCAAGAATAATATATTTTTGAAAATTGAATCGACCTTGACCTTTTGACTTAGGGAATTGATACTTCCACTTAATAAATTGATTATTCCACATATGTACAACACCCTTAAAGCTAATGTACAGGTTAGTGAACCATTCATCTTCCTTGGATGAATCAATTTATTATATGGAAATATCACCTCCCTTTGAGTTATCTCTGACATGTTTGAGTTGAAGTTACCACTACAGTAACTAAGAAAGCGGATGTACGGGACCCCCTTCCCGTAAGGGTAGGTCCACCCCCCTGTATAGACTTGTGAACCCACCTTCATGAAGATCTATCTAATTTTTTTCTAAAATCAAAAGCACCTATTCAGTGTCAGAATTTGACGATAAAAAACAAAAATGACTCTTCGATAATTGATATTACACTTTATCATTTAACCATTTGTATTTGTAAGATTTTTAATATATTATGAACTTTTATATTTTATTAATTCTATTTAATAATTGTTTTAGACGATCTGCACTTCAGTACGGATATAATAGATGTAAATCACCTTATATGGCTTTTAAAAATATTGCAACGTCCTTGCACCTTTACATATCAAAACAATATTCAATTATTTGAATTTCCACACTTTGTTATTCTGAATTTAAAGATATCATTTTTGGTTACACCGAAATATTTAGTTCTCAAACTTTATTTTCAACTCAAATAAAGATTAGTCTTCCATTTGCTGTGGCGGATTGGTTATCGCTCGGGGGGTTCATAGCGCCCTATCCAGTTCGAGCCATCCCGTGTGCATGCCCGGGGACTTTTAAGTGGGGCCATGTTTAGCTCCCAAAATTGTCGGGAATTAGTCGGGCTTTGGCCCCGAACACCCTTAAAAAAAACTTTGGTTAAATCAATGTGAAATATATTACTATACCTTCCTTGGATCTCATATAGTGGTGGTAATCTATTTTTGTTGAGAATTTTTTTAACAAACATGTATTTAAATAATTGCATTTTTTATAATTGATGAAACACAATGCTTTTTTACTACCTATGTATAAAATACAACAAGTTTGATGGATACTCTTGGTTAAAATGACATTTTATGCAATTTTATTAAAATGTATCCGACATTTTATGCAACATAATGCCATTGGTACCACCATCTGGCTGAGTATGCCCCCAACCATGGACGGACCTAATGAAGGGCACACGGTGACACGGGCCACCGTTAAATTCATCCGTCGTAGTGTAAAAAATTAAGGTACTACCGTATCAATTTATCGTGTGTCACCATATATATTTTGAAACTACAATAAAAACACAAGGTTTATTTGGTTAAGTTGGTTAGTTATTTGTTTTATAACAATGAGGTCATGGGTTCAAGTCCTGTTAGAGACATTTTTTTTAGATTGCTTGTACCAAAAATTGAACTTGGGACTTCACCTTTAAAAAGCAATGAACCAACCACTAGACCAATAGAGATTTTGTGAAAAATATTTATATATGTTCTTTATAGTTAAATGATGCCACCGTTTAAAAAATGTTATAAATCCGTCCCTGCCCCCAACGAGCTTTGAGCATGGGTTCGGGAGAGGGCTTGCAAGCCTGATGCTACCCGACATCTCTCTCCCAGTCTCCTTCTTTCTCTCTCTTGGTGAGGGTAATGGAATGGTGCTGACATGGCTATGAAAGCTTGTAGGTTGCGCTACCGACAGGCACAATAGCCAAATATAGTAAGAATAGCTAGAGTAAAAGTTAAATGTCTAAAAATATCATTTTAAAATTCAAAAAACAAAGTTACACACACCACAAAGTTAAAAAATGAAGCTTTTCCCTCCTTATTTTTACACTTCTTTTTATCCACCATAAAAGGAAAAAAAAGAAAGAAAGAAAAAATTAAAAGAAAAGGCAAAAAGGAAACCAGAAAGCAGAGAGAGAAAGAGAGAGCTTATTGAGAAGTGTGAAGGTTTGTAGCAGAGAAGAAGAGAGCAATCCAATATCTGCTTTGATTTGCAGTTTGAACACAAATAGCAGCAGAGGAAGAAGAATAAGATCCATTTATAAGTACAAAATCTCCACTTCACATCCATCATTAAGCCATCTGGCTGATCAGCCACAAAGTCTGATCTCCTTTTTTTCTCCCAAATGAGGGTTTCACTTTCACCTCTTTTTCTCATTTTCTCAGCCTTCATCTCCATTAATGTCCTCCATTTTCAAGCTCAAGCCTCCCCTGCTGGTATGACATCTCTCTCTCTCTCTCTCTCTCTCTCTCTCTGTCTCTCTCTCTCTCTCTCTCTATATATATATATATATACATATATCGCATTTGAATTTCTCTGATTTTATTCAGCTCCGGTGATTAAGCAATTATCTTCCATACTTAAGTGGACAGCTAGGTCTTCATCTAAATCACCATCATCAGGTACTTTTATTATTGTTATTGTTTCTAGGTCTTGTTATAATTTATTATTTTATTGTCATTCCATCCAGATATAGTATTAGATGTTTAATAAGAACCCTAGATTCTCCAAATATTCAATTTGATTTGTATGTGATGAATTATTTGTTGATAAAGTGGATGACATTTTGATTATTTAATTTGGATCAACAGATGGGAATATTCTTCAATTTGAGGAAGGATATTTGGTAGAAACTGTGGTTGAAGGGAATCAACTAGGGGTTGTGCCTTATTCCATCCGAGTCTCGCAGGATGGTGAACTATTTGCTGTTGATGCAGTCAATAGTAACATCGTTCGAATTACTCCTCCATTGTCACAATGTAAGCAAATTTTAATTAGAGACCTTTATGATTGATTAACTAGCTTCCTATATAATTAGCATTATTCTGCTATGTTAAGTGACTTTATGAAGGGTATGCAACTATGCATCCTTATGGAATTTGTCTTGATTTGACTTATTCTGACTGTTTCACGGTAACGTGTTAATACAGATAGTAGGGCGAGATTGATTGCTGGGTCCTTTCAGGGTTACACTGGGCATGTAGATGGAAAACCAAATGATGCTCGTTTTGATCGTCCTAAAGGGGTTGCTATGGACGATAAAGGGAATGTTTATGTTGCGGATACCACTAATCTTGCCATCAGAAAGATTGGTGAAGCAGGTTTGACATTGATTTCAACTCATAGATATTAAGTAGTTTCAAACTAGATGATTGTAACTTTAGATCTTGAAATAGTTCAATAGGCTGATTTCACTTCATAGATATGAAATAGTTCAATAGGTTGATTGTGACTTCAGGTTTTGAAATGCTAATAACTGAAGTAGGATAACTTTTGTTTAACTGCTAATGCCATTTGTCATAATTTTTGGAAGCCCATTGACATTCGAAACCTTTCTGGAAAATATTTCAAGTGTACCTCACAGATTCCTCAGAAAAGGTTACTGAAGAATAATTTTCTGCACAGGTGTGACGACAATTGCTGGAGGCAAATCAAATGTAGCAGGGTATAGGGACGGGCCAAGTGAGGATGCACAGTTTTCAACCGACTTTGATGTAATTTATGTGAGGCCAACCTGTTCTTTGCTAGTTATTGACCGAGGAAACGCTGCTCTTCGACAAATTTCTCTCAATCAAGAGGATTGTGATTTACACTACAGTTCCGTGTCTTCCACAGGTTTGGACACCTTTTAATGTGATTGAAGTAAACCTTAATATTGCTTGAAGTTTGTCTGTAGCCTATTTGCTGTCATTCTGCATGCCATAACATAACCATTGGTGTAGCTTAGTGACATTGTGCACATCTTAAAAAAAAAAGGGGGGGGGGGGGGGGGGTAGATGTTCCAATATGGATCTGAATGAGATCCAAATGAAAATACCAGGGGAGGGAAGAGGCCTTCTTATTGGTACAATGATACTGTAACCTACCTTGAACGGCCCAATTGCATACAAGTTACTGAATTACCCAACTCAACTGCGAATGCAAACGATAACTTGAAACTGAACCAAGTTGAACTTATCACAGCCACCATGAAGTAGCATTTCGACTGAATCATGAAAAGTTGCAAAAGCCGTTAATTGCACCATTCACTGAATTTTGGAAAACCAGCAACAAAACGGAAAACCAGAGTAACTCCAAATGTTTACCCCGAATGGCCAAACCTGCTGAACGCCTAAAACGCAAACCATCCCTCAGAGTTTACTAGTATGGGTTTCACAGATGCTATCTAAATATGTTACTCGTTTGTTTGAACCTGAAATCATAGCGATAATTTTTTAGCACTATCTCTTGGACACTTATGAATAGAAGCCTAGTTTTAATTATACGTAGTGGTTTTTAATGGACAGTTATGCTCTCTATGTCTTCCTTTCCCATGGATAATTGTTCCTTTAAGTATTATATTGGCTAATTTTACCTTTTATGCACTTGGGCAGATCTTGTTCTGGTAATTGGTGCCATCGTGATAGGATATGTTGTATGCATGCTTCAACAAGGATATGGTCCCTTGTATTTCTCAAAAGTGGTAAGAGTCTGATGCATCCTTGCAAATTTTCAATTCTATTTTACAATTAGCTGTATATCACTTTTCGTCATTATTTAATACATCAAACTATAGCAAAATGTTTTGATTATTATAAGCTAATCCGACATGTGTATGGCAGCATAAGGTGGAGGATGATGCGAAAGGATCAAGCAAGGAATCGCAACCGCCCACCAAGACCCAAACTCCAACCGTTGAAACCATTAGAGAGGAACAAGAAGCAGGATGGCCATCTTTTGGACAGCTTATTCTGGATCTATTCAAGCTCGCTCTCGAAGGCTTCGGTAACATCTTTGCGTCTTTCAACCCCTTAACAACTCCTAAAAAAGGCCTCACCCCGTTAAAAGATTCTCTCATAATGCCCGAAGACGAGCCCGTTAATCAGCCCCCCTTAGTTAAAAAACACCGAACTCCAACCCTCTTTCAGAAACCCGCCATGCCCACAACCCAAACGAAAAATACCCAGAAACAAAACCCACTAAGCTCAGATCATCCAGCTTAAAAGATCCAAGCAAGCACAGAGCCTCAAAGCGAGAAGAATATGCCGAGTTTTATGGCGCCAGTGGCGAAGTTCCTCATGTTCGGTCCAAAAGCCAGAAGGAAAGAACAAAGCATCGGCCAAGGGAGAAACGAGCGGAAGTTCCATTCTCAGGAGAGCAAAAACCGGTTGACCTAAAACCAGTCAACTACGATGACCCTAAGTTTAGCTATATGAGGAACAAGTATGGCGATTCATATCGTTACAATTAAAAGCTGTACAATTTTTTCTAGTGTTGTAGGCTTTGCCAAAAACTAAACTTTGAGATATTTTTGCATCTGGGTTGTTGTAGCTTTCATATCTTGGTGGCTTTAAGTGTTTGTACAGTGGGATGATGAATTTGTACCATTGGTAGGTGCTTAAAAAGCTGAAAAATGACTGGTTAAGGTGGGTTCTGTTTCAGGAAAAGTTCTTTTTTCTTGAGATAGATTTTATCCAAGAAAGTATCTTAATGGAAACTAGTTGCCTGCAAATCACATGAATCTGAAAAGGTGAAACTTTTTATCACGAGAAAGACCAATGGAGCTTCCCAACCACTCCTATTTAAATCTTTCTGAGATATCTTTATTTGTCTTGATATTTACTACCATATCTAGCTAGCTTCAACCACTATCTGTGTAGTTTTAAGCAGATTGCAGAGACCAAAAATGGGTTGTGTTGGATCGTCGTTAAATAAACAAGATCGTAAGTCTTTCTCCCTCCGTACCACTTTGATTCTTTGTTTTCATATATAAATGGATAAACAACAGGTAAGGTCTGTGTACATCTTGCCTTTTACAGACCCTACTCTTTGTGTAAACTTAACCGAGTTCGTTAGGTTTTGGATTCCTCGACTAACGAGACCTTTAACACGAGTATTTATTTCAATGGTAGGAATGGTGAAACAGATAAGGAAGCCAAAGCCGTGGAAGTTTCCACGGCCGGTTACATGGAGTCAACTGGTGCAGATGCGTGACGAGTTCTGGGATACGGCTCCTCACCATGGTGGCAAGAAAGGTAAAAAACCAAAAGGTCTTCACGTTACTGGTTCTAAGTCTTAGGGGCCTTTTACCAAACGCTTACCCGGGTAACTGCTTACCGACAAAATTCAACACCATCACTACTAAGTAAAATTTTAGTCCACAAAAACGGTGTCCTATGCAACCATTTACCCGGTAAGCATGGTAAGAGATGAAAATCCCCACCTACCGGGTAAGACTCTCGGTCCTTGCTTTCGCTCTTTAGCTAGTAAGATTCAATTCTTGTTCCTTGCCGTATGCATCTGGTAAGATAATACAACTTGATAAGTGCTTACCTGGGTAAGTGTTTTGGCAAACGGCCCTTTTAATCGATAAAAGTCTGTAGGTTAGCTAGTATTTTATCTCGGAAAAAAAAGGTAAAGATTCTGAAGTTTTTATGCATTTTTATTGTCTGATAAATGTTTGTTTGGATTATGCGAAAAGAAATCTGGGATGCCATACATGCAGCAGCTGAGGCTGATATAGAGCTTGCTCAAGCAATTGTGGACAGTGCAGGGGTCATTGTTCATAAACCTGATATGACAGTTTGTTATGATGAAGGAGGTGTCACTTCCACACATCTCTTCTCCTTTCATAGCCCCCCTTCGTGCTCGGAACCCAGAATCAGATGCATCGTTGGGTTGTTCATTATACAACCAACGAGCTTCCGACTCCATTTCCAAGCACCATGAGTTGGAACTTTTTGTATATTGTTGGAAAAGCAAACATTACCATGAAGTTATGGATTAATCTGTCTATAAAGATTGAGAATTTTTTTGTTTGGGAGGATTCTTTTATAAACAAAAGGAGCATTTATTTAATTAGGAGGGGCAAGTTAAAAAAACAAAAAACAAAAAATCGGCTTTCTGCATCAAGCTCTCTCCTAAAAAAGCTTACCGAATAAACCATGTTCTGTATTATTAAGCCACTACCAAACAATCATCTGTAGCTGACCGAATAAGCTTAGTCCCATCAAGCTCAATAATGTTAATGTTTGCTTTTCTACGATATTACTTCCAACCTCATACAAAAAGTTCCAAACACTGTATTCACTGTCTGCATCGTATACTTATCGATCGGAGAAATCCTATGAATAACAAGAACGTATATTTTCTCGTATTTGCAGGTACCAAATACGAAATACCAAGGTATGTGTTGAGCGAGCCAACAAACTTGATACAACTAAGTTGAAAGCACGGGAAACACAGAGCGGAAACTGTAGTGAAGGAAAGGATTTGTATCGTGTATAATCGTTTTCTCTGAGTAGTTTTTCAGGCCTGGTTCACTTTACTTTTGAACTTTTCCAGGCTTATGATTTTCATTGTGATACCAACACTTCAAATATCACTCTTCTGATGAGTTTTTAGGCATATTTTTGTGATGATTCCCAGCACTTGCTATTAAAAAATAAACTGCAACTTTCAACCTTCCCTCTTTGTGTGTGTATTTGTGAAACCATCAAAGAAAGGCCTCAACTACTAACTTTAAGAAAATGTACAACACTACAACTCAAAAGAAGAAAGTGATGCAAAGAGCATAACCAAAAAAGGGTAGTACATCAGGGTTAAAATAGTAAAATTTCATTCTGAATAAAACCCTACATAACCAAACTAGAGTTTCAAGAATGCAAGAATCGCAAAGGCGGGAAATTGACTCGAATAGTCAAAGCACACAATTAAATTGGTCTCCTAGCCATTTCCCTCCCACTTTTACCCAAATGTCACTACGTCTGCAATATTGCAGACCTAGCTGAAAGAACACAAAAATAACAAATATGGTCGATTTTTTCTTCAAAAAGAAAAAGAAATTATATCTGGACCCGCAGTTATTGACTAGATTCGTTTTTTTTTCCTGTTTTTTAGCTAGTTTATATTGCGAATGTAGTGACATTTGGGTAAATGTGGGAGAGAAATAGTTAGGAGATCATTATTGTTGTTTACTTTGGTTTATTGGAATCAATTTCCCTAGCAAAGGCTCATCAAACCTTCTTGAAGAATGACATAATATTTCCCTGCTTAGGATCTTTGGTACCGGCTTTTTTGTTTCCAGCTTTCCCTGTTGCATGGGACGAGGAGTTACCGAATGCAGGTGACTTCTTTGGAGCTGCTGCAGGCGGCCTGAATTCAAAAACCCAACTATGAGAAATGTATTAAAAAAAAGTTATCATCAAGAACAACTAATCTCATGGTGTTCTATTTGTATACCACCACCATAGATACAATCCAAGCTTCAAAAGGCAAATAAAATGGAAAGAAGACAACATAGTATTAACAATCACAGTATGAAGAATGAAATTTCCAGATTATGCAACTTCACTACTTCAGAAGATGTATTATGTATATAAATATACGACATGATAATATAAACAAAATAGGTATAAATATAATGATAATTAATTACCTGTTGACAACATTGTTTGCAGTATTACTGTCACCTTTATCTTTTCTTGTATTGTCACCAGGCTTTGTCTCTTTCTCATCATCCTCCCAAACAACCTCAGTTACTGAAAATAAAATCAATAGATGTAATACATGCTTGTCACAAATAAAAATAGACATCTATATAATCGAAGAATTGAACGTTGGCATAACACGATGTGGATCCAAAAAGAAAATCCTAATTAACATTATATAAAGCAAAACAAATATTAATTATAAAAAGTACAATTTCATTAAAGATGACATGGAAGTGGTTTTTTTTTCTCTTTTCTGCTACCAAAAAGTTAAGAGCCAAATTGATTCGAACTTATAACCTATAATACCACATGCAATGATGCAACTAATAAGTTGCAGCCACATTTTGTTTAATCAGAACAACGCATATGAGTCTAAAGGTTAATTGCTTTTGTGGTGATGGAAGGAAGACAGAGCAAGTCCTTGAGGGTGCGTTTGGTAACCAAACAGGACAAAACAAAACAAGAGTTGTTAAGCGTTTGGTAAGGGAGGACCACATAGAATAGGGCTGGTACAATGACCAATTTATCCTTAATGAGTTGTTTTGTATTCTTTTACCAAATAATAAATCTAAATGAAATAAAAAAAATAGTATTTAAAAAAACAAAAATATAGGGCTTGTTCCACTCTGCTCCTGTCTGTAAAAGCCATGCCAAACATGAAACAATAATCCCAATTCTATTTTGTCATGTCCGTGTAGCAAAGGCACCCCGAAGGCACAATAACGAAGATGAACTAAAAGAAGTTTCAAGATGACTATATCAGTTTCCCTTTATACATTTTCAAGCAATGAATCAGAACCCAAATAGCAAATTACGCGATTAATACGCTCTGGGCATTTCTACAAAACTACATGCAGGCCAAATACGCGAGCATTGGATTTCAGATCTTATGAGCTGGCCATAAGTAGCTATGATTCTCCCTGAGGGAGGGGGTGGACTTGTGGAGATACAGATAAAAGCACAATCATAAAACGTAAAGATAAAGTCTTGCACATAAATCATACCTTCTCTCCCACGCTCATCGATTCGTGTCTTCAAAACTTTTCTCTTTTTAAGCACATTTTGAGCAGCATCGCTCACTTTATCTTTCTGATTTCTCTCATCCTTGTCAGGGCATTGATTCTCATTCGAAGCAGGATTCCCCCTTTTCCTGTCCCCACTTTCTTCTTTCAACGTGGGCTTAGAAACAATTTCGAGCACCTTTTCTTTCTCAACCTTCACTTTCTCTTCCTTCTTTTCATCAAAATCCAAATTCTTACTTTCCAGACTTAAAGTTTTAGTGCTTTTCTTTGAATCAACAGAAACTTGTTTCTTTGGAGGATCTGGCGAGGCTAGATTCACTGCATCTTTGCCATCATCATCTTCATCAGAGAAATCAAAGACAACCCTCCTCTTTCTATTACTGCCTTCACCATTAGACGCTCTCTTGAAGTTCATTCGCCCATCATCACCGTCACTGCTTTCATCCTCCACCAATTCATTAGCACGCACTTGAGCATCTGCAATACTTTAGCGCAATTAGATATCATGTCTGAAATAAAGTAGCCTTTTACAGATATATTACTATGACTAAAAGTAAAACAAACCATTAGAAATAGGAACAGCATTCTCAGTTTTTATTGAGGCAGAATCCGGCTTTGGTTTTGACGATGCACGGCCCCACATACTCGCTAACGAGCCTGCAGTCCCAGAAGAGCTTTTATCATTCCCTGTTTTCTTTTTGTTAGCTGGCAATTGAGGAACTTGTTCTTTATGTACAACTGGTTTGCCATCCTGTTTGAGAGCTTGTGCCTGATGACTTCCGCTTTTAATATCTTTGCCTTCATCAGGCTTAGGGTTGGGATTGGATTGCTCGACCTTTCTTTCTTGACGTAATGAAGTATCAGAAGTTCTAGACGGTGCACATATTTCTACACGTTTCAATGGTGGAGCTGCACTGCTTGCAGGTGGCCCCTCACCATTGCGTTTAACATATGAATTTGAGACCCCACAAAACCTGAAGAAAAGGCAGTCAGAGGTACTGGATGAATTTGATAAAAAAAAATGAGAATCATAAATTGAATGAATTTGATAAAAAAGATAGGAGACCCTCACCGGTTATCCCGCAAGCAATTAACAACATCCGGAGGCTCCTTAAAGAGCTCTTCTGCTTGTACATATTCAGTGTTCCAAAGCACTGCTGGATCTTTAGGGATACAAGCCTGGACGCTATACACTTGAATTGAACAACCGTCACTAAATTCTTCTTTGGCTTCTGCATTAAAAACAAGAGAATTGGAACATTACAAATGTTAGCAAAAACTTGACATAACTTAACTTCAGACTTTCATATCAGTTATCACACGCTAAAGTGAAAAGCAAAAAAGAATGCCAGTAAGTAATTTTTCAACGACAAAAAGGCAACAAATAGAGTAAGTGTACATGATATGAGACTGTTACTCCGTGCTAAACCATCTTGGATAATATTGAAGGTTAATATATTAACATAAATTTCTAGGTCATATCATGAGCATTTTTTTAACGAGTCTCACTGATCCAGGCCCTAGAATGTGTTCAAGATGTTTGTACTAAAACAGGATTTCAGTTTTTCTGTATCTTAGTGGTTAAAATAAAATCAACTCATAATCTCAAACATGAAATGAACATAACATGTTCCAAAAACAAAGGAAAGTTCCATTTGAAGCAACAGGGTGACTAGCGTAAAAGAGAAGCATCAAATAACCCCACAATTTAAGATAATATGTAGGCCGTCATATGCCATATTACAACCACATAATCTAAATCTAATAAATGCAATACTAGTGGTACAGAGTCTGACCTGAAAGTTTAGAACCCAAAATAAGCTTTATATGGTAAGCTGAAGGATTATTCTTCAACCATCCAGAAAGAGAATATACAACTTCCAGTTGAGTTCCATTCTTTTCCACAAACTCCTGAAGCAGCCTGTGCACAAAAATGTTAAATCAAAATCCCATAAAGCAAAACTAGACCT
Source organism: Centaurea solstitialis (assembly GCA_030169165.1). Taxonomy (NCBI): domain Eukaryota; kingdom Viridiplantae; phylum Streptophyta; class Magnoliopsida; order Asterales; family Asteraceae; genus Centaurea; species Centaurea solstitialis. The sequence goes on from CM058041.1 coordinate 85,508,929, forward strand.
ATGAGATGACATGAAATTGAAGCAAAAGAACCCACCTCTTGGCAGTATTCGATGGCACCAAAAAGTTCCGACTCAGCCATTTGTAAGAAACCTAACAAAAATAACCATGAATTTTTGAACACACAAACATCAAACATGTTTTAAGCACCAAACAGAATACAACAAAAGCTTTTGCCATCAAAAAAGCAAACTGTCTGAAAGTGTTGGACAAATAGCTCTATCAGACAACTGAAACAAGATTAAAGAAACATGAAGATAAAATTAAACCTAAATGAACACATACAAAATTATTACAAACATAACAGATTAGTTACAAGTTTCACCATAAATATAGAAAAATAGGACCAATCCCCGGCAATTTTGGGGGATAAACATGGCCCCACTTAAATGTCCCCTGGCATGGGCACGGGAAGGCTTGAACTCGGTTAGGGCGCTATGAACCCCCCCGAACGAAATAACCAATCCGCCACAGCACTGGAAGACGGTGCTATTAGGGTTTGTTGGTATGAATAATGAAAAACACAAATAAAAGACAAATAACACACTTGAATCGTACCGTACATCGAGATATTATGTCATCTCAAACACAAATTGACTAAAAGAAACAATAATAAACAACCTAATTGAGACTAGAGATCAGTAATATTGTCGTCAATTTTAAACCTAGAATTTTCAATTGGGGTCGTAGTAGGGTTTGATGACTGATAATAAAGAGAACAAGTAGAGCAAGATCTGATCTTTGAAAATAAAGGAATCGATGATAACTAGTTGAGATCAAGAAGAGAAGAGAAGAGATATAGATATAGATATAGATATACCACTTGAAGCTTATCGGAGACGAGTGCTTGAATCTCGTCAAGAATACCTAGGGTTTCGATTTCAGCCATATCTCTCTCTATCTCTATCTCTATCTCCTGCTAATGATGATTCTTGATTACAAAGATGAAGATCTCATGGATGGATTTCTCTCTTTCCCCCCTACTGATGATGATGATGCTTGATTTCCCGCCAATTTCTTTGAGGGCTTTTTTCTATTTTTCTATTTTCCATTTTTTTCATTAGCTTGAGGTTGAATTTTATACCACCATCCCATCCACAGTGGACTTGTTTAAAGTAAAGGGGAAATCAGCTATTTCTGTCTCAATTTTACTTAAAATCAATTTCCTGCTAATGGTAGCGTTTGGTTCGCGGAATGGAATTCGGTGGAATCGGAATTCGTCAAGGAATTTGACTTTGAAGGAATTGGAATTGGATTTTGATGGAATTTGACCACACATTTTGGTCGTGTTTGGTTGGACGGAATTGGAATTGGAATAAAAATGTAAAAAGTAAGGTGAGCAAAAACCAAAATTGAACCGAATCGAGAAAAAAAGAAACAAAAACCGCAATGGAAACAAAAAAACGAATCCAACATCGAAAACGGTTTGGTTTCGGTTTTGGTTTCCATCTCGATTGAAAAAACCGAACCGAGTCGAAAACCGAAATCGGTTCGATGTCGATTTTGGTTTCCATCTCGACCGGAAAAACCAAACCGGGCCAAAAACCAAAATCGGTTCTATTTCGGTTTTGGTTTCCATCTTGGCGGAGTGAAACCGAGCCGAGCCGAAAACCGAAATCGGTTCGATCTCATTTTTGGTTTGCATCTCGAACGGGAAAAGCCGAGCCGAAAACCGTAATCGGTTCGATGTCGGTTTTGGTTTCCATCTTAGCTGGGAAAAAACCGATCCGAATCAAACCGAATCGAACCGGAGACGGTTCGATTTCGGTTTTAATTTCCATCTCGACCGGAAAATTCGAACCGAACATATTTGGTTTTCCCAAATACCTAACCGCTTTATATATATATATATGTATATAATTTGATTATTTAATTATATATATAATTTAATTATTTAATAAATAAGTAAACCTGGACCGAACCGAACCGAACCGAGAAAAGATTTGGAATGAGAGAACGATGGATGGAGATGAGAAAGCCATAGATGGAGAAAAACGAGAGAGATGATGGATGATTCCAATGAATTCAATGAGATTTGCTTGGAATGGCAAATTCCTTGATTCAAGGAATTTGAAGGAATTCGAAGGATTCCTTAGCTTTCATTCCGCGAACCAAACATCAACCTGGAATTTGGTCAATGGAATTCGTGATTCCAATTCCTTTGAATTCCATTAAATTCCGCGAACCAAACGGCCCCTAAGAAGCAATCTCATGCATTCATCTTTGGTTACGGTGGACGTGATTACGAAAGATTGATGCGAATCATGGGAGGTAGAGATTATTAAAGGGGAGGGGGACCGGTTAAAGCCAACTTTGTTGACCGGATGAGTGGCTGAGATTGTTTTTCACGTTCTCTTAAATTGATAAGTTTCTCGTTTATCTCCAACAACATCCTTAAAACGAAGAAAAAGAAGGAAAATGGAGATTTTGGGGTTAATTTGGTGCTCCAACATCTTCCTCGTACTTATTGGAGAGACTAGAGAGAAGGTTTTTTTCTCCATAATTTGAAGATGACTTCAAAAATGATTATTATACGAGAGATCCAATAGAAATCCTTCAAAAGTTATAATTTCGAGAGGAAAATAATTTTTTAATAGATTAATGGAATATTTTAATATTAAAAACAATGTTAAAATCTCTAAAATGGGAAAATTGTTGGAGACGGATGTACCTTTTTTTAAAGATTTTGGTTTTTAGTTCTTCATTTTGAAGAAAATTTGAGGAAACTATCTCCTCTTATAAGTGTATGATTTACAAACCTAGCTAAAACGCACAAAAACTACCATCTAACTGAACTTTCTATAAAAAAAATATATATGTTTTATCTAGGTCCGCAAATTGTGGATAAGAAATTATATTTTTAATAAAGAAAATTAACCTAAAAGTTACAGATATAGTGATATTTGGGTAAATGCCGGAGAGAAATGACTATAAGACCAATTTAAATGCATATTTTGGCTATTTGAATCAATTTCCCCTTCTTAGAGTCAGTTGTGCATGTGCCGACAATGAAGGTACCTGCTTTCGCCAGACTCGTTTTCCAATTTTGTTTGTCTTACGTCTTCATTCAATAACGACTTTTCTTTGCCATATTGAACTACCCAATAATCAAAACTCTAATAATGCTTCTTGTTTTCTGTTTATAATTTCCTGGCATACTTTTTCTCAATCTCGATCAAATATTTAATGGTTTTGAAATACGAGATAACCATTGTTGTTGGTTTGCAAATAAACCTACATTTTGTTGTTATGTATTAACTTGTTTGTTGTGATTGTTTTTTTTTTTGCAAAAGTAATCAATATTAGTTGTGGCGAAGAAATAAAGAGAGGGTAGTCCCGGAGTGGCGGCGAAGAAACAAATCGCGGTGTTGATGGCGGAGCCGGGGAGACATCGGTGGTGACAGTGACGAAGACCGCCGGTGACATAGAGTTCTTCTTCTGGTTTACTTTCTTCTGGTTTGCTTATCTATCTTATGGTTTGCAAAAAAATCAATACTTTTTAAATATAAATATCTTCTAGTTTCACGAGTTACATAAAAATTGAAAAGAAAAATAAAAACGTAAAATCCTTCAAATCCAGGGGAAAAGTCAAAATCAAACCCGAAAAATGATGGAATTTTCAATCATCAACATTCAAGTTTCAATTGGGGTTTTCTATTACCAATTTGTAGCTTTAGCTTATCATTAATTTATGTGTTTTATTCACTGATTCATCACAAAAACACATGTGGTTTAATAAGCTATACTTGATCATCAATACATTTATACATATATCACATTTTATAGTTAAATTGAAGCAATATTATCTGTGAAGATGTAGACCTCATCATATCCCTTCCTGCACCCAAAAAAGAAGAGCAACTATCAGAATATTAGACTCACGGGAGTAATTTACTCACAGCTTAATGAACTTAATAGTTTGAGCGGCTTATTTGCTCAACCATATAGGAGTGTTTCTCTACGGCTTAATAGTTAAGCCATCAAACCAAAATGGCTATATGGAATAAGCTAGGACCTCCTTAGATGTCCCCGTTAAGCCTTAATACCAAAATTAATCCAACTCTCAAACCCATTGGTCTACCATCCCTCGAAAAGACACATTAAATCTAGACAGACATTTTAACCAATACAAGTGAACAACCTTTCATATTACTTGCAAGTTATAATGTCCTAGAATAAAATTTTGTTGTTCCTAAATCGTCCTACGAATCACTTGAATGCATATCGTTAATTTATCTAATAAAAATCCTTTTTTATTCTCTTTCGTCGATAAAATAATGAAGTGGCTTCATATGATTGGCAGAAGAGGGATAAAACATTTTGTATATTATAATTAATGCCCAAAAGTATATCTGAAAGAACTTACCCAGCATACCCACAATAAGTGGGGCGGTAATTGTAAATAAGGTTATCCAGCACTTCCTTAGCAGGCGGCCTGTTGAAGGATTTTCTAGCCTCGCTGCAAAATGCAACCAAAAACCAATCTTCCATTAACTACATGTTTCACTGCTCAAAAGTTACCTTTTATGTGGGGGATAAAATGCATCTAATAAACTCAAAACTTGATTGAATCAACACTTTCTTTAATGGTATTCAACTGCTCAAAAAACCCACCTGAATTAATACTGAACTTATCGGGAACGTACCTTATGAAAAAGTTGGCAACATTTTGAGTCACTTGAATTGCATCGTCTGAATGTGGAATCATCGACAAGCCCCACTCAAAAGCATTTTTCTGCATCACATCACATTTACACCGGTAACTTTCATACAGTAGGAAAACTACCCATGAAAACCACACTACATGCAATGACCTTTTAAAGGTCATTTTGGAGGGACATATATTTTTTTTAATATGAAACAGTTTTTCATTGATTATATTGGATTAACCAAACTACATCAATGCAATGCTCATATTTATTCCCATTCTCCTGCATTCTCATTTTCATTTTCATTCTCGTTCCTTAAAATGAACCAAATGAATCATCAAATATTGTTTGCTTTTCATTCTCTTGCATTCCAATTTTCATTCTCATTCCTTAATGAATCGTTGAGTGGGTATACTTCCTTAAATGGCCCTGAAAAACACAAAAATAGTCTGAATTGACTTATTGTCTGACCGAATCAGACGTAAGTGGAAATTAAGAGCTTATTTTGAAAAAAATAAACACCACCAGAGATTCCGATTAAGGGGTTGGATATAAAAAGTAGTTGTGGTGGTGGAGTGATATCAAAGAAAAAAAGAGATGGTTTCTTTTCCCTTCCACGTTAAAAGAAATTCGGGCGTTGGGATTCTTTCACAATTTACCTTAAAAGATGTACAAAAACAAGTTTTTCATTAACAATAGTTGGTCATGTCAACCATTTAGTAGTAAAAAAATGCAGGGATTAAATAGAACAAATAGGATTTAAGGGTTAAAGATAATGTTTTTGTGGGGGAGTGACAACAAAATGCAAGGCATAGACATAGTTGATAAACACCATAACATTAATACCTCTGGGTGCCACTGGACAGCAGTCACCGGATAGCTTTTTGATTGAACCGTTGATACATATACCTGGTCCAATCATTTTTAACAATTTAGATCTTTGAACCATGGAGAAAAGTTCACCAAGAAATGATTGCATCATTGATCTGAAAGCTATTATTATAATGCACAATATGATTAAGCCAAGCACCTTGTTATTTTCATCTGTACTAGTCGTTAAGATCTGGAAGAAGCTGCACAGTTCCTTGTTCCCTTGTAATGTTTCTGGCGATATGCCAAACTATTACATAAACAAATCAAACCTAGGATTAGAAAGGATTCTTTGGATATGCTCACATGCAAGTATGCCAATCCAGATTAAGGCCATTTAGGCTATGTTTGGTAAACTAGCTGATAAGCTAGCTGGTAGCTGATAAGCCAGGCTGTTGACTGATAAGCTAGCTAGTAGCTGATAAGCTAGCTTATGAGCAAATTATGTTTGGCAAAAACTAGCTTATGGGTATGTAAAATGACTAAAAAGGGTATATTGGAGTATAATAATTAATTTTAATAAGGGTATAATTGGAAAAAGCTCCAAAAAGCTACCTCCAAGTAGCTTTTCAAAAAGCTAGCTTATAAGCTACTTTTTGTCCATCCAAACATGTACACAAAAAATAAGCTACTTTGTGTTTACCAAACAATGCCTTAATATACATCTAAGACAATATACCACACGGTGTTTGAACTCACTCTATGGTTTTGCATCACAAGGCATTCTGTGCTCAGCTTCGCAAGCAACTCAGGAGCAAATCTGTATTAAAGCAAAAACATTTAACTTAAATTTTAGTCCTAGAAATCATACAAGTGTTACATAGAAAGGAATGGGGTGTGTGAGTGAGTGACAGCTAGACAGAACATACACACACAGATAAGTGTAGTGAATATAGTACCAGCAAGAGATGCAGAAAACAACCACATGTCTTCCGGCATATGATCCTAACCAATTAATGCGAAAGTGAATCTTTGTCGATATTTTGTCAATCAAGTACACAGATACTCAGTTTTATTATCTTCTTTTTTGTAAGAAAAGACTAAGTTTTGTTCAAGGATAATGGTAACCCCACCGTTAACTACTTCATTTATGAAGTCTAATGTTTTTCGCCCCAAGAACTAATTGGAGTAACATAACTGACAAGGTACAACCGAAACTACATTCATTTTTAACAACAATACTTTCAGTAGGAAAAGTAAAAAACTTTAACTAGCAAAGTACCTTTGAAACAAAGTTCCTTCAATATTTATATCCTTCACGAATTGGAGCGTAGACGCTTGATTTGATGCACTGAAGGCTTCAAGGATGTTATTGTTCTAGTGTCATAAAAGAACATGCAAATAGTCATGCTCAATACAAGAAAAGCAGATTAAACAGTAAAAAGGTACTTGGATTAGCTTTACTACTAAAGAATAAAAAATAAAAATGAAAAATTCAGGAAAGAAAAAAGAGTTAAGCAGGAAATATAGAATATCTATATAACTAAAAGTTCCCAATCACGACATGGTGAACAAGTGTTCAGATGTCAAACAAGTAAAGACATCAAGTATTCCATACAAAAAGGAAGTATGTGCAAGGAGTCAATGACATGCATTCATCCTTTGCAATGTATAGACATTGAATTCTAGCAATTGCAGTGAACTCTAAACATTTTGTTAAAAAAAGTTCTACCCCAGATGAGAAAGATTCTCAAGAAGCATGTGTAGAAAAGTGTGATCAAAACAGGGTGAACAGTGAAAGGTGATGCATAAACAAACAGTATACATAAGTGAGCATGGCTTACTTTGCTAACAACCATCGTTACGAGTTCGAAACCTAAGCATATTGCAAGCAATGGGAAATGATGACCTGCATCATTCTTCTTCAGGACTTCCTGCAAAAGTAGAGGATAAAAGAAGCCGATAATGTTAAGAGAGCATGACTATGAGTCACGAAGTTATGAACTACATCGGTTTCATAGCAACAAACTTCAAAGCAACTGTTTGACAACGTTTGGAAGTTCCATTTTCAGCCTACCACCCTACCCTAAGAAGTTTGAGACTAGAGGTTTGATGCTGTTGTAGGATAGTTATCTCATGTGATTTTTATAATTCAATTGTAAACAGGTTGTTTTCTAGATGTATGAAGATTAATTCATTAAATGCATCACTCAAAGGCATCTTTTATTGGAAAATTTTCCAAGGTGTCCTAAAAAAGATAAGTAAGAATGTAAGATCCCACTCTTTTTGATAAGTTAATGGAAAAATAATCACCCTATTTTACTCTTGCCTTTTGAACTACTGTATGTATTTCTGCATTTGTATAAAAAAGGTGCCCTTACATTAAAAATTCCCTCAAGAACATCGAAGTATAAGCCAGTCTTAGATGATCCACCGGTAAAGAGCACCCATTGACCAGATTGAGTTTCTGTGATGCAATTGAACAAGTTGCATAAGAAACAATTCCGAAATATAACGTGCATGACCAAATTCAACAATACCGTTCCAAATATAACACAAAAAAACGCCTTCACTTAATCTGCCGGTATCAATCCAATACACTTACTGCCTCTACTCTAAAGCCATACGAATATCTTTTGGCATTTTTGAGGTAAAAATGAATCACATATCAGTTGACCTTATTGAATGCCTATATTAATATTTCTCTTTTATCATAACAGTACCGAACCGGTACCGTACCGAAAATGTGGAGAACTTAATACCGAACGATTAGAAGTGTACGGTACCGTTAACGGTATTTCAGTACTAGTACCCCACATTCCGATTTTACACTTTATAACTTTCAAACTTTGATTTCTTGAGGTTAGATATTGAAGAGGTTGATCAATTGGAATAAATTTGAACTTTTTGAAGGTTTAGGGTTGGTATTTTCACTCCTTGAGTGGTGATGAACTGTTTTATTTGTAATGGATTTGGGATTTGTTTTGGGATTTTTGAAAAAAAAAGTGTTTTTTCGAGTTTCGGTATAGGAAAAACATGGAACCGATTACCAGTACGGGTAAGGTATAGGAAATACATAAATCCTTCTGGTATGGGTAAGGTACCAGTACGGTAAGGTACCAGTACTGTACCTATATCATGATTCATGAGTGTATCAGTTCAGTTCAGTAATGT